>OU383786.1:5892572-7264072 GCA_910950805.1 Acrocephalus scirpaceus scirpaceus
TTCAAACCTGAAATAGAAATGTGGTCAGCTGGCACTAAGAAAAGTTTGAGCCTTCTTTTAGTATAATTGCAAATTCTCTATAAATGCACATAAACTTCAAAAGTATAGAACTTTTCTGTGTGATTCAGTAGAAAAAGTGAACTTTGAAACTTGTTTCAATTTTACTGAAAATTATACACTTTAGATTACAAATGGATTCCAAGCTAGTGCCAGGCTTCCATTCACAGAAGCAGTCTTGAGATATTTGTGAAACCATTAAAGTCAATGGAAACCTGAGAGAATTATTTGCCCTATATATTGGAATAGTCTCTTTAGGATTTTATACACTATAAGAATACAAATAGTAAATAATAATAATATTAATAAACTCAGTTTGATTTACATCAACTCCATTTTCCTTGATTTTATACTTTAAAAACTGAAGTCACAATGACAACTTTAAATGTTGCGTTTCCAGTTTTTGAAAATTCATAACTCTATTACTGTATTAAACACTATTTTCCACTTGGTATTTCCAGAAGATGTATAATAGATTTGCAGCATCATTTAGGAAATAAATTCATTATGCTTTTCATTAAACTATACTAAGGGGAAGAAGCAACCTTTCTCTATTATTGATTCTCGTGGGCAGTCTAGGGTGAAATTTTTGATGTAGTTTTTCTGAGGATTAAAAAGGTGAGCATAAAAAATGTATTATTGATTGTGCACTGCAAAGTACAGTATACTGCTCATCCAACTCATATATTATTGATTAAAACACTCAACAGTCCTAACCTTTCACTTGGTTGCTCCAAGGTAATTTTTTTTGTGAGGATGTCAAGATACTGTGCTTACAGATTATACTTACAAGGGAGTTTGGAAAACTCATGGAGCAGCAATTGAAGCTCTTTTAAAAGGCTTAGCTGATAATTTTAGAGTCCCTACACATTCAAAGAAGGGGCTGGTTGGGACAGAAGGACACCTTGCATCTCGTGTGGGAGGTGTAGCTGATGGAGCACCCAACCCACATAAGCCAAGGGAAACTTCATAACTGGTCAGGCACACGCACATGGGGCTCCAAACAGCAGTCTGCATGCTAACACAAAAGCAAAAGGTGCCTGAATTTTACACCTGTATGCCTGGAACAAGACTAGAATGAAAAGGGGATTTATACTTTAGGAAGTACCTCCTGGGCCAGCACGCCTTTTCCAAAAGCCTGGAACAAGTTATATACCAGCCTTGATCAGAACTGAAACAAGAATTATGATCAGAACAAGCAAGGTCAGATCCTGTGGTTGTCTGCACATTGCTGGATTCTTACACCTCACGGGCCTGTCTTCTGAGCCACAGTTAGACCTTGCACACTGCATTTGTCTCCTTTCCACAAGTATCTAAAATAAGGTGTGTATTTATTACTTGTATATAGTTATTACATTTGGTACAAGGAGACAAAATACTGGATGATGAAATAAAAACATTGAGTTACTACAGAGAATCCCTTCCTGAACTGGTCTGAGGTTTAGAATAGAGAGTGAGCAGGAACATGGTCTTTCTGCCCTGCCATCTGTAAGCAGAAAAGGCATCTTCTACTTATAGAAAATGAACGGAGATACAGAATCACAGCATGGTTTGGGCTGAAATGGACCTTAAGGACCATCCACTTCTACTCCCTGCCATGGGCAGGGACATCTTCCACTAGCCCAGGTTGCTCCAGGCCCTGTCCAACCTGGCCTTGGACACTTCCAGGGATCCAGGGGCAGCCACAGCTTCTCTGGGCACCCTGTGCCAGGACCTTCCCACACTCACAGGGAAGGATTTCTTCCTTATGTCCCATCTAACCCTGCCCTCTGGCAGTGGGAAGCCATTCCCCCTTGTCCTGTCCCTCCAGGCCCTTGCCAAAGTCTCTCCAGCCTCTTGGAGACCCTTTAGGCACTGGAGGAGGTCAAAGGTCTCCTCAGAATCTTCTCTACCTCAGACTGAACACCCCCAACTCTCCCAGCTGTCCCCAGAGCAGAGGTGCTCCAGCCCTAGGAGCAGCTTCATGGCTTCCTCTAGAATTGCTTCCACAGCTCCACATCCTTCTTATGTTGGGGGCCCAGAGCTGGAGGAAGCTCTGCAGGCGGGGTCTCAGAAGAGAGGAGCAGAGGGGCAGAATCACCTTTCTCAACCTGCTGGCCACACTTCTTTATGTGAAGCCCAGGACATATTTAGCAAAAACGCCTTTTCACAATGACTAACACCTCACAGAAATCCTACTGGAATATTACAGTCTGCTATCATAATAAATATCTAGCTCTGCAGAAGGACAGAAGTGACAAAAATAGCATCATCAGAGTATGGCTACTTGACAGATCTTACAGAATGATTAATCCAATGAAAAAACCTGAACCTTGTGGAACTGTTGAAGAACTGCTTGAGCGTATCAGTTCAAAAATGTCTCTAAATAACACAGGCTACCAGCCCACTCACAAAAAGACTATAGAATATTTGTCATCATGTATTTCATGAATGATGTGAACATTTTAAAATAAATTGGAAACAATTGTTTTCAATTCACTGGCCTTCATAAGAATTCAAATCACAAAAACCAAGTCTGAAATCCTTAAAACACAACTTTGGAAATGTCATTTGTCCACATTTGGCATCATGATATCTATGTTGGTTGAAAAAAGCCAAGTTGAAAAATCAGAATAAGAAAATTACCCAAGAACCAGGCCAGCACCGCAAATCACTTCATCACAGACTCAGCAGTGGGGCTGGACTTGATTGGATTGCTTTGCCATTCAGAAGATTACTCAGGGCCAAACAGCAAACTACTCTGCTGATATAGCATAAGGTAAAATTAGAAAATTCACTGAAGTTAATCTGCTCCATGGCCCGGCTACAGAACTGCCTCAACCAGTTCCACATCTGGCAATGATTTTGAGTGAGAGCTCTGGCATTCAGTGATCCTTGCTCTCTGCTCAGCACTGGTGAGGCACATCTGGACTGCTGGGCCCATTTGTTGCCTGCTCTGTACAAGAGAGGCTCTGGTGAGTCCAGCCAAGGGCCCCCCAGGCAGTGCAAGGAGGGAGTGCAGTATTGCTTATGTGAGGAAAACCTGAGAGCTGGGACCTCCCAGCCCGGGGACAGAGTGACTCACGACTGTCTCATTAATGTGTGCAGTATCTGATGTCAGAGTGCAAAGAGGACTGAACCTAACCCTGCTTGGTGGTGTCCAGTGAGAGGACAAGAAGAAATGGGCACAAACTGAAACACAGGAGGTTCTGGTCAAACACAAGGAAAAAACCTTTTCACTCTGAAGTTATCAGCACAGGAACAAGTTGCCCAGGAATGCTGTGGTATCTTCATCCTTGGAGATACTAACACCTGACTGGACCTTGCCCTGGGTAGCCTTGAGGTTTTTGCTATCCTGTGATCTCATAGCTCGAAAAGGCAGCTCCGAAGATGCCATGAAGGGTGGAACGGAAAGAGAGGAGCAAAAGGAACATCAGGCAGTGAAAACTGAATATGTAAAAGTCCATTTCTTCCTTCACACTGCTGTAAAACAGGGCAACCCCAGCGAGCACAGGGTGGCTCTGCGGCTGCAGCAAGCAGAGCAGATGCAAGCTCTGAAAGATTAACCAGCTCCCAGAGCAGCACTTTAATATCTCTATGACTGATCTGCAATTTCTGCTTGTTTCAGGCATCAGGCACCCCAAACCCCACATTTCCTTCGATTCCGTGTTCCTAGACATGCCTGGAGAGGCGGTGGAGTCACCTGAACAGAGAACACAGTGATCCAAGGCGTGGGCAACCTCCTGCCTACCGCATGAGCAGTTCAGCTCTGAGAGGCTGCATTAAGTGCTGAGTGCAGAGGCACCCGAGGAGGTTACTGTCTCATCCAGCCAATTATACTTGTCTTTTTCCACCTCTCAGTTTTTCATTTCTTTTTGCCCAAAATTATGCTTAAAGAACCCCTCTGTGTCCCACTTGGAAGAACACCCTGGTAGTCCAAAAAGAAACATATGTCAGTGCTGCTGCTGGGCTTTGACCAAGAAGGGAGGGAATTTATTTTAAAGAGGGGAGGGACTTCTGACAGCTGAGGATCAGGACAGGTTCTTCACCCCTCTGCTCCTCAGGTGTCAGAGATGCACTGACAGTAGGAGGACAGCACAGGTTGCCTTAGGACAGGTAAGATGTCACTGCTCACAGCTGAACCTGATGTAGAGGAAACCTGAATGACACAACTGTCAGAGACAGGCAATAATGGGGCTGCTCTGGCAGCTGTAGAAAGGAGGAGACCCCAGACATTTCCATAAGGTTCCAGACGTGTTTTTGCTGTGGTTACTTCTGCCTTCCAAGCCCTCACACACAGGGAAGCAGCAGGGGAAGGGAAAACTTCTACTCTCCCTGGAGCTGATTCACTGGGCTCAGCACATGCATCTGTGTAAAAATCAAGATGATGTGGCTGGACTGGCAGGATGTGTGTACACCCCATCTGGCAGGGAGCTGTTCCCCTGTTCAGTTCCAGCCTAGCTAGAGGGAAACAGGAGCTGCGTGCACCTGGATAACCTGGGACTGGGTGCTCATGGTGTTGTGAGGCCATCTCCAAACCAGCCAGGAAGGTGTTGAGACAACAAGCAAAGCTACTTACAGTACGATTTCCTGTAGAGAGCTCCGACCATCCTCCCACTCCCTTTTCCTCTCAGCCTCAATAAAGATATGTCAGATTTACAGGATCATCTCTCCTGCCTCTGCGTCAGTGAAACTGTACTAGATTTTGCAAGTGAATCTCCCAGATAAGAAATGCAAATCAATTTGTCTCTTTTTTCTTTATTGTGCCAGTACCAAAAATATGTTCTTTGGGATTAAGCAAAGGATTGTCAGGCTGCACGAAGGCTGCGGGGGAGAAGGGAGGGGGCAGAAAGGGTGAAGTGAGGGGTAAAGAGAGAGAAATCTGTAAACCCAAAGCAGTTTGTGGGAATGAACTGTGCTTCATTTCTCCACAAAATCTTGGGATAGAGATGAAAAAGCAATGACTAGATGAGCACTGACAGCAGCATAAAACAGCAGGCACCACCTGAAAAACCCAGGTGGCATTTGCACTGCTCTTAGTTTATTTTCCAATAGTGAAATCTCCTGGTTTTGATACATTACGGTCCTTTGATGTTTGAAAAGTATTTTCACTCCAACAGTCACCAAGGAAATCTTCCACAAAAAGAAAGAGAACAGGATCCAAAGAAGAAGCAGAGCAAGGAGATTCACATATACTTCCAGATTATTTTTTTCTAAATATATATGTTAAAAGCAAAACCAAACCCAAACCTCTTACCTCCTCTGAAACACTTCCTGCTTCCTACCCATTTGTCTTGCAAGACAGGAGGAAACCTTCATCTTACTGAAGGGGTTTAGTAGTTCCAGACACCTCAAAACTCAAATGTGATATACCAACCCAGAGCACTGCTTTGCTTCCTGTACAATCTGGCATGGCCAAAGAAATGACATCACCTCACACAAACTAAAATTCAGCTAAACAAGGTCAGAGTGATGCTTCAGTTGAACTGCAAAAGGCACCTGCACTCTCCTCCTCACCAGCCCTTTCTTCTGGAACAAACCAGAACCCACTGGGTCCCAAAACCCTTAATTATCCCTCAGTAATTCACTGCTGTTGTACCATGGCATCAAGAAGGAACAGTCCATGGGGTTATTCCATTACAACCTCATAAAAGTGCATAACAAGAGAAACAACAGGGCTGGAATCCAATAACAAAACCATATTGGAATAGTTTTGATCATCATGAAAAGTAATAGGCAAAGATTTTGTCTGAGAAGAGACTGATAGGAGAGAAGGAAGGAAATTGGGTAGTTTCTAGCTTGCAATGTATAACTTTCCCATGCAGACCTTATTTTTTCCCTTTTTTTACTCTCTTTGAGAATCCTATAACTTCTCCCTCTTTTAAAAACCTGTGCTCTGATGACATGACAGAAACTCCCAGTAAATGTGAAGCACACACAAACAGCTTAGAAATTATTGCTACAAAAATAGAGGTATAAAGCAGTTTTTGCATCCTTTGCTTCTTTCAGCAAAAGGAAATCAATGGAGTTCTCACTGACATCAGCCTGCATGGTATGGATCAGGAATGGCAATTTTTACCCACTCGTGAAACCAGATTTCCATCTACAATCACAACAGAATTTTGTCATACTAGAGATGTCAATCCATCTCCCCACCCTTCTGGAGGATCTGCTTTAGTGAACAGTTCAGACTCCTGGGTTAGCTTGATTGCCTTAGTTTGCATTCCTGACTGGTTTTCCATCATATCTACATGCTTGGGGAGGACGAAGAAGAAACCAAAACAAAGCACAGAACTGCTTAGGTCAGCATTAGCTTCCAACTGTGTGGATGATGTAATAGAGAACTCCGAGGTTATGGAAGGTGTCCACATCCTCCAGAGACACAGCTGCAGTGATGGGGCTTGCTTTCACCCCATGCTGTAACTACGGGGGAAATGAACACCAGGACATTTGGAAACTGTTCTTTTGTTTTCCCAGCACTAGGTTCTGATGTCTGTTGGCTGGGTTTGACAGGTGATGGGCACTGCAGAGGTGCCTGGGTGCTGGCTGGGCAGGGTGAAGAGAGCAAAGATAACAGAGTGATCTCCCTGAAAGACCATCAGCATTAAATATGATCTGCCCTTGCACTTACTGGCAAACTCATTATGTGACTCCTCCAGCCCAGCTAAAGAGCAGCTGCTGATTTGCATGCACCACCACTCAGGCCATGATTACTGCTGACATGACATGAGCTGTATAAAGGGCTCTTTCAGAAGGGATTGTGTAAGCTGAATAAAGGCAGTTAGCTTTTACCCTAAAGAAAATGCTATGCATCAAGCCTATTAGATTTGCATTGCACAAGAATCCAAATAATGGATGAATCTTTAATGCTGCTACTGAAAAAAAATAAATTTCTACCAAACAGGAAGGTAAGGCCAAGTGAGAGGGTAATGGAGATCTATTTTTATTAATAAGGATTCAGAGGGCAAACCAAAGGTTTTACTAAAATGCTATTTATTAAAATGATTTTCCACTTGAATGGTTCATTATATTTACCCAGCATTGCAAAGGTGCCTGCTCAGTCAGCCCAGCCTGGAAAAGAGGTGCTCATAAACTGCTAACTAGTCCAGGCTGTCAAAAAAACTTTGCACTTAATCTAACCTGATTTGAAATAAAAGGGGACAATCCTGAGCCAAATGGAGGGGAGAGAAAACCTGTTAACCATTTTGGGTCAGGATTTTTGTCTCTTTTTAAACATTCTGTAATCAAATAATCCTGTTGGATGCAGAGTGCTCCAGAGAAGCAGCAAGGATGGGCAGGGCTCACTCTGCTGTGCAACAGTGTCTCTACGCTGGAGACAGCCCAAGCTCTAAGCAAGGAAAAAGTGAAGAAAGATACCAAAGGTTGGCTCTTAAGCAGTCAAAAGAAATAATGCAGATTTAGGGCTAATTTGGCAATATCCCTAGACTGTAAAAACCCATATGGCAGCTTTGAGTTTGGAAGAGTTCTTGATACAGTTTATAGGCAAGAGAGACATATAAAAATCTTCATGACCTTTTGGATGGGCAACTTAACTACTAAGCAAGGCAAAACTCTCACTGTTATATCACAGCTGCTGTGCACTTCACTGAGATATTTTTCTGCAGGTACCTGAGATAAAAGACTGTGTACCCCAAAAGGGTGGACAGGGATGTTTGTGCTGGCTGAGATTTTCTCTTATGCAAAGGAGGTGAGATTGTGGGTGAAGGAGTAGTGTTTACTTCTGACAAAATTCAGGTAGGAAGCACAGAACAGACACCCTTATCAGAGGTGGCTGAAGAAGCCTTCTACAAAAGAGACAACCTGCAAAATGTTAGTCTGACTTTTGACTGCTTGCTTTGCTGTTGTGTCCACTCAGAAACCCCTGAGAATATGGACATTCAGGCTGGACTAGAGGAAAGAAGGATAGAGTCAATATTGTAACATGGTGTTTTAATTTCAAGACAGTGCTCTACACAGACACAAATTTCAACTATCTCTAAATGCTTAAACATCAGCATAAAATTTTGCATTTAACCTAAACAAATGAGACAAATGAGTCACTCTCAGGGATCAATTGGGATGAATTCCCTTCATAAAATGCTTGTCTGACTCCACTGACACACTATAATACTATACTCTGTAATAATATGGATACTGCAAATAATAGCAGTAATAATAATAATCTCCAAAGTAATAAAATACTATAAACAATTTGCCCTCCAAGTCATACTAGTACAACTTGTTGGGAAAGAAAACCAGCAGCCACCATGAGCACTGCCACCAGGAAAAGCATCAGCAGATCTGTGGCCTCAGATCAGCCAGTATCAAAAGCATCAGGAGGAAACAGTTTCTGGTATTATAGCTTCTCAAGGCCTTTGCTGGCACGATTTGGTACAGAACTATCAGCCAGTTTTATCAACAGGGGAAATGAGGTGTTGATTATGGGAAGGCTGATATGGTGCTGGTAGAGAAATGAGCCTCCTGACCACCAGTGCACTGTCTTAGTTGTCCTTTTTATAGGATAGCTTAAGAAACAAAAAATAAACCAAACTCAGAGATATGCAAATCTTAAAATTATCATCAATGCAGTGGTGGCATTTAAAATAAAAACCACAGAATTTCCTGTGTTCTTTTCTCCCTGGACTTTTAATTATTCATGCCCAACGTCAGAGAATAGGGGAGAGCTAAAGATTCAGAAGCTGAAAAGGTCAACAGGATCAGTAGCCTGCAGGAAAATTAAAGGTATTTCTTGCTCTCCTTCAGCTGGAAATACAGACACTGGGACCTTATCCAACAGGAAGGGCATCTGGGCCAAAGAGAACAGGCATATGTATTGATCTGTGCAGAGTGGGCACTGCCAGCAATGGAAAAAAGGAGCTAAAGAGAGAGAGCATCAATGGGTTTGTGACAGCCCACAGAGATTTACACCAGGAAACTCCTGAGGTTCAGCAGTTTTCTCTCCCAACACAGGAATATGGAAGCCCAGGCACTTCTTTGCAGATTGGCACACATGGGAAACTTATGGTTCAGGGGGTGCTGCAGTGAGCTCAGACACCCTGAGGAAAGCAAGCTGGGGAGGGACATCCAGCACAGAGGCCTTGAGCTTGGCTGCCCTGCCAGAACTCACCCAAATTAAACAGAAGTAGAATTAAGATGGTGTTCCTAGCAGTTCAATCTTTTCAACCCTTCCCCTTCTGCTAATTTTTCTTATTCTAAAAGGAAAAATTCTTAACTTAGGAAAAAAGAAGCCCTTGTTCAATGCTGCTTCCCACTCCGCTAATGCATGCCACCTCCTGCACCCTCCAGAGAGTCTGTTCCACAACTCAGACAAGTATCTGCTGGCAATCCCAGCACTCACAAAAATCATGAGTCAGGCATTAAAATCTATCAGAGTTTTAATACCCTATATTAATAGATTTCTATTTGCCCTTGGGATATGAATTAGTTTTATTTCAGCTGTTAAACTGCTTAAAAAGCATACCCTCATTTCATTGCTTTAAATAGGAGATGAAAAGCTGACCCACCATTTGGTATAAAGGTTGATCAGACCAGGAAAAGACCCATGAGGCTCAAGGAAAATCCTGGGAGTTCCTCTGGGAAAGGGGTGCTCAATCACTCCCGGCAGCTGGGCAGCTCCAGGCCTAACCTACAGCAGATTTTTGGTTGTAATGTGCCTTTGCCTTTTGTCAAACAACTTTTCTGCCCAGCTCAGCATAAAGATAATGAAAAATTAGATGTATCCCATCAATTACTTATGCATTCTCTATTAATATTTCAAGGTTTGTGTGCATAAATAAACAAAATTAATTAGAAATTTGCAATCTTTTTCTTCCCCTCAATATTTTCCTTTGACATCAGTCCTACTTAGAGAGCCTCACATATACATCTTTATTTGTCTGCCATAAATCATTCAATGTGATGTTTCAGCAAACATTTTTTCTCAAGCAAACAAGTTTTCTCCTTACATCCAGTGGTATCAAACACACACACTGGGAAATCAGCCACAGACATTTAACTTGGCAGACCTGCCAGTGCAGTACCTGAGCTTTGGCAGGGGAAATCCGACACTTGGTCGCCAACACCCAAAACTAAGCCCAGTGGTGTTTCTAGTTATCCTAAATACCACAATGGGAAGCAGATGCAAAGGGGTGGCTGTAGGACACTGGTACCTCTTTAGTAATTACCTACATCTACGTATTTCAAACATACACAGTTCACCACTGTTTGATTCACAGAGACATAATTAAAGCACAATCTGCTAGCAAAGAAAGAGCAAATGAGTCACACAAGTGAAGGTGTTTATGTTGCTACCTTCTCTCTCCACTAACTATATGTCTGCCTGTTTCTTTTTTTGTACTCAAATGAAATTGGTTTTATTCTCTTACTGCATTCTTCTGCTCCCCCATGCTCAAGTTTTCTTCTAATCTCCTTTTTCTCTTCTTACATCTTGTATATGAAAGTATCAGTACAGATCAGTGTCCAGCCGTGCAGAGCACTCACTGTCAAATTGATAGGATTGGTTTAGACTCAGCAACTACTCCATCATTCTCCTTCCCCTCAGGACTATTATTTTTGTCCCCCATAAGCTTCCTGAGAATTACTTGAGTACTTCCACACATCATGCTCTGGTCAGTTCCCATACAGCCTTTTGCTGTGCAGAAATACACAGTTACCGTTGTTTCAGCATGATTTTCCAGTCCTCTTCCTATCTCCATTTCCACAAGCCTTAAGCAGTGAGGGCTCTGTCTCAGTCCTTGGAGAGATCCTCCCTTGGCTCATCAGTTGCTGCTTTCCATTTTCTTTCCCCAGCAACTGAGCATTTTAATTTTTTGTACTTCTTTTCAGCACCTATGGCTATCTTACCCATTCAGGTGGGAACAAGATTTTTCCCTTCTTATTTCCTTTTCTTTACACCCTATAAACCATCCTAGCTGACCCCTTTTCTGGCAGGGCACCTTTGCTGGGGAGTAGCATGAGTAGGGCTACCCCAGGGATGCCCTCAGCAGACACAGCACCGGTCTTGAATCAGTGCAGGAATCCCAAAGAGCCTCTCAGGAGATGAGGGCTGGAGACAGAAATCCCAGGGCAGCACGCTGACCAAACCTGAACCCAGCTGGAGCACCGAGTGGGGGATCCAGGTGAGGCTGCTCAGTGTGAAAAAAACACATCAGTGCCCTCAGGGCCCTGACAGTCTCCTCCCCATTTCCAAAGCAATCAAAGTTTATATTAAATGTTTTTTGACAACATTATACCCAAGTACCACATCTACTGCAGTGACAGCGTGGGTGGCAGGGACACCTTTGAGCTATGCAGCCTGGGAAGAACTCATTTCTAAATTATAACCATTGATCACCAGCTGTAATGTTTTCTATTGAAAATTTAATCAATAAAAAGGGGAAGTACAAAATTTGATTAAATTGGGTCAATAAAGACTTTCATTAAACACTCCATAAGGAGTGAAATTTTGGAGAGTATTATCTTTTCATAGGGTTTGCCAAACAATTATTCTTTTTGACAACACACTTCAAAAGTTACCTTACAAAAATGTACAGACAGTCCTTTATCATAGCACTCTTTGAAGAGAATATAAGTATTCCCCTCTGGTGAGCCCTGTGACTGAGAGGATGTGAATTTTAAAGTGTATAGAGCATCTTCATGAGCATTCATCCTACACAAATGCCTCTCCATGCATTTTCTTTTTTCTTTCATAAACTTTTGTTGGGGCAACTGGTTGAGGAAAGCCAGAGATGCCAGTGTCTCTTGCTAGAATGCTGAGTAGAGCATTTCTTACCTCGTTGATGTCAGTGTGATATTCTCTATAGCTCTAGACAATAGGTATTAAATTAGATCAGCTCTCCAGTCTATCATCCTTTTTGGAAATTTAGTAAATAATATCTAATTTTTACAACAATTTTTACAATTAACTTCCCATAATAAATCCCCAATCCTGTGAATCCACTACAAGGGGGAAAAAAAGCCTGTTTCTCACACCTTACTCCTTGCTATACATTTTTTCTGCTTGCAGGCTTGTCCACTGATATCTAGAGAAGGATTTTCCTGGTTTTCCTATTTGACCCCTTGAAATACTATCAATTTTTCCATCCTAACTTAGCCCAGTCCTACTCTTGAACTTCACACTCTTCATTTATTGGCCTGTTTCTACAGCTACAAACTTCTTTTTCATGATTTTGCCTCTCTCTATACCCTCTTTCCCAATCACAAAACTGCCCTCCCTGTCCCTCATATTCCCTGCATTCCCTCTCTGTTCCCTCCCTCTCACCCCTGCACCCCTGGAGAGGCACCAGCTCCCATGACATCTTTCCCAAGGGGTTAACTACGGCAAGACACAAGTAGAATGATGGTTAAGAGTACTTTTCACCATTAGAAATACTAAAAACAAAACCTAAAATCTTGTGAAGATGGTGCATACAGCTTTGTTTATCAGTAGCAAATTGTTTTTACCCTAAGAGGTTTGGTCATTCTCTGCAGAAAAATGTTCTGCAGTTCTTACATTCAGAATATGTCAGTGTATAGTAACGATGCACAGAAATTAATCTGAAATGAAGTTTTAAGGGTTCTCTTCAGATTTTAGCAGTTTCAAGCTAGAATAATTGGATAAATGGAGTCACGGAAGTGAAATGCAGAGTTTATGACTTTGCAGGAGAAAGATATTTTTTAACTTTTAAATATTTATTCTAAGGCCTTCCACTTTGCTTCCTTTTCTTTTTAAGTGATTTACATCTATGAGTTTTATATTCTGCCTCTAAAATATTTCACTGACATTATGTTGCTTTTGTCTGAGCAGGAACAAGTTGAGTGTGATGCACAATTTGCCTGAGCTATGATACTAAAATGTAAGGATAAAAAATCAGTGTGGAAAGATATTGGATATAACTACACCAGGTAGTTATTTTAAAATATTGTTCCATTTTTCAGGCACATCACGGACAAATTTATAAGAAAAATAGGGTGTAAGTAGGATGGTTCTCTTACGGTGCTGTGCACAGTCACCCGTGATTGCTGATGAGTTGCATATCTTTGAATTCCTTCTTTTCCTCTTGCAATCACAGCTGCATCCCAGTGGAGACTACAGCTTCTCCAAGACAGCACATTTAGCAAGAAGTTATAAACAGAGCTCAGCAGAAAAGTTTCTTCTAACCCGTGTTTCTGAAAAATTCCTGACTTGTTAAATCAAAAGGAAAAAACAGAGGCACTACATCAAAATATTATTTAAAGCACATGCCCCTCAAGATTTAGATTATTTGGCCATGAACACCAGTCTCAAGTGAGAAAGTAGATATTTTAAAAACAGAATTGGAATCTTTCCACCTAAAGAAAAGAGGTCTGTCAGTTAGAAAATGGTTGACTAAGTATCATTAATTTCTTTGTAACCTTCTGTTTAAATATCAATAGTTGCCTTTGCTCACAAGTAAAAAACCAAGAAATTTACATAGATGTCCTAATGCAGATTTTCAGAGTTTATTAAATATGAATGAGAATGGGAATGTCTGAAAAAAGATCTTCTCAAGCATTATAGAAATTAATTTACTAGGCTTTATACTGCTATAGCAGTAAAACATTGAAATTAACTGCTGCCTGGATTATCCCTATGTAAGTTCGGAAATGCTAATTCAGCTAGGCCAACCTCAGAAAATGAAAATTCTCCTGGGGTCCAATTTTTTTTGCTTCTTTCTCCAGCTACTGGTAGACCTCTTATGCATGCTAACAACACTCAGTCTCTTGAAGGGAGCAATGCAGTGCAGGATTTTGCAATATAACTCAAAGAAAGATCACAAAGTTTCTGAAATTCTCAACGTCTTTCACCCTTCAGCTTCTGAGGTGGTTCCAGTCTAATTGTCTGCACTCCTTTGGAAGGAAAAAATTGCAAATTCGAAGCAGGCTGTTCCCAGTGCGTGGTGTAAGGGACCATGGTTTGTTAAGAATCGTTAATTCATGCTGCTGGTGGAGAGAAGTTCCCTGTGCTCTGGTGAACGCTCTGCCAAGGATCCCCTGTGCATGGAGGCCCAGTTCCATGGTGGTGCCAGGCTGTCCCAGCAGCTGGTGACCATCGCCCCACCAAGGATCCCCCTGCATGGAGGCCCAGCTCCATGGTGGTGCCACACTGTGCCAGCAGCTGGTGACCATCACCCTGCCAAGGATCCCTTGTGCGTGGAGGCCCAGCTCCCTGGTGGTGCCACACTGTCCCAGCAGCTGGTGACCATCGCCCCACCAAGGATCCCCTGTGCATGGAGGCCCAGCTCCATGGTGGTGCCAGGCTGTCCCAGCAGCTGGTGACCATCGCCCCACCAAGGATCCCCTGTGCATGGAGGCCCAGCTCCCTGGTGGTGCCACACTGTCCCAGCAGCTGGTGACCATCGCCCCACCAAGGATCCCCTGTGCATGGAGGCCCAGCTCCCAGCAGCTGGTGACCATCGCCCCCCATGCTCGTCCCACCCACAGCCGGCACCGTGAGCTGCCGCTTCACCTCCCCCCGCCAGCCTCCGATTCCTGCTCAGCCCACACAAGGACGAGCTGATCAGCCAGATCAGGCTTATTTTTATCCTGGATGCTTTCCCCAGCCTCATCCACCACTGTGGCCTGGCAAGTGGCTGTGCTGGCAGAGCGCAGCAGCCGGGGCAGGGCTGGGTGTGGGGCCAGGCCAGTGCCTGGGTCAGGCTGGCGCTGGCTGCAGCCGCTGCCCAGGGCTGAGGGGAGGCATGGTGAGAGTCCTGATCCCATTGGGAGGAACTTCTGCTGCAGCTCCCTCTGCCCCAGAAGTGTGGGGAGACACTAGAGAGAGGGCAGCTCAGGACTTGGGTAACCATTCTGGGTTCCACACCCAGTGCTGGCAGCATCAGGCCCCACTTGGGACCGTTCCTCAGTGGAAATGGTGTAGGAAGAGGCCAGAAGCAGAGAATGAAGCTGATGCTTGTGACTCTTACCACTGCCAGGCTCAAGACTGGTGTTCTGGGTTTCTCCAGGAGACCATGTCCACAGCCCTGTGCTCACAGTGGTGGCCTGGCTGACCTGCCTGGCACAGCGCTGGTGCCACTGCCCTCAGCCTGTCCCAGACCTGTCCTGCTCCTCTCAAAGATGCTCTGGCTGTCTGTGCTGTGCTTGCACAGAGGAGGAGACAGCCTGAAAAGGGACAGAGGAAGAGAGCAAAACAAGCAGGGACCTTAGACCTAGACATTAGCAATATAATGAAGCAGAGAGAAAGGGCATTTACAGCCTCACTATTGAACTGTGTAATTTGAGTACTTTGAAGTGAACCAATAATAATGGGGCTGGTTTATTCTCCCCCGCTTTTTTGTTTTTCTTACAAAATGAAACTTTTCAGTATTATGAAGAATTTTAGAACTGAATATTTTTTCCCTTATAAATTTGGGGGTTTTAATAAATTAATAAATACACAAGAACTACCAGAGTCAAAAACTAAACTCCACAAAGTTTGGGCAACATGTTACTTCAGACAGTGCTGGTTTACATTTCTGTAAATCAATAACATCAGAGACAACCACAGTGAAGCCTATCAGCTCTTTGAGCATATGGTACCTGTTTATAGCCAAAAGTGAGATGTCATTTGCACAGGGAAACAGAAATAATCAACAATAACCTTTAGGAGATTTAGAAGGAAAGCCTGTTGAGCAGTCCACAAATAGCTGGTATTCTACACCTGTACACTCCTATATCTCAGAATATATTTAAAACAGAAACTTTGAGCCTTTAGTTGTTTTTATGATGTCATTAATTAAACACGAATTGAGTGTGAATGTCTGCAAGCATTCAGTTGCAGTGTTCCACATTGAGTGGTATCTATTTACAGTTACCAGCAAGCCAAGGGGTTTTGGGTTTTATTGACTGCCTCAGCTAGATTTTATTTTTGTAACAAAATGCCAGCTCAAGCTGGAAACATTACAAATAAAAACTAAAGGGCCTGGCTCACTACTGTACTATTTCCAAAATACAGCAAGATAACAGTATGAGCTAGATTCCTGCCTCAGCTGCACCTTCATAACATGTATATTTATTCCGGCATTTCTGCAAGGTAAAATGACTCTTGGTGAGATTCAAAACACACAGTTCTCTAGATGGAGGGATCCTATAGTGATGAGTGTGCAGCAAAGATCAAACATTTGAATAAAACAGTCCCACCTCATTTCCTCATCTTCTCACCTCTTCTGAGGTCCATCATAGATCATTAAATGCGAGTGGAAGGCAGCTGTTGGCGAATAGCTGGTTTTGCCTTGTGTTTCACTGGGGAAGACTCTCAGGACAGAAATCATCCTCAGGTGCCCATGGCAGATGGCTTTAAGGGATCATCCCTCAGCTCCTGCAGAGCCCAGCCAGAGCACGATGCAACCCAGCCTCTCTCCTCTGATAATAAACCAGGCAGAAAACTTCAGCAGATAACCCTTCCAGTGGGCAAGGACCAGAGGTTTCTGACGAACACAAGGGATTCATAAGTCTTGGAAAAACTTTCAGCCCACAGAACAAAGAGTCAATGGAAGCACTACACGGCACTTGGCACTTCAGGAAACTGTTCCTAAGCCCACTTAAACAGGTGTTACACAGACTAAGCTAGCATGCAGCTTGAGGACAACACTGTGAATATTCCTTCCACTGCTCTTCACAAGAACTGAAACAAGTTGTGAAAATAAGAAAAATCACAAATGTTTTGATGTCAAGACATCAGGGAGTGTATGACTATTCATTATTTAACAGTCTCTGTTTTTACATAAGTTTGGCCTGTTTACATTCTTCATCTTAATATTCAGGTATAAAATATTGCTGACAGCAGCTTTTCCAGAAAGGAAATGCAGCTGTTGTATCAGTGGAAAATTACACAGACTAGATTTCGCATTTCCATGTGTACTATTTTCATTCTAAAAGTGCTGTTGTACCCAATAAAGAAATGAAAACAACTACACAATTTTTATACAGTGACATCCATTCAGTTTGAAACTTGGTCTTCAGAAAAAGTCATTTTCCAGTCAATGACAACTATTTTAAAATCAGACAAGAGTTTGAATTTTTACTATTTCCACACAAAGAATTATGCAGAAACAATATTACCTGAATATATTTGATTTAAAAACCTAATTTTCTCAAAACTGTGACATGTTTATGCCTATTCAGCCTGGGAAAAAAAAAATAAAAAAGCATCAAACTGCACCAGATAAAAAATGCAATACGTCATGGTTTAACCCCAACTGGCATCTAAGTACTATGCAGTCACTCACTCAAACCTAAAGGTTTACAACAGGTTTTTTTTAGAACTCCTATGAATAGAAGCTGTTAAATGCAAACAACTTCCCATGGAGTTCCCTGACAGATTCATCAGTTAAACTCCTTTTCAAATTTTTTTTTTTGCTAGCAAAATATGCTCAAGCCTTACAAAATCCACATAGAGAAGTGATGTACATTTGTATGTCTTTGAACCTTTGACACTTTCCAAATGACAAAAGGTGTATTTAATTTATGTTCTTGATTTTGTGAGATAATTTTTAAAGCCTAAAATAGAATTGGCCCCGATTGACTTCTGCCTGCCAAATCTGTGAATCACTCTCATTGCCAGTGATAAAAATAGAAAAAAGAAAAGATAAAAAAAATAATCCCATAAGATTCCAACCTGTCTCCCGCATGCTACCTCAAGTAGAAGTGTGGGAAAGGAGCCCTCTTCAGAGATGGTGGTTTAGTCTTACATTCACTGTAACAATCAGTTCCTTTGCTCTAAAACCTGCTCCCTAACTCAAAAAATAGAATAATGTAACATGCCATGAATATGAATACAGCAAAACCACCTCTGGCCCTAAATCCAGTTTTCAGTAAGGTGCTGTCCATACATTCTGGCATCTCGTGTATTTCTGCCATGATCTCTCCTGCTACAACTCACTGCTCTTGGAAGCAGAGCCAAGTGTATCCCATGCAGCCACACTGATGGCTGGGGGGATTTGTGGCTGATATCCAGGGCCCATTCCCACTGGGAGATGGCATTCCCTACACTTCCTGCAGTGTGGGGCACCCTGCCTGTCACTGCAGCTCTTTGGAGAAAAATCTATGCTCTGGAGAGTAATTCTACATTCCTTCCAGGCATGCACCTTTAAATGGGATGTGTGATTGTGAAGAAGAGCAAATTTCCTTCTGTCAGCTGGAAAATTTGTTGTTCCTAAACTGATTGTCTTGTGGAGGCATTGTCCATCCTCCGTGGGACATTGCTGCAAGGATGAGTGGCGTGTGCCTGCCCATTCACATGCAGGGCTTGGTGCAATGCTGGGGTTTCCAATCTATCATACTGAATTTTCTGAACATTGGCATGTTTTCCTGGGGTTTTAGTGCCTTTCTGCTTCCTCTTGCTGTTCCCACAGGTACCAATATTTTGAAAGACTATAGCTGTTTTTCCTATTTCTTGGTTCTGAAATCTCTTTTACCTTTACACTTAAAGCAACATCAGCATGGAAATATTTTTCTTTGGAGTCCTTTTCTGCATTTGTTACTTGTAGGCAAGAGATAATACATTCAGAACCTTTCTAGATTTCCTCCCTCAGGCCCTCCAGATGTATAAAATCAGTAGTCCAGAGCTCTGGTTGCACTGGAGTACAGCTCACAGCAGAACGCACCTGGCAATTCTCAAATGCTTTAAAAACAGCCTTCCATGCCTCTTCCCTCTTCACCAGATATTAGGTCTGAATTCAAAACCATTGCCTCATCTCTTTAAAGCTTATACATGATCTAAGAAAGAGATTTGATATCTGGCCAGAAAAGCAGATATTTCTATTTCCCTTATGAAGCCACAGCTGGCATTTGCCAGCATTCATCTCCTAATGCACGCAACAAACAATTTACAGTTTCTGCTGGGCATTATAGTGACAAAATCTGTTTGTTCACATCAAGATACTCCAATCAGTTTCTTTCTAGCCATTTCTTTAATGAAATCCAAATACACAGAAAGGAAATCTGAATTACAGCCTCAGCCTCCAGTGCCGTCAGTGGCTGAGCACAGATCCCCAGTGAGCCCCAGGCTGAGCTCCCAAGGGCTCAGACAGAAGGCTCCAGGCTGAATCATGCCCTTGGAGAGCCCCTGGGGTTCTAGTTGTAGTTTAAATTTTAGGAGGCAGAAAGAAGCACAAGGCAAGGGAATATCTGCTGATCAAAGCCAGAATCCTCATCATCTAACTACTTGTAAATCTTTTAAATAAGAATATTCATAAACTGTTTTTGCCCTAAATTCAAAATGCAGACGGATTATTTTCCTTCCTAGTGACTCTAGCAGATTCACATCTGGCTGCATTTGCGTGTTGGCCCAGAGTAAACGGTGTTTTGCAGACTAGCCAAAAAGAGGAATTTTTCAAACTGTCAGGCAACGGGACTTGATTTGGAGTTAAACAGCACCAGTGGACAGTGGCTGCCTCAGGAGCACAGGTGAGCTGCTTCAGTAAAACACTCCCCAGTGGATTCCTAACACCCACAAACCTTGCAGCCATAATCATCAAGGAAAACAACAATAAAACATTGAACTATTAAGCAGGAAAATTCTTGCAGTAATGTTGAAGGTGTTTCTACTTCTAATGGATGAAATAATTTATGGTAATCAGCCTCACTGGGTTTTGGCCTTTTTTTAATCTGTAATCATTTCCTTCCTCTGTCCTTTCCCAAGCTCCTTCAGAGCTTCTTGACAACAAAACCTCATTGGGAAACAACAGTAGCTTTTATTCACAGCAGCAGTATGCTTTTTCCTGCTATAATTCCACTATATTGAAAGAAATGTCAGGCTCTGAAGCCACCAGACCATGAAAGAAGAGATAAGCAAGTCCCATTTAAATTTATACAGCCCTAATTTAGGGTGTTTTATTGAAATATTTAACTATATTTAAAAGTCTACATGTTTTTTAACTGTCAATTGCATTGTAATCCATAAACTCCAAATGGAACAATATATTTTACCTGGTTAATTTCTGAGAAACAGAAATGTTTTCTTCTGTCTTTATTTCTCAGTTTAACAACTTCTATTTCTTTACTGACTTACACTTCAGTTTGCAATCAAGGGTAGGGTAGTGCATGATTCTCATGTGTGCTAATTCAGTGCAAAATTCAAAAGCAGGTTTAAAAGGTCCATGTTATAGAAGGACAGAGACACAATCCCTGCTTCCAGGATTCTGCTCATTTAAAAAGCCAAGGGCTGAACAGTGAACACAGAGAGAAAATCTCATTTACCCAGGGCTGCACAGCAAGACAGTAGCAGAGATATAAAAAGGACCATCTTTTCTATGACCTTATTTCTTATGCTACAGAGCATTTTCATTTTTTTTTTAATTCTGTCATAGAAACAACAAAAAAAAGTCAGTAGGCAGGGTTTGCAGTTGGTGCATGTTGTGCAAAAAGAGACAGATTAAACTCTGCAATCCATAATCTTCCTACCATGGCCTCCAGCAGGGCCCTCAGCTCCTCCTGCAAAGAGCTCAGCTTCTGCAAATATTGGAGGAGCTTAAACTACTTTGTCGCTTTCCAAAATCAATGGCAGGTAACAAATATCACACAGAGTGTGAATAAAATCATAGCATTAAATTAGATCCAAGTCCTACGCTCACAGAAGTTCCTTGGAAACTTTATTTTGTCTTATAAGCTAATTACCTATACAAGGCAAAAAATGAGAAATTACAGCAATTAGCATTACTGTCCTTAACCTACTTGCAGTTCTAACCCTAAGAGCTCATTACAAACACTACTTCAAATACAAATAAATACATGTTTGGCAAATGCTACAACCTTTGTAGTTAAGAACTGATCACAATTCCCCCCACGTCCCTCAGCCCTCACACCCCCAGGGCCAGCTGAACCATGTCATCTCTTGTGCTCATCTCCCTCCAGCTGGAAAGGTTTGACTGACTGTTTACCTCTGTCTGAAACTCTCAGAAATTATCATTATTATTAGTCAGCACACACAGGGATCACCAAGGAGGCTGTGCTTTTGAGATGCAGGGTACTGGTGCTTAACTAAATGAGCTTAATTATACTCAGACTAGGTTCTTTTATAAATACTGGCTGACCCTCTAAAAGCTTCTGGGTTCACACTGGCGCAGCTGCTGCAGGTGCTCCTCCCTGACACAGACCATCCTTCCCAGAGGGATGCAGGGAGTGAGCCCAGGGTTTGCAGCACCGAGGAGCAAAGCAAGCCCTGCCAAGCTCTGTGACCCAGGATAACTCTTCTCTGGTTCCATCCTTGAGGAACGCACTCGTGCCCACTCTTTGGCAAAGCATGGGAAAGACTTAGGTACAAGTTTGAAAACAACCATATGTCTCATGCATACTTTTGATTCCCTCGTCATCAGTGAACCTAAACAACTTGTCTTGGAAAACAAGATAGTTCTGTGCAAGAAAATCTGTTAAAATAATGATTTAAACCCTGGGTTAACACTTTTATAATTGATACTACGAAGAAACTGAAAAATAAAATCCACACTTGGAGGAAAAATATAGGTGATAAGAAGTAATAAGGTAAAAATAATGGTCAGTTCATCAGTTTCAAATAAGCAAGGTTCAGAATTTTGAAGAGTGACTTTAAGGTACAGATCATGAATGAACACCTGAATGTGATTCTCCCAAGCTATGTTTAATATTTAATGTTTGTGTGGTGTAGACAACACGGAAATCTCAAGTCTTTGGGACAGGCAAAACAGAAATCTCAAGACTTTTTGATGTAGAAAATTTAGTCACACTGAGATGTGACAATCCTTACATCTTTGTAAAACCTTTCCCTCAGATTTATTATCTGAAATGCTTGATGCAGCTCGGCTTAAAATTCTTGGGTTCTCTTTCTTGAAGCTTAGATCTCTAGCAAAAACATTTTACAAAACAGTTGACTAGTAGGAAATTAATATAGTTATAGGCATGCAGATTTTCCTTCAGCGATGCCCCCTTCCACATGACTAGGTGAGGGACTG
Organism: Acrocephalus scirpaceus scirpaceus; assembly: GCA_910950805.1. Taxonomy (NCBI): domain Eukaryota; kingdom Metazoa; phylum Chordata; class Aves; order Passeriformes; family Sylviidae; genus Acrocephalus; species Acrocephalus scirpaceus. The sequence goes on from OU383786.1 coordinate 5,914,550, forward strand.
GCAGATGAGGCCCCTAGTTGCTGGAGAGGGAAGGATAATTTCATAGATGAGATTTTCTAGTTTAAATTCCCACTGTGATCTTTAATGAGACTCCTGTGACCCCCTTTGATTCACTCAGGGCCCTTCACAATCCCTTCCCCAGAGCACCTGCCCACCCTGCTGCTCCCCAGCCTGGTGCACTGATAATCACCTGTATCCAAGTCTAGTCCTTTTTATTTACCCTTAACAGAATCGCCAACTAGTTCTTCCACTCTTCAAGTTTTCCTAAATGTTAAATCTTCATACAGGCTCTCACATTAATATCACCTGCAGATTTAATGAACAGACTTTGCCTTTGCTGCAGGCTGCTACAGAGAACAGAGTAGTACCTGGGCGGCCCACTGGGGCACTTGCATGTTAATGCCTTCCCATCCTGACAATCATTTACAATTGTTCTCTGAGGCTCATTTCTCAATAAGTCTTGACCTCCTTTCACTATATTGTTACCAAACTGTAGTCCTCTATCTTGCTTACAAGAACTCACAGGAAGGACTATCAAAAAACTCTAGCTATGTGACATCTCCTATGTTGTTAGGAAGACGCATTGTTCTGGGAATACCTAATGTTGACTTTTACTTGAGGTTGTAGGGACTTTCCTGTGCTTTTCAAGTAGTTAATGTTCCCCTATTCAAATAAAATATTTTGTAAGCATCTGGGGTCACTACAGAGCTATGTACTGAACCACTTTCATTTTTATGCTGTGTATTAGAAAATACAGCTGACATGCCCTCCAAAGTCATGAAATACCTCAAAAAGAAAAGCTTTGCAGGGGCAGTCTGACAGCCATCTCCTCCAGTCAGAGATGAATTCTCTGAACTTCCAAAACAACATTATCAATAATGAATCTACTTGCCATTACTGTAAATTCTCTCCATTCATTCCTCTCATATTTTCACGCAATAGTCCTCTCGGTCTTCCCTAGAATATTAACAATTTTCTAGCAGTGAAGAACAGAAAAATAACAAAAGACTTTGTTTCATTTTAATCAAATAAATGTCAGCTTCTAAAACAGGTTGTAGCTAGCTCTGTTAATATAATTCTTGCAATAGTAAAACATTATGGGGTCACTATCAAAAAGAAAAAAATGTGTTATGATTGCCTGTGCCATTATATCTTTGACTAGGTTGATGTTCTTCACAAGGCCGGATGATGACTTTCCCAGGAATGTCTAGTGTTGACAAACCCAATCCTTCAAAGAGCTGAGGAGTAATGCTACAAAATCCAATATTCAAGCTGAGTAGATAATACAGCATCATACCAATATCAATGATTTTGGCATTGAGAAAGAGGACATCCAATTGTTACAGAGGAGAGCACCAGTGGCAACCAGAAGAAAGGAGATCCTCATTTACATGACGAGAAAATGCGACAAACGGAAGGTTAAGAAGGTGATAGCAGCCAGAGGAAAATACTGTCAGAGGAGCAACGGGCTGCAGTAATTTAGATTGGACACCTGAAATGGGTTTCCAGCCAGCAGGATGGCACAGCTTTAGAAATAGTGACAGTGGGAAAAAAACAGCTTAGGATGGAGCCTGAGAGATTTGTTACCAGTTAGATATGTCAAGAGTGCCTGTAAAAGCTGATAATAGAAACACTCCATGTCCACACTCCTCACACCCAATAGGTGTTATATATTTGATTTCCATGGATTTACACTAATTTATACAAACCCACAATCCAGAAGAGAAAGGACTGTTATGAAAAGCAGGTAGTATTTTTAATTTATGTTGACAACTTAGGCCAAATTTCCACAACTAGAATTTCAGCTCTGTTAATCTCACAGAGTTTATAACAAATGCAAAGGGTGTTCTTTATCCTGAAATAGTTACTTGGCATCAGTTGCACATATTAGTTACAACCATGCAGCTAAGTGCCTGAACACCTATTTGCATACAACTATGCCTAATTTCTATCACACTGAATTTAATTAATTTGACAGTTATATCATCTGATAATATTTTTACAATACAGCTACCACTGTATTCTGCCTTTGCTCGTTACATTTAACAACTTTTATAAATCATTCAGTACACAAAATCAGCAACTTTACCTCTTCATTACCCAGTACACATAGGATTTTACCTTATAGCAGAACCATAAAAACTGCTTCAGAACAGAGAGATGAAGAGGAAGCCATGGCAATACAAACTTCAAGAACAAAATTATTCTTCATATTAATTGTTTCAGGGGCATTTGTTTTCTAATATATAAAAGCAGTTAATGAAGATTAGATAAATTGGTTATGGGTTTAGATGAAAAATCATGTGACAAAGTTCTTGTATTTAAATCATGTGTGCGCACATGGCCTGTACCTCCCCTTTGCCAACAGGAACACTCTGCTCTTCCACTCAATACTACAGCAAAAGTGCAAATATTAATCCTACCATCCTTTTAAATAACACTTTCAACTCCAGTAAAACATAACATGTAGAAAATGTAGAAATGGAAGGCAGAACATGTAATGTTATCAAATAGATATAATTTTTTTGTGGTACAAATCATAACAGGAATAAAGGTCTAGCCTTCAGATGCTAAATGATGAACTAAGAACCTGCATAAACAGAATTTCTTTGTGAAGTTACTAAACAAATTGCACAATATGTTTCTGTTTCTTTGGGATACGTCCAATAATAAACCGGAACCTGAGTGAACAATAGATCTGCGAGACAAACTCAGCAGATGCATTTCACTGAAATCAGAATTATGCCTTCTTTTTATGAGAAATGAGAAAAATTTTAAGGCAATAACAAAACTAGAGAGAATAATATTTCTTTTAGCAGTATTCTCCATGCAAAGAGCTAACATTGCACTTCTCAGGCTGATGTTTAAAATCAGCTGCAATGCAAGCCTGAAACTTTATTTCCTTGCCATTTGCAATTACTCTTTCTCAGCAGTAATCAGTGAAGTATAGTCAAAGACTACCAAACACTGCTTGAGATGTTGGTATGATTTAAGCAAAAGTAAAGTGCTGATCAGCTTTTGTTTCAGCGCAACTTGAAGGCTGGAAGATTTGAACAAGGTGATATTGCTGCCTACAAAGTGTATGAGCTCATCTCTGAAATCCCCAGGTGCCTGGGAGGTGGAAGAGAAGCATCACTTTCAATACGTGAAGAAATGCAAGCACACTATTCAAGGGTGTCCCTGCTCTCTCTGATGTCGGTACCAGCCAGTGCCATGAAACACAGCAGATGCAGCCAGGGGTCAGAACTTTGTTTAAAGGAGGAACTGGAGTTAGAAAAACTTCAGCTACAACTCGTGGTAAAGCACAAATTCAAAGCATCATCATCATAATTTTATGACTAATTTCAGGGGGGTAAAAAGAAGTTCTTTGTACACAAGTATATGTTCACATATACATATGTGTATTTTTATATATACAAATATAAATTTTTGAGGAAAAGAGGACTTGGGGTTTTGCTCAGACCACATTTTAGGTACTGCTGAAGGGAAGATAGGCAGTATCCCAGGGAAAGAAATTTCTGCTGATAGAATGCTGAAAGGCAGTCAGTGTGAATTGCCCATCCTCTCCACACTTAGCTGCTTTGGAGGAACATGGTTGACTGTCAGGGTCGGTGCTGTTATTTTTAGAGAAATATTCTTATATTTATCTTGCCTATTTACCCAGGAAGCTTTAAATGAGTACACAACATCTCCCTGTCTACATCCACTCCTACCTAACTGCTGGAAGGGTAAATTGGGGCTGCAGCTACACCCAGCCCTGCAGAGAGGGCAACATCCCTCCAACATGCCACACCGTTGGGAAGGACACATAAAAAATCTCCTTTGTCACCGGTCTCCTGGGTCACTTTGGAGAGGAGTGAAGTGCCCTCCCTGCAACCCCATCATGCAGCTGACCCCAGCTCCTCTCCAAGGAACATTCTGCAGTGCCAGAGCAGCTGTTTTTACAGATCTGCTGTTTCTGTAATTTGTCCAGAGTATATATGGTAGGTTTTCAATAGGATTTGAGCTGCTAATGCGCTTAGACTCCCTGGAAAATTCCAGTCCGATGTCTTGACATTTACAAAATTGATTTCATGCCATGACTGTTTTAGTGCCCAGGGTGTTGGGGATTTTTTCCCTTTTTTTTTTTCTTTCTTCAGGAAAAACATGATATATGCTAAACTAGCAGAATAATTTTTATGCATTTTGCCTCATTACAGTTTGCAGGAGTGGTTGGAGCAGACCCTGTACCCTGCAATGCTGTATCCAAGAGTAACAGAGCCAGCAGCTAAGAGGAATTTTACGGTCTACAATTAAAACTTCCTAAGTGCTATCAATTCAGTAGGTGAAATTGCTGCTACTAAGCTCATCTCTTTCTACAAAAATTAAATCCATGCTAAATGAGCATGGCACCTTTCTTTTGAAAAACTAATTTACTCTTCTGGGTGTTTGTTGAGACTTGTGTACCATGAAAATAGACAGTCATTTGAAGCATTTTATTGAAATAGCCTTTAGAATGTTTAATAGAAGTGCACACAGATGTACCCAGCTCAGACTGCACTCTGCTAATTATCAGCTTTTCTTCCATAAAATTGCAGATGGTGGGAACTATCCTTGTGGTTTTTACATTTTGCCTATTTACCCAGGACACAAACATGATGTAAATAATTTTTTTTTCTTATGACATTATCACTATCCTTGCAGCACAAGCTTTAATCTATTTTCATTAATTAAGCAAGGGACCAAATTTTCTGCTTAGTAACATGTTTGGAATTCTGTGATCAAAAAAACATGATGACTTAAAAGATCAGAGTGAAAGCTAATAACTAACACTTCTGCATACAAACACAATTTAAAATTGCCGTAGGAAGCCTCTCATGGCAGGAACCACAAGACTCACTTTGCTCTTTCTGGGATTTATGCATTTGCTTTATTTCTGTCCAAGGCTGATTATTAAATCTTGGCATGTCTGGTCATCAGGGACATTTCTTAGTGGAGACAAACTAGAAAGGTTTTGGAATTGAATGCCACACATTGGAGGCAGCCTGGGGATGGGAGCCAGTGTCCATATGAATTTCAATAAACCTCCCTACAAGACAGGCCTTCCTAGGCACTAACAGCACTCAGAGCTGGGGTTTTTCCCTTGTAGATATTTAATTGATCAGACTTGAATAGGATGATACCCTTGATACCAATCCTCAGACTTATTATTTCAAGCACGTTTAAAAGTAGGTGCATTTTCATTGACACATTTTGATAAGTTCAAACTGTTTTTAAATAATTGGTATACAAATAATAAGTTATTTTTCAATCACTTCATTCACATATCAATGTCCTCATTACCAAGCTGTCAGATCAGGGTGTTTTCTGTACATTTACAAAAGTCTCAACTGATGCAATGAGGTGACTGACACAAATTCTTGCCTTTGCTGATCACCATTCTCTACTTGAAATGCAGTACTTAAAGCTGTTGAATATTTGTTTGGCTGTTTACAGACTAAATCCTTCAAACCAAAGGTTAGTGTTATATATCTTGTACAAAATGTCTCTTAGCTCACTCTCTCACAACAATTAACAAATAAGTTGGATATGCCAACTTTCTCATCGCTTATTACTCGCCCTGTGCCAGCTGTGCCATGTGTTATATGGAAATGGTCATTTATTTATGGGTCTCCAGCACTTTGCCCGTGGGATTTAGCCTCACACTTTATTTGTGCCATAGGCTATGCAAAATATGTCCTTTCCCAGTAATGTGAGCCAGAAGTGGTTCTGTAGCTTTACACCCACTCTTTAAATTCACTTTCCCTGACATTTCCATGTCGTTTACTACAGTTTTCACAGGGAAAATATTCTCCCTGGAACATGGCTGAAATTTATTATATTTTATACCCTTTCATTAAAAACTGCTGGGATACTCAGTGTAACATGGGATCCGCCTATGACACATACATCACAGTAGTAATTTGTATTCCAAGGATATCCAGTAATGTCATATTTTTCAGTAGAAATATTCCAGGGCTAGAAGACATACTCTGTTAAACTACCTGATCAGCTCTTTTTCTTCCTAGACAAATTCCCTTAGTCTGCACAGCCTATTTGCAAAATAAATTCACAACTAACCAATCCTATTCTGATTTAGGACACACAAGAAAAAAAGAAGAAATCTTCACCATTTTCTCTAGTCTGCTCTGTCCTCATCAGGAGCCACAGGGGGAGACGACCAATTCTGATCCACTGACACTAATGTTAAAATTTACTTTTTCACAAGATCACAGTCTATAATGTGGAGCTTCTGCAGGACAGAGAGTAATTTTGGCAGGACACAGTTGTTCTTTCCAAAGTACTTCTTGCATCTCTCTCACTCTCAAACCACTCTCAGCAGAGCATCCCACCATCTCAACTCCTTGCTTGTTTGTCCCTTCATTAGGTTACCTTCATCTGCAAGGGGATTTTATGGGGAAAAGCTTACAACAGACAAAAACCCCATCCTGCCCAATGCCACCTCTTCCTACCTCTTCACACAGTGCAACTTTTGACATGAACAGTCACCTCCCACCTCCCACCTTCTGTATCTCACCACTTCTTTGTGGCTAACTCTGAATTTAGTTGTCTGAAACTACCACGTATGAAAGGTTGGTCCTAGAGGGCAAATATTTCAGTTCAAGATAATTCTTTTAATTCCCTTTTGGTGCATGTAAATTATTAGAGAAGGGACATTTAAAATATCATTAATGAAATCACAGAGATATCATGAAAAAAAAAAAGTAAGACAAAATCCCTTAATTAGATATTAGATTAACAACTCTTAATAAACTTACATAAAGTTAGTCAATCAATACTGTTCTCTCTCAGTATCCCCAGAGCAATTAAAATTCAGTGCTCTGCAAGATCCATTTAATGATTTGGCAAGGTCTATTTTGGAACCATGTGGACAGTATCAGCAGCAGAACAGCCTGCATACATTGTACAAGATTCCTACTGCAGCAGGTTTGTGAGTCCTTCAAACAAAATGACTCACCAAGAGACCCATCTATTACATCTCAAGTGTTAATTGTAGGTATCATCAGTGGCTTTGAGGCCACTCCATAATGCGACCAAGATCATTAGAGTATCCATCAACAGCATGATCACTCTGACGGTGTGGATCTTGCAAGAAGTGTGGCTGTGAAGATTAAAATATGCAAAACTTTGCTTGCAGATACTTTCTCAGAGGTCAAAGGACTGAAAAGTGTCATTTTTCAATTCCCTACTAAATAAGAAAAAATAATTCACAGGTATCCCTATTTTACCTGCACGTCCAGCAGCTGGTGTACATGTACATATACATATATATCATCACTTGCTGTACATATACAGCATCACTTCTCAGTATTAAAGTGCTTATGGCAGAATTCAACAGCCTTACTTTGGTCTTTTTTTAAAGCAGGTTCGAAGCATAAAAGTTCTTGAATTTGATGTAAAACCACAACTAAAAACAAAATAAAAGGCTAGATTAGTTTTAGGAAAAGCCCTTATTCTTTCTAGGATGTGTACTTGCATAGAGTCATTTGCTGTGACTGGGTGACAGTAAATATGTTTTGTTATTTTGTTTATAGTCACTTATTTCCTAAGTACTCAGCAATTACTGAGGAAAATATAGGCTTTATGTGAAGAGCATCGTACCTGTCAGCTCAGCTCACAGGAAGCCTGTGAAGCTCCATGGTGGTTTATGGCAAAGGAACACGTTCCTAAAAGCCCAAAGTTGAAAGATATTCTATATTCTATGAACCTACACTTTAAAATTTGTTCCTCCCTGTCAGGAGGACAGAATTAACAGAAAATTCACTGCCTAAAAAAATAATTTGAAAATCAGTGAAGGGCATGAAAATCCTCAATCTGCCAGTGGGAAAGATCCTGGATGCATAATTAGTGTTGTCCATGTCCCAGTGCCACTGCAGCTCCTTCAGTTCTGGAGTAGGAAAGGAGGAGTGTCATGGATATGAACATTTAGTTACCGCAGTGAAAATGGCACCGAACTGAAAAATCAAGGGAGGAACATAGAAATAGTTCATCTTGCTCCTTAGTAATAATAGGGGTTGTTTGGGTTTAGGGTGCTTGCTGGGTTTTTTTTTCCCTTAAACAGCAGAGTTGATAGTATCTGAAGGTCTTCTGCAGTTCTGCCTTATTAAATCTGAGGCCAGTGGAGAACCCATGGCATCTCAGGACCTAATGGCTTCTACGTGCAAGGGAAGAGCCATTGGATATAAATTGGCAGCAAATCATGCTAAAATACTACAGCACCTAGCCTAACTTCAAGAGATAAATACAAATGGCGACTTCTTGATGTTTGACGCAAGATACCAGCCACAAAATATTTCAGAACTTTTGCTTCTGCAAACTAAGCTGGTAAAAAAATCTAGAGAATCACACATAATCATTTTGTGCTTTGTCGGGCTCATTTGAGTACTATTTTCATAAAGGAAGCATTTTCCAAAGGGGCTGTTGTCCTAGTTCTAGAATTAACTGAAAAATGACTTATTTTTGTCTAATGCCTATAGCCTAATTTAAATAGGAACACACTCCAGGTCTATCAATTGAGAACAGGGAATGCAAAATATACAACAGCATTGGACAGTGCGTCTTAAACTAGAAATAAATCCATCATTTTGAAACCCGAGGAAAACTGTTCTTCTTGTAGGCAGAAACATCATCCAAACTGCCCCTGTGAGGACTGGGTTTGTGGGACTCTTGGAGCTTTGTCTCTTTAGCTGATTTGAACTCAGACACCCATGAGTCCAGCTTCTCTTGGTTCATCTATCGTCTCTCCACTCCATCCCTTGAGCACTGCATCCCCTCAGCCCACGCTCTGTGTGACCCAGTCAGAGCACTGTGATTTTGTTACTTTGAAAGCTCTGTGTTTTCAGTAATACATAGTCTCTCCTCAGAAATAAAAGTACAGAAGGACTTTCCTTAGATCCAACACATCAGACCAAAGAAGATACTTTAAATAACAACGATGTAAGATTGCTGTGCACACAGTTAGAACTCTTTTATCAGAGCAGCAGTATAAAAGTCTAGAAATATAAATACAAAAACTAAAATATGCTGTTGTATGAGTTGTGCACGGTCATAAAATGTAAACCACAATCCAAACATTATTTTCCATTACATTCAAATCACTCTTACAGAGGTATAAATGAAACCATATTTTGGAAGCTGCCTAAGATGAGAGAAGCTTTTTCCCCTGTTTCAGGTAAAAGTGAGATCAATCTCTGCTAGGTACCTTTATATATTCCCCAGCTTTACTCATTCAAAAAAATATGGCCATTTGACTTCAGAAAAGATCTCACAGGTTTTTGCCTCTATTTCAAACAAATGCTTTAGGACCTGGATGTTTTGGTCTGCTCTGTGCTCAGTGTCTTCTCTAACAGACCCAGGATCTCCACTGAGATCATAAAAGTATAAAGCAAGAACACCAACACCACCTGAGTGGGTATCTGTACAAGCCATACAAGCAGTAATAATTTATGTGACCTTCTCTGCTGCTGATACTCGTAGCTCAGTTCTTGCCCTGCTCTTTCCCTTCTCTGCAGGGAACATCAGAAGTTATTCATCTCTTACAAGTTAAAAAAACCCTTGAGCTTGCCCCAAATGCATCAGGGGATCTGTGAAAGTTTGTCGCAGATTATGTGTCGATGTAGGCACTGTTACTTACAGGGTACATTATTGATAAAAGCTAAATATTTCATCTTTCTGCACCGTCTCTAAACAAAACTGGCATTTACTTACCAGGAGGCTGAAAGTTCAGCCTTTTCAATATTATAAGAAGGAAACACTTTGGCAATTTCTCTTTAAAGAAAGCAGGTAGCATGCCTCTCTGCAGCTGTAGCCAAGGAAAGTCAGTGTTCAGTCCCTTCCCAAAGAGGGGTCTGCAGCTCCAGCTGTGCCTGTGGCAGGCTCCTCACAGAGCCCAGGGAACACCAGGGGGGAGGAGGGACAGCCTCAATTCCACATTTCTTATAGGCCAAGTCCAACCCATCCTATTAGCAGCACGCAGGTGTTCGTGAGTGTGTTTGTGCTTTAATTATTCATAACATCAGCTTCATATTTTATGGATTATTCTGCATCAGTGCTGGTACTTGCCTCATGCATTATGCATGCACCCGAATCTGTTCTGATGGGAGGCACAAAAGACACAAAGTATGTCTCTCACCTGTATGCTTCTGATTAGAAGGGAGCGTTTGTAACCCTGAGCCTGAATTGAATCCCAAATGTGTCCTCCTTTGTCCCATAACTGCACATCCCCTGATGAACAAAAATATACCTTTTCATTCTACGCTCTCACTCAAACTCTCCTAATTTTACTTTTTAGCCAATGTCAGCTTATAACAAAACTATTTCCCTTATAAAACATACATTTTTCTGAGTGCTGGTTCAGAAGTACAGTATACCAAAAATCATAGTAAAGACCACTTTTAAAGTAATATCTCTGAGTGAACCAAAGTCATCCAGCCTAAACTCTCTAAACACAGTATATTATAGTTTACTGCAGGAGGCATCAAGAAGACATGGGGCAACACTCTTTTCAGTATGCTAATGCACATGACTGTGTAAAAGGTGTGGCAAATTATCCAGAATTTTGAGCAAAAAACCAAGTAAAAGTTACTGGGAGGGGGTTTAATTGCTCATTTTTTCTTTGTGCCTCACACCTTGTTAGCAATGCCAGTTTCCTTTCCTCTCATTTCAACATAACTAAATGACAGACTGTCTTTCCCACAGGCCTCCAACTTTTAAAAAATCAGACATTTTCAAAGTTGCTCTGGTCAAGGGCGAAATGATTTTGTGGCACAAGGAATATTCAGGCTGGATGGGGAGACAGTGATGCAGAGTGCAGGGGCCTGGCACTGCTCCCACTCAGCCTGGCGCCTGGGCAAGGGCTGTGCCACCCCTCCTCACCCAGGGAACCTCCATCAGCCCAGGGCCACACAGGGGGCCTTTCTTTTTCCCTTGAAATCTAACTTTCCACTAAAATCACCTATATAGCTCTAGCAAGGCACAATCCAGGAAAGAGTTCTTCAGTCACAGAGAAATATTTTAAGAGAAACATACCAAAATTATGTAAATAGATTTAAATAGCTTCCCACACCCAGAGCACTGAGTTCTTAGCATGGAGAAGAGCCTGGAGCTAATTATAACCAACTGACAACAGCCCTGGGTTGTACCAGACAAGAATCAGTATCCTACCTTCAAAACACTGAGTGTTAAACGTGGAGAGAGAACTCTGATTTGGGTGTTATTCTTCCCCATTGCTTTCAGCAGGACTCTTAGCTGCCTGTACTGAGGTGCCTGACAGGTTTTCTCCACTATCCTAGCTAGTCTCCAGCTGGTGTCTGCAAACCATGAGGAAATTATGTCACTCAACAAATTTCAGACCCTATTTTTAATCCAATTTAAATAAACTAAACCTTACCTGCCTTCTCTGCTATGTTCCCTTATTTGTCAGGTTGAAATGAATCTCAACATGGTTTCATCAAATGATATTTTTTCTTCCAATCACACTTAGGACAAAAAGTAAATTTAAAAATAAATCTGTGCTTCTACTCATGGAAGCCTGGACTGAATAGTCTCCTTCTGTGCTGTCACCCTTCTGTTAGCAAATGTGTACAGCCTTGCTCTGATAGTGGCAGTGGTTTGCATCAGTCTCCACCAAAGGCAGATCCCTCCTCTGCAAAGCCTCATTTTGAGCTCACTGTTGGCAACACAAACTGCTCTCAGCCTTCCAAGGTGACCCTGCTCTTCCCTCACTGAACTGCCTCACAATTTTTTTTCCACCCCTGTTTTCTGCAGTGTCTGGATATCCCCTTCCAGTTTTGACTTTGAGCTGCCAGATCCTATTGCTATCTGTAAACTTCCCTTCTATGGTTTTGGACTTCCAGGATTCCAGACATTCCCGCATCTGGGCAGCTTTGAGTCTGAAACCCCTCCACAAATGGCCACAGGGTTCTCATTAAGCCTCCTCATGTAGAGGAGGTCTGTTACACATACAATTTAATAGAAACTTCATCGTTTTGACAGGCCTGGTTTAAAGCACACCCATATCTCTTCAGCAAAACTTTCAGATGACTCGGGAAGATTTATGCATAAACTCAAAAGTCAACACATTTAAGTATTTTGTATAGTAGGTTTCAATATTGTTTGCAGGTAGGGAAAGGTTTTTAAGCAGGGGTTTTTAGGGAGAATATGATCTCTTATACATTGCAAAATTTAGGATCCTGCTACATAATATTTAATAATAATAAATTCTATAATATATTATATAAATTATATTACAATTTTATATAGTAGGTTTCATTATTGTTTGCAGGTAGGGAAAGGTTTTTAAGCAGGAACTTTTAGAGAGAACATGAAGAGAGAACTCTTCTTTTAGACAGAACTCTTCTACATTGCAAAATCTAGGATCCTGCTAAATAAACTTTCTCCAATAAAATATGAACTGGATATTTTCTCCTCAAATGTTTTAATGGCTGAGAAAGTTGCTGCATGCCAGCAGACAACTGAGAATGATGTTGGCAAAAATGACACAAGGAAACAACTTTAAACCTGAGCACTGCCCATAGCACAGACATAGAAAGTAAAAGGAGCAAGGGAGACTTGAGATAAATGAACATCCTGGTTAGAGTTCACCTCTCCAGTGACTGCTTATGGCCAAACTCAGCAGAACACTCATGCTCACAACCTTCTGTAACATCCAGCAGTGGTTTCATAAGTTGCCATTAAACTTTTGTTATCCTGTCCAAAAGAAACTCTTCAATAAAAGGAGGTGTTTTAGGAAAGGTAACTGTGACTCACCCATCACTTAAAAAGGGCCATACTGAGGAGGTTTTTAGCAATGCTGATGTGCAGGGAAAGCTTGTGCTCAACTCCTTACTTTTCTACAATAATCCTCTTCTCTCAGTCTCTCATTAGGCAGTAGATCTTCATTTATATAATTGTATAAAGTAACAATGGTTTCTGCAGCACCAACTGTGACATTTTAATTAGCTGGCCAAATGTTCCCAATCCTGTTTTTTTACCTAATTAGTATATTTTGAGGTTTGAGCTGTATCCTCATTACCATACAAATGTTTCTAATAGTGCAAACTACAAAAGCAGGTTGAAGAAAAAGAAAAGACTGGCATAGAGCTCATTAGGTTTAGAATGAATATTTTACTCTTGGTATCAGAAGCATCAGGCACCTGCCTTTCCAGATAACATGAGCTGGTCCTCAGCTCTTCTGTATCCAACTAAGATAAGGCAAGGAGTAAATATCCTACATTTGGATTTATAGAGCACTTTTTATCTCTAAAGTGCTTTGCAGGCATTAACCACATAATCATTAAATATTGATATTTGCATGATTAATGCTTTGTTGTTACATTATATGAGAAGAAAGATACAAATGTTGGGAGAAGTAATCTGCCTTGGAAGCAAGCCATGAATTTGTGCAAAGCATCTCTGTACCTTGTGTTTCAGATATGCTCCTAAGAAAAGTCTGGCAGCTTTAGAACTGAGGACATAGAACTTTAGAACTGTGGATATCCTGTGCAATATCCTCAAGTTCGCTTCTCTCTGTACCAGTAATCTGTTTTAAATTAAAACATTGTGTCTAAATGGACCATTTCCCACAATAACCATTCTTTCAGGATTTATGTAGCACTAAGCCTGATGCACCTCAGGTCAGCATCCTGGTTTGGGAGTTTTATAGCCCCCATCAGCATCACATCTGTAATATTTCCTTTCCTACAGTAAAGGAGAAAAACTGCTAATGAGACATTTTTCTTCTCTCTGAGAAGAATTCAAAATTTCTTCCATGTTCTGTTTTGTGACTTCGGACACAACATTTTTTAGTCCATTGACTGCAGAGGAGAGAAATAAACATAAGAATATTTATTCATTTTACTAATAAGTTTCTTATTTATTACTTAACAAGGACCAAACTTTGCTGCACCAAGTAAGCAAGGGATAAGGAGCAGAGCCTCAGCTGTTATAATTTATAACAACTTGGAGAGAGCTATTCCAATTTACCACAGCTGAGGATAGTGTCCCAGAGGGTCTCCTTGATATTTATTTCTCTATATCACAACCCTGCTAGGCCAGAAAGCTCCTGGTTTTCATTAATACACTTCCCACAAGAGTTTCACAGAGGTAACCAATGAAACCCAAAAAGATTCTTTCTAATCAAGCTGACCTGCTTTATCCAGCATCTTTCCCCTCCTTTTAATATTCTTCTAGGACTCCTTCAGTGTATGAAAGGCCCATTTAAGTTAATCATGACTTAAAGAGAAGCAACTGAAGATTTTTTTTTTAATAATTTAGCATTTTAAATTCCTTGGAAAGTTTGTTGATTGTCAAATACAAGTGGTTGTACTGGTATTTTTAATTTATTATTATAATTATATTATTATTATTATAATATTTTTAATACTTGGCCAGAAAAAGATTTTTTTCCTTCTTCTCAATGACTTTATAATAGCTTCTGAAAGTGGAAGAGGTAAAGAATGCAGCAAAGTGAAGAAAGAATACAAATTCAGCTTATTTAGATAGCAGGTGAATGAGTGCTCATATCAGAAGTTCCTAACATTTTTTGCCACACTCGATCTGCAAATAGTTTGCTGCCTTACCCAGCCCAGAGCTTGCCCTTCCCTGGGGAAGCTCAGAGGTGCCTTAGCTTTGGGGCTGTGTTCACGGGAAGCCACAGCCTGCAGGAGGCCCTGCTGCATGAGCAATTCTTGCCATGGCACACTAAAAATGGCTTTTGTATTATTCCTTACTTCAGTTCTTATGCATCATCCAGATTCTGGCTAGAGGTAATAGACACACTTTTATTTTTATGATAAACCATAAAAATGTGTCACAGCTAGTAGACAGCTAGACAGCCACTAAAATAATGCAACAGAGGGGTGGTAGCCAAGCTACACCATCTCTGTACCATATTACTCATTATTACAAATACCCTCTGATGTCAACACCTCACACTTTTTTTTCCTTTTTTCTCTCAGCTTTAAACAGGCAGGATGGCAAGAGGCTTACCAGCAGACTACAAACATCCTGCTCTGCTGGAGAGGTGTTTGCTGGTATAAACAACAGGGGCTTGATGAGCAACCCCAAAAGTCTGCTCTGTGCAGTGAGGAGGCAAGCAGTGAACATGTCCAGTGAGTAACTCACTCCAGTGAGCACTTGGCTGGTTTTCCAAACATTATTGAGCAGCAGGCAGTGCTCAAGGTTTACCTCAGGGCAGAGCAGAAGCCCTGCTCCCCCACACAGGGCAGCTGCATAGAATGAACCGTGCACTGTACTGCAGGAGCAGCCCAGACATGTAACATCTTCTGACACACAATAAATCAGGCTCCACTGACTCAAATCAATGCAGCCTGTTGGATCTACCTACATCTTTGGCAATGGAGTGCATGAAATGATTTTTTAACAAGTATATATTATTGTTAAGTAACCCAGGTGTCTCAGGCTCCACCAGTGCACATGGAAGCCCCTCTCTGGCCAAAGGCTGCTCTGTAGCAGCTCTCCCAGCGTGGTTTGGCTCAGTGATGGTGCCCATTGGGAACTGGCCTAGATTGTATTTACAAACATTGATACCAGTTTTGCATTTCACAAGGAGATTTCTAAATGCAAAGCAAGATCCCAACAAGCTCATTCTACACCCAGGGAGTTCTGAAGGATGCAGAGCAGCCCTCCTCTCCTTTGCAATCACCACTGGCACCAGCCAAAGAACTGTTATTATTATTACTATTATTACTATTATTATTGTTATTCAGAGCCACAGCATCAATTTCTCAACAAAACATATGTCATTATAGCTTGCTACAATCTTGGCACCACCACATGGTGCTGATGTTATTTTTGGCCTGATAACAAAGGCCAAGGACAGCTGGAGCACAATTCCTGATCTCACTGCTATCAGCCTGCTGGAATGGGAGATGGAAGGAGATGCCCACGAGCAAACAGCAGAAACTGAAAAGAACAGAAAAGCCCATCCTATCATATTTTGGGGACAGGGAGTTGGCAGGACCAGTATAAACAGATATGTATATTTCCACATAGCAATTTAGGGAAAATACAGAGTTTGTGAGCGTTTGCTTCTAAGAGTTGTGGCAGACTCTCATTCACAGCCCTGAGAGCAGGACTGGTCTGCAGCATGTTCCTGCTGACTCCCTGTGATGTCTGCAGCCAACAAAGATTAGTAGGATCCCCTTCCCAATATATTCATGTTGGAACAGCCTGTAAAAGGAATGTGAAACTGTTTTTAAGGGGAAATTGTGCTCTGCAATGCTGAAGTGACAGCAATGCTAGACAAAACATGATTATTTTTTAACATTTGGTGGGGCTTTGGAATTTTGTATTGAGTTTGGGGTTTTTTTAATGCATAGGAAACAAGTTTGAAGAGCGGGCTTTGGAAAGACTGTCCTGAAACAGTTTCCCTTCCTAGAGAGAAGTGTAAGAGGAGAGAGTTACAGTTTGTTAAATCTCAGTTTTCAACTATTCGTTTATGGCCCCAAAGAGGACATTCCCTCAGAACCCTACACTGGTCAGGACTGCCGAACATATTTTTCTAACCCATGTCAGATATGCCCAGCATGTAAATCATCCCAAGTGCACAGAGAATTAAGGAGAATTAATAGATGGCAGGAAAAGGGCACTAGTACTGCAGTTTAGTTGCACAAGGAATATTATATAAAATGTGCCTTATATTAAGGCCAACATGCTCTACTTAGAATCTAGTCCTGAACATCCAGAGTCTTGTTTTGATCTACAGTAATTAGCATTCATCATTAAAATTCATTATTTACAAATATGCATGTTCTAAAAGCAAGACATTTTTACACGTGAAGGGAAATCAAATATTTTATTATGGCAGTGTTTGTATTGGTTATCTACGTCTGGCTCTCTATTACAGCTTTATCCTGTTACCACATTGTAGCACAGTGTGGTTGTAATTTTTGCAGCACAGCACATAATCAGACATCCCAGCTGTGGGAAGCTGTTCCATTGCTGCAGATTTACCCTGTGCCTCTCCACAAAGACTGAGGAGTGTAATGCCAGGATTTGTTCTACCCAACTGCTCTGTTTGACAAGGATGAGCCTTGTGTGATGTGAGGGCAATAGAGAGATTTTAGCAAAAAAGATTATTTATTTATATTTTTTATTTTGCCTTGGATGGAAACATTGCTTGGGCTCTCAAATATTTTAACAATTATTTTCATTCTGGTCACCGCTTTTATGCTTCCTTAGGAAGAAATTAAAACTAAATGGTATCTTTTACCGTTTGACATCTCAAAAAAACTCCATCCACAACTTTCCTAGAAAATATTGGTTGGGAAAAAATAAGCTAATTTCCCTAAAATATTACAACCAGTTGACATTTTTACCATCTCCAGTAATTATGCAAAGTTCTTTAAACCAAGTTTTATCTGGACACAACAGACTTAGTATTTTGTCTACTCCCTAAAGAGCATTTTAAACAGCATTCCACAATTTGTCATCATTTTCAAATTTATAGAGTTTTAAATGTTCTTTAGAATTGTTTTTCATGGCTTCTTTGCACTGAGCCTCTACTATAGTGTTTACTGCTTACTGAAAATAAGAAGGAACATCAAATAAAGGTAAAATAAAACCCTAATATTTAACATTTCTCATTAACTGACTCGAGATGAACACCTCTGACTGCAGGCAAAGTGAAGCACTACATCATTAGGACCACATTTTGAAGAACTTTGGTGTTTAATATTTAAATCTCAGTAAAATAAATTATGTTTATATATGCCAGAGCAATTATCCCATCAAACGGAGGTGCTTTCACACAGCTCAAGTATATGTATCAGTGGTAGGCTTTTCATATTTTTAATACAGTTGGAATAATTTATTTTGGTAGCTATTCAACAGGAAAGAAACACTTCATGCTGCCATTTCCAACATCCTTAAAGTATTATTTTTAAAACCATCTAAAGAATTCAAAAGCGGGGGCACAATTCTCTGTTGATTACATTTTATAAGTTGTTATAAATTTTTTATAAAAAGGAATTGCTTGCTATTAAATACTCCAGGGTTTTAAAGTTATTTCTATAGAGCTATTTTTAATTTATATACACACACATGCAAAAATAGCTACGTTAAAGGACACAGCAAAGTCACCCAATTGAAAGTTAGCTTATGCCAGAATTAGAGAGGCCTGAGAAATATTCCCTCTGTCATTTCTGTGGGCAACTTCTCTGCTGCAAGCAGCACCACAAACCCAGGGTACCACTGAGGAGCTAGAAATTGGACCAGAAATGCTGGGGGAAGAATTAAGGTTCAGTGGGCAACCTTAAATCTCACAATTTCTAATTTTGGAGGGCAGGATGGCAAATCTGTTGGCTCTCAATTTGGAACACTATGAGAAATTATTAAGCCATCAGATAGCACTACTAAAATTTTATTTCCCCAGCTATTTCCTTCAGTTCAGCTGTCCCCAGTGGCACTGGGGGATGTCAGGGATGTTGGGGCACAGGAAGGGTCTGCGTGGGATGGCAGCCCAGCAGCTCCCTTCACACTGGGGTTGCTGCTCTGCACTGTGTGTTTTACAGAGCACTGCAGGGTTACTGCTGCTACTTAGGCTAAATTGAGTTTTAGCTCTTCAGAGAGTTTCATATTCACATATTAATTAGGGTAGATATCATAATTTTCTTGGGGAATACAAGAATGTGGAAGAGAAACAGCAACTTGTAAGAGCTTATAACCCAGTTAACTGAAATGCACGGGAGAAAGAACTGTGGCTTTTCTGTAAACCCAAGGGCTTCCACTTAAATATCAACACACTTCTATGAAAGTCCAAGACATTTGACATAGTTTATAAAAATTTTAAAAAGTCATCTCTACTAGAAAAAGGCTGGGCAACCTCTGTCAGCAGGATGTTTTCTGCACGTATAGTCTTCACTCCAAAAACTCCTGAGCAAGTTTCTATATTCCACACAAACAGTTCCATGCTTTTGCAGAGCAATAAAAAGGTCCAGACTGAAAATCAGCTCCATGAAAACCATCTCCAGCTGGATGTCCCCACATGCAGAGCATGCCAAGACCTGGCACAGCAGGCAGGTTGCAATTAACATGTACCATGACTGTAATTAGATTAAAATCAACAAGAAGGAGAATTCAATTCAACTGCACATAGTTGCATCCTTAGCAAAGTGCTTGATCACATACTCCACACCAAGGAAGAGCACAGTGCAGTCTTGAGGAGTCAGACCCTTAGTCTGAAGATATACATAAGATTAAGATGCCAGAAAATATATCCTTCTTCCCTTGTTTTCCTTTTTCTCCTCTTTCCTTTTCTTCATTTTTTTCTCTTTTCTTTTTCTGTTGTTTTGCCTTTGCTGTTCAAATTCGTGGTGTTCTGCAGAAGACAAAAGCCCAGAAGAACTCAGTATGCTGGCAGCACGCCTGGAAAAGCGACATATTGCACATATATTTTTCATACGTTTTCAAAAATATCCATGCGATGGTTTTTGTGCATGAATTACTGAGCGTGTTTGGCAGAGCAGCATCCCTGCCTTCATCCTGGGCAACCACACAAGGACATTCCGCCTTCAGCTCCTGCTGAAACTTCCCACAGAAAGAGACTCCTTCAGGAAAGCATCCCTTGCTCAGAGCAGCTCTGGACTATTCTAGTAACTGTCAGCAAGTGCTTGAAAAGAAGCAGTGGGAAGTGCTACTTTATAATAGAGCAGGGCCTGATATGCAGCAAAAAGCAAGCAGAGATATCAGGGTATGGTTCAAATCACAGGCAGAGCCACCAAGCCATACATTCCATGGATTCAGAGTTCCTCATCTGAGAATTATCTTATTTGATGCTTACTCCTAATCTGCCTCGAATGATTAAGAATCATTCTTCTGCCAACATGAAGAAAGATTCTTCTCAAACAATGGCTGCATCTAATCTCTATTCCCCAAACAAAATATTTTTAAACAAATGGAGTAAAATCTGCTTGGATTTGAACATGAATTAACTTTACAATGAGCCTCTGCAATTTTTCTTCACAGCTCTGCCTTTGGCCTACCTGCACTCCTGTTATCTGAACACCTGTCCGGCCTAATCCAAAGATGCTGCATTTTTGGGCAGCTTGCATGAGCTTTTCCAAGTGCAGCACTGGCACATCTCTGCATCTCCACAGGCTCCCCCTTGGAGCTGCCCGAGCTGGGCTGGCTCCCTGCACACCCACTGAACCCTCCTCATGCAAATGCTTGGCTGAGGACTGATGGGAAGGTGTGAATGCTCATTATTTCCACACAGCAATTCAGAACTCACATTTTATACCTGCAGTTTTGATGTAATGGGTACAAAAAGTGAGTTAAAATTCAGCAGTGAGCACAGGCATTTAGGAATTTCTAAGACTCAAATTTCTGTTCTTTGAAAGTATGAAAACACATTCTCCTGGAAAAAGGCTCTCTATATTTTCTTTATTCAGTCCTCCTTCAATTCACACTTCAGATACTAAAGGTCTACATATAACCCTCTATATTTCATGTAAGAGCCAAGATTGATATTATTTAGGATATTTCACCCTGTGGTAAAACCGAAAGCTGCCAGAAGGTACAGAAGAAAAGGGTATTGTAGCAATAGTCCATAAAGACATAGTGAAGTATAATTTTATCCATGTAATACCATTGACATTTTCTCCATAATCCAGGATTTTTATCCATAAAAGCATACATTTGAAAATTCTTGTATTAAACTATTAAGAACTGAGGCAATTTCCTTTTCGAAATTTAGCTTGAGGAATCATTTAGCTGCAGTTTAACTACTGTGCAACACTCATGGATGGAAGACATGGCAGATCTAAAAATACTGCTTGTGTCTCCTCAGATATCCATTTGTCCAGATATCCTCAGATATCCAAAGACATTTTGATTTCTAACCGTTAAAATTACTCATCAAAATCAGCCTGACAGCCCATACCTCCAGTAGTTCCGTGGACATGCAAATCCCTTGCCATTGGTGGCAAATACCTCTACCAGGGATGGACAGGTTTAGATCAGACAGAAGAGCCCAAGCAGATGCATCCTGAAGTCAAGAGAGGCAACTTACAGCAAAGGTGGTGGCTCTTTCCCATGTTTAGATTTGCTCACACCAAATTTCTTCTGCCATTTTATTGTCCAGCCACTCAGTTTTATTTGCTGTACTCTCATACACTGAACAACTTAAGCCTCAGCGGGGGAGGAGGGGGGTGGTGGTGGTAATTTTAAAGCATCTTTTTTTGAGACAAGTCTTCCTAAGTGCACATGGGAATGATGGATAACATACAGACTAAGCTACACCTGCTGTATCCAGCAGCAAGCTCAGAGTGCTCTGAGTTTTATTCACTGGGATATCATAGTTAATTTATCAGTTACATCTTCATGTACTTATTTATCGTGCACCCTTTTTATTTCTTTATTTAATCTTCTGTACACTGATGTTTCCATAGCCAGGAAAGGTCAATGTTAATTTTAAAAGCAATATTGAATGAAAACAGCCAAGTGAAATAAAGGAAGGCACTATGTCACCTGTGCAGCTCTGGATTTTAAACTGTTGGAAATAAAACAATATATTCTTTCCCCACTAAGACAGCACCCTTGGGTTCACTAGACATGACTATAGAGATCACTCTTTTTTATTGTTCTTTTTGCTTTCTGTTTGCAGCACTGACAAGGCCAGGAAAGTGCTTAATAATGAAAAATACAAATCAGTGTTAATGTCACTTTTTTTTTCCATCTGTCACACACCTCTTTTGAAAGGAGCCCGCACTGCAGAGTTTGCAGGTTCTGTCTCAGCAGCATCACACAGGTCTCTGAACACCCTGCCTTCCAGGAAATGCTGTCTTTTTCTGAGTTGGCATGACTGGTTGCTACAGGAATCCACCACGCAGCAAAAAGAAGGAGAATTGTGTCGACCTAACAAAACAAAATAGATTATAACTCGTGTATAGAGAAGAGTAACTCAGGATGCCAAAGAGCTGAAAGACAGATTTCAAGTCTGTGTGTATATATATCTATATATTTACATACCTGGGCATAGCCCTGCTCAAAACACTGCAGTGAAATAACTGCTGGCATGAAGCAGCAGAATCCGAAGCAGCCAAAGCAGGTATTACTGAGTGGGACAAGAGACAATCCTTGGTGAGCTCTGAGAAACTACAGTGGAACCACAGGGCAAGTGATGGGCAGAGACTCAGTGTGCCCTTCAAGCTGCATCCTTTGTTTTATTGTTTGGGGTTTCTTACAATTAGAGATAAGTGCTAACCATCTTTGCTCACGGATTTGCAGTGAACACCATCTGCCCATACAGCTTTTTACATGTAATTATCAATAAGCATCCTAGATACATTATATTCTCATCCAGGAATCACACCATAAATTTAAAGGATCAGTGCTAGAAACACTGATGAAATGGACACTCATCCCTATTTCTTTTTACTTTCTACTACAGGTGTTACTAATCATGTCAATCTAGGTAGCTCATAGTTAAAAAAAAAGTGGTTTCAAAGAAAAAAACACAGACTTGGAAAATCTAAAGGAAATAAGACAAAAACTGTGAAATGCCTTGTGCTGACAGGTTATTAACATTATCAATGGAAGAATAGGGGAAAAGAGTACATCCTATATCAACCCAGATTATATCTCTATTAGGCATCTACTACAGGCCCTAAAGATTTAGCACATGACACAGGAAGACTGAGAGGTATATTGTTCAGAAAAATGTGACAAAAATAAGTGTCTCCACAGTAATTTCCTCAATTCCTCAAGCCTGTGACAGCACATCCACCTCTGGAAACGTGACAGATCACAACAGAGCAGGGTCACTAAAAACATGGGCACAGTTCAGACACCGACCTCATAAGAATGCTGTAAAAAAATTCTTACCAGTTGGAAATATATTCCTCATTCCCAGGGGGATTTATATTTCTTACTGGTGTCCCAGTATCCAAAGCACCACTTGCTCTAGTGCAGCCAGAGTTAACACCCCGCTTTTATCTGAGCACACCTTGATAGAAAAGCTGACTGGATCCAAGTAAATTCTGTTCCATTGCTGTGGAATGCAAAAAGATAAAATAATAATCCTCAAAGGGCACCCTTAGAACTTTTGCTGACTTCCCTGGGATTTGCCTGACAGAGTAGAGACTCTCAGTGAATTCAGCCCGACTTTTCCCTTCCTGCCTCCATGAACTCTTCCATGGAGAGCAGATCCCAGGTGCCTCCTCTGTGTGTGCCCCATGGAGGGGCAGTGGGGCCATGGCAGTGCCAGCACCCTTTGGGGGCCCCAGGGATCCCTCAGGTTCTCCAAAGCCACTGCTGACACCTCCCAGCCCCTAGCTTGCAGGTACAAAATACAGAATATTTTTTAAAAGTACAGGAAGGATTCACAGCAACATCTTGGCCACAGACTGAGCAGCAATTTATTCACACTGGTAGTAGAGGTAGGTTAATGTTTATAATGGAACTGTGGTGTAATTCAGCCCAATTCTAACATCTACATCACAAACACCTGTTGGTCTTTAACTCAGCTTCTCCATCTGGGAAAAAATTCTCTGCATCCTTCCATCTGGTGCCCAAAATGCATCCCTGTGTCAGTGACTTCTTTAGAGAAAGGATAAGTTTCTTCTGACAAAAGTATTTCCCTCTTCCCTCCCTGCAGGACACTTTATGAAGGTGAAGCAGAGGATGACTAGGTGGGGAAGAAAAAAAACCCTTTATCAACAAGACCAGAGGATCTGGTAAAGTTCAGCATGATAATTTTTGTGATACGACTTTGCTCCCCAGAAATTTTGCAATATCTGTCCTTCCATTCTGAGACAGAGAGACAGAGACACTAATTTTCATGGTATATTAAACTTTCATATTAGGCTGATTACCAAGGCTTGTTATTGTTCTGTGGCTGGTACAATGTATGTTTATATACAAACATATATAAGAAGCTGCCACATTTTGTGGTAACTGGTTGGATGATCTTAATTTTTTTTTTGTTTGTTTTTCTAAAAGGAGTAACATACGGCACTAAGGAAATAAGTGCATCATTAAAAACATCTTATGTAGAGTAAAAGCAGTGATTTTAACTAATTCTGACAATTCAAAATCCTATTCGAACACATATAGCCATAAATGTCCATTTCAAACATTGAGTTGGTCCAAAAGTAAATAAAGCAGATCTCATTCTCTTCTCATGGTAATTTTCACAGATGCAATTCTTGTTACTTAACTGATTTCACTCCTAATTTAGAGTGATGTGAGTGAGAATTTGTGTCCATTATTCTTCCACTACAGATCTCCTGACTGGGTGGCATTCTACAGTCGTTGTTCACACTGACTACTCCCTATTAGTAACATCAATATGATGGACTTGTACTTCAGGCTTAAGATTCAGCCCCTAAACAAAAGCTTTTCAATTTCAACACCAGCAACAGAATACAAGGACAGACATGCTTTAACAGATGCAAGATATGCTCCTTATACAATTTTGTGTCGATGTAAATCACACCTAAGGGGCTAACACACAGCTCTTCAAAACTCCCTCTTGTCCTCCTTGGTCATGCAGGACTTGTGAAGCTCACTGTTGGCTATGATAAAGTACTTCTGCATTTCCAGGTCAGTTTGAGACCTCTAAAACACTGGCATTGTTGGTTATAGGACTGAATCAAATGCAGGAACAGAAATATCAAACATACCTCTTAGCTACTGACACCACAAGGGATTATCAGAGAAAAACAAAACACTAAAAAAAATAGCTGCATCGGTGTTGGTTTGAAGACATATGGTACACGATGAGAGTCTGCATTTCCCAGTGAAATGGAAAACTCTTTCAATCATGCTTTTGTATTCTGCAGAAAAAAAATTAGGAAAACAAAAAGCTGATTATGCCTCTGTCATGTACAGTCAAGAAGCCAGTCCTCTGTGCTAAGAGATACCAGCTGCTCTAGATGTTTTGAACAAGAGCTTCCTGAGAAGCAGAGGAAATGAGACAGGCCCTGCCTGTGAGGGGAAATGCAGAGCTTTTAGTCTCAGGCTCTGTTGCTAAGAGGAACAAATGTTTCTGTCCATGATGCCAAGTATAAAAAAAGTTTGAAAAAACACAAAGCACTAAAATATCCTATTTAAACAGTTTAAATGAATATTTGTATTAGTTCTAGATTTACCCTTGAATTTTTAAATTGTTTTGCTTTTAGGAACCTTAAAAATGTGTCAAGAAGTGCCTGATACCTGGCTAATGTACCTTACCCATGGCTCCTGGCCAGGGGAGCTGCTTGTTGTTTGTTAAGATTTGCACTGTCACGTGAGTCTAGAGCTCTGAAATCAGCCAAGACATGCCAGATTCCTCCACTCAGGTAATTGTGAAGATGGGAACCACACACAGATGGAGGACTGGTGCATTATTGCATTTCCCTTCCTCCTCTGCAACATTTCTTTTAGGGAAGGCTCACGCAGCTTTCACTTACCTGCTCCTCATCTTTTGTAGGCAGAAACCCAGACAAGGTTTTGTGCAGGAGGAAACTGCACTGAGATGTATCACACTAGATTTGTTGATGCTGTCATGGAGTTAAATACCCATTTGCTGTTTTTTTCATCTGATTTGTTTGTCAAAAAAATGAAGGGCTATAGTTCTTCTAAAATAGCAGTCAATTTAATAGGACACAGTGGTGTAATTAGACTTTCTTTCTTAAAAAGAAAAAGCAATAGCTATGCCTGTGTTTACTCACACAGAATTTCAATGATTCAAACCCCTTTTTCACACCCTCAGCATCCAGTGAGGTCTTCAAGGGCAGGTCTGTGTTCCAAGGATACATGGTAGTAACCCAAATTTCTAATCTGCAGGTTTCTGCTTTTCCTTATGCCTCCTATCTTCTAAAAGAGGAAGCAAAACCCACAAGACTGGAACAAGGCAATAGCAAGGAGTCACACAAATGACCTGAAAGTCCCTTAAGGCCCTTGGTTTATTTTCTTATGTAAATAAATGTAAGGCTTTTTCAGGCTTGTGTCCTGTCAGTCCCCTAGTGCCCACCAATACATTGGCTACAGCAAAACCCTCCTTTCCCATGATCCATTTCCATCACAGTTGAATGTTAAGCCTGTGTTGTTGTGTCCTGTCTTCAACATCACCAGGAGCAGGTCCTCTGTTTCCTTGAGGTGAGGGGTCCTACAGAGCAGGGTGCACACACTGCCACACGAATTTCAGCGACAGCAGTTATGTGTGTGTTTGTCTTTCCCTGCAATTCATTCTCCCCTCAGCCCAGTGCATTTCTAGCTGAAGAACAAAGGGTTAGAGTACTAAGGTTTCTGCTCCTGTGAGCTAAATATGCTTTGGCTGTGAACCCCAAGCTGACATTTCCCTATGTCACACAAATGCTATGTATCTGTCAGGATGGGCACCAGATTGTATTTTGATAGCTACCACGTCAGTGGAATACTCTCAGCCAAAAATATGGATGTCTGGCAGCTTTCTTCTCCTGCGTCTGGTTGACAAAAACATCAGTTTTCATTTATCCCCAAATCTCAAACTTTAGTATGTATTTCAAAAGCAGAAACACCAGGTTGTTGTAATGATTGAAACAGCACATGGGCAGTTTGCTGGACTCTAAATTAGGCACAGAGAGACAGCCATTAAACCAGAATGGCTGAGCAGGACTGGCACTGTCCTCTCTGATGGGAGTCTCTCAGGCTGGCTATTTCCTTGTGTTCAGTTGGGTGCAGGCAAAGGAGAACGGGGCATGAAGCAATAGCATGGTGCTAACCTAAAGCCAGCCCACATTTCCAGTATTTTTGCACATTAATTGCCAGGAAAAAATGCCTTTTCCTGCAGCAGAGGACAGCAGCCTTTGGACAGCTTGTTCCATCAGCAGCTCCAGTGCCAGGGCTGCTCCAAGTGACGACAGACTGGCAGCAGGGCTGGACAGGCACAGTGGCTCCTGATTAACACATAGACTGCTGGAAAACAAAATGATCCAGCAGGACTTAGGGCAGCAAGATCTCTTAAGAGGGAACTTTCTTACCCTTATACCCAAGCTAACCTCACACAAAGCAGCTGGTTCTCTGACAAGCTGCCAGCTTTTCCCACCTGTGAGTTATCCCTGCATTTCTCCTTCAGCTGAACACGTGAAATGCAGAGCTCTTCCTCTGCAGGTCACATATATGGCCAAACCCATTTCACACCTCTTACCCTGCCCAGGAAAGCATCAATCCCCAAGCAGAAAAAGCCACCCAGTGCTGACTCATAGCATCCGACACAACCAGATAAAAAGCCAACAAGCTAAAGCTGTATAACCTCGTGTCAGCTTAGTGCTGGTAAGGCAGATCAACCTCTTTTTGATTCAGGATCCCTAATCCAAGCCAGCAAGCACAGATGTCTTCATATACGTCAGTGAATCAGACTTTGCAGTCCCTTCTCTGGGAAGCTGACACATGGCACCCCAGGGAAGAGTCTAAAAGAAGTAGCTGTAAACTTTAATACACTGCTACATTAGGTGGCATCTGTGCTCCCTGGCTAGGCTTGTTTATTTATTTATTTATTACACCACTCTAATGTCTGTAGAACTCTGTGTTCAAGGAAATTCTTTTCTTTTAAACTAACCGAACCTAAAAAGCACAGCTGCACTTGAAATTGGCAAAATCTGGGTAATTTCAATACTAAAGCTGCCGTTTGTTTTTATTCCTACAATTCAGTTTTCTGTGACTTGTTTATCTCAGAAAATCCAGCACTCACTTTTTCACAGAGTATTTTATTTGCATTTTCTGGTTTTGGTTGCTTTGTGTCTTGGATGCAGCACAGTCTAAAACTGAGAGTTTTAAGAGCTCTCTGTAGTCAAGGATAATGGATCATTCTCAAATTTAGCAGCGCACAGTTAGAGCCATAACTACTACCACTACTGCATTTTTTTCTGCTCTCAATGATGCATCATTAAAGCAGAATGTGTTTCCAGCCCTTTAAAGACAGAATTTAAAACTTGGCCAAGGCCCTCTCGGGAGTGCAGCTCTGGAAAGGCAATGTATCTTTGTACTGTCCCATTGATCATTGTGATCTTCAGTGGAATTTCACACGGATGATGTGCATGAAGATCAGAGCAGTGTTGCAGAGACTTTTGCTCTTATTCCTCTTAGGCAACACCTCACAGTCATTCCCTACCACCCCTGTGAATTGAACAATACTGGAGCATTTCTTTGTCACCTGCTCTGAAGTATCTTTGTGCCAGCAGTGACTCCAGTGGCACTTCACAGCTCCACATCCAAACTCACAGTGATGCTGTGTCTCTTGACACGTCTTGTACAAACCTGTGTTCCCAAAGACACGAAGTGACAGCGCTCTGTGAACTGCTACTTCATGAAAGGATGCCTGGCCTGATGATTACAGCATCAATTATTTAGATAGCACCAATAGTATTTTTGAATTCCCTCCAGTACTCTGTGAACAACAACAATAACAGTGCCATGTGGGGTTTTCTAAATTTTTTACTCCGTTGTTATCTTCCTCCTTTGTTATCTTCCTCCATTATTAAACTACGAGACAGCAATGAGAACAAAAATCCATCATCTCTGGCTGTGCCATGAGAAGTGAGCAGGGGAAGAGCAGTTCCACTTTACTGAGACACCTTTCATCAAAGCCTGACCCAGTGCACCCATACTTCAGGTACATTTTACAGCACACTGTACATTTCAGCACATATTACATCTCAGTGATGTGTGTATACACAGGTGAAAGAAGAGAAGCTTTGAAGTTGTTGATAAAGACAAAAAACATTGCGTTTCCATGAGGTTCAACTTTTCAAAAATATTTATGAGCCAGTCATTAATTTACATTTTTTTTAGCTGAAAAACTGTAAAAGATAAATTATACAATGTTATCTGCGAACTGAGAGCTAACCCACCAAGATTAAATGATTCATCCAAGTCACATAAAGGAAACTGTAGCAGAAGCAAGAAGTGACATTTGATCTCAATCTGATGCTAAAAGGTCATTTTTACACCTTGGATCCAGAAAGATTTACCAAAACAGGCAGGATTGAGAATGGGGAAAAAAAGGAATTACTTTAATTCATATGCTTTAAGATGATGGCCCTGCCATTGCTCTGTATTAAGTGATCATTAAATGAATAGCTGGAGATATTTCCAATCTGATTGTAATGCAAAATATAATATCGCTCATAATCTGAGCTGTGAGAAACACCACAAACATTAAAAAAAAAAAATCGAAACCATCTTCAGTTAATGATAGCTTATAAATTTCATAATATAAACTGAAGTCTTTTTTTCATGGAAAAATATACATGAAGTTGAGGAATGTTGTTTAGATTATGTTTTCAACTTTGAAGGGCAGAGAGGCTTGCAGAGGAAGCTCTGCAAGTGCTTGTCAGACTAATACGAAACACAAAAGAATAGCAAGTACCATGGGTTTACATTCCTGGTGTTTTCTCGCATTAATTAGATGTGAATCTTGTAAATTATTCAGCACTTCTCCAGTAATATGTTATCCTGAAGAAAGTGGCCCTGAAATTAAGTGAGAACACCAGCCATTGTAAACAATTAATATAAACTGCATGGCCATGAAAGGTGCTGCTATTTCCTTGGGGACAGTTTGGTGAATGGTTCCTTGATATGGTAACACAGACATCAAACAAGTGTCAAAATAATCTGATTAGTAAAACCTTTCCAGGAAATCTAAATAAAAGGCACTCTCCAACTATGTGATAGAAATCACATTTTCTAGAAGACATTCATTACCATGGCAATGAGAAGATTCCATGCCCACAGTTAGCTCAGCCCTTCCAGTAGGACAAATAAGGAACATCTGTCATCACCCCTCTCCAGGGGAAGAGATGTTAGCAGTCTTAGGGAATTTTTCCCTCCTACCACTCACTCAAACATATGCACACACAGACATAAATATAGAGATACTGCTGTAGGCTTCTCCAGGCAAAGAGCAGCCAGAGAAATGCACTGCAGTCCTGCCAGTGCTTAGATCACATCTGCAGTGCTCAGCTCCCCCTAGATGGGGATGCCAGGGAAGCAAAGCCTTCACTTTAGCCCAAAATTTCAGTGCCTTTTTGAAAAAGGAAACTAAGTATGTAAAAAACCAAACCTAAAAGCAAAGAACCGTCTAAACCAACAACCTCCAAACAGGCTCTTTAGTGAGACAGATGCCTTGCCAAGGGGAAAATAGGAACACTGGTGACTGAAAAGGCACACATTTCAAAATGGCCCTGGAAGGAAAACTGGCATCGATTCTGCCCAGTGAAATTCCACCTGCTGCACAAAGCTAGACAAATGGTAAATTCTGAGTGGTGGATTTATACTGCTTAATTTAATGCATCTAACAATAAGTGTCAAAGCTGGAAACCAGTCTTCCTGGGAATCTTGCAGAGAGGAAGAAAGAGTGTTGTTGAAAAAATAACTAAAAGTAATACAGTGACTTATATTCCTACCTGGAGGTGGTCAGCCCCAGAGCTCTTTTCCTTTTAACTGCACAGTTTTCACCTCCCACATTATTCAGCATGCACTTAGGTTTACCACTTTCCAAAATCAATATTCCTCAATTTGAAGGTAGCTGCCTGTTTTCTTAAACAAGTTGTGTGTGTTCCTTGATATGAAACCAGTTGTTCGTGTCACCAAATCCAGCAGAAGTCTCGAGGCACTGAATTTCTACAAATATTGTCAGAGCAGAAGGCTGAGTGTTGGAGAGAGCCCCCATGCATCCCATGCTGAGCCATGGGCAGCAGCCTTGCCAGGACATGAGGGATCCACACACAAACTCCAGCTCCAAAGCAAACTTAGAAGATGCCAGGGCCCGTGTTTTTCCAACAAACCCCACTGCAACCAACAGAGATCACCTCTTCTTCCACAAAGAGAAGAAATAAAGCTCACATCAAATCTGGATGCTTCATCTTATAGCTGCTTTTTTATTTCCTTGTATTTATTTATTTCAAACAGTGCTGCATGTCTGAAGTAACACAGTCCAATGAGAATGTGAATGCCTACCTCCACAGAACTTAGTGAGCATAGACTTACTTGACAATAAAATGTCTCCCAGCTAACGTTAAAACTCAGAACGAGAGTTGATTGAGCTGATTTATTTTAAATGGCAGTTCATCATTAAAAAAAAAAAAAAGAAAGGAAAAGAAAACAAAACATGGAAAAGGTTGAAAATACAGCAATATTTTCCATAATATTCATTTGGAGAAAAAAAAAGAAAAGCATTATTTGGCTCTGAACTAAAACTGTTTGTTTGGCTTCAAACTGAAGTGTTTATGGTTGTGTCTTTGTATTGTGAAGAAGGATAGGACAAAAAGCTTCCAATTTTTTTTCATTATTTATTCATATTTTACTGAAAAAAAATGCCATTTCCAAAGTGACAGTCAAAACACAGGTTTAAAAGGTATGAAAATAAAGATTTTCATCCTAGAGGGAGATTTCAGCTTTCTTGAATGTTTAATTGACATGTGTTAAGAAGAGGAGAGGCTCACTTTCATTCACCTGACCCTGGCTAGCACTCAGTCCAAAGCCTTGCAGGTTGCTACATTTTCTCTTCCAAAAAAAAAAAAAAAAGACAAAAAATTTGGAACAAAACCATCTCCTCTTTAGCATTCTGTGGAACAAGCCAACAGTGCAGTAATGTAGCTGAACAAATTGAAGAAATTTTCTTAGGAGATTCAATTTTCAGTTAATATCTGCTCTCTGTACACTGCCTATACTCAAGAAGCAGTCAAGGCCAAAGAATACAAAGGTGGTGTTTAGTTCCTCCTGCCTTTGCCTTGAGCTGTGCTTCCCTGGCTCCCTTGGCAGGACATCTCCCCACTTCTTCCATGAGGACATCTCTCAAGAAGGACATTGAAAAGCCATTTGCCATCCCAAAAGGGTCTGTATCTGGTATCCAGCACTGTTGTTTCACTGCTGTATCCCAGATTAAACACAAGTTATCTGGGCTTTTTCCTTTTTTCCCCAGCCTGTGCCTTCCTGGAGCATGGAAAGAGGACAGGACTCCTGCAGCCCTACACTCCTAGGAGCTGTAAATGGACTTGATGATGGGACACTCAAAGGTCTCTAAGGTTGCAGGCTTCTTCAGCTCCACAAAACTGTAAATATTTTTGCCTCTGGATTTCTACGGCACTTGTTCACTCCTGTCAGGATTGCTCAGCCCGTTGCTCTCTGAGTGTGGATGACTGCAAGAGCTTTCTCCTACTTTTCAAAGATATCCTCCTGGGTGAAAGCAAATTTTCTTTGCTTCCTGAGACATTTCAATAGCTTGAGTTGAACCTGAAAAGCCTCTGAAAACTCAGTTCAACTACTCACTCAAAAGACTGGAAAGTTTTCCATGATTATACCAAACCATGAGGTTCAGCTTTTCTTCTTCAAGACTTTTTTCTCTAAAATGTTGCAGCAATCCCCTTGTTAGAGGGTAGAAATGAGCTGAGACATGGACTTCTTGTTTATCACAGCATGGAAAGGGTCCTGGTTTATTCCTCTTTACAGCTCAGCCATCCTGACTCCAACCATTCACTGACCCTGGCTGCAGCAAGCTCCTGCTGGAGGTTTCCCTTGCAGCCTCTGGCTGCTGGTTATTTCCTGCTGAACTCTGACTGCAGGGATCAGTGTGCAGCCTCTGACTGCAGCTTTTACCCAGCTAGACTCTGACTGCAGGGATTAATGAGCAGCTTCTGCAGGCTTTTACCTAGCTAGGCTGTGACTGCAGATTCCAACAACGGGCTCTGACTACACACCCAGACTGACCTCACAGCAGTGATTCCCTCTCCCCAGGATCCTGCTTCTTCATGATCCTCACACTCATGATCCTTCATGATGATCTTCCCTCACCAGCTAACCCACTTCCTTTTATCACACTTAATCTTATTGGATATAGCTGTGACTTATCGAGGTGGAGGCTGAATTGGGTAATTAACACAGCTATTACTTATCAGGGACAAGGTCACCTCTATTCCCTTCTCCTACACGAAAACAATTCCTTTTCTATCTCATCTGTTTTCTTTCATCTGAGCTATGCAACAAAGACAAATCTTTGTTGTCAAAGGGCTTGTCTGTGTTGACAGGGCTTCCTCCACTCCTGAGCTTCATATTCACGCCCAGAACTAAACTGGGTACTCTGCTCTTTGTGTTTAATACAATTTCCTATTCTCTGCCTCAGAGGCAAGCAATATTGGTAAAACCTCTAAGCAGATAGAATTTGATTTTTCAGCCACCCCCACAAAAGCCTGACCAAAGCAATTATTGGTAGCAATAATGCAAATCAAAGAAACTACATTAAATTATTTACCTGCTGTTACATGACAAACATGGCTTTCTTCCTTTAAGTAAAGACTGACAAAATGAGGTTTTTCTGTTGCTATCCCCAAGGTGATCACTTGGATCAGGAAACATGAACTCCACCCAAAATGTAAAGATTTCAAAAGCTTTCAACATTTTTTACTTAGAGGAAAAGGAAGCCAAAGACAAGAAGAGCAGGATTTGGAGATGTTATTCAGGGTAAAGATATGAATCTGGTTCCCTCCTGGCACAGTTTGAATATCCTGGGCTCCAAGCTAGCATCTGTTCCAAGATCTTCCTCCTGTCAACTGATATGTTTCCACAAAAAGTTTTCATTTTGATGAATTCGCCAAGGAGACAGTTCTGCCGAAAGCGCCTCTACCGAGTTTGTGTTCATCTCCATGGTAATTCAGGTTTCTGGTTTCCCTGCTGGCACTTTTTTTGTGTATCCAACAGTAGAACCCATTGCTACAGAAACTATTACATCTGACCCCAGAGCTGGGATGCTCCTGAGCTACCATTTGCTCTTCAAAAGTCAGAGTTCTTCTCTAGAAGAGTGTGAGGAGGTTTACCTAAAAAGATTTCAAATGCAGGGAGATAGCCCTAGAGAATGTCCAGAAAATCTGGCAAACTGAGTAAAGGGTACTGTCCCATCCCATCAGCTTTGCATGTTGGTTCAGAACCTCCTGAAACTCCTTTCTAGCAAATTACACACTGAAAAAACCCTGTATTTGGAAGGTTTACTAGTAGATATTAATCAATATGTCAGCTACTAATGATGATTCACTGACTTCACAACAGCAAAAAATGCTACCTGCATATCTAAAGGATATTTCCAAGAGCCCTGGATGAAGGGAATAATTTTCACGGCCCAAAACTAAACCGAAACTTTGACAGTAGCAAATAAAAATATAAAAGGCAAGAAATAATACAACCCAGGGAAATAGACACTCATCCAAGAGTTCTACCTAAATAAAACCCCTAAAATTACATTAAGATGCTTACAACTAGGACAAGAATATAATGTATCCACACATTTAATCAACTTAATGCATGCAGAGCAAAAGAGCTCTCTAAACCTCAGATTTGAAATGAGTAGCAAAGAGCTGCAATTTTTGTTTTCAGCAGTTTTCTTTCCCTCCCTCTGAACATTTCTAAACAAAAAACTCCAAATTCTTCTGGCTGGGGGATCACACATCACATCCAGTCAATAGAAGTGTTTGCTTTCTTCCGTTATCTTCCCTTCTAAGAGTGCAGAGTCAGAAAGCTGAATTCAGTTATGAAAATAAATGCGCCACTTCTTAATGTGTGACTAAAGCATAAAGAGGTTTAATACCAGACACCAGCAAAATATACACTGAGGGTTTAGTCATGCACTTTGATACACACGAATCAAAAAGGCTCTTTCTACAGGCTATTACAACATGCTGAGTGGTTAGAAGTTTTCAAACCTTAAAACACAGAATCAAGGCCGTAAAACAAAACAGAAACACAAAAATGATAGGAGAGTAAGAAAAGATGCAAGATATTTGCAGCAGAATCAAACAAAAATTGCCTCTATTCTAGTAAAAATATGTAGCAATACTCAAAGGAAAAAAAATAGAAGAAAAAAATGAAAGGTCTGGCAGTTACTCTTCTGGTCCACTGTACTGTAAAAACAACACTGACACACCACTCAAAGCTCCTTTTTTTTTTTTTCTTTTTTTTTTAATACGCATTCTGGCTAAGACTAACACCAGCAGTAAAACTACTTAGAGCAAGACTGGAGACCCAACATTATGACATATTTGCAAAGCTAACGAGCAACAGCAATCTACAAACTGGATCACTATTGCTTTTAACTCCAAGAATTGTACCCAGGGGGTACAGGCTGGTAGGCTAAATAAAGGGAATGGCATTCTCTTCCTCTAGATAAGAGTGGTGATGAATCCACACAGCATTTCTTATTTAAATTGTATACAACTTGCATGTGTAAGGGATTTTGAAAGTAGGCCAGTAACAAACATTAAAGCATTAGGCTCACTTATTATACCTGATAACTGAACTGGCACTAAACAGTACTGATGATTAAAGGCATACAGGTTACAGGAGCATTAAGGAGAAATTGAGATTACATTTTAATTTTATTAAGATTCTGTGAACATCAGCTTTATCAAGGGGACAAATGATTGTGCATTTCTTTCAGCACATGTCTGGACCAGATAAGGAAACAAACACCATGATCAGAGCAAGTACAGCGTAGATCTTACAGGAACATGTGAATTGCACTGTGTTTCACTCAGCATTAAGTTAACAACACATGAGCTGCAAATGAAACACACTGCAAAATCACTTTCCACAAGCACAGATGTATAAATCTCTGTGATTGGCACCTCAGAAAAGCAGCCTGAAGCAGGCACTGGAGCTGAGCAAGCACTTCCCAAGGCCAGGACACACAGACCTGTGCCAGGCCAGGACACACAGACCTGTGCCAGGCCAGCACACACAGACCTGTGCCAAGGCCAGGACACACAGACCTGTGCCAGGCCAGGACACACAGACCTGTGCCAGGCCAGAATCCACAGATCTGTGCCAGGCCAGCACACACAGACCTGTGCCAGGCCAGCACACACAGACCTGTGCCAAGGCCAGCACACACAGACCTGTGCCAGGCCAGCACACACAGACCTGTGCCAGGCCAGGACACACAGACCTGTGCCAGGCCAGGACACGCAGACCTGTTCCAGGCCAGGACACACAGACATGTGCCAGGCCAGGACACACAGACCTGTGCCAGGCCAGGACACACAGACCTGTGCCATGGCTGTGTGACACCCGCTGGGACCCCAGTGACTCCTCACAGACTGTGGCTGTCCCTGTCCCCATTGCCCCGGGAGCAGTCCTCAGGGCAGGATTGTCACAAAGCAGACACAGCAGAAACCAGCAGCGCTAGGAAATCACTGTTTCTGTCACTCTTCATGTAAGTCCTGAAACTCCAGGGTCTTGTAAGCAGCAGTGAGCAGCTGGCAGCCCTCCTTGCCAGCCTGGCAGCAGTGCAGGTGCAGGGCAGCTCTGACCTGCAGGGCAGCCAACACTCTCCTCAGCACAGACACCCACGTCCCTTCAGAGCCATGGGACTGTCACACAGAGAAACCAGAATCAGTCATACACCAGAGCAAGGCCCAGAGCCTGACTAATATGGGAAAGGAAGCATACACACACGTCTTTTGGGGAATCAGATGTTTGCACCAGTCTTATTCAAAGACATGGCACAGCCTGATCACCACAAACAGCAACATGCTTTTCATATCCTCGTGTCTGAGACATCTCGGTGTCTGAGAGGGATGTTAGTACAGTCTGCTCATTACTCCAATTTAACCTGTTAGATTTATCTGAGGAGATGTGTGTTCAAAATAACTCACACAGGGAACAGCCCATGCCTGTCCCACTGAGCTAATAAAAAATAGGTTTGTAATTCCATGACCATATTTGTTCCATTCAACCTCTTTCAGGTTTTGTGGCAAAATAATGTGACATCTTTTTGGGAAAAACAGGCAATAATAAGAAAGTAAGTGACATTCTCAATACTTCATGAAGTACAAAATATCAGAAGCCAATAAACTCATAATACTTACTTCATAGTCCCACACACTGCCTATCCCCCTTATCCTGCACTTCTCACTTCAAAGCAGCTTAAAATACCTCCCTGACTGAAAATAATTTCCAGACTTTGCACAGAGATTATTTCACCCATCAGTAAAAGGCAGTCATTTCTGAAGTAGCATTTAACAGAGCACAGCAGCCTGGAACAAAAGGTGAAGAATAACTTATTTAAATGAAATGTGGGAGGAAATCTAGAAAGGCAGAACTTTCCTTTCAAAATTAGTTTAGGATATTCAGTTTAAAAAATTCTGTACATTGTGGAAATTACAACAAGTCATTGAAAGAACAAGATCTGAGATGTTCCAGGAGTTGATCAGTCCATCTCCCCCCACCATCCTGATATAGCAACTGCATATTAATTCCACTGCTGGAGGCTTTTAGCTGGAAAGTCACCAACTGCAGCAGAAAGCATTCCTTGGTGACCCCTCATCCAACACTGAGTAGGTTAATTCAAATCGCCTGGGGAAATCAGGCCAAGTCCAACAAGCCTGTCATTTATATGGCAGTTCTAGAACAAATTAAAGATTTCCCCATCCAAGCATGAGCTTGCTGACCTGAAGCAAAACCCTGTGGTTTCTTTTTGGGAAGCTGTTTTTCATGTTGAAGTGTGTCCTGGATTCTACCCTGTCCTTCTCAGCGTAGGTGTGGGAGCACACTGTGGACAGCTGTCTGGCCTGGGAATCCTTCCCATAATAAACACACTCACTGCACACAACAACTGTTCCAGCAGCCTGGAGCCATTCCTGCCTTCCCTGCCCCCATCCTGAGAGATTTCTGCTGGGGGGTACAGCTCCCAGGTTGTTGAGGGGCTTTGCTGGTTGTCCCACTGCATTCAGCCCTTTGTCCTGGCACTCTGGGCCAGGACCCAGGGGCTGGTGCCACATCCTCTGACACCTCCCTGCCTCTGCCAGTGCAAAAAGCACCAGGGCCCAGCAGAGAGGAGAGCACAGAGCCCACGGGAACTGCAGGCTTGCAGGGAGGCAGCTCTCATTGCCCTTCAGGGCTAGAAAAGCCAGGGAGGTCAAAACATCTGCTGCCTGCAGGCCAGCACTGGGAAGGAACACACTGGGAGAGGGTCTGAGAGGAAAAGAGAGAACAGAGACACAAGTTTTGGGTATTACAGTTAACTGCACAAAGCTGATCCCACACAAAAAGCAAATGAAAACTGCAGCAAATGGACAATCACCTGGTATGGAAACAACACACGGGCACCTTTATTTTTCTCTAGAAAGTCTCTGAATTCTCAGTATTTGAATGGCAAAGTCAAGGAAGGGAAAGCTCTTCCTTGTGGTGGCAGTTTCTATGGCACCCAGACAAGTGTCCATGCTGTCATTTTAGGATTCTCTGCTGCTCTTCTGTTCCGTGGGGGGTTTGTAGAGTGCTGAGGAGTTGCAGGGTGCAGTGGTGGGCACTTGCTGTCAGCTTGCACAGCTTCCCCCAGCCAGGCAGCAGGGATGGGGCTGCTTGGGATTTTATCCATGAAAGATGGAGCTGCTTAAGGGGCGATTTTAGGGCAGAGTGAAAGACAGTTTAAATTCTTACTCTGTTAACAGGAATAGATGTCTTTCTTAAAGATGTTCACAGATATCCAATTTAGAAATATTTTTATACAAAAAAAAAAAGATTTAAAAAAAATCAAACCCCAGAGCAATACCACTCTGCTCAGTCAATAAGTCTTAGCTTATCCTGGATATTCTCAAAGATAATTACCCTTGGAAAAAAAAAAAGTCATTTATCGAGGTTTTCCCCTCCCAACTAATTTATCTTGACTGTTCTTGCAATGAAATTAAAATCTCTTTCTCTATTTAGGATTTTAAATAATCTATTGCCTGAAACCAGCCATCAGAAATCCACATTATAATTTTGCTTGAAGTGTAAAGAGGACTAGATAAAGAGAGATAAGTCCCTTCTTTGAGATACAATTATCTTTCATAGCTTAAAAGAAAAGAACAATGGTGTAAGAAATCATATACTATAAATGATTAAATACTGCAACATGAAAATCAGCCTGTAACAAAAACCCACTCCAGAGAATATTCTTGAATACAAATACCATCACTTTCTCACATGATCAGAATTCAGGGCTTGTGCATTCCTCCACACCAGGTGTTAACTATCCTATGTAAAGCTGATAATGTTTCTATCTTGCAGCAATAACAAAAAGATGGATCACTTCCTTGGCAGCCTCAGGAAGGAACTACAATGCCAAGTTTATAATGTTGTGAGTTAATTTCATTGCTTTCATCCCTGGAATATAATATTATATTAATACTGCTTGCCTTGTGTTAATGAAATCTCAAGTACATCATATGTGTAGCCTTCAAATATGAGTGTTTCACAGACAGAATATTTTATCCGTGGTGGTGTGTATATCTATTGCAGGCTCACTGTATAAATACATTTACTGTATATCCAAAGGCTCACTACTGATTATATAAGGAATTCTAAGTGCTCCAAGTCCATATTTTCCTCATTTTTTGTAAGTGAAAGGCAAAACGTTGTAATAGGCAATTCTCAGAAAGAACTTCTTAAAATAGTATTTGTAATATGGCCCTTGGTGGATTGCTCAAGTTAGGAAATAAATAAATTCAGCAACATTAAATAAAACCCAAAACAACAACCAGAAAATGGATTTCTATGTTTTTTTCTTAAAAGCAGATCTGCCCACAGTTCCAAATCACTGTGCTGTTTGTATGCAGCCAAAAACAAACAGCAATGAGCTTGTGCCTGTGTCTCCACCAGCTGCACAGAGCCCTTAGTATTTTTACTGGATTTTCTTTTCACTTCATATTTGGGCCCTCAGCTCATTGCAAATCCAATCCTGCAGTCCCTGAGCATCTCCATCACTCTTCTCCACCGTTCCTGGGGCTGCACTCAGAGGTCTGCACTGCCATCAGCCAGGGCTTGGGTTATGGGGACCAGATGGACCCTCCTGTTAGTTCATGCTGGTGTCACACATGATTCAACTCACAGCCAAATAATAAGAACATCACCTCCTGCTTTCTGCCTGCAGTTCTTGCTGTGGGAGAGACACAGCCAGCTTATATAATATTTGGGCTGCCTCCCTAGAGGGTGTCCCTAGAGAAAAACTGCCAGCCTGTACACAGACACCAGTAGCCTCTTAGTGCTCAGTACAACAGTACAAATTCCTACCAGCAAAGGAATTGGTGCAATCACTTCAATCACGTCATCTCCACTTTAAATACAGGAGGAAACTTCATAACAAATTCACTTCCTGACCTACCTTAGCCTTTGGCCCCTTCCAGCCACCATTTACTCCTTTGCAAGGGCACTGCCATGGATTCTTAGCATATCTTCTTGAAGACTGAAAACTATTTTGGAAAACATTTTGAAAAGGCAACCTCTCTTGAAAGAAGTATTTCTTTTCTCACAGTAAAACTGCTACTAAATATAAGCAATGCTGTCTTTGAAAACCTACAGAGAGCTGGGAAATGAGACACGATTCCTTAAATATAGCTTCCTATTTCTGAAGTGTACCTTTACCTAATACGTCCATAATGGCTAGAAAAGAATAGGACTGTGTAGGCACTTGAGCAGTGCTACAAACGGGGAGGAGGAGGTGTTGCTTGCCTAGATTATTTCTAATAATTAAAAGGTTTTTGTGCAGCCTTTAACCTGCTAGAAATTGTATAATATATATTAAATCTCCTTCTTGCAGATCTTCATAATCTGTCCAATGAAGGTAATGCTATTATCAACTGTCATTGGAGAGTTAATGATTAGTTTTATAATTTCATGGATATTTTTTTAAAGATTATCCCTCACAAAGATGATCACTACTTCCTTTTAACACCATTTATGTTAGTTCCTTCTTTAAATGGCAGATTCCCCTGGAGCAGAGCTTAATTCTGTTGGCCATACCCCACCACAAACAATTACTGTCTCAAAATTTCATCTCTTAGGACTTAAAACATCAAATTCAGACACACAGGATACTGATAGTAAACACAGGGGTTTTAAAAACTCAGGGTTTTAAAAATAATATTCTGGCTAAATACTTTGGTTTTCTTTTTGTTGTTTGGAGTTTTTCTCCTTCAGTTTTCCTGTTCAGAGTTGTTTTGAATCCTAAACTCAATAGTTCAATTTAGGTCAGCTCTAACTTCTTCTGCTGTGCTACCCTAACCTGTTAAAGCACTTCCACAATTACTGAAGTTTTTCACTCAATACTGAGCCTCTTTCTAGATGGGACACTAATTTTAGAGCAAATTACCAGGTGGGGTTCCACAGTGTGCAGTGTAGGGTGTCTGGGGTATCCCAGGGCTGCCATGTCTCACTCATCTGGGACTCATCATGGCTTTATCACCCTCTACCACTTGTAACTGTGCCCATCTTGAAGACAGCTTGGTTCATCACACCCAAAGCCACTCATCAGCTCCTGCATGCATGCCTTTTTTCAAAAGGGCCTGCCAGAAAAGAAGATTTCCCTGAGGCACCAAAGCCACCTCTTACTCCCTCTGTCCTTCTGTCTTGATCTCGAGCCTTGCTTCATTCAGTGCAGTGATTTTCCCGAACTGCCTCATACAGTCCTTCACAGAAAAGTGATGGATTGCATTTTCTAATTTATTTTTCCTGAAAGTTATGGGCATGCAAAGTTTGACCACAGACTGAATTTACAAAGCAACTTCTGCAAATGGTGCTATCACTTTTCCTCT
This sequence comes from Acrocephalus scirpaceus scirpaceus, assembly GCA_910950805.1. Classification (NCBI taxonomy): domain Eukaryota; kingdom Metazoa; phylum Chordata; class Aves; order Passeriformes; family Sylviidae; genus Acrocephalus; species Acrocephalus scirpaceus. The sequence goes on from OU383786.1 coordinate 5,956,123, forward strand.
CCTGCCCAAGTTAAATATCCAAGGCATTTGAAGCATATTGCCAATTATAAGACTGCTTACAAAAGCCGTATTAATGTATTCTGAAGCAAATTCCAGATAACATCTGTAGTGGATTATGTAAAAAGCAGCCCTCATTTTCTTTTTAGCTATACAAGCAAGTTCACCTGCTGTTCCCTGTAAAGCAATGAAATTCTTAATGATAAACAACAACTCACAAGTTGAGACAAGACGTTTCATTACCGTGGTGATAACATGGTCCATGTTATTAGAATTTCAGTTTCTATCTACATCCCATGAAGGAACAAATTACTAGAAAACAAATAGCTCCACCATGGTCTATTGAGAAACAGTAGCCTACAAGGACCAGCAGGAAAAGTTCAGCTCTTTTTCTCAGTGAAAGACACAAAATGAGAGCTTACTGTGTCAGCTCTGTGGTGTCTTACCACAGACAATCTGCTTAGATAATTCGTACTTGGTTCAGCTGGTGATGCTCAATCTCCCCAGACTCACAGACGCCTCATTCAGCTTTGAGCTTCTGTCTAAAGGGTTTGGGTGGCTTTTATCACATTGACTTGCCCACTTGGCTAGGACACACTGAATTCCAGGATATGAATTAGTAGCACATACTGTGTGCACCTTCTTCATCTTTCCCCTCTGACAGAGTCAATGAGTGAAATAACTCAAAGAAAATTTGGAAACTACATTTCTGTTCTAGACATAAACTTGTTTTGTCAGTTGGCTGTCCTTTGTTTCAGAAAAAAAACATTCTATCTAACCCAAGGTACCCGTATTCCAGAATGACTTCTTATTCTTGCACTTGCTTTATATCAACAGATTCCAGAAGGAATCATGGAATGATAAAAGATCTGTTTCTTTTAGAAATTAGAAAGGAGCTAAGTCCCACATTATGTGTTTTACTTTCCAGACTAATTCTTTCTAGGACTTTGATTTAGGTTTGGTAAGACATCAATTCCCTTCTCATGGGCCTTGCCATGAAAAAGACACCAAGCTGCCTGTTGGCTACAGCACATAACCAATTTCAAAGACTTAAGAAGCAACACATGGTCTTCAAACTACTGCAAAAATTTCCCAGTATTAACCATGGGGCAGTCTGAGCATTTCAAATAGAAACATCATCCTTTTCCCATCCACTCACTGCAACATTCCCCTTGCCCATCTCCTTTTACACAATGCCAAGCCTCCTTCCTGCTTCCAGCCTATTTCATTCTTTCTGCCACCACAGGAGGTTTGCAACGATGTGAGGCAGCTTTGGTGAGCAGCAGGAGCTGAGCTCTGAACCACCTCAGCCCTTACAATTGAAGTAGTGTCCCCCAGGCAGTACCTCAGTGCTAATCACACAGCTCAGGCAGAGGGATGAGGAGCAGGTTTCTCTACAATAGAATAGAAACCATCAGTTAAATCTGCTCGTGGGGCAGGAAGAAAAGCTGATTTAGGAAGATATTTCCCTGAACTCCCAGCTTAGGGCAGGGGTGAGCAGTGCTGCTGCAGGGTGCCTGGCTGGCACAGCCCTGGCACAGCCCCCAGGCACACACACACCTCAGCACAAAGCTCTTCAACCCTCTCCATTCTGCTCTGATTCTCTTGTGTGAGCATGAGCAGACCAGGCACACACTGGGAAATTCCCTCCCACTTAACAGGTAAATTTTGAATGATTCAAACTTGGGACAAAGCTCTGCTCAGCCTGACTGATTAATTATCTAGCAGGGACAAAATTCCTCCAAGCTATTTTATTTTTATGCACTTTCTTATTTCTTTGTGTTTTCTTTTATTGATAGTTTCTTCTTGATGAAAGATGAGCAGCAAATACATTTTCCCATTTAATTCTACAAATATTTTAGTAATATGAGTGTATATATAAATAACAAAAGCATATAATAGAAACTGTCTTTGGCTTATTTATTAGCATTTACCAATGTTTTAAGAATCTATATTCAGAATATAATTACAGGTTGTCTCCTTTATCATTTGCAATGACATTGACTCTATATTCAACTTAAATCTTATTCATACTCACACCAGAGCCTGATTTATTTATGGTGTATCAATTTACAAACACAGGAGAGTAGTACAAAGTTAAACAAAAATGTCCAGAAAACCAAAAGTGGTTGTGCTGAAAATGACAAGATAAGTACTGGCTACAAAACCCACAAGAGAAATAGTGTGAAGAAAAGAAAGGGGAAAAAATAGAAGGAAACAAGAAAGATCAGCTGATCAAAATTGCTGCAAAGTTTGCATTGGTCACCTTGAAAAAGTCTCTTTCAAGGCGAGGTGGCTCCACAGAAAGGGGGTATGAGCTGAAAAGACTCAGAAAAAAATGCAAATTCAGAAGTATCTTTGAAATTATTAGGAATTGCCACTACCTCTTTATCACCAAAGGTCAAAGACTGTTTAATAATCTTAAATTTACGAGCTATTTCTAAGATACAGATAAATACATGTGCTTTTCTAACCATTCAATTTAAGAATTTCAGATTCTAAAAGTTGATTCAATTTAATTTCAATTTGCATATGCATTTGAAACAGTATTCAGAAATATCCCGTTCTCTAGAGGCACATGAATGTGGACACTGCAGGAGCTGGAACTGGAATTTATTTACCCCTCTACAGCCTCAGTGCATGACCTTGATCAAGAGTCTTTTGAATTCAGTACAAATTAGAGATTTTGGTGTCTCCAAAGAACAGTGACCTGTCTGCTCTAATACACAATTTAATTTTAAGTTTACATGAAAAAAAAAATCTTAATTATAGGGTCATTGTACAAACAAATTTCTTAAAGCTGTGATTAGTTAAAATGTTGTGATGATAATTACTGAATAGATAATGAATAGATAAGTTGTGAATATGCTTCTGAATAGAATCTGCAGTTTCTGATTGGACCCTTGGTCCTTTTCCTTCCTCTAATTTTAAGGTTCACAAACCAAATTCCTTCTCAGTTACTCTGAAGTGAATATGAAGTAACTCCTGAAATAATCTTTTAGGTACTGAAATCTTGTTCCTATATCAGGTACAGGCAACTACATCCAAGATGACAGCAGAGTACCTCTAACTGCTAAGCAAAAAAGCCTAAATGTTTAGATATGAAACATCAAATTATACAAAATCTGAAGCCAAGCTGAGTTTCAGAGAGGCCTTTCAGAAACTTTTAGCTCTGAAATGACAAATATAACATTGGATGCTGGAAACTATATAACTTCAGATTTTCTTTTATAGATTTCATAATAAGAAAAATCTCATGAGGATAAGCCAAATCATCCCTATTTAAGATGATTCCTCCAAAAACCATGAGTTTTAAAACTCACCTCTGTAAATTGTGTCATCTGCTTCACACTCAAACTCTTGGACCAAAACTCCCACCATTGACAAACCCACAATGAAACCATAGGAATCTGTCAGCAAAGGACGAGCGATAAGCGATGACACTAGAAAAGTGTAGATCAAAACTACTTCCATAGATAAGCATTTCAGCTCTTGTCTACAGATAAATTATGCCAGGCATTAATTACTATGACATGTGAATATTTTTCCCACCTTCATCACAGTGATATTAAAATTAAAGTCCATTTTTGGCAATACAATTTATAATGACTGACATTATATTGCCATGAAAAAGCTGACAAGCATTCAAGCAATGCACTTTATGGAACATGCTCCGTCAAAGTTGATGCAAAGCTTTCCAGTGAGTCAAATACTGAATAGTCAGTCTAGAGCTACATGAACCTGATTTATTCTTGCGCAGTTCGGGCACAAACATATTTTCAATAGGACTTGTCTGCTCTCTTAGTCCTAAAAAATAATGTAAGAATCCCGAGAAATCAGAAAATGTTCTCCTAAAAATATGCTATTTCCACATGGTGTATCCACATCCAGTGCTGGATACACCACAAATATTTGCTCAGTAGAAGTGGGGAAAAAAATTTTAGTATGCATTTCAAATTATAGCATGCTTCAGTACTAAATAGTATCTGACATCACAGAGATTTTAGTTACACATTTTCCATACAGTACCAGCCAGAAGTCAAGTCTAAGGTCTTTTTCCATACCTGTTTTATGCCAAACATGTTTTTCTTATACAAATTAATAAATACTCACTAGGCAGAAAGAGTGAAAAATCATCGACTGCTCTCAGAAATGCTTTGAGGTTTTGCAGTGATCATTACAAAGAGGAACAGGAAGTTTGCAACTGAAGGGGGGAAAAAAGAATATTTGGTAGCATTGCCAGGCGTCCTATGCCAATTATATTAATGCCTTAATTCCCTCTTGCTTGTGAACAGCCTGAATCCATGCCATCTTCAGCATTTTTTTCCTCCACTTAGTCACCTAGATAATTTAATCTTGGATGTTTCTGGGCAGCAGCAAAACACAAAAGTATATTTTGGGAATCCTGAGATGCAATCAGTATTGCGTCTCTGCTACCCTGCCCTGTCTCACCAATATTTTGGAACATTAATGTCTATTGCTGGCCAAGCAGCAAGATCCAGGTGGCCTCTCACATGCAGTGCAACAAACCTGAGGATTTCTTTTTCTGGATTCCTCATCAATAAAAATATCTAAATGCTAATTAAGGAGCCAGCTCAGCATAACACAACCACCCAACCCCCTCTTGCAGTCACTGTCTCAGCAGGCCCCTTTCTAAGGAGCTCTCACATAATAACACACAGATTTTCACTGCAGCACGGGAAAGGCTTCCACAACTCAGTCATTGTTTGCTCTCACTATGGATTTTTTTCCTTTTTAAAAGCAGAATATAGGTCTTCCTCATTTCTGAACTGAGGCTGCTCCTGGCATTGCCAATCCTCTGACCCATGATGCTTCCCCCTGAAGATTTCCATGCCAGTCATGTTCAAATCTGTATCTGTACATCCATCTTCATGGCACTTGTTAACAGCTCAGGGAAAAAGCGATTTTTATTTTTCATTTGATTGATGTTGCAGTGTTCAGCATGAGAACAGATTATAAGAGCCAGTTGTAGAGTGGACAAAGATTCTCTCTCAGCTACTTGTTTCCTGAATATAAAAATTGCTAACATTCATAAACCATGAGAAAGACCTGTGTCTGTTGAAATCTACCCAAGGACTACAGAAGATATGCAGTGCCTCAAAAACCATCTACTGTGATATCATCTGCAAAGGCACTCATCCTTTTCAAAATACTACACATTCCTTGCATTAAGGATCAGCCAGGATCTGAAGACAGCAGTAGCAGTTTTAAATGGGAATAATTTGATTTAAACTGTTTGGTACAGTTTTGTTCCTTTTCTTGTTTCAAAACTATAAAACCATCCTAATTTGAAAAACACTGATTGCAATGTGGTCAGGATTTCCCCTTAAGCCTCCATGAATTAAAGATCTTTACCCTGGAAATAACTCCATTATCAATGCTGAACAACACATATTCCTGTTACTTCTTGCTGTCCTACCCTCTCTTCACAGACTCTAAAGGTACTGCTCCACTCTTCTGGGAGAGAATGACTTTGCTACCAAACAGTGCTGAGTGGAAGAGCTCTGAGTGCTTCACTGCAGCCAGAAAAGCCACACCTTTGTGGGGGTATACACTTAAATAAAATAAATATGTTAAACATATTAAATATATCACATTCGTTTTTCCCACTGCTTTAAAATATCCACTTAAAGAACCATTTTGCAAAGCTTAGACCAGTGTTGAAAAAATTAATCTTTTCTATTATCACCCAATAATCTACAATTCCAGATCCGTCCATCATGAAACAAGCAATATACTCCCTCTTATGTGAGCTCAGCATGAGAAGGAAAGTTAGAAATAAATATTTAGCTTTTCTTTGTTTAATATGATGATCTCCTAGAAGTTTGTGATGGAGAATGAGTAGTTCTTTGCAGAGGAGTGGGCTGAGATGGAAGACACCTCGCTGGCCAAGTCCCATAATGATCCATGACAGAGCTCTGATATTGCAATTCTACTGCTTGCACCTCTCTAGTTCTTTCTATTACCTCCAGACACCTCTGTTCAGGAGACTTCTGAACATTCCTGCAGGGGAGGGTGACTCAAGAAAACATCAAGGAGCCTTTTGTCTTTCTTAGCTGTTCCTGCACACAGCAAGATCCTCCAAAAGCTGTGATTCTGTTACTCAAAGCACGTGTCCTTCACCAAGCAGGGTTAGCATGGCCCAGTCATTCTTCTAAAGCAGGATTTTAATTCACTGAAAGACAACTGCCTTGTACATCTGATAATGCCCCTCAGTCTGTAAGTGGAATAAAAATGTGGATTACTTGAATCCTCTGAGTCATCCCCTGTGAAAAGCTGCTGCAACATCAGAAATATTGTGCCTCGAGGCGACCTTACCAGGAGTGTGGTTGTTTAGTTTGTGCTCACAGTGGCAGTCACTGCCTCAGCACCAGGCACTGCCAGCAGATCAGCAACCTGCAAGGATTTTAGACCCCTTAGGAGTCTGTCTACTGGCTCAATATCCTGGAAAGGGTTTTCAGTTTCATCTTTATTATATAAATCCAACTAACTTAGTTAAGGGACTATTTCTTCTACTTCTCTTGACCCTTTCTATGTCTCTGCTTTTAAAATAAGTCAATAGGCTTAAAAAGACTCTATGAAATAGATCTGCTCAAGGGTAATGCTAGGAGGCATACAGATTTTCAATATGCCTCGACAGGTGCCAACAATCCATCTTTGAAACCAAATTTGCAAAAATTTACCATTGATTAAAACCTAAAATTGCTAATTTTAAAATCTGGAATGATTAATATCTGAATCAATTCTGACTACTTACTAGGAACAGACTGTAAACCTTCAACCAGTAGTTTTTGCACCAACCTTGTAACTTTTCTTTTTTACTTTATAGTACTAATTTACAAGCAACTGGGATAAAATCCACAATATCTTTTAATGAATTGGTTTAATGGAGAATTTTCCTCCCTGATAAAATATTTTCTATAATGTTCAGCCTTTTGTGGCTATTATTGAACTTTTACTCTGTGTTTTACTACATATGAAACTCAATCTTGAGCAGGCAAGCAACATTCAAAATAATGAAGTTGACCTATAAAAAAACTCTGTAATTTAAGTTTGAATCCCAGAGACCTTAGATATATACTAAAATCTATAAAGAAATTTACTGAGGAAAGAAACACACTTTTTCTTTTAATCTGTCAGGTTTTTGGTGTATTAGTCACTAAAAGCTGTTATAAAAACACCAGGCTTTATTGACAGAAATAATAGCTCTATTGCAACTATGTCACCTATGTTGTGAAACTCGGAGCAATGCAGAGAAAAGAAAACAAAGCAAAAAAAGGGACTGAGTACCACCACAGGGGAGGCCCCCATTAACAGAGTGAGGAGCAAGCAGAGTGTGAAACAGCTCAGGAGTTTCCTCAGCAGCTCCTGTAGAAGCAGGGACAGGGGATGCCTTAAGTTTGAGCTTTCACGTTTTTCAGATTCTGTGCTGCCTAGGAGTGTAGTCCTGAGCCTCACATTAGGTGTTAGTGAGCTCTCTTCACAGAGTAGGGAGACAAAACAAATCCTTGTCCTGCTGCACACCAAGGACAACTTTCAGGCCCAAAAGCACAAACAAGGGTGGCTGGAGGGAGGAACAAGAAGGATGGGAGCTCACAGCCTGGAGCTGGAATTGGACAATTAAACCCCAGTGTGCAAATGGACCAAAACTGATCAAAGTGTGAGACCTCATGACCTGGCAGCCATTTTGTGACCATTTTAAGTCCACCTTGGGTGTAGCCCTGGCCAGGCTCTTTTCCTGTCAAAGGTAGATCCTAAAGGCCTTTCAATAAATCCCTACTTTATTCCCTGGCTCTGTGCAGTCTCTGTTTCAGGCCAGCCCTCCCAAGGCGTCACAGGGCCAAGGCCTGGCTGCCAGCCACGCTGGGAAGTGTCCTGGCTGCTGCAGTGACATTTGCTCAGGGTGTGCAGGCAGACAGCTCCTGGGGCAAGGCACCACGCTCTGACCCAATGCACTGACTCCACTCGACCTCGGCTAATATCCCTGCCTCATGTCAGCTGCTCAAATGTGCTGCTGCTTTTCTTGGGCATGGATACAATTCTGACTATTTATATTGATGGTAACTTATTAATATCAACATATGTCAATATTACCACACACGGGCTTCCATCTCAAAAGATCAGCTGAATAAAGGGCAACTTAATAGTACTAGTAATCTTCAGACAGATGCAGCTTGTTAAGCAAAACCATCTGCAGCAATCTGCTCCAAAGGGTTTTTCTGTTTACTAAAAATATTTTTGAAAATATTTTCACAGACATAAGGAAAAACAAAGGCCAGACAGCATTAATAATCCCTCTTTCTTTTCCAAAACATTTTTTCATATTAAGCTTAATACACAAATAAAGAGAACAAACTGTTCAGCCACTGCCAATACCACTCCCTCTCAGTCTGACCAATGTTAATTCCTTTGCTCCTCTGTGCTTCCTTCCCTACCAATTTTCCTTTGATTTCCACACAGAATCCAGTCTCCTGGGAGCATAGGCTGTCTTTCTATTTTGTGTTTGGGACCCAGCATGACAGGGTATCTCATCTCTTCTGTGAAGTACAGCACAGGTGTACTAAACTAAGAACCTTTGTGAAGTGAAAACAATGACAAAGTGGCCCACACACGACACAATTCAGGGACCCAGGTGAAATCCAGGTTTCTCTGTTTGTGGAGATCTGGAATATGCTTAAGGAGAAATCTAAGAAATCTATTCTTTCTAAGGAGAAATCCTGAAACATGTAGTACCTAACAATTGCAGGTAGCTCAGCTGAAGCAGCACTTTCAACAGTTTCAAGAGATGGAGAGCCCCTGTTCTTGCATTGAATTAAGTCATCACAGTCCCCATATTGATCTACAGTCTCTTAATGATTGGTCTGTTCCTGCTTTGCAGAAGTAATACCTGGATAAGCTTCTGTCTGAAAACTCACCCTGACAGTAAGGAACAATCCAAACATCAATCCAAATCCCTGAAGAAATCCTCCCAAGATGCTCACATTGAAACCTTTGACTTCCACACCCCCACCAAAGTTCTCAAGGCAGAAGGTGAAGGTGGGAAGCAGGGCACCAACAGTTTAACACTTAAACACACTTCACTAACCTCTGTGGAACTTGAGAACATGCATTCTTTTCTGAGAAATGTTGTGTACATCTTCCAGCCAAGCCCTAATTTGACACTGGCAAAGAGCACCCGGACCTCTCACATCCCCAGAGATGGAGTGGGAAACCAGTATAATTTTTAAACAAGTGAAGTAAGAGCAGAGGCTGGCACAACTACAGTATTCATTAAAGGCTTATTTAATATTATTGAAGGGCATCCAGATCATGTGAAAAGAACATGCACTGTTCTGGTAAGGGAACCAAAAATCTTCAATTACCACAGGGTTTTTTCTCTAATTTTTGATATTTAATTTCTGCCCTTGGTTAGATTTTACTGTAACTTTGATTTCTCCATTTCTGAAACAGGGATAATGCTCATTACCAAGAAAAGCTTTCACAGTAATTGCTTTGAAGCATCGGGGGGGGGGGGGGGGGGGGGCGGGGAGAGAGAAGTGCTATTTTTGATAGTATTGGCTCAATTTGTCAGTGTTGGCAGATGACTGGAAGTGCACCCACATTAGTGGTTTCTTTTTCTTTAATAATGTGCTCATATTTGCCAAATGAAGAGCCTCAGTTTCTTCCAGACGACAGAAAGTCTTAGCAAAATCAGTAAGAAATTCCTTAATAAAAGAATCTGTGTACCTAGTACCATTTTTTACATAATAGCTTCATTTCAGAAAAGCACAAGCAGGCTGATAGAACATCCATACATCAGAATTTATTCATGGCCAAACACTTTTGTTAGTTTTCAGACATTATTGCAGTGGAGCATTTGAAAGCAGAGCTGAAGGTGTGTTAAGTCTATATATTTACATTTATACATGAGGCCGTTCCTCATTGAAAAGTTAACGATTGTCCTTTGCCATAAACTTCTTCAAGTCAATATCAGCCAGTGTGATGAAAAAGCCAAATTACTTGGTGCAGTTTTCAGCCAAAATGTATAAACAGTCATGGTAATTAAAGGGATTATTAAAAAGATGGATAATTTAGAAGCATGTTCTCTTATTACCTCTCACTTCCTCGGCCTAGATTAGCCCTGAAAAGGAAGCTCAAGAATAAGGAAATGAGAAGAAGGCAAAACAGTGGGAGGGGGGGGGGGGGAAAGTTGGGAAATTTTGAGCTTCAACCCCCCTGGAAGTCAGGATTATTCTTCACTTCTTTCACATGAATCTGCTTTTGCAAGTGGTGTTTTTATTTCTCCTTCTTTCAATATGGGCATTTTAACACTGTGCTGAGATCATATTGCTGCCATAAGAATGCCCACAGAAGAGAAATGAGTCATAAATCCATTCAAAATGATTTAGCCATGGTTTCTAGAGGGAAAAAAATTTAAAGGAAAAAACACCCCAACTATTTGCTGTAACAATGAAATACTGACAGATATTTGTGTTATCAGAGTTCAGTTTCATGCTGATGTTCCAGTGAACAGCACACAAACAGAAGAATTTAGTTATAAGAACACATTTCTGCCACAGCAATTCTGTCCTTTTTAAGAACTTCTCTTGACAGAATGTCATAAAATGACATCTCTGAGCAATATCACTTTGCCAGCTAAAAGCAGCAGCATGTGTGCCTTTATTCAAACCTGTGCTTTATTTAAACAGTAAATGAACAAGCATTAAATATTTTCATTGATCCAGGTAGCCAGTCAAGATCTGTACAAGAAAATATTCAACTAAGAATGGCTTAGTGAACAATAACCATAAAATCTATAAAGTGAAATTTGCTTGCCATCAAATCACAGTTATTATTTAATATGCCAAAGCATATCAACAGACAGTTCAGTTGTAGAGTCAGAAAAATGCCTGTGGTAAACACTGGACCCCATTCTGCTCCATAGAAATTGTATCTCATCATGGTAATAGCAGAAATTAGGCCACAAGATTTTGTCACAAGGTTTAGCTGATATAGTCATCCTAAGAAACAAAGGTCAAATTTCTTTTGGAGCCAAACTTTTAGAAGTTAATTGGAGTTTTTCCAACAAACAATAGCCAATTAACACACACTGCTTGTACTTTTCACTGGTTGTCAGAGAAATAGCTCTGGGATGGTTCCTTCTTGTGAACATTATGCATTAGAACTTCTTTTGAGGGAGCAAGGAAGTAGAAATAGAAACAGATAGCAGCAGGAGGGGGAGAGAGGGACAAAAGAGGAACAGATTCAAAATTTTCTACAAATACAGTCATGCAGGGGTTAAGGTCATGCTGCTGCATTAACATGTACAGATCAAGTTCTGGTAGAAGAAAGCCCAGCTTGGTTGCTGGCAATGCCAGAGACAGCAGAACCCTCTGAGCAGGTGGAGCACAGGGTGTGGGGTATAGCACGAACCACCAGCTGCTTCAGCATCCCCACAGCCAGCAGAGAGACACTGCAAAGAGCACCTGGAACACCTGCACACCCTGAGGCCATGGGTATTTTTAGCACACAAACAAGGAGTCACTTCAGAATACAGACCACTGCACAAAATAAGCCAGAAGTTGCTTGAGTAAAACTGTGCATTTCAAGGGACAGGTGCTAAATGGGGGCCACAGATCTAGACCTGGCTGGCAGGGGAGGTCTAGGAAAGATCTACAAAACAGAGAGCATATTCTCACTCCTTACATGCAAAGCAGCAGGAACACACTGAGGAGATTTTGTCCCTGAACTCTGTACTCAAACACTGAACCTTCTGTGATTGTAGAAGAACCTGATCTGAAGTTCTGATATTCCTCACATAGTCTGGTACTTGATATACTCTAAGTGAGGGTTGCTCACTCTCAGAGTCATTTCTGTATGAGACACCAATCCATTACTCAGAATACAATTCCAGTGGCGTGGACAAATTACCTACTCACAGTCATTTGCTTTTGAAATTGTGCAGGGAAATTTCACAAGCTCAGCTGATCAAGACAGCACCCAACGCATGCAGGTGTCAGTGGGCATGATGGACACCTTAGGAATACACTTCCGTGTACCACCTCATTGCCTCTCTTTGGAGGCAGCCTTGTTCTCTTTCCATGGAGAACTTTTTCCTCAGTAAAACAAATAAGCTGCAATGATTAGCTGAGAAAATCCTATTCTAAATGACCACCCATTATTGATTACATCTTACTTGAGTATTAAATTCTGGTGACCTTAAAATGGGAGACCCATCAATGAGACCCATCAAAATAACCCTTCAGAGGTTTCCAACTACATCACACCAACTGCCCTCACCCACTGGTTCTCTTCGTCACCAACATCCTTTCCTGGAAAAAAACCTGAAAGTGCTTAAATTGGTAATTCCTAATACCTTCTATATTGATAACCCTGACAAGTTTCAGGATAATGCAGTATTTTATTCAGCCACAAAACAAATTACTTTCTTTGTTACCAGTATGCCTTAAAGGGCTCTTACTCTTCTTAGCCCTTATTTGGCCAGAGAAAAAACAAAAACCAAAACCCAGAAATAATTCAGAAATTACCCAAAGGAGAATATTAAAAAAGGGAACCATTAAAGAGATATTTTGTTTCATCAGTTAATAAGCTTCATCTTAGCCATGCTGTGCAAGTTCTTCCCTCAGATTCTCATTAAGAGAAGTTTTTGCATTAGTTGTTACGCATTTCCACATGGTGGAAGCTCTCCTGTGCCTCAAGAAGGTGGGAAGGTCTAAGAGGTTCTTCCCCAGAGTGTCCATGTGGGAGAAAGTTACAGCCAGGAAGCTGGGATAAAGCTCATTCCTATGATTGAGGAATTTCTGATAATCTTTTTAACCCTGGATTGAATTTAAGGACATGAGATATGTACATGACTGTGCAGGAAGGGAAATTCTGCCCCTGCCATTGAAAGGCAGAGCCAATCATAGTCCTTGTCCAGGTGTTTCTGTGGTAGGTTGAAAACAAGGAGGTTTCAGCATGAATTCACTTAAACATGTAGCCTTTGGTGGCTTTGAGCCAAGGGCTACAGAAGTATGCAATGTAGAAATGCAGAGATGCTGTTAAGGTGCAGAAACATCTACAGTTCCACTTAATCTCCAGCAGCAGCACTGAGAGAAAAGCTTCCCAAGGTGCAGGAGGCAGGAATTTCATCCTCATGCTCCAACTTCAGCTGGAACTGCAGAACCCATCCTGCTGCTGTGCTGCTCTGGGTGCATAGCCCAGCCTGGCCCAGTCCCCACCACACTACACAAAAATCCCCACAGGTCTACTACACAAAAAATCCTTGCAATTCTGCTGGCATTTTTCCTGGTACCAGAACACCTGTCGTGGCAAAAAAGATCAATAAAACCAAATAAATTAAATACAGTGCTAATTAACTACCTTAGTGAGCACAATCTCTTATCTGAGGAATTCCTTGATTTTTTTTCTTGGTTGATTTAGGTGTCTCACCTTTTAGGGTTGGAGGCACAGGATAGCAAAATCTCAAATGGTTTGGAACAAAAAGATTTGGTGAGAAAAAAAAAAATTAGCAAATTAATGAGTCTTCCTTACCAGAGACAAAAATAAATATATCAGAGTTATCATGAAATAATTGAGAATTTTAAAAAAATCTGAAGATATAATAGGAAAAATATTTTATCCCAAGCCAAAGTTCTTCAGTTTTCACTTTGGTTTATTTATGCAGCAGCATTTTGGGATATGGTAAAATTACAGAGCAAGTCTTCTGAAATTTGACGAATTTGTCATGTGAACAGATGGGCTGTAAGAACAGAAGCTCTGAACTGGGTTTAAGGATGATTTGGTCTTTAAGGATTCCATCTAACTGCTAGTTACGGCTACAACACCCAGATATAAACTTAGATTGTTATCCATCTATGATAAATCATTCTGTTAATGATGTTCAGAAAAACTACATATATCTCTCCTTGTAAACTTTCCCTCACTCTTCTGATTCTTTGAAAAAATTATGCTGGACATCAGGTAGGGGAATTAATACTGGCTGACCAGAAAAATGAATGCCTTCCCCTCTTGACATTTCAGCCATCATATTGAGTTATGTTGCTTAAATGTAATCATAGCGTGCTACCTTGTACCCTGCTGTTCCACCTGATGCAATAAATCACTAAGTCCTGTTAAAATCAATCCATGTTCAGCTGCAGCATTGCTATTGTACCCCACAGGTTTGTAGCATGTTTAAGAGATCCAGGACAAAACTCAAGCTGCTGCAGACTGCTCCACTTCATGGGTATTAGAACACAGTTTAAGGAATAGTAGAAGTCAAAGGATGTATTCACATACTTTCATGTATCTAAATACAACCCCTTGGCTTGGAATACCATGTTCTGCTGCATGAACCAGTAAATGGTTACAGGCACACACGTGTGAAGAAAGCTTTCCAAGCACTTTGTCATTGATCTGTGTCACTGACCTCTTCATCCAGATCAATACAAGGTTGTTGCACCCAAGGTGAGACGTGGTTGTCTTGACATGCCAGTAGCCATTTCCCAGTTTGGTTTTCCAAGGGTTTTCTGCTGGAAATGTCTGATAGATGTGTCTGTGTGTGTCTGCAGATGTTATTTCAAGCCTAGAAATCTCCAAGTATTAGAATGACCTAGAGAAAAAGAAGTTGATATTTCACAGCAAGTCTAACCAATAATAACTTTGGACTGAAGTGTCAAAAAAAACCCCAACCCCCCCCACCCACAAAACCTCTACTAGTCTGTGACCACAGCTTCCATAAATAAATCTCCAAACCCAGGCAAAGTAATAAAATTCTCCTAGCTGACATTAGGGATTACTAATAAGAAAAATTACTCAAACACTAATCTGTTATAGTACTTCATTAATTACATCTTCAACTTGTAGAGCACAATTTGCAGGAAATACTGTGCAGTTATGTACAGTAATTTACACAAAGACTGCTTGTCACAATCCATTTGTTTGGCTCATAATTTTCTTCTCTGCTCTGCCTTAGTCACTCATTAACTGCTATAACAATTTCCAAGCATGAATCTACTGAAGCTTTCAAAGAATATTTGCACACCTTGAGGTACACAGACACTGCAAACCAAACGGCCAACACAAATCAACTTTACCATGTGTCAGTGAAAGGGAATCAAACCTAATCCCAGGCTTCCTGCAGCCTGCCATTGAGAATCTTCCCCTAAAAAAAAATTAAACAAAAGTTAGCAGGCCAGCCATTAGAGTCCTAATCCTTGAGCAGGTGAATGCACTTGCAACCTTATTACACTCACAGAATTACTTGACCACAGCTAACAGGGTTACCAAGAGAAGCATTAGGACCAGAACACATTTTAAAGTTATCAATAAGACAAATTAAAAGAAAATCTACCTCCGCCCTTCATGGATCAAGTTCAATTAACTTTACCAAATTTAAACAGGAATGATTCAAGTTGCAGAGGTTTAGTGCACCTTTAGGTAGGGATCATTGCAAGGAGATGCTTCCCTTCCTTGCTTACACCTACCATTTTCCAGCTCACAGTGTTAATACAGGTATAATGTGACTGACATCTGTAATTCCCATTTTAATCACACAGGACCCCAAAACTGCATTACATGTGGCACTAGAGAGAGTTGAGTGTATTCCCAATTAAACCTGAAGATTGACAAAGATGTATGTACTGCTCATTACAAAAATACATTACTCATCCAAATCTGTCGAGGGATGATGCATGAGCAATTCATTGGTAAGCTCTGCCAAAACTGTCCCTGTTCAGAGTTCCTTTCTAAATTTAGATTCCACAGCAGTTCAGTTTAAAAGAAATACTAAATCAGTGATGAGATGTGGAACATTATTATTTTAGATAAAAATAAGAGGTTGTCTGGGGATTCTAATTAGTTCAATAAGCTATGAATGAGTGTAACCAACTTTAAACAAGAAGAATAGTTTTGAATTCCTGTTCCACTAATTAAGAAATAGCTTCAGTTGTTGCTGAACTCAAAAGTCCTGTTAACTGTAACTAATAAGCCTAGGCTAGTTTTGATGACAATTGAGACCAGATAAATACATTAGAACTTTTTTCTGCATTGGAAACAGTAAAGCTTTAGCTTCACAGTCTTCCCTCCAGCAATGCTTTACATAACTGCATTTTATAAAATGTCATCAGCTCTTTCAGTGCCTGAGGACCCACCGTGAGGGAATGCCACAGTTCTGTTCCGAATATTTGCCAAAGTAATAGGAACATGATTAACATGACTGACCACATATGGACCAAGAAGGGTTAAATTGTTCTTTCTACAGCTTGACCCTAACAAAAGGGTTTGCAGAAAAAATTTAACTAGATTCAAATTTTCAAACGGACCTCAAGCCTTTGGATGTGTGCTGCAGATCTTGCATAAACTTGCATTTACAGATGAATGCCAGGGAATTGTATTGTTCCTTAAAACTAATGTATGAACAAGCATCCTCTTCCTTCTGCCTACATGCTCTACGTGCCTAATTAAATATCCCTATTCAATGAGGAAATTGTTTAGATTCAAGACTTCTATTGCCATCAAATGGGCTAAGGTACATTTCCCTTGCTAGGTACTCATATCCTGTAAGGTGCTAAAATTCCTGACACCTCTGGGGTTTATAGGACAGATGATCAGAAATTCCCCAATGGCACCAAGTCCCACAGAGCAGCTCTCTCATGGGACTGCAGACATTCAACATCAAACTGTTTCTGTCCTAAGCTTCTAGGTTTCCAGTTGTAGAACAGGAGCCTTGGCAGTCATGGAATCCCCAGCTCAAAATAGAGCTCTCAGTACTTTTCCCTGTTTGTAAGGTTAGTTTGGCTGCCCTTGCTGCGTTGAGGATATGGCAAATTCTAAAATATCTGACTTATTCCCTTCAAAACAGATATTTGTCTTCTGGAAGAGGCATTATCTAACACTTTTGGAAGCTAATTTTATTATCACATTTTGAAGTATTTTGCACAAATTGAAATATAAATACAAATTGGAGTAAAGCTTTAACTAAAAATTGGAATTTTGGTGAAAATATGTAATGCTTAATTAATAATTGCACCCTGATAACACTGTGCAGGAGGTCATGCAAGCAAACAGAGGTATTACAATTCCCTATTGCCAGTAGAGTGCAGAGGAAAAAGAGAAAACAGGGAAATTACACCTGAGAAAGGAGCCAGAAAAGCATATTTACATGGTCTTTCATCTCTGGCAGAAAACATGGTGATCTGGGAATTCACCTTAGCAATCTTATCATTAGCTCACAGCCTGCCTAAGACACACAGCAGACTGCAGAGAAAACATGCATACAGCTTGGAGAGAAAAAACAACATCTTGTTTCACTAAGATCTATGTATTGCCAAAGGACAGTGACATTAAAAAGCAGGAGCGTGGCCAAGAGCAGCCCCTATAGCAAGTTTATAGCAAGCACTTGCAGGTGTGTGAGCTCTAGAGAAAGCCAGAGAGGAGCATCTGTTGCTTTGATTTTGTATTAAGCACTTTCTACCAAGCCAAATGAATCTGAAAGCCAATGCAAATCTTAGCAACTCTGTGCTTGTTCCTTGGAAAAAAATAAATTGTATCAGGTCAGATAACTCAACCAATTGGGAATAAAACCGAGAGCTACATAAGGGAATAAAATAAAAAGAACTTTTCTGATCCTAAATAATACTCTCCAAATGCAGTTCATAAAACACAATGAATAAAGCACATCTACAGTGTTCTATCCAAAGTGCTTTCAAGGCTAGGTACCTCATGAATCCAACACACAAATGCATGCAGGGAGCTCTTTATTCTCACCCTATTTTTTTTTTTACTTTCTTCATGTAACAGAACTGAGCACACAATGTTGAGGCCCAGAATGTTGCTTTCTTTAACCATTTACTAAGCTGATCACTCTGGAGCCAATAGCAGCAGTCATTGCCTTTCACCTCACACGGTACAGGTCAAATCATGTCCTATTTCATGTCTCAAACTCTTTCAAAAATTGCCTGAAACCACTCCCCAAATTCTTTCCAACTCTGGATTACTCCTACCAGTACAAAGAGCACTGAAGACCCAAGCTGGTGGGAAATGACAAATCATTGGTGGTATAGGAGTCAAATATTATAAGCTGTTCCTAAGACCAGGGAGGAGAACATCTGGTGAGCAAATGTGCTGCTATTTTGCATTTCCCAGGGCTGGGACAGACCAAGAAGGACATTTGGTGAGAAGAATGAGAGGTGAAAATTGCACAGCATTACAGGGCAGAGGGATCTGCACAAAGGCCAAAAGGCCCTTGGCTGCTCAGCTCTGCCAGCCACTGCTGCCAATACTTTCGGCTTTTATAACTCCATCAGAAAGCATAATAAAGAAGATTTTTTTTTTTTAAAGGGGACAGGGAGGGGAAGAGATCAACAGCCAAGCCTATGGCATGCATAAATTCTCCGAATCCCACGTCTTTAAGTTGTAACAAATATGAAAAATTTCCCCATTAAACTAAGAGAGTCCAAATGAACTAAAATGAGTACTGTGCCAGAGGACAATATGTCCATTGCCAAAGGCAAAAAAGCAGTTGATGAATGACACAATTACAGCAGACAAAATATAAATCCCTATTTCCCATTCCAAATCTTTTTAACAAGTTAGTCATGCCATCAGAAGCAGTGATACCTGTGCTTCCATACTGGTTGATCTATGTCAAGAGCAGATGATGTTAGACACAACTGAGCAGGATTCAAACTTCACATTATGTACAGTCAGGAAACTGAAATGTTACTGCTTTTAGGTACCATGTCCTCCTCAGCATTCTCCCTTGCCTACTGATGCTCTTTGCAAAGGGTCCTCAGCAATTTTCACCCCTAATGTATGCTTCCATGGCTTTATTATTCTTTTAATTCTCTCTTTTGCTGTCACAAGATAGGAACAAAACTTCTTCACATTGATTATCTTTCTAGAACCTGTAAACCAAATACAAGCATGAAATAATTGCCAGGTGAAACAATAGGCTGCTCCTTTCAGTTCCAGCCTCCCCTGCAAATCACACCCTCCCCCAAAAAAGTTACTCTGCCTTTAAGGGGCAGCCTTTTCTTGTAAAAGAATCAGGTGAGACTTTATAGCACTGGGTTTCTGTTCTGGATGCCAGTGGCTCTGCTTGGAAGAATGAAAGCCTGAAGCCTCAATCTTGAAATAAATGCAAGTTGGTAGCAAAGCTTCCCTCAGTTTAAGGAATACACTCCTTCTCTAGTTGACTTGCTCAAATCTTCAATCAAAACTCACTTCACTCCCTGGTTTCTACATCTGTGGGAGGAACTTTGCAGATTGGCCACTCTGACCCTTTCCATATCACATTTAAATGTGTGGTATAGCCTTATCCAATAGGAGGATTTGCTTAACTTGAAATATATTCCCCAAAATAACATAGTCCAAAGGAAATTTTATTTTCTTCATTGAAAAAGATAAAAGAGAACATAGGTTTGTGTCTCTGACATATCCTACATCCCCCAAAAGACAAAATGCTGCATCCAGATTAAGTGGGTTATAACTTCCAGGCTCCATTTATCTAATGTGCTATGGGAGATAATTCCCCATTCTCTGAATTGTTGTGCAGTAATATAAACTTGGTTTT
Source organism: Acrocephalus scirpaceus scirpaceus (assembly GCA_910950805.1). Taxonomy (NCBI): domain Eukaryota; kingdom Metazoa; phylum Chordata; class Aves; order Passeriformes; family Sylviidae; genus Acrocephalus; species Acrocephalus scirpaceus. The sequence continues at coordinate 5,975,696 of OU383786.1, forward strand.
CAGAAAAATTCCCCAATTGCTAAAGCCATTCAAGCTGTCTATGATATCAATGGTACTAATCACATTTCCCCTCCATGGCCCTTCCTCTCTTTTCCCTCTAAAATCCAGAGATGCTTCTCTATCAACATTAAATGAACTTGTTTGCTGCCTAGAAGCCAAATTAAATGTGCTCTTTTATACTCAGCACTCACAGAATAGGGAGAAATAAGAATAAATGAGAGCCATTAATTAAATCTCACAGGGAACCACATTGTTGCAAATGGAAAACAAAACCTATTTTTCCCGTAACTATTATTTTATGCTAAATGCATCATAATTGCTATTCAAGACCAGATTAAGAGTTTGTTTTTCCAACATGCACTTTCTTTTTATTTGTGATCAGACTGAGTCTGCCTCCTTCTATTCAAACCTAGGCATGAGTTTTCAGAGCCCTGGCCATGCCTGTGGTGCTGTTGTGACTGCAGAGACCCAACAGCGAGGCTGAGCAGTGAGTGCTGGTGACTTGGGGTCGTTCTGTGCCCTCTTCCAAATTCTTCTCCCCATGTTCACCTTCTCAGGATAAGCCTCTCTGCTCAATATCCTGCAGCTGTGGTACAGAAGGGCCCCAAGCCTTGCATGTCTTTGGGCACAGGGCTCACAGAGCCTGGGCCAATGGGTCTGCAAGCCTTAAAGACTTTTTTAGGTCTGACCATAGAAAGATCCTTCCCTTGCTAAAAGCCCTTCAAGTATAAATGGTTTTAATTTATCTAATTTCAAGGCTTTCTTCCTCTAATTTACAAAGGTTGATTTTGCTCCCATCTCTAAGTCACAAAGGTGAATTTTATTTCAAAAAAATCCAGGTCTTTGTCTCCATTTAGGTTTCTGTCCCAGTACATTTTCCCTCCTCATAAACTGGTCAGAGAGAACATACTAAACTTGTTAAAAAATCACCTCTTGTGTGAAACAGTTTTTTTTTTCCTTTTTTAATGAGTTCCAAGTGCATCTTCCTGCATTTTGTTATATTACACATATATGAAAGCCTTTCTAAGCTTGCAAGTCTTTTATGACAATAATTTTAGCTGTGAAGCACATGACACCCTGGAAAGCACCAGGAACTACAAATTCTGAAATCACAGCCTGTATTTAGAGCTAAATAGATGTTTTTCAGCTTGCTCTGGGGCAGTGTAATCACTCCTGCTCCCTGTGCTGGTTAACATTTTATAATCACATCCCCATCCTGGCATCACTGTGACCCCAGCACTCTCCAGACTGCAGAAACTGCAGCTCTCTGCACCCTGCACACCAGTGCTTTGCCTCAGAGAGATTACCAACACAGCACTCCTTCCCCATGGGCATGTTCAACCCTTGAGATACACCTAATCCCTGAAAGCTCAAGTCAAACTCAAATCAAATAAGAAAGGATCTTTATTCCAAGGGAGGATCCAGGATCTCCACTCCTATTTGAGAGCAGGAAACCAGCAGAGGACATGCAACCCTCACATAGTTGCAGTCACAGGGAAGGCCTGGCAGGGCTGTGAATGTCCCAGCAGCTGCACAGATGTTATTTCTAAACTGCACTTCCCATCCAAATGAGTAGTTAAGCTGTATGATCCTGTCCTCCACAGCAAACAGGCTTCAAAGCCAAATTCTAACAGATGACAGCACAAATGAGAGGAAATAAAATCTTCCACTTAATACAGAGCAGAGAGAGACCTCACAGTTTTACAGTGACAATAACCACCAAGTACAGGACAACCTGTAACACCTGGAGAATAATACCCAGAAAAATGTGACAAGCAAAGAAACTCAGTAGGTGTGCATGCCCCCAGCTGTGCCCATACAGGTATGAATGCTGCACCCAATATGATCTTACAAGCTTTCTTACAGTAATTCAAATGGTTTCTGCCCAAGCCAGAGGACAGGCTTTCCTGGTTCGGGTTGACTCAGGTATTGCAACCCACAAGTTTCTTCTAAACCTTTTATTCAACAGCCCCTGATACACTTGAACATGAATATCTCTAATACACTGTGAATCCATCTGTATTTGCCTTCACAGCTCTTTACAATAAATGATTCCATGATTTTTATTTTGCATTAGATGGAGAAATACATTTTTGCTCTAAATCTTGTACTGTTGTTCTCAGTTCAATTCACCATTACTGGTTTTAGAGGCAACTATAATTTACACAGATACACCATCCTTTCAAAGACCTATTTAGAACTCTATTCAGAATCCCTTTATTTTACCACACATGAAAGCCACTCTATCTCTTTCATCCCAGATACACCACTCCTCTTTTCTACTTCTGTTTTGTGAGGTGATGAGAATCAGAAAAATGTGTTGCATTCCACACATGAATCTATGTCTGTATGAATGATTCAAAAAGAAACAGAATGAAACTTGTGTTCAAGTTCACATAATAATTTCTACGCCTGTATTTACATTTTGACTACCAGGCAGCTCAGGATTGATATATTCACAGAATTACCAATATGTCAAAATCTCTCAGTGTGTACAGCCCATCATTATGCAGACATTGATGCATTATGATTTTTCTACCATGCATTGCATCTACATTTAGCCCAAGGTTCTAAAATCAGTGACTCAGAATTGTGAGATTTACATTATAATAAGAACTCTTGTAATTCAGTTAATGACAGTGAGGCCACTGATTGTCCTAAAAAACCCTTTCCCTCTTATAATTGCTCTGGAATAAGGAAAGGGTTGATCATGGCATACAAGAACAAATAACCTTCTCCAGCCGTTTTCTCTACAGGTCCATGAGGAACCTTTAAAGTCTAGCAAAGCAGTATTTTACATGACAACATCAATTTTAACAATACTTAGCTGGCCAAAAAGAAAATCATTCCCATCAATCACAGCGTGAAAAAATAAAATCCCATATTCCCTGAGCTCTCTTTTAAACAAATTATACCAATAATGTTTAATTAATATTCTCAACCCCTTAAACACTGTATAATTTAACAAAAGCAGTGACTTTTCAATACTTTGATCTTATTTTTGTTAATAAAACACCAAAACCAAGAGGATATATAATAACATAATGATACCAAATACAAAGGCTAAGTTGGTTTTTGGGGTTTGGGAGGTTTTCTAATGTGCACAGTATTCTCTCTGTCAATTGAAAATCAAAGTAATTCTAATAACTTAAAGATTTTAGGTCATTTCTACTGAAACCTGTTGAGTTTAACCCTTGTGATGCCCTTCCAAGAGATGATAAGTGGGGTTTCTTAACACCAACTCTCCTCATAACTGATGGTGCACAAAATTTTGCATTTATAATATGGTGATTCAAACATTCTCAAACGCCACACAAAATTATATTGTAATGCTTTCCAATTTTCCCAGTGAGACTGCCATTTAAGCAGCAGTTTTATTTTGGGGGTTGTTACAGGATTGGCAGCTCTTGAGGCAGTAGCAACTTCTGGATGGGGCAAATCACCAGAGGATTCAAGATTGGCTTCTCAAGAGTCCAACCCACCTCACCCCAGAGCAGTTTTCCTTTTGCTATGAATGGAAGCAGCAGCAGAGCAAGGCTACATCATGCAAAATTAAGAAATATGAGCTGGCTGCATTTAAGCACAGGGGTTCTGAGCACGATGTGAATGCAGAGCCATAAAGTCTAATTAAAGTCTTAAGTGCTTAAAGTCTGATTTACTTCAATAGAATTATTTCATTCTCTTAAAATTCTCTGCATTTTTTATTCTTATAGCACTTAATTATAGTTTAAATATTTCTCCAAGCCAAGAAAACTGCCACTTGCATGTTGAAAATGTTGAAATGAGATGCTCTCAGCAGTTGAAATCTGTTTCTTAAAGCTTTTTCTACACACACACAAAAAAAGGATCGAATCAGCCCTTTCCCACACAATTCCGGTTTTGACAAATTGGCATTTCTAGATGAAGCATGTTCTTCTAAAACATCCTGTTCAGTTCTATTTAAATACATAAAAATGTGAGCAGTGAAATTATGTGATAAAATATATTTTAGCTGGGTCTCAAATAATGAAATACTGAACATGACTACAGGAGCCTTATTCACTCACTCCAAGGAAACAATCCTGACCCAACTGCTTTCTGGATTTGTGAGGAGATATCAGTCAGAAAAAAGTACCTGTGTTGCAAACAAAATAATTTTCATGTCATTGCATCTCTCACAGAGGTGTTCAGAATATCCAACAAAACAGTACTTTAAACTTGATACTGTGAAGGTTGATGCTGCCCAAATAGAGCCATTTTAGCATGGTATATTCATTTCTTACAGATAATTTAGATCTTAAAATAGCACAACTGGCATTACACTGATTATTGCAACTTAATTTTTTGGATATGATTTCTTTTCCCTGCATCCAGTACTGGAGACTGCCATAAACTAATCATATCCATGAGGCTTCACTAGAGTAGTGAACACTGAATAGGCTGAATTTTAAGTCACAATCATTCCTATTTTGTTTTTGAACTGCATAATAGAAAACATAATTCAGTTTTGTAAATATTCATAATTTTTTTACCCTTCATTTAGTTCAATAATCATGTTATGAATTCATTTGTTTTACAAATTCCCTTAATTTTCAGTCATATTATTTGACAGTAAGCTGTATCAGGCCCCTGTACATTGATGAAAAGATTAAAAATGAGTAAAATAAAGAGATGAGAAGTGCAGAGCTTAAAATGTAGAATTAAAATATTGATTTAGTGACCTATTATGTGACTAAAATAATGGGAGATAGATAAAAATTTTCAACCAAAAAAAAAGTAAAACAACTTATATTCTCAACCATGTCTTAGATAACAGACAGTAAATAGACTTCAACACAGATGTTACAGCAATCAATTTATTTTTAAAGTTGTGGTAAAATATAAACTGTAGCTGCAGCTGACTAGAGACAAGTCAATGATTTGAAACCTGAAGTAAAAATTTTCTTAAGATTCTTAAGGATTCAAAGAAAATCAATCAACAAGAAGGATTCAAGCCCCATGCTGTAGCTGCACTGATATAATAGGCTATAATCAAGGAATAAAAATCGAAATAGAGATGACATAACCCCCTCAGTTTAATATGAGGAGCACGGCAAACTCACAGAACTTTACTGCAATAAAACTAAATAAGTCACTTCTTGGTTGCTTCTAGACAGCTTCTGAACACAGCCCACAGCTGATCTCACCTGTTCTCTTAAAATACTCTTTTATTTTTCTGAGTTCACACAATAGGAAGAAATCCCAGAACTTCTATATTCCTGAAAAATGTTATTGATTTGCAATTGCAAGCAACTGATAAACCATGTGTTGCAGAGCTCACAGCCTTAAGCAAAAATGATGAGTAAATGATACACAGGGCTGGCCCCTGCTTTCAAGGACAAACTCACAGGAGGAGTCAAATACAAACATATTTCTCCTATTTGCTCTTCTTTGCTGCTGATTTTAGTGTAGATAATTAAATTCTTCCTCTAATTACTCAAGCAGTTCTGCCTGTGTGAGTGGTCAGGGAAGTTGCATGATATCGTTTCAATCCACTTTTTACAGCACTTATTTGTTTTGTTGGGGTTTTTCCCTGCTGTATGTGTGAATGAGATTCAGACTCTGGCAGTAAAACTACTAATATTGATGACTGAGGTCAGGCTAAGAAGCTGTCTTTACTAAAAGAAGATTCACTTCACCTAAAAGCTAATGGTCTGTGGTTGTTCCCAACTCCCTCCTAGCTAATACCAGTCCAGGCTCCACCAAGAGCCACCCCTCTATATTGCCCATATTATTCCCTGTCCATAACATTTACTGGAACATGTACTGGGGTTATTGTCCATATTATTTACTGGATTGGCTTGATTCCCATAATAGTAGCAGTTAAGAAGATACCTCAGCATTCTACCCTCCCCAGGGATGGACACCTGGCTTTGCTGACTTTGAACTTAGTGGTTTTCTCCTGCCCCTTTCTCCATCCCAGTTTATAGGCTGGGTGTGCAATCTCTTGGCAGAGAACAGGGCACCAGGAGGGAGATGCTGTCCCCTGCTCTCTCATGGTGATCACAGTTAACAAAGCATCTCTCTGACCTGTCCTAAATTGTACTTGCTTTATTTAACAGTTGGGGTCCAAAGAGTCTGCAACGAGATCTAATCACTGTTCAGGAATGGTAATGCATGCAACACTGAAATTCATACATCAATTATGTATATCACAACTGATAGGGAAATTCACTAGATAAACTACTCATGATTATTATTCTACTGGCTCTCAATTTTTTTGTGAATTACCCATCTCTGAGGACAGAGTGCTTGCACCTGGGAGAGAGATCACTGAACCAGTGTAATCTTTACTTGACATGTCAAGATACTGCAGAGAGTTTACATCAATTCTTCTGTGAAATAGGAGTGTACACTTAACTGAGGATGGAGGGGTTAAAATTGCCATTAAAAAGGATTTTCTAAAGTGCTTACAGGTCAGGATGAAGAAATGTACATTGCAGTCTATGAGAAAGGCAGAGGAGAAAAACAGGCTATAAAATAAAACAATGAAAACAATTATATTCATGAATTCAAATATTTGTCTGCATGTCCAATTTTCTGACTTTATGAGTTACTCTACACCTGTAAAATAAGTTTGACTTTGTTCTAGGCCCCAAATTAGAGTAGCTTGTGTTTGATCAATCATCCTTTGCATAGGAATAATTTAGTTCCAGTAATGGCACATTACTCTGAAAAATATAACCACAGAGGTCTCTTCTGTACTGAAATATCACAATAACTAATATTAAAAGAGCAAACTTATTATTATGTTTTATTGTTTTCAAAATTATAAAAAGATAACAATAGATCTAAATTCAGAATTCTTTCTCAAAACCATTTTCATACTAAGTGGAAAAATATCTAATGTTTAAGGATTTTTTTTAAAGTACTTACATGTATAAATATTCCTGGCAGGGTTGAAAAGAAAAGCTGGGTGAATCAGCAATATTCTAGTTTGCTGGACAGACAGCTAGAAAACAATAAAACACAAAGACAATTTATTTTAGATGAGCCTGATTCAAACAGCACTTGACACAGAATAAAACATTAAATTTTTTCCCATTAATTTCTTTCAACATTTAATTAAAGATGGATAAAAAATACATAAAAATTAAGAATCAAAATTCTTAGGAGACTTCTATCATTAAAAGGAAAATCAATATAGCAATGTTTTAAGCTTCTTTAAAGCATAAAACACTGGACTTTTCTTATCCCCTCACCCTCTCTTAAATACTGCTAAAAGTCAGCAAAGCAGCACAACATTTCAGTGGGAATTGCCCGAATTTCTTCATTCACCCACTTGTCTGCCTTTCAAAGGAACCACCTCATCGATTGCTCCAGAACCATTGTGTCATTCAGCAAACTACTCAGGCTTTCCTTCAGCCATTCTGTACTGAAATGTTCAAACGTGCCCAAAAGATACATTTCTGCCCCAGAACACATCAAACACCCTGCCCTTCACAGCTTTGGTCTAATGGCATCCAAGACCACCTAGCAGCACGCTGAACAGGAGCAGAGATATCTGTCTATCCCATACCCATTTATTCTGCACCACAGGAACAACAGTGGGGTTTAAAGCAACCTCAGGATTCTTGGAGCCCTTCAAGAAGTGGTCAGAGCCATCTGCTGCGCTCCACAACAGCAGGCAGCAAGGTGGAGAATGAATATGAATACATGCTTCAAGATAACAATGGGAATGAAACAAACAGTACCACAGTAAATACACAAAACCCCTGCAGTGCTTCATCCAGCCTCTTCAAAGGACAATAGACTTTAAATGAGTTGTTGTATATAATTGGCACAGCCTGCAGATAGTGCAGGGAAAACACTTTTAAATATATTCATCATTGATTGTATTGATTGCATTGATGAAAAATAATAAGAGATCCAGTAAATTATGACTTTTACATGTGGGTTTATTTTTCCATAAATAATGTCCAGCATTCTTAATGTTTCTAACTGCGTTATTAATGTATTCCTAATCACCTCACACACAAAATCACCAAATTATTCCTTTGACCCATGATTCTGGAAACACCAGGACTGAACTGTTTGGGGACCAGAGGAACAAACCCCAATCCCTTCTCTAGCCCTGCCCCACAGTCTCTCAAAGACAACTCCTCAGCTCCACGTGCATTCAACCTGTTCCTTCATGGCTCCTGCTCACCCTCCTCCCTTTCCCTGCCTGCTCTTCCAAAGCAGAGCTCCAGCCACCTGAGCTGGCCAGCTTGGTGACTCCAAGGATTTTTCTCACGTTTGTGCAGGCACACACCATGGGCATCTTTCAGTTTTATTATTCCTGAGGTTTCCCCTGTCCCTGTCACCACATCCTCTCAGTCCTGTCCACCACTTTGGGGCTCAGCCTCTCCTCCCAGGCACCCAGACATAGGACAAGAGGTTACAGTCTTGAGCTGTGCCAGGGGAGGTTTAGGTTGGGCGTTAGGAAGAATTCTTCACAAAGAGAGTGAGTAGCCATTGCAATGGGCTGCCCAGAGAGGGCACCATCCCTGGAGGTGTTTAGGGAAGGACTGGATGTGGCACTCAGTGCCATGGTCTGGGTGACAAGGCTGTGACTGATTGGGTCACAGGTGGGACTCGATGCTCTCAGAGGTCTTTTCCAACCTAATTGATTCTGTGATTCCCTGTGGCCTCTCCCATAGCACTCCAAGTTCCAATCTCCCCTGGCACCCAGGAGAGGAAAAGGGAGCCTTGTCCCCATTGTTTCCATGTGGATCCCATCAGGAGGAGACCCCTCCAGGGCTCCTGCCCAGGCCATTGATGCTCATGGGGACAAGCAGTGGGAACAGCCCCAGGCCAGACATGAAGTCTCTCCTCAGCACCCTGGGCCCCAAAGAAGCACCTCCACACCCACTGGAAAAGATTGGGGCCCTGGGGGGACTCTGCCCGCCAGCCCTCCCTGCACAGGGGGTGTTGGGGTGCAGCTCTGGGGCTCTGCAGACAGACTTCACCCCTCAGCACCTCCTGGGGCACTCAGCCCATTCTGCAGCTGCTGGGGAAGGAGCTGCCTCCCACAAGAGCCAGGCACTGCCTCCCTGAGTTTCCAGGAATAAATACCCTGTCAGCCCCTGTTTCCCCTGGGCCAGCTCCCTCAGCTCCTGGCTGCTCACCAAGCACAGCCCTAGCTCTCCCTGTGCTCCTCAGCCCTCAGCACCCACGGGCCACAGCTCTGATAGATGGAGGTGCCCATCCCTGGCAGAGCTGGACCATTCCCAGGGAAATGCAGGGAAAGCTCCTTCTCATTCCCATTAGCTCAGCAGGGCCACGCTAGACTTGGAGAAGCCTCTGACTTGGGCAGGAGGTGGGGATTGAAGGCCTTGCAAGATCAGCCCCTTCTCACTACAGAATGTTTTTGAAGAGCTGGTGGCATCTCCAAGTCCCCATTTACAGAGGTATTTTCAGCACGTGGGCCTCACTGCATGGCTACACTCAGGAACCCTCCCCAGACCAGGACAGATCTTTGTCACCAGCTGAAAAAGCCAACAATATATCAGTCCAGAGATTTTTATTGATACTAATCCTCTTCTGACATAATTTATCTGCATCAAACTTTGCCATGTCAATTTGTAAACTTAATTAACTGTGGTCTCAATAAAAGCCAAGATTGCTAACATAATGATTAATTAGATCCTTTTAAGTAATGCAATGGTTTGAATTAGCTAAATAAAAATAGTGGAGAAACTGGCAAGATAACACACCACTGATGGATGGAGGTTTGTCCCACAAAGGCAAAAGCAAGAAGCATTATGAATTAGCACAACAGAAATAACTACAACATTAATCATTGGAAGCACATGAGTTATACACAGCTCCTTCACATATAAAGGCCCAGTGATTGCAATGTCTTACCCCAGAGAAAAGGGAAGCTTTAGCCTCTCCATATGATGTCAAAATGTAAGAACCAAACTTTTAATCTCAGATAAAGAATCAGGTCCTACTAGCCTATATTTCTGAGATGAGTTATTATGTAGATGAAGATAACTCACTTCCCCCCCCATATTTGTGGGAGTAGCAGATTTTTAATTACCAGCATTGTACATCAATACCAATTTATACCATAATTTTTTAAAGATGTTCTGATAGCGAGTTATTTTTATCTGAATCCTGAATTATTATTTATTTATGTATTTTTATAGTATGTTAATAGATGAACACACACACAAAACAGCAATTCCAAACATTCTGTTCACCATCAGAGGCTCTGGGATTCAATCCCTGACCATTACAGCAGAGGCTGTAACAGGCCCTTCTTTTCAAGAGTTTGACACACCAATGCAGATTTCTGTGAACTCATATCTGACACCAATTCTTCCCCATTCCTTTCTGAAAATTTAAAAAAAAATTATTCTATCCTCTTCTTGGAAAGCATTTTAAAAACATTGAATATTACTACATAGTTATTAGAAGAGTTTCTACACCTTGGTCAGAATTTCACAGCTACATTACAACTCCAGTTTACAAAAGTCAGGAAGAATCTTCTAAATGTTAAATACTTTGGAGTATTTAATCAAACCCATTTTACAGCTTAACATTTATAAACCACACTACAGTAGCAAATTGGTGTGAGAGAACAGTTCTTTATGTCTGCAAGTAATTGGTAGTAACCAAATGGATTTAGAATTATTCCATTTCTGCAAAGACCTTGCAGGCATAATTATTCATTTGTCCCTCTTTTCTTTCCCACTCTCTCTTTTCTCAGCTTAGTTACTTTGGACACAAAACCTTTTTGATACAGGTACAATTAAACAAATTGTTGACTCCTAGCAAAATAAGACTTCAGACCAGCTTAAGTTTTCTTAACAGCAATCAAAAGATAAAAACAAGAAATTACTTTCTACAGACAGGTAAGGCAAGTAATCTCCTTCATTATTTCCTTATTTTCTACCACCATTCTTTAGACTAAAAACATTTAGAGGATGGATATTTCTCATGAGGTTGATCTACAGTGGTGTTTTTGTTGAAGGAAGTTGTTAACACTTGTTTTTAATCTAACCCAACCACAGCCACATGTGAGCCACAGTGATTCTGGAATCTGGTTCCAGATGTTAGGGCTACCCACTGTCACAAGCATTGTTCTTTTTTTATTAACCAGTACTGAAATTTACAGGCATTATTGTCATTGCATAACTGTGTCAAATAACTTTAGTTCTGTTTAACTGATTCCCATTTCACATTTAAATCTGGAATGGTTGTGATAACTGCTAATAAATTGTGAGATGAAATTTCACAGGTAGAGCCTAAAATTATCATGGTCAAAAATGTGTAAACTAGACTGACAAAAAGAAAAAAAACCAAAAAAACCCCAGAAAAACTAAACCAAAAAACCCCCACCAAGAACCTCCCAAATCTTTAAATATTTAAAATTGCAGAGCTTTTTAGGAACAAAAAGAAAGTAAAACTATGCATGCTACCTATTTTCTTTTATTCTCATGACAAAAACAGAACTGCAACTGAGGAACTGACTAACTCGATCATTTGCAATGAGTCACAATTAAATGGAGGCTGCCAGACTCAATTAACATATCAGTTTAGTACAGATATCATTCTGTCAAACTGAGGGAAGAACTGGTTTTTTCAGGTCCCAGGAGTTTATTGCTTTTTGCTTGTGAAAAAAGCACACTGCATGCCAGCCTTTCTAACTCCTATTGCCACTATGTAGTAAACCAAAAGCCTAAAAACTGCAGTTTATCAGGCCTGCAGACATGAAAAAATACATTGGCCAAAAATTAGCATAATAAAATAGTGGCACATTTGTCCAAAGTTATCTCAATGTACTTTCAGGTCTAATTAGCAGGGGTTGTGTCTGTTCTGATGTGGTGGGGTTTTTGTTTGTTTTTAAAGCAACTGTAGTAAACAAATTAAGATTTATATAAAGTATTGGACTGGCCCTTGAAGATGTGCATCTAAGTGGATTTTATTTAATTTAATAGGCATTGAACTAACAGCTGAATCCCTTTAGAGGCAGCCATAGGGTTTTTTCTCCTCCAGCCTAGGTTTGAGCTCGCAGTGAGACAAGGGGGCACTGGGCAGGCAGGGCAGGAGCCCTGGAAGCTCCTTCCCTGAAAAGCTGAGCTCCAGCCCAGCACTGGGCAGGTCAAACCCACCCCTGTGCCAGCACGAGGCAGGGGCAGCTGGAAGAGGCCACAGCAGTGGCTCTAACAGGGCTCACCTCCATTCAAAGGCACAGCACGGATTTCCAATAAGCAATTTCCAGACCAGTCATCCAGGCAGGAGCCCTGCTCTTTGCCAAACAAAGGAAAGCTCCTCCAAAACATCGAAATCCACCTGTTATTTCCAGCTACAAAATACACTGCTCCATTTTCATGCATCGCTTTAAAATCTACAGCAGCCTGAGCACACTTATTCTCCTGAAATGAAGGGGTGGAAGTCACTACCTTGCCTAGCCTCTTTTTTATTACAAGCATTTTACAGATTCTCAAGAATACCCTATCTAAAGCAAGGAGGAACTGCCAAACAATCAAGTCCTAGCACACTGAGAAGACAAAATTGTGCTCATAACTCACCCCATCAAGCATTTGATTCCACGCTCAGTCAGTTTTGTGTCAAGGACAAGAGAAAAATAAAGGGAGCATTAACTTCTCTCCCAGAAGGGGTGTGACAGGACTCTAAAGAACCAACAAAGCCAACTGCTGCCAATATTATTTATTAACTTCCTTTAAAGTGTAGTTGAATCCCCTTTAAGGCAGACACACACCAGTAATCAATTGATAATTTAGCCACTAACAGTACAATTTCAGTAAACCTGGCACAACCCTTACTCCTGAAATTCAACAACTTGTACTAAAAACTTCACATGAAAACTGCCTCACAAAAATGATTAGAGGGTTTTGCTCTTTTTTCTTTTTCTTTGAATATTTTGTTTTGTTTTGTTTCTTTCTGGAGAAGAAATAAGGGCTGTAGCTAAGGGCATTATTGTGTTTACCCCTTGTGGCAAAGACACCAGAGTTCCACTTACCCTGTAGCTTTCCCTTGCCAGCCCTGTCAGCCCTACAGACAAACAGCTTCCTGCTCGCCTTGGAAATGGGTGTTGTAGCTCTGTGGAAATAAATATTGTGTCTCCCAGCTAATGGTCTGGCTCCAAAGCTCACAGCCAATTAACCATTTCTCGGTGGCTCTTGGAGCATGTGCCTTCTGCCAGCATTTGAACCCAATCATTAAAATCAGCCCTAGCTTAGCACAGATGTTTCCCTCTTTGCTTTCTGCAGGCACGAGGGCACAATCAGCTTCACTGCCTGTGTGCAAGGGCCTTTCCCAAATAGGAACTGACCTCTCAATGTGAACATGAATTTCATATGGGAGCAGACATGAATTGCAAAGGTGTAATGTATTTGTGCTCATTATTGGAAGAAAATCTTGGACAAAACCCCACCAAAACTCATGAATAAAAATATTTTAAGCACTCTTTGAAATCATTCTACATTGCTAGTTTGTATTTATTAAACATTAGGTACTTTCAGTACACAGTCCTCAAACATATTTGCCCTAGGGAATCTCTTAATATCTAGAATACTCCTTATTTCTCATTAAGAAAACAGATAAGCAATTCAGAACATTGATATTGCCCCGTCACAGCTGGGAAAAGATTTTTACATTAATTATTTAAATTTTATGGCACTGTCTGCAGCATTTTCTGCTTTGCTACAACAACAGAATTAAAGGACAAAGGAAAAACTATTCTTTCCAGCAGAATTTCATTCCAGACCACATTTTAAGACTCAAATGCTATGCACTCATGAAAGGATAATAAAATCTTTGATAACCCCATGGAAATATGCCCTGAAGGAATGAAACGTAGAAGACACTAATAGGTCATCCAAGGGAATTTCTTCATGTTTGAAACTAGAGAAAAGTTGACAGCTGCAAGTGTAGTGACAATACACATTATCCAGTGATGGATTCACAACAATATTTAGGCACACCAGAGAACCAGGGCCAGAAGCTGGGACTAAGCAGCCTCGAGATTGTCTTTCTAATTTTCTAATACTTTCTTTAGCAAGTTAAACTTGCAATCTTAGCTGAGAGGCCTCAAACATACCCTTATCTCACTGGCTCTGCTGGGGCTATCAGATTCTTTTTAGAAGCTTTAGATTCTAAGTCCTTCCTAAATTGCATAAAATTTGCAAAATAGGTGCTAAGTTGTGTGTTGCTCAGATAATATGGGAACACTGATTAAAAAATACCTGTGCATGTTTAATGTAATTTTTCCCTCTTCTGAGAGCAGAACACAGAGAGCTTCACTGCTTTTCCCTTTTAATTTGAAATAGAAAAAAAGAAACAACACAAAAATGTTTAGAAAATGAGAAAGTAAAACCTCTTTTTCCCTGGTAAAATAATGTCTCAGCATTTGCTACCAGTAAAAGATTCATCTAAGATGCTGCACACTGTACCCACAGACAATATGTGACCACACAAGTGGGCACACACAAGCACTGCAGGAGTGGCTGGAAATGTGACCAGGACCTGCTGTGTCTACTCACAAGCAGTGATTCAGTGTCACATTTACTGTAACCACAGTCACTGAGCTTTCCAATTTTTTTCTGGTCTCCTATAATCATTCATACAACCAGAAAGCAACAACATCAGTAGCCAAACCCACTGCATGTGCTCCACACACTGAAGCCTTTTTCAGGCTCACATAAATGCAGCAAATGGTGAAAAACTGACTGAATTACACTAAGCCATTTAAGCAGGATACACAGCTGGAAATCAGGAAACATATGAGGATATTTCACTTTTTCAGACTGAGAGTCCATTTAACTCAGGCTCCTGCCTTCAGCAGTGGCCACAACAGACCTCAATGCACTTGCAGCTTCAAGGGCTTCCTTCACTGTCTGGTATTTATTTTAGTAAAGCCATGATATTTTAGACACTTTATAGGAATTCAGTTTTCTGGGCCTGACCACAGAAAGGGGGATGCTTTACAAAACCCAAATGTGCAGCAGTTGGCAGCACACCCATCAGTGTCACTCATGTCCCCCTCTCTCAGGGGGGTGTACAAGAGCCCAGCACGAACAGCTCAGGTCAGCTCAGGGGTGGAGCAGGGCTGCTCTGCTGCTCCTGCAGGCCTCAGCAAATGCTGCTGCCAAAGAAACACACTCCTTTTAATTTAATTTAATTTGCAAGAAACAAGGACTAGCTATGAGAAATTTCTCTTCCTAGAATAAAGGAAATTTATCATATGGATAGAGCCCAAACCCAATAGGACCTCACTATCCAGATCTTCCATCACAGTCCAATGCACCATGGAGCAATCATTAGCAATTTCAGTTTCCAGTGTTTTTATACATTAAAATTTTATTTCTTGCCGGAGAGCAAACATACAAGACATCAGTATAGAAACTTATTTAAAGAAAGCTTAACTTTTAAACAATACTTATTTTATTCCTGAGTCTTCTGTTGGGAAACCCTGACCGATATAAGTAATTCTTGGCCCATAATGAATTCCAAGTTAACTTTATAGTGTGAAATTATTTTTCCTGGCAGTTATTGGTAACAGAGATTCCACCAGCTTGCTAATTAATACGTAATTTTAGTAGCATTCATATTTAAACAGTAGCTACTAATTTTGAAGGCACATAGCAACAAATATCAGTAAAATGACTGACTGCTGCAAGGAAGTGAATAGTGTACCATTAAGAACATGTGCACTGGTTTGAAAGTGTTCTCATAGCATAAAAACCTAAAGTTCCAACTAAGAAAGGTGGCAGGTTTTCAAGTGCAGACACGTATTGCATGTGAGGTTCACAGGGGAAGGAAATAAACAGACACAACCCATGGGATCAAAAGAGTTAATCAGAGAATATTTGCGTATATCATCAAAAGGCATTTGCAAATGTATGCAACAAGTTACTTTTCTTTTTCACTAGTATTTCAGCTTCGTCTTGCCACATTAGCCAAACAATGAAATTCAAACAAAGGCCTGTCTGTATCATCGTTTACATTCACATTTGGCCAGGTGCCATAAAAATCAGGTTATTATGTAAATCAGGTGTTCAACTGGCATTGAGAACGATCAGCATTTTACCATCATATATTTCAGTTTTATCCTGAAATTGGTTCCATTTTCTTCGGTGACAAACTGGAAATACTCCCAACTAATTTCTTCTAGAGCATAGAGAATGGCATAAACCCAAACACATATTAGTCAGCTTACAACAGGCTGAATGCCAAGCCTTACTGACAGGTATGAAATGGGCAATTGTCTCTTCCAGCCAGAGGGTTTTTAGAAGTAAAAGACCTACACATGCAGGGGTTCCTTGAAGGTGTCATGCGTGTAAAAGTCAAGAGTTTGGGACTTCCACAGGTATAAAGACCAATGAGCTCTAATGCAGAGCTTTCCTTCCCTTCACCCATAGACTATAAAAATTCTTTAACATTTCTGGAAGAAGGAAATTCAAATCTGAGCACAACATCAGGCAATGTTTACATATAGTAAGAATAAAATATATTTCCCTTGAAGACTTTCTCTTCCTCTCTACTCCCAACATTTTGATAGGCAAATATGAATAAAATCAAGTTTTTTAAAAAAAGGACAAGAAAAAAAAAGACATTGAAAAGCCTGGTAAAGTGATTTAGCAATTTAGCACAGACAATCTGTCTGTATTATTATGAGCAAGTAACCAGAAATAGTCAGTTTTCCCCTAATCTTCACTGATACCTAAGGCTTTTCTACATGGCCACATCAAAGAGAATTAACACTTAAATACATTTGTATGATAATATTAATTCCCACACAATTCACACCATCTTTTGATCAGGATTATTTTGAGCATTATAGACAACATGGCATACATGAAATTTTTCAGACCCTCAACATCATACTGTGTAATTGTTTGCTTACCCAATTGCCATGAAAAATCATGTCAGCTGGAAATAGCACCAATAAAAATATCTTAAACCTGATTTAATAAAAAGGCACTCTTCCACTAGAGTAAGACTGGAACATTAATAAATAATTCCAGTGATAACACTACTGAAATAAAATGCTGTGGGCTTCTTTTGGCACGTGGCAAGCTGTAGATTACAGTGCTCCATCTATAGACACTACAACCTCCACTATTCTAACAGGCTATGGAGAAACTGCTCCATATTTTTATGCTGTTGGTCTTCACTATATCTTCAGAATTTAATTGTACAGTTTTGGTGGAGGTGAAGCACTGCAGGTGAAGCACTGCAGCCTGTTGACTGCAGCATAGGACCAAAACTTAAATGATGCTGATTTCTGCTCTTTGATGCATTTGATAGGTGACCATCAGAAAATTCTTCGCAGCCATTTGCAACAACAGGGACTCTTATACTACCTCTGTTATAAATGAGTTTGGGTTGAGATGGGCTGGCTAAGAAGGGCTCAGAGATTGCCATTATGAGGGACACGTGGCATCAGCAATAGGCAGATTTTGTAGTGGCAGGAAAAATGTGACCTTCTGGCCGGAGACAGACTGGGAATAGACAGTCTCTTCTGTCCCCTGCTGTAACTATGCTTGCAGGGTGTCCACAGAAAAAATCTAAGCTAGAATAAGGTGCTCTTCCAATTGATAAGTGCACAGTTATTCTACTCTGCCCATACACGTTCTCTGCAAACACAGGGCAGATGTCCTGAAGAAGTTTTGGCTTCTGAGTGCTCACTTTCCTGCACACAGACCTTCCAGATCCAGGGCCTTGGAAGGCTCCTGCCCAAAGCACTTGCTCTGCAGCCCTGCCCTGGCTGTGGACACCACTGACCCAGCCAGGCCTGCCACAGGCTATTCCTCCTTCACCACTGGAGATGGGCAACACCTCTCCCTCAATGCCCCCTTCTCTGCAGAGCACAGCTAGGGTCACTCTGGGCTACTTCCTTATTCCCATGAAGCACACCTGGGCATCTCAGTCCTCCTCAGCCTCCCAGATTTCATTTCATACCTTGACAGAAAGCACAGGAACAAACACAACCACGGCTCCACTCCCCCCTGCACCCCCAGCAGCTCCAGCAGGCACAGGGTGCCAGGGGAGGCTGAGCAGCCAGCCCAGCTCGGGGCCTGGCCCTGGGTCAGGGGGAGGGCACTGTCAGGAGCTGGCTGCATCTGCTGTGGCAAGCCTTGGAGCCACTGGAGAATGACAAACAATTGTATAAAAGGTGTCAACAAGAAATCCCGTCAGAACACATTGAGCAAAGCTGAGGCACAGCTCTCAAAGAGCTGGAGCACGTCCCATCCCACAGCAATGGGACACCCACCCTGCCACCTCCCAGCACCACAGGCAGACAATTCCCTGCCTCTGCAGCCTGACACTGTCTGCTGAAGCTCTCCAGAGGCAGAATGGAGGCACTGCAGCTAAAACACAAGTTAGGGAGCAGACATATTTAAAATTCTCCTTTAATTTTTCCTCTGAAAATCCATAATAAACTAGCAAAGGATTAAGATTTGGTGATTAGCACCTGAATGAAAACAAGCCATTATTTTTGCACCAAACAAGGATAGAGTATCATGGGTAATTTATAGTGGGTGATTAAGATAATGAATACTTGAGAGTCTATCAAATAAATAGTCCCTAAAAGTATCATTTTAATAGGGGCATGATTATAGATAGCACTAAAGAGGACCAAAGCAGAAACAACATACCTGTTTTAGACACATATTTTAAAAAGGCATGAATCTGATCACTTAAACTGTCACCTAAGTTCATCTTTGATTAAGACCTGTTCTTTTAAGTTTGTCTACATGGACATGAAAGTAACTGGTAAAATTACACCAATATCACCTCCTGTGTGAACACATTTTAGATGCTTTTCTGCTTGGCCTATCTTGCACTAAATGACACCATCAGAGGAAGAACAATTCTCTCTAATGCATCTCCCATGGAGAGGTGAGCAGGTGGAGGGTTCCCATCAGATGAGTTAGCCTGTTTTTCTATCCTCATTGAAGCTTAAAGGTAATATCCCACCTTTCAGAAAAGCAACAGCAGAAGAGTGCAAACATGGACTAATGTTGCCAATACCAGGCCTCAGCAGGATTACAGAGCAGGTAAAGCATGTCTAAAAATCGTGTCCTGCCACAGAGCTGTAGTGTGTTGTAGCTAACACTGAACCAACCCAGCTGTGTTTCCTGTGTCTCCATCTCAGCAGGAGCTCCTTACTCAGCACTCTGCAAGGCTCTAACACCCTGCAGGGGCCCTGACTCATCCCTCTCAGTCCCTCTGGGTGCCTTGGGCTCCAAAATGAAGCTGCAGTAGTGTTGAGCTCTTCAGCCCAGCTCAGCAAGCCCAAACATTATTGCTTTTTATAGTGTTCTTCAGCCAAGTTATGATTATTTCTTAGCACATCTTGAAAAGAGGGTCACTCTTCCTCCATACAGATTGAAGGGAAAACACAGCTGCAGGGGATTAAAGAGCCAACTGCCTGGCCAGGACCCATCCTTGCACCTGGGTCAAGGACAGGCAGGTTCCAAGTCACTATGGCCACATTACCAAGCTCAGGAAGATAAAAATAATCAGTAATGTGGGTTTTGCAAAGCTGCAGGATGTCCTCTGTGGTAGGAATGTATTTGGGAGTTGGAAGGTGATAACAGCTGAAGGTGGCAAGTTGTTCCAGCTAGTCTATTCCTCCTGCTAAATCAGAAAGTTGAAAAGGACAGGCTCCACTGAATCCTCCCCAACGAAAAGCTAAATGCTCATAATATGACCTGCTTCACCACGAGAGCCTTTATGTCCTGATTACTGAGAAAGCATTAATTGCATTGGTTTTCAAAGGCAAGGTGAAACTTGAATATGTAATGAAGTGTGTACCAAACGTGAGAAGAAAACTCTAAGGGACAGAATATCCCCTTGCACATTTGAATGCTGTGGCATCCTGAGGAAGTGACTCCTTTGGACAGGTTGCCCCATGCTAGAAACAGCCTGGGGGACTTACACTGTTTGGAAGGGGGCTTGTATTGTTTGGAAGCCAATCTTTGGATTAATTGCATTTTCATGCTGTCTGGTTTCCTTTCTTTGCTTATCTTCATGCCTCAGTTTTATGTAATTTCTCAGTTTTATGACCAGCCTGGAGTTTGCTTGTGACTGATGGTTTAGAAGGTTTCATGCATTGAATTCCATCTCTGCTTTATTAAAATCCTAAGTTTGATGGGAAAATATTCACTAAGCCTCTAAGAATATAATCCTGGTTTTTCATTGCAAGTGTTGATTGATCAGAAAATTGGTGCTCCTCACAATTTTTTTCCCTGCACTCCTGTGGTTTTAAAGGTCTGATTTAAAATTTTGCTTGCCTGTTTGAAAGCATAATGAAGTCTATAATTATCTATTATCTTCCAGGCAGTTCTCAAGTGTTGATGGATCTTCACTATTACTTTCCTTAGAAAGACAGAAGAAAATCCTTCTGCTATCTTAGAAAAATACCTTCTTCTTTCCTCACATAAGCATGAGCTATAATACACAAAGTAATTTATTTCTGTGGAAAAAAATCATATGCTAGGAAAATAATTTAATAAGCTAAACAATTAATCACTACCACAACCCTCCCAATATTCCTTTCCAGCTGCTAATTAATATATTGCTGAACATTCTTCAATTTGTTTCTGGAAAAAGTCCTGCAGGCTCCACTATTTGCAGTCAGCAGCAATCCTGTCCTTCAAATGTTCATCTCAACACGACAAGTGAAATTGTGATTTCTGGTCTCTTAACTCCTTGCTGTGCACTATGCTGGGCAGCACTGGGAATTTGATTCCCAGAACTTGCTGGTCAGGTACTGAAATCCTCCAGTAGAACCAAAAAGTTGTCAAACATAAGTTATCTTAAGGGAAAAAAAGAGAAAGCATTAAGTGGCCTAAAGTAAGAAATATTCCTATAATTTGATGTTATGCTGCATATAAAGGGACCTGCAACTATAATTTTGATAAAACAATAATATAAAATGAACCCTGCATGGAAGCTCTGCTTAGGTGAAATATCTGTAATCCAATAGGATCAAGAATAAATCAGCAGTTTGCATTTTGGGAAGAAAGAATCCACGAGGATTTATATGACACTCATATTTCAGCAACTTCATTGTGAATTGTCCCAGCATTAAATTTTAGCTGTTTTTCCTGCAAATGTGGAAAGCATTCCTTAGTTAAACAGCAGATTTTTTTTTTCTTTGTTTAATAACAAATAAATTAGGAGGAAGCTTTTGTTTTCCATCGGCTTGACAATTATGTCACTGTTTTGCTGGAAATAAGAGCAGTTGGCATTTTCTTCATGCCAATGTATGCGTGTGTGAGTTGAATTGTCTCTGAACCACGAGCAATAACAAGATAGTCCTTGTAGCAGAAAGCAATTAATGATTGCTCTGCAGCCAGGTTATTCCCAGGGGTGGGAGCCCCTATCATAGAGCCATGTGGCAGCTGCAGCTTCTGCACAGTGCAAAATCATCCCTGGGTAACTTCTTAGCCTCTTTAAGGAGGAGAGACTTGCCCTCTTGGAAATAAACCACCTCATTTTATTAAAAAGAACCCTCTTCCAGTCATAGGAGAAAAAAAAATCAAACTAAAGGGTGCAATCAAAAGATTGTAAATGGATTATTTGATTTTTTTTCCTAATGTTCTAAAGGATTTGAAGGCTAAGACAACTTAGCATTCTCATACAAATTACTTTTTTGGCAGCTTTCTCTGTCTATTAAAGACTCCAAAACTTTCTGTGAATTTGGATTTACAAGAGGGGCACAGAACTAAATTTTTCCTAGAAGAGCAAAACCTGTTGAGGTACCGGAGAAAACCACTGCAAACACCCAAATGTGCAACCATCATCTCCTACCTCTTCAGCAATGTCACTCAGTTGCATAAACATGCCATGCACACTGAATTTCACATCCCCAGTGCCACTTGAAGCAAGCCATAACATTTCCCAGCCAAATATATACACGACTCCAATATGCATATACATATAACTCCAGTACACAGCTAATGAGATGCAATTATTCACAGCTGATAAGACTCTTGTTCTAAAACCCTCTACATGAAAGCAAGAAAAATTTGAGTTGCAGAGAGACTTTTCCCTTTCATCAGTACTGTCAATTATAATTCCAACATTATGTAAGAAACAGGAGAAATCGGATCTGATCTGGCTAAAGGTTAATAAATGCAGCAGTTCAGGGAACTAGAGCAGAAGAATACTAATGGCTCCTGCACCTGGAAAGCAGCTTTCCTCTTCATCCTAATTAACTTCTCCCCCATCAGAGCATTTGTGCCCAATGCATTTATGGAATAATGCAGGTCTTTGGCTTCAATAAGTCAAGTATAAGTCAAACAGAGGAAAGAGGGTGTTAAAAAAGACTGACCCTGTTATCATCACTTATTTGGCATAAAATAATACTGACAACTCTTCTGCTTTTCCATCTCCACTAGAAAACCCAACATACCACCATGAGTGTTTTTCTCTGGATTTACTTCTAAATAGATTTGCTAATTTTCCTGTGTTAATATTTTTCAGGTTTTTCTGTAAGGATTCTAACTTCTTGTCGTGCACCAACACATAACAAAAGATCTGCAGCAATGTTTCATTTCTTGTGAAACCATATTTTCAACAAAACATGCAAAAAACCTAAATTCAATCAAAATTCTCCGGCAAGAGATTTCCTGGCACTGCAGCAGCCAGGAATACACAGTGTACATTAAATGTCTGATGGGAAAGGCGAGGGAGAGACCCAAGGAGTGATGAGCTGATCATCTCTCACAGTGCCATCAGCCCGTGCAACAAATTACATGCAAGACATGCAGAGGATGAAGCACAGCTCCTGTTACCTGTCAGAGTGTTCTCCCTGGGATCACCGGTGTCACGGAGCTGACTGTGACACTTCATCAAGCACCTGCTTTTTGTCAGGTCACTACCTCATCAGAGAGTGGCAAAATAAACTCATCACAAAAGTGCAGACATTTCTCTCATGAAATCTGCCACATCATTTCCTCATTCTTATTTTGGGTCTTTAGCTCTACAAATATTGACTCCCCAGAGCAAATCCAGCTCTTTTGGCTGGCCACCAGCTCTAGGAGATACAGCCTCCTTCACCAGTAGGATATTTCATGACTCTAGTGATTTGTGGAACATGTTCAGTGGCAGAAACACTACTGGTGTAACAAAAAGGGGTTAAGGTTAGAAACAGCAGATGAGGTGTCAGAGGGAAAGTCAGTGGAAGGAAAGTCAGTCTGTACACTGCTTATCTCCCAGCACTCTCCAAGTGTGTGAGATGCTGCCCTTCAAACCTTGCAGCTCTGGGAGGCAGGAGCCCTCACTCCCTCCCCTCCCTGCTTGTAGGGGCTGCCCCATAGCAGGCAATGACCTGGCCAAGGTGGGGCTGTGGCTGAGGCATCACCTTCCAGCCTGGCAAGCCCCCTTTGAAAAGCCTGCACGAGGGGTAGGGCTCTCATTGTCTTGGTCTGCTTTCCAGGACAGGGAATCCACTCACACAGCAGCAAGAGGGGGAATTTTTTTGATGATAAAAGAGAGCACTGACTGCTGCCAGAAGGAAATCCTGCAGAGCAAGCCTGCAGCAGCAGCTGGTGCAGCTGCCAGCATCCCCCGGCTGCTCTCAGACCAAAGTCCTCCTCAGGAGAGGAGCTGCCTCCTCCTGTGAAGGTGCTCCTGCCAGCACAGGAAGCTGATTGCAGAGGCAGAGGTATGCAAAAAGCAGAATTCAGTGAATCCCAGGTGTATTTACTCTCTCCAAGGCTATGGCAGGAGGTCTGAAAGTGGGGCAGTAAACAGGATGGTGGCTAAAGGAAATGCAGACCTTTACCCAGCTCAGATATTGGTATGGATCTCCTGAGCAAATATTTACCTCTCTAGTCATTGTTTATATATATCTGCAGCATGGAACTTCTGCCTGTTGTGAGGACATACTAAATGTTCTTGCCCTGTAAATGGCTGTGTTTAACCTCTGGAAAGGTTTATGTGGTTACCATATGAGATATGAAGCTTTAACTCTATATACCTGGTGTTGCTGGGACATTTGGCCAAAGAGTTGCAAGCCTGTGGCCAGTGCTGTGTAGAACCAAACTTTACCAGCGGCTGAGGTCAGAGCCCAGAGCAGTGACACACCATCTGTGGCAGCAGAGGCATTTCAAACATGCACTAAAAATATTTCCCTTTACTTCTTGATTGAAAAAGACCAAACGCCTCCTGCCTATATTTACCTGGTGATGTCAGTTCATGACCAGGCCCATCCAGCAGCTGTCTCTGTACCTGAGGTCCTCAGTTTTTATTCCTTTATACCTGCTTCCAGGCATGGGGTGAGACAAAATCACACACCAAAGTTTACTCCTTGCTGTGAAATTAGTCACTGCTGTCCTCGGCACAGATTCTTCCCTGCATCATAATGTTTAATACAAAGGAAAGATTAATTAAATTTTGTGGGGCTGTAGCTCAGGCACTTCACTAGGGACTTGTTTGCTTCTTTTTATTTAAACTTGCATTAGTTTTCATTAAGCTACATTACAGTGGTTCTAGCCACTTTCATTTATTGTACCCAGCATATGAACTTAGATGCTTCAAGGATTGCAAACAATGCAAGGTAATTAGCCTAAGAAATACTCAATTCCTCCAGAAGTAACTTTTTCCATGGCATACCTCCTGCCAAAGGAAACCAGGAGCCCTGTGAGCTCTGAGGAGGAGGGCCAGGCTGTGAAATTCCACTTGGAGGCACATATTCAGTCTCCAGAGTCAGTACAACATGCATCCCTCTGAGTGAGAAATCCCACCTCTCCCATGGTGGGAAGTGGTGAAAATTACACATAGCACAACTTGCACATCTCAGAAGCTGCAGTCTCTGTAGACACTTTTTCATGGCAGCTGGATTCAGTCAGCAGCAATTGGGCTCTGTATCACACCACAGTGTTTCACCTTTCCAGGCTGAGAACAACTGGGCTCCTGGTGCTCATGGCTGTGCCTCCCCCATGGCCACCTGAGGGTGACACCCATCACCCAGATCAAAAACCTCCCTTGCCTGACCCACTGCTTGGGTTGCCCTGGTACACACCCCTGTACTGCTGACCAGTGACCTCAGCAACTCTAACTGACTGGGATAAGAAATATCTGAGGAAAAGCAAAAAATACTTTCTTTTTAGCCTGAGTACAGCCCATCTGGTTCATGCCAGAGTGCTTCTGTGCATGGGCAGGTCAAACAGAAAATCTCTTCAGTCAAAACACAGTAGAAATACAATTGTTCAGTCATGAGCATGACAAACCCACTATATTGCTCTTATAAACTTGATTGAATGTCTCAGAGCCCTTCAGGCTTTTACCACAGCTTGAGGTCTTGATGGCAGATGCATTTTCCATCCAACAGCCCAGAGGATGGGGCACAGCCCCAGACATGGCCTGTTGCACAAGCTGCTCTCCACCTTGCAAGTGCAGGGCTAAAAAGGCAAGGAAAGGCCTGGTAAAAAGAAATAAATAGTTTTATTTAGTTGGGGTTTTTTTCCTTTGTGAAGCCCTTTACCATCATACCCAGTTCTCTGATGGCCTGCACAAGGGTTTGTGCCAGAAGAGCAGGAGCTGAACTTCCCTGGATCAGAACAGAGCCCCTTATCCTGCTGCTGCTCTGCTTTAGGGTCACCCCACCCCCAGGCTCCAAGGACACGCTGTCTACCCTACTTTCTCCACTCTCTGAGTTCTGTCCTCCTGTTAGAAATAAACAAGGCAGGAGATCGTTTTTACTCCTTTTAGTGCCTTTATTTAAAATTGGGGATGCTCGGGGGAGGGTCTCTCGCTGCCTCTGCTGCTCTTTCTGGACGCCCGGGGACACCACCGAGGAGAAGGTCCACGTCGCTCCTGCTGCTGTGCTGCAGGGCCGGGAGTTCACCCTCACGGGGGTTCCCAGGAACTCGAAAGACTTGGGCTCGCTCTAGGGGTACTCCTCTGATCAGCTTCTTTTTAGGTCGTGGCGACATTTTTGTGGCGCTGAGCATGCTGGGTGTCTTTTTCTATTGGTCGACTTCATTTGCATGTGGGACGGTGTCTCGAGGTCTTGATGGACAGGCTGGCAGGGAGCAACAGAGGCCTAACCCGGAAGAGGAAGGGAGGGGCTTGGGAAGAAGGGCATATAACTTGGGTGTCAGAGAAAATGGGGTACAGCAAGGGTACAGATAAGAAGGTAAGAGCTTAACATGGGTTTTTCACAATAACAATAACAATAACTAAGTGGCACAGTATAATAACAATAACAATAATTGAGTGGCTCATACAACCCTGTGTGAGGTAGGTTCTGTTCCTTTCACTCCCAGTTTCATCCACCTGCTCTTTTGGGCACAACAACCTACTACAGGGGTGTGACTCCTTCCCTTTTAGGACAGTTCATCCACCTCCTTCTGTGCACTCCTGCCAGCCTCCCCAGGCAGGCCCCAGGGGCTCTTACCATGGCCAAAATGTCTCTTGAGTCCCAGCACTGCCTGAATGGTTTTGGCTGGGAAGGCCTGGCCAGGGGGCAAGTGTTGGAAAGGATCATAAATGAATGCTTTGGTTCAGCAGGAACTTCCATCAAGCTGCATTTTGGTGGATGGGTTTATGTTATCTAACTTAACTGAGCAGATGGCTTTCAGGATGAGAAATCTATCAAATCTACCTGGTGATATGTTGAGAGCACAGATGAATGAGAGCAAGAAATATTATTTAGAAAAGCAAAACAAGGAGTGTGTAATACCGGAGAACAATAGATGACTGAGTTTCCAGAATAGGGTGTTAATGTAGAGTTGTTATGAAAAATGATTAAAAGCTGGTAGAAAAGACAGGTTGCACAAAACTGATGTTATCAGGTTCAATTTAATTTTAGTCCTTCAAGGTACTGAATCAGAGTTATTATAACAGCCACTCAACAGTCTCAATAGTTTTTCCTACCTGAATGTTTATTATCAAGCTTTTCAGATTAAGGCAAGAATAGTGAGTAGCTGATGTTAAAGTACAAGATTATGAGCACATTTGTCATAGGTTATAAAAACTGCATTTTCCAAGCTTCAAGTTGCCACATAGCAAGGGAAGGAAATTAGAGAGTGGAAATCCATTTGCAGCTGCACTTTATTCCAAAAGAAGTCATGTGGGAAAATACAAGGATTTTAAAATATCTAGTACATGGTACACTCAACAGATAAGACATCCACACTGGGGAAAAATGATTTTCAAAGTTTCTCAGGCTGACACAGGAGTGAGAGGAGTTGGCAGCATCCTCAGTACCTGCCTGTGCAGTACAGGCACTTCTGCTCCTTACAACACTGCACACACCAGCTGAACAGAAACCTGACAAGGCCTTTCAAACCCACCACTCACTACCTACCCTGGCATGGTCTGAACTGAAAGTTCTCGTTCCCTGTGCAACTTGTCCTATTTTTTTTGGTTTTTTTAACAAGATCTGAATTTAGTGTTAGAGGAACAAATGTAGTTCATTGTTCACAGCTCAGCTGATGTATTTCTGCACCAGCACCTGCGCAGACAGCTTCTCTCATAGGTATGAAAGGACACAACATCAAGGATGGCTGAACAGAAACCAATTCTTCTGACACTCAGCTGCAACTAGGACAAGCTGCTGCCAGGGGACAGTGACAGGTGAGGACTGTGTCCCCTCCACAGGGCTGAAATTCAGTGTCAGGTCACTGACCCTGAGGGGGTCCTGCACTCCCACCCGCCACTTTTCACCAGATAAAAACATTTCATTAGTTCTTGTTGGAGGTTTCACACAACAGAAAAATGTATTTGAAAGTGGGTACAAATGTAGAGGGCTAAGACATACCTGAAGGCAACTCTGTCAGAGTCCACACAGAGTACGTACACAGGGCTCCTAAAACCATGCTGCTGTCTCTCTCTGTCAGGATACACCACAGCTCTTATTTCTAGGAAGAAGGAAATTAGGAGAAAAGGTACTCAGAAAAATTTAAAAAAAAAAAAATGAGTGTAATTAATGATAAATCTTTTTCCTTAAAAAAAATCCCAAAACACCATACTCAATTTTACTAAGGGCTAGTGCTCTTGCTGACTATGAAATTTGATAAATATCTTTTTCTTCCCCTCTGTGCCTCTGAGGATATCAGTGTTCCGTGTGTTGAATAACTTACTCAGGCCTCATTGTGTTTTACTTGAAATTCTCTTTCACAGGACTGGAAAGGCTGAAGAGAGTTTCCAAAATTAGTTAGGCTACAATATGCCAGCTTCATTAATCTAATAAAACTTCAAAGTAGAGAATTTATTCCATCTGTAGCAATTAAAATGTAAATAAATACAAGAAGCAAAATGAATCCACCAAATATTGGGGGGCATTATAGCACTTTTGGGAAGTGTGACACTTACACCAGCACGTCAGGGAATGGAAAACTGGCTTGCTCAGGCTCAGGAGATTTATTTGACTCAAATGGCAACATTGTTGAATTCAATGGCACATAGCAGGACAGCACTGCACCTCCCAGTGCTCAGATCCTAAATCAAAATTGCTGTCCTAAATATTCTGTTGCATCACTTGTTCAAAACATAAAATTTTTTTCAGCAGTTGGAAGCATTCATCAGCACAGGGAGGGGTTTCTTCTGCTGGTTATATGGGCTGAATACTATTTTCCTTATTTAATGGAGAAATCTGAGTGAGGCACTGCTACATTTGATGCAGCTGCCATGTGGCTGTTCCATCCCATCCCCAACACTGCCACTCTCTCACTCTGCCTCTTTCTGCACTGGCAAACAAGGCTCAATTGCAAATACAGCTTCTTACTCACAGTTTCAGTTCTTCTGAAGCAGAATTTCTTCCCCCCAAAAATGGGGATTTTCTTTCCTCTGAAACAGACATTTGATACTTTATTTTCTGCCAGTGGATGGACACTTGTGCCATTATACTGAGTTACCCAGTGACACTGAGCCTGCTGTTCCTCCCTCTCACCTGCCAGTTTAACAGAGCTCCATGGACAGATGTGGTGGGGTTTGGCACAGACTGTGAAGGGAAGGCAATTAAAAGACATCACAATATTAAAATAGGACTGTCACCATCTAATATCCACAAAGAGATCTTTAGTTTAATTGGTGGACCATTAAAATGCAGGATGAAGATGCAACTTAATGAAGATGTAACTCCAGCACGAAGATATTTTTTGGAATATGAATCAACTCTTCTGATTAAATTTCCAAAACTATTATTATATGACTTCTCTTTTTATAACCTATCTCATTAAAAAATATTGTGATCCCTCTTGTAATAGTTCAAATTCTTTCATTAAGTCCTCTTTTTCTGTCATTTTTCTCATGTTGAAGTTCTTGAGGAGAAGTAAAGCTGCTTTCTCCAGAAGGCTTTTCCTTTGTGTCCCTTGTAAGGAGGACAATAACATTCAGGACAGCTGCTCTGCACTGTACACAACCAACCAGCCAGCAAAAACAGTGAAAAATGAAGCCAAAAAAGGGAACACTTTCATATTCATGACTCCCTGAGGGCACTTCAGTGAGTTCACAGGGGTAATACGAACAGCAAATGTCACAAGTGTGTCCACTGAAAATATCATGTAGAAAAGTCTTTAAAAACGTGATCTAAAAACATAACTTATATAAGGTTAAAGGAAAAAGAAGTTTCTGCATAAGCTCAGGACAAAGCATCCCACAAAGGTCAAAATCCCCAGCATTTTCCTTGAATTGTTATTAATTTCATGTCTACAGCTTTAAAAGTAATACTTTGTGTGCTCACACTGCAAATGTGTCTCCACAGTATGAAGAGCAACATGGTCTCAGCCCTGTCAAGGATTTATAGTTTTCGTGGCTGGTAATTGTGGAATAAGACCATTTTGGAGGTTTATCTTCATTGTTATACTTCATCCTAAATATTGGTGGCTCAGTGACATCTCTGCTTGTTTACACCTCCCTGTACTTTAGGGTTCTCCTGACAAAGGGACAGATATGGTGAAGTTATGCCAACAAACTGCAGTTAGGAGAAAAATTAGTAAATTAGAATTATTAACTATTTCATTGCTGCAAAGCCAATAACTCTCTGCCAAGATTTTAGTGCCTGGTCCATATGAGATAATGGCAGGAGACACTAACTGCAGCAAAGGCCTTACTTACAAACTGAAGGGGCTGGAGGGAAACCAAGGCTCACAAGGCCCCATGGCATGGTAATGCCAGGCCAGCACTAGAAACCACCCTGAGATTCTCAGCCCAGAAATCTGCTTTGATCCCTACCAAGAACAAAGCAGAACTTTCACAGAACCTATTCCAGGCAGGCCCAAGGATTTCCATCCCCCCCAGGACACTGCACTCACACCCCACAGGCTGTCCATGCACTGCACTGCCAGGGGCTCTGTGGCACACCCTGGCAGGGTTTCTCTGGCCTTAACCACCACTGAGTCATCCATCACCCTAAAAATGATTCATATTGCTGCTGCTAAAATCAGGAAATAAGGATCTGTGATCAGAGCATTGCAGTGATCCTGGAGAGGATTTGAGGAGCAGTTTGTTTAAAGCCTGCACACACGTGCCCAGGTGTGCACACACAAACACGTGGCACTGAAACAGCGGCAGCCCCAACCCAGTAACAGCCCCATGCCCAACCTGCTCAAGCCCTGCAGTGCCTGCTAAAGACTCAGAATCCAGAACCAAGTTTTCCCTGGGTTACAGCGGCACAATGAAGCCGGTGGGAGCACTTTGCAATTAGCAGGATGGTAATTGGTCTTTGTGCTCATCAGTGCAGCTGTTCGTGCACGGGCTGCCGAGCCACAGCCACTGCTGGCAGACGAGACTGCAGCTCACTGGAGTTCATTTGTAGCTAATTCCTCTTGGGCTGCCTATGTGTAAATAACTACCTCTCATCTTTCTGTCTAAAATCATGGGCTTTTGTCGTTCCAGCACGAAGGCTTTACAGTTATAGAATTATAAAATGATGACGGTTGGAAAAAACCTCCATGATCGTCGAGTCCAGCTGTCAAACCAGTGTGAAGCTGTAGCCTACAGACAGCAAGAGTACAAGCAGCACGCTGCACATAACCTCACATCTTACTTTCCCTGCCAGCCTCAGGAAGAAGAAAGGTTTCCACAGGAATATGCAGAACCAGCTGGGGAATTCACTGATGTGAGCAACGAGCTGGCAACTTTGGTTCTTGTACACTCGAATGTACCCACCCACTGCTCTGAGAAATATGTAAAATACCGTGATTAAATTGGGCTATATTCACCATTGCCTCAATTTCTCTCTATAAAACTGGTTCTGCTACCTGCATCCAGCTCCCCAAAGAGATAAATTTGCGATTTATTTAGATTGCAGTGCAAAAGAATTGAAGACACATGCCCATTTTCTCAAGCTATCAATATTTAATAACTTTCTTGATCACCTAAATTGTGAGTTTCTCACTCTCTGACTTCAAAGCATTTCATGGTCTAGCCCAGCACATCACATTACATAATCGACCTTTTTCTAAATGCTAAACATTATTTCAGAAAGTTCTCAGCACACAGGATGCAATACCACAACATGTAGGCATTCAGGCCACAGAGGGATGTAAATCTGTCCAGCATCCCTGTCAACACACAGCTCATAGCCCCAGCCCTGGCCTGTAAATGTCATTTCTTGGCTATTCCAAGCTCAACAAATTTGAAGGATGTCTGAAAGGGCCTGTCAGACTCAAATATTTATGAAAAAAGTATGCTAGTGTTTAGAAACGTCATAAAAATAAACACATGCAAGGAGAAATAGTTCAACATCTCCAAATGTTTTGAGTGCAAAACCAACATCTGAAAAAGAAGGTTACGGGTGCCATTATGCTCTGAATACTGAAAACATCTCATTGCAGAGTGGGAGCTAAGAAATAAACAAAATGTTAGTTTTTAAAAAGACAGGAATAGAAAAGAACACAGAGATTACAATGCTTGTAACACACGGAAATGTGCTGACCATGCAGGTCTGGCTCAAGGTGCAACTCACACTTCCACAACGTAACAGGGACAGAAATAAAGAAAACTGTTAGGAGTAGATGGAAGGAATGGGAAATAAGAAGGAAGGTGGTAAGATCCCAGCTGTTTAGTGCAGAGAAGCACAAAAATAATTAAGGTCACATTGGCTGCTCCCATTTGCTGAGATAATAGTGCATCCATGGAAAAGAACAGCAGTGGGTTTAAAGGTGAGGAAAAGAGGACTTGAATATCATTTCAGCATGTCAACTTAAAGTAAAAATCTAAACGGACTGACAATTCATTAAAAATAAATTATGTTCTTGGTTAGTTAAGAGCCACTACTAGAAGTTGTTACTGGTGAGAGGCATATTCAATGAGGTTTGCAGGACAGTTAGAGTTGTCAAGTCCTATTTGAAAGTTTCCCCCATAGCAAAAACCCTCAGCATCATCCCCACCCCTATTTTTAAACATAAGCTCTTCACACACATTTATGTATAAAATAAAAAGGGTAACAAGAATTAACATGCTCTGCAGCTTTCAAAGCCCATATTGGGAAACACTCACCGTGGCCAAATCAATGCAACAGCAGTTTTGTTCTTAGAGGAAAATCAGCTATTCTAGTCATCCTCACTCCCACTACTTTTATCTTCTCCAAGGTACACAAATGGTTCTTCTTTTATAACTGCAGAAAAGAGACTTAGAGGCATTTCAGCTACCAAGAGAATTATGCAATTTGCCACATTCCTCTCACTGGAAAATAGGAGGGTAAAATCAGCATTGTGCTATTGTGATAACACTGAAGGAGCTTTTTCTGAAGTTGGCAGACTTCTTAACTGATAAAACTACACCATCCCAGGAACAGGGAGTAAAACCTGGCCAAGGTCTCTGCTTTTCCTTGAGCACAGAGAAATGCTTGTTATGGTTCCTGCTCAATTGGCTTTTCCCCATGCAAGATGGAAGGAGACAGCTGCTCACATCCAAGCCTCTGAAATGCCAAACAGCTTCAGTCCCCAAAGTAATTAGTGGAACTACACAATTCTATAACGAGAGGGCCTGAGACTGTCAAACCTGGTTAATATTGAATTTTGTGTCTCTGGAGTTTTGTGTTCAGATTTTCTGCTTTTTGTATCTTTCATAGCTCTTTACAGACAGTGTAAATGTTGTGCAGTCTTGGATTATGAAAGAGTTCAATGATCTCGTGAGGTGGATCACATCTAACTAGCAGGCTGAGGTCTACTCTAAAAACACCATGTGCTTTTGCAGTGCCAATAGCTTTTTAAGGATTATTGCTAATAAATTAAACCAGGAGCTGCTTGGAGACCTCTGGAAAATGTCTTTGACCTTGCAGTAACCTTGTCTAAACCATGCTAATCACTATTATATTCTGTATTACCATCTCCTATTGCCTACTGCAAAGCTGAGAAACTTCAGTGCATTAAAATCATTACTGCCATAGCTTAGGAACAATCATTGTTTACATTATAAACATACATCATCTTTAAAGAGATTTGAGCATGTTGATTTGAGCAGAATGCAGTCAATATCTGCAATGATCACCCTGTGTAAGCTAACTAGTGGCAAACAAATAAATAGTCAATAAACTACATACACACACACACACACAACCCCACCCTCCCTCCCACCTGAAAGCTTTTTTGGGAACATCTAGAGAGAAAATACAGAAATCAATGCAGAAACCCTTGTTCAGCTTGTGAAAATTCCCTTCTTCAGTGGAAAACAGGACCAGAGTGCTGCACACCAGAGCACCTGCTGAAGTGGGAGAAGCACAGCGTGACAGAGGATCATAGGATAGATCAATAATGCAATTTGTGGAAGCCATGGTTTGGTTTTTGTACTGCAACAAATCTGCAAGGGGAAGCTAATGCTACTTGCAAACTGCTGGAAGAAGCAGAGAAACAAGCAGCTAGAATGATCAGTGGGAAACTCACCACAACAAGCAGGGTGAATTGTGTTTCTGTATATAGACATGAGCAGACTTCAGCAGTTGGCTTTAGAACAGGTGTTTTTGAGTCCAAATTACAGGGAAAAACTTGTGTTGGTACCAGGTGCATTGCTCAGTTTGCTGGGAATGCTGCTGGCAGTGGCATGCACAATATATGTCACACTTAAAAAGCTTCCATTTCCCAGTCACCACTTAAACTTTGTGGGTTTTTAGCAAGCAAAGTCTTAGAAGACTGGTAGTTGCCATAGACACGTCAGCAAGGACTCAAAAGAACGATCTGGGGGAATGTGAGTGTCTTTGAACCAGATCCCAAAGGGAATCAAAGCTGAGGCTGAGCTGACTCAGAGACACACAGAGAGAATCAGCTCTGCTGGCAGGTAGAGCTGGGAGGAGCAGCCCTGATGCCAGCACCAGCCTGGATACAAACACCATCATCACCTAAAAACAAAGATTCTAGCTCAGACAATGATTCAGTAACTTGGGCACACCTCATGGTGTATCATGAAATGGAGATGTTTAGATGAAAATAGGGCAGGGTCCCTTTGAAAGAATCTTCTAGCAGAAGATTGTAAGCCCAGCAGGTTTTTCCTCATTAAAAACCTCATTAAGGACAGAAGTTCAATTTTATATCTCTCATATTATCTATGCAATTGTGTTCATCTTGGGAACAAATAGATGGGACTGTTCTGTTATGAGATATCTGTGAGCCACCTTTCACCTCCATCATTATTTTTACATTCAACACAAAGCTCATTTATCAAAAGGATACTTTGGATTTTTTAAATGACCTTCCTCCCACTGCCTCAAAGGCCATTATTCTAATTTCCAAAGGTTTGTTTCTGCCCATTTTGTGGGCAGAAGATTCAAAGATTTTAATTAGCTGATGAGACACCATGGAAGATAGGGTCCTACGGAACCACTTCAGAGCACAGTGTGACCCTCACTTCTTCAGCTGCCATGGGCAGGCAAATGGTCAAACCTTAGAACTAATTTTAAATGCTCCACTAAAACCTCTATTTTGATGAACATTAGACAAGTTTGTGGGAACCAGAAGTCATAGCAGATGTGAGACACGGCTGCTGTTTTCTCACCCCCTGCTTTGCTTTCCTCCATCCTCACCTGGCTGAGCTCCACAGCTGCAGCTCTCCAGCTCTTCTCAGGGGTGCCATCATTCCTGGCAGGACAGCTCCTTCTCAGCCTGGATGCTGCCTCCACAGGGGCCCAAAGAGCTCCTGCCCTTCTGCAGCTCAGATCACCTCCTCATGCTGGCCCAGCGTGCCTCGGGCATCCGAGGGCTCTGGGAATTTGGGAGGAGGATGCCCCAGCTGAAGGGGCCATCCCTCACTGAGCTCCTCCTGAGCTCTCACCTCTCCTCCTCACTGAGCACCTCTCAAAGCATCATTCTCACAACAAAGGAATTTTGCATAAGTTAATTGTCTCGATTTTCTTTGTGAATTAAATTAAATTGGGATCACCAAGCATATACTGTCAGCTTTAGCTCCAGGCATCTTCACCTTTAGATAATTTCTAACAGCAAAGGATGTCTCAAAACGTGGCTGTTAACACCCTTCAAATCACATCAATGGCTAAGGAAAAAACAAATGTAAACCTTCTTAGTAGATGGTGCTTCATCTTGTCCCATTTAACAAGACAGACAAGAATGATTGTTCCTTTTCATATTAATTGGCAGAAATTATCTTTATTAGAAAAATGAATTTTTCATATATTTACAATTTTTACATCATGTTATACTTGGCACATGTGTTCTTCCAAATAGTTATATACATTTCAGTACACACAGACATTCAAGTCCCCCATTCCCTTAATGTTTTTCTACATATTTAACAAAAAAAAAAAAATGAACACAATACAATTTGTAAGACAACCATAATAATTATATATTTCTCTATCATAAAAAGTTTGAAGCAAACATTTTTATTTTTTTTTAAGATATGTTTCAAAATATTTATACAGTATTAGCACTCAGTCATGCACTGGGTTAGAATATGGTCAGGGTGAACTGCAGTGAGACAGGATGTGAACACAGGAGAGAGGTGTGAGGCTCCCAGTTCCTCCAGGCTGCCTCCCCTGATCTCAGAGGGTGCAGGGGGAGCTGGGTGCTCACGTGTCTGCATCACACAGCAGCTGAAACTGCGTGTGCTCAAATTCATTCCACTTTTCTAAACCTAGCTAATAAAACAGGCAGTAATTGGAATGTCAAAACTAGATTTTAAATCTTCTCTTTTTCCCCAAACCCTTTCTTTTGAAGAATCCATTAGACTGCGAATTTTATAATGAAATTCTGGATTCTCTAAAAAAAATAATTATTTTATGGTTGATTCCACTTCACCAATATTCTTTTATTTCTACTGTAACATCCTGATTTATTTCCCCAGGTGTTGAGAGCTCTTCAAACCTCTACTATTCTTTGCTAGTAATTGGAAATTTGTGACTTACCCTTTGGTTTGAAGTATGACACTTTTGAGAGTGTTACAGCAAACTGCACTAGTAAATAAAGAAGTGGCAGGCCTTTTAGTTTACTGTGTATGGAATTGAATGGTTGCAATATATCTGGTAAAATTTTATTTTTGGCATGCAAATTTCTCTTAGTGCAATGTAAGTTAGTGCTCCATGTAAATGATATTACTATTACAAACTATTACACCCGGAGTTCTTTCCCCCCATTAAAAAAAGAGCATTCTTCCAACTGTACTAGTAACTAATTTCTTTTTCTGAAAAAAAATCCTAAATTAATATTGTGAATTCTCTTTTTCTTGGTTGCATTTCATTTTTCATAGTTCAACTGCAAATGACTTCTAATCATACTGAAAACAACAACACATTACTTGAAACTGTTAATAAATGTAGAATCTTTGTCACAACACTGGATTTCTGTCTTGCCCCTCATTCTCCCCAAAAACTTTATACATATACATATTTATATATAACATATATATACACATGTATATGTACAAAAACTGATCAAGACAACACATTAAATTGACATTATTCAAGTAAAGAGGTAAAAGTGTTTTTCAAAATGTAATTTGAGATTTTAAAATATTTCTGGTGGGTTTTGTTTAGCAGCACAGAAATATTAGTGTTTCGTCTAAGCCCACAAATATCCTTAAACAGGATGAAAGGAAGCACAAAATGCCCTTCAGGTTTAGTGTGAATTTGAATCTGATGAATTAAAATCAACATTATTAACTCACAGGTGAAGTGGTTGTGAGACCCCGACACGTACTGATGCAAATTTTGCATAAAAATGGAGTGATGAGTTAAGAATCAGGCAGGAGTTTGCCTAAAACATTAATGAATTCTGTTTGTGCCTCCTGGTTTCAGCAGGGAAGGCACGGGATCCACTGTGCATGTGGGTGTGAGGTGTGAAGACAGAGATCAGGCTGTTCTTCATCGGTGCAAAATGGACATTCTGAGATCTGCAAGACTACTCCAAAATATTATACCTGATATCAAGTGTAAACTGCTAACAGTTCTTACTGGAACTGCACTGATTTCCTTCCTAGCTGCACACGATTTACGTGATGCAATTTCCAAACTTTTGCAACATGAGGTTTTAAATCATGGGGATTTTTAAAATCTGAGTGTGAACTGCACTAAGGATCTGCTCTCCCATCACTCCCTCACACACCCCTATTTAAGTCAAAAGGTGTTTTGTCCACGCTTGGAATCCAAACCTAGACCAGGTAATAATAAGCTAAGCAAAAATGTTCTTGAAACCAAGTTCTGCTCCAAAACACCTTTGCAATGAGCAGTAGACAAAATCTGACCCTACGGAATTTATTGTTTCTTGGTTAAGGTGGAAAAATCTGTAATTATGCAACTTTCTCTTTCAAAAACAGCTCAGGAATTACTTCCAACAAATGTTTCCAAGGTATTTTTTTAAGTTTTAGTTAAAGCAGTAGAAATTTAGAAAAGAAGCCAAATACCACACTCATTCCTCGGTGGAAATCTCACATCACCAGTAGCAGCAAGCACAAAAGCCTGTGCATGGAGAGAAATGATTGTGCCTTACCCACCACTGCTAAATCCTGCCTGGCATGCAAAACCCATTTTGGACCCTGCCCAGCCTGCATGGGAGAACACACAGGCAGCCTCTGGGCACACAGCAGCTGCTCCTCCCTGGGAATTTGGTTCTGGAGGATCCTTCCTCAGCTGCCTTAAGTAACGTTTTCAAGGATCAAATGTGGATCACGTGAGCTGACACTGAGTTTAAGATCAGTCACCTCTGGCCAAGATTTTTAAACCAGCATGAAAAGCCATCCTTTTCCTATGGCTTGGGTATTACAGCAAGCATCCATTCCAGCTCTTTTGGACTCTGAAAATTTTCATGTGTCCTATCACAGAGCAATCCTGACCCAAACGAGTCCTTTAGCCCCTTCTGTAGCCGGTATCAAACACTACAATAAATGCTGCTAGAGGATTTCTAGGTGTGGGAGGTTTGGAAAGGGAAAACCACTGAAAATATAGCACTGCTGAAATATGTCCCACAGCTTTGGGAGATTACTCACGCATGACTGGGTTGGAAGGTGGATGCACACACGCCTGGGTATACTGTATATATATTTAGGTTAACAAGTTTAAACTATTAATAAAAAGCATCTTATGGTATTTGGTAATTAAAATATCAGGCTTGTGTCATTCAAAATAGTGCAACCTACATAGCAATATACAGGAAAATTACACACATTGTTCCTATTACCATTAATATCCTTGTGCATATCAAGATAACAGGATACCCTTTTCCATAGGATTAACCATTTGCATATTTAATTATATTCTTTGGCCCATTTTCCTGTGAAACCTCGTACGAAAACGTGAAAACTTTGGCTTTAAAAGAAAAAGAAAACTCCTGCTTTTTCAGTAACTTTCAGAAACTTAAGTAGAATTCAAATTACTTTAGTTAAAAATTATCATCTCCTCCAGAAACTGCAGACCCCTGTCACAGACCACCCCCCCTACTAGTGTGGCTGTGAACCTCCAATTTCTTTTTATTTTCACTTTTGAAGATCATTTGCACTTCTATTGTTGCACAGCACATCCTCCAAAAGTGTTCTGGACTCCTCTAATCTCGTCCCAGCTGGGAACAAGGAAGGTCCCGGCCCCAGGAGTGTGGAAAGGCAGAGCAGCCTCGTCAGGGCCTTCGACTGCACCACTACAAGTCCAAGTTCAGGGTTTGCAATGTGAGACAGAAGCCAAAATAGATTCCCAAAAAAGTGTTTTTGCCATTAAACAACATCATTAAATGGGCTGAGGAAAAGAAATTATCAGACAAAAGAATGCTGTAGTAATGTAGTAAACAAATCTCTTCAAAGTGGTTATTCTTGCGTACTGCAATGCACAAAACTAATTTAAAAACATAATCTCATAATGCATTTGCTGAGAAAAACATATCATTTCTTCTAATAGTGCCAGAAGTGCAAACCAAGACATTCTCCATTAAAATTTCATGTCACTGTAAATATTACCATTTTCCCACATTAAAGCTTAGTACCATTTCTGAGAAGTGAGGAAACTTTCATCAACTCCCAAGCAAAGTATCATCTCACTTGGAACTTTACAGTGCATTGAATAAGTATCACAATATTTATTGGTATTTATTTTCACAGTTTTCTAACGTGCACAGAAATATAATTTTTGAACTATATTAGTGAAAACAAATACTAATACAAAAAGGAAAGGACAGAACATCTAGGAGTATAACTGCTTATTACCACTACTTTTTAAGAGTTGGAGAGTTGAAATCATCTCTCTTTTAAATATGTAATACTATATTTAGTGTGGTTATCTATTAATAAAGGTATTGCATGACAATGTTACAGCATGGCTATATTCTCTACTAATTTAGCCTTGTTTTCAATACAGGTAAAGAATTAAGCAAAAGGAGTAAAAATTGTCATTTAAGCGCAAAACAACAAAAACCTGGTAAATAGTGAGGTAACTTATTTTTACTTACATTATTTCTGGTTCTTAAATTATAGATATGACAAAATCATCACAAAATCAGCAGTGGATTCTTACAGCTATTTGAATGGCAGAAATTAAAAAAAAAAAAAAGAAAAGAAAAAAAAAAAGAACAGTTTCAACCATGGCAGATACATTCTGCAGTATGGAACAAAAAAGCTTATGATCCCACGAGGAGAACCAAGTGCATTTTCACTGCATTGCAGGGTGATGCACACCTCTATTCCTGGCTTCCAAAGTTGCAGGACTTTGGAAGAGCACATATTTTTAGAGCACTTACTCTGTACACAGGTTGAGAGAAGCAGAGGGGAAAAAAAGGGTTAAAGCTTGAGTGGGGGAAATAAATGAAGAGCTTATTTACAGAGAGTGCAGGAAGCCCCCCCAGCAGGGCAGGGAGAAGCAGGGCAGGATTGCAGCTCCCCTTGAGTGGGGCAAAGAGAGCACAAGCAGCCACCTCCCCTCTGACAGACACCGCTGTGACACGGGAATGGGCTCGAGCATGGCAGCAGCTCCACCAGGACAGCTGAGGAGCTCCACAGGAGTTTCACACTATGGGCACATCAGACAGACACTCTGCATGATCAGAAACATGTAAGAGACAGGACAGTTGTGAGGCTACTCCCATTTAACCACAGCTTCACAGGTGACTCCAGCCAGAGCACATCAAGCCTTTCCTCTGTCACACCACACTCCTGTCTGTACTTACATCCATATCACCAAGAAATACACAGCTGTGATTAAACTGAGCTCCCTCAAATGCTGACATGTTGCTAATACATTTAAATAAGACAGTACAGGTGGGTTTGGGCAGGGAAATGGCTCGTATTGTAAATCACACTTTGAAAGGCCTTTATGTTCTTTCAGAAGTTCCTTCAGCACTGCTAAGTTTGGAAGGCTCAGTTCTCAATAAAAAGGAAGTTTAGATTAGCAATTAAAAAAAATCATTGTTAAGAAAATAATTTAAGTCTATCCCTGGAAAACTTTATATGTTGCAAACCAGACTGCCCTACACAGGAAAAGGACTGCTTTAAAAGGACTTTTGAGCTAAGATAGGACCAGGACTGGGAAAGTTTAGCAAGGGAACATATGACAATCATCTTGAAAGAAGCACACAATGTGATGATTAACACTTAACACAATCTAGCCAAGCCACAGGATAGTTATTCTTTTATATTAAGTAGGAGAGGATTTTTTCATTAAAGTTTTGTTTTCACTAGGTTTTATACATCTTAAATGCAATGTAAAGCATTAAAACAACAAAAAATTCACCTCTTGAATTCTTCCTAACTCCAGGCAGATTCTCAGACCCTTCGATTTGTGACACAATTTCTGTTCTACATTGACAAACCCAGCAAGGGAGGGAACAGTACCAAAATCTTCCCCATCTCTAAGGTGCATATGCTACACTGCAGAAATACAAAAATAGCAAATTATTCCATCAGGAGTAGATCCTGACACTTTTCTCCCATGCTGGGTAGTCACATGGTATAAAGCAAATGGTTATCCCAACTATGCAAGGGGTACTGGAAACCCCACAAAAAACCCTATTTGCATGAGTACAGGAACCTGTAACACCTCCAAGGCTGAACCTGGCAGATTTACCTGGCAGATTTTTGAGGCTGGGGATAAACTGACCATTGCTTTTTTAAGCCCACCTAGCTAAAATATCGGAGTTATCAGCCTATACTTTTTAGAAAGTCAACAGAGAAAAGGTAATGTATTTCTGGAAACATCCCCCACATAACTGCTCCAGAGCTTTCAGTCCTCTGAACTTCCACCCAGAGGGAGACTGCTTTCTCTGGCTTTCTCTCTCTCTCTCTTCCCATTGGTAACAGAAAGAGCTTAGCCTTCCAGCACAGAAAACCTAAGCTACTCACACAGCTCTAGCCTTTGCTTCCTTTAAAATGGTATAAAAAGATTTGCTTTCATCAGGAAAAATAAACCACACCTGATTTCCCTTGTGAGCCTTATTTCATCTCTTAAGTGTTCCTGAAAGACCATAAAGAGACATGTATTTATGAGATGCTGCCAAAACACAGTGAGCTGGTGGTGATTTCATTTGTTTGTCCACAGCACTCTTTCTCCTAACCAAGCTTCTTAAATAGCAGAGTAATGAATTCTGAGCAAAAGCTGCAAAAACATTAAATTAAATTTTCCAGAAATGCAAAATCTCTTAATTTTCCTTAATTTTATCTTATATATTAAAATATCTTATTTCCATGCTTTTAAATTAGTGGGTGGCTACACTGTTCTAAGAAACACAAGCAGAACACAAAATCTAATCAAGAGAAAAAAGGAAAATTTACTGTGGTGAAAAGGGAAAGACAAAAACATGAGGAAACTCTACAATATCTTTAAAAGAGGAAAAAAAACAAGAGGCAGGTATGTCTATGTAACTGTTTTTACCTCCGTGTACCTACTGCATTCCTCAGCAATTCAATATCCTGCCTCCATAAAAGGTGTCGTCCAGGAGCAGTGTAACACTACAGGACATGCTAGCAAGAATGGCCCAAATCATTTACAGCCTGATTCAGTTCCAGCTGGAGTCACAGGAAATCTTGGTGATAGGAATGACCAACAAACTGCTAGAGCTGTAATCAGGAAAATGTAACAAGTCACCAGCACCATCCAGAAAGGTACAGAAAGGATGGCCACTTATGCAGGAAGATTCTTTTCTCCTCTTCAAGTATAGCAGCAGCTAGAGTGAGAGAGAGGGAAATACAGAAAGTCTTGATCTCAGTTTAATTGAAAGTTAGTGCAAATATATCAACAAAGCTCAGGCAAAATTCAGAATTCCACGCGCTCTATGGCTGAGCCTCACAAGCTGTGGCTTGTGGCTCTGTTGAAGACTTTTCTTCAACTTCTCAGCTGCTTCTTCTTTACACGAGCACATCTGCAAGCGCACCGGCTACTGCCCACAGCCATGCCTCAGCTCTCCTTCCCCGTTATCGACTCGGATTTACGCCAAGATCAAAACAACAAATGCATGCAGACTCTTACTCCCTCTACTTTCAGTATCTGGTGGGGGTTTTTCCCTCTTTAAGGCAGCATCTTATTTTCCATGTGAACAACTGCTGTGCAACATTATCAAGTCTTCCCTCAGTCTCTTTATTTTGGTTTAGGGCAGGTGGTTGTATTGCATATTGCAGATAATAATAATAAATCTCTACAGTCACCAGAAATCTGCTCAAATCAGAAAAAGCAAACACTGCAATATATTTTGTTGTAGCTAATTTGCTTGCACATCTCACAGAAAGATAAATCCACCTGGGTTGAGGACATTTACAACTGAATCTCAAGAGAGAAAATGTAAATGGGAATTTTTCTTTCCCACAACTTCACATACAGTACTTGTAAAAATATTGAATCTTGTGTGTCTGGTTAGATAGAGATGATGATACAAAAGACTTGGAGTGATCAACAAATACTTGAGAGCTTTATGATGATGTAAAAGACAAGAGCCACCACTGAGTTTTACAATTTACTTGGTAAAATGCTCAGCAACCTCCATGGCAGGATGTGCCATGACATCAGCAAATATCATATCTGCTGAAACACACCAGATAGTTCAAAACACTTTGCATTATAGTTAATATACTATGATTTGGATTGGATATTAAAATTTGCCTGAAATATCTTTATTATAGTCATTACAACACTATGCCTTCAGTGCGTTTTCCTTCCTGTAGACTTAAGAGCAAAGCATACTTGTGTCTTTGGGAAAAGGTTTGGGTTCATGCCAAGTGTTCATCCCACAGACATTCTAACCCTGTTTAGCTCACACAACTCTTCCTAAGAAATCTGAGTCTCTCTAAGGGCAGGTAAGGAACTTCTGTTTATAAAAAGTCCCTCCAGTGAGGAACCAGAAAGCATCCCATGTGAATCAGGGCCAATAATTATGATCAAATGTTGAATAAAAAATACCCCAAACATATTTTTACCTGAACAGCATAGAGATACTCATAGATATGCTTTCTGATCTTACTTATAATAAAGTATACTGAGATTTTTGGAAGCTGGAAAGAGACTCGGAAGCCCAAATCTCATTACATTAAATTCCTTAAAAAGTATCATCCTTCACCATCATGGTGAAGGTACAAATACATTTGCAAATACCAAGAACTCATTCTGGACTTCGATAGCCAAAGTCAGTTTAAATCCGTTCAATTAAAAAAAAAATAGCTGTAAACAAAATTCAAGAAGCTTTATTTTTACTATCCCTACACATCATTTATATTATCTCCCATTTGCAACTCTGCTCTACAGTATGCTGTTCTAAATTAAACACACTGCATACTGCACCTCTGGCATGCAGATGCTTCAATTACAGCTGACAGGCACAATTCTGCTGAAAAGAGTTTCAGTTTAGAGAAAAGTTAGGATAATATTCACATTTTCCAACTCACAGTGGTAATGGTTTCCCTGCTCACTGTGCTTCAGTGAAATGGAGGGAATAATGCTTGAATAATCTAAATTTACTCTACACAAAAATCCTAAAGCAATTCTCAGAATAGCAGGAAAATGGGTGAGCACCACCTCTGGAACACTTTCAGT
The DNA here is from genome assembly GCA_910950805.1 of Acrocephalus scirpaceus scirpaceus. NCBI lineage: Eukaryota > Metazoa > Chordata > Aves > Passeriformes > Sylviidae > Acrocephalus > Acrocephalus scirpaceus. The sequence goes on from OU383786.1 coordinate 6,020,073, forward strand.
AGTTAAATGTATTAGAAATTATATTTACTTCTTTAGTTGAAATTAAATTTACAGCTGTACACTCTTCTCCTGAAAGGCTTCCTCTCTTCCCTTTCACACTCCCTTATGGTTAAAATCTAGCGAGTTTTTTCTTCCAGTGAGGGTAAGGAGGGGTGTGTAGCAGACATTTTATTTGTGAAATAATCTGATCGACACCTATAGAAGGAGAAGTCATATAGCAATGCATCCCTGTTATGTGAATACCTTTGTGTATCAGTAAGTGATAATAAAGATACTGTTTCTTAGTTACGTGTGCATATATTCACTTTATATAACAGATTTGATTGGAGAGGTTAGAAAAATGGTCTGATGTTCAACAAATATGCACAATACTGTGGAAGGAAGAAGTCCTTCCAAAGGTGTTAATCCTTCTCTGTGTATGCAAATAAATGGTACCACGCTCCTCATGGATCACACTGAACTTATGGCTGTTGGTGTTTGATACTGTATTAACAGCTTTAATACTATTAATATACAATTAATTAGTTGTCACTAATACACTATGAACAAAGAACTACAGTGGGTTGGGATTTGGTTTGGGAAGTGAAAGAATAAAAGAAATACTATACAGCCCTGAGTAATCACCAGTAAGGGGCAAATGCAAACTTACGTACACATTAGGCCTCAAGGTTACTAATAAAGTCCACAGCTCCATAGTAAGTGCCATATAGTGATATCTAAAAATATATACTCTGGATTAGGCAGCTGTGAAATTTCTGACACAATTACTGCAAACTTTTCAATGAACTTACTTTGTAATGGTAAGTGCATGTGCAATATAAGAAAAGCATTTGTACATGAACATTAACCAATATCCATGGGGGTCCCTTTTGGTACACAGCAGTTCACATGTTTGGGGTTACTGCCTTCCCATCTACTGTCTGTCAGTCTAGAAGGAACATACTAATTTTGTGCTAACACACTGTATTTTATTAAGGTCCTGGGGTTTGGGGATTTTTTAAAATTATTATTTGGCTTTGACAATGATTATGAAGCTAAAATATATGTTTGGAAGTCTTAGCTTTCTGTTCTCTTTTAGAATCTTACTTTTGAATCTGTGCAAATGCATCCCTATTTCTTGTCTGTGTCATACTACATGCATACCATATTGCTTATCCAGTACTAGAAAATCATTAAACATTTCTAAGGACAAAAGTACATTGAATGATACTTAGCAACATAAATTAGAATAACCAAAATAGTAAAATAATTAGGTACAAAACAGCATAGTTGCCAACATATATTGGGGCTATTTCAGTACAACTTGCCATTTATATATAAAGCATACATAAATGGCTATTTTTTTATCCTTTTCAACAAGACATATTTTAAAAGGATAGTTCAGAGCATACCAGTTTACCTATTCATGTACAAAAGTACATTGGGAAAGGGAGAGGTTTACGTATCATTTACCAGAGCAGGATACTGTTAAAGGAAAAATTCTCCCTCTAAGATGGTGGCAACTATTCTTTCCCTATAGATAAAGTGTTCATGGAAAATTTAAACATCTGATTCAATGCTAGGCCTTTTCTTATACACACGTGTATTGCTACAGGAATTTAAAACCCTTGGAGTTGAGTACAAGCTATTCCTATTTGCAACGTAAGGCAAAACATGCTCTGAAATGTACATGTCATTATGGATCCGACCATCCCTGGAAGAGTATGTAGATGCTGTAGACTGTATGGATGACCTTAAATAATTATCATTTCTTCCTCTTGTTGGCAATGAATGTTTATAAAGATCAGCTGGACTTCGCCTAAGAGATAAATGCTGGTCATCACGATAGGAGTGCAGGAAGGGGTTATCATCCGAGTGAACAGCATACAGGGACTTGCTCCGCTTACTGTCCTCCAGAGCATGAGTTACAAGTGAGGCCTTGTTGCTCAACAGTTTGCTTGAGGGAACACTAAACATGCTTGCATATGGACTACTTTGAAGAAATTTCTCTCTTTCTTTCAAGCTTATACTACGAGAAGGTCTTCCAATATCAATTTCCTTGGACTTATCAGCGATATTATCAAAAGAGTGCTGCCTGCTAATCCTCAGTTTATTCTTTCTATGATATTGCAGAGCACTACTTTGTGACCAAGTACGCTCATATATTTCTTCAGGAAGTGATAAGTTCGTTGTATCCTGCAGCATCTGATCTTCCTCAATATCATAGAGGTTCCCCATCCGCAAGCATGCGTCGCATTTATAGGGAGATCTGGTCGAGTAGTGCCCTGCGTAAGTGGGCATGTTGGAGAGACAGCTCCTGCAGTGGGTGGAATTCTGTCTGTACCTATCGTTCATGTCACCTAGGGAAGTATTTTTTTCTTTGAGAGTGTAGTGCTTTGCATAAAGTTTATACTGGTCATTATTTGGAAGACTGTCTTCGTTATGTGATGGAGTCCTGTTAGCGTGTTCGGCTTTCCTGTAGTTGTCGTTGTGATCTTGGTAAACATCAGGAAGCTCTACAGGTTCTGGAAGGACAATGTTTTCGATGTACTGAGGTGTGTCCAAGCGGAATCCTGGCTCCTTGTCAGCATCAATTGTGTAGATTTTATCCCGTGGAGAGCCCTGTTTGGTTTTCAGATATGTCAGTTCCACTTCACTACAGTCTTTTGGGTATTTTGATGCTCCTGTCCTTTTTTTAAAATTGTCCTTGGTTTTGTGATGCTTGTTGTTGGTTTCAGCTTCTATGTGGCAAGTAGCTCTGCTTGATGTCTCTGATACATCTGAATGGACAATCTCTTCAGGTAGGTATCTTTGGCTTTTCAAGGAAAGCTGCCTGTTTTCCTCTGACCCATTTTCTCTCTGGGAACCTTGGCCCTGACGTACAGAATCTTGGCGTAAAGATTCAACAGATTTCCTCCAAAGTTGTCTGGGTCTGGAGTTCACTTTTGCTTCTGTTGTTACTGCAACCTCGACTGTATTTGGATTGGACTCATTCAGTGTGAGAGGATGCTGCCCTTGGAAAACATAGTTGTTCAGATTGTCCTTGTGTCGATTGCCAGGAAGTGTCTGCAGTTCACTTATGTTGTCACCAAAAAAGTTGTCCTTTGTCTGAAAGGATCTGTTATCAGAAAATATCAAGTTTCCCTTATCCATGACCATGTCCATAATCAAAGAACCCCTCTGAATAAAATCAGCTGTTCTTTTGGGGGAGTCAATTCTTGAAGGATTGATATTGGTCATGTTTTTCGCTGTTCGCAGAAGTTTTAACATATTGGTTTGTGAATTGGTCAAAGAAAAGTCAGGAGACTTCTTTTTCTCTTCAATGTGTACTCCATGAATGCAACTGTAAATACCCTGTAATATGAGTAATATAAAACAAATTAAATCACTAGGTATAACTTCTTTAAACTTCCATTTTAGTTTTAATTAGCAATAAAGAAAAATTAAACATTTTTTAATCTAATCACTGGAAAGATTAAAAGTGCCTCTCTAACTTTTTATCATTTCCTTGCAGTGGAATGGAAGAATATTTTCTGCTATAACTAAAAGGAGAAAAACTGCCAGTATTTCACAAACCAGTGGTCTGTCTTGGCCTCCCGAGCTTATTCCAGAATACAAGATTAGAAGGTACCCCAAAGGGTTCCCTAATCTTGTCACAAAATGAAACTAACCTTCAGAAATATATACTCTCTTATTTTAAACCAGTGATTAAGTTTCTCCTCTAAACAAGCCTGTAGTGGGACTATTTTATTGGAGATTAAGGTACTTTTCACTTGTACTAAAATAAAAAGGCTTCTAGTCATCATATTTTAGCTTTTTTGATCCCTATCCCAGTACATATGAAAACACCCCAGCTCTTTCTAAAGCTGAATCTGAGTTAATTTTGAGCAAAAGGCTGAAGCCCAATTTCTCACTTTAACCTCTCTGGTCACTCCTGTGAGCCCAATTGACATTTCCAACCCTGTGAACTAGCAATTCTCATACATTTACCTTTGACATAAGTACTTCTTTTCCCCTGCATTTCTTGGGAGAATCTCATATTAAAAAAAGCCAAAAATATAAAGTTCAAATATAAAATGTGGAGGTTAAGGTGCATATGGTTTCTAGACAATCCCCAACAGGCAGGGTAGTGCAGACTATTTTTAATGCAGTTCCAAAATGCTCCAATCTACTCAAAAGGGTAATTGCAGCACACTTTAAAGCAATTAGCCATTTTAGTATCATTTTCAGTTCTTCTCAGCTACATAAAAAATCCAGAAAAATCAATTACCTAATGAAAGTGCTATCTGTTTTAAAAATACATAAAGAAAAAACCCAACCAATTTGTCAAAAACTTAAGAATAAGCCCATATTTCCATTTTTTTCCCCAAGTATCAGTTTCTTGCATATATAAATCCCATTTGGTTCTGGTAAAGTTATCATTAAAACTTACCTTAGTGGCTAACCAAGCACAAATGATACCTGTGTTTGACCTTTTCTCATACAGTTTATTCAAGTTTGTTATCAAGAAAAGCTTACAAAAATATTCCACTGTATTTTTATAAGTTAAAATTCTCTTGCTTAAGAAATGCACAAAGTTGAGACCTAATGTCTCTTATCAAATTAGTATTTATTTTGTTTGGATTTTTAATGTGGAAATTATTAAATTTCCTCCATCTACCATTTCTTCATTGAAATTTCCCCTTACTGTATTTGTTTTCAGCATTGGATTACTGATTATCTTGGCATATGACAATGCATGCCCTAAATAGTCCAATGGATTAGGACTTCCCAAGGAGTGCAAATACATCCTAAGACCATTGACTGCTCCAAAGCACCATACTGCCACTCAAACACATATTTTAAATGCCCAGGTGGGAATAAAAGGAAGGATAATGTTTTGGGGAGGCAGTGTTTATTCTTTCTGTTGCCCAAAGGGGAAAAATGAAAATAGTACTGACCCTACTGATTGAGAATAGCAATCCTGGCCTATCCGAGCAGACTCCAGTGAAGCAGAATCTAAGTTTCCAGTAAAATAAGTGCTCCCAGACAAAGGTTATTAAGCTGAGTGCCATGGCTGCTGCAAGCATATAAAACACTCCTGCCATGTTGTCGATGTCCAGCTGGCTGCTCATGACTTCATTCTTCTCGTTGTGACAAATACCAGTCAGCCACAGGGTTTCTAACTCTTCCATTTCCCCTAGGGAGAGCAAGGAGTCAAACCAGTTAAAATGCAAAAATCACTGCTCACAGTATTCAAAAGTCTTTGCAAGTTTAAAAATACAGCACCATTTAATGCTTCATTTGTGGAGCACTGCAGACTTATCTAGCCAGGAGCTGCAAAAATAGCAGATTTCAACTCACAGCACCCTAGTTTCAGATGTCCTCAAATTTCATAAATTATGTGGGAAGCTGGATGCTCTAGAAAGCAGGATCTGTGGTTTAGATAGAACTTTCTTCTGCTTGCTATAACTATTAGCACTTGTTATAGAGAGTGGAATGAGTTAGTAAAGAGCTGGGATAGGATGTAGTGATCAGAGAGAGAACTCATCAGCATCCTGAAACATCCTGACACTAAAGCAGACCTCCTCATGCCCCCTCCTCTGCACTGCCCTACACTTGTACCTCCCTGATCCACTCTGACCATTCCCTTTGGCTCTTCACTTTAACATCACAAGACAAATTTCACTAATTCCTGCAATTCTTTAGAATGTGCCATGAGAAGTTTGTTCCTTCCCATCTGACCCGTAAAAAATCTTATTTCTTCTTTTCTAATAAGCTGTCATGTTGTGGCTGAAAAGCTCTCCTGGCAATCTGGTCTCTGCATTCATCTCTGGTATCTATTCCCTTTTGCTGCTGCCATTCCACCTTCCTGGGCAGCAACAGAAACACAAACTGAAACGGAGCATTTCTGGTTCTGGCTGTGCCACATCCTTACTGTCATTAAAACACTTCATTTACTTACAGCTAATGAAGCAAATCCACTCTCTCCCGCTCTTGTGTATTCTTAACTTTGAATCCATATTTCACTGATGAGATTTGGCCTGGGATGAAGGACACTGTCACCTAGCAGTGGTTGCTACTGCCAACATGGACAGAGGTGGGCAAGAAACAGCATTTGTTCCTGCCAAAATTAGGTTTTTTGATTTTGCATGATTTACTAATTTTCAAACATTTAGTGTTCTTAAGGAAGTATTGCATTCACTTACAGGCTTTTTTTACTCTCTTATAGTCAGCTGAGTAATCATAATTTTTAATGTCATAGACTTCACTGATTCTAGAAGATACAGCAGGCAATTTAAAGGGCCAAAAGGACAGTACTAGCTCTCTTGGTGTGTTTTCCAGTTTACAATATGGCTTCAATATGGGGGAAGAATTTCCATGGTACAAACCCTTAATCCTTAGTCAGTGATTAAGGATACATTTTCAGTATTATAATTCATACATCACTGGATAAAAGAACAGGAAAAAAAATGGCTAGAAGCTATATTGACATTTCAGCTACCTTCAAGCTAGACTAGAAGATCAATGACCTGCTGTGCAAAAGCATTTTGCAGGATGGAGTGCCAGGGCACCAGGAAAGCTGCAGCCCACAGATAATTTGGATGTGAGTTCCAATTGGAAATGGAACACGAGACTGTGATGGAGAAATTGCTTCTCAGAGAATGTGAATGAAAAACTGAAGTAGAAAGGACAGCTTCTGATGCACTTTAGCAAAGGCATATCACAAATTTGTAAGAGGGATTATTCGGTCTCTAGCTAATTCCGAGTTTAATTTTGTACTTCAAGCATGAATTGAACCTCTACATCTGCAAAAGGCAATGTGTCTTCTCCCAAATTACAGTGCTCAATCTTCAAAATACCTAAGAGCATCCCAAAGAAGAAAGTCAATCCTAATGAATCTTTAAAAATCTTCTAATCCAGGACATTGGAACAATAAATTATTAATTGTAACAGTATAGATATTGCACACACAGATAATTGGGGTTTATTATTGCATTTCCATATCTTAGAACATTTGGATTTCTTTTGTTCTGCTAAACCTCAGTGGACTGTTTCCCTCGTCTCTCTTTCAAGTCCTCCCCAAGGTCTATAAATAAAACTCACAGAAGCTACAGAAGAGAAAAGAACCCAAGTCCAAAGAGAGAGCAATATTTCTGGTCTGTGCATTAGTAGCTGAAGCTCTGCCAATCAGATCTCATTACTCCCCACAGGAAAATTCACATCTCCCATGATTGTCAGACATCAATTTGATTTGACTGCTGTGCCCTTTCACTATTCATAACAAAATTCACGAAGGAATTTAAACCTCTGTTTTATTACTGTTTCCTCTGTGTTCCTTTCCCTTTGGCATGTACATCTGAAGTAACTATTGATAATCCAGCAACCTTTCCAAAAACATCCCAGCAGAAATGAACTAAGCTTTTTTGAGTCAAGATAAATGACAGTGCCCTGGCAAGTAAAGAAAACAAAGCATCCCAGAGCCTTGCAGATCCAGCTATTGCAATATCCCTTCAATAATATCAGACAATGACAGCAATCACTGTTAATTAATGCCCAAAAGGAATTCACATTTTTATAGATAGCAAAGTACTGTGAATCATTAGATTGTCATATCTATGGAATGATGCTATCTGGGAATGGTCATATTAGGCTGATAATTCTGGTCTCTCCATATAAAGCAGCTGCCATTTCCAGCATATATTTTTATACATGTGCATATATATTTATGTGTGTGTGTGTACACACAGAAACATAGACAAAACTGGTAATAATTTAACTGTAATAACACTTCAGCATAGCTGACCCTATAAAACTGGCAAAAATGCCCAATCTTCTTATTGCTTTTCCTGCCCATTTACAATTTAAACCAGATATTCATAGAAGCCATAACATTTTTATTACAAAATCCTCAGGCATGAGAAACTTTTTTATCTGTGGTGCCAATCCTTTATTAAAATCTGTCACTTCCAAACTTGGCCTGGAGTTTGAATTCAAAACATTGAACTTTGAGGCTAGTTATAATATGGTACAGAAAATAAAATAATTTAAAAGAACAAAGTCCATTTGGAGGAATGTTGTCTTTCAAATCCTTTTGGGTGGTCTGACTTGTGAGCTGAATGTGTAGGGTGATGACAGCTATAGCAATGCATTACACTTGGCAATTGAAAGGCCAGCAATTTGTGATTACCAGGCACTGGAGAGTTCAGTCATCCCTGTGTGTGCATAGCACTCCTTAGCAAGTGGGAGCTCCAAATATTTCATAAAACAGATCTTGGAAATCTAAGTCAGCAACCTCAATATCCATAAATGCCAGGCATCACTGAACTGAGTGTTAATGAAGTTCAAGTCTGCATCTAATAGGGGGGGTCTCAAGTTACTCATAAATATTAATCAGACTTATTTTAAGGGGTTTTGTTTTCACTTCAGGCACTTACTAAAGGAAAGTAATGCCACAATCATTTCCTACCTTCATTCATGTACCTAGATTAAGGTGTAAATGAACAGCTGCAGACCTCACAAGTTAAGTACATCATGACACTAGCACATAACCAGAAAATGAAGAGTCGCAGTGTATTCAAAAAAAAAAAGAAAAAAATACAGCGTTTATTTTCTGTTTAACACATCTACAATCTATTTAACCTGAAAAACTCACAAATGACATGATTCCTACACTAAGATATTTAAAAATTCTATAGCACTGTATCATAAAAGATCTGCTCCATTTATAGTGTAAAAATGAGCACAAGCAAGTGCTTTAAAAATCCATAGTTCAAGCAAGGTTGAGCGTCTGCAGTATTCGTTCAAAACACACTCCAATAAATTGCAACATTCCAGCTCTCTCACTGGTAATTCAGCACTATTTACAGTGGGTTTAGGTTACAGTGCAAACAGATCCTTTTCTGCTCCTCCTGGGTTTGTTCCTGTGGCTATGGAGCTCTCTGCTCTGCTATTTGCACAGAAACTTGCCAGTTGGCCATTAGGCCAGAACATCCCACAAGGGCCTTTCTTTCTACATAAACTCCTCTGGCCTATTTCACACGTTATCATCCTGGGAAGCACAGATAAACTGTCCACTGTGTCCCCCGAACAATTTTGCCACAATAAAAATTTCATTATCCAGACACAGAAATGATACAGTCTAAAGGGTAGAATTACACGCTTTTCCTCATCTTAGCAGGCTTTGCAGGCTGTGCCACCTCTCCCAGGTGCCCAGCTGACATACACACTGCCCTTTTGCAGCCTGTGTCACTGGCTCCTGAGATGTGTCAGCTCTCCAGGACTCTTTAGGGGGGTTACTCCAGATTCCTTTTGTTTCAGTGGCATACAGGCACCTGCAACCACCTGAGCACAGGAACCCCCAGTGCTGGGTACACCTGCACCAAACTGCCAGGCCCTTCAGCAGCTGTATCAGCAACTGCAGCTGCACAGGCAGTCACCCACCCCTGATTCCAAAAAACATTGCCTTGCACCAGTGAGAGTTGTTTGGGAAAATTAATTCTCCTGTATATTGTGTTGTGTCATGCATTGCAACCATCCCTGCTCTGCGCAGCCTGCACATCCTGCAGGAGTGTGCCTGGGCCCAAGGAGGAAAGGATGCCCTGTCCCAGTGGGGAAAGAAGAGCTGCAGCCCTGCACCCTTGCTGCTTTGTTGGTTAAGTACAGCAGACCTCTGGTGTCAGCACTTCCCTGGGACTTGCATAAGGCACAGACCAGGAGCAGGTCACCAACAGGAGATGGCAGTGCATGTGTCACAGCAGAAGGTGCCAAAGGAGCTGGCTGCCAGTGACAGTGTCAGGGGTGGTGGCTCTCGTGCAACATGCCACCCTGAGGTTCAGCCTGAACAGTCAACACAGCAAACTGGCATGTACAGAGCAGAGATGATGAACAGGAGGTTTAATATACACACTCACACTGGTCAGATATAGGGCATCGTCTCCAAAGACCCTGGCGGCACTAACAGAATCACCTGCTTATTCAGGCTGGACAAAAGGTAGATTTCAAATTTAGGGACAGACCATTCCGTGTTTACTCTGATACAACTCCTCCTAAGAGACAGAGGAGGAGGATAGCACCCCACCACTTGGGGACTCTAAAATAAAAGGGTGTTTCCCCCTGAATAGCGGGGCCAGCAGCCAAATGGGTTGATGTGCATTTGGTTGAATAAGCTTATCAATTCCAATTTGACCCAGTTATATGATCCATACAGAATGTTTCAGAGAAGAGATTATATAAAAGCACAGCAACTTTTCAAATTCAGCCTTGATCCCCAAAACAATCTCTCTTACTCTTATTTTCTGAGTTATTTCCCCCTGTAAAAATAGCAAGAGGAACACAGATGACTGACAGCAATAAACTTACTGTGAGCTAATGACTTCACTCTGCATGTCCTCATTAGTTAAGGATGAATTAACAGAACTGCTAAGCACGACTTTCAATATTACAATCCCTCTAACTCTTGTTCAGCTACACAAACGCCCTCCACTTATACGCTCACACTCTTCAGTCACATTTGTTCCACCCACTGCTTAAGGAGGACACTAAATATATAAACAGAAAATCACAGTGATTGTGGGTGTATTCTGCCTGAGCAGCACACACTGAAAATATGTCCTTATAATCACATACGTATTTCCTTCTCGGGCTTTAACAGCCCGTGTGAGTCACACTGCTACACTTCCTTATAATCTAGACAGTGATTTGGAAGGCTTATGCTAAAATATGAAAAAAACCAGCAAAGAGCTTTCCCCTTCCAGATGTAAGGGGGCAAATCTCATTTCCACAGTTACCTATTACCCGTAAGGACTGGGAAGCAATTATCCACCCAGGAAAACAATTCTTAGTGTACTAAGCCGCCCTAAAAGCACATGAAGATTAACCAGAACTGAAAGTTATTAAGAAGGGATAACAGACTCTGTGGAAACTCAGACCAGAACCAGTTTTCTTCTTTATGTCTCTGAATCTCTAATTGCTTTAAAGTTTTCGGCTTCAAGGGTTAAGGGCTTAATACAGCTACACCATCTGCCCTCTTCCTGGAGATCTCTTCCCACACTGTCTTTTGAACTGAGCTCTTAATCTGCAGGTAGTGCAATACATTACAAATATGTCAGATGAGTGGATGCATAACCTGGTCAGCTGGCTGGTATTCTCCACTCCTCTCCAAAATTACTCTCTTTACTCAGCTTTTTCTGTTCCTTGTATCCAACCATTTCTGCTGCCATTAGTGTTTTATCCCTCTATTCTGCTGCATCCCTCATAGCTAAAAGCTCCTTGCTGTCTTTGTCTCCGTCCCATTCACACTCAGAACTCCTCTTACTCTCTTAATTCTGAAGCAGCTTTGTCATTTGTAGTTCAATAATCTCATCTTCTCAAAATTTAAAAAAAAAAAGAAAAAAGAGATGGGAGAAAGACTGAAAGAAAAAGAGAGAGAGAGAAAGAGAAAGAGAAAGCTAAATTCTCCTCACTCTCTATGCACCACTGGTTCTACACCAAAACCCAAAGACATGGTGCTATGGATTTCAGAAACAAGGCCTCCCAAAAGATTTTGTGAGATATTTTTAGAAAAAGTACCATTCTTTAAATAGCACATGCAGCCCAAGCCAGAGGAGTATCAGCAACCCCTGGGCCTGCAGACAGTTGCCCTAAAGTTCCTGCTATGGGAGCTAGAGGAACACGGGTGCCTTCCCAAGAGCTGCATCCAGAGCTGCTGAACCCTGCAGGCTGTGCCTGAGCCCTCAGCCCACTGCTGGCAGAGCTGTGTGCACACAGCAGTGACAGCAGCCAGGTACAGCGCTGCTGCTGGGGACATCAGCCTGCCCAGCTGCTCCTACAGAGGTTCAGAAAAGAAATCAAAGCACGGATCACGCTTTTTTTCCTCAGCACACGGCATTTCTGTTCTGACACATTGCTGTGGCTGTGGGCGGAAGATCCAAACAAAATGATGGTGCTGTTTCTTAGCAGCCGTATCATGTTAGTTGCTTCTGAACTCCTGGGTGCTTCTATTTCTCAACAGAAGATTGAGATTCTGTGTCTCAGTAGAAGTATTTTTACTTCTCTGTTAAAAAAAAACAATGAAAGTTTCATCTTGTGACCACAGCAAGACAAAAAGAGCAGCACAACCACCACTGGGCTTTAGAGAATCATCCCAATGATCAACGATCCTAAACAAAGCTGCAGATGCTAATCATCAACTCAAAGCTTTTGCAGATAATGAGATGTGCTGTACAGATAGCAAGATGAACAAAGCCAGAAATTCACTAGCAATGCACTTCACTCATATCCCTTATACAAGAAAATGCAACTCTGAACTCTTTCTGTTAAAAAGATTCAGAGTTCCAAAGCAATTAATCTTATACTAACAACTGCTTATTCATCTCAACTTCCCATGAGCAGGGCTGCGTATGCAAACTTGCACAGACCAAGAGATGAAACCTTTTGAGCATAATTATTCTTTTGAGACAATTAAGTAGCTATTCCTTAAACTCCTCAGCAGCTCATTGCCATCCTTCTTCCTTCTGTCTCTTTTCCTCTTTGTTAGAGTAACGAATTTGGCATCTTGTTGCCTGCTTCCTTACACTGAGACTTCAGAGCTGCTCTCACAGTGTGATTGATAATTGTCAGTGTCATTGGTCCACCCAGCAAAACTCTCTTCAGGATGGGAACACTATTCATGTAGAAACATAGGGATAAACCACCCAGTCAGAGCTTGAAGTTATCCCTAACACAAGCCTACATTCCTCTGTATTTAGTTAACTTTTTTCCAGTGCCAACAAGATTAAAAAGAGGGTTCAAAGTCATTGGTTTTAATGCAGAAACAGCATCATGCTTTGAGAAGTATGAAAAGATGCCCCTGCATGAACAACCAATTAATTCTTCAGTTGGATGTTTTACATCAGCAAGGAAGAGGGAAGAGGTTCCTATCCACTGCACAAAAAATTCATTTCAATGTGTAAGTGAACTGGCTTAGATAGGAGAATGAAACAGAAGCAGCAAGGAAAAAATCAAATGAGAAAAATCACAGGAGAAAGACGTGCAGAGGAAATTGGAAGCATTAAAATACATTTCAAAAGGCCATTTCAGTACTGGTAAATGTAAAAAAGAGATGAGATCATGGCTTTTTGTATGTGCAATCAGATATACTTTTATACAAATTACTTGGTCTTATCCAAGTATATAGTATAATCCAAAAAGGTTTTTCCTCTTATTAACATATATTCATATAAAGAAATTGTGTTTGTTGAACTCATTAGAAGATTTTTTCCTTATAGTTATGGAACTCATTAGGTTTACAATCATTCACGGAAATTATTCCACACCCTGATGAATGCCCTATTACACATACTGAAGAATAATTCAATACTTCTTGGGGCTCTGCTGTTTTAGTCTTTGAGAATAATATATTCTACAGAAGCGATACATGTGAAAGAAGATTTCTGCCTTCGTTTGTGTTTGCTATTTATTTAAACAACCTCATTCAGGCTCCACTGAGGCTTTCCCAGGAGTACTCTCGTAGGATGAAGCTTTCCCCCCAACCACACTTGCTTTTAGTCTAGAGGACTTCAAAGAGATTTTTAGTGATACAACAAAGTGATGTTGGTCTGAACTCTGGGTTCATCCCTTCTAGTTCACCAAAACAGAGTTATGTAAGTTCACAGCTAAAAAGATTATCCATCGAACTACTGAAGTTAGACATGGATTACAAAATCAGGTTGAGCTAGTTCTGGGCAATTACTCTTTACATTTAATTTCTTGGTGTTTAGTTCCAGTTCACCTGCAATGTACTTTGTAACTCAGTAGAAGAAATTTCATCATTAGGGCTTTTTTGTTGATTTTTTTTTCTTTTTTTTACCCACATTTGGTAGAAATGCAATGGTAGTCGGGGGTTTTTTCCTGAAAATGGTCATCTAGACCTGTGAGACAATAAAGTGAGACAAGGTATCAACAGTTCTTGGACTAAAAGAAACATAACGGCAATAATTTCTACGCATCATATATGTCCAACTACTACTCTTTACTAGAGCCCACACCATTTTCTGAACAAATTTAGGGAACCTTCACAAGAGAAAATAAATGTTTTAGCATTCCTGAGTTGTTCAGAGTAACTTCTAATGGTAATGAAAAAAAACCATAAATGTATTCACAATTCCCATGGTTTGTGCATCCAAAATGTTTGCTGATCTTATGGGCAGGATGAGCAAGGGTGCAGATCGTTCATAATGAGGTTTCACTTCACCTGGGTGTTCTCTGTATCTATTGCTATTCTGTAAGTCACAATACTGAGTTTTGTAGACAACTCATTTTTATTATTTTAAGCCACTAAAAATGGGTTAAAGTTATAAACATTTGTAGTCTATGTCAGTCCACAGGTCAAAGTGTAAACACAGGGTAAGACTTTTCACACTTTGCTCCCACCCACTTTGTTTTGTAGCTGATATTCAGAGTCAAAGAGAAGTATAAAAATGCAGGACCTTCAGTGATTTGATGAGCTTTTTCTTAAATAGCTTCCAGTGCTTTCCCTTCTATTTCATTTATTTTATTTCTCCATGATTTAATTTTTTTTGTTGGATGAGAAGTATCAAAAATGCTGAAGGAGTAAGCATGAAGGAAATGCAAAGTGAAAGGAATGAAAACCCAAGTGTTGCTCTGGCTACATCTAGAGGGGTTAGCCCACACTGATGAAGACAACTCAGATCCTCCTTCAGGCTACAGAAGCTTTTCTTCTTTAATATGGGACAAATAATTCAACTTCTCTGATTCAAATTCCTCATTTAAAAATGACTCAGAGTTATAGCACCTAATAATCCTTAACAGTATTACACAAATAGAAAACAATATTCAAGAATATGTGAATGTTTGAAAGACATTGCAGGTCATCTAATCATTCCTTCACCCAGGTAAGTGAGGTTTCTTCCATGAGCCTCTCTAAATCCAACAGATGGATATGATGACACTATTATTTCTGTATATACACCAGACAAAAAGCACCAGTCGTGATGATGACACCTCTTCCAGTTGTTTAGTGCTATAATAGGAGCAAAATTCATGTGCTGAAAGACTAACACACTCATTGTCTGCCCATAAAAATTAATGTCCTGAGGTTTACGGAACAGGAGGCCACTATGCTAAGTCCTGATCTCTGCCATTCCTGTTGCACTGAAATTCACCATTCTTACCCTCAATTGCTTGTTACTGGTGACATTAAACCCATATTTATCTTTTGATAAAGCCTTTTCTTTCACTGATAGAGAAATGCAAAGTCAACACACACATCTATGTAAAAAAAAACAAAATAAAGATTATGTAATATACACCATATTCCAATCTGATAGATGATTTAATCAGTCATACCACAGAAAAAATTTTTAATTACCATATTTCTATTTGCTTGCACAGGTGAAACACAAAGCTTTCTAGAATCAAAAAGGAGTTCATACCCTATGTGGAGACTGAGTCATCATAGCTGTTTTCAAATATATCAGTGATGAGCAGCAAGTTTTCTCCTGCAGGGCAGAAGTGCCAAGAGGACCTAGAGTTCTTCTATTTTGTGTTAGAATGAAAAATATGTGTTTGAAGTACAATGAAACAAGTCACTCTAATTCGACTTCATAGGCATTCTTTTACCAGAAGTTTAAATGAATCCATCCTATATTAGAGATCACTTACATCGGTTCAGAACTGAGCTAAACACTTTTTAATAGCAGAACAGTCATACTGAAAGATAACTCATCTACCAAGGAACTGCTCAGAGACAAATATAAAGGAAATAAATAAATGTATAAACACTCTCTAACACTTAGGCCAGCTTTACTTTGTGATGTATATGAGAACACTTTCTCAAAATAGAGGCTGATGCCCTTGGCGGTGAGGTGAGTTAGAATCGAGTGGACAAGAACTCCTGTCTCAGCACCAAGAAATAATTTTACTTTGTTTTACCTTTTTTTTTTTTTTATTTTAAAGACTTCAAGAGAACAGTACAGCAGGCTCAGAGCTCCTAAAACTGAATTAACTGTGCACACATAGAGGAAGAAAAGAAAGGCAAAAAGCTTGGTCCCTACCGTCTCCCACAAACTGAAGGAGGGCGAGATCGATTTGTCTCTTCCAAGGTGATCCTTTCTGGAGAGCAATCCCATAGCCAGTAGTGGCAAAGATGTACCCACTGCCTATTGTGACAAGTTTGCAGCCTTCATCTCTTCCAGCCTTGTAATTCAGCACGGCTGCATCATAGATGAAAGCATCCAACTTCCTGAAATAAAACATTGTACAAACCAAATCATTAGGGACAGCTGTTGTCAGACTTCTTTTGTCCTTGATGTTAGGACCCTGTTGAATATCATATGGATTCTTTGATATCATTAATTACATATCCTGCTCTGCTGTATCTAAAATTAACAAAAGGCATCTATTTTAGTGAGGGGAAAGTAGGACACATAGTTTTGCATTCCTATTTTAAGGGATACTGTTAAAAAATACTGAGCAGGAGAAACCAATCTACAAAATGTCTTGCCCTGATATCTTTGTATCTTTGCTCTCAGTATGGATAATAAATACCTTGAGATGCAAAATGATCTCCAAAACCAACAGAAATTACAACAGAGAACTTAGAGCTGAAACAACAATAGACAATGAGTTTATTCAAAATACTGAAGGAGATTGAAAATGTTTACTAGTTTTACATACACACCCTTGTTTTACTTCTTTCCAAAAATAAACAGTGAAGGTAGAAGTTAAGTCCTTGATAAAACAAAGGAAGATACTAGAGCATATCTCATAGAGCTACCTAAATCCCACTTAAATATGACAGAAAATATTTCTTTATTATTCACAGTTCCAAACATATTATTTGTGTATATGGAGCACAGCAGGAGGAAAGGAACTTGTGAAAAAGTTTAAGCCTTTTACCCCATCCACCAAAAAATGGAAGAATGGGATAATCCCATTCTCTAAAGAATACAGGAAACACAAAAGGAGTGGGAAACAAATTCAGTAAAGAAAGGAAAAGAAGCAATGTCCTCCAGGGATACCTTCTCAGAAGCACTGTAAAGCAAGTTAGAAGGCAGGTGCATGGATGTTTCACAAATGAAGGCAGTGAGAATGCACATACAGGAAGAGGAGGCCATTTGGAAGGACAATCACTTGACAGCAGCAGATTCCAGCCAAAGAAAAGGCATTCTTATACTGCTAGAAATTCATATACAAACTTTAAAAAGAAATAGACAAAACTTTATTTTGCATCACTGCCCTCATCTGCTGCCAAAACGTTTTTAGATTTTTGCTACTTGCACAAGAGCAGCGGCCTACAACAGCAAGAGGAAAAAGCTGTTGGGGCCTCAGCTCCAACCTGACCTGAATGACACACAAAACCAAAGGCATTCATTCCAGTAACTCACCCTCCCTTCAGCATCTTTGTGCATCCCACAGAAGTCAGAGGAGCAGGAAGGACACAGCCACTCAATTGGCTCTGCTGCATGGTGTGGGGAGTGCCCACCCTGCCACCCCCACAGCCCCAGGCACTGCCAGCTCTGCCTGCTGAGCCTGTGCAGAGCTGCAGAGCATCTGTGCAGCACTGCTGAACCGATGTGATGGGCTGCTGCTGACACAGCCTGGCACAGCACTGCCCACCAACAGTCGGGGCCTGTCTCCATGGAAAGGCAGCTATAAAAATAAATGTATTGTGGCACGAACAGGTACAACAGCATCAGCTTCAATTACATTATATCAGGATGCACCAGTTGTGAATTCTGTTGCTATGAAGTTTTGGAGTCACACTTGCTACTAAGCTTAAATCAGTTTATGTTGATAAAGCTTTTCATTTATAGCCACAGAATGGTGCAAGACCTTGACATATCACATTTTGACTACTGACAGAAAAAAAAACCCCAACAAGTTTTCATGCATATCACAATTCAAAGTTTATTCATAAATAAATAATCAACAGAGCCCTAACTTCTTCAGAACTCTAAATCAGATACCAAAAATGTAGCACTGAAGGAAACTGTGTCTAACTCACATTAAACCAAGAGGAATACCAGGAGAGAATGAAGTTGTTGGATTTTGTCTGTGTCATGAAAAAGTGAAGTTCCTGTCACTAATTACTGTTCTTTAGTGCCTTCTTTCAAGGATATTTATCCCAACAGTCACCATTCAAGTCATCTAACTGAAATTTAGTGAAGTGGTTAATTCAGAGTAGAGGCAGCTCATGCAACCATTAAAAAAAAATAGTTGGGCCATCAGTTTTTTTGCTTTTCCCCTCTTCCCTAAAATTCACTTGGTGCAACCTTTAGTTTAAAAGTCAGATTAGCTCCACGAGTGCTCGAAATCTGGTTTCCTCCTTCCTTTAAATGGATAATTTAATATGCAGAAAATCACTAAACATCTGGTAGGCAACATCACAAATTCAATCCATAAATAAAATACGGATGGTTACCTAGCACTGGAGGGAATTACATTGGAAAGAGCCAAGAGGGTGCTGGGGCACTGCCCAAGCCTGCAGCCATCAACATAAGATCAGAATTTTCTAAATGATGGGCTTTGATGCAGCACTTCAGGGACAATCTTTGCTTCTATAGAGAGCAAAACCAAAAATCTATGTCCTTTGGGTAGGCACACAGTGGAAAAAAACCCCACAAACCTGCTTGCTGTACCCTCAGGATATTGTAGCTTTTCTGATGTACAGCAGACAATTACCAAAATCAATACAGCCAAGACACTGACATCCAGTTATCTGTGGGGAAGGAAGGACTCTTTCCCGCTCAGAGGATGCTCATGGCTCAGGGATTGGGAGTAGTTGCTCTCTCCGTGGGTACAGACACTGCTGCAACCAGACAACTTCAAACACACTCTGGAATTTGTCATCTGTTTATTCTGGGATTTATACTTTTGCAATGCAAGCACATAAAACAGTTAAACATAGAGAAAATAAAAAGAGTCAGCTATTCTCTGTCAAAACAGTCTCAGTCAGAAATATGAAAGAAAAAGATCTCTTTGCTAAAGACCCCAGGGCAAAAGCCTTGTGCTACCTCAGAAATTACACTCTTCACATGGGGCTTGCCTTCTTAGTTACTGAGCACTGTAGTAAAACCTTGGGACAGAAAGACAAAGCACAGTCAGAGTTTCACTCACTCGCTGTGGAAGCACCTCCCCAGTTTCCCACGAGTCTGGGATCAGTGCAGGACTCATACATGGAACAGGTTCTGAGGATGCAGAAGGCTTTACTTTTGAGGACTTTTCTAAACTACTTCTATAAAAGGTCACAACAAATCCCATTACACAAATCAATTTAAAAACATGAGGTACTTTCCTGACAGATGCTGAGAGCTGAAGGTTCTGCTGTCAGTCACTGCCCAATGTCTTAACTGTAAATCAAAAATTGATTGCCCTGAAAAACTCCTGGTGTCCACAAATACAAACTTATATTCAGAATATATTTTCTGCATTTCCAGCATAACTCTTATAACCTCTCAAGGCTTAATCATCTCTTCATCGTGTGCTGATTACAGAAGTACTGTTCCTGCAAAGCTCCAGAACACGCTGTGCCCCTGCAGCGTGGGCAGGGAGGAACAAGCCCCAAGTGAAGCTCTCAGATTTTAGGGCACCCAACTCTTCCATCACTAGGAGGTGAATTTCTGGCATTCCAAATTTTTAAGAACTTTCAGAAAACTATAAACATTTCTCAATTAGTGTTTCCAAAAATGGAGACAGCAAAATCTGGGCAAGTCCAAAAATGTGACCCTTTCTGAGTTGTTTGCAAAGCTGGCAGTGAGATCAGCCCTGGAGGAAGACAAGGCAGGGATGTGTGCAGGCCAGAAGGCTGCTGGGAACACAGAGGATTTTCCTTCCTGCCATGCCTGTGTGAGGGAAGTCACAGCTGCTGTTTTGCTGGGCTCTGATGGAAAAGCCAGGCTGGTGCTGGACAGAGAAGCCCATCCTTGTCTTATTCTCCAGATAGGAGTGGGAAGCCTGGACCTCCAGCTCTCCCTGTTCTTTCTGCAGAGACTGGCAAGCCCCAGGTGTTGATTCTTGTGTCAGCAAACTGCAGTGTGCTGCACAGTGAGCACACTGCTGTGGGGGTTACAACCCTCGGTGCAGAACAGCTTCCACACCCCAGCACGGACCACACTCCCAGAGAGGCTCAGAGCCTCCTGCAAGCCTCAGTCACCTACAAATGAACAATTCACTTGTCAGCTCAGTGCAGCCACACCAGGGATGGAAAGGCTTTGTCACATTGTGGAGGTTTAAATAAACTGGTAAGAAATATTAGAGAGCTGAGAAATCCAAGGTGGAATGTGAGAGAAGGTTCAGAACTGCCACGAGCTGGTCAGACCAGGCACCTCCAGCCAGTGCAGGGGAGCAGAACTACAGAGCTCTGACTCATCTGAGCAATGGGCAGGTCTGCAAACTTCCTCAGCACAGCTGCAATAATCCTGGCTAGAAGGAAAAATAAACAGTTTGGAATATTTATATAACAGTGACTACAAAGGCAAATGTCCTTCATCACCAAGCAAGCATCAAGGGGAAAGGGGGTGGGGAGAACTTTATCTCACAGCATCAGAGAACATCAGGTATTATGAAATCATAAATTGGAATAGTTCTAGAAAAACCCAAATGGGCATTCATGGATGTAATAATTTGAAGTGGGAGATATGTGAAAAATAAGTGTGGACAGTCCCATAACTAAACATTTATGATTCATCAAGAAGGATAAGAGTTGAAAAATCAGAATAGCTATTGCAAAAACTCATTCTCAAGCATTGCTGCACACATGCAAAATTGCCTGTGTAGAGAAAATAAATTTAAGTTAGAGAAAAAGGTGCAGAAAAGCAATTTCAGAAAAGTTGAAAATGCTTCACTATAATTTTCCCCATCTTTATTATTGGCACAACTTTTCATAAAATTCCTATGATGAAAACTGAAAAGGAAGATGAGGCAAATGCTCCTTTATTAGTCACTTCTCCCTTAATAATAGAAGTATAACACAATGGAAAAAAGTTCCTTTGCTTCCTTAACCAACTACATGATCCTTCAATGATTTTGTTCTCTTGATGAAATGAGAAGTAAAAATCTAAAATGCCAATCTTCTCAGTAGTTCTGGAGCCACAATGGCATTAGGCAGAAAGAACAAAAAATGGTGTGCACTTAAGGCTGGATTAAATTTAAGCACATATTTTTATAGACCATCATTAGCATTGGGAAGGCAGCAAGTACAAACATACTGTCTGTAAGATCTGATGAATTTACATCACAAACTTTCATTTTATCCCTTCTTTCTCCATGGAAGAGATAAAAGAAAGTATGTCAAGAGTGAACAATGAGGCACAGCATCATTTGTGTCTCTCTGTGTCCTGGGCATTCAGGGCTGAAAGGTCACTATGGAATGACACAGCAATCAAAGGGAAAGAATGCTGCTCTGAAGAGGAGGCTTCCATGGAAGTCTCTAAAGTGACACTTTGATACTGCTGGAGTAAAAGCAGATATTTAACCTTTAACATGAATGACTGTTGATTTCTCTTACACAGTTTTGACTAAAATGCATTTCATCTTATCTGATGCATTTCATCACCAGCAGTGACTTTATCTTTCAGTACATATTCTCCTCACAGAACTGAACTTCACACATGCTGAGTGGATTTCTTGACATCTCAGTATTGCCAATTCATTAGGGGAAAATTGAACAACCACCCCCTGCAACAACACAGGTCAGCAAAGTATAACCCAGTTAAATGATGAACTCATGAGCACAGGGTGAGCTTTCAACTTTTCCCCCAGCTCAAACTATCCTCACTTCCATCTTTACACAGGAAACACAGACATAGGATTGGGAAGAGTAGGTTCTGACAGACATTAACACCACCATGAGAGGTTGTGGAGGCTTCACCTTGCCTGTCAGGGCAATCCCAGCTGCCAGAAAATCCACTGAGCACCTCCCTTGGCTGTGGTTGCCTGAATGGGCACATTCACCCTCCTCACTCACACCGCTCCCATCCACCACCCCTCTGCCCACACACCTTCCCAGTCCCTGTAACATTTCCCTTAGCAACAAAATAATGGAAAATTTAGTGTGCCTTTATGATTAATTTATACAATGGAAGATTGTCCCACTTCACATCTCAGAAGCCAAGCCAAGAAGTTTTTGCAACGCATCAGTTTATCAAAACACAAAATTTGAAGAGCTGAGTGGGGGGAATATATTTTTAGATTAAAGGTTTTGTCCCAGTTACAATAGCATAATGAAGGATAAATTCAGCACAGCTCACCAAGTACCTGATCTCAACCCCAAATGAAATGAAGATTAAAACTCAGAATAGTTTCTGAAAAGAATAGGGGTTAGATGGCACACAGCTAATTCCACCTGTTCATTTTATTTCCAGGCTATATGTAATATTTAGAGATATTAGATAGATAACAGCATTACCTAAAAAAGTTATAATGCAGACAAAGGGACCTTTACAAAAAAAAAAAAGCCAATCAAAAAAACTCCAGAAGAGCACTCAGGTACTGAGTAAGGGAACTGGAAATAAATTAGTGTCAATTACTTTTTTTTTTTCCTAGATGCAAGTTTCTATGCACGAGGTGAACAGGAGAAACAGAGTTGTTAGTTTTTCTTTCTTTAAAAAAAAATTGCAAAAGAAGCAATCTTCTGGCTAGGAAGAAATTCCTGAAAATGAAAGAATTACGAGAATATGAGAATAACTGCATTTTCTGAAAGGACAGCAAGTTATGGGGAAACAGGAATCAGCCATCAGAAAAACAGATGCCAGAAAATCCTGCCATGAGTGGAAATGCCATAGGAGCTTTTATGTCTGTGCTGGCAGCTTGGAGTGCTGAACCCTGCTCACTTCAGCTGTAAAAGCAGGAAAGCTGTGCTCATTCAGCCACACAGTTCTTTTAAGATACTAGATTTCAGAATTGATACTGGAATGAAAAGAGCCCTCTGAAAAATGTTCCTAGATGGAACAGCAAATTTAAATGTTTTCAGATCTCTGCAGCCCTCTGGCACAGACAGCAGTTGCCCAATTCAAACCAGCTTTCCAATTCTTAGCTTGTGTGGCTACAGCCGGAACGTCCATTGGAAATCATTCCCTGCAGAGCACAATGCCAAAATGAACATTAGAGTGAACACTGAAACACATATTAGATTAAAGCACCACCAGAAAGCATCATAATGTAAATTGAAATTAAGTTACCCCAGCCATCTGATGCCAAATTAAATGAAGTTATTGATTGCAGAAGTTGTCTGAACTTGGTCAGCCAGGACAGAAAATCCCGAATGGGCCAAACTGTTTAGCAGAGATGTTTTTTTACAGAAGGTCAGGAAGGAAACTAATATTCACATTTCAGCTCCTACAGACAGTTTTAAGGAAAGTGTCTTTGAATTTGTACAATAATGTAGGGCTTACTGTCAAAATTAGTAGTGATAAGATACCCTGGAGGACTGCAAACATCTGCTCTCCAGGGTAGTTTGGGATCTTTGTCCAGTGCTCTCTGACTTAGATATTTCCCCTGTGTTTATATGATGACAGCACCCCTACATGGTGCGCTCTCCTCATGTATCCTGGAGGGCTGCAAGCAATAAATTATTATGACTACAGATATCTCATGCTGCCTACAGGCCTTTTCCTTTCTCCCTCAAACACTCTTCAGACCTAGCCATCCCTGGAAAATTCTTAAAAATTTGGACATTTCTGTGAGTTCTGGTTGTAAGCTGCTATTGTATCCCCATGAGAACAATGAAGAATTTGTGCTTTTAATGAAAAATTAAAATATATGGTTTGTCTCTCAAACAGACTTTTCTCCCTCCTCTATTGAGGTGAAAAGGTAAGAACCACAGAAAGAACAAAAACTAGGAAGTTCTTCCTCCGGTGAAAATTTTGATGACAATTTTTCTGAAAAAATAAAATGATGTCAGCTGGCTGCCTAAAAGACAAGTTGTGCTTGATTTTAAGCACATCAGTGCTTTAATTGGCAGTCCTAATTAGCAGTAGGACCTGCTGGGCACAATCCCAACAGTGCTGCAGCTGACAGAAACAGGGATGTTTGCCTCCTGGTTATGCCTGTGCCACGCTGCAGAAGCTGCCAGCTCAGCCTCTGACCTGGCTGTATTTGTTCAACAAATAACAGAGTGTGCAAAGCTGTGAATTGGATAATTTATAATCACTGTGAGAACAACAAAAATCCAATTCAGGCCAATAAACACACAGACAGGGTTAAAAGGCCATTGGGGCCTTCTGGGGTCTTCTCTTGCACTCTCTCTGCTTAGTGCCATGAGATTCTATAAAACCTGTTAATAATCATGTTCTTTCACATGGAGAGTGGGCTTGCAGGGAGGAAATAACTCCTCATGCCATTTGTACTGCTCAGTTCAATGCTTCCAGGTGTTTGTGCTGGCATTTTAACTTGTCATTAAAGGATGCTGAGGATACAACCACCACAGGTCCCTATCAAAGTGACAGCTTAGGAGAGCCTGCAGGCTGAGAGCAGCTCCTCAGGGGCAGCTCATAAATCATGGGGATGTAACCCTTCACATCTGATAACCCAGCACAGCTGAGGCCATTCCTGCTGTGGCTGTGGCAGTGCAGACACACTGCCTGCACAGCAGCCTTTCCAAGCAGCTCTGTAATTCCATCAGCATGTCAGAGAGGACGTGGGAATAAGGTATTCAACTGATATGGATCAACACAAGCATTGTTGTCTTGAACAGGAAGGCAGATGAAGTCCCAAGTAAACTTTAGCATCAACTCCCTGAACACACAGTCACAGTTGTGGCTGGCAATAAAAGCTGTAAAGCACTCACGACAGCTAGGGGATCTGCAGCTGCACACGGGGCTGCTTGCCTGGGGAACACCAGGGATTCATTCCTGCAGCTCCCTTGAAAGAAAGTGACGGGCAACAGGCAAGCAAGCATTTCCCATTTTATCCCTACAGCAAAAAGAGCCTCTCCCAATTAAATTTTCTCATTTCAGCCATTAGCAGTTAAATCCCCGACTATATGCCACTGTAGATGTGCTGGGGCAAAGGTGACAACATGAAATGCATTTCCAGTTTATTACCATTGCAATTTCTCCTCTTGACAGCTTTACAGCCACAAATAGAAGCACTGCGTGCAAACTCAAGAGCTACGAGCTCATACAACCCACACCAGAGAACAGCAACTGGAAGGTTGCTTTGCCTGCAAAAAGATGGTATTCCTTAACTATAATCTCTTCAGGAAAAATACAGCCAGGCAAACAGAAGGAAGCACACCCAAAGAGCCACTGCAAACACAACACAACAATTAACGGCTTCCTATTTGGGAACTTATTCTCTCTTCAAGAAGCACAGTCAATAGGATCTGTCTCCCTAGTACTGAGGGCTCTAGACATGTAGATCAATTACATGCAGCATGGACAGAAATGCTTGTGATGCATTTTTAAGGTATTTGATCAATAAACATCTCAAGAGCTCAGAGGAGCCTCCACAGCTCTGGCAGAGAACATTAGCTAATGCCTTACAGACTCTGCTCTTCAGAGCAGTGCTCAGGGCAACAACTGCCATTTCTGTTCTCATTAAGGAACAAAACCCTACAAAAGCCTGAGCTGCTTGGTCCTGCCTAAGGAACAATCCCAAGCTCTACACATAGCACAGCACATGTGGACCACACCTGATCCCTTAAAAGCATGAAATTTAGTGAAAAACACAAGTACACTTTTTGACAAGCTTACAAGACTAAGATTGCTTTCAGTAGCAAATTGCACTGAAGAAAGGAACAATATTTTGCCATTTTGAAAATCATGAAGTAGTACTTCAATAACAAGATCTTCCTTTTTAACAGGCCTGGTTGCAAACTGACACATTTAATTAACAAAGATCTGCTGTTGTTCAAATGGTGTTTCAGCAGCTTCCTGAGAAATACATCTGTGAATACATCTCAGAAATAAGACCCTGGTAACAAGAGATGGATATAACTGAGCCTTTACAGATTTTTTTTTTAAAGATCTTTTCAGAAACAAATGTTGATTTTGTATCAAAGAGGAAAAACCAGTAAAGTTGATAACTTTACCTTCACCCCTGATGGCAACAAGCCTTCACGAATAAGCTGCAGTGAACCCCCTATGGGGATTCACCTGAGGGAGCAAGTATAATGTCAATGGCAGACTAACACAAAAATCTCATTTCCACTTTGATTTGCAGCATTTCCCAGGTGATGATCTTAAACATTTTTGATGCTAATTGAACAAGATAGGTCCAAGCCTATTGCCCACACAGTGAAGTTGCTTGTTCTAATTAAAACAAACAAAGGCAGATGCTTTCCTTGTATGTTGATTTCTGAAACAGTACCAGCTTCACCTCTCAAAGATGAAACCAGAAAGGGGCTGGTATGCTTTCAAGGCTTCCCAGACACAGACGTGAGCACACTCACCTCTGTATGCACAGCAACACTCCAGCACAAGTCTTATCTAACCCTTACACCTGACCAGGAAACAAAGGCAAGAATACCATTTATTTTATACATATTTCTATCCATATTTCTCCCCCCCTCCAAGGCTTTTTCTGGCCACATTAGCAAGTGGACTGAAGCAGCTGATTTTCTATTTCTTGAAAGAAAGCAAGATTAAAAGAAAAAAAAAAGAAAAACCACAGCAGTTTGGTTTTAATTTGTTTTCAGAAATCTGTGCATCTGAAATTTTATGTTTGTCTTCCTCCTGCTTTCTCCTTCCAGTTCAACTCAGTAGCATTATGTATTAAACACAATGGTCTCAAAAATCAAGATATTTCCAATGCATCTCAAGATGTTAATGCTAATTAAAGTTGATCAAAAGACTTTGTTTGAGATACAGCAAAACCAGACTGAAGTGTGACAAGATGCTACTTTATCATTTCATTCTATTTAGATCACAAGGGCCACATGTATGGCATTATTCAGTCATTAAGCATTGCTTCACTGCTGGTATTTTTTGCTCCATCTTGAAATTAGAATCAAACACTATGTGAAAGCAATTAAAAGGGACTAAACCTCATGTCTTCAATTAAGCAAAAGTAGTTTTCAAAGTGAGATTGGAAATACAGGTTATACAAACACTCTTCAGGGATAACACATTTCATATTTATATTAACTTGCAGTAGCAATTATCAACCAGATTCTTTGCAAGTCCCTCTCAGTCTATAGACTATGACTAAAATTATCAGATAGCTCATTTTCAAAAAGCTGTGCAGAAGTAGCAAGTCTTACCATAAGGCAAGTTGCTTGTTCTATCCCCAAGGATGAGAATAATAAATTTAAAAAAAAAAAAAAAAAAGATAAAAGATAAAAGAACAGGAATAGTTTTGGAAAGAGACAAAGATGAAAAGAGAAAAATTAGCTGTAATAAGGTGAACAGAACACACACATTGAAGAGGAAAATAGAAATTATGTATTTGTTTGGAAGCAGAAGCAGTTTGAGGAAGAAGAGATGAGTCATCCTCAAAGGAGCCATAGAAACACAGACTCCAGATGTACTAAATATCATGGAATCCAGTGAATCAGGGAGGGGAGGAACTTAAAGATGTCTCAACTAGACTTCATCAAGTCTACTTAAAGATGAAAGGGCAAATTTTACATGAACAAGAGAAAGAATTTGGTCAACGAAATCATGAGGGGGAGAGAAA
This sequence comes from Acrocephalus scirpaceus scirpaceus, assembly GCA_910950805.1. Classification (NCBI taxonomy): domain Eukaryota; kingdom Metazoa; phylum Chordata; class Aves; order Passeriformes; family Sylviidae; genus Acrocephalus; species Acrocephalus scirpaceus. The sequence continues at coordinate 6,047,649 of OU383786.1, forward strand.
AAAGATACAGTTCTGTGTGCTGAAGAACAGAAAATTTGGCATAAAAAATGAAAAATTGTTTTTGAAGAATATGAGTCTGAAAGCAGCTGACACCCTGCTGTTCAATCCTTCTGCAGGTGCCACCAGACAAAATCCCAAGGAGCACAGCTGGAGGCAGCAGTTACTTGTACTGACCCAGAAGTTTATTTGTACCATCTGCTATAGAAATATCAGTCAAGGGGAGCAAGGCAGACACCTGGGGATGTCTACACAGAGAAATCACTTAGAAAAGGAAAGAAACTTCAGGAGGGGAAAAGGAATCTGTCAAAAATGAATAGTTGATTCTGTCAAAAGGAGCAAAGCTTTTGAGGACCATCAGCTGGCCCAGAAGCAGCCAGCCCAAGTTTTAGTGAACATCCTGAACAACCCTGCAGTCAGGTTGTCCCCCCTATTTTCACTCTTAAGTATCTGAAGAGTGGCCTGATTTTCAAGCTAACAGCAGTTTTTCAGGGCTTTCAGTAGCACAAATGGTTGGTGAAAAGTACAAGCAGTATACATTCCCTAAATAAACTGTCCATCCAACAGAACAAGTTCCTACAAATGGCTGAAACCAGGACATCTCCTCCTTCAAAAATTCCCAGCAGGAATGGCAGAATCCAGCTGTCTATCTCCAATGCATAATTCATCTGTCACCCAGATGAAATGTAACTTGCACAGGCTTGGTCAGAGCAGGAGCTGCAGTTTGAAGGCTCTGGGCACAGCTGATCTCACGCAATGTTACACATCTGTCCTGGGATGGGACAAACCAGACCTGGGAAGTGCCAGCTGAGAATGCCTGGAGAAATGAGGGCAGACAGAGTCCAGACAGCAGAAGGAGACAGAAAAGAAGGAAACAGCTGAAAGAATAACTTTTTAAAGAAGGGAATCTTCACTCTAAGGAAAGATTTTGGGATTTCAAGGTGTTTTGCCTAAGTAACACATTACATTCCCATACAGGTTTGGCAGAAGGGAATAAAAATTAAAAGTATAAGCAGTTCCCCAAAAAGGATCAAAAGTAACAGGGTATTTTAGTATAGGAAGAAACATGTCCTGTGTTCACCATAAATAACAGCACAAGAGATGTTCCTTGAAACAGCCCCTGGAGTACATATACTTAAAGCCACTAAAGTAACTTCTCACTTCAAAACAAAAACTCAAAAGCCTACATTGAGAAATTATCATTATTACTGTATTACTAACAAATATAATCATGTTGCTGTCAAGCCTAAATGTTTAGAGCTAGCAGACTCCTGTCACTCAGATGAATAATGATATGAGCAATGAGTCACTCTCATACCTTTGGAGGATTAAGAATGGAAATTTGTATCTTTGTCCAACCAGCAGATTGGGCTACTTCAGAGAAGAAAGGATGAATGGCAATCTAGTCTAAATATCAGATCTTAAGAAAGAAGGACAATAATATTTACCAGAATATTTACCAAGATTGTCAGAAGCAGGATTAAGCAGCACTGCAAAGATAACAACAGACTGTACTGTCTTCAAATTTAAGAAACATTAATTCTGCCCTTTGAAACTACTTCACATAGGACATTGAAGCTACCATGTAATTTTAAAACAACCATAGAAATCACAATCAATCATTTTCCTTTTTGATAACTGTACAGTGCAGTTGGAAAAAAAAAAGGCAGCATGTACTACACAGCAGCCTGACATCAGTCCATTCAGTATCACAGTAAGTCCAGATCAATAGTTCTCTGTTTCTGAAAAGTTTACAGCATTCTTTAAAAACCATGGGAAAAAACTCACCCAGTTTTCAAGCTGACCAAGGCATCTTCAACTCCTTTCTGGTTAAACTTGGTCATGTAAAGGTGCATATCAGGGTAGTTGTTTCGGATATTCCTCTCAGTGCTTCCATTTGGGACCGTTCCAAACCGAAAAGGAGGAGAATAATCATGTGGCCTTTGAAACTAGAGATAAAGGGGATAAGCAAAGTGTTTCAGGCATCCAAAATGTGAAGAAGGGCAATTTCAGGTTGAAAAAGACAGCGAAGTTGTGTAAGTCGCCTCAAATTTCTTCTGGGCAAATGCTGTGGGTTAATTCAGGTCTATCAAACCAGAAACTGTCTCCACACTATCTGAATGTAATCTATATCCAAAGTAAAACCAGCTCTATTCTGCCACTCAAATGGGACTCTCTCCCATGCTTTGCACTATGGCAGGACAGCAGAAACTGGAGCAGATCCTCATCTGCCAACATCTCTCTAGGGAACCCAAACACTCTGCTAAACTGCAACCACAGGAAAAGAGTATTTTGTTCGTAGTCATTTTCACTCTCCCATCTCAGTTGGGACATTGTGATGGGAAAGGGATCATCCAGAGTATTCAACAGGGAGCCCCATGCCCCAGTCCTGGAGGGTGCCAGGGATTGCAGGAAGCTGTGCCAGGGAGAGGCAGGGTGAGGGAGTTTCCTTCCTCCCCTGACTGGAGAGGAATCAAAGCTCCTGCAGCTTCCACGGGGGCTCAGCAACTGCACAGCTTGATATGAGAAGAGCTTCTGGAGCTCTCACACCTATAATCCTAGTCCCTGTTCATCCCCACCATTTAATACTACAGATCATTTGCTTGAAGGCATATAGGTTTATTCTACAATTTTACTCTCTCTATCACCATTCCATCAGCACAGATGAACCAGCCAGGGGGTATCTGCAAAGGAATAGCAATAGCTCAGGGCACATTCAGGTTTTACACTTGGCAATCCTTCAAATAATCTCACGTAAACCTTTTGCTAACAGACCTGAAAATTTTATATGCACCTTTCCAACATCTTCCTTTAAAACCCAAGTGACAATTTAGGATTAAAATGTCTCTTAAAGAAACAAATGGAAAAGGTCACTCAGATTAGAGGAACTATTGGCTAATGAGGAAATTGAATTGAGCATTGATAAAAGCAGCCACCCATAAATTCCACAGTAAAATGCACTCTGTTTTTATTGCTGAAGTTAGAAGAGCAATCTATATATCCTGTGCTGCAAGAGATGCCTAATATTTATACAGCTGCTGATTCCTTTGGGGCTCTATATGAAATATTTCTCTTTTTAACACTTGGTCTCAGGGCATCAAGAATTCCCAAGATCCAGTGCCAATTTGCAAAGAGAACACAAATGGGTTTATACAAAAACTGGGAGTATTTTCAATTCCATCAAACCTTGACTGTGAAATTACTGCTGCAACACCATTTTCTTGTTACAGAACTACAATTAAATGCTTCATTTTAATTAAGCATATTTTGACAAAGCATAAAGGAATGAACTTTATTTTTCTCTATTTGTTTAGCTAACAGATGTCTTACTTCCCTCATTTTCCCTTTTCAGAGCTTTACTGTTTAAATTATAACTTTGCTACTACTTTTACACATAGTAATTGACCCATGCACCAAAATTACACTGTACACTACTCATGATTTTAAGTCTATATTTGCTACCTACTTTTCTGAGTTTATTATTCAGCACTGAAACAAACCCTGCTTTTAAATATATGCCCAGAGATTCTACTGATATAAATGTAGCCTGCTGTTAACTTTATTTAAATCTAGAGATAATGTATCTCTGATATATTGAGATGGCTTCGTGTGTCTCCTAAATTTGCCAGTCAATAGAACTGGAAAAAATCATTTTAAAGAAACACTGTCAATTTCAGGACCTGTAAAACTTTCTCCTCTTTATATTGCTGGAAATTTTTGGAAATTCAGCTGTGGTGAGCATTCTGCAAGCTCAGTTCCCAGTATGGCAAGGGAACTGGAGGAATGGCAGGGGAACTGGGGGAACAGGGACATTAAGGTGGAGTATTCTGGTAATTTCAAAATGGAGTTTGGTTTTAAATAGTCTCACTTTTCAAAAACATTCATATGAATCTAAGATGTTGGGAGGCATTTCCTCTCATAGGAATAGTTGAAAGAATTAACACATCTGTTCAAATTGAACATTCATGGAAGACAAAAATATTTCTGCAGAAGAGAAGGATGAACAAAAAGCCCAAGTTCATTCAAAAGTCACTGAGTTAAAAAGCAGATTAAGAGTTCTAAACTCCATCTACAGACTGGAATTTCTTGGCACCAACCAACAAATTTTATCACTCACAAGGAGATTATCTTTTCAAACCATCATCTGCTACTACTGCCTGCTCACAGGCTACTTGTAAAGAAGAAAGAGGTTTAAATTTTACTAACACTGCACTCACATCTGAGGTGAATAAAGTTTTCTTCAATAATATTAAGCTTATACTCTGTGAACTGCCACATCCTGGAGAATGAAGGACTGTCACTGTCTGTGACTGCCACAAAGATTTACATGGCAGACAAGAGACAAGGAAAAAAAAAAATCAAGGGTCTACATGCATTCATTTTCCCTGAAGTCGCATGATGAGAAACAAAATATATCATGTTTGCTAGGAAATAATTTTCTTCCTAGACATTTCATAAAATGCTAATCTTTTAAATCATGGACAAAATTCTTGAACTGAATGCACAAGCCTCTTGTTTGAGCCATAGTGGAGAGATGTACTGTTACTCTGAAGAGTGACAAATTTGTTCTTGTCTCCCCCTGCTCTGCCACCCAACAGAACTGCAGCACATGGCAACAGAACTCCAGTCTTATTTTATTTTTTCTATAAGCCTTAATAAAACTGGCAATTTCATTTAGTCAGTAAAGTGGTCTTTCAGAAACATTACATACTGATTTAATTTAAAGATTTACTTGCCTGCCTGAAAAGGCTGGTGTTGAGTGCAGCTGTTTGTTATTGTTCTGGAGTTTTTAAGGAACCGTGAGAAACATTACTAAAATAGTAGAAAACAGTAAATAATCTCCTGCTGACAGCAGGAATTACAACTCATTTGGAGCGACAGGAGAACACCAATATTTGAACCCTTTCCTTTCCTCATTTACCAGATGGGAACCTGGCATTCTGACTTGTGATCCTACAGAGACACAGCTGTCAGTCACTCCAGCACTGCTCTTATGAGCATCAGTTAGTGCAATGCAGGGGCAGCTGTGCCTGCCCACCCTCAGGAAGCACAGGAAGGGTTTGACACTGGCCAGGGGTCAGAGGGGCTGGGGTCAGAGGGGCTGGGGTCAGAGGGGATGGGGTCAGAGGAGATGGGGTCAGAGGAGATGGGGTCAGAGGGGCTGGGGTCAGAGGGGACGGGGTCAGAGAGGATGGGGTCAGAGGGGATGGGGTCAGAGGGGACGGGGTCAGAGGAGATGGGGTCAGAGAGGATGGGGTCAGAGAGGATGGGGTCAGAGGGGACGGGGTCAGAGGAGATGGGGTCAGAGAGGATGGGGTCAGAGAGGATGGGGTCAGAGAGGATGGGGTCAGAGGGGACGGGGTCAGAGGAGATGGGGTCAGAGAGGATGGGGTCAGAGGGGCTGGGGTCAGAGGGGATGGGGTCAGAGGAGATGGGGTCAGAGGAGATGGGGTCAGAGGGGCTGGGGTCAGAGGGGACGGGGTCAGAGAGGATGGGGTCAGAGGGGATGGGGTCAGAGGGGACGGGGTCAGAGGGGACAGGGTCAGAGGAGATGGGGTCAGAGGGGATGGGGTCAGAGGAGATGGGGTCAGAGAGGATGGGGTCAGAGAGGATGGGGTCAGAGGGGATGGGGTCAGGGAAGATGGGGTCAGAGGGGATGGGGTCAGAGGGGATGGGGTCAGGGAAGATGGGGTCAGAGGGGATGGGGTCAGAGGAGATGGGGTCAGAGGGGACGGGGTCAGAGGAGATGGGGTCAGGGAAGATGGGGTCAGAGAGGATGGGGTCAGAGGAGATGGGGTCAGAGGGGACGGGGTCAGAGGAGATGGGGTCAGGGAAGATGGGGTCAGAGGGGATGGGGTCAGAGGGGATGGGGTCAGAGGAGATGGGGTCAGAGGGGATGGGGTCAGAGAGGATGGGGTCAGAGAGGATGGGGTCTGAGAGGATGGGGTCAGAGGAGATGGGGTCAGAGGGGATGGGGTCAGAGGAGATGGGGTCAGAGGAGATGGGGTCAGAGGCTCTCTCTCCCTGCCCATCCCCGCTGCCTTTGGCTCTCTGCTGCTCCACTGTCACACAGGCACGGCCTGGGGACTGCACAACTTGTGCCATCCTGGGGCACAGAACAGAAAACCAGGGCTACAAGAACACTGGTAATCTTGCAAAAATAAGGAGCCTGTAAGTGGCATCATTAAGGTTTCCTGTTCAGGCTGAAGAGAAGCTCCTGGACCATGTGAACGTGAGGCAATTCTTATCTGTGGCAGATCAACACTCTGCAAGTCCGTTCTGTGCATGGCTACCTACCCTCCTTTAACAATTTTTTCCTCTTTCATTGCACGAAATAGGCACAAATGGTCTCAAAAGTACAAAAGCCACGAATTTCAGTCTTTGCTGGATACTTTGGACTCATTTTCTGAACTTTTTTATGAAGACAAAGCTTTTGAACTCTATTACATACACAAGAATGTCAAAATACAATTTTCTTCTCATTTGCTGAATCATTTGAGTTTCTGAACATCCACCCCTCCTAACTCCAGTACACGCTGTGCCATGTATTTCTGGGTGACACTCTGATGACATGGCATTCACAAATTCATTAGCAACATTTCAAGGGATGAGGAAACTATAAGGAAGTCTTAAAGCACTGAGGGGTAAGTAACATATCATCCCATTAGCAAATCTGGTGAACCAGCTGATAGAGTGCAACATACCTCCTGAATGGGACAACATTGAATGCTGAGGGTCAGGGATGGCTGCTCAGAGACAGGGGATTTTTTCCTGATTTTTCCTCATTTTTCCATCACATGGGGAGACACCTCAATATCTCTAATTGGAAACACTTTATTGCACTGACAATACAGCATTGACAGAAGAGCTTGATGCTTCAGGGGTGGCAGTGGGAAAAGTGTGGAGAAATGAATGACAAGCTGATTTACCAGCCCAGAAGCGGGTTTTGGGATTATAAAATTTTTTTAAAAAATTTAGTGAACTTTTAGGTATTAATTATTCAATATTGATTATATCCACATTTATGGCCCTTGCCTATGACTGCTCTGCTTCCCCCAAGGAGTCAAAGTTCTCTACTGAACTGTAAAAAAATGGCAAAGAGGGGAGGAAAATAATTTAACATCAATCAGATTGCATTCTCAAAATTTATCCTGAATTATCTGGTTTTTTAAAATCCAAGAAACCTCAGGATTGTGGAGGAGGTAAAACCTGTGTATGACAAGAAGAATGTTCTGAAATTGTTCATTGCTCTTCTGGACTTCTAACTTGTTTAATTTAATCAGAAAAGGCATGGCTTCCCTGACTTATCTCTATGTGCTTCAAGCAAACTTTGAAGAACCGAAAAATAGAAACAAAGGTGGCAGATCAAATAAATGATCAGCAGACCACACAAGAACAGATGGTATTTCCTGATTCAAGTATTTTTCTATTTTTATTTTGCTTTTTGTGGAAATGAAATTCTACTTAGCAGTCAGAATAGAAAAATGACAAAACTAAGGAAGTTGTCAGCCAAAAGCTCCAGAACAGGAGCTGACATTTGCAGCCCCGTGGCAAAGGTGCAGCGAGGAGGGGCAGGTGAGGGTGCACTGGCAAACATGAGCCCCACTGCTGTGCCAGGTGCAAGGCAAACCCTGCCAGAACCCAGGGGCCCAGGAAAACGCCCTGTCTCACCAACAGGATACAGACGTTTCTCAAATCTTTTTTTATCCCCAAGAGAGAATGCCATTTATCTGTCTCTTCTAAGATTGTTATCTTAAAATAGAGGGATATTTAACAATCTTCGTGCACTTTCAAAGGTTGTGTGACAACACAATTTAATGAAAACAAAACTATTATCATTTTTTGTTTCTTTTTATCTTTCCTCTAGCCATGCTTGCTTTGATATACCAGGCAATCAATCAAAGGCTGGTCATAAAAAACAGTTAAAACAAAAAAAACCAGACAAGGCTGAGATGTTGCTTTTTTGGTTTGTTTTCAGTAACAATTTCCTTTATTTTCTGTCCTTTGAGAAAAACCCTTCGTGAAGTTGTCCCCTGGGCTATACTGTATTTAAATATTTCTTCTTAATGTCAATATTTTTTTTCATTTTCAAACAACTGGGCACAGACTTGACAAAAGGATACCCTTCAAGTATCTTGTGCATATCCATCACAATAATTTTGCAAATGGGCTTTTTTCTATTAATATATTACTAATATCCCTGGGCTTTTTTCTATTAATATATTACTAATATCCCACCAAATTTTTTGAGCTTTTTATATTGGTGGGGCATTCTTTTTAACCAAACACTAATTGATTTCTATAATAAAATAAAGGTAATTTTCAGTTAATGCAGCTACTTTTGAACAGGCAACTCAGAGATTTTGAAAACAGACTGATATTTTCATGCTTTGGGTCTTAGGTTTGTTAGTAAAGTTTGCACTTGCACTTAGAAGGAAATCACCCAGTTTTAGTTCATTATCTTGCTCTGAGTTTTTATCACGAAGTACAAATTTGTAGAGGGATTATGGAGAATGGACATTTGGAGCTGAATACCTACCTTTTTATCACTCAGCCCAGTCACTTGGTCAACAAATTCCTCTTGAATCATAAAGGCAGCTAAGTTAGCAGTGTAACTGGCCAGGAAGATGACAGCAAAGAAAGCCCAGACTGACACCATGATTTTACTCGTTGTCCCCTTGGGGTTTTGCACAGGCACAGAGTTGTTGAAGACCAAGCCCCACAGTAACCACACTGCCTTTCCAATGGTAAAGGATGGTCCATGGGGATCTGCAATTGCAAAGACCAGTTAGTTCAGTTGCAGTTAAATTAAACCTTGCTAATATACTGTGAAGGGACAACTCATCAGTCCCAGAGACATGGTTAGAAAATATTTCAGTATATATTCACTGTACTTCCAATAAAATCACAGGATTTACCATAGGTACCCCCCATTGCAATGACAACAATTTCCACATTTTTAAAACATAATTCAACATTTTTATACGTGGCATATGGTTCAAAAAATTTAAGATGAAAATGGAAAGCTTAGGTTTGGAGGAGAAGCAGGCTGGTATATCTCCTGCAGAAAGAAATGTGCCACAATGTTGCCCTGTCAGTCTTCTGTGCCAGCAGACATGTGAAATGGAAAACTGGAGGTTTAAGTCTTAATGATTCAATTCTAGTACTTTTCTTACCCAAATTATTTTTATCATTTCCAGTCATCCAACATTATGCTTTTTGAACATTATGTAAGCATTTTTAAGATCAAAGTGTGTGAATGTGTCACCTACTTTTAACACCTTTGTACTCAGAGCATGAATCAGAAAGACAGAACAAAGGAGCTACCTGTATAGACACGGAATTTAGAGCAAGCCAGGCTCTGGCTGCCTCACATGTTCAGAGTCAGTTCTGTGGCTCCAAATGTTGACATTACAGGCAAAATCCTGTCCCAGCTAAGCCATTCTGTAATTTTTGTTAGTTCTGTTTTCAGTCATCTTTTAATTCATCCCAAAGCTGGAAGTGACCAGCAGGCTGCCCCCAGGCTCCCAGGGGGCAGAAGTAGATCTGCAATGTTATTATCCACTCCCAAGGCCTGTGAGAATCAAGGGCAGTTATTCTCACCCAGCTCTAGGTAAGTACAATGCAATCACACACTGCTCATCATCCAGATCCCTGTACCCTCAGTGGAGAGAAACAGGCCTCCCCCGACTGTGACTCATTTGGCCTACTTATAATTATCCTTTTTTCAGTTCAATTGCAATTTAGTCAATAAGCTCTGATGCAGAAATCTGTAACTTTACCTCCTCCCCTGCCCTGTCCCTATATCCAAGGGGATGCACATTACAAATATAGATTTAGATACTCATTTAACTATAATTTATTTTAATAATAATTCAATGATTCTTAAAATAACAAAACCCTAAGTGAGTATACTCAGTGCATATTCTCATTTTAGTAGAAATACTCTCTAGTGCAGCGCAAATATTTCACAATGCAGTCAAGCTCTACATCTTAGATTATGCCCCTATTCTGCACCAGCACTGGGAAAATAGAGTGCAGTAAAATAAACACGAGATGACTTTTGGTTTATGAAACTACCTTCTAGACACATAAAGGACTGAGCTGATACAGGGAGAATGTGTGTTTTTCTGAGCAACAGTGCTACAGAAATTATATGCCAAGGGAGCAATCTAAAGCTCTGTTTATGCCACTGGAGATTGTATTACCACTGAGCTTCATCCTGCAAAAAATGCCTAGGGAAATGAGAGAAGTTTTATTATTATTATTATTATTATTTAATATTCCAGGTTTGAAATTAATGGCAGCTGGATTTGTGGCAAGCCTTTAGAGCTAAGTTGGGATGGTCTAGTGCCATAACATGTCTTTGTAGCTGCAAATACACTAAATAATCAATTCAGGTACATGAGGTGGCACAGAAAAGAACAGTCAAGTCCCTGGATCCCCAGTGTCTATATTCACCTTTTGATTTCCTCTCTCTTAACACAGTTTTTGTTTCAGAGAGAGGTTACACATTTACCATCTTATTAAAATGATAACATCATCTGAACATTAGCAATAATCCACTTTTTCAGGGAACAACCCAGCTTTTGTATAGAAGAAATCATTTGCTTTTAATAGTGCCCAGAACTGTATTCACCAAACTGGAAGATCTCTTGTTACGAAACAAGGCAAGAATGATTTAGAAATTTTAAAAAAGGCTGCACTCTCAAATGTCACTTAAGAAATGGGAGGATAAGAGCATCGTGAGACATGGAATCCTCACTCTTGAGTCAAAATGCAGCTTTCACTGAGAAGGAGTTAATACAGAGCTTGTCTGTTTTGAAAATGAAGTTTTTATAACCAGGGAAGGAGTGATGCCATTCTGCCAGAGACCTCATTTCAAGGCTAAGAGTTCATCTGACTTTTTACAGGGACTATACAAAACTATGGACAATATAACAGCTGTTTTTCAAACTGTCCAGCAGACCACAGTATTTTAGGTAACTTTCTCTGAACTGGTCATGAATTCGTAGTAGTCAGGAGTAGAACATATTTCACTGCCTTGTGAAGCTGCCACTTTACAACTGATGGTGCATACTAACCAAACACTGTCTGAATAAAACTCTGATACCACCTACCCTCCTCTCTGTCTTTATTCCATTGAATTGGAATTATAAACATGAACATATAAGCCTTCAAGAAATCCTACTTTAAATGAAGAACATAAACAGTTTCATAGCTAATTTCACTGTTTTATTTCTACGTTATCTTTATTTGAAAAGATGGAGAGCCAGGGATGGGAAATATATGATTTTTTTATAGACGTGGAGTTGAGTAAAATGCAAATCTTACCTCTCCCTTGTGCTAAGTTCCTGTTGTATCCTACAGGACTAAAGTACTCAAATACAAAGACAGCCAATGCAGACAGGATGAGAAGCATCACAAACATCATCACCCAGACAGAAGCACTAAAAGGCTCTGCAGCAAAACAGATAGGAGAAACAGAAACACAGTTCATTAAACCAGTCACAGCACAAGAATTCTAATATCCTGGCTAGGCAAGCCCAGCAGCTTCCTCTACATTAGCTTTTTCCAACAAAAATGCTGGCAAATAACTCAGCAATATATAATGAACTACTGCTAGTATGTATAGACAAAATCCATCAAGTCAAAAGCTTAAATGTAAGCTGCAATTAAAAACAAAAGACTGCACACTTTTCTTTGACGCTGAGTGGCACATAATTGGTTTGACTCGCTGCTGCTTCAGTCCACAATCAGGTTGCTGTGTCTATTCATCCTGTATTATATAAATTTATCAACAGAATGGTCCAACCACTATGACTGTGTTTCTGCAAAGCAAAAGCAATTAAGCATATGTTAAATACATTTGGGAATTCAGGGAAGTAGACTTCTCTCTCATTTTCTATCCAACAAAAAGTGTTAGAGGAGGAAAGATAAATACTTGCATTCAAACTAAACGCTTTTGTTCCAGGATTCTTTTCTCGCGGTGTTTACTTTCATCTACCTGCAATGAAGTTGATATTTTTATCAATTGCAAACACATTCTTTTGAATGTCTCATTCTCATCTGGGAGCAAATTACTGAAATCAAAAGGGTTTATGGAAAATTGGATGTCAGTTTGAAAGACAGAAGAACCATAATTAAGTAAAAGAAGTAGGTTGGAGCATAAAACTAAAAGCAGTTTTAAATACCAGACTAAGCACCAACTTTTTGAAAGGACTCGATATCAAAATCAGAAATCATCTTTCCCAAGCACAGATTCTCTGTCATTTCAGGAGTCCCTGTGGTAGCTGCCTTGTTACACGGGTGTCTCTAAGAAAGATTAACATGGCAAAGTAAGATATCTTTATCAGGCCAACTTTTTGGGGCACTTTACATCATAACTCGTGCAAATAAAGCAAGTGTGAGTATGCTCTGAAGTGTGAGAAAACAAATCTAGTACACTATTTCTAATTAGGACAGACTCAAGACACTTGAAATTACAGAAAATTAGTAGATTCAAATGCTTTGCCTGTTTCTGAAAGCCCAAGAAGTTCCTCTCTTGTAGTTTTTTCATTCTTTGAATTAAAGATTAGAATCACTGAAACTTCTTCCCTCATTGCAGGAAATGACAATGACTGAGAGCTGGGGTGTGCTAAACCCAAGCCCAATCTGAGCCCTGCCCAAGTTCAGATGACCACCCAGAATAGAATTAAATTTAATAATTTGTGCCCAAACATAGAAAACTCATGAGGTCTTTTGTCTTTACTATGATTTCTTCAGAAATATGGAACTTAGACTAGACCAAATAACAAATAGCCCCATTGGTGATTTTAGATGGCAATAAAAAGGCAAAGCAGGCACATTTTAAACCAAACTGTTTTCCTCTTGCAAAGGAGCAGTATGTTTTTAATTAATTATTTTATTTTTAAGACAGGGTTATGAAGTTCTTTCAAGTACTATAATTATTTGCTTGGGAGAGAATGGTAAGTTAGAAAAATAACAGAATTTGTAGAAGGCAGAGAAAGATCTATGTAGATGCAGCCAGGGAAGGGACATTATATAGCCAAAGACAGTCTAAAAATATCTAAAAAACATTTTCTGAATTCAGTTAGTAACCGGATTAAATTGGAATTCACGTAGAACTACTATAAAATTTTGACAGCATTCTCACAGAAGAAAGCATGGCTGATGAAATCCTTGTCAAAAGCAACAGTATAAAAAACAGCAATGGTAATCTATCAAAATCTAAAGAAGGCAAAGGGCAAAACAAGCCAATGTACAAAAGTGAGCTATAAACAAGAGTTTAAACAGAATACTCTTTAATAATTTAAGGAGTCTGGTAATGAGGTGGAGAATTAATAGAAGCAATAGGAAAACAAAAAGCTATTTGGAATAGCAAGCAGTAAGATTGAACAAGTACAAAATCAACTGAATAACAAAGTCGATCATCCTGTCATATCAGAGATCCAATTACACATTCAGCCCTGTGCTTTGATTCTCAGAGGACAGAAAGGGAACTTCCCTCAGGCAAGCTGCAGGTTTTAAAGGAATTTTCAGTAAAGCTACATTATAGCAGAAAAAAACTAATATATGACTTGTTGGTGTATATTTCACATGACTGACAACAGAGAATATCAAGCAACAAAAAGATGTCTTTGAGTCCTACCTTCCACCACCAAAAGCAATACTTAAGGAATACATTAAATAAAGATGGCATAAATTTGCTATTCTATCAATGCCTCCAGAAAAGATAATTGACCTCACCTATGAACTCTCCGTCTGAAAAATATAGAAATGGAGATTTAAGGTTTCCCTTTTTTATTTGGTTGTTTAAATGAAGTTGAACCAAAACTGCACAGAATCATTTTTAAAAGTATTTGTAGATCTAATACATATGGTTTCTAGTACAATGTGAAAATGTTTTAATGTGGATAAAATTCTCATTTGAAGGGGACACACCAGAATGAGAACACGGCAGATAACAAGGAAGAGGCTGTCACAGCCCATCAGTTACTCAGATCTATTGGACACAACAACTGACTGGAAAAATCTAGTCACAAAAAAATCCAGTACCTGTCCACATTCATAGAAATAATTCACAAACCCAGATACTTCAGGAACTGTAATCAAGTGCTATTTTTTAAAAATAATATTGTATTTGACAGATCTTTAAAAAATCTTTTAAAAGACTTACGTAAGATGACTCCATTCTCAGACATTCACTTAATTGAAACAAAATCAGTCTGTGAATAAATTCAGTTATCTGCCTGATAGTATTTTGCAAGGCAAAACATTTTACTACTACGCACACCTCATCAAAATACACAGTCAATTCCAGCAAATTGGCAGCTTCATCTATGCCTGAAAAGAACAGAGCACACTTCTGAGAGCACAGACTTGATTTATTGGTGCAGTAAATCAGATTTCTTCAAAAGTGGAGCTATTTTAGAGAGCTTTATGAAAAGGGACTTCTTTTTGTTTCTTTTGAATTATATACACATCCAACTAAACCAATAACATTAAATGCATTTTAGAAATCTAATAACTCTGTTGCTTGTGGAAAATGCAAAAGCAGCTTCTCTTTTGATGGTGGCTGTAAACAGGTTTTTAATAGATAAGTAAAAAATCAACTGCACTTGCACTTCAGAAAACACCCCAGTTTTTATTTCCAATGGTCATTTCAACATGCTGCAACTGCAAATTAAAAAATGAACTTTGCAACTCAATGACTCAAAAAAATGAAAAGATACTCTCTGAGCATTTTCATTACAAGTACAGTTTCTTGCATTTTCACTTTAAAGTCTTTCATTCATATCAAACATCAACAAAATCTACTTAGGTATCACCACATTTGCAAAATTATTTGATTACTCACTGTGTCATATTTACTTGCATCACGCCTGTAATGTGCTTTTATGGAATAGATATGAGAAATAAGCTCTGTGGTTAAATGATGATTCTTGTGTGAGAAAATTCAATTATTTGCCTTCTTCTATCTGATACTACACCACTAATCTGCTCTTCAGATTAGTGAGCAACTTCAGGGGGAGTGAAACACTTTCACTTGGCAATTTAGAACTGGCCTCACTGCTGACCCAATGGGCTTGAACATTCTAAACTGTGCCCTAAGATATCTGGAATATACTGATTTTTTATTTTTCCACTTAATGGTTTTAGTGTTGCTATTCCAGTACAAGATATCTTTAAAAATAAGGGGCCCAAATACATTATGAAGAACATACCAGCATTCTGGGCACTTTCGAACAACCTCATGGCTCATTCTCTTTTCAGCGTCAGGCAAATTCAGGCCAAACACTAAAAGAAACTATAACTAGTAAAAGAGGAGAGGGAAATAATGAAAGGAAAAATGCACAACTGAAAAAAGAAGCATGCAAAGAAAGAAGCCCAGAGTCTTTGTTTCTTTATTTCCCACCTCCTCTCTGCCCAGCCTTTCATTTCTTTGCTGTATCTCCACCGTTCAGATGCATCAATGGGGAAAACACTCAGCTCTCAAGTGCAGTAATGTGGTGTTCAGAAGCCAGAGGTAGCTGTTACCAAACTAGGAAGTTGCTCTTCAACTCTACAAAAGGTTTTTCAATTATTTTGTGAATATTAAAAAGATATTAAACAAATTATGATGGGCTAAACAAGCATAAGTTAGTTTGTAAGGAAGCAGGGTTGAGGATGTAATTTTCCTAACAGAAGATTTTAGGGGATTCTTTTTCATATTGAAATCACTGTCATTGGTTTTCACTTTCAGCATCCAAAACCAACAGCACTGTGTCCACGTGTTAATGATAATAATAATCAGCACATCAACACAGCATAAACTTCTTAATGTAAAGTTCAAAACTTAACAGAAACGTTTTTATGTACTACATGTCTTAACACACAATTAAATCCACCAAACTCTACAAAAATGCAATTAGTTTATCTGGACAGGTTGGATCTCATACCTAGAAAGGCAGATGGTGAAACTGTGCCGTTGCTCCGTGACACCATGACACTGATCCCAGTCTCCACGAATGGCACCGAAAAGTCAACGACTTCCGAGCGCTCCTCATTGATGGTGAGAGAGCCCACAGCCATCACAGCCCGGTGGTACACCACCTGATCACAGGAGAACACACCACAAACATCAGCATACAATACTCCTTCCTCCAGAACAGCCCAACCAGATATCGCCGAGTTCTTACTTAGGAACTCTTTCACCTAAAAGAGAACTTACTTCACCAATCATTCCATTCCACACGTTATTGACTTTTTTGCCATGCTTCCCATTTGTCACCAAGTACAGGTCATATGTGAACTTGACAGTTTTAGACAATTTCTTCAAGATATCGATGCAGAATCCTTTGCAGCACTTCTTTACGTTAGTTCCCTCATTAGTTTTGTTGCTGTCAACAGAGAAGAGACACATAAATATTCCTGCTGGGAAAAACAGAGGCAGCACAACAGCAAGATACAGCACATTGTGAAACAATATTTTGCCACTCTTGTGAGTGACCATGTTTTTCTGAATCAAGGGAAAAATAACCCACAGGATGTTTTTATAACTCTATGGTGTTTGCAGATCCTGCTAATCATAACACAGAGATAATGTTACCTCACATGACATCCTTCTACTCCAGGATCCAGCCTCACGCACTGCACTGCTCCATCAAGACATTCAGCCTGCTCTTACTAATCTCTGTTTTAGGATTAGATTAAACTTTTATTACTTTGACTCTCAAGACATCAGACTACATGTGATTTAGTAAGTAAAGAACATGTAAAAAGGCACAGCAGTTCACCGTGCTGGAAATGGATGCATCTTAAAGTGCACCATTCCCTGCACTTGGAAAAGGTGAACTTCAGGCCGCCTCTAAGTGCTAGGATGCAAGTCTTCTCTTCATCTTTCTTTTCTGAAATGTTCATTTTGTGACCTCTAGAACCTTTTAGTATAAGCATCTTCAGAAGGCAAGGCAATATCTTACAGCCTTTGGAAGAATCCAAAACTAAAATAAAACTAGTTTAGAACTTAACTAAGTACAGTTATGTAAAAAAAGAAATATTCTCTGGACTTCAGGAAGCATGTGCACAACCATTTAGCAGCCCCTGGAAATCTTCAGAAACATGCATCATATTCCCTCACACCTGCTCAGTAAAAATCCTGTTATATTCAGTTCATAAATATGTAGATCAAGGCATGGAGCAGGTGAAACACGACTCACAAATATAGAGTGGAAAACTCTTCCACTGACCTCTAATGACTGCTCCAAAGTTATGGAGCAATGAAAAATGCTTGATGCTTGAAAAATGCTTCTCTTGATGATAGTTCACAGTGGTATTTTATGCTGGAGTAGGTTATTCTATACCAAATTTCAGCATAAACTTACATTTTCATTAGGAGACATTTTCAAATTGTTACAGACTAATGAAAGCAGGCGTATCTCAACATAACTGGAAACAATTCAAAGAGGACTCATTAAAACAGTCCCATTTTGGAACACGATCTTCTTCCATGTGACTGAAATGGCCTGATTCTCATTGACTTTGAATTTACTATAAACTTACTAATAACTCAATGTGTCTTACACGTGTATAACCAGAAACTCTCAACTTTTTAAAAGGAGGATGTGCAAAGAGCATTCCATGTGGGAAAGGGGAAAAGAAAGAGGAAGCAAAATACTGAAGGAATAGCAAAGATACGGAGAAGGGAGGGAGGGAGGGAGGGAGGGAGGGAGGGAGGGAGGGAGGGAGGGAGGGAGGGAGGGAGGGAGGGAGGAAGGGAGGAAGGGAGGAAGGAAGGAAGGAAGGAAGGAAGGAAGGAAGGAAGGAAGGAAGGAAGGAAGGAAGGAAGGAAGGAAGGAAGGAAGGAAGGAAGGAAGGAAGGAAGGAAGGAAGGAAGGAAGGAAGGAAGGAAGGAAGGAAGGAAGGAAGGAAGGAAGGAAGGAAGGAAGGAAGGAAGGAAGGAAGGAAGGAAGGAAGGAAGGAAGGAAGGAAGGAAGGAAGGAAGGAAGGAAGGAAGGAAGGAAGGAAGGAAGGAAGGAAGGAAGGAAGGAAGGAAGGAAGGAAGGAAGGAAGGAAGGAAGGAAGGAAGGAAGGAAGGAAGGAAGGAAGGAAGGAAGGAAGGAAGGAAGGAAGGAAGGAAGGAAGGAAGGAAGGAAGGAAGGAAGGAAGGAAGGAAGGAAATAATTAAGGAGAAAATACAGGACAATATTTTGCAGTTAGGAAAAGAGAAGGGAACGCTGTGTATTTACTCACTTAAGTTTGACAAATTTCCGGCATGGCACGGTGTTTTTTTGGCAGCTTTCCATGAGAGGATCCACATCCTCAACAATGACAAAGGGAGCCTCCTCCAGCGTGACAATGCTCAGGTGGTTGTCGTCGGGGTCACTGTCTGCGAAGGAGCTGTACCTCGGCCACACTGAGTACTTCAGGCTCAGGGAGTTGTTCTCCCACTTCCCCACCTGAAAGGCCAAGATCCACAGGCTGCTAAGAGCTGCTTGCTGGTGTTTGACAAAAGGGAGCCAGTGTTAAATGGGCTGGGACACAGGTACAGGGAATTATATGGCCAGGACAGTTGGTTTGAGGTTTTGTTTTTAAAATTACTTTAAAATTTATTAGTAATTGCATGAAATGAGCAAATGCACAGTGGTAAATAAGCTAACATTATTTCAATAGGTAACTGTTTTATACAGACTGCATGTCATCAGTTAACACAATCTATCACCTGGCATAACATGGACTGAAATTTGACATTCAGCATTTCTATTTGAGCCAAAGCAGCAACCAGATATTCCATTTGTAATCAGGACCCATTTGAGGTAATAAAATAATTATTAAAAAAAAAAATCAACTAACCAACCAAACCCCACAAACCCCAAACAAAAACCCTAATGCACACTTACATTACATGTCTGACCGATAACCATAATATCATCATGTCTGTACCTTCCCAAAGAGAAGACTCTTCTGTTCTTATACATTGAAAAGCCATTGTAAAAGTCTTTACCCAACTTCCACTGGAGCCAGACCAAACCACATTTTTAGTAAGAATTTCCATTAGAAATAGTTCTCATTAGAAATAACTATTTTATCCTGCCAACTGTTGGGTACGTTTAAGAAAGCAAACCCCACAAGCAAACTGCACGTGAAAATTGCCAGCTTGTTTACTATTATAAAATATCCCTTCTAAATTAACCCACATTTCTTTCCATTTCCAGATCACCAGAAGGAGGTTTATGATTTAAATGTTTTTGAGTCTAGTGTTTTCCTCCTCAGATTGTTTAACTACTTTCTATCCAGAAATTTAATTACATGTTTTATCTGATGACAGATAATATAAATGAGCTAGCAATCCACATAATTTATAACCTAATGCATTTTAATAATTCTTGAGTTGCTTAAGCAAAACAAATGACAACATAATCAAAAGACTGTTAAAATATTTCTTTTACAAGGAAAATGGTGGGAATTAACAGTACAATAAGAGACTCAGGTCCTTAAAAAAAATTAAAATGGTTGCCTACATTCTGTCATCTAAAAACTTGAAAGTTAATCACAAAAATTCCCAAAGAACATGATTTATATCCATTTCTATTTAGGGAAGCCTGTAAGCACATGACCCTTGCAGTTTCCTTTCCATCCTGTTTATAAGTCAAGATGTTCTACTGAACTTTAATGTAGGAGGCAGAAATGTCAAATCTCTACTCACTTAAATTAGGAAATTCAAAATATCTCAAGCGAAGTAGGAATTCTTAAATCAATGGGAATTGTATATATGATTACTGTGTATATACATTTCTAGTATGAAATTTAACCAAAACACAGCGGACAAAACCTTGAGGAGAGAAGCTAGTTCAGACACCGGGAAATAGTCTATTGTTTCTATAAATAAATCCATTTAATTGTCAAGGTATGGTGCGTAGTGGCAGGGACAGCAGTGTGTGCTGGCTTACACGAGCGTACACGGTGCCGTCACAGCCCTGGGTACAACACGGAAGGGGCCATCTGGAATGGGGAGGATTCCAGCCAGCCCAGGACCTCAGACAAACAGCAAACGTGCCAAGGAATACAAGGGATTTCAGAAACGGAAAATGTGCCCGACCGTCTGCCTGTTCCAAGCATCAGAAGGAAATGTCATGGCATTTGTGTGGTCAGGAGTGCAGCAGGGGCAGCTCTGCCTTCCCAAACCACTTGGTGCAGGATGCTGGGAGGAGGCAGATCCTGGTCCTGAGGGACATCCCTGTGCCAGCCACTCCTGATCCCGAGGCACATCCCTGTGCCAGCCACCCCCAGCATCTGCATCCCTGTCACAGGGAGCAGCAGGAACCATGAGTTCACCTGGTCCTGACAAGAACACGATTGCCTTGATGTTATTAACAGAAGAACAACACCACAGTTGATGATATTCTGATATCATCATTTCTGATATTCTTTCTACTTCAGTGGGAGTAACTCCATTTTACTGTTCTGAGGAGGATGAACCAGACACATTTAAATACCTGGATCTGGGGAAATGCTAATTTCTTCTGAGAGCTGTGTCTACGAAACTGCTGTGTTGAGGTAATAAACACAGTAGTATGTATTTATAAACCAAGTATTTTTTTAAAAAGAAAACTTCAAGCTGAGGGTAACAAGCTAAATATGCAGATATGTTTTGCTACAGAATGGTCAAAAAGTGTATGCATGTACATTTACTGTACTATATACAAATGCCACAAAATATCCAGAGACTCATGAAAAATTTCTTTCATTCCTAGTTATACTGATAATAAATATGAGTTTGATGCCAGAGAAATACAGAAGGTGGCCTTCACTTGAAAAAGGGGCAGTAGAAACATTTTTGGGACAGATTGTGCCCCAAACCATTTACAGCCAAAAGAATGGAAATTACCTAAAAAATATGGTTTCAACAGTGCATCAAACCATTGATTCACTATTGTAGGTGTAAAACTCATCTTCAAGTAAAGACATGCAATGGTACATATAACCATTGTATTTCTTTTGAACTTGCACATTCTTTCCTATTTTCTCCCACTTCACATGCAGTCTGGAATATTCCCTTTGGTTTAATCTCTACAGGATGCAGGGAGGGAAGGGGAAAATAGCTGAGAGCATGAAAGAGCTCATTTGAAGTCAGACTGAGTTAGAAGTCACAGGGTGCTCATCTCATCTCATCCACTGTTGCCTAAAGCACCCCACATTGGACTCTGGCACATGTGCTTTGACCACCTCATCCAAGTCTCGTTATCTTTGGAAGACTGCAGACAAGGAGAGTAATAATGAAGAATTTGGTGTGTTTCTGTGTGGCAGCCAAAGGCAGAGACCTGCACAGTTACACATTGCTGTACCTCAGAGTCCCCCTCCCGCTGCATCCTAAAGAAGTCTCTGAACAATGTAAGGATGATTGACACATTCCTGCTCACACACCCTCACAGAGGCCATCAAACCAGAGAAAAAGAGCAAGGCCAGATCCTGAGCAGAGCTTCCCTGTGCGCCGATGTTGGCACAGAAAGAGACTCTGTCACACCAGCATATCTCACCAAAACCAAACAAATACCTTGGTCCTGTCACCCTCCTCCCAGCAGATGGGAACTGAACACAGCACACACTCATCATCCCTTTGTAAGAAAAAATGTTACATGACAACATGGATACTAAATGCACTCCCAGGACTACTCAGCCAAACCTTTCAAAATAGCAAGATTTTCAGGGATGTTCCTTTTACATTTAACACACATACATTGCAAAACATACTTTTTGAGCTGTCCCAGTTAAGAAAATACTGCTGAGCAAATAAAAAATCTAGCCCATCTTGCTTTATTGAAAAACTATTTACTACTATTTTTTCATTACACTTTTCCACTTAAAAGGAAGAGCTACTATGGCAAGCTTTAAATCAATAACTAAAAAGCTAAAATAGAGTTTGTCAGGTTAGCAATAACAGCTGCAGAACAAAGCACAAGAGCAAAACCCTTCCTCCAGACACAACATCTGCTGTACACCTCCTGCTGTAAACCTTTGTGTCACTTTAATGATTCTGAAGGTCCATATTTCACAAGGGCACTCTAAATTTAAATGACAAAATATGATGCAAGCAGTTCCATGTCTTATTAATAAGAAGTGTTTTACAGTCCTGAATGCTTTGAAGATATCCATTTAAAGACTTTGAAGTTTTCAAAATTTGCTGCAAAATCTCATCTGGGAAATGCAAATGTCCTGCTCTTCCCTCATGGCTGCTGCTGACGCCATCAGGAAGGCACCAGTCCTGTGACCAGCAGGGCTCCAAGGAAAACACAGGACCCAGAGAGATTATAAACAAACAGGAGGAGAAAGAAATGCTACCACCTCCTGCAGCCTCATTTTTCAATATGGAATTATTAATTAGCAGTCACCAAATCCTGAGGGGCTGGTACAGTTTTGGTTCTGGGCAACGTCCAGGGCCAGAGTTGTACAGGGCCAGAGTTCAGACTCATGCCAGAGAAGCCATTTTAAGAGCTGATTATGTCATTAGAAAGGAAGAGATCTAAACAAATTGACAGCTCCTTCCTCCATCTCCCAGTGGGAGATGTCACCTATGCACTCAGTGAAGACCTTACAGCTCTCCAGAAATGCCCAGACATACCTTTATCTTCAGAGAGCGAGAGCTGCCCTGAAAGTCTTCCTGTTCTTTAATACATAGGTGTAAAGAACAGGGGCAAAGCACACCACCTCTGCTTTCCATGGGAGTCATGATTGCTTCACAGCAGCAAAGAGGTGGGATCCTCCTTGGGAATACATGATTTAAGAAATGCTGCATAATAGTCGGTGCAATGCAAACAACTCAGCAGAGTAAAGGTCAAAGGAAAGGCCTTTAGGCTAAGCAAAAGCTCACTGATACAGAAACAATATGCAATTTTCAGCTGACAGTAAGTGTCAGGATAGGCATATTTACAGGAAGGCTAAATACACAAAACAACAAGGATGTAATACAGGGAATGACAACCCAACAGATGTTGAAGAGCATGCTGCTACTTCTGCTATGGGCAAAAAGGATGTATCACACTACAACACAGAGCTACTGACAAAAGATACGCCAGCAAATAGATTATTAGCTCAGGCAATTTCATCTGTTCTAGTTAAAATATCTGCAAGTGTTCCTCACAAGTGTTAGGGAACATCTATCATGAGACATGAGGATCCCTCAGCTGTCATGACCCTTGCTCAAAACAATCGAGATTTCACAAGAAATTACCAGGGAGCACCTCACTGATTTTTTTATCCCTACAGTACTCAGACAAAAAGCTCTGTCAGAAATCTACCCAAGCATTGGGTTTCTCAGCTCCTGCCTAGTGAAGTCAGCTCCACAGTCAAATACAGGAGCTCTTTTTGGGCTATGTGATGGTGGATGTTGGTAGCCAGATGGAGCTCTCCGTGAAGACCTTGGTTCATTTATTCCAGGCAGGAATCACGCACCCTCTGCCCACTCCTTCCTACTTAGATACAAATGTGTACAACCCCACACAGAGCTTGTAAACCTGGCATACGCTACCTCATCAGAGAAAAATCAAGTTCTGCATTAAATCCTGCATTAGTAGAAAGTTAAAGATGACAGGCTCTGTTTAGAATAAACCTGCATGTAATAGTTCTTGCAGTGGTGTTTCATTAGCAATTGTGCCATGTAGTACTCAAATTCACCCAGAATACAGACCACCATGATAATTTTATCTGTATATACCTGGAGCATCAGTAAAAATTGCTTTTACCCTAGAACTCGTCTTTACACATGGAACACACTCATCTTTAAATACAGTATTCCTCACCTCACTTAAAATATGTGATACACAGTGCTTTATTTCCACATTTAAAAGTATGTTAAAAATAAAGAAAAAAAGCCAGACTAGCAGACTGTGAAGCTGGCAGCTCAGTGAAGTTGATGGGCCAGGTGAGACATGCAGGTCCCACCTCTCCGAGGTAACATGAACACGAGGGCTGCAGCTGGGGCTGCTGAACCCGTGAGGGTTGTTGAGCACTAGCACAGTGATCCTGCAGGGCTTTGGTGATATTTGGGCAACACCATTAACTCTGGTAAATTTATCAAGTTTCACTTTAACAAGCACATTAAGCTTGTCTTCTTAAAAATCTCTTGCCTGAGAACAGCATCCCCTTTGCCTGTCAAGATCAGCAGCAAGAATATGAATGTTGGTGTCAGAAGTTTGAGTAGCTGCTTTAGGATGTGTCAAAATATCTTGCTGGATGCCTGTGAAACATGCCCAAAACGCGATTTTTCAGTCTTCAAACTATTATCATCCAAACAGCTTTCTTCAGCATCTGATGTGGGACAAACCCCTCAGTCAACCCCATTTACATGTGAAGTTAGCACCTCAAAGTTTCAATACTGAGTCACTTGTAAAGAAAAAATAACTTCTTTTCTGAGGGGTGAAATATATGCTCTCCAGCTATGGTTGAACAGCTTCTCTATAACCTCAAGCTTTAAGTGAAGTATATGAATTCTGAAACCAAGGAAAAATTGTATTTGAATAAAAGCAGAATAAAACCAAAGAAAATTTTGTTTTAATAACAAATCTTGAATTTTCAGAACACCAGGTAAAAAAATCTTCACATAAACCACAATTACTGTTTCTACATAAATAAAGTAGCTACTTGCAGTATGTACATTAGTTACATTTTGAGGATTAACAGGCTGTGGCATTGTCATTTTTTCACATAAATTATTTAATTAGATACTAAGACTTGATTTTTTCCATATAGGATTGAGGATATTTAATAAGACTTCAATAAAACCATTCTGTGATACTCCCTGCTACACTGTAAGAGCAAGGAGAAGCACGTGCCTGTCTGGAAACTCAGGGCAGCAAATGTTAGATCTCAGATGAGTAACTTTGACAGTTTTGAAATTGAGCAAAACAGCTCAAGGAGAAAGGAACAAGAGGAAAGAAATTGCCTAAGAGATATGGGGTAAAACGTGCAGCTTGGAGAGAACATTGAGAACACTAGAGAGCTGTTCAAATAAACCATGTGGAAGGGAAGGGCCTTCTCCATCTCTGCGTCAATGGAGCTGAAGCGTACAGTGACACTCTGCTGAAAAGATGTGGGGTGTCCCCAGACAGCCCAGAGCTATGTCCAGCTTGCCAGGATAATTGATTAGTCAGTTTATTTGTCCTCATCCACAGAGGTAGGGATCAGCCTGTGGTCAGGAGAATAAGTCTGGTGGTGACAGAGCGTTCTTGGCTGCCTTCCCCTTCTCCCCTCTGACATAATTCTAATTGAGCTGGCCCCCTTCCCACAGCCCAGTGCTGGAGCAGCAGCACCAGAGCGGCCCGGCCTGCCCTGCCCTCACACCTCGCCTCGCTGGCTGCCAGCAGGGCTCCAAAGCAGGGCCACACACCATCACATATATGCCCATTTTTGTTCTTCCTCCTTGAAGAACCTGACGCTGTGCAGGAAGGGATTTACCGCAGACAAACTCAAGATCAGCCTCCAGAGAGCCCTCGGGCCAGCGCCGTGGGTGCAGTGGGCCCTGCTGCCATCCAGCCACGGGTAGGCACGGCACAGCCTGCCCCAAACCCTCCTTCTCTGCTTACAACAGGCTCCAGTTATTTCTTGGACATTATGTTGGCTCAAATATCCAGTATTTCTTTGCTGGTGTTAGCTCATTTTTCAAAAACATCAAACCCCTCTCTCCTTGTCCTTTGAATGCTCTCTTTAGAGAAGTTTCAAGGTACAAAATGTATGAAATTATTTTAGCATAAGCATTGCTGCCTCTTTGAGCATTTTCTTCCTTTGGCACCTCATACTAATAATATTCCCCCAGCAGTATAATATTTTTTCCAGAACATTATATATGATATGCAGACTGTTGAAGAATTTTAAAATAGGGTAAGAAATTTTCATAACAGTTAGTGAGCAAATGATTCCTCCAAAGATTCAGATTGACACATTTGGAGAGGATTAAATTTATCCAGAGAATTAAATTTGCATCAAATGAACATAACGAAATACACAGCATAATCTAGGACTACTCTCTGTGTTTCTGCATGACTAGCATATTTATTGAGATGTCCTTCAGTAATTCTGATTTTGTCATTATTATTCATCATCATGTAGAGTCTTGTAGTCTTATAAAGTGGAGTTTAAGTTGATTTAATAGGTTTTTGAAAACTATAACAAAAAGAATTCATAAATTTCAGCAGCAATTTAGATAATGCAGAATCACGTTTCATGAATTTGGAATAAAACTGGTGGATGATATAGATGTATGTTTTCCTACAGTCTTACATTAAAAACAGTTTCTTAAAGCAAGTTTTTAAAACACAGGGCCACAGCCTGCAAAACTCAGAGCTAAAATAATCACAGGCTGGGACTGGCGTTCCAAAGAAAAGATGCTTGTGATAAACCTTTTCATTTACTACTTGCATATATGATTAACACTGATATTAAGACATTTTTCCTTCTAGTCTCTATAGAAGTGTATGGAGATCATTTGTCTACCTGGACTCGTCAAGATTCTGAATTTTTTAGGCCAACATTGACAGGATTATTCTCCAACTCAACAGGAACTTCACAGTTTTGGGGGGTTTTTAAGTCTGCTTTTACTATAAAATCTGTTAAAAAACACAAAATCAAGCAAATAAAAAGACTGGAATTTTCAAGATATAAAAATCCATCCAAATTCAAGTATCTGAGGGCCAAGCTTTTGGACATTTTTCAGTTATCCATTTTACTTCACTAAATTTTAAGAAGAACTGGAAATGCAAGATGAGTTTCACAGAAATCTGGAATTCGCGTGGCTTTTCTTTGCTGATCTGCTAAAACTCATCAGATATACTCAGGATCAAGTAAAATTCTCTCTTCTGAAGCGCTGTGACAAAGCTGCTGGAGCAGAACCACTGACACGTGGCATGAATGCTGGTCCCTCAGCACCCGCCGTGCCCGCGCCCAGAGCCGCGCTCACCTTCTCCCATTCCCGCTCGTTGTTCAGCACGATCACCACCAGCCTGGGGTGTGCCTGGTAACCATCCTCTGTGAAGGACAAATCTCTGCCTTCCCACGTCACATTCATCATAAACCTGGAAGGCAAGGGGAGAAAAGTTCATTGAAAAATTAATGGGCTGTCCAGCAGTTAATGAGCAGCAAGTGCAGTCACCAGAACCACTGATTAAATCCACGCACCAAACCCCCAGTGCTGTGGGAAGCCTGTGCTTGCAGCATGGGGAGTCAGGGCATTTCAAGGCAGTTCATAGCTCAAGACAAAGCAAAATATTGTTGATGTATGAATTATAAAGCAAATATCATTTTTAACAGCTTCCACGTTATATATGATTAATCTCTCCTCTCCCTGAATAATCTTGGACACTTTGCACAACCTCACCAGGAAGAACATTTTAAACAAACCCATATCACCCCTGTGTGTAACACTGTACTATTGTGCCACTGAGTCATACACAGAGCAAAGTGCATCCGATCCGTTTTCCCATGTTCAGACCTCGAGGAGTCCTGTCAGCTCTCCCCAAACGTGTAGCTACACACAGTGTTTTTGTAACACAAGGATAAATTCCACTAATACCAAAATCAGACATGAAAGCTTTTAAGGTATTGGTAAATATTCAGTTCAGTAAGCTCAAGAGAAAAAGAATTTCTGTTTTTATTATTTTGTATTTAGCTTAATTTTCAACTGTTTTCAAAAGACATATGAACTAATTAGCATTTTGAATAGGAAAAAAATAGAGGATCACAAAATAAAACATAAAAGAATACAAAAATTTAAAATTTTGTTGGAAAAAATCAAAACTCCACACTGCTAGTGTAAAGCTGACAGGGCTATCCCCACAGTAAGAGGTAAAACTGCAATTCAAAATCTTGGGAAGAAGACAATACGCCCCCCAGCCCATCTCTGTGGTTTGGAGTTATTCACATTGAATTGCTCTGACTTCTCAGTGTATTTAGTTGAAAGAAATTCAGCCCAAGACTGATGCAGACAGGAGTGCAGATGTCCATCTCGTGTTCTGAAGAGCAGAAATTTACTATTCTTCATAGATTGCCTGTAGTGTTTTACCCACAAGAAACCAATACTGTTTTACATGTTTGTATGGGTTTGGAGGGATTTTTTGGGTTAGTTGGTAGGTTGTTCTGGTTGGCTTTTTTAGCAGTAGTAGCAGCATGATCTTCTGGGGAATGTGACATAGACAAAATTCCTCAGCTCCAGATTCAAAGGAGAAGGCTTTGTATTGACATAGCTGCCTTAAAATCCCAGTAGCAGAAGTACACTAAATAAACATATACAGACCCAGAAGAAATAATAGCATTGTATCATAACAGTTATTAATTAAATGTGCACTAGCCTGAACAGCCATAGTAACATCATTCAGCACCGGTTTGACAGCAATTTGTAAACTTACCCATCATAGTAACTCACATTTCATGACAGATTTCCAGTGTGAAAATTTTCCCCTTGACAGAACTTTGCTGTTCAGCTGAACTGTTTTCCCATATATTCCATTTTTCATCTAACAGTGAAAGATCTTGCTTGGGAAGAAAAAGCTTGTTTGCCACCTTGAGAGGCAGCAAATAGGATTTACTTGTGCACACATGTAAGGAACCATCATAACATTCACTCAGTGCTGAAAACCAGTGTCACCCAGTGAGTGAAATACCCGGGAAGTGTGCACAAGGGGAAATCAAGGATCTGCTATGAAAACAGGCAATACTTGCATTTACACTTCTGACCCTCTCCCAATTCACACCCACGAGGTAACACCCCTCAAATGAATACCTCACCTGACAAGGCCAGGCAGAAACCATCCCACTTCACTGAAGCTGAAAGCCAAGAGCTGTGTCCCCTGCTAAGGGCTGGAGCCTAAACACACCCCGTACTCCATCAGGCTTTTGTGCTCACTGGGGTTTTTAACCACACGGAAAATGGTGATTGGACTGGAGTTGAACTCTCCCTTAAGGGAGTTCGGTAGGATCACCACCCCCGATTCCAAATACTACTCATCATATTTTGGAATTAATATGCAAATGTTCTAGCCTGGAAGCTAGTCAAGGGCCATCACAAGATGCAGTGCTGAAGCTCAAGTGTTCCAAAAAGACTAATATGAACCACAACTCTAAAGTGAAAAATTGAACTCAGTGTATATTTTTAAATCATGTGAATTTACCAGCCATTAAGTAAAGAAACATATTTTGCAAGGGGTTTTTTTTGGTTTTTTTTTAATTGTGGTTTGTTTGTTTTTTAATTCCCTGATCTGAAAAGTCTCTTAAAATTGTATTCTCTGATCCAGACACAAAGGTATGTATCAGAGTGATGCACTCTGAGCTACCCCAGATTCTCACACTGCAGCAATAAAAAAGAACTTCAAAGAGATTCTTGTTTCCCCAAGCACATTCTTCTGTACAAAATTCATCAGCTGCCCATGTTCTCCAGAAATCAATGCCTACAACCTACACTCGCTTTTGAAATGTCATTTTTCCTCTGCAAAGGACAGAAGTCCTGCTCTGCTTTTACTGGCCACGATCCCAAACTGCTTGTCCTACAAAAAACAATGAAGTACTTGTCTGTTCCTGGTTAGGAATAATGCTGAAAAGAATTTATATTATGTTATTTTTATAGAGTTTTAAGTTTATCCAAGGTTAATTCTGTGCAAAAGATCTTTGGCTTCTGAATTGGATAAAATATATTTCTGAAGTAGCTTTGGAAATGCAAATTCCTGATCTTAACTAAATGAGGTGTTTAGTTATTTGAACTCCATACTGAGGGGACAGCTAGCAACACACCTTGGATTTGTAGTTAATCTGTTTTCATTCCTCATTAATGCTACAGCCTTTGCAAAGACATGAGAGCACAAGGCCTTGTGATGGTATTATGACACTGGAGTCTTAATTAACTTTTGCAAACTGAAATTTGTAAGATTCCCCAGGTGATCATACATTAAAATGGCACCTTTTTTCTGACAGAAGTTAAGCTAGTCTCACATCAAATCCAAAATAGGTTTTTTTATCATGCAAGGAACCAAACCTTAACTATGTATTTTAAAACACTTTAAACATTTATACAATTCTTTTTTGCTTGTCACCTTCCCCAATAAAACTGAGAAGTGTTGGAACACCACAGCAGAACACTTTTGCTGTTGTGTTCACAGCAAGCCTTTGAAGCACCCAGGTTACAAACTTCTCTCAAGGTTTCCAACTTTATTTTTATAAGACTCAGAAAGATCAAGTAGTTCACACAGAGCTTCAGATTAATACCAAAACTGCAATATTTATCCCTGTCAAAATTCTAACAATCCAGGAAGCCAGAACATACTGAAAAAGCTGGGTTTTCTTACCCTCTAACAAAAGTATCACAACTTCATTGACTCTAATTTCATTAACAAATGGGTGAAGAGTTTGTCAAAGGCATCAGAGCTCAGTTTCCAGAACACCATTTGCTTGGATACAATATTGCTGATATAGAGGCACCTTTCTGAGGAGGCCAGACTCCTCACACGAGACATGGACTTCCTTGTCCATGAAGTGCTTGTTAAGGATTTCCTACAGTGCATGAAAACAATTGAAATCCTGGAGCAGAATCTTTTAGGTTTTCTACTTCTATGGTATAAAAAGCAGTGTTTGCAGGCTATGGCATTTCTTTTGAGGTTTACTATACTTATATCTATGCAAGATACGCAAGTGTTCTCCTAACAAATCCAAGGATTGGAGAACAAAACCAAGAGGGAGTTGCCAAGTGGATTCTCTATTGGGCATTATTTTAAGGAAAAAAACACTACCTTATGTAAATTATTAAGGTCACTTTGTTCCAAAGATCAACCCTAGCTCGGGTTTTGAAAATTTCTCAGGGTAACATGAGAAAGCCAACAAGGATCACACAGAAGGAGTTGTGATGGCACCGGTGGAGCCTCAGCACCCTCCATGTGCTCTCTCTGGGGTGCCAGGGAGGAGCATCCTCACAACAATTCATCTCCTCAGCATGGACACTCTCCTGTGTCCCACAAGACCCTCCAGGACTGGTGGGGCTCAAGAACACAATCAGCTCTGCACTAACAGGCTTGTTTATAGTTAGTGTGAAATTCACCTAGAATGCAGCTCCCAAACACACCAGCAGCTGGGAAAAATAGAATGGGTAAGGCAGAGGCATTAATGCAAATGTGTCCTTTCTAAGCTACCTTCTAAGGACAGAACTTGGTCCCTAGACCTGTAAAACAAAGCACAGGGCCTGACAGTGGAAGGAAGCAGAAATACAGGGGACTCCTCTCTGCCATGAGTTCAGATCTACATTTCCTGCCCTCAGATGAGATAATCAAATTTGATAAACTCCCCAGGTGCCATCATCAGGGACTATCATTTTTTATCCACCGTCCTCTTCACGGTGGGGCAGTGTTACAAATCACTGCCAACTGCAGGCAATGAAGTGAAGCAGCAGAGACTTGGGGAAAAACATGTTGCATAAGAGAAACTCTCCCTCTTCTCTCTCAAAGAAGGAATTTCCAAACTGAGATTTACAACAGATGAAATGCCTCAAAACCAACATCTTATCTGGTGATATTTCTCTTTCCTGCAAATAGTGTAAACCCAACCACTTTAATAACCTAAACAGCCAGCCTATCTGGGCTTGGCATTCACTCAGCCTCATACCTAAAAAAGCAGGAGTGAATCCAAATTTTGCTTTCATCTCTATCTTGTTGAGGCTCTGAACTGCTGAACTTCCTTACTATGATTCAACCATGACATTTGAATGATAATTATCAGTAAAAACCCCAAGACACATTATTTATCATTAGGAAACAGATTTCCTCTATAAAATTAAATTAAAAAATGCTGACTGTAGAACATATAATGAGTGAAGTACATATAGAAATACGTGTGCAGTAGAACCCTTTTAAACAAAGTACTGATGCATTTTTTAAAGTCAATTCCATATCTTATGCTATGTAGGATTTTTTTTCTAAATTCAAATCCTTTGCAGTGATGCAGAGTCACTTCTTCCTCTTTGTGCATCCTCCTCCTCCTCCCCCTCCCAGCCCTCACTCCTCCACAAGGGTACCTTGCTTTGGAGCTGTGTCTCCCTAGGCCTTGAGCCAGCACGGATGAGTAAAACTTTGGGAGCAATGTGCTCAGTGACTGTGCAAAAGGAACGGCACGCCAGCTTCTGGGACCTCCTGCCAGCTGCTCCTTAAAGCATTCACTGCCACTGCCTCTGGAAAAGTTTGCCCCAGTTCTGCAGATAAACAACAAAACTCTTGGGGAACCCTTCGGAAAGAGGGGCAAAGGGAGGGAGCAAAACCAGAAAGGGCTCAACTCCCTGGGATATGGCACAGATGAGTGTAACTAAACACCAGAATGTTTAGCAAGTTAATGCTATTATTAGCATCAACATTTCAAAAAAAGCCCTAATTTGATCACATATTGCTGCACCACCTCAGAAGCACCCCAAACTCTTCCCCATGATATGTGCCTGGCCTCCTGCAAGGGGCAGGATGCCTGCAGCAGCTCCATCTCCAAGAACATTCACTGATACGTTGATTTTTGAGCCCTGCTTTCAGCCCTGAAGGCAGGCTCTGCTCAACTGCCCAAGACCATGCTTGTTCTCTTCTTTTAAATTATTTTAATCATCACAATAACAAGGTAATGTTCTAATCCAGTAACTGTTTGGTACTTTCTGCCTCCTAAAATGACCTAACCTAGGAGAAAATTCTAATACAGATTTTCAACAATATCTTAATCACTTTGTCAGTAAACCAGCACCATGCTGGGGTCTCTGGGGTGGAGTGTTCCCCTACACAACCCCTCTTTTGTTGCCTGTGAAGTTTAGTTTTACTTTGGACTCATATATAATTAGTTAAATATTTATACACCTTCAAACATCCAGAAAAGATGATACCTATTCCCAAGTCTTTGGACTTAAATGAACAAATCCTCTATAAATTGGCTGTTGATGTACGTGGGAAAAGATTAAACAGATTTCCTGGATTATTCATCAAACCATTGTCTCCCTTTAATCCCAGATTTCACTTAAAGGAGGCAAATTTATCTGTTATGCTAAAAGATGGAATCAAAATATTGAACTTGGTGAATGACTATCAGGACAAGGGGAACAGCAAACCCTCCCCGTCTGAAGGGGGTGCTGTGCTGAACAGTAACAGCAGCACAGCAGCAAGGCCAACCAAGCTTTTGTCCCTGGCCCTATGGACTGCCCACTGCTCATGCTCCTGGTTCAGTGATGACAAATAAAGGAAATTGTGCTTGGGAAGAGTAGGATACTTTCTGGACCTACACCTTCACTGCCAAAGGATGGGTCTCCAAATCCTGCCTATAGCTTGGCTGTATTTCAGAACAGAATCCCACTAAATGTCAGCACCACATGGCAAACATCTGAGTACCTATGAAAACATCTTTTTGCTTTGCAGGATAATGGCAGCAGCTTTACCATCCTCATCCATCCCTGTAAGGATCAGCGTGGTTGGAAATGTTGCAGTGAAATGTCTCTCCCGGGGTCATGACTTTCATACACACCATGAGTACTCTTGTAAACAAAGCAGCACAATTTCAATGCACAAAGCAGCAGCATTTGCCATGACTGGCAGGGTTATTGTGTTTTGTTGTTTGTTTGCTTCCATGTTTTCCTTTTTTCGGAGAGAACAAGAGTTTGTTCAACTGACTTGGCATTAATGAGGTGCTAATTCTATTTATCCTGCTTGCCAGTATTTCACAAAATAGTGGTTTTCTGCCTTGGGAGACTGGGTCTTACACAAATAGAAAGAGATGATCTGAATCAATACAGATACAAATATACATATATATCTGTGGTTTTAATGCATTGAAAATGAGCACCGTATTTTATTATAACTCCTTTATTCATAGGGAAAAACCAGCTTTCCCATGTGTACCAGAAATGAACATTGATCAGATCATTCCAAAAACTAAAGCAAACTTGATTGTCTTCTGGGTCTAGGAAGCCAATAAAAGCATCTCAGAATTGCAGTGATGGGGGAAAGATAAATTGTGTGCTTCAAAACAAATTTATCTTCAAACCAATTTAATACTCAAAGGATTTAAGAGGGAGGAGGAGCTTTTACTTCATGGCTTTCTTTACATAGAATTTCTTCACAAACAGAGATAAAATTGCTATCTAGATGTGGGAAGTCACACATAAACCATTACTAACTTCCATTTACAAGCAAATTAGCTATTATAGCATAGCCTCAGAATACTACCCTGGGTTTAAAGCTGAATTAGATTGTCATTATAATAGATGTAGCCTAAAAATCCTGGTGTTTTTTCTTTATTTTGAGCTTTGTTTTGCTCAGGCATCCCCTTACACAGCCTCTTCCCTGACTTTCACTGAGTTCTCTGCTTCTGAGCTTCCAGCAGTGCCTTCTTGTTCAACCCTACTTCTCCAGCACTGATTCCCAGATGGACAGGGGGACAGAGCACAGCAGATCCCAGGTCCATAAGCTATTTACAGTTACTTTAGCCATTTCCATTAGGAACATGCTCCAAAAACCTTTCTTCATGTTAGTTTCTTAATACAGCACATACACATTTATCTTGTAGTTTACAATATGAAACTGCACTTTCTGGGACCTGAAACTGAAGATTCCACTTCACAGTAACACCACAACTTAGGCATTGATTTGTCATGTAAAGTAGAAAAGTACAATTTAGTGATGAGGATGAGAAAGTGCAATGAATTTATGTAATTCACCTTGGCATGGAGAGACTGGTCAGCTCCCTGAGATTACTTAATACTGGTAAATGCTTGTATATACTTGCCTTGCTAGCAGATTATATGTGACAGGAATAGTCTTGGGGAGTTATTACATAAGAAAGACTATATAAAGTTTATTCATTTTAGTATAATTCTGACATTTCTAAATTAAAAATAGCCTGCTTCTTGTTCTTGTAGTGTTGGAGAAGCTCAAAGAATCTCCAGGAAACATATTTTTACTTCATAGCTCAGTGTTTCACATCAGGAAGTGACTTTTTTAACCACAGTGCACTACAGCTTCTCCCATTAATAATTCCTGGGTGCATCATGCACTGCACTCTGCAGAATCTCCTGGTGAAGTCTAATCTCACTGCCCTAGCACTCACAAGCCCTATTCTTGTACTCATGCAGATTTAAAGAGAAAATAAAGATCTTTTTAAAAAAATACAGCTTATGCTGAGTACTGAATACTTAACTCAAGTCTACACTCGTGTATTAGCCAAACAGGGTAGGAGCCTTTTTCAAAACAGGTTCAAGTGTCCCTTCCAAGAGTATTTTAAACCCCAACACTTATGACAGAACACAACTTAACTTTCACAGAAGCTGGAGTTCAATTATTAATAGTGGACTGCTTTGTTTGTAGGTCAGGTCCTACTGTTAAGGCACAGGATTTGGTTAGCAGGATGCTTCCCCCGTTCCCTGGCACTGTCAGCACATGCATCAGGAAATAGCACAGGGATGCCACGCCGGGTCAGGTGGGACAGACCCCCCAGCAGCGCCTCCCCCTGCTCTGCCCTGACACCAGGGACACACCACACCTTTCCCAGAGCCCTGCTGGGCCACAGAGCTGCTCCCAGGGGCAAATGGGGCAGCAGGAAAAGAACCAGGGGGGTTCTGCAATGTCTCCAGGGACTTGGTAGTTTTAGAGGCAGAGGCTTAAAAATAAGAAAGGGTGCACAAAAAAAACC
Source organism: Acrocephalus scirpaceus scirpaceus (assembly GCA_910950805.1). Taxonomy (NCBI): domain Eukaryota; kingdom Metazoa; phylum Chordata; class Aves; order Passeriformes; family Sylviidae; genus Acrocephalus; species Acrocephalus scirpaceus. The sequence goes on from OU383786.1 coordinate 6,083,292, forward strand.
TGCAAGTGTCATAATAAAGACAAGTTCTCACTAAGGAAATGTTAAAATCCATTTACTTGGTTGCATTTGGCTTATAAGAAAGCTTCTGAAGAATGCTGTGTGCAAAGATGCTGTTTTCATGGAAAACAACTGTTCCAGGACATCGTGTGGCAATCAACTCCTAATCCAAATATGCACTATACAATATGCACTAATCCAAATTAAAACTGCTTCAAAATCTCCTTTCTGAAATCAGCACCAACTTTCCTTCCTGTGCCAATTCTATCCTGCTTTTCTGTAGAAAGAGCTTCATCTGCACTATTTGGTCAGAACAAATGTCATAAATACTGCTTAGTAGCTTCCATATTGTCAAAAGCTATTAAAAAATACACAAGATACCCTACTTCCTCTCACAGACCAGATAAAGAAATATATTACCATTTTGGATAGAACTTTTTGGATAGAAGTAATCAGGAGTATCATGTCTAAAAGGGATAATTAGAAGGAATAATAAGAATAGAATCCTGATTTAAACTTTGGCAGTTCCCATCTGACAAACTGTTTAGAGAAAACATCTATATCAGCTCAGATTAATGCCGATTAAGTTTTACAGTTATTCTATTAGAGGTGGCAAAAATATACCCTTACAAGTAAAGGGGACAGATTTCAGTTCTTATGTGATAAAAAGCTGCCTAACTAATCTAATACTTCTATAATTTCCAGGGACAACGCTTTAATGCTTCACATTGCTTGTCTTCTAAAATATTACCAGGTTCCTGCTGATGCAAATGATACAGGCACAGCCTCCAGAGCATTTTGGCAATTTTACCTCATAGTTAAGTACACAACTGTCCAATTTTGTTAACTCAGCTTCATATCCTCCAAGACCAATTTCTGTCATCTTCTACACTAGATTCAGAGCAGTGTTTATTCTCCACAGCACATATCACCTCCAGGAGCACAGCTATCAGTGCAGCAAGTCCTCTTGCACACTCCCCTGGAACATCTGAAAACCACTGCTTAAAAAGGGCTCAGCAGGATTAGCAAAAAAGAAATATTCTCCTTCAAGAAACATACAGTGGCAACAGAAGAGAAAACTGTCAATGCCACACAGGTTAAAATAAGCCAAAGCAATCATCCTTACTTGTGCAACGTTTGAGAGGGACGGTCATTTTTCTCCAGTTGTCCATAGCAGCTCGTTCTTGCTTCAGGAATGAAGGAGTACTTTTCCAGCATGGCTGATGCAGCAGTGGCAATAACCCCAAGGCCATCCCGTACCCGAGCTTCTAAACTGTAGTCCCACTCATCGTAAGCTGCTGAAATGAGTCCTGAAGGAAACTCCTTGGGAGTGATTTCTGTGTTACCACTAACCAGGCTGGGAACTATCCAAAAGAAATCATAGCCAGTAAGGCCCAGGGACCGAGCCTCATCCAGGATGTAGACAGCTTCATCCTTGGAACAATACAGCAGGATGACGGATGAGTGGATTTTCTTCAGCTGAATTTGAGTCTTGGCATCTCCAAAGGCAGTATCGAGTATGATGATGTTCTGCATGTCCCAGCCCACAAAACTGTTTTCCACAGTGGTCTTAATGACATTGATGAAATCTCGATATCCAGGGAAAGTGGTGGTCACCAGAGAGAACACGTGCCAGTCATAATCCTGCATGATCTTCAGCATGATAATGGCTTCTTGCTGGATGGAAGCCCCAAACTGGAAGAACGTGGACATGACATCCTAGAATACCAAACACAGCAAAAGATTAGTAACTTGGTACAACTCCAAAGAGAACAGAATCTCTAATTCTTCTGTTTTCTGTTCTACTGGAGCTCCCAAACTTCCATTGCATTCCAGTAACTTCCTGTGGTTTATCATTTTCAGAACATCAGTAAGCAACACTGATCATAGGTACTTACAGCTCATCAAAGTATTTGCCAAAAAGTAACAAACCAATATTTATCTATAATATTAGAAAATTTCTAAGTGTTGGATCACTTGAAGAGAACAACTCAAATCAGTAGCTACTGAGGAAACTCCCTGGGGACAGCCACCCACAGTTAAACAATTCCCCAGCTGGAGGTTTTACATTCCTGCAAACGTATGAATGCAACCCAACAAACTCTCAACGATTTGTAGTTACAATGGGAATAAACTGCAATGCACATGCTGTAGACATGCTGGAGGAGCTCTACCTCCAGACATAATGTCTGAGGGAGACTTCATTTCCAAGGTTCACTAGACTTGGTGGGAGTTCAGACTCTGCAGAAGATTTTCTGTCCCCAGGGACTGAGTTCACTACTGGTCCCACTCCATTCAAAGCACACGGCCCATTGATGCCTGATACAGAATTAACAGGACGGGACTCTGAGGACAACCAGCAATCTGTCAGTGGCCTCATTAAAAGACTTAAATGGAAATAACTTCAAACAATGGCCTCAAAGTCTGGAATTGCTCTGTAATGTTGCTCAACACAGATTTGTTTCTAATATTTGTCTCATGATTTACAGAATTCATAATATTTTATACAGCATAAGGACAGGTGCTGATTATTTTAACATCATCAGAAATAGGCAGCACAATTAATTTTGTTGGCACTAAATCTCCAAACACTTTCAGTGATCTATCTTTACTGAGTTGCTGTAAGATATAAATTTATTTTTTAATTTTACATTCTGCACTTACATCAAATAACTAGAGTGCCAAAACCATACATGGGAAGCTTTATAATTCTTTATTTTTATTTTACTTCAGTATGTATTCTTGACCAGTAGAGGCAACTTATTTGCATCATTTTCAGACACAGAAAGCATGAACTCTCAGTGAAACAAAAGCTTATGATTTAAAAATAAGATATAAATCATTCAAGATTTCTTATGCTGGCTTCTGAAAGAAGACACATATGGTGCTTTTAATTTAAAGAGTTTTATGACCACGGTCACAAACTGCTATCCTATTTTACACTTGCAGGGAACAGAAAGAGATTAATTAATTTGAGTTTCATAGCAGGGTAGTGTTAAACATACAGATATTAGTGAGAATGATAGCTCAGCTCTGCAAGCTCTGCAAATCTATGCCAGGAAAACAGTCTGTACTTTTTTTTAATAGAAAATAAGGAGTGTTATTACTTTCCAAGTGTTAAGAAGCTGACATCAGGATTTTATATAGCTTGACAGCAGTAAAAGTCTTACAACTTGTGTCAGACCCTGAAGACTGATATTGAAGGTATAAAATACACACTGCTGGTGGTAATGAAATCATTTGCCATGGCTTCTTTGGTACCTCAGTGATGATATTCCGAATGCTAGAGACAGATTTGAAATATTTTGGGTTAATTACAAATGTTATAAAATATGTTCTGGAGAAGAATTGAACAAGGAATTCTGAATTCTTCTAGGAGCTGTTTCCTGGTGACCTGCACTAGATACTTAAAAACCAGCAAACAAGATTTTCATATAGGGACTCTCACTGCTAAAGGAACCCAGCATACAGAAAGGCTGCTCAGAGTCAGCATTTAATGATTTGCTACTACAAAGTAAAGTAGATATCTAGAGACAGTGCCATGAATCCAACTGCAGCTCCTAACTGAGCATATAAAATATTGTAATGCAAAGCCAATCACTTCAGTTTTCTTCTCCAACTCTTCTCTTGGTTTCCATTTATGAAGATGCTAAATTAAAGTAAAAAGTAAAATAATTTACAGTGTGTTAAGTAGATTATATCCATATCCTTTCACTCTTTCACCATTTCTATAGGTGTTTTATAGCAATGGAATTATTTCAAACAATACATACACCTTGGTTCTTTGTGCATCACAAGGAACTTCTCCAATGAAGCAACCGAAGTATTTAAGGGCAAAAACAATCACATGGACATTTTCATGTGTGACCTTTCTAACTAGTAAATACAGATTTTTGACCTGGAGCAGTCCTTGGCACCTTCCCTGGCAATTAAGAACAGTCTTGAGCACAATGCTCTGTGTCACCATTGCAGCAGGCTGACAACAAAAGAGAAGTAATAAAAGTAAATCCTTTCCTTTTTTAAATATTGTGTTAGGAAAACAGTTTGTGAAAGGAGCTTTAGACATTTTCATAAAGGTCACACCCATGTCACAAGAACCCGTTTCCTATAATTGTGACTGCAAAGTCTAGTCAAAATCAGGCAATCATGATCAATTTGTGACTAAAATACTGAAAAAATCTGTAATTACACTGTGAAAAGATGTTTGGGTTCAGGAAAAATGGATACATGAACAACACAAGTGAGATTCTCATCTGAAGGAATTCCATATAACTTCACTGACTTCACTGGATGCTTTTACAGAGCTGAAGATCTGACTGTGTATTTACAATGCATTTGAAACAGATGGAAAATTACAAGGAAATTGCCGCCTTAGGAAGTTCAGCAGATACTTAAATGACTATGAGGAGAATATTCAAGGACATATCCATTAAACTGAGGGGGGAAGGGTGGAGTTTTGTGAAGAAATAGCAAATAAATAAAACTGTAACAGATTCAACCACTGTATTCTTAAACATCTACAGAGCTTGTCATTTTGGGGGGTTTTAAGTTTCACATTTTTTCAAAAAGTATTATTCTGTGAACTGTGATTATTCCTCTCCTTTATACGGACTTAAATTCCATATGTGTAACAAAATACTAAGTTCCAATTTTCTATATTCAAATGCAAACTAGAATGATGTTTGTAAAAAAACAGAATTATTCAGTTATTTCCATTTAACTGTCATCTTGTCATGCATTGAGACATTCATCTAAATCATTGCTGAAGTAGGAATACAGATGTAATATCAGAGGTGCTTTGAATGCATACCAGAAATATTTTTTTTCTTCATTCCTCAGTGTCCCCAACTATTGAGATTACTGATGGAGGTTGTAAGGAAGGAGTACAATATATCCAGGACAAGAAAAATTTTACAGAGGAATTTCTCAGATAAATCTCAAAGCATGACAATCCCAAGATGTTACAATCGGTATGAGTAAAAATTTAGTTGGAAGAAGTAGTTTTCTCTTCCAACCTCTTAGCTAGATTCCACCACATCCATGTGAACAAAAAACAGCAATGAAAAGAGAAGCTAAAGAGCAAATGAAAACTTTTTGTTTCTTTCTGTCTTGCACATGAGTGTACAGTTCACAGCAAAACATCTCCCCATATGTTTCACAGCAGAGGGAAGTAATCCTTCAGTTTGCTTCTTGCTTAATGTTATTCCTAATTCTGTAGGTGCCAAAGTTCTGTCACTGAGGAGAAGGGCACTTCAATGTTCCCACCCTTGTGCACAAAGCAGCCCAGCTCTCCCTGCTGCTGTCCTTTTATAGATTAATATATTAGAGTAAATTGGTTTTAATTAGTGTACTGGGTCTATAAATCTGTCACTGTTGTCAGAATTGCACATTTCACTTCTCAAGTCCAGCAAATTACAGGAATATTTCTCTGGAAACCTCATCCTCAGCTATTTTCATGACACCTTAGTTTCCCAGCTCTGGCTTTTCCAGGAGCTGTAACAGCTGAGCTAAGCCCTGGTGGTACTTTGTGCCAGCCAGGGAAAAAGCTGCAGGAGTTGGTCAGTTGAGGAAAGCAATATTTGTTACCTAAACTAGTGCAGCTTTTGCTAAATGAAAATTAAACTCTAAACCAGAACAAAACTGGCATCAACACAGGACCAAATCAATTTTCCACTCCGCAGACATGGCAAGGGACAGTCACTTCACTGGTAAGACAATATTATGACAGGAAGGAAAAACCAATATGAAAGAGAGTTTAAAAACTAATCCAGAGGATGATTTATTCAAATAGCAACAAGATTATCATGACAGGACTATAAGTAGGACTTTAAAGTGATTATAATCGCTTCATTCTTACTCTCTTTCACAGAGATCGGCAAAAATAATTTTTTTTCTGATTTAACACCACTGCAAACAGACATCCCATTCTTATAAAGATTTATGGCATGTGGCACCAGGTCTCCATACACATTGCAAGCTGCTCCCTGTCTAATGAAATATAGTAGTTATTTGTAATTTTTATAAAGACTGGAAAAAATTAAAGCCAGAAGTTAGTCATGAATTTAACTGAATAACTTAGCATCATATCAAAAATTTACTGAATAAAATTATTTGTGCTGATCTCAAATGTAGGTTAAAAAAATGCATCTTGCAGGGTGTTAACTTGGTACCATTTTTCTTGGAGTACTTGAAGTGGTGCATTGATTCCCTGGTAAGCATAAAGTGAATTGCATTTCTCTACCATGAATATCCAGGCCCCAGCCACAGGGTTTTCCTTCGTGGAAGGGCACAGACATATGCCAAACTCTCAGTAAATGCAAGCACTGAAGTGGAAGAGCTGAAAGGAAAACCTTTCCTCCAAGACACCCTGCATATTTTTGAATTCTTAAGTTATTAAATTCCGCCTCTATTCATTAAGAGATAGAACACACAATTCCCAACACAAACAGTTCACTGAGGTGCCCAGGGAGAAAACTCCTCCATTTATTACCATGGGAGCAATTTCAGGGAGATGATACAAAAATTTGTACTTTCATACAAAGCACAGCATGTGAGGGTGGAAATAATTTACTCATTCTTACAAAAAGCAGAAAATACTTGCTTCCCAAGGACCTGGCACCACTCTGGCCTCACACATGGTGAAACCTTGGTAGAAAAAGGGTGGAAATTTTCTTACGCTGTAATTTAACTTATGCAAATGCAAAGCCACAGAATGTATAAAGGTCAACAGAAAGGACACACCGAGGCCTTACTTTTTATTTTAAAAGTTTGCTCTAGGAGAGGAACATTGAAGTTAGAAAAGGGCAGTAGAAAGCAAGGGAGTACATTATGGCTTTCCAACATCTGACATGTCCCCTTTTATTATTTCACGGAATAAATATCAGAGAAACTTGATTTCAAAAGGTTAGCACTGGCTTAATCAAGCATGTTCTTTCCCATTTCCAGAGGGAGTCTGCAGAAATTCATTTTGCAAAGACTTCTGTATTTTTAGGTCATGGCTTCATCCTAAGAATTTTGCTAGATAACAGGTTTGTGGGTTTTTTTCTTTTTCAATATATCCATTGAATGTTATATTACCTATTTGGCTTATCTAAGCCTGCTATAAGAGCGGAAGTTTCTCACTATTTTTTTTCCTTTTTTGGTACCAGAATAGCAAATAAACAAAGAGAAAGGAATGAGAACAGGGTTTCTAGAGATCATTGCAGAGTCACCTGGGTTTGATCCTTTACATTTTCAAGCAATAGAGTCTCACATCTAATGAAAGTACCTCAATATGCGATTACAGTGAAATAACCTGATTATGGAAGATGACTACTTTTGCACAGAGCTCATGAGCCATTCCTGGGCTGGAGCTCACTCCCCATCTGGGTTTTCTTTCACAGGTTGTTCAAACACTGGAAATTGTGGTGGCTCAGTGTGAGCTCCTGATCAACCAGGACGGACAGGAGAAAAATGCTTTCAAGGGCTGAAATGAGCCAACAAGCCTGTGACCAGGCAGTAAAATCCTGAGAAGATTTACACGAATCAGCAGGGATTTGGGGGTGGTCATTTGATGGAAAGTTTATTAACAAGATGCCTCCTTTCTAGATAGACTTTTGTTTCCACAGCTACAGAAATGTTTTACACCGTGAATATTTCAAAGAGGAAGGGCAAAATTGTAGGTCTACCAAACAGCAATTTGGCGCTGCTCTGCTATTTGCATGAGTAACAGCCATCGTGCAGCTTTTGGGGTCAAAAAGAATCCCAACATAAGAAGTAGAGTACTGATGCCTCAAAGAATAAAAGGGAGAATAAAAAGTATTTTCAAAAGAAAAATCTATTTGTTTTGTAAGTTCAGAGTTTTCTTGAATATAAATCATTGACTCTTTAACCCATGCTGGGTCATGTGGTTCCGTACATCAGTGTAATCAGCATTATCCTAAAATACTTTACCTTTATGGGAATAGTAGGTAAGTTTCATTTCCTGTCAGTATTTCACCCAGAAAATAAATACTGAAAAATGTGTTTGACCTGATATATTGGGTGGCAAGGAGGACAGATTATAGCTGAATATCATTTCCCTTATGCCCCTTGCCATGACTGCAGATAAATGCTTTGCCATTTTTTAAATTTAGATTTTTTTCATGGTTTGTATAAGCAGCATCCTTCTGCTTTATTCATGTAATTAGTCATCACTAAACTGATGTTAGTAAATAGCCTCCTGAAGAGCCCAAGGAGACCTCATTTTCCTATGGAAAATGACTTTAAATGAGCCACGAAGCACATCTTTCACCTCAAGGAACACCTGAGTTCACACGGAGAGCTCTTGAGTCTGTCCTTTCAGTGAAACCTCTTCAAGCAGTTGTCATGAATGATGGGAGAGCAATGAGGAAAATTAAGGACTTTCCAAAGACTGGAAAAGCAATTGCTGTGAAGTTACTCCAGTATTACCGGTGAAAGTAACTGGCTTTCTGCTGTGTGGGCACAATTCACATCTAAGACACTAAAACAAAGTTTTGGTGACAGCATTTAGATAGAAAAATGGGGTCCTGTTCCAGCTGTCCTCATGGCAACATGAGAAAGTTTAGAACACGGCGACGATGACTTGTTCTGTACAGGTTACCTACTTGGCTGAGAAAACAATGAAATGATGCAACCCAACCCCAAACCATGATTTTACTGCAAAGCTCTCAAAATGCACTTGTTGGAAAGTAGAAAGCCTGGGTGCATTTTCGGAAACAAAAAATATTTTTCAGCCTCATAGAAGGCTTTTCTCCAGGTATCAGAAATAAAAAGCATTAAGAGAGCATCAGGGAGCTTGTGGGTTTGCCCAGTGAAAGGCTTAGACTCAGGAAATCCAGCAGGGATACACACAGGCATTTTAAGAAAGGAGAAGTCTAGGTAACGTTCCTCTCCTGCTACTGGTAGTTCCTTGTAACTCACATAATTCATCTCTTGAAGTAAAATACCATAAAGATATAGGATGTATGAAGGATACCATCCAAATTAGCCAGCCAGATCTCTGAAAAATAAATAAAAATCTTTGTATAAAGACTGTCCATCCCCACTATCTCTCATCTTCCACTGGGGCTTTATTTACCAATGTTCCCTTTGTTTCATATTAGTATTGAGACACTCTGCTTTTTACTACCAGAACAACATACTGGGCTATGGGGAATACCTCACCTTCTTCCAGTTGCACTCTGTGACTGTGGAGAATTATCTATCAAACCAATTAGTTCATTCACTTTGAGCCACATCTGCTCCCATAATGCCATCACGGGTGAGCTTCTCTTGATTCATGGGCGTTTTGGGGAACTTCAACGGGTATAAAAGCAAAGCATTTAGATTACAGTGAGTTATATTATTTCTTGGAGCAGACAGCCAGGTCTAATTATAAATCTTGAAAACAATCCTGCTGATAATGGCTATGCTTCCTGAAACCAACCCTGTACATGGGGTTTACCCAGTTTCAAAATGAATCCCAGATAGCCAGGTTTTGGTACCGTCAGATGGATCTCAGTCAAAAAGGAAGATTCTAAAATTTCCAAGCAACTCCAAAAAGAAAAGTGAAAAAGCAGTGCTTAATCTTTCTCTTTAAATAAAAAGTGAAGCTTGCCAATTCGTAGTTTTTAGATTTTCTAAATAAAATTTTATTGTAATAGTTAAGACTTACATACTTTAGTGCCCCAAAGGATGATAACGTAAGTCTTTAAAAAGCACAGTGGTCACATTCTGTCTGATTAACTGCTTTTTACAGCACCAGACTAATTCATTTTCTTTTCAGAATCAGTCACCCATACTGACTTCACTCTTCCACAGTCATAAGTTTAAACATGCACACAAGTTACTGTAAGCCATCCACAGAATATGCTAGAATCCAATTTACTTGGCATCTTCTTGGGTATCTGCTAAATTAAAATATGTAGAGGTAATATTTTAGCTAAGTAAAATTTGCTGTGTTTATATTACTATTGCTGTGCAATCAAAATTATAAGTTGTCTGAACAGCTTATGGAAACTTTAAAGAACCAGTGCTATGCATTAATTCCTCCCTAGAACAAATCTTCATTCCAGGCTGTTGCATTGTGTTTCTCCATAGGTAACAGTATCACCAGGTATTTAGTATGCAACACACTAAGCATTTTGCATAATTATATGACTTTATAGTGTCATTTTTATATGTATTGTATATCCCAACCTGTAGGAAAAGTTGCTTAGAACAAGGATTTAGAGTGTCTGAGGATAAGTATAATTCTCTGTTCAAATCTCTTATCTAATACATGTATTGCACAAGAAAATCTTACAATATCAAACCATTTACAGCTTACATATCAACAAAATTTATGAAAATTTACAGTTTTTGCCATTAGGAGCTTTTAAAATAACACCATCCAATCTTAGTAATCCTGTAAACAGAATCAAAACCTTATGTACCCACAGTAACACTTAAATATACTATGGCCAAGAATTCAGCATTAAATCCAAAATCAGTAACAATTTAATCTTTCCAACAATTTAATAGGAGCTGAATTAAGCCAAATAGGCTGTTTACTTATCGTATGTATTGCATGTGTGCATAAATGTCATACACTATATAGAAAGATAAGCATAATTGAATATCAATAAAAATGCCTTAAGACATCATCTCCTTATCTGAAAACATTTGGCCTCAACTGAAAGCTGAAACACTTCTCACTTGTGTTGAGGATGAGAAGCCAGAAAACCATTAACGAAGTCATTTCCATACATCTTCGCTTAACAAGTAAAAAGGAAGGTAACAAACAACCTCCTCCTCCACCCCCTTTCACCAAATGGTGAGTATAAAACATTAGGCAAATAAAAGAAATACAAAGCCAATTTAATTTTCTGCCGTGTGCTTGTAACTATGTGCTTTTCCTTGATGAGCCAGAAGTCTTGGACCAGCACCTCTGTGAACCTGGCAGCGCTGGACCAAAGAGAGAAACCCAACAGCCAGAGACAAGCTGGAGAGGGCAAACAGACAGATGGGAAGGGAATTTTTTAAGAGGAAGGCTGAGCAGAGTTCAAGGGAGCCATTCCAAGCAGCTTTCCATGGCAACAGAGATTTGTAGGATAAATTTAAGTATCAGAGGAAGATAAGAGATTGAAGACTTTTGATCTCGTCAAGGAGACAGGCATTTTGGTTCCCCAGGTAGTCTGGGTGCTAAACAAGAAGAGGTGCAAACCTGACTCACCTGCCTAGGGAAAGCAATGTGACAAAACCCTTGTAACTCACCTAAAGCACACAGACTGCTTTAAAATTCTGCTTGGGGGAAGTGTTTCACAATGTTCAGAATGCTCCTCTGCTCTGAGGTACAATCAAGCAGGTCTGAAGAAGGGACTGTACTCAGGGGAAATTCCATTTATGCTTATCCTTTATATTCTCCTCTTCAGTCACCATCTTCGGCCTCTGGGCAAAACTGCAGCTGCTCTTGTGTTATGCTAATGGATATTACACGCTTTCTCAGAGTGAGGGATCAACCTATCAATCTAGAAATGAATTTCTTTTTCCACTGTACAGTTAAGAGCAGCAGGTCAGAAGCAAGTTCAGTTACAAAATTTCTGATATGTGATCTAAATCCGTACTTACATATCACCCTAGCTCAAGAGGAGAGCGTGACTAACTGCTTATCCTAGAATTAATCCTACTGATAAGAAGGTAGCACAAAATACACCCACAATGAACAGTATTTCACTGGTACTCACTGCAGAGCCTTTGAACAATCGCTAACCAAACCACATTTGTGTTAAAGCAGCTGCAAGGGCTCCAGTGCTCAGAGCTACTGCATCCACACCAGAAGAACACAGGAAGGCTGTGGAATTGAGCTGCAGGCAGATCCAACAGTTTCCCCCATCACCATGCAATCCAGATAAGGACAGAAGCGTTCATTGCATTCTGTGCTGGAGGGTGAGGTAATGTAACAAATGTGCCGACAAAAAACTCCAATGCACCTACTTTTTCTGACTCTACCCACACTGTTCCACACGTTTGACTTAAATCTACATTTTCTTTTTGGCATTCTGTTTAAGGATGCACCAACTTATTTAGTTGCAAGAATATCACACATCAAGAGATTTCCCAAGCATTATTCCCATAAGCAAATAATACTCCAGGCAGAAAAGCTTTACCAACATATATTCAAATTACTGAGACTTTACATGGGCAGTAAAACTATTTCTTCTGTGAAATAGCTTAGCTTGTTACTTTTCCTTAGTTATGCAGAGGCAAAATGTCTTTAAGCACAGCTCTGATTTACAGTAAATATCAGAGGGAAAACATAACATCAAGAAAGGAAATGTTCAAAATACTATTTATCTCCTTACAAGGCATAGTAATTCTTTCTAGAAATTATTATAGATTTAACAGTCATACCACACACTGCAATTGCTGCAGTGCTACAGCAAACAGAGTATCTCATTTCCAGCTATAAAAAAAAATGTCGGTTCAATATGAAGAGGACTGAAGACATCTTCCTTAACCTGCACAATATCTCCAAAAAGAGAAACATCATGATCCTTGTACTGAACACAAATAAATAACAAAACTTATTATATGGGTTGGTGGTTTTAAGGCCAGAATTTTTTATTAGTTGCATTTGACAACACAAAGCATGCAGCATTTTCCTGGATAGGTACAACACCAAAAACTAAATTACTTCCATGGATTCTTATGAAAATATGAAATTATACTTTTGAGTTTTTCTAACCTAGGTATGAAACAAAAAAGATTTGTAGCTAATCTTGATATATGCAACAACTGTTAGATTTTTCCAAGTATCCATTGTGCAATTAAATTGCAAAAGCCACCACATCGAAGTTCCATGGGACCTCAGAGTGCTCAAAATCTTCAGGGGTGGATTTGCTTAAGCAGAAAGGAGCATCTGCACAAATGTAAGAGTTCATCCATGCCTGTTTTATTTTTGCTACTCTGTGTGTTCTCAGAAAATAGTTTCATGCTCAGTCAACTGAAATAGTTCTCTACAAACACAAAGTGGGAGTTCTTGTTCATTTTCATTAACAGAACAAAGGGGTTTAGTTGCCAATCCTTTGGGTTCTTTTGAAAAAAAAACCCTTTTGTGTGGGATGACTAACAAACAAAACACCTGTTCTTACAAGTTGTTAAAAGCTTTCAGTTCCACACATAAAAGATGAGTACTTGTTACATTTCGGGGACCTTATGTAACAAAGCTTGTTCAGGCAGTTGCAGTTCAGATTTCAGTGTGAGGGGCACAAGGGAATGTGCTTCCCCTGAAACTGTTCCATCTCGATTTGCCTCTGTGCTAAGTTTACAAAGTACAAAGACTGCTTTTCTTTTGGTGGTCCTTTAGAAATAACCTATGGACGTTCTGGTGATCAAAATCCAGCCTGAAAATTACTGCCTTGAAAGCAGCATCCCAGTCACTTCCATGTGATACCTGCTGTTCACAGCAGCAGTATGATTTCACTATTGTTAAACATGTCATTAAGTAATTTAGGATTGACCTTCACAACGATTTACTGTGATGTCTTACCAGAAAGGAAAAGATAAAAGCTATGACCTGATTCTTTGCAATATACTGCAACATATTCCACAGGAACTCCTGAAATACAGGTGAAATGTGGAAGAACAGGGGAAGACTTCACTGCACAGCTCTCACTAGGCAGTTCTGACCTTCCTCTCAATAACTCTGTATAGAAGCAATGTGATGTCAAGTTTGTCAGACAATAATACTTCATTTTACATTAACAGATAATTTAAAAAACCCAAATAATTAAGCTGTACCAAATGTCCACCTTTTCACCAAGGAAGACAGTCTTCTGGAGCAAGCAGGGATTATTTTGTGTTCAGGGTCAGATACAGCTCATATTAGGGAGAAAAGTGTTGATTTTTCCAATCCCTACTAAATAAGGCAGTCTCTCTGCACAGTATGTATTGAAAATTGGGAAGGAAAAGAAAACTGAGATGTAAAATCTCTGCCATATTGTTTGATAGCTTGATCATGCTCCATTCCAAGCAAAGTTGAATTGCTGGCCCACATGAAGCTCTTCAGGAGAGGGATACCTGGATAATCCCATGAGACCTACATTCCTGCTGATGGATGGACATTTGTTGCTACATGGCACCAGTCTGTCAGGCCATCAGAAACCTCAGAGAAAGAAGCAGAAACACACTCATGTAGAGGAAAGCTCCCTTCTGATCCTGCATCACCACAGGAATAAATTGGGTTGCTAAAGATCAGGTGAGGAGCAGAGTACTCAGAACAAAAGCATCTCTATAAACCAAGCACATAACAAATGACCATGGTTTTGTTACCAAACACGTGCTGCAGGGAGTGGGCCAACATCCTACAGCAGGGATCCTCTCTACTCAGCTTGCCTGGCACAGATTGCAAAATCACTGGCAAAGAATTCAGAATCCCTGAGCTGCTCAAAGGATTTTAGATAACAAGACTGGAGGCGAGGAGCAAAATTCCACCCACTGGAAAGGGAGCAGTTCCCCATTACAGGCCTGGAAAAGAAGGGAAGATAGCACCACAAGAAAGCACCACAAGAGAGGAGGAGTCAGGTGAGCTCCCACTGACCCCTGACCAGGTGTCCCACAGGATAAAACTTCATCTGGAACACTGCCTCTAAAAGCCATTTCTGGTGACATCAGCCATTCCCAGCACATCTTATACCAGTTCCACTGTCCAGAGCTGGCACAGAACCAGAGACAAACATTCAGCATGTTGGAAATAGATGAACAGTGCAAAACAAATTAACGCCCTCATCAGCAAATATTTCCTTTCACTCTTTGTGGATTATTAGTAGTAGTAAAAATTTGGACAACCACTGGTTCTCAATAAAAATATTAAACATAAAAGTTCTATCCAATTCTAAATGAAACATTTTCATTTGAAAACACAAACGGAAAGTCCTGTAATTTGAATTTGTGCTCTTTTTCAGCAAATATAGAAAAGCACAGAGCAGAAGTAATGCAACATGACAGGTGGCCAGACACAAATCACAAACAGTTAAGGAATGCCATTTACAAAAGCCCATTTCTTCAAGTTAATCACCCTTATTAATAAACAAATACTAAGAATAACATGATTTAAAATAAAATTAGTGAGGGGCAATAAAAGTTTAACTCACTCGATTAGAGCAATAATTGTTGATTACTCTCCATAATGTAGCTTAGCCAGCACTAATGTCTGTCACTTCAGACTGCATTTATAAAATGACTGCATCATAAAAAGTGGTTTTCACAAAAGCTACATTTCAGTAACTCTCAAGTTTCCAAGATATAACAGGTTTCCTTTGTAATAAGGAGTGAGCCTTAGAGTGAGCCAGAATAATGTATATCCTTGTAAATCTTTCCTCCTGGAAGATTAACTTATCCCCAACAATAGATGGAATAGTTTAGCACAAATCATGTCACAATGCCACACCCCATGAAATGTCTTAAACACATCCATACAGAAATAATTTCTAGTATCTTTCAAGTGATGGTAAGTCTGGTCTAAAAGAGGGGTTTCTACTAAAATGGGGTTTCTACTACATATGGATGATAATGTGTTGCTGTTCATGCCCATAATACAGGATAACTAAAATACAGGATATAACTTGACTTAAATTATCTTAGTGTCTCAATTGATAACACAGTCTGATTGTGGAATAAAAATTAAAGCTGAAAAAACTGTAAATTTTCTTAACAGGTGATAAAAAATTCAAGCCTGTACAGTAATCTATGTTCTACATACTAACCATATTTACACCATAAGACTTCTGCACAGTTTCATCCCCCTCCAGAAGATTAAGAAAGCACATTTTCCTTGTAATCTTTTGCCCAACCAATCTCATTAAGGAGTTAAATTTATTATTATAGAGTCACTCCATAGAAACAAGACATATTAACATGTTCCTGCTCTCTATGAAAATATCAAACAGCTTGTGGTGATCAGTTACAAAATCCCATTTGTTTTTCCTATGAAAAATTGTTATTTCTTACAACCTCGCCTAAACCCCTGAGAAAGAATAGATTTTATATAACTATACATGAGCAAAATTCAACAAAAAGCACAGAATCAGGTATAAATAAACATCACATAATTAAAGTAATACACAGATGCCTGAGGCTATAGCAGAAATTAGCATATATGGAAAAGTATTGCCTCTCCATAAAGAAGAATTCAAATTATTACTTGAAAATGAGACTTCCAAATCAAAATGAGCGCTCAGCTGAGCAATGATATTTGTGCATACCTCGGTGCCTGTGGAAATTAAATGGATGCAAAAGGGATATTCTCATCAACTCATTCGTATCAATTGCAATACAACAAGAGGAATTTGAGAAGACAATGCTGAAAATGTTCTCGTTTTTCCAACACCTACACAGAAGAGATACAAACTGGGCCTGATTACTAACATCACTATCTGGGAATTTGAGAGAGATTTGTCATCTCTTCAGTTTTTTTCAGAAAACTGCTAAATGCACACAGGTACATGATGAAGCCCATGCCTCAATATGAATGAATATGAGGCAATTTCCCAAAGTTTTTAAACATTTCCACAGTTTCTTAACATGTTACACTCAGACCTCTTCCCACCCTCGCCAAGCAGTAGCTTCAACACTTAGGATGAATTCCTGCCAAAATCAGAAAAAAATGATAAATTAATTATTTCATCTTTGGTTTTCCTGCCCAGCATAAAGATATGACATTATCTTTCCACATTTTGAAAAGGCAGTCCATGTAATTCTGCTACACAAGACAACACAGCTCTCTGACCATCCCTTGGTATTTCTCACTTGGCTGTGCAGGCCAGCACCAAAAGTACCTTGTTGTTTCGGTTTTGGTTGCTTAGTTGGGGGTTTTCTTATATGTCTTTTCAGAAAAGTATGAAAATCTAGACATTTAAAACTAAATACTAGTGATGCAACCAATTAAGCAGTGCATTAACTAATTAATTAATTAATGTTAATTAAGCATTAACTGTCTTTTCCAAGGCACATCATTATACATTCCTAGGCTTCATCCAACATTTGGAAGCCATGTAATAAAAACCTGGTTTAGAAAAGATTTGTGGGCTCTGTTACATGATACACCTACTGCATATGAAAAAATATGAATAACATGTACAATTCATACAATACACAGTAAGAATCCCCATTGATACCCAAAATACCCACATGTTTATATGCACACAGCAACAACATATTCCTCCTGTCACACTGACTCCATAGACAGTGATGATTTAAGAGTTTATGAATAATCGGAAGAAACTATGGAACCACTACAGAAACAGACATTTACTACTTTAGTCCTTAAAAGCTGAAGTATCAGACTTGATTTTAATCAGGTTTCATACTGCCAAAACTATTTCAGTAGTTTTCCAGAAGAGGGTAAGAACAGTGATTTCTAGTTCATTACAACCTGAAGAACATAACCTATAATTTACCTATCAGCCAAATTAAGCACTGAAATAGCGACGCTAATCTGGCTGAAAGTTTTGAAGACTTGTATTGAAGGTTAGCAGGGAAAAACATTTTGTTGCTTGCTTTGCTCAGAACCCAGGTCATGTTCTGAGCTCTGTGTGTATTCCCTCTCCAGCCCAGGTCATCCCAGGAATCCCAGTTCCCTTTCTGCAGTCCTCCTGCCTTCCAAGTTTCTCTCTGGATTACACCTCAGAGTTGCCAAGGCCATTTAAAGTTAATGAAGGCTGAAATTTTCTTCAGGCTACAATTCTTCCACAGCACTTTCATGCTTGTCTTTCATGTCAGTAATACTCTGTGTACCCAAGAAATTTAACTTAGCTTTACTACACTTGCACACAGGCAGACTGATGAAAAACTACAGAAAGGAGTAGCAAATTTCATAACACATCATGCAGATCAAGCATACAGAGGTTGCAGGGATGTTCTTCCCTTTAGACTTCATCAATTTCCAGAATAATATTTCAAGCAGTTTTTATAAGCAAAATCCCAAAATAGTAAAGGTCTGATCCAAAATCTCAAATGATTCTACAGCTGGTCAGCATCCATGCCTGTAAAACCTGCAGTCATAATGAAAGGAAAGCAAATACCCAACTTAGTATCTGTGACAAATTACATAAGCTTTTCCCATAACATTTTAACCTAAACAACTTCTTTATTTTTAGATCTGCAAAGGGTTCCAGTAGAGTCGTTATCACATTAGGACTATGTTTCTCCAAAACACAGAGGTCTTTTTCTTATGATCAGTATATCACATTCATCACCTTTAACAGTCTCAGAGGTGTTCAACTATTCAAACCTGGCTGAGGAAAAGATTGATACAAAAATCTAGGTTCTGTCATCAGGAGGTGGTGAGGGTGGGGACTACTGGAGTTTAATGACAGCATAATACCTGAACTGGCATGTGGTCATAACCACTTCCAAATATAACCCATCCACGTTCTAGGGTTTCTTGAATAGCAATATCATATTATGGTTCATTTATTAAATGAAATGACATATAACCCTTCTTTTTTTCAGATTTTTACCAACCTTGCCAAGTGGTAAACAAAAAGCCAAAAATTAAACACTTTCTATTCATCTATGCAGATCTGACATGCCCTGTTTTCCATACATGACAAATCTCAGATTAGAAAATTCTGACATTCCGAATTTAAATTTAAAGCCTTGCAGTACCTGTGTGCTTAGCTGTTTGATACTTGGGAATAAAAAACATTCATTTTTTTGCTAAAAGAAAGCAAGTATCCATTTTCTTGGAATAAAAAGGGTGCAAACCTCTTACTTTTCACTTTAAAAAAGATTAATCCCTAATTTCCAGATCTGTGAAGGCCTCCTTTAAAAATCTCCTGGCATAATGCTTTCTTGGATAAAAAGCCTTGATGTTTTGTGGAAGGCATTTTCTTCTGTCGTTAAAAGGCTGTGACAGAAATCACTTTTGGGTTTTTTACAAATAATTAAGAGAAAATTAAATTCCTCCTGTTTAAATGAGTTGTTTTAATTAGAAGAGAGACATAGCTCCCAAGTGACCCATAGTGCATTTGAGACAAACAAAAACGTAATTTTCAGCAAAGAGAAGCCTGTTTGTGGGTGTTGAACCCCATGTGTGCTGAGCCACACTGATCATTTTTGTAGTGCTCACAGCTAATTTACAGGCTTTCCATAAACATAGCATTACAGTGTTTCAATGGCTCCTAAACATAGAGGAGTTTATCCCAACATGTCTGTCTGTAATTATCCTGTTGAAGAAAAAGCAGCCAGAGTAATCACATCTTAGGAAAGTGATTCCTGGGAAATTACCATATAAACCTTTCCTGCTTCTGTCTGCTCTTTGAAATGTTTCCAATTTTTGCTGCTTAACACATTTTTAAAAGCCTCTACTCGTTAGAATAGAGTTTAAAGCCATTTGAGTTTTTGGGGGAAGCTCATTGCATAGGAGAACGTTTAGCTAAGGACATCCACTTTAGAAACAGCTCGAATGGGACCCTACACCACATAATAAATTTTGTGATTACTTTTGCTTGGCCAAAAACTGCCACATGCTGTTATCTGTTCCTTGCAGGTTAAGATAAAATGCCTGACTGGAATTGCTACTTTTTTAGCAAACAGGAAACCTTCGTTTTTAGACTAGAAGAGCAGCACTGATTAGATGGCAGTGATTACAAAGTGGCTCAGTCAGAGATGCGGGGTTTGTTGCACATCCATGGAGAACTCTCTCCTCAGAATTTACTGTGCCAGCCTGTCTGGATGAGCCCACTCCCGGGTGAGCCAGGCTGTCTAATGGATCAAGGGAAAGCCAAAACAGGTTCACAATTAAAGCTGAGCAAGTCCTGTGTCACTGCTAGCACTCCTCATTAAGCAGGTGTTTAAATTCAGAATGCACATGTCCAAGCTGCTCGAGGCAGTGCTTCGACTGCAGAGCAGGTCCCAGAGGGAGCACAGAGCACACCAGGACTGCAGGGCTCCTTCAGAGCCAGCCCTGTCCTGCTCCTCACCACAGGGCTCTGCACAGCAGCAGCCTCAGCACAGCCCCAGTGAAGACAATTCCGACAACTGCACCCCAGGCTTTTATTTCTTTCTTTGACATTATTGTTTATTATTTTTATTTGAAAATAAACATGTTGGAAGGTCCAAATCATAGACTGAAAACTTTAAGTTTCATGGGAATTAAATAGGAGTTAGTGAGGCTTCAACTCCAAGTCTTATTTAAATTCAAGAGAAAGTCCTCAGCAAATTCAGCATCAGCTGGATTTATCATTAATGTACCAAGAAAAAATGTATGCTATTTTAACAAATACTAAAATTTATTAATATTTACTTTAAAGATTATAATATTTAGTATAGTACTAAAATAATAATGACAATGTTTTATTTATTATTAAATTACTACTAATAATAGCACCAATCAGTGTGATTTACTTCTTTTGCTGTGTACTGAGTTTTAACTTCAGTGCTACTATATCATCAGACCTTTGATTTGGCTGTCCAATAATTCAATATAACACCTCAAGCTGACAAGTCAAGGCAAAAGAAACTCATGCTTAATGCTCAAGGAGTCACCAGGTCTGCAGGCAGAATAGAAGGGAACTCTGGCAAAGAAAAGTTTGCAATTCTGTTCCCATGCTAGCCTCCTACTCTTTGGTCATTGCCCTCTTTAGTTCCTTGCTGCTTTCTGTTGTAGTGGAAAAGATACAAGCATAAAAAATTCCTCAGGCTTCAGGGTTTGCTGGTCAGTTCTGTGTCTGGGGGGTTTTCCCCAATTTTTCATGTATTCATAAATGGTTATCCAAGTAAATAAGGAAACGTTGCCACTTAGCAAAGTCCATTCAACAACAAAAACATGATTTTCAGAACATATCTGTCACTCTGAAACTGTGACCAAACTGCTCTCTCCATTTAACATTCAAGATTCTTTACATCATTTCAAAAACGAGGTGGAAACACAAGCACACAAAACCAATCAGCTTGCATCAAACTTTCATTGTGACAACACATATTGATGCTTCTTTATTCAAGCCCAGTTGAAGAGCTTTTGACATGGGGAAAAGCTGTTCCATAAACCCCTCAATTTCATTCTTAGGGTAGTCAACCATGCACTTTTCTAATTGTCCACCAGCAAAAACTGCCTACTGCAAAGGGTATATTCTGTACTTACAAACAGAATCTTTCTTTGTGTACATTGCACTCTGTGAAAAATATCTAATAGCACATGATGTAGTAAGGGTCCTTTCGTAGCTTTAGACCCTTCATTGATAGTCCTAATGAAAAGTGCCTCTGCAAACATTTTTTATGACCGCATTAATTAATTTGGCAAGGTCTGCAAAACAGTCTAAAAATTGATCTCTCAGATTTTCGGAAGACACCTACATATTTATTTATGCTTTTGCAAAATGCTACATCAATGCTGAACAGTGCAAGAATTTAATATATTAGTTTAACCTAACATTGCTTCAATCAATAAATAAAATTAGAATAATTTACTCTCCCATGACTAAATGCTGAATTTAGCAGTTTTTCCAGATACACAGCCAGATGAGACCAGAGAATTAATTTCATTAAGAGTTCTTTATGCTGTGCTCTTCCAAAACTGAATCTAACTTTTCCCATTGGCCCCACTTGGTTATGATGGCCCTTGAATGAAAGTTATCTTAGGATGCACAATACTCTAAATTGCCATCAGCATGAAGCATCACCAGGATCAGCTGCATTTGAATGAGGCCAAAGGAAAGAATTTCTGTGCCACCATTTTCAGCATGGAAAGCTTTCCTCTAAAATAAGATGTTGGCTGTCACTTGGCACAGCAGGGAGACAAAACTGTCAAGGAAACCATCTATCTGTATCTATCTCCTTTGATACTTCTAACTCTTCTAATGCTTAGCACTGCAAAAGGCTTTAAATTTTCTCTCCTTCGGGAAAAAAAAAAAAGTGTCTCTTACAAGAATAAAACATTATTTGGTTTAATTCATTCTACAGGAGAAAAGATCCTCTGAAAGCTGAATGATGCTCCCAAGGACGAACATGTCCTATGAGCTTTAGGCTCACATTCTTGAAGATATCCAGGTAGATGCCCAGTCCAGTTAAGTTCAAAGGGTTATCAGAGCCCAAATTCCTTTGGGATCCAGGCACTGGTATATTCCTAACACATCCCATATTTTAAAACAGGGATCTGTGTTTAATAGTGGTTGGTATTGCTCTGAGAGAACTATCACAGTTATCCAACATCAGTTACATGTACACTTTCAAGAGAGCCAACAGAAACAGGGACTGCCAGAGCCCGTGTATCCTATGGATTACACTGCAGTAGCCAGGGAATTACAGGTACAGAGGCCATAGCTGAATGATAAAATCACAAATCACAGGCAAATCCCACAGCTGGCTGCTTTGGAGTGGAGACAGCACTTCTGAAAGTTGCCAAGTGACAACTGCAGAGCCTAGATGTCCTTGGAAACTTCAGAAGAGGGGTGGGTATAAGCAAATCCATGATCTGTAGACTGCTTTGGAAATCTCTCTTTAATGTTTAGTCACCCTCTGATAAGTGCAGCTTCGCAGACCATGACACCCCTAGGAGTGCCAAGCAAAGCCACATGCTGTCATTTACCTACTCAACACACACTAGATGCTTGACATGGTTAATTATAGGTGTTTTCATATGGCCCCAAGGATTTTTCACACCAGTTTGAAATATGACAGAGTCAGCTACAAGTTATGGAAGCACACACTGAGAATAACAGAAACCATGAGATGACACAATTAACCAGTACACAGGGAGGGCAAACAACATTGCTGCGTTGTGCAGGTAACCCCAAAGAGAGGAACATCCCAGTTCACCATTGCCAGCTTGGGTGTAAGTCAGACCAATTGCAGGGAGGAAGGGACATAAAGAAGAACAGACCACTGAGGTACCAAGACCTCCTACCTTCACCAAGGAAACTGAAATTATGCTCTTTTGATGTCAAGACTGAATTTATATTAAATCCTTCACTATTAAAACAAGCAGGAAATAGCATTTCTTTCTCTTATGGGAGCACAGTCAGCACAAGGGCCATTCATGGGGAGAAATGGTTCAGCAGAAGGTTGGGATTGAGCCAGAGGCAAGGCAGCAAAGCTCTTACTGAACAAAATCTGGAGCCATGGCTATATGGGCCAAATCCCAATCATTTCCTTGTGCCACAGGGCTGAAGAGTGAGAGAGCAGAAACCCAGCACTCCCTGTACTGTGTATGGAGTCTCACTGACTCCTTTGATTCAATCGTAATCATTTTAAATACTAAAAATTCATCTTTGTCTTTGCAAGAACCGTCTTGGTCAGCAGTGCTAACATGAATCCTCACAGAAGAACCTTTCTAACCAGAACAGAAGTCTCCTGGTATTAAAGGCAGGATTCTTTCTGGACACAGCTCTCTTCTAAGATTGTTATAAACACTTTAAAGCCTGGGATTGTTGTAGGCAGGCTCCTCCTAAATGAGAATTAGTAGTTGCCAAGCAACTTTCAAAAGAACCATAAAAATTCTATAGAAAAATAATCACTAACATATACAAAAAGTACAGGAGTTTGTGGGGGAGTAAAAGAGTTAAAAAAAAAAAAAGAAAGAAGAGAGAGAAGAGACACCAGAAACATTAGGTGTTCAAACCTACTTTAAGCATTTGCTGTCACTAAATGCAGTTCTGTAAGCAAAGCACAACTCCACATCCATCTAAACATTTGGACATTTTTCCAACAAAGAGAAATCTCAGGCTTCTGAACCTTAACAGCAGTTCATGCTTTTGGAAAACAGTTGCTTAGTCTCCTCAGCTACCACTGCCACAGATCTGTATCTTAAATGTGTGCTGAGGTACCTCTCTCACAGTGCATCCCTTTAATCAGTCCTTAGCACCTGTTATTTACAACCTCATCCTTCTTCCCCCACCCTCTGTGCTGACCAACCCTAGGGAAAGCCTAGAATGAACCTCAAAAGTTCAGAAATGGCTAACTCAATAATTACAACTTTTCTGCCTCCCACCCTCCGTGGGAGGCAGAAAAAATATACATTATAGACTAAATAGCCAGGACCCCACAGCAGACCTTTGAATTACAACCTTTCCAGCCAGGCAAAACAATTCCCCTGAAAGCAATATTAACAACTTGAAACTTTTATTATCTCATCCCAATTCCCTGAAGCCTTAAAGAGACAAGAGATACCAAAGAGAGTATCATCCATGTGTCCTGTTTCTTGGATTTTCTGATTCTTTTTGCTGTCCCAAACCAGGACACCCATTTATAGGAAATAAGAATCCATGACACACAAAACTAAAGCATTTTCTAACACAGCACCAAAGGTGTATTTCCTCACTCCCACTTGTCACCACTAAAACAGCACATGGTTGAGGGAAGAAATACTTTGAACCTGCCACTCAAGGGCTCTTGCCCTAAGCAGAGGGTAATAGATGTCTGAAAAGTCAGATGCAGTGTTGCCCAGAAGCTGCATGGCAGAAATTACCAGAACAAACTTCAGTCACTTCATCTCTGCTTGACTTTTTTTAGAGAAAAAATTCAACAGGTTCTGAGGCTACGTGGCTATGTTAATATTGATAATTGGTGTTTTCACAAGCAGGCACACCAGGAGGTTAACATTTGATACTCAGAGGAGGACCAAAGGTTGAAGTCTCAGACTTCCAGGTCCTCGAGGCCAGAGCTGCTCCCAGGCTGCAGCACGTACAGCAACGAGGAGATTCTGCATCCTCAGCAGAAACCAGAGAACTTAAATCAGCACAGATCAGATACAGCTCCAAACATTCATTCTTCTCCCTGGCAAGAACTGAATAAACCAGAGTATTCCCAGCTATCTAGGCCTAAAAGGCTGTGCTAGCTGCCAACACTTCTTGAGCTGTTTCTTCATAACTTGCCAGGAAAGAAGGAAACAGTGTGATGCATATGATTTACTGTCATGCAGGGTACAAATGTTTGCCGATTGCACAAGGTGTAAAATTCACCTCTCTTCTGATATGTTTCAAGATACTAAATTCAATTATCTTCATTGAAATAAATTGTGCACAGAGCAATTGTGATTATAAACTTAAATAGACCATCTTGCAGTGGAATAAACAGTTGATATTACAAGTTTCACAAAATCAATCTGCCCAATATCTGTCTTTCCAACAGTTGGATGCTTAGAGCAGAGGTGTTTATCCTGCTCATTATCCTAAACCTTCAGTGAACAATTTAGCCTCGACATTCTGGTTTATCCAGAAAGGAAAAATGTGACAACACTGAGATCACTGCAGTCAGAGCTATGGACAGAATGCAGGGACTCACACATTTACAGGGCAGCACAGCCTTGGTAACTATCTAGATGGAGAAAATAGAAGAAAACTTGGTAAAACACTACAGCTGTGTAAGGCTGCAAAGCACTCAGAGTCAGCATTGCAGATCATCTGAGCAGATGATCAGACACCAGACATCCAGAGGCCATTGGGAAGCTGAGTTTTATTTTGATTGCTCAATCTACATATTCACAGACTATATCCAATGACTAAGGAACCCTTTGTGACTAACAACACTTTGTCAAGTTTTGATGCTTATACCCAAATGTCTTGAGCCATCATAGTACTCTGCTTCAAAATATTACAGTACTATTCTGACACCTGCAGCAGGTTTACATTTACGTCATTGAAGAAGGTTCAGTTGTGCTGACACAGACGTGTTCAGAGAATGGTACAAGAAAAATCAGTTCATGATGAACTTCAAAAATATATGCCAAGCAGTCATTCTGCTACTTCAGCATTTCTAATTATTTTTATAAAGGGAGCATATATCAACAAGAAGTGGTGCATCAACCATAACTCCTAATCGTTGAGCTAGTTTGTCAGCTTAGATTTGTGGAAGCCTTTTCAGCACGTGGGAATTTCAATTAAAATGATAGTTGGGTGCAAGCTCTCTGCAAAAACTTCCTGTCACTGAGGTGCCATGCAAGGCTCCCCAGCTCAGGAGGCTGGTGCTCAGCTCCCAGTGATACAGAAATCATCTGCAGTGCCAACACACTACAAAGCCCCAAATACAGTAAGTCCCTGTAGCCTAAAGCTATCTTTTTTGGCTGAAAAATACTGGATTTCTTCATGCAGTTTTTACAGCTATGTGCCTCCACAGCTTCCAAAGCTCTTCATTCTTCCAACCTTGGTCACAATTAGTTTTGAGGCACGCTCAGGAGAATTACATAAGTCTAGCAATTATAATAAAAGTGACTGCTGAACTCCCCAGGAAAGCAATGAAATGCATAAATACTTCCTAACCATTGTGTGATATTGAGCCCACAGTACTCTACTCATCAACAGATGATACAAATAGCTTAACACCCATCCAAAAATCACTGGAAGGAAAAATACAACTCTACCTGAGATAGGTGTCATAAGACAAAAAAAGCCACACCCAACACCTTAGTTGAGAATGCAAAATGTATCAAAATACCTGTCTTAGACCTGCAAAGATAGTATTTAACTGTTGCATATGTTGTATCAACATCAAATAATCATGCCCAAAAAGAATTACTTTCCTTAACATATTCATACATGGAGGCAGAGAAACACAGACTCCAAGTAGTGAAAATCTAACGCATTTGAGATCCTCTCTGAGACCATTTTACCCGCATGAGTTGTACATGAATGAACAACGTTTCAGTGACATATCCTTAAACTCAGCCTCACCCCATCCAGCTCAGAAGATTAAACCACTCAGTCCAGTGAACCTGGGCAGCCAAAAGCGTGGCCAAAGGCTGTTCCTTGGACTGAAGTCAACCTAAAATCTGGGCTTGAAAACAGAAGTCTCCAACTGCTTTCCAGTGAGGACCAGAGCAGTTGTGGACACCAGAAACAAGCACTGCCTGGCTAAGCAGCTGTTTTTGGACTCCAGGGGACTGTCTCTGGTAAAGAGGTACAAGTGAGCAAAGCTTTAACCATGTTGAGGAGAGTCAGTGGTAGAAAGAGAAGTGGTAGGAAAACAGTATTTTTAAAAATTAATAAAATGTGACTGGATCAAATGCACAGTAAATTTGATTTGTGATGGTATCTATCAACCTACTACGAAAAACTGAACACAGCATTCAGACATCAGCTCCCTCAGGATTGCTGGATCTTACTAGGCATGGTAAAGAGAAAATTATCATTAGTAATGTAGCATTATTTTTAAATGACCCAAAAAGTCAGCTGTCAAAGTGTTTTGAGTCTGCCAAACGCAGCTTTAGGTGTGTGGGTGGACACCTAAGGACTTCCATGTTTCTTACTAAGAAAATATCTACACTGGAAAATGAGTGAAAACTTAATCAAATAAATGAGAAACTGAGGGAATGCCTCCAGCATATTCATAAATTACGAACTGCATTCTTAAGAGTATTACACTGTGTCTATGATCAATTCCCATACAAGCTATATATGTTAAAAAACAAACAAAACCAAAACAACCAGAAAAAAATCCAACTCCGTGCTTGTGCCATACTTCATACAAAGGGGCTCAAACCAAAAATTGGTTATTGGTTCTGTAATATCTTAGCTGTGAAACTTTGATTGACTGAGGAACAGAGGGGAGGGTCAAAATCCACCAAGACACTCAAAGATCTAAAATTAAACTATTTTCTGCACATAGAATTTTGGAGCTGGCAGTACCTTGTGGCATCAGTGGGTTTTGGCATTGCAGAGTTTCATAAGAATTAACTTTTATGAGCATAACATTTTCCAGGAAATTTTCTGAAAATGATGGGGTGAATCATCCTCACTGTTCTCATCCCAAAATCATCGAGACTCTTCTTGTAGAAGAAGCGAATGGATTCCTTAACAGCTGTATCCTCAGCCAAGTCTCACCAATTCTCCCAAGCATATGAAGGCAGAGATCTGAAATGCTCTGGAAGGGAAGATCCTGTGCTTTCAGTCTGATCATGAAACAAGTTCATGTCCTGCACAGGAAATACCTACATGGGCACATCTTCTCACAGTTGCTGTCGTCTGAAATTCATTCACGTTTTGGAAAGAGGCCATATATCATATAGACTTGGCAATGCTGCTTTGAAAGCCAGATCAGTTCCTTGCTCTGGTTCAGGGCAGAGCCGTACAAACGTGCTGGCACAACAGATGTCTGGGGGAAGGTGAGGAAACAGGCATGCTTCATGTTGTATTGCTATCAAAAACAACTTACCATGAAGCCATAGTCTCTCTATGAAACAACATACAAATAAACCCAAGATGAAGTCCCAACAAAAATTCCCAACACTTTACAGGCAAAAAGAAGCAAAAGTTCTCTAGTATCTTCCATTATCTGTAAAGCCCATTGTCCAAATATAGCAAATTTGAAATTAAGAATATTTCCTGTTGTAGCTTACATCAAAATAACCTACACTAAAAAAAGGGGGGGGATCCAAATGCTATCCTATCATTACAGGCAGGAATATAAGCACTGCCCTAGGCATCATACCAAAAACTTTGACAGGACTGCACATAAGAAGTGATTTGAATACAAATCCATTATATAATACTGATATTAAACAAAGTTTCTTCTAGTCAAAGATTGGACCAAAGAACGTCCTGGTTGTGTTTTGTAAAGACATTTCTGAAGCCCAGAAAAGGCCACTGCTACCTAACAGGCTTTCTCTGGCAGACATGGTCCATCCTTGAATTTATTCCTATTTGAACTACACAGCTTGGAAGTAGACAAACCTAGACCTTCACATTTTCTGTGAAGAAGTTGATTCATCTCAGCCTATCCACAATATTTGTAAATTCTTCTGATAATCTGACTTAAAGATTTGCTTGTCTTCTGTAAATTTAAGCTCAAATACATTTCATCTCAAATCTTTGTTACTCAGCTGTAGAGAAGGCTCTTTTGTCCATTTAATTACACACTGTGGTCAAGACACTGACTTTATCATTTATTTTAAAATGATCACATGTTTTAATTTCTTGTTAAAGGATTGTCTCTAATTTTTGTAAGTCTCCTTGTGGGAGATAAAGGTGTTGGCTGGTGTCCACCTGCCCAATAGATTTCTCTATACCTCTCAGCAGGACTGAACATTTAGTTACTAGAGCAGTTACCCTTGGCCAGAACAGCTTCACTCTTCCAGCTCACAACTTCCCCACCAGTAAAAAGACTGGATTTGTTCTTTCACCCAAAGCATTGGAGATTCTTATGGATGGATAATCAGTAAGCTGTCCTAGGAGTCAAAGACTCTGAACCTGTGTCTATAATTTTGTTGAAGATATCAAGCTTAATATTAACCCCAGGCCTGCTAGAACTACAACTACTGAACACTGAATCCCATTTGGAAATATATTTTGTTATGGGAATCTGTAGGATATCAATGCTGTTACATCAATTGAACATATGACTACTGGTCACTATGTAAACTTCTCAAAAACTCATCAAGCATAAGCAAATTAAACACCTTCCAGAAATATATTTCATAAATATTATTACTTCTAATCTAATTACAAATCAAAAGCAGCTTATTTTTCACTTTGACACTAACTATGTCACTTTCCTAATTTTTTATCAATTAAGTCACATGTCAGCTGTTCTATTTTATCTGGAACCAAAGGAAGGCTTACAGGAATAATCCCCAGGTCATTTTTTTTTTTGCTTCCTTGATACATATTTTGTGCTCCACAATTAATTGAAAAAACCCAAACAAAAAAAAATCAAGGAAAAATAGACCAAACCAAAAAAAGCCCCTCAGCTTGAACACCAGTGAGAACTCTTTGCCCATTTCTCAGGTATCAGATACAAGGAACTACTAATTTTTACTTTTTTTTTTGGTAAGTGTTATGCAGCTCATGAATAGCTGTTGGTAATTATTTTCATCATATGAATGAGTTCACTTAATTATTTTTCAAAATCAAAGCCAGAATTTCTGAGTAATTCTACCATTTCTCATTGTTGGCATGTCTCAAGTTTCAGATAGAAGAGTGCCCCTAATATACTACAATTTTACTCATAACCTAACTATTTTGATTTTACTGAGATTTATTTACATAGGAAATGCTTTTTTATCAGTCGTCTTCTGCTCAATTACTCAAAATGTAGGGTTAACCACATTTAATCATCTCAAATACAAGTTTCTGTGGATAAAAGCCATTGAAAAGCATCCATCTTGCTGCTGTCAGCATGCCCAGTTCACAGGGTGTAAGAGTACCTCAGGGAATGGTTTGGTTCCTGTGGATTTTTCCAGCATCAAAAGACGTGGCTGACTTAGTCCAGTCCCTCAAAAGTATTTACATATAATGGTAAATAGACTGTTAATCAGCTATGGTTTAAATCTGCTTACTACTGACACAGACTGCTGACTAGAAGAGAGAAAAGACACTCTGGAGGAGAACAAAGAAACACACCCACTTCTCCAGCCTGCCTACAGTGACATGCCAAATGAAAGAAAATATCTACACAGCCATCAGCTCAAGCAGAAGGTTTAATACAAATCACTTGTTTATCACTTGTTTTTCAACCCAAAATTTAGAGTGCTGTACTTTTATTTTCATTTTTTGAATGCCCAAATGCCCAAAAGCAGAAATGAAATGCAGGTGGACCTCTTGGAAGCAAAGTCCACCACATGATCCCTTTTATCCATAAGCAACTGATTGTAGCCAATATATGCACTGGTCCTAAGAAAAACTAAGAAGGAATTTCACTTACAGATGTGATTTATACACACTAACAAATCCTCATGACTAGGGTTCTACCTCCTACGTGAACTATTTCACTACTTCAAAATATTCCTGTAGTCATGGGAATATGGCACAGGATTTTTGGACTGTCAAATGGCAGGAAGCTTCCGTTGCCCTGCTTTGCTCCAGGTGCTAGTTAGATATAATTGGACCTTTGATGGATTCAGACAGTGAAAGCATTTTTTCAGTTATCAAATTTTATGCTCTTATTTAATTATTCTGCATCCTCAAGCATAAAATGCATTATTTACATAAAACGCACTTTATTCCCTATTGGTAGTTTCTTCACTGTGTTGACTGACTGTAGCTTTATGAAAACTTCAGGGTTTAACTTCTTATCTATTTTATGCAAAAATAGATGTAAATTACATCAAGCCACTAAGAGAATAAACATCTCTTGAAAACTGTTTGATTCATAACGATAGAAGACCCAAAATATTCTGTACCTTCTTAACTGCAATTACTACAGCAATTGTAAGAGTAAATCAAAATCAGCTACAGAAGGCAAGAGGAATAAACACAGAGTCCCTTAATGGAAGACCTTATTAAGGAGGGAAAGGATAGGTTGTTCAGGTTTTTTCCACCTTCAGCTACTGCCATCCATAGTTTCCAAAGTAAAAAACAGAACTTTTTTTCCTTAATATAGAAAATAGACCAAGGGCCCTAATCCTAATGAGTTATTTTGGTGCACAGTTCTTGTACAGCGCCTATAAGCCAAGTTCAGCTAATTACACATTTAATTGTCTCCAGAAAGATAAGAATTAATTCACAAAAAGAAAAAAAAAACCTTGGCTACATGCTGTAATTAAGAAGTCTTGGAGACACTGAAATGAATCTATTTTGGCAAACCTCCAGTATACAACAATCAGACACTGACTTTGAAACTCCTTAATATATAAAGGAAGAATAATAGGACTGAAAGAGAAATTACATCCAAACTCACTCAAGCATTAAATGGGAAAAAACAAAACACACACACACAAAAAACCAACACATGCATTTCACCCAACTTGTATACCATTAACAAGTTCTCACAAAAATTCCCCAGCGCACTGAAGAGAAGCATGCTCTGGCTGCAGTCGGATGAAAACCAGACAATATTTCCCATGCAAGTTATCAGAAGGAGCCTTTTATGTTCCCATTTCTCTATCTGTGCCACCCTCAGCCTTGCCTGTCCCCATGACTGCAGCCATGGAGAGCTGAGCGCTTCCCAGCCTCCCCAAGCCAGGTCCAGGCAGGACCCCCCAGCTCCTGCTCTCCATGGAGGTGTTTGACATTCAACATCAGGAAACATGCAGAGCCATGCCTGAGTCAAAAGGGGAGATTCAAACACATTCCCTCCTTTGCCACTCAGTATCTTCAGTTAGCAAGTACTGTTCACTTCGTTTGAATTTAATACGAATATCTCAGAGCATTCACTGTCTATTTATTTCTTGTCTCTCCCTACCAGCAAATGCCAACTTACTTAGTACTGAGAACCTGATAAAATCTCTGCAACACCTGTCATGCTGGAGCCTTCCCCAGTTTTGTCTGACAAGAAGAGCCTGATGTGACTTGATATTATACAAATCTCACTTTCTACTCTGCTACTAAAACCTGCCATGCCGGTTAGAGGATTGTCCAGCCAACAAAGATCAGTTGAAAAGGGTCATTCCCTGAGGAGCCACATTTTCTTACCATGCTGTGCACCAGGCTGGACAGCTCTTTACAGCAGCCACCATCAGAGTGCCAGGAGAAGTCAGCATGCCCTGGTGCACAGGTTTCCCCTTTGATAAAGCTCCAAGGCTGAGAGCCCATCTTCAACACAGGCATAAAGCACATGTGGCTGTTACCACAACACTAAGTTTTAGAGTCTCCGTGTTTTATCTGCAGATTCCCAAATATTCAAGAGTAATGCACTTTAGACTGCTTTCCTGACCTCCTGATCCTTTTCTGATGAGGTGTCCACCTAGAAATGCACCAGTTCTCAGTATCACAAACAATCAGCACTCAAGGCAGCTGCTAGGCTAACAGTACCCAGGCTGGAGCTCAGGGAGAAGATTTGACTGTGCCCTCATCACCTGGAGTGTTCCATTTTCTCAAAACCAAGGAGACCATGAAATTTTATAAAATTTAGCTCTTACAAAAAAGCAACAAACATCCTATTTGGGCATTCTCAGAAGCAGAGAGAAAGGGCTCAAATGAACAGTTATCACCACAAAAGGCAATCATTACAGCTGCTTTTTCTCCAGGATTCCTGCAATTCAAAAATTTTAATCATCAGCATCAATGATTGTG
Source organism: Acrocephalus scirpaceus scirpaceus (assembly GCA_910950805.1). Classification (NCBI taxonomy): domain Eukaryota; kingdom Metazoa; phylum Chordata; class Aves; order Passeriformes; family Sylviidae; genus Acrocephalus; species Acrocephalus scirpaceus. The sequence goes on from OU383786.1 coordinate 6,116,189, forward strand.
TAAACTATGCTCTTCAACTGATGAAGAGTTTCTATAAGATTTTAGAGTAGGGTTTTTTTATTATGAGTAACGTTTTTTTTATTAAAAGGAGGAAATGCCAAAATAATTGTTTTAATGTGGTCACGTAAAATGTCAGTTCCCATTTTTCACCAGGCAATTCTGTGACAGGCCTAAACTAAGGGACATGCCAAGCCAAACAAAAATACCTACTGAGCATAAACAGACCAATTACTTTGTCAGTGCTAACAAACCATTCTTGAGAATTTAATAAAGCTTTCTAAGAAAAAAAGCACCTTAGGATCAATGTCTTTTCATTCAAAATTCATGAGCTCTATTCATTTATCAAGTATATATTTTTATTGGTTCTTGCACAGCTCTCTCAAAGGACAGACATTTTAAAGCTAATTAAATAGAAACCACCTCTTTCATTGTACTCTGTACTCAGCTGAGGATGCTGCTTCCACCATGCTTAGCTATTGAGGCACTGCCATTAACATGTTACCAAACTTTTTCAAATTACATGCAAATACACAAACTGATATGAACTAACAAATCAGTTGGGACTCCTTGAGTTCATACATCCATCTATTAAAAATACAATTGTACCAATCTGGCTGATGACCAGAAAGAGCTTTACAATATTTAAACCACATTTCCTCTGACATGACAGCTTTCTAAGATACATACAAAAATGTCATTCTAGGGCTGACACATCACACAAAGTTTCTGCTCTATTTGCAAATCTATCTGTACGTCCAAGCAAAACCCCAGCACCATTTCAGAAGGTTGAGCACACAGTACTGCCAAACACTTCCCCAGGAAAGATTAATCAAATGGGAACTACTGAAGCTGCCTTGTTAATAGTACCTGCACAATAAAAACCACATCTCGTATACTAAAGATATGGAATAGCTGTTTGCCACTGCATACAGAGAACATAAAATATATATATTTATTAAACTATAAATGAGGATAAGGGAACTTTCACTTTTAATAGATGCAGAAATTCAAGCTTCTTTTTCACTGAAGCAATATGTGTCAATGTATCAGCCCAGGCTCAGAGAGCAGGTTCACATGGTATGTGATTATTTTCTTGGCTTCATTCTAGGTGATCGTATGTGACTGAACAGGGGCACTCTGCTAGGAGTAATCTTATGATTTTGTTTAGGCCAAATGATAGCACTTTAAAATTAACAGAACAGCCATCAAGTGTTGCTAGTGTTTGGTAGTTTATTTGCCTTTAAACCCTGCACCATATAAAGGTTTAATATTCAAGCACTTGACATTTCTTCAGTAGGTAACAACATCATCAACTCCAAGATACCCACCATCTCCGTGAGGAGAAATATATGCAAAACACACATAGCAATTAAAGCTGTATTGAACTCACATAGCTAAAAGCACAGGAAATGTGGAACGAAAACATCATTAATTCAGCTGCTTCGCTTGCAGAGTTCCACATTCATTTTTTTCTTGATTAAACACATAGGTAAATACAGTGAACAGTTGTGAACAGTTTCACTGGGACTTTCCACTTAGATTATAAACAAAGGATCATTTTGCTATGGATCACAGGGCTTCAAAAGCAAAATACCCAAGGAGGAGAAATCTCGCCCTTCTGAAATCAGTCATCACATAAACACACTAAGATCCTCAAGGCAGTCTCCTACTTCCAGAAATTCACTGGCTCACTCAAAGGAAAGCTACAGTTCCCGTAGCACATATTATAGGTGAGACAAAAGTGCTAAACAGCTTACCAAGCAGCATCAGGCTAATTAACATCATATCAGCTCTAATTGGAAGCGATTCAGCAGCGTCAGCTCTGTGGTAGGAGTCTTTTCAGGACTCACTGATGTGAAATGCGAATAGTGACACCAAGAAGTGTTTCATTTTCTGCCCCTGTAGAGCAATTGTTCACTGGAGAGTGGTCTGGAGTCACCAGCAAAATACAATCCAGGCGCTGTGTCACTATTTCCTTCCCACTGCTGTATTCAAACATGCTTTAGCAAGCACACCAAACTACACGGGCTGGCTAAATCACCTCTGTGGTGCTGGGAGGGTCCAGAACAAGATCAGAGCCTCAGCTCCTTCAATCCTCAGAGGTTCTCTGTTCTTTCCAAGTTACTCCATGCAACCTGCAAGCTAAGACATACCAATGCAACTGTCCATTTCCTACTGGGTAATACCCACCAAAAGTTTAATTCCTTTAATGAAGATATAATTAACACATTTGTCAGGTCATGCAAACCCTGACCTACTTCTTTGCGCTGCTATGAGTAATGAGAACTTCACCAATTTGACAAACTAATTAAAGAGTCTTAGTGCTGAGTGTGGCTATCAAGGATGTAGCCAAAGCAAGCAAAATAAAATGAGACCTTTTAAACCAAATGAACTTCAGCAGCCTCTGTGACAACCCATAAGGAGCATTACTGCTGTCCAATTGAACAGAAAAAGATGATGAAAACTAACAACTAAAAATATTCACCATGATCAAGTTATTAAATCACATTAAACTATCCTTTCCTTACGAGATATAATTTTTAGAGCATTTGTTCTAAATGGCACATGAAAGACTGAGACCTTCATAGAAACCCATACAAAATCCTTCAACCTAAAATCCTGAAAGTGTGCTGTGGAATAAGCATGGCAATGGCTGCCCTCCTAAATAAGCTGTTCAAATGGAAAAGTGCTTACTTCAGTAGCACTCAGGATATACAACAGCTTAAACCCAAGCCAGTATCTAAACTCAAGTCAGTGTGTTACGGCATGTGCTTGAAAGTGAAGATATCCCACATCTCATCTCTGTCATCCCACGAAGTCATGCTTAATGTGTGACAAAAATTGTTCCAGAAGACAAGGTTCAGAAGCACTAATGGAAGTCTGAGCTATGTTACAAAAGGATTTCTTGCAAAAAAAAAAAGAGCGCAACACTATAAAAATGAGCTCCAAGGACACATTCCACATTGAAGTAGAGTCTATTATCATTTTATATCAAGGGAAGCTGTGTAGTCTGAGAAATGGCTGTGCCTAGCTCCTTCTTGCATAAAAATCCTCCTTTGTGCTGTGACAAAGACTGATATCACCACAGATAAAAATTTAGCTTCTCTCATACCAATTTCCCCATCAAGTGTAAAAATCCATAATTTTCCAAGTTTTTTTCAGAGACAGCAAGAAACAGATGGACAAAACCTTTGCTTCTATCATGGTGTTCACATGCCCCATCAGTGCCTTGTCTGCCACTAGGGCTTCAGCAGCCCTTCTGTGTCACACTCAACCAAGGAAAATGTGTCACACTGAGTGACACGCCTTCAAAGAGCCCATATTTCCTTTCTTCTCCATGTCAAAGGAGCTTTAAATATCTACATTTACTGTCTTTTCCCTCATTTGATAGCTATTTTAAGCCATAGTTCAAGATCAAGTAGTGACTGAAAAGACTGAGTATTAAGCTAAAAATCTAGATCCAAATTCAAATGGTCTGTCACTTAGAGTAATGCCTCCTGGTCTTGGTGCCCTCTGCAGTTCATTGAACCACTGGGATGGTAAAATATTTAAAGTAACAAGCTTGATGTAAAACATGGTCAGAGTAGAAAGATCAGAAAGGAAATAGGAAAAAAGAGATAATGCAGGTCGATCTCAGGAGAGACAAACTGTGGCACTGTGAAAGCCAGGCTGCCCCATGGAACACAGGTCATCCACAGCCTCTGCACCTTCCCTTCACCACAGAGCACAAGCACCAACACAGTGAAAAGCTCTTCATTTTCATGCAAAACACTGCTCCAGCACTGAGGAAACAATGGCAGAAAGCTGTCAGTGCCTAAAGAAAGTAGTACTAATCACGCTCGTGTAATTTTCTATTTTGGGAAATCCCATGCTAATTGATTAAAGTAATTAGCTGTGCTAATATTAGCAGGTTCTTCTTTTGCCTTAAAATCATGCAAGGTAGGTACAAGGAGCAACACTTGCTTTAAGAGGGCCTATGATACTTAAAGTACTTCAGCCATGCTATAAAAATTGTCTTAACAAAAGGCAATCACAAGTTCATTGGACAAAACATAAAACATTTTTGTTGATAACAATCAAACCAGAACTTCCCACTGGAACATTCTGAAGATCTCAATGTGCTTCCGAGCACCTCATCCCCTGGGCTGAGCAGTTCTCACAAGGAGACTCAAGGTGCAAAACAATGGTTCCAGAGGTCCTATTATCTCAGAAGTTTCAGCAAAGGGTCTTGCAGGTCAGACATCAGGAAAATACATGAAATTGGATGAGAAAACATGGCCTCTGGATGTCTCCTCTGTACCTGGTCAGTATTCCAGCACTTACCAGCAGAGTAAGTGATGCTACTTCATTTTTAGGTTGAAAAATCCAGATCCCAACTTACGTTCCAAAATTTACTTAAACTAAAATGGAACATTAGAGGAAAAGGTCAAGAGTGTTAATTTCTGCATCAGCATATATGGAGTCACCTAAAAAGACCTTTGTTCTGCAAGTCAGGAAAATGAACACCATAGATCAGCAAAAAACAGGGCCTGTTACAATTAATAAAACATTTCAGACTTTAGCATGTAAAAATTAAAAGTTAACATGATAACAGGCAACTGAAATTCATTTATTTTTAGATTGTGCATTTCTGTCACTTCAGCTGTGCATAAAAGGTTCTTCCCTAATTCATATGGCTTTTTAGTAGTTTGCATAATGCAGAAACTAACAGCAGAAACTAAGCAGAGTCTATAATATGACTTCATTGCAGCTGATAGAAATGGAACAGCAAATGAAGTATCCATCCAATATCTGCTCTGAACTGGAAGATATTATGACTTACCAAATCATGTTAAATCTAATTTGCCAAAAAAAAAAAGTCACTCTAAGTTAAATCTTTCCTCAGCATTACTGTCAGAAAGCCCATGTAGGCATCAAAGCAGTACTAGGATGAACCCTAAGTCCTGTTTTATTATTTAATACAAGTTCATTAACACCTTTTGTAGTAGTGATTTCTACATATCTGAAGAGGCTTTTCATTTTTAATCTGTACATCACTGCTGCTCAGTCCATTCTGTGGTGCTGGGGCACAGCACTGCTACTCAGTTGATTTTACCTTCATATCTTTATTTTGTCTCATTGATTGAAAAGCCATCAAAACAAGTTTATGGTTAATTGAAGCAAATATCTAGGCTGTTTTACTTGTAAATGGAGTGATAAGCAGACTGTTCAGCATGTTAACATCCTAGAAAGCCAGGAACGTTTTTACTTCATTCTCAGGGAGTCACACACTCTAAGCATATTCATCAGTGATTAAAGAATTAAAGCTTATATAGCAATAACAATTAATGCTTCTCAATTTTCTGACAATCTCTTGACTTTTCTGTCTAGAGTTTCAAAGCAATTTACTGATACACACAAATTAATTCTCAGTACCCTGCAAGGTCAGAAATACTTTTGTTTCGGGGGTAAAAGCAATGTATTCAGCAAAATGCAGTCGTGTTCAAACTGACCCAAAGTCCAGACTGCAGACCCCAAGAACTGACAGTAATTAACTTCCAGCTACAATTTAGGTTTGCACATTGTCCACACTTCTGGGTACCATGACCTATACATCTTAATTCATGCACCAAAAATCAGAAATTACTGAGGAAAACAATCTAACTAATTACAAATGCACAGCCAAGTGACAATTTTTTAATTATAAAACTCTGAGCACTTTCCTACCTCCAGCTCCATTAAGTGTTATTTCATTAGCATTCTCACTCTGGTACTTGAGAGCAAGTATAACTGCCAATGCACAATAATTAAGATCCTCCCTTGAAAATAGAATTGTGTGACTAGAAGCAGATGCGAAATTGGAAGCTTGAAACTAAAAAAAAAAAAAAAATACCTAGCTTCATCTTTTCATCATTTGTATTTTTTCCAACACATACCTAAGGTGCAGCTTTTTGGAGTTATAAGCATCCAAAAGAACAGAAGCAGCTATAGTTTTTGATGACCCCACTAAGTTAAGAAATAATACTAAGAAAATAGCAGTGCTCAGGTGACTCAAAAACATCAAACCATTGTTCCCTACCCTATAGACAGAAACAGATGATACCATGCAAGAATGTAACTGTTTCTTACAAAGGACCGGACAATTGACTTCAGGCTGCAGTGAACTATTCATCACTGCCACCACTAAATGCTGGATGCCCCGCTGACATTACTGCCAAACAGAGCCCTGAGTATGGATTTCAAAAGGAATGAAAAGGTTAATAAGACTTATATAAAGAAGACTTCTCACAGTGTCATGCACCTTACAGTGTCATGGACCTCTTAAGTAAATATCTATTTAATTAGTCAACATATTTTAACCTATAAGTTCCTTTAAAACCTGACTTTCCTAATGCCCCTAACAAAGTTCTGTGGCTGCTTCATGAAAGACCAGCACAGATAAAAACCAAAGTTCAGAGCAGACAAACAAGGAGTGAGAAAACTAAAATTACTGCAAGGACCTATCGTTTCAAAGTACATCATTTGAGGCTTCTGAGTTAATATTCTACATTACTAAGTAAGAACTCTCTTTTCCTAGTAAAGCTTATTTGATCCCTAGCAAGAAAAAATATCCTAATCAAGCTAGGGGAACATCACCTTGAACGTCCAGGCTTTTAGAATGAGTTTCACTGTTGCTTACAAAAAAAAAAAAAAAAAAAAAAAAAAAAAAAAAAAAAAAAAAAAAAAAAAAAAAAAAATAGGATGTGTGAATGCCACAAGACACAAGGTATAAAGTAATTCAGCAGGACACAGCAACAGTGATGCCTGTGTTCATGTTGTATCTTGAGCATTTAGGGAATGTGGCTTAAATGTAAGGAATCTAAGCCACAAAATATTATAGATCTGACCAAAGAAGAGAACTGATACCTGATCTAGTTAACACCTGCTTCCAGTCTCAGAAATAAACTTAATGCGCACAGGTTGGAAAAAAAGCATGGCCCCACTAAAAGGGAAAGTATAAGTTCAAAAAATTTCAAAAAATATCCATGCACACTTGTATAGCCTGGAACTGAGCCCTAAGTCACTGGACTTTGAAGCAACCTCAATTTATTACGTAAGTAAAATACCAAGAGCTACTTCTATATTTGTGTACAGAAGCAGAGAACACGCCTGCAGTTACCCACTGTCTGCTCTGCACCAGAGAGCAGAGGGAAGTCAGCCCTATCAATGCTGCCATCTACAGAGCACTGCTCCAGAGCTGAAGGACTTGCACTCTTTGTAAGATAAAGACCTTGAGATTTTGCATAATAAACAAACATTCTCCACCTCAGTTCCTCTCTGCAGCAGTTCCAAACAGTCTGTGGGAGGGGGCAGGGGGAAAAGCCAGGGGATAACACTGATTTCCAAACAATTTCAGAGACGCATCTGCTCACACTGCTGTGGCTAATGTCACCTGCAGTAGTAATGCACCATTCCCTTCAGCATTTCACAGGGAAGATAAAAATCAAGACAGAACAGTGAAAGATTTGCATGTAAACAGCTGAAATGAAACTAAAAAAGCCTTCAGTGTATTCAGAATTATTTTCAACTTTCTTTTGTTTCTTCACAAAAATCAATAAAGATACGATTAAAACAAATAATTAACTGTGATAAATGCATTCCATCTTAAAATGTAACATTTTGTATTTCATCTACCAGTACAACTGCTTGATGTCATAATTATCAACTTTAGAAGGTATAAGGAAATCTCTACATAGAAAAACCTAAGAGAAGGGTATGGCAAAAAAATATAAATGCAAATGAAAGTAGATAAGATGATTTCAACATTTTGTCTTGCTTTACAACACAGGCAATAACCTTTATAATTTGAAAGCATGTTTTGAATTACATTTGCTACAAAATCAGGCAACCTCTTTTAATATAGATAAATCTCACTCTTGAAACTACAATTATGGGGAAAACTTTGCATTGTCTTCAGTCAGTTCTACTGTAAACAGCAGGTTTCACAGTGTAAGACCATTTTTCAGCCCCAAATACACTAAATCCCAACTGGTGTGTTCTCTTCTGTAATCACAAAATGCACTCCATTTAGGAAATGAAGTCTTAATTGTTCATGCATTACCAGTGCTAAACCCTTAACTAAATACACAGTGCCAGGGTAGCTCCACAGCCCCAGAAATGCTGTTTGTTCTGGCAGAGAGAGCTGGCCCTGCTCCAACACCTTGCCAGTCCCTTACAGAAATGGTAACTGAATGCAGAAAGGGCTCATTTTCTTCTGTCTGAAATTTCTGATAATGTGTATTTGGCTATTCAAGCTGTGCACATTGCCAGAGCAGGTTGCAAACCAGAAAAGAAAATGAAGCCTTTGCAATAAAACATTTTTGAATGCTGCTGGGAGAGCACAGCCACAAGAGCTTAGGGCTGCCCAGGCTCTTTCCACAGCTCCTGCACCCCCAGTGGCACTCCTGGCTCTGTCCTCTCCCCCAACAGCTACACCTGCCCAGGGGATTCCTCCAAAAAAAGGGCTCTGCATTTCCCAGTTCTTGACCCTCCTCACAGACCTCCCCAGAACAACCACCTCTGCACTGCCACTGTCAGGGACTCTTGTATTCAAGATGTAACCTGGTCATCATGGTGCTTGGTCACGAGATCACGCAGGATCTGCCAAAAATTTCATCTGAGTTCTGGGCACCATGCCCAACTCACCCAATACTGGATTTTTTAATAGCAGCAAGTTCACATTCCCCTGCTGACTGGCATCTTAAACAGACAATGAGCTGACAGCTAATAGTGAGCATCACTTGCAAATGTACCTCTAGCTTTAACTGCCTACACAGCAATGCCCCTGATTTTCCACATCAATCCATTCCAAGAGGAAAGTCAGCAGGGTGCTGCAGGGAGCACTTGTACCTCACAAGCTGAAAGAGTTCATGGAAATGTTGGCAGAGCCCCTGCAATGCACAGTATACGTGAACCCAGCAGGCAGGCAGTGGTTTTACAGGCACACACTTGCCCTCTCAGTGGCCAGCATTTCCAGAAAATGACAGTCAAAAGTAGAACCTGACAACAAAAAGTGACAATAACAGCTATATCGTTTCTATGTTCATGTTCAGTAATTCACAAATTTCAGCCACTGGGCAGCAATATTCCAATCACTTTTGTAAAGCAATGGGACCTTGGCGTGGGTCGGGAACCTGAGGTACTCTCAAACACCAAAATCTAATGCTGCTTTCACACACACTGAGCCCATGGACATTGATATCTGCCCACTGCTTCTAGCAAAAATAAAACTTGCAGTGTCTATCAGGTAAATTTTTCTACCATTTGGCTGCAGCACCACATACCCAGGCCTGTGTGAAAGGTGCTTCTGCAGAGCATGGTGCAGGCAAACAAACACCAACCCAGCTGGCACACAGGGCTATATTCCTACCACAGCACTGGTATTTGCCCATTTTTTGCAGAAAATGTGAAACAAGAAATGCAAGATAAAGTCTCTTTCAATCTTCATTTCTAGCCCATGCCCCTGAATTTCTGCTGTGCCATGAGACACAAGGATGTGAGAGCACAAGCCACAGTGAAGCACAGAAAATGTTCACCCTTGAGCACGTACCAGGCACCATGTAGGAAACATGTCAGCAAGCTCGAGCAAGCAAACATACATTTGCTTTAATTTTATCTATGCAGTTTTGTACAAATCATAGTTTGGGGAGAAGCTGTTTCTATTCTAGCTTTATATGAATTTCAAATACTTAAGTTTTATTTTTAAGACGACAGTTATCTACAAGCCAAAGATTTAGGCAGCCTATCTTGAGCCTGAAAACACAAAATCTGTTGAAAGCAGAATTGGCTGGGCCAGCTCAGAAATTATCAGCACAGAGGATATACTTTAATTAGACAGTTTTCACCAGCAGGTTCTTGTAGACAGCAAGTACCTGTCTAAAAAAATTTGTAAGAATAAAAGCTGCCAAAATTTTTCAACTGACATACAGATGTGACATGGATCAAAGGTGTTTGAAAAAGGCAGGGCTGCTAATTCTTTAACCAAACATTACACATACAACAGACATTGCTAGAGGAAAGCGCTCAGTAAAAATTGACCTCACCTTTGTTGTTGGCCTTCACTCAACTTTTCCTTGTGTTTTTACTTACTTGCTTCCCTGCACAAATGTTAAAAATTAGAATGTCTAATGAAAGCCATTGGGGAACTATTTTATGTTATCAGCTCAATGAGAGGCAACATTTCCTTTTTCTTATCTTCTCCAACTACAATGGAACAACAAAATGATATCTCTAACTATACAAACCACTATAAGAGTGAGCCAGCCATTCTTATACTCATTTGTTGAATTTTATAGCAAAGGATGGCCTTTGGCAGCTCATCCCTTGGAGCAAACACGGACTCCCCCACAGAAGTACATGTGTAATCTTTGTTAACCTTTAAAAGGCTTAGAGCACAGGAATTTAAATAATTACCAACAGAAAAAGTGAAATCATTTTGCTTCAACTGTGTATCAGACTATAATTGTGAAGGAAGCTGCAAAGGCAGATCTTTTTGCTGGAAGTCTGGAACAAAACCACCAAACAGTTATGGATATCTATGTCTGACTGTATGCTACTTCAGATCCACCTCCCAAGCATGAGTTATATTTCCAATTTATTTTTGGGTGCACTAGTCAATGCAGGATACAGGAATGGAGGACATTACAAAATGCAATTAAAATTATGAAACCTTTCCAAAATCCCAAACCTATATGGAATATAAATAATATCAAACAGCCCATGACATCTCAAGCAGGTAGAGAAAACCTGCATCTAACTCTTTTTGAAAATAAATTTAAATGCTCATTTTTTTCAGGAAACTAAGTATCAGCACCAATTAATGAATGAATTCTCTGACATTGCTGAACTACCATCTGCCTGCAGAGATAAAGTCTGCACAGAAATGCCTAATGCACCAATGCACAATGAGGTGAGCATCCAGCATCACGAGGCGCTCCATTCCCTCAGCACGCATGGGATGCCAGGTGCAGAGCAGCCTCTGGAGCTCCCTGAGTAATGTGGAGCCTGGTTTAGTGGGAAGCTGGCTCCTTACTGCCATTTCAGGCTGACTGCTGGATTCAGTGTGACATCCAGTGTGAAACTCCTATAATTGCTCAGTCATAACCAACTATGTGCAGCACACTGCTGCAGGATGATGGACTTCCACTGCTGACACTGCTGAAGCCTCTCCTTGGAGCTGCATGTATCTCAGCTCTGCTCTGGACTGTGGGATCACTGCCCACCACTTCAGTAAGGCCAAATCCTTCCTACTCTTTCGCAGCTCCCTCGAAGGTTCCACAACACTGGCACACAAGCAGGGACTCACTGTAGGATCACTGCCCACGTGGAAAACACAGTGAGCAAACAGCCTTTGCATCCCTAAAATCTATCAAACACTTGCCTCACACTGATTCCACCAGCACTCACTGAACCACCACTCCTCCAAGTCACTGTCACATTCACATTGCCCACTTCCCCAAGGAATGTAAAAATACACTTGCTAGAATCCAGCCAAGTTTCAACAAATCATTTTCCTGGTAGATGATATCAATGTCGTTTATTTAAATAGATGCAGTATAAATAGTCTTTCTAATGAGAAAATAGTTTGAGGGGGTTTATGTGATACACTAAAAAAAATTATTACATGATTTAGTCTGCAACTCCTTATATCTTAGTTAAAATTAATGTCAAGAAATAAAGGAAATATCAAATGGGACATCTTCTGTTAGAAACTGTTTAATTTTTTACCTTATAAAGTGATCTCTGTGTTAGATCTAGAAAGCTCAGACTAGTGACCAGTCCTTCCCTGCTTTCATTTGCCAGTGCAATGAAACTCAATAATCTTAATTGTATATACTTTCATCTTTGCGCTATAATAAAAATGCATTTGATTTTAAGCAGAATATATTTGCTTTGGCAAGTTCAGCAACAAATCACAGTCTGCTTCTTGAGTACTTTTTAAGTACTTTAGCATGAAGCTGCACCTACAGAAGACTTGGAGGCTGTGGACTTTGGGCCATGCCTTGCCTGTGCCTCTCGGGTGCCTTTACTTCCACGAGGTTGCACTTGCTTGCATGGCTGACTGAGCAAAGGCTTGTGAAGTTGTCCCTTAGGTGTTCCCTCATCTCCAATCATGCTTGTCTAATCATTTCCTTTTTTCTGAGATAACCATGTTCTCTATCTTTCTGTCGTAAGGAGAAAGAAAAGCCTTCCTCCTCAAAAAAAAACCCAACCCCCCCCCCCCCCCCCCCCCCCAAAAAAAAAGCATTCCACACAACTTTCAAGGTTAGTAGAACTGCTATATAATTAATAGCTATGGGTATGCTTCCCAACAATGGCTTACTGAATAAAAAATTACCTCACTTTAAGAGTTGACTTTTAGGAAACTTTCAACATTTCACTGTTGTGTGAACTCCCTGAAAATAAAAGATTTAATACCTCTGCATAACGTTTATACACCAGACAGTTGTATAGCATATGTAGTTTCTATAATCATTCTTCTGCATTTTTATCTGTGCTGTTGTTTGAACAGATCTTTAATGTGTTTCAGACAATGTGAGAATTAACTACAAACCAGCAGAAAAACAAGCTTTGAAATGAAACTGTCATCTCCCAGTTCAGCAAAAAGAGATAATACCCACTGACCTTTCCACAGTAGCTTTCCAATGTGGAGAGCATAGGATATTCTAGAATTTCCCAAACTTGTACACATGTTACACAGGTTACTCTATGGGACAGGAAATCTTAACACATCAAAACATGATTATTTTAGAGTATAGGAACAGGTCATTTGCACAATTCAGTGGATATCCCAAGGACTTCCAGGTGGCCTGGGCAAACATCCCAGAGGCTTCAATTCCAGCAAGATTTATGTATTTAAAAAAGACATTGAAAACCCTATGTACAGTAGGCCTAATTATGGATATTCATTTTGCCCTACTCACACAAGCTGATACATCAATAGAAAGGTCTCTCTTATCTCTGTCAGGTGACAAAATTGAGCAAAACCTTTGTGTTATCCTGAAGACTTGATCTCAGAGATCTGGAGTCTCAAAACACAGTCAATTATATTTATAATAGCAAGCTTTTTTTTTTTTTGATGTAAGAAAACATACAGTTATGACTGTTCACTACATTTGCAGCTTATCAAACACAGCATGATTAGTTTTGATCTTCTTGCAGAGATCACACCAGCAAATTTGCATTAAAAAACCCAACAGCATCATTCCACTACTGGTTTGTCGTATCATTATCCTGAACAGGAAAGCTTTGCTGCAGCCCTACATGGAAACCCACATTTCAGAACACAAACTCTTTCCAAGAGGACAGTAACAATAGAAGTGACCAGATACATAAAGAATTCTTTATTGAACCAAATATTTTAGTTGTATTTTGCCACTGATAGATTCTGACCAGACTACAGCTGGCCCTGGCATAACTATATTTAAAAAAAAAAATTTCAATGGCTGATATGCATGTAAGAAAGCCAGAGGACATGGCAAAGCAGGTGATGACAACATTAAGAACTAACTCCTGTTGTTATTAAGTTCCTTTTTTAAAAAACAAAAAATTCCACCTGCTCAGCACAATACACACAGCTTAACTCCTGATAGTGAGAAGTAAAATAATAATTATGATGGCTTTGGACCAAGAATGTCTTGACAATTACTTCATAGATTCTATGAACACTTTGCACAGCTCTCTGTGCATTTCTCATCTATCTGAACAACACAAGTACACTGCAGCTGCTGACTAGTTTGATCCTATTATTATTTTGGTACAGAGGACCTTAAAACAGACCAAAACAACCACTGTGAACAGAATTCAAAACGACAGAGACCTGCTGAGGTCACTAAGGTTTACATTGAAGAAGCATCTGCCTGTGGTCAAGTTTGCTGATGAAAAGGTTGTGTGCACCCCCTCACAGCTATTCATGGTGACAGCACAGGCACAATTCTCATTCAAGGTCAAGGAACAATCCACAGGCAAAGAAAGCTCCACTGACATCAGGGTGAGTGGCCATGCCTGGGCAGAGGACAGAGCTCCTAGCAGCTCACTCAGACATTCACCATATGGTTTCACAGAACCCAGACAACTAAAAGCTCCCAGAAAAAGGGGGTCTGGGGGTGCTGGTGGGCAGCAGGTTCCAGAGGAGTCAGCAGCATGTCCTGGCAGCCTGGAGGGCAAACCACATCCTGGGCTCAAACCCAGCACAGGCAGCCTGGAAAAGAGGCAATTCTGCTGCTGCCTTCAGCACAGGAGGGGCCTTCCCTGCAGCCCTGCAGGCAGCTACCTCAGAGACCCACATTAGAGAAAGAAGGATGGTCTGGAAAGATGCTGTTCATACATTTTGTGGTGAGAAAACTGTGTGTGGCTTGTATATGTGATGCAACCAGTTCAGCAAGGCAAGCTTTGCTACAAAAGCAGATGCAAACTGAGTTATCTGTTTTATAAATGTAAGGAATTTCATTGTTTTAATAACTTAGTTACAACATTTAGATTCTATCTTGTTGTAGTGAAGCTTAGCACAAGAAGTAAGGGATGCTTATAAAATATTTTGGCCAGTTATGCACCCAAGTAAGTATTCTCAATCACCTATGGCTCACAGAGGTAATTAGACAATATATTTCTTCTAAGTCATAAGGCTGTTTGGAGATGTGGTTGAATAAACACACCAAAACACAGAATTGCTGAGGAGCTGAGCAGGAAAGGTCAGGAGAAAACTGCTAAAATATGTGACTTGTTTCTCTTTGGAAAAAAGGGAAACCATGGAGCAAGGGCAAAGAGAAGGAGATGAAGAAAGTTGTAGAAATAGGTTCATTTGTCAAAAAAAAAAAAAAAGAAACTGAACAAGAATGTTTCCAAATTACGTTATAAATTCAATCATCAGCATTACTTTATCCCTTACCTGTGAGGTTTCTGCATCTACCATCCTATCCTGGACTTTAGGACAGATAAAGATCCCATGTACAACAAATCATACAAAGGATATAAGGAATAAAAACGGTATTTATGGATACACAAGATGCTCAGACAATGGGTAATCAAGCACACAAGAAAACTGTTAACTAAAAAAAAACAAGGTTCAGGCCTGCACTTTGGAATAGGAGCAAATATGGAGCAAGTGCAGTGCTGTAGAAAAGCTATTCACTGTCCTGCAAATTACAAACTTTGCTTTATTAAATTCCTTGCGCACTTTTTTTTTTTTTTTTTTTTCTTTGCATAGACAGAGCATGGTAAGCCTTTTTCTACCTGCTAAACAAACTAATTTTTGTGTTTAACCTGGGTAGCTGCTTCTATTTTCTCCTTTATAGCCTGTTCTGGGTCTCTAACCTACAAGAAGAACCACCTGCAGAAAAACCACATGCTCACATTCCATGCCATATTTCAGGTGGCAAGTGCACTACAATGACCATCCCTCTGCTACCACTGAGGGAAGTGAACCTGTGCACCTTCAGAGACCAGCACATTTCTATTACAAGCTTGAGTTCAAAAGGTGAGATTTGCAAAAAACACCAGGCCAGGTGCATAGGATGACACACTGCTTGGCAGATTACATTAACGCTTCTTGACATGCTGGCTATACTAAAAGAACTGTGCTGTGCAATGATCTTCTTGAGAAAACTTGTAAGGAAAGGTGATACAATAAATAAAATCTGGAGAGAGAAAACCAGTGAAAATCATTAACAATTCCACTTAAACCTCAGAGACAACTTGTGAAAAAAGTTTGTTGTTTAGGTAGGTAAATTTATATTATGGACTATTTTGTACTCTGTTAAGATGCTCAAGTGCCTCAAGACATTTCTCTTTGCCAGTCACTTCTATTTCAGATCACTGGTCTATAAAAAGAAGGAACTAATATACACAAGCGATGCCACAAGAGCTCGCATCTATATAAATATCCTGCTGAAGAAAATTGCCCACTCCCTATCATCTCATGCAAAGACACACAAGGAAAGCCAAGAGTTTGCAAGAAACGTGCTGCAGTACTAAACTCTGCTTTAAATCCTTTTGAAGTAAGTTTTATATATATATAGGCAGGAGACAAATATGAGAAGTCACCAATTCTCCACCCAGTAACCTCTTGCAACACTTCCAAATCTCTGATTTATTCTAAAAGAATGGCATGGAGCACCCTCTTCCCCAGCCCTCCACAAAACTCACAGCTAAGAGATTTTGTCCAGAAGAGTTTAAAGCAATAAAATACTTAAACCAAACCATGATGGAGGTGATGTTGAAAATAACATAAATCTTGAACTAATTAATTTATATGGCTGCATTTTTTGGTGTTCTCAGTTTTCTCCATAGTGCTGGACAGATTTTTCCTCGGGCACAGAATGGTCTTTTCCTCAAAAATGCTAAATCAAGCCGACTCTCAATAGTGCTGAACTTTGACACAGCCACGTGGACTGTCAGCTAAGCCAACAAGGAAAAAGGATTGCCACAGTATGGAATCAGCCATTAATATAAATTTTGTTTCCTTACAGAATTTAAACCCCAGTGGTTTGTGTATTTAACCATTTTAAGTGTTCTGCTTTTGCAGATAAATTAAATTATATCTAAAATAAAAATCTTTTAAAAATAAATAAAAACAAGAAAACAAAAAAAAACCCCACACCACAAAAACTACCAATAAAAGAAAACCCAAACAAAAAATGTTTACATTTCAAAGCATGAAATAGACAAGTAACCATATCCCTGGAATGATGCTATCTTCAAAGATATTTTCAGTAACATCCCGAATACTCTCCAATGGTGTTTATGATCTTCTCCAGTACTGAAATGCATGAGGACATTGCAAAAAGATAACTACAAAAACTGTAAAAGAAAGAGTTCGGTTTTTTCCAGATCCAAATCCCAAACAACAATATCATTACACATCTTTTGTCAAGCTGATATATTGTTTTATTACACGCAGTAAACCCTATCGTGGTCACATCAAGACAATTCCTGTATGACTTGTCTGTGTAGCTACTGACCTAGGGCATTTTACTCAACTGGCATGAGGAGAGTGTTTTCTGGAGAACGTTGAAAGACAGAGGGAGCTTTACTAATTGCTATAATTACATGCTCGGGGTAATTTAGTTGAAAATGAGCCACGTAGTGTTTTCATGTGGCTCCAATACTGCGATGTCTCACAGTTCAGGGAGAAGCAGGAAGTCACAAGGAACCTACAAATTAGACAAATTGGATCAAAGCTAAGAAAACCATCTGCAGATTTACCTGTGACAACCTGTTTGCCCGACACACAGGCAGTGATGAAGCAAACAAGCAAAGCACTGGCATATGCTGCTCAGGAGACAGCAGTCAGACAACACAGTAGAAAGCAAATTTTATGGCTGTGTCCTGTTCCTAAGTACCATCAAAATGTTTTCATATTTCATCACTGAGAGCGTGCACCGAGTGTTAACACAGTGGCAAAGCACCACAAGTTAGAACTGGGGATGAGGCTTAACCATCCCCCTCTACCGCCCAGGCAGGAAACAGGTTCAGAATAATCTATGTCTGTCCCTACTCTTCAGCCTTAAAATACAAAAATTGCATCACTGAATTCCTGAACCAGGAATTAAGACCTGCAAAACCCTTCAGTCTTAAACATCTCCTTTTTTTTGTCTGATAATCAAATGCTAAGCCTTTGATTTCTGATTACTGGACACTCAAAGGTATAAGGGACAAGGGGTGAAAAGAGCAGTGTCACTAAAAAAGGAAAGCAAAACCAGAAAGCAGCCAAAGTCTTCCAAGAAAGGTTTGTCTGCTGACAGTGACAGCTGCCTGCTATCTTATGGACTTGAAGAGAAACAATCCTGGTCCCTCCTTTTCACTTCACAGAGGAATGAGCAGACACTGCTACAAGAGCTTGTATGCCCCAGGCCTTTTGAAGCCCCCCAACCTCAGGCCTGTCCAGCACACGAGGTTGTCACATGGCAGAAGCAGAGAGAACCCTTTCACTCTGTTTCTTCTTCTCAATCAGCAGTCAAGCGTTGTGCAAATGCTCTTCTGCACAAAGAGTTTTGTATGGATGACCAATATAGCATATAGAGCATATAGCCCAGCACCCAAGGTTTATAAACAAGGTTACTATGAGCCAGCAATGTGTCTGAAAAGATGCATTCTGAAAGAGAAAGCACATTCACATCCACCCAGAAAAGATCACTGAAAAGATCACATCTCCCATGTTTCTCACCATGGATCACACCTATCCCACCCTGTTGCCTGTGTGCTGTAAACAGACCCCAGGTTACAGCCCATGGATCTTCCAACTGAAATACAAATTGGAACTGATTGCATTTCATATTTTATATGTCATATTTCATTTATCATTACTTGAAGTATTACTGGATTTCCTTACAGCTGCAAACATCTTGAACCAGACTCCTCCCATGTCAGGAGACACTGCAGCAACATCTCTCTCTGGAAGGGGTCAGAGATTTCTCTAAAAGCTGTGCTGTATGAATGTATGATAAATGTATGATTCAACCTCTCACTAGGTGCACCCAGAATTCTTCAATCTATAGCAGGTGTTTTAGGCACTGTGTGCTGGCACACAGCAGTTGTATTCCTTTTTCATGTAGATTGGAATGGCTTGTCCAGGTACCATAAAGAAGGATAACACTTTAAAAAATAAGTATCAATGGATACATCTGGAAGAGAAAAATACTTCCCACCGAATTCTCTTTGGTAAGACCAATGCTCTCAGAGAAAGTTTTGAAAAACTAAGTTTTCAGAAGGAAAGGATGGTAGAAAATCTACATCTCCTTCAGAATAATTTGTGTCCTTTTACTTATCTTTAAAGACAAACTTAATGACTAACATTTGTGAACAATTAGGTAAATCTCTGAGATTGCTCCTCATGGAAGCAGCTTTAGAGGTTAAATGTTTTCATTTCAAGAGACAGCTTAAAGATTGAGCAAAATTGCATTGTCAAGTGCTTTTGAAATGGCGTCTTCACAAATGGAGCCTCACTTCTACACCAGCTGCATGTGCACCAGTGCATGTGCTTGGGTATGGGTGATGGTTGCCCTTTCTGTAACAAAAACTATTACACCTCTAGACTTGGAAATTTCTCCCAATTTTTGATATAAATACTGGCAGATGTTGCTACCTTTGGCACAGAGAGATTAATCTTTGGCAGGTTGCAAACTTGTAAGTTAAATGAGAACACTGCAGAATCATGGGAATACCAGCACTAGGAAACAGACTTACACAAATTCTCTAAAATGAACAGCAAATTTTTAAGTTACTAGAACTGGGAGGGTTTTGACAGCTGAATATTGAGTTCTCATGTTGGACTATATCCTGGAAGACCATCCAGAGACCTGACTTCTGTCAGCTGTGGATTTATATCAGCCAATATTTCTGCAGCCTGTGACAAAAGCAAATGCCACACTACATCCAAAATGTGTATTAACATATATTTTTCAGTGCTAGGACATGCTCTTGATACTGGCCTTAACAAAAAAAATTTAAAAAAAGAGTATATTTATAGTGAGTTTAGTCAGGTGTCTCATCATTTGCTTACCTATTTTAAGGACTCTAAGTGAATTTTTAATGCAGCTTTTTTTTTAACCTTCAGCTCTGACCAAAGACCTTTTGATACACTCCCAGCCACAAAAGCTTTGACGTACCCTTCATGGGTACCCATGACATACCCTTCAAAGCTTTTCTAGCCCTTCATGGGCTAGAAGGTGGCCTTGGTCAAGTAAAGGGTTGTTCAAATTTATGCCACTAAAACATTTTAATAAACTTCATTATTGGTTTTGGCCAACAAGACAGAGATAAGTCTACTGAATGGTCAATGAGATATGTTAAAAAGTTCCACAGAGAGAACAGATATGCCTTTTGTTTGCAGTCTAGGACTCCAGTGTTCACATTGATTATCATGCCAACAGCTGTGCAATGAAACTCTTGCTTTCTCAACACTGCATAAAGATTAAACTGGCTTTTGGAAAATTGGACTATTTCAGTAGCTGTTTCACATTAGACCCAAAGCCAACGGTACCATCCCAAGCATTACCTTTGCACCAATCAGGACACCTGACTGTAGATATGAAAGGCAGGAACAGAACAGCAGAGGCTGGACAACAGCTCCAGGGCAATCCAGCAGTGAGATTAAAACATAAAATTCAGTGGGCAATGAGCAATTCAATGGGCAGAGGATTGTCATAATAAGCAAGTCCAAACCATTTTAAACAGTGGCCCATCAGAAAATTATCACTGAAAGCATAAAAAAAAAGAATTATCTGAATATTAATGACAGTCAGAGAAAAGTTCTTACTTTTAACAGCTTTCTGGTTTTCAAACAGCTATAAAAGAATGTACCAAAGGTAGGAGAAAGCCATTATCATTTTTTGCCACTTTTATAGACTTGGCACAAATCAAGACGATCTCTGCGAGGCACTGCTAAGATTTCACCTATAAAACTGTCTGCCATTTCAAAACACTGGTGCAAGTGTCAGACAGAAAAGGACACTTAAAGAACAAAAAATTACCCAAATGGATAAAGAAATTAAATTATAATGAATATATTGAAGAAGCACATTTATACTTCTGTAGATAATAAAAAGGCCAAGGGGGAACTAAAATTTGATTAACTGCTTTTTGTATCTCAGTGTGTTTCACGTACTACACTGCAGAACCAAATGGAGCTTCTCTGAGTGTTTTCTGATCATTATCAAAGCTGCAAAATACCATCTTCTATCAGAAAAAACCCAACAGTAGCTACTCAGAGAAAAATTATTTCAAGCAGTATATTCAGCAATGAGGAGACAAAAAAGTATTTCTAAACATAAACAGTGAAAAGAAGATAATATGAAACTTCCACTATGAATTTCACTGCAATCATATTCAAACTAGCAGCTAATAAAACTTTACAACACTGAATTAGATTCTATCACATTATTGGATTTTCTTTGTGCTTCAGTAATCAAGTACACTAACACACTGCAGTTGCTGAATTCCTGTTATACTCTGCCCTTGTTTCAAAAAATTTAGAGTTCAGCTTGGGGTTGTGATTATTTATGTATTTACCTCTTCACACCTTCCAAATTATTAAAATTATATTAGGTATATCCAGAACCCATGGTTTTTTACAGTTTAGGAAATTTCCACATCAGCTTGCCCATGAGGAGAGCAGGAAAGGAAGGAAGTTCTGAAGCTAAATTGGAGCATTTTTGTGCCATACTAGAAAGGGGCTTCAGGATCTTCATGGAGTAAAACAAAGGAAACAGAGTTTTCTTTACTGTTTCTGTTAACAAATACTCACATATATGCAGACTATCTTCACTTGGCATAACCTGCAGAGCCTACTGTAATAGTTAGCTGACCTGAGTGGAATTTGATAATCCAAGCTACTTTTTAAAAGCTGTTGGTTTGTTGGGGTTTTTATCCCTCTCAGAGATTCTATCATTTTCATCCAAAACTTTTCTAGTACTTGTAAGACTACCATTTAAAAATATACTTCGATGAAGTTATAAGTAAAATATCAGATTTAGGGGATAGTTTTGCACTTTTTTTTCCTGCCTGTTTAATTTCATGTTCTGGAGTCTAAATATTTAAAATATGAACTCTTCCTCTGTGGTACTGCATATCTGCACTTTTTGTCACAAGATATACAAATAAGTCCCAGTTTATATCACTGTACAAAAGTCACATCTAACTTTCCCTTGCACTCTGAATTTAAGGAATGTTTTCCAGACAATTTAAAGTTCTTCAAAATTCAAAAGGAAAAAGTGTATTAAAAAAACCTTCCAAATGAAATACATAAATAAGCAAATATCCCCAGGACTCAAAAATCTTGCTCAAAGTCACACGGAGTCCACTGTATCTGCAATCCTGGTTTATATAAAACCATTTTCAAAGAAAATTTCTGTTTTAAAGGCAAAGGAAGAAAAGTCTTGTTTCAGGCAAGTGTAGGAAGTGAATGCAAATACCTTATTCCAGGCAGTTGTATGATTTTTCTTTTCTGCAGTTTTGCAGCACTCACCATATTTCAATCCTCATTTTGTTGTACTGTCTCTCATTGAAAGCTCATCATCCTTGAAAATGTTCAGACAAGAAAAGCAGGACAACTGTAACACTTGATCATTCCTATACCATCATCTCAATATAAACAGAATAGCAAGAAGATAAAAATACACTCAACTCTTTTGTTAAAATCTAAGGAAGGTGTTGCCATCTGTACCAACTACAAAGACAAATCCAGATAAACACCCCAAGGCAGGCAATGGTTTTTCACCTGAAATGCTGAACACTTTCCCACATCAATTCTGAATTAGCTGCAAGTAGTATGACAGCTTCCTTTGTCCTTCCACTTTCCCTCCTTACCGTCACTCTTTGCTCTTCCTGAAGAAGGATGCAAAGAGGATGGAGCCAGGCTCCTTTCAGTGGTGCCCAGTGCCAGGATCAGAAGAGAAGGGCACAAACAAACATGGGAAGATCCCTCTGAACATCAGGGAACACTTTTTCACTGTGAGGGTGACCGAGCAGTGGCACAGGTCACCCAGGGAGGCTGTGGAGTCTCCATCCTCAGGGATATTCAGAAGTTGTTTGGACACAGTCCTGGTCCAGGTGACCCTGCCTGAGCCTGGGGTTTGGGCCAGGTGACCTCTAGAGGTTCCTTCCAACACATTCTCAGATTTTGTTTCACAGATCCAAGAAATTCTCCCCATACCTGTGTGCATGTCCATGAATGTTCCCTAGTAAATGGTGCAATGGTATTGAAATAATGAAACTGCAACTGATGAAAGCCACATTAAGAGACCAGAACGAGGAGTCAGTCCCCTGTACAGCAACTTTAGCCCATGGGCACCTTATTATTAGAGCAAATTAGGCTAAGAGCTGAACTGCAGGAAACACTGATTTATATAGTCTGTTAGCCTGTCAATAATAGGGTAAAATACATTTGTTCTGAGATGTATGTGTCAAAGGCTATTTCCTCAAAGTATCTAATGAATAAAAGGGTAGGACAGTGCTGTCATTTCAGCTTGGATCAAAACTCACTTTTTATGTACCTTACAGGATTCTTTAGAAATGTAACCATCAACAGTATTTTGTTATCTAATAAATTAGGCATCTTCATTAATTTAAGCAAACTGAACAGAAGTCTAAAGAAAGAGACTGTTCACTCATAGATAGTACAATCTTTTCCAAAAATATCTTTTATACACTGATGGTCACACTGCTACAATGTATAAAACTATGTAAATGACCAAGCTATAACCTAAATTTCTTATTTGACATCTAAATCAGATGTAAATGAATCAGAACTACCAAATTAATTTTATAAGAAGAGTGACCACAGATTAAATACCATTGCTGAAAAAATGATTCTGTAAGTAAGCTGCAGCCATGAGAAAAGACTGATATAATGCACCCAGAGTGCTTCTCATTTACACACCTGAATTATAAGGAAATGTTCTACATTTCCCCTTGGGGAGGAGGTGAAATATGCTCCACTGAGCCAGAAATTCACTGCTCTTGATTTTTCTGCCTTAGGTTGACTTATCTATTCCCCCTGTAAATCTGGCAGACTCATAGTGGGAAGTTCCAAATACATAATACTCGCATTTGTTGATGTCGTGTCAAAGTCATGCACTTTTTTTTTAATCACAGGTGTGTATATACAAATACAAATTTTTACACACTCACGCACTCTCCAGCAACATTTCATTCTGCCTTCTTTGCCAGTTCCCTACAAAGAGGTTCAGCAAGGGCCAGGGACTGCAGCATGTTGAGCGTTAGGGAACCATTCCAGAGCCCCAGACATGGAGCTCAGCCTGAGCACAGGGAGGGGAGCAGCTCCTCACAGCACCTGCCTGCCCTTGCTGAGCCCAGCAGGACTTGCACTCCCACCCCACATTGCCCCTTCCACCACAGCTGTCCCAGCTGCTTCTCCACCACACTAGCTTTGCCCACAGCCTTGGAAAGAGACCAATTTCTCACTCTTTTATTCTTGGCTCTCTCTCACACTTTGGTAATGCTGATTGAGGTGCAGACGTGTACAGCAGATCTCGCTCAGGCCAAGAACCAAAATAGTCCAGGCCTTGTTCCAGGTTGCACCAAAGTCCTTAAATGGTTTGGCCTTGTTCAGCACTTCATCACTTTGCTTTGACGCATATGCCAGACTTCAAAAAGTCATCACTAGTCAGCATCACATGTCCAGACAAACAGATGTAGCCTATATTGTCACCAGGACCGTCTGGAAGAAAGAACAAATGGTGCCAAGCCCTCTTTCTACTACTTCAAGACATCCTTTGACTTGTGAACAAAGCTCATCAAAACAGTGCACAACTTCCCTACACTGCTAGATTATTTCTCAAGGCAACTGTCAGGTTCTTAAGACATGATTTTCCTTGGGACTTCAGTTTTTATTGCTTCTAGATTGGACTAAAGTATTTCTGTACCAAGTATCAAGGGAATTTTGTAATGCTCCAAAGGATAAAACTTAGTGAATGCTCTGTTATTCACAACAACCCTCCATGAGGGAAAATCTAGAGCAGAGAAGACAAAATTAACAATACCACAGAAAAAAAATTCATTAAAAGAGTTATCCTTCTCAGTATCTGTTTTACAGATAGGAAATTCTGGCATAAATTTTCACAAATATCTAGGGCCATATATAAATCCACCATGGTATTGTTACTACTAGAACTAATGCAAGTAACCTGGTTTTTTTGTGCAGCTGTAAAATATTTTCTCTAAACCCACTGCCTCTTACTCTAATAACAAAATTATTCTTCTGTCCTCATACTGAAAAGGAAAAAAAAAAGAATATATAAACCTTGCATCTGAAAGCTTAAAAGTTACAGCACAGCCTACCCCCACCCAAGGTCCTGGTTTTGTCCCTAAATCACTTTGAATTCTAGACAGCCTGGCTACATTGCCAAGACATCCATTCTATTTTGCAGGGGTTGATTGCTAGATTTATTGAAGTCCATATAATTAAGTACAAACCTTTTAGTCGGAAACCCATATGCCAGGAGTCCAGGAGCAAACATGTCTGAAAGTCTTAAAAGTTAACCATTAGTAAAACAAATATATTATTTTAGATCTATAAAACAGTTATACAGAGTAGGCTGCATTTAACCTTATGGAGCACAATGGGCCATGAAGTACAAAGCAAAGATTAGTCTTCCATGAAATTATAAATGAGGCTAAAATACAGACAGACATACTGACTCCTGGAAGATCCAAATTTAGTCAATTATGAGTCTTGGGTAGACTAGAATAGTAACTCATTTTTCTGCTAGAAGTAGCTAATTACAGATCCAGAACAAAGTTCAGCAAGCTGTGTGATTACCAAATTACAGACAAATTGAATGGCAGGTATCATTTCAATTGTTATACACTTATCAGAATGCCAGGAAGATCATGGACAGGTGTTGACATGTGTAAGCTGTTCAAAGATAGTCCTTGCTGGATTCTCCATATACAGTCATTAGTAGCATTTTGGCCATCCGTGAGAGTGTGACCAAAAGAGATATTGCTTAAAATAAGGGTTAATTTGGTGTTAATGAGTGTTTAATTTGACAGATCTTGTCTGGACCAGAATGTGAACACTAGTTTATTAAAGCAACTATATAATTTTTTAATTATTTCTTTTTTGCAACCTTTACACTGTTCTAGAGATTTTGGGTTTGGATTTTTTTTTTATATTTCAAGATTTCTCTAGGGAATCTTACAAAAGAAATTATTATACTAAAAATCCATAAAATTAGTTGCTGCAAGGTGGTGACTGCTGTCACCACTGTGCTTTTAATGGAATTCATATTTTGCCCCTTTCAGTAGTGTTTTTATGTCAACATTTTAGAACCAAAGAAGACATCTTGATTATGTTTTAACAAATTGAAGCTGATAAAGTTTAAATTAGTTTTCAATGGCTTTAAAAATAGTTTGTGGTTTCTCTAACAAACAAAGCAGTCACTTCTTTTTGATACATCTTAACTAGCTTTTTTTAATAATGTGAACTTACATCTCATCATCTAGAAAAGGGAGGACAGACACAATCCTGCTAATTTTATAGCCCTGACAAATCCCCCTTGCACAAACCCACAGACCTTATGGAAAAGAGTATGTCCCAGAAACTTCTCAGAAGTTATAAAAAGAAACAAACTTACGTTGTTCTAAATGAAACTGAATGGTTACATTTAGTGCTTTTAAACCATCATCTTATTCTAGCTGTTCAGGTAGAACTATGTAGGTACCATGAATTTACAGTATTTTAATTGGGGTTATCACCATGTCTCAACCTAAGGCTTCCTTTATTCAGTCTTCTGGATATCACCTAAAATGCACTGAAAACTGCATTTTCAATGCAGTGGTTTTTTGGGGTTTATCGAATTAAGGATGTGAACAACACTGTAAAAATAGGAGAAAAGGAGGACAATCTGCAGCAGAGCCAGGCTCCCACTTTGCTCCCAGCACATAAAAGAATCCACAGCCTCTGACAACAAGCATTTTCCTCAGTGATATGTTGAATTCAGAAGATAAATGTAGATTCAACACTATCTAACCTTGAAAAATCATACTTTTTAAGTGGTATAAAAGCTGTTCTAGATAAACATTTATTGCAGAAATAAGTAGTGTGTATTGGTAGACAAGGTCAATAATATTAAGATACCTCACACATCACTGAACTAGTGTGCTATTTCACTCCCAAGATGTATAACCTGGCATGAATTAAATTAAATCACTGATCATTATGCAATGTGAAAAGTTCATCCCAGGATGCATCAGTCGTATCTGCAGCTCAGCTGCATAAATGTTAGCGCTGGTGGACAAGTCACCAATGAACACACAGCTGAAACACTGGTTTGTACAATTCTTGTTACCCACCTCAGGAAAGATGCTTCAAACTGTACAAGTACAGAGAGAGGTCACAGGAACAACAAGAGAGAGGTTACAGGAACAACAACAGGGCACACCAAGAACCCACCCCACGGTCTGGTTTAGCCAAGCAAAGCAAAGGCTGACAGAAACACTCCTGTCCACTGTCTGCTGGAGGGAATGGAACAGGAACAACACCACAGTGAATTTAGGAGTGCTGCCTATGGAGCCACAGTCTGTATGAGAGAGCACTGAAGAGCTTCAAAAACAGTGAGAGGGTTCTAGCCATGAAAATAAAGAGTGTATCACACGTCAGCTATTCAAAGAATTATTGTGTGCACCAAGCAGTATTTATTGAAATATTTGCACAGTTTATGAGAGGAATTTTGTTATGCAGTTCTTGAGATGGAAGCTGAGTGGAGTTTTTGAATAGCAAAGAAAATTTGGTCATAAGTATTAAAGTGTAAAGAGCTAACTTTGCAAAGAGGTTCTTTCACTGTAAGTCACAGCCTGCTCGGAAACAAGGTTATATTGACAATGAGTGTATGGCCACACTGCAAAGGTTTTCCAAACCAACCAAAACATTTCTTTCTCATCTGAAGAGAAAAACTACAAAGATGCTGTCAGCTTCTCTGAACATTCAATAGCAGCCAACATTACAGGACATCTAGTCTAGCACTATTCAGGGCTCTTATACTTAAGATTTCAAACCAGATGAGCGGATTTTAATAATACCCAAATATTAGAGTTTTCTGTTTGCATTTTATATAGATTACCTCAGTTCTTACTCAGTTTCAGACAAGTGGTGGCAGTGATAGTAGAATTTACAGAAAAGCAAAACAAAAATGAATCACAAATTCAATGAGAGGAAGGCACATTAAACACAAGGCTGAAATTTTAAAAATTTTGCACAATAACCTGAAACACAAATAAAAGGCAGAGAGCTTCCATCTAAAAACAGTATTTCACTACGCTTGGGAAGGTTCTTTTATAACAATCACAGAATATGCTGCGTTAGAAGGGACCAAAATGGATCATCCAGTCCAACTCTTGGCCTTGCACAGGACAGGCCTGAGAAGTCACACCCTGAGAGCCCTGTCCAAACACTTCTCGAACTCTGGCAGCCTTGGTGCTGTGACCACTGCCCTGGGGAGCCTGTTCAGTGCCCAACCACCCCCTGGGGGAAGAACCTTTTCCAAATATCCAGCTTTAATCTCCCCTGACTCAGCTAGAGCCATTTCACTGAATCCTGCCACTGGTCACAGAGGGCAGAGACCAGTGCCTGCCCCTCCTCTTCCCCTCATGGAAACCATAATGATGTCTCCCCTCAGTCTCCTCCAGGATGAACAACCCAAGTGACCTCAGCTGATCCTCCTATGGCTTCCCCTCCAGACCCTTCAGCAGGTTCATGGCTCTCCTTTGGATGTTCTCTAATGGTTCAGATCCTTCTGGTGTGTGGCACCGCAAACCACACAACACTGAAGGTGAGGCCGCCCCAGAGCACAGCGGGACAGGCCCCTGCCTTGCCCAGCTGGTGACACTGGGCCTGATGTCCCCCAAGAGCCCTCCTGGCTCTCAGGCCCTGCTGACTCGTGCTCAGGCTGTATGTAGATCCAGGGTTGCCTCATTCCAGGTGCAGAATCCAGAACTTCTCTGTTAAACTTCACACAGTGGGCATTGCCCAGCCCTCTGTGGGCCAGGATCTCTCTTACAGGGCCTCTCTGTCTTCAAGGGAATCACGGGCTCTTCCCAATTTAGTATCGTCAGCAAGCTTAGTATCCCATCCAAGTCATGTATGAGGACACTGAAGAGCACAGGGTTGAGGATGGAGCCCTCTGGACCTCCACTAGTGACAGGACACCAGCCTGGGGTCACCCCAGTCACTGTAACCCTTTGCCCAGCCCATGAACCAGTTGCTCACCCATCACATAATGTGTTTATCCAGCTGTGGGCTGGACCTCCTGTCCAGAAGGATCCTGTGACAGACAGTATCAAAAGCTTTACCAAACCCCAGAAAGATTGCATCAATGGACTTCCCTTGATCAACTAGATGAGTTACCTTGTTAGAAAAGGAAATGAATTTGTCAAGCAGGACTTCCCCCTCATGAACAGTGCTTGCTGTGACAAATGACTGTGCTTTCAGTTTTTTAATAAATCCCAGAATGAGCATCTCTGTAATTTTACCAGGCATCAAAGTGACATCATCAGGCCTGTAGCCAGGACCATCCCTCTTGCCCTTTTTGAAAATTTGGACAGTAGCCAGCTTCTAGTAAACTGGTACATCTCCAGATTCCTGAGACCTTTCAAAAACCATTGAGGCCTCAGCCAGCTCCTTGAGTACTCTTGGATGAATCCCATCAGATCCCACAGACTTACAGGGATCCAAGTGTTCTTATCAAAACTAAAAGTAAATTAAATGCTGGGAAGAAACAGGTGATAAAACAAGATCTGCTCCACTAGAAAATAGCAGACAGATCTTCACAGAAAATCAAAACAAAGCTTTTGATTTTACCATAGGTGTTTCATGTTTGCTTCCTTCTTCCTCCAACGTAAACTGCCCTTAAGCCAAAAACATGCACAGATTATATTTGTAAATGGATTGTTAGTCATCTACAGAATTCTGTCCAAGGTCAAGAATGGCAGAAGCCTGATAATTCATCCCTAAGTGTATGTTTTACAAGTGGTCTTTATTTTAAGCAGTGAAGACATTTGCTTGTACAAAGTGACTCACCCAGCACACTTTTGCAAGCATTTTCTCCCAGACAGCTTTACTGGTTTTCTTTGCATTTACACAATCTTAAGAAACATGAGAATTATTCTAAATTTATTAAGCACATTTTAAAGAGTGTATGTTCCATTAAGATAACATCCTGAGCCAACACTAACATCACTCAGCTTCCACAGTAATTTCTGATCCACTAGGAAATATATACACTACATGTAGCTAAATGCTGTACTCTAACAACTACTGGTGTGCAAGACCACTTGCACAATTCACTGAGCTTGGACACTCAGTAAATGTCCTAACAGAAATCTGAGGGAAGCAGCAAGGAAAAGAATTTTTCAAAGCTTTCTTATAATAATCAACCAAATATTCCTAGTACCAATGCATTGACTCATGTGAATTGTAGACCCAAAGGTAAAAAGGCTTTTTTTACAGATATGTCAGAATCAATAGCTAAACTTGTTCTTTAAAAATCAAAAACTATTTGCCTTCCAACTGTTAACAGATAGGATGTTGTATCTTCTTTTAACTCAGGTGTCTGTGCTATAGATCAGTGGTGTGGCAAAACTGGCAATGAACTAGCATCACACATTGCATGAAAAATCCTTCAACATTTCCAAAAGAAATTTTAAAATTAAGCAAATTCATTCAGTCTCTTCTAAAGCAATTATGCAACACACTATAAATTTGAGCAGTACCATCTGGTAGGAAGATGTACACTGCACATGTATCCATTATTCCCACATTTTCACACTGTACCAAGCCTCTGGGGGAATATATTTTACCATGATATTTGAATTGGAAAAACATCATTTAAGGACTCGAATTTGAAAAGAAATGGTTCGCATTTAAATGCAGTTACAGAATTAAAAGTTTCACAATACAAAGTAGAAATGATATGTACATTATCTTATGAAATGGGTCAAGAAAGAAAGATATTGATATCACCACTTTCAACATCTCGTTTAAGTGGTTACATTTCCTACACGGACACTGCACCAAGTCTGACTTAGGGCCACTGAATGGCCTTCAGCTCTTCAATAGCTGTTGAAGGAACATAAATTCTTAATTTAAGCACAAGAAAAATAACTAAAGGAACTGTAAATGTTAGTTAGACCTTAAATTCACAGTACTGAAGCTTACTTTATTTCGAGATCTCTTTCCTTCATAGTTCAGATATGTGAATTCACAGGTCCGAAGCCAGCCTAGGGGACAAAGACTAGAAGAGATTATAAGCATGCATGGCAAGACAGAAGGAGAAGAAAGACTTCCAAGAAGCATGAAAAGATCCTTTCTTCATACAGGATTTATCAGAAAAATGGTTGGCATTACCAAGATCAAAACACTGGGGAATTCTGTTTTTCTGGATACAGCCAGGTTCCGCAGAATAACACTGGAAAGTGAGACTTATTCACCACACTCCCAAATGTATCTGTATCTAAACAGGATCCAGCAAATTCCAGACTGGCTGCAGTATTTACTGAGCTGATTAAGCCATGTTCTATGGATGCAGTTAAGCATCACTGGTGAGGTTTGTAGACAGGAATTAGACCTTTACGTGCACCAGCTGAGGTGATCTAATACAATAAATTACCTTTAGCAGCAGACCTAACAGAAAGATAAATCATTTTCCTTGGAACACTCAAATTATCCCCTCATTCTTTTACCTTCATAACTCAGAAGCAGAAGTGGATTAATGCTTGACTCATGTCTTATTCACAAGTAGAGAGCAAAGGGCAGAAACAAAGAAAATTTTGTTTGAAAAATACAGTTTCTATTTACAGGCAAGATCTAAACTAATTCCCAACATAGACTTTCATAAGCTCCTTTGCTATAAAGATTCGAGTCTTTCTTTGTCAGCAACTCTTTTTCCTCAGTCATTGCACAAATACAGTAGCCCAACACTCTCTTCAAAGGATCACACTGAAATTTTGCACTCAAAGCTCAAACACAAAGAATTGGATTCAGATAAAAATTACTTGGCTTACTTTCCTGTCTATTTTTACACAGAAGCTGAGAGAAAAAGAAAAGTATTTCAAGGAACATAATAAAAATTATATCTGAGATATCTAGAGCTATTTCCTATCCAGACAGTTGTCCCCAGAAAAGTGGAATTAAAATTAGATTTAAATGTTTCTTGAGATAGTGGATAGGCTTTTCATCCCTGACCATCTTGCCATCATCTAATATCCAGTTTATACTGCAGAATCCTACAAAGAATTTAAGGAACAAATCATCAGAATCACGTTGGGTTCCATACCTGTTATAGCAGCCTCAAGGTTAGTAGTCTTCAGAGTTTTTTTTTCCTACCTACAATGACAAACTGGACAGGACCAGGTGGCAATTTTGATGGATGTTTAACCAACACCAACAGATTTATAAAGTTGCTTGTATATTTCATCTACAAGCAACCATTACTTAAATTAAAATTATAGTGCATAGCTTGTATTTATGAAAATAGGCCTCAGGCATTCTTGTTGTAGAGTCACGAAAATTGAGAAGACTGAGAATGTGTCAGAGAACCTCT
Organism: Acrocephalus scirpaceus scirpaceus; assembly: GCA_910950805.1. Taxonomy (NCBI): domain Eukaryota; kingdom Metazoa; phylum Chordata; class Aves; order Passeriformes; family Sylviidae; genus Acrocephalus; species Acrocephalus scirpaceus. Next base: position 6,148,261 of record OU383786.1, read on the forward strand.
AGTGACTCTAGCCTATTTCTCTACAGAAGGCTGCTTCACACTTTTTTATAGAGTAAAGAAAGCACCATGAGAGAGCTCAGTCTCATCTGTTCAAGAAAGTGTAAAATACATTCTAGAAGTGTGAGAAGAGCCAGTGAGAGAACTGCTGGGATTTTCTCACTGGGTGCCTTTATTTGAATGTCAGCAACTTTAATCTAGATCACTCATTATATAACAGGACCCCACAAATTCAGTGATGTATTGGAAAAAGACCTTTTCAACCTGGTTTGTGTTGGTCCTCTATTAGTTCTTAAAGCTTGCAAAGCCCACTCAGAAATAACTTGCACAAATACATGAGTTTTATCGATAAATACCCCTTTAAAATATCACTTAAGGTCACAGCTAAGACATGAAATGTTACTTACAATGCACATTTTGTTTGTCTAAGCATATTTGGCAGGTAATCTCACAGTACAGTGAGCTTCCTCCATCAGCTCAGGTTTAATTGCTTCCCAACACACACTCTTTCCCTATTAATGCTTTTTGACAAATTCACTGCATATTAACATTCATTACTTGCTCTCTCATGCAAAATGGGCCACTATTCCTCAACCCCAGGAAGTTTTCAAAATGAACTGGTTTCTAGCTCAGCCAGGTGCGGGTGTTGGCACTGCACCATTTGGGACGCTGCCGAGCACAGTCAGAGGCTGGCCTAGCACTGCCCCAGTCAGAGCAGAGACCACAGCAGGGTCTCTTCTTTACTGGGGCATCACTTGAGAAAATACTACCTGCTGTTGTTAAATAACAGAGAAAAACATGAGGGGTTTTTTGTAATAGACAAGACGTTTTTGAGCCACGCAAATGGAACAGAAGAGGCTTTGAGGACCATTACTGCAAAATCCTCCAGTGATAGTTTTCAACCAGTAATGTTCCTCTAAGTGTTCCATTGTACTATTTCTGCAGTCAGACAGCTTTTCCTTTCTCTTGCTGTTTCTTCAGCTCAGGTGAAATTCCTAGAATCAGACATGCTTGCTCTGTCCTACCAGGATTCAGTTCCTACTTGATCCTAGACAAGGCTTTCAATCTACCACTCAAGACTTTCTGTCCAGGAAGGCTACAACTTCCTAGTGAAGAGGATTATACAAAGCAGACTGGCACTGAGAGTGTTCTGCAGGTCCACCCATCTCTGCCTCCAGCCTGGAGTTGATGCCCATTACTGAAACACAAATAGAATTAGTTACCAATTCACTTTCCTGCACTCCAGTTGAATATTACAGGACTCTGGGTACTGGTCAAAAGTCTGTGATATTTAACACAAGAACACTGTGAGGATCTTTCAGGAAACCGCAGGAGTTTTGTGAGAGAAGGATCACCTCACTGAAGGGAGGTGATTTCTCCTGCATGATATGTGATACTGGTTTGGAGTCTGTAAAACTTGAAGATCTCATGAGAAATTGCATAGTCAGTCCTTTAAAGCTATGGACCCTCCTCACCTGCAATGTAAATTACACAAGAAAAGCAAAATTGCAGTAATGGAATATGTATTTGTGGGGTAGAAAGTTTAGGAACTAGGGTCCTTGACAAGGCAGATAAGTTTGCACTAGATCCAAATTCTCAGCAAAAGCAAGAGTTACTAAGATGTTCTTAAAAATACCTTTCTTAATTTAAACTTTAAAATAAAATCTCAACCTAAATTGATCCTTCATCACAAGAGTTACTGTATCATTAATACCAACTCTTGGACAGTCTTCATTTCACCACATTATGGCAGAAGGCAACCCCTCAGATACCTACAGAGCCTGTAGGTAATTTTTTATGTTCTCTCAACTGCAAATTAAGCTTATTTATACATATAAAAACATGCTCTAAGGTAACAGATGGGTGCTTCTGTGAGAAATATGCACATAAATTTTAGGTTTCATGTGAGCTGTAGATGAAAACAAGCATACTGCCTCAGATTGAAATCTCCCAGCTGTATTGATTTTTCAGAATGGAACATGACTAGAAGTTATTCACAGATGCTCTCCTCCCGCAGCAGCAAGCTGCTCTCCCTCCTCTCACGGGAAAAGGTGCACTGAGGAGAAGAACTACAGATGAGCTGGGGAAAAAAACCTACTCTAGGCATGAACTACAATGGATCTGACTGAAGAAAAGCATTTGCTCAGAAGCCCAGGAATTATTTTTTTTAAAAGCCAAACAATCTCATCCATCTTCTCCTTCCTCATCTCATTCCCTTCATCACAGATGTACATACAACTCCACTATGTGACCTGCCTCAGACAACAATCCTGTCATAGACAGCAACATTACCCATCTCTGGTCTCTACCCACCCCAAAAATGTCTCAGTCCCAACCACTGGCAGACATTCCTTCATTGCCCAGTCTCCCAAAAACTTTGCAATGGGGCTCTCTCCTCCTGCTCCCAGTGCCAGTGTCCAAGGAGGTACACTGCAGCTCACACAGAGCATTCCCTGAGCTGGCTTCTACCTCAGCAGAGGAGAACTGAGGCACCAGGGCTGCCCCCAGGCAGGCTGTCATACACACCAAAACAGCTTGCAGAATGAACCCAATCCAAACCCCCCACAGCTCTTCGAGTTGTATTGTCTCCCACCTTCACAAAGTAAAACACCATGGCCCCTGCAAGGCTGCCAGGAAGTTTTTAAGTAAGGGATTGTGCAACCAAGCACATGCAGAATGGACATAATACTGGAGAACCAGGTATGTCCCAGGTTTGGCAGGATTATGGATAGGAAATCCAGCTTGGATTCATGGTACTTGTGATTTACCCTGACATGGACACAACTGACCTCTTGAGTTTGTTTTTTTATTGTTTGGATCCATGACCTTATCTGGCAAAGATTCCCAGTGACTGAGCATTTAGGCATGCTTACTCAGTGAGTTAACCCCTTCTGAACAACACCCCTGCACTCAGGCATCATTCAGGAACAATCTTACTCTGGCAGTGGGATGTCCACACGTAGCCTGCACCAAGCAGCAAGTTGTAATATTCTGCAGGAACAGCCTTTTCATGATCTTGGGACAAAAGAACATTCATCAGCAACAAATTCTTAGCAGAAGCATTTGATACAGTCACGACACTCTGCCAAGGAAGATTTACTTCTTTAGTGAGGCACAAGATTGCAACTGCTGAAATTCTGTCTCCTGGGCATTTGAAGTCTATAGCACCTCCACAAACTTGAAGTTTACTCAACTAGAAAAACTAAAAATAAACCCAAATATAAATGATGTGGCAGACTGACATTCATAGATCCTGAAATCCAATGCACATCAATGCTGACCTAGAACAACCAAAGCTGCATTGTCATTTCACAACTCATAGCTTGCCCTATATAAGAGATGCACTTTACTGGTGCTAAATTCTGAAGAAAACCAGCGGTCATAATTGTCATCATAATTACAAGTCCTTTTTTCCTTATTGCATTTCTCTAAACAGACCAAAATGAAAAAAACCTTTGCAATTCCTCCCAAGGTTATTCTGCACACTCCCACACAAGAGAATTCCTGGGGGTATGGATCTGATGAAGTTATGAATCACAGAGTTTTAGAAACAACCAGGAGACACTCAAGATTTGGTATAAACAGATCAACAAGAGTTTCCCTTGTAACTGCACCATGGCAGAGACCGAGTTCCTGCCCTAACACACCCCAGGGCAGCCACCACTGGGACCCCAACATGAAAAACTGGTGCCTGTGCCCAGGACCAGTACAGGTCCCACACCTGGAGACTTCTATTCTGGTCTTATTTAAGCTCATGGATGAGACCCACATTCTGGACCAGCTGCACAGAACCAACAACCCACAGCTCTGAAGCATCCCGAGCAGCTACAGCTGTAGTAGGAACAACTTCATAGAGACAGACTGATTCAAATGTTCCTGCTGGAGAGTACTTTAGTTTTTCCATGAGACAAGCAGTTCTGACAGTCCCTGAAGCCTGCAGCTGGAAGCCTCATGCAGGCAGCAAATGATGCTGCAGCAAAGAAATGATGGCTACTAAGTCATCAACAAATCAGGAGCCACAGGCACTGCACTCCTCTGACACGTTCACACACCGCAAGCAGTCTGCAAAAGAATTAACTCTAAATTGTGTCCTCAGTGTAACAAACCAGGGGATTTGTTTTGTTCACCTTCAGCACAGAAGAGGATGCAAAACATCCCCTTGCAAAGGAAACTCTTTTGCACCAAAAATTCATCTGCGAAATATTGGAGCCAAGTCCCAGATTTCAATCTTTGTAAAGAAGTTTTATGGTTAGTATCACACCTACCAAGTCATCCTTAAACTCTTCAAGCAGATGTAAAATGATATTACACATCTTCCTGAATATTCAGGAGATCAGATAATCAGAATTTCTCATCTCAGAGGGGTCATTAGGAAGTGCAGGTCTCATTTCTAAATTGTAACTTCCAACCACTACGAATCATTCTAACAAATATACCCAACTATTATGTTTATCCCACAGCTTAAGTCATCTCCCAAATGACTACTGAAGCCTCCAGTTTCACTTGTTATCTCTTCAGTGGTGCAGTTATGCATGAACATTAATTATAGCATAAAGGAAACCAAAGTTATTAAAAACATCAAATAAATGGGATTTATTCCTACAAAAATAGTTTATATGAGGTAAGTTTTGACATTAAGTGTAAATTAACATCTATTTTCAATTTTAACACCCCTCTTTTAAAATAAACCTGTAATTGACCCACAACAGTTAGTTATTCTTGATGTTCTTCTTCCTCACCCTCAATTTCTATTTCAATTTTTTAAGCAGAGAGGATGTTCATTAAACATGACAAAGGAAAGATGCTTTTTAAACCAAAAGTACTTCGTCTGAACTAAAGTGCGAGTTATTTTTTGCAGAAATCCACTCTCTCCACTTGAAGGAAAACATCAGCACATCTTGATACACTGTCCAAAACCTTGAACATCTGAAAAGGAACTCACATATTTTATAAAAACCAGCCTTGACTGCACATAACCTCTTTGCTTTATGCCAGCATTTAAACAAATCTGGAAACAGGCAACAGTGGAGAAAGTGGGCTGGATAGCACCCAACACAGCTAGAAAAATTTATAGTGTGGACTAGTGGAAAGGAAAACTAAAACTACTTTTACCTAAGTTCCTAATTCACATTAAAAATTAAACCCTACACTTGCCACAGGACAGTCTCACCAAGTCTGGCTAATCTTCAGGGTAGCTTTATATGGCAAAAGGAAGATTCATTTACGTATCTTTACACACACAAAAAAAAAAAAAAAACCAGCCCAGAGAAATTGTCCCATATACCACAGACACAGGGCTCCAAAATGGGTTTCTGAAATAAAAAAAGAAAATTTGAAGTCCTTAAGAAATAGGAACCAGGAAAAGCTACAACCAAAAGTTTTACTTTCCTGATGCTTGCGTGCCTTCCCTCTACTCCCCATTATGTAAAACGCTTGAATACAACACGCTTAAAGCAATCTCGCCCAGTAATCTCCAGCAGAGAGCTAAAGGATGCAGGAGCTTTTTTACAAAATCTGTCTTCAAGCCATCAGCTAAATATTCCACAATCCACGGGTAACTGCCTGGAATGAAACAGCATGTTCTATTCTGGATTTGGGACCTTGCAGCTTTAACCAATTATTTACATAGTCATGAAGATCAGCTTGAATTTTGGAGATGTTGCTGCAGGAAATCTCCACCAGCAAGAGCTGTCACTGGAGCTCCTGGGAGGAGGGAGCAGGAGGGTAAAATGATGGGTAAAATGGGAGTCAATTGGAGGAGACCCCTTGCCCATATTACCTCTTCAAGTGCCTTATGGTGTAACTGGGAGGTAGGGCACTACCAGAACCTGCAGCAAAACTTAGCACTGAGGCCGAGATGAAGGTAGACTCTAACCGCAAGGGAATAATATTGGAATTTTCCCCACTTTGATGCGCCTTGGCAGAGAAATCCAGTGCAGTACAGAGCCCTGAGGCTCTCCATTTTGCAGGAAAATGAAAACATTTCTAATGCTGCAACAAGAAATGCAGAAGTATTTTAAGGAAAGTCACTATAACACAAAAAGAAGAAAATAATAATCCAACATTTTCATGCCCTGATCTATACTCTCATCTAAAAAGCCAACTCTCATATACAAAATAAGAGAAGGATGGACTCTCATATTATGTTTTACAAGTTCAATTAGTAATATAATAATTCTCACCTTTTCTTGTTATATATTTTAAATAATTAAGCAACGAAAGTTCCAGATACTGATCCACAGTATAAAGCAGCAGCTTGTGCCCCCCAGGCAAGCTCCACGTAGAGCAGCCCTGCCTGTGTTCTCTGATAAAAGAAGGCAATCACTCTGAAGGAACTGTCACCATTAATGTCACTGTAACGAGTGCTTTTGACATCTCACCAACTTGAACTGCCAGAAATAAAAGTTTGGGAAAGCAAATTTCACTCTGCTTGCAGAAGAACACTTTATTATGAAACCTTTGAAACCAAATTTCCACTGGCCAGGTGCTGTAATGTCATGTCTTTTCAAGGTAGCATCAAGTACCTGTGTGTCATTGGTTACATTCCCTACGGTGAGCTGTGGAGGTGCAAGTGACAATTGTCCACTTAAACAAAGCAAATGAATCATCATGCCACCATGCTCCTGGGCAACCAGAGCATAATGGAGTTTCAAATCTCCTTCTAGAATCTATTTTCAATAAATAGTTCCATTCTAGAATTCTTCCCAAAATTTAGCCACATCTCAGCTGCCCTCCCTTGCCACGTACCTTGTTACAAACTGTCAACACTGAAATACCTGAAGTTCTGCCTCATCTCACAGACTGTAACATGTCTAATTTTCAAGCACCTTGCCTGCCAGCATGCAAGCTGTAAATCCAAAAACCTTGGGACAAGCATTACAGATCACCTGTGCTGGCTGGCTTGGATCTTGCTGTCCAGGAGATACCAAGGCTGGGTAGTAGATTCTCACCTCTATTTATACTTTGACTGACAGTCATGCCTAGAGGGAATCCTTTCCACTAAACCTAATTGTTTTACTGAAATGCTGCCAGACACCTCCATTACACCCCTGATGTGCCAGGAGGAATTATAGCTTTTATTTGCACTTTCCTGAAAATAGCTCAGTAGTGCATGCCAAGATGGGGATCCTGACATTATTCACAATTTGGAAGAGACAAGCTATGAGTTATCTTGAAACAAAGCACTGTTCTGCTTTCTTTTAAGAAAGAAATTATTCTAAATTCCGTGAGAGGGACAGTTAACAGCAGCTACCACTTCAAGGGTATCCCAAGACAAGAATAATCTTTTGTAAAGACCTAAATTTCCTGCCACAAGCACAGAAACAGGAGTGATATCAGATGAGATCCCTGTTTAAGAACTTATTTGGTAAGTAGTTGTTGATGGTGTTTTTATGTAGACATTGTCTGTTTTCACCTTTTAGCATGACCAGAAGAAAATATCCTTAAAATGGGAAGTGCTGCTTAGGTTGCAGTGCATTTACATAAACCATGCAGCTACATTAAATAATGGATTTTATAGCATGAACGACGTAAATACATTTCTCTTAGCAATTATAACACCATTCATGCATACGCATTTATGCATATAATAAATGTCAGTGCTTTTGCCCCCTCTACAACAGTACCTCACAAATCCATTTTTTCCCCTCATAACCAAGTATTTTCCCATAGTCTCACCAATGCTGCCACTTTAACTTTGATGCTATAGGGCAAATTAATTTTATCATTAATAACAAACAGCAATTTCAAGGGGAAAAAATAACACATCCAATAAAAAGAGGCAACAAGATATATATTTCTGGGCTAAAACCAACTCATTCAATAGCACTCTACTTGCAGGACTTACTTTGCACACTGGCACACAGCAAAAATTCTCAGTTTTGTCTTTCTTCTACAGATACACTCTGTTATTATTCCCAGATGGAACACAAATTTTCTCTCCTTGAAAGGCATGGCCAGCACACAAACAGCTCTGTTTGCTTTTCAATTTCACACACATCCACTGCTGCATCAGCCAACTTCAGGTTGTTAAGCCTCCTTCCAAGGCTGTTTGCTTTGTTTCAGATTTCAAAGCGCAGTGATCTTTCCTCACACTGGGTTTTGCCCAGTGGGTGTCCTGTGCTCTGCTCACCCTTCTCAAACTAAAGAACAGAACGAGATCCAGTGATGTGATTGTTGTTGAACTGCACTGGACTATGTACCAGCATGCAAAATTTTCTGATTATTGTTACTTTGTGTGACACAAGATGTCTTAACTTCCCCTACACAATTTGGTAAACTGGTATTATGCAAGGATAATAACTGGAGTTATCTGGAATGAGATTTATATCTAGTCTTTCATAGGCCAGTGGCACAGAGATGAATATTCTTATAAATACAAAAGGAATAAATTCTTTAAAAAGAAAAGCATCATTCAAGATTCCAGGTACTTTCTGCTTTACTGGATGACATTCACAGTTACAATTTAACTTGCAGTGGATTAATGTAACATCCAGAGTTCTTTCACAGAGAAGAATGCAAGCACTTCCTAAACAGCTTACACACTTCAATACATTTCAGCATACAATTTAGCTCAACTGATCTACCCTAGTAAAGTGTATCCCTGCAGAGAAAATAAGTTTTTTAGGTTTCTTCTCAATGCACAAGTGTGTGCATGATGAATTAAGATAAGGAGAAAAAAAACACTATCTGGTCTATTGTTTTGTCTTTCCCAGTAATCAAAGGTAAATTATCCACAATGAAAGAGCAATAAAAGTTAGAGAAGGATTTCATTACCCACACGTTATTTCATAGGTACTTGTTGAGAATTCAGACCTGAAAAATCAGGTTACTTGAACAGCCAGTGGATTACGAGTCTACTGGGAATAGTTGGTAACAAAATTAATATTCGAGTATCCTATTAGGGCATTTGTTCTCATTTGGGATTTCCAACTTATTTACCTGATAAGACTTTTTGCTGTGAAAGACAGGTCACAGTTCATCGCTTCAAACTTCATCAAGGCAGTTCCCAACGAGAACGAGATAAGTGGGATTTTAATCAACATGGCAACATGCCAGAGGAAAATACAGATTTTCATATACTTGGTAGGGTAAATAACAGTCACTGGAATAGGAGAAAATGGGAAAAGTTACTAAGTGCCAGAGCGGGAATGTGTTGGGTCATTTATTCTTTTCCCTTCATCTCCTGAAAAGACTAAAATCATATAATTTACAGAAACTATTTTTCTGACAGCCTGAGTAATAGCATCCTCTGCTCCATTTTGTCATAACTCTTTAGCTAGTCTCTCCTTCCAAATCTGTGTGTCTGCTAATGTCTGCTGTTTCAACCCTAAAATATTACCAGTATACACAAAATCTGTGTGTGAGCAGAGAGTGCATGGAATAATGTAACACTGCAGCACAGTCCAACTGTCCATGTCTGAAATAATGATAAAGTAAAAACTGCTGCAATTCCCAAACCACAGATGACGTTTGGGAAAGCAAATTTACCATCTCCTGGACAAAGTCCCAGCCTGAACTTCAGATCTCCTGGTACCTGGAGGAGTGAAGGAACCTGCCCCACATAACCCTTCTCCAGGAGTCACCTGCAACATTTCAAATTCCTCCCTGCCACAGAAATGCCTCAACATTACCAGCACCACTTTTTGTGTACATTTATCCCTTATAGGCTAATTAATTATCTCTTAAAGACAAGAGCAGAAAATAAATACTTCAATAGAAGATGTCACCAAAGAAAGCAACTGACATATCAATTGTTCATGTGTGAGCAAGAGCTATTTGGACAATTTTACCTGCCTTGTATTGTACTTAAGTCCTTTAAGGACTACAAATTTTCCTGCATACCCATTCAGACAGCTACTTATAAACTTACAGGTTTACATGAGAACAGCCAACTTTGAAAATCAGGGTCTGAGTTCAAGATCATGTTTAACTTGGACTAAAATTAGCAAGTATGAATGCATGGAGGTTTTTTCAAAAGCACCACTGAACATAAGAGATCAGACTGCTCATTTGCTAATTTGCTAGATGTTTCTTAATGTTTTGCTCTCTTTGCAACATGTTGATCTTCATTTTGGAAAAAACACGGGGCAAACTCTGCAAGTTTTCTGTCCAAAATAGCAGACAAAGCACAGCTGCCATTCCAAGGCATTTCCAATGAAACTGAGGCAGGAGGCCAACTCTCACTTTTAAAGTAGAGACAAACCATAGGCAACTCATCTGGCCCTGAGGGCTTCTGTGTGCCAGTCAGACTAGATCAGATGCAGCAAAAGAGCAGAGAAATGGAAGAGACAACTTAAATTCAGAATACTTTTCTAAAGCTCTCCCAGCAAAGTAGGTCTAGAACAGAGAGAGTGGCAGCACAGGGGAATCGAGACACAACTGACTTGATGAACACAAAGCTGCTAAGTAGATGGTGGCCCTCTCAAAATCAAAAATTGAAACCTCCGTTGGTAAAAGAAACGAGGAGAACAAATCCAAATGTGGTTTTGTTGGTGGTCATTGAAGCAGTCCAGGAGTTTTGGCTGTGCTAGCAACACAACTTTGTTTCATGACTGCGCCCAGTCTCATCAGTAACCCAGTGACAACAGAAACAGAGTGAGAACGCCTTTGCTAACCCAGAGATTAAGGCATGTGCCTCAAAAAGAAACTGGCACCAGGCAAGGGACTCACAAAGCTACACTAACTTTTATCAGCACCTCCTGGTTTAATACCTCCTTGTTTAATGACACAAGTACAAGAAACAGATGTATCCTGTTTACATCAGGCCCACACAAAAAAAAAAAAAAAAAAAAAAGGGGCCATCACAGAAACACTCAAATGCTAAAACGTATCTTATTCCAATTTCTTTTCTTCTGCTCTCCCAAAAGCACAGCTAGGAGGGCCTTAAACTTTCTGACGCACTTCTTTTTTTTAACTGCATTGGCCTTTTTTTTCTACATGGTAACATATTTTCATTAACAAGCATTTTTTAACAAAGTAATTGGCCTCTGAAGATCCCTGAAAATGAAACAGCTGTAAGAGCTAAAGAGATTAGAATTCCAGTATTAATGAAGTCTGGAAAAAGTGTGAATTGCTTCAGGGAAGGAACAGGCTTGGTCATTTTGAAACAGAATTTTTATCCAATTTGCTGTACAATCTTTTTTGGAGGAAAAAAAATGCAAACAGTTCTAACCATGTGTTGTAGATGGTATGTAGCATTCATTAACACATCATTTTAACCTTCCTCTCCAGCCACAGCAAATCATCAGAAAAAATATTTTGCCCACTTCATTAAAGTGTTTTAGGAAGAATATTCCACTCTTGCAAGGGCATTGTTTTAATTCTTTAAACACAGCCACAGAAAATTGCAAGAAAATAATGCAGCATAACTGAAGTTTTACAGTCTTCCTTTCCTAATGTTCTGCTGTATATCATCACCTGAAAGCTTCTCTCAGGTACTGAGAGTCCATCCTTCCACAGCTTGAATCTGCAAAATAATTATAGATTCTGAAAATCATTGCCTTCTGTAGCCTTTTTTAGGAGCTCTTCAATAATAAAATCAAATTCTCAGTGACAGTGACACTCATTTCCAGTTGCTCAACAAGACCAGATAAAGTCTGTTGTCTCTGAAGAACCCCTCAAAGCTGAAGATTCTACAAGCTCTGTGAACAGGCACCTGAGATCATCCTTTCCTCAGGACAGTACTGAAAAGAAAATATCATCGTATTTATATAGCAATTTCCACTCCCTTGACCAGATTACTTCCAATAATCACATTATCATCACCTCGTTATATTCACTACATATGTATTAGCCCATGGCACACTCCCCTGTGTGTCATGGCAATCACAATCAAATCCTTTCTCCAGAGCAAAAGAATTTGAAAAAGATTTTAGTCCATGAAACAAAGTTTTAAATGAGAGTCTGAGTATTGACCAAGACATTTTTCAGTATCAAAAAGTTGGTTGGTCTAGAACACCTGATTATTTACAGACAGAAATACCGCCGCGAAACGGCAACGAATATCCAGCACAGCCCTTAAATCCTGGAATGCTTTGGGTGTCCAGCTGCAACTGCAACCCAGACTGCCCACAAATTAGGTCCTGTGAAGCACTGCACAGCACGTCTGACATGCTGACATCATCACTTCCAGCTTAGGCTGAGACTAGACCACAGAACACACAAGGGTTCTGTTATGGATACTGCAACCTTCCAACCATGTAGCTCCAGGGCTCGTAACGAGTTCTCTTTTTCCCTAACGAACCAGGATGACAAGCAGCAAACAGCATCGTTTTTCCAAGTGGAGAGTACGTCTTCATCACATCTCTCTTGAGAACTCTGTTGCTGCCTGAGGCACAAAAGAACAAAATACAAAAAAAGCAGAAATACCCAAAGAAAAGTCAAGTTCTCCTGCTTCACATAAAAATGTAAAGATACTTTTAATTTCTGGAAAAATGTTGTGCTCTTTTCTAGGAGATCAGGCTATAAAAATTTTTAGAGCATAGTTCACTATATTCCAACAAGAATCCCAAGGCCAGTCTCTTTCAAAGGCTGATGAGCAGAGTCCTTGACTGTCTGATAAGGAGCATATCAGGATCCTACTCCTCACACTTCACCTTTACCAAATCTAACATTTATATAAGCCTGACTGGATTTGGATGCAATGCTATCATAGTGTTGCATGGCTTTCTCAAACTCAAGCTTTCTGTAAATGTAGAGAAGAATTAGAAAGAACATGCTGAAGGAACACGCTCATCCCTCTTCATTGACCAGTTTCCATCAATAACACCAGCCAGCTTCTTGCCATTTCTGAGCTTCTTCATTTTCCATCTAAATACCATTCACCACTTTCAATTTCCCACCTAAGTTTCAGTTGTCTGACTCATTTTATGTTGCTTAATCAGTTTTTCTTCTTCCGGCATCCAGCCACCATCTCCTCCTCCCAGGCTCATTTTTACTAGATTAAACAAAACCAACTCGCCTCATCTCCTGGAGGTGAGACTTTCATTCCCTGGTCACTGAAGTTACTAAGTTCTAAGCTCTTTACAGGATCAGGGCTTTTTAGAAAGTGGGAGACTAATTGCAGACAGTATTCCAGAAATTTCTCTATTTCCTGCATAGTGAAATCATCTCTATTTCTAATAGCTGCAGTGATAGAAATTAAATACAGGAACATCCTTCCAGCTTCTGGCCCAAAAATTTTTGCTGCATTCAGTCAGTCCTTAACGAGATGTTACAGCTGGGTCCTGTTAATGCCATTCCTGTTTTACCCAATTATTTTTTCCTAAAATATGTATTTCTACAGCCTCAGATGTCTACAGATAATAAGTTTATATATATATATATATACACACATATATACACACTAATACTTCAAACTAGAAAATTAATCCAGAATATACTAAACTATAAATTGTGGTCCTGTAAACAGGCAAAGCATGTTTGGGCTATATTTTTAATCAAAATACAATGCAATCAGTGAATTCACCATACTTTTTTTAGCTATAGCCTTAACCTCAGAAAATTTCCCACCCTGGTCAACAGACATAACTAATCAAAAACTAGAATAAAAAGCCACAGTGAGCAGCACAGATTTTAATCCTATCCACCCAGTCATGGAGAGAACTGCTAAAATCTGGGTTAATCCTTCCAATCCTTAGTCAGAAATGAAAGTCTGTGCAATTGAAATAGTATGCCAGAATTAGATTTGCTTGTGCTAAGGATTTGATTAAGCCAAAAATTAAGATCTGAAATACCTTCAGTTAAAACCAAAGTAGTGCATTTCCACTGACAGATATTATAATCCAGAAGAGTCGTTGTACTGAGACCAAACTCATAATTCTTCACTCCACAGGAAATTAATTTGGGACAAATCCCAGGCACACTGATTTTCAGATAGTTTTGTCAAAAAAAAAAAAAAAAAAAAGGGTAAAAAAAAAAATCAGCCTTTCTCCAAAGTGATGACAACAACCACTGGATTGGAATGTCATGAATAAGGAACTAGTGAGGAAGTCCACAGAAATAAAGACAACTACTGATATTGACCTCAATATGAAGCAGATTCTTACCAACACTGGCAATTTCGACTACTTTAAGTTTGTTACTGCACTCACAAACATTACATATCCATTAGATATAAAATATGCATCCCATATCTATCTACCTGTATTGGACAGGGGATTGATTTTATTTTCAGCAAACTGAGAGATTACACATGTCAACAAAGGAAATTTTAGAAATGAAGAAGGGAGGTTACCAGTCTCCCAGGAGCCATTTCACTTGAAGGCTCTTCATCATTTGATTAAAGCCTGCACAAATCTAAAATATTACAAATAGTCTGCATTTGCTGCTGCTGCAAGTCTTCAGACTTGTCTATAGACAATTTACGTCAAGGCTGAATTTTATGGCTGTTTTCTTGGAGTTACATATGAGATCACTTCAAGCCCGAGAACACCAGTGATCCCCTTGAGCCTACAAATGCCACGTCTGTGCACTTGTGTAACACATCACACTGTGCAGTCACCACGGGAGGCAAAAGCAAAGTGGCAGCAAAACTCTCAGTTACAAATATTTAAGATCTATGGTAACAGAATAATAGAGGGAAATATTCAGTTGTTTTCTCCATGTCAAGATAGCCAGAGGTTTCAAGCAGTTGCATAAGCATATTTCTGTAATCTTTGTTGCTCCAAAGCTGGAAGCTTTTACTCAGGCAAGGCTCTTTGAAGTTACTTTGGGAACTGGCTCTCTGCAGATGGAAAAAACAAATGATTAAACCATCTCAATGGGGAGCCAAGCTTACTGTACATACTTGATTTAAAAAGAAACTAAGGGAAGGAGAATTTTTTTTTTAATACAAACTATAATGCTTGTTAAGAAGGAAAATATTCCACCATCTGAGCTGAATTAGAAAAGCTGTTTTAATTCCAGAATTTTTAACTGGGTGGAATATGCAAATGAAGCCTCAAAATGACCCAGTAAGGCAGAAACTTAACTATCAAAATGAAGTTTAAATAAGTGATCAGATCAAACAAAACCAACTAGTTTGTCAACAGGGTATTTCACTAGCAATCCAGTAAATCATGGGAGAGAACACCCCAAGCGCAGCCCTTAACAAACCAAATCATTCCTTTAACTAGAGATTGCTCTTCTAAGCAGAAAATTCTTTAAGTCTATTGTGTGCTTGGCCTTTCCATCTCAGATATTACAAGACTATGTCTGCATCTTTATGACTGTTACATAAAGAACGTATTAAGCCCCTCATTAGAAAGGAAAAACCCCTTCATTATCTCTTTACATGGCAGCATTCAAATCATCAGCAAAAGCAATTAAATAAGCATTAAAGGACTAATTATTTAAAGCATTTGCTTACTTTGCACTTGCTCCTCGTCCTTTACTTCCCAATGAAATCACTCACACCAAAGTCAGGATCCCACAAGCAGGATTTTTGCTTTCCACTGGGCTTGTATATGACCTGCACGTTATCTTTTCCTAGTGGCAGTTTGCTCCTCAGCTTTTAGAAATTACTTTGCTGACCTAGAGAGCATTTTTCTGCATAACTTATTTAAAACTAATGTTTTGCATGCCTATAACCTACTTTAGACAGTTTTAAAAAAATGTACTAGAGTCTGGGAAATGAGCAAATTCATTCTTATTTTAGCTTAAGTTTTCCACTGCTTTCAGGCACTGTCCACTGAGGGCTCCACTGCAGCTTAAAAAATCAATAGGACCTAAACTGGAATAAGGATTGCTGAGGTGGAGAGTTACATTTTATTATTGCTTGGAATCTCTCGCTATTTTCAGATCTCTGCCTCCTACTGTAAAAAATATAAATCAAAAACCAGCTTCTCTTAAGCCAGGAGTCATCCCATACCAGGAAGGAACCAGAAAGAATAACATAAAACAAATTAAACAAGCACACTAAAGATTGGTAAGGCTTTCAATGACCACTAAAGACACACATACTGCAGGTGACAGCTGGGTCCACATAAACTTCCTGCACATTCATTTAAATTTTTATTCAGAGATCATGTGATGTGTTTTTATGAGAAATTGGGAATCTGAAAATACCAGTATATGGTGAGAAGACACTGAGCAACAGTTCAGGAAATTATAACATGATTTTTCTTTTCTTATTTGCACCTGTCCTAAGTCTTCTATTTGGTGTCATTTTTTCACTGATCATTGGAAATATTTCAGTTACTCTTATAGTATAAAATAGCGACGGATAGTAAAGAACAACAGGAACATAAGAGATTGCAAGCCTGAAGCCTTAGAAAAGTTAGAAAAGGTATGACATTACTTTTACAGTTGTTAAGACTGGCAAAAATGACAGGATAAGTATATCTGGAAATGGCTATGAAGATCATTTTTGTCTTTACCTGACCCAAAGTGTGGAGGGGATCACGTAACTTGTATTTTCCCCTCTGTAAATGAGCTCACCCCACAAAGAGCCAAGGCTGTCCTTGTCTGGCTCTTCCCTGTGCTCTGATCTCTGCAGACACTGCTCATTTTCATCCTCATGATCCAACCAGTCACTTCAACATCAGGATTTGTGTCGTTGAGGATCCAGAACTTTGTTCAGTGCACATAATAACAACTTAGGTACTAAGTGCCAGTGAACCCGAGTCTTAGAACAGTATTTTTGTAGTAACACCACAACACTCACATGCTGGGGAGACTGCAAAATTAGCAATCACCTAATACAGAGAGAAGAAATGTGCTTTCATATTTTTTTCCTGTCAGTCTGTCCTCTCCATAAGTATCCTAAAGGGAGATGCAAGATTCAGAATTGAATTAAACTATAAAAGGAAATTATGAATATATTTTGAGACTCCGGTTCCTACAAAATGCAAGCTAGTAGGTGCTCCCACAAAGCACCTGAACAGAGTGAACACAGATGCATAGAAAAAAGTACTTATATTACTACAAATCAGAGAATTAGTGAAAACTCCTTCCATTTTTATAGAAATGAATGCTTACACAGAGCAGCATCAGTAGCCAGCCAAGTGCAAAGGGAAGGATTTTATTTCAGGAAAGCCTATAATAGACTCCCTGTCTCAGAGGTTATACTAAAGGAAAAAGGCAAGAGCAGTAGGCAAATTTTAAATTGCATTAGAATGGATACAAGTAGACTCTCTAGTACATCAGTTTCCAGATCGCTAACTACAGCCCAGACTCCTCACATTGCACCTCCCTGTACAAGTATGTAAAGCAGTAAGTGAATGCAGAAGGAATGACTTAGGACTGAAAAGGATTGTCCAAAATCCCAAGGTCAGGAACCCTGAAGAGATAAAGATGGAAACTGTTCAGAATTTTGAATAATTCTAGTTTTCTTGTACTGTTTTCTTCACAAAATGTCACTTCCATCAGTAATTTTTATTTCTGTTTTATCACCACCTCCAGTTCCCCACCAACACTGCCCTAGCTCACCTGGTTCAGCTTATACTCCTTCCCTCTATTTCCTGCTTATTAAACAGGAATAGGTTTGGCTTAAATTCATAGTTTCTACTTTGTTCTTAGGACCCCCTGAGAATTTTTATTTGCTCCAATAAAGATGCTTTTAGCAACTATCTTCTGTGCACACTGAAAGAGTCCCAGTTTTAGGAAAGCGTATTCCTAAAATTCAGGGACACGGAATTTTAAGCAGAGAGGTGTATTCCCTCCCACCCACCTTTGCTTCTGCTAGAAGTGAACAAAGGCAATAACTGGGAAAAAAAGCCATCCTAACAACCATGACAGTCAAGTATAAAGTGGAATAACAAATGGATGAAGGCTCCATCAGAGGAGGGCTTTTGGAAGCAGCTCTTGGGTGAAGGAGGTTGGCAGACAATGGACTGGGTAAGGAAAATCCAGTCTAAGAGTGAGTGAAGAAAGCAAATATTTCTTTTTACAACTTCTGTACCAGTTTGCTGTTACACAGTTAAGGGACAGAACATAAAGTTCCACATGCTAGGCAGCTGAGCCATCCACATCTTTCTCTGGAACCCAGATTCCACAAATGGAAATGCCAGCCTTTTTGCAGATAACAGTAGTTAAATGCAGTTAAAGGAGAGAGGAGATGATGGCAAACAGATCAAAACAAAATAAAGGACAGGGTTAGCTTTGTTTCCTAGAAAAATAATGTGACTGCTTAAAATAAACCAGACCTTCCTAAATGGTACTTGACTAGAATACAGACTCTTCTCATAATTCTGGCATCTGTTTTCTTATGATGAATTCACAAGCCTTATCTCATCCCAATTAGGTACTTCATATAGCTCTGATGCCTATGCCAACACAATTTATTCAGAACTCTTAATTAGCTGCACACACAAAAAATAACATGCAATTTGTCTGGTAATTATATGTTTCTGCAACTCCTAAAAGCAACTTGTTACTTAGAACACATTACCTTAATTCTATTTTCTGTTATACTTAATTGTGTTGCAAATTTTGTCAAGCTGAAAGGTGGCTATAAAATCCCTGCCCTTTCTTCTTTCTCAGTGGTTCTACATACACAGTGTGTTTCCACTAGACACAAAATCAATGCAGTGAAAACAAAGCAGTCCTATTGCTAATTTAGTCACGTGGAAAGGCAAACTGCTCAGCACAAATAGACAAAACTTTCCATCAATAAAGTTACAGAAATCTTGAACCAAAAGTTAGGACACTAAAAACAAACCACCACTGTCAAGAAAAGGGGAAAAAAAAAAAGATAAGCAGCTTTCCACCCGGCAATCCTTTGAATGAAACATGTTTATAGAAATATCTTGCCGCAACATGCACAAAAGGCAGGTTATAAATAGTCACAAACATTGAGCAGAGGCCATGGAGCAAAACCAGCACTGGTGCTCTCAGTCATGCTGCAGCAAGGAACTTGTGACAAGGAAATGGTTCAGCCTATCTTCATTAAAAGCCTAGAAGGAAATTACTTTCCCAAACCTATGATGGAGACAGGAAGCTCAAAACACTGACTGAGGAGTCATCTGGTAATGAAGCACCTCTCCAAGAAAGCTTACTCAAAACCCAAATCAAGGGATGCACAAAGTTGAGAGATATATGGTCTTGATCTGAAAAGAATCTACTTTATCCAAGCTACTCCAAAATGTGGCTGTATGTGATCCTGCTGGGAAATTACACTACTGTTAGCCAATGCAGCACAGGAAAGAACCACTACCTGTAGGCTCCATCCCAAGGAGGAGATAAATCAATGTACTTGAAAAATATTAAAAGCATGAAGATTACCACCTGTTTTTCTCTCACCCTTCTTTCTCCACCGTCAGCAAGGGAATCCAGGAGAAAACAGAGATAAGAACCTGCACATATACCAAAAAAAACCAGACCTTGATTTCTTAAGTCTGATCATGCGCCAATATGAAATCTAAGATGTCGTACAAAAGAAATGGAGATTGTTTTGGAGCTGTATGCAGAATATTACAGTGTTTTAGTCAAATCTCATCCAGAGCCCTTTAATGTGTTTCTCAGTGTCTTACAGTCAGAAGGAGGTGTACCTCGGCTTTGAATTTGCCCTGTCCAAAAACATGTTAATCTTGCTCTGCAAGATTGACCAATGTAAAACTAAATGGAGTTACTGCCATGCTCTAGAAATTTACGACCAGTCTGACCTCAGGTATGTTGCTGGGTTTCCTAATTTTGGTTCAGTCTCTGTAGCTGTCAGAGGAGAACAGAAAAGAAATGGATTACACAAACCGTCTACATATGTACATTTATGAATGATTTCTTCAATCAGCAAGTGAAGCTGAAAGAATCAGTATGCAAATAAAATCTTAGTCACAAATTTGGACTAGAAACTGTTCCTTTTTCAAGAGGTTTAAATCATTCACAAAAGTTGATCAGGGAACCCCATTTACCCCTCAGCTCAGGAGCCCCCATGGCCGAGTCCCAGAAAGGACAGACCTTTCTCCAGAGGAATTTTGCTCTTCCCCAGATAAGAGACAACTCGTACACCTGGAACCTCCTCCTCCCTCCAAATACTGAGGCTTTTTGATCACTTAAGCTTCATGTGGATGGAACGTACAGGAAAAATTGCTGTAGGGAAAGGAGACAATGTTTACTGCATATCATAAACTTACAGCTGCTGGGCAGCAACCAACCTCCACCAGCAATGTGGAATATCACACTTGCATATCAGCAAAACTCATTTTCCTGTTGGTTGTTCAGCTTTTATACTACATTTCTTCTGCACACTTCAACTTCTCTCCAAAATATTTCCCCTTCTAACTAACCAATCTTATTTCCAGCTCTGGTTTCACAGAGCTTGTGAATTTCACCTTTTCCCTGACCCAGAATATCAAGTCTCAGGACAGAGCAAGATACATCCCGCATTTACCAAAGGGCACAAAATGTTTTCCTTGAAAGAGTGCGGAGACCAGAGCATAACCCATGAGCAGCACTGTCCCTCCAGGGCCATGAGAGCCCCAGCTGGGTGTCCACCTTGAGAAGCCAGAGGAGCCTGGGCTAGGCGGTGAACACACTGCAGAACTGCAGCTCTGCACTTAGAGAATTAAACCAAGTGCAGTTTTACAAACTGTGCCTCCAGCTTATGCACCTCAATTGCAAGCACAGGGGTTTTCTCCTAAGGACATTAAGTCTAAATCTAATATAAATAGCCAATGATGCTGCTGCAGCTTTATGTATTTATTTCAGTGAAGTACAGAAGAAAATATCTCAAGGATTTAAACAAACAATATGGTGACAGATGGTGTGGAGACAATCCAGGCTGGGCTCCCTCAGTAAAATCCACACAACTTCATAGCTCCAGGGAAGAGTAGAGGCAGAGGAGAAAGGAGGAGGGAAGAGGGGAAGAGAAAGAGTACACACAAATCAGATGACCACAGATTTGTAAAAAATAAAAGCTACAGCCTGCAAAGTTTTTCTGTGCATCTATATAAAGCACTTTGTACCATTACCATGTAGGCAGATCCATCCCAGAGTCTTCCAAGCATGATAAAAAAAATTATAAAGAAATTCTTCAAATTAAATTGTTAGTTCAAATGAGTGACAAAACACACTAATGAACTGTCTATTCAAATAATCTAAGCATCCTCAAAAATAATTAATAAATGAAACACAAAAAAAATGTGTTTGACATTATATCAAAGCCCTTCTGTTCTGTACACTCCACAATATTATACTTTCAGGTGCATTCTCTGGATATATTCTAATTGCCAGAAATTTGCTATGTGTTTTGTAATAGTCTATAATTATTTTACAGCTTAAAAGGAATAATTTTTAATTTTGTATTTGAGAATGTTCTTCAGGAAAACAAACTCCAAAGATGCCGCCAGGAATTTGTGCAAGCAGAAAATCATGCTGAAGGTCTTGTGTCCTACTTTCACAGCCCAGGAGTCTGCTGTGTTGTAATTACCCATAGGCAGGCAATAGTTTGGAGAGATTGCATGGGTGATCTACAACAGGGACATGCCAGCAGTTTTAAGATGTTGTTGCTCAAAACAAAGATACTTAAGGATTTCTATTTTCAAGAACTGTAAGAACAGTCTGAAGGGAAAGAAGACATTACCTTTGAGATGAAAATATATAGCTTACTGCAAAGGACTAAAGTGAAGCCAAACACTCCTCTCTCCTAAATGAGTGGTGTGTAGAAACCAACACTGCACCCTCAGCTCAGCTGCAGCTTTAAATTTAAACAAACTAAAATATCAAGAACTTACCAACACCTAAATTGCATGAAAAATCAAACAAACTCAAGAAGGCTTCCGTTTCCTACAATATGCTCATTAGCTACCAAAATTCCTAATCTTTTTAAAACTACCTTCCTTCTACTTTGAAAATTAAACTAAATTTCCCTCCCTTGAGCTCCATGAGAGTGAGAGTTCAAGTCTACTCCTGCAGTATTCTAGAAAGTCATCCATTTTTCCTTCACTGTAGAGGGATCCTTCCCTGTTAAGATGGATAAACTTACGTGGACAAGAGAATGAGGAATAATATAATCACCTCAGAAATTGCTAGGAAACCTTTTAGAAAAAGGAGTGGGAGAAAGAGTGAGAAAGCAATGCTCACATCATTAATATAATGCTCCTCTGAGTTCCAAGACTCAGCTGAAAGCAGCAAACACTCCCAGCCCTGCCAGTACAGGAATAGCAATGTCTAAAGCAGCAGACTCTATCCCAACTACCTCACCCTAGTACAGCACTGCCTCCTGAGGAGGAAAAACACAAGATATTGTATCCACTCACTTCTTTCACCTCAGCAGCACAAACCTCAGGCACATTTTTAACCATTTAATAGCACTGATTACAGCATGTGTGTGCAAAAGGTACTACCACACATTATATTCAAGGTCTAAAAATCTTATAGATGTGCAAGATTTTCTTAAAAGTGCATATAGATTGGCTTTCATGGATATGGACAAGTAAAACACAGATTTGCAAGGAGGTCAGTGCTACATTTCTATTGCAACTCAAAATAAAAATTAGAATATCTGAAGGTTATTCTTCCTATAGGGGCCTTCATACAGCTAGAAGGGATGAAAATCAAATTCAATTGCTTCTTTAAATGAGTCAGAAGCTGGAAATATTGTGTGCAACAGACTATGTAGTAGTGCAAGCTACTATGTCTACAGCTGAAACAGCAGTTACATGAATACTGCTATTTTTGCACTAAAGTATTTATTAACCTATGGTTTAATCTTCCAGTCTTTTACAGTAAGAAAGCCAAAGTGAATATCATGCTCAGACTCATAGTGCCATACACATCAGCCATCAGTAAGAGTGGGAATGAAAAGCTACTATTATAGAAAATCTTAAACTTACCATTTTCTATAATGAGATACAGAACTGCTTTTACAAACCAACTAAACAGAAATCTGCATATGCATATGGCAGGCACATGAATTTGAGCACATTCCATCTAGTATGACCTCCAGAAAAGATTCTACAATAAAAAACAAATACAACAACCCCCTGCCATCCATCAAACAATTTTGAGAGCATTAAGAGTTGAAGCACACTTACACATAGTACAAAAGTTACAGTGTGGCTTTTGAACCTTTTTGGTCCTCTAGAGAATCAATGCGCCATGGAGACATTTGGCAAAGAAACTGGAGAATGTCTGGAGGGACTTTAGGATCGTCAACAAAGTCACGTACAGATAAGGGAGCATAAATGCTTTGAGTCTGGGTGGGCTCTGATCACAGCTGCTTAGAGCTCTGGTTTGCACAAGTGTCGCATAGGTTTTTTGCCTCTCAAATGAGCTAAAACAAAGTAATTCCAGCTATACCTTATAACGAGATGAAAATGACAAGTAATGCAAACACATGTGCAACTACTTCACTAAAGTTCCTAAAAAATCACCACCAAAAGAATGAAAGATTTCGAAGTACGGTTTCACTCAGTGCTTCCTAGCAATTAGATAGATGCCGTATTTATGCACTATCCCGGCAGTGCTCCAGGGCAGGGGGGCCCATGGGATGTGCTGAACATGAGTCAGCAGTGCTCCCTTTCGGTGGCACAGCCCAACGAGGCTGCGAGGCTGCGGCAGCAGCAGCACAGCAGCTGCTCCAGGGAGGGACCGTTCCCCTCGTAGGACTCACGAGGCCATGTCTGCACTCCCCTGTCCTGTTTGGGGTCTCCCCATACAGGACACCAATATATCCAAGCAAGTCCAAAGGAATGCAAGTGCAAGGGCTTGAAGGAACCTTTACCCCAGGAAAGCGACAGGTAAGGAGCGCTGTAGTTGCAGCCTACAGCTTCACAGAGACGGAGTTGGACTCAGATTCACAACAAAAGAACAAAAGCCTGTGGCATCAAGGGAAATTCTAATGAGATAAAAGGAAAATATTTGCATGGTGAGAGAGGTTAATTACTGAAACAGATTGCCCAGAGAGGTTGCGCTATCTATTTCCAGGGAGATATTCAAAACTTGACTGGATGATCTGATTTCGGTATTAGCTCGTCACAGAGCTAGGGCTGGGCTAGACAACCTCCAGCAATCCTGTTTAACCTCCAGGGCTGCCATGGAACCATTATGCAATAATATATAGTACTTACCTGTTAGAAAAGCAGTTAGTTACTTTGCATACCATTTCCAGATCTGTTTCAAGAAGTATCACTTTGTGATAGCCCTTCTGGAATGTTACCCTCACCTTTAACACTTCTTGACTATGTTATAACTGTGAGTGTTTCCACAACAGTAAAATGCCTCAAATTATGTCTTTCAGAAAGGCTTCTAAAAAGATTTAGGTTTGCAATAGGCAAAAGCAGTATGATTCAAAGACACTAAATACTCCTGGATGTATTTACAATACATAGAGATATTTTTTCCCACATGTGAAGAAGCAAATCTTTTAGCATTGACACAGAACTAACCATCATGTTCTGGTTTTTTTTTAAAAAGTATCACAAATACTATCATTATAATCATAGCATGTGGTGAAACAAAAGCAACTATGTTTGAAACCAAATGCTCAAGTCAGAAAACAGTTCCTAAGTAATGTTTGTGTAGAGATGTCTCAAATGTCAAGAGATACAAGATGAATAAACAGCCAGCCTGTTTTCAGCATCCTCCAAGGGATGCTGATGCACAGCAGGCTGGCACAGATGCCCCAGACAATTCTAATCTTGTTTCAGTAGACCATCCCACATCTGAGTATGGCTGAAGTGTGTCGCAGAATTGGGGACCACAGCCAAGGAGCAGTTCATTGGCAGGAGAGTTCCTGCCAAGAGCAGGTCATAAAATCAGCTGGAGCAGAGCATGTGGCACTGTCCAAAGGTTATCTCTGCAGCACAGTCAGGATCAGGTAAGTGTCAAACACCTCCACTGGTTTGTTGGTAGGGTTTGGACAGCTGATGTCAGGTGAAAATAGATCAGAAAACATTCCAGTTTGGTTGGCTTCACATGCCTGTCTATTTTCCATGTCTGAATCATGCAAAATCTCTCCTCAGATGGTGCAGGCAAACTCTGAGCAAACTGAAGCAGCGCTAGGCTGGCAAAGGAGGCAGTCTAGACAACACACCACTCACCCCAGATGTTCAGACAGGGACTCAGTGCTTCAAAAGCTTTATGTCCTGCATTAATCACTGCAAACTCAAAATGTGGCCGTACCTCATCCTTAGAAATATAGAAAAACTTTTTTCTTTTTTACCAATACGGCTCTTCAGTCAAGATTCACATTGACATAATATTTATTAGGCACAGAGAATATGGCAGCTTATCTCCTCTGAGTCATTCAGTGAAGTCTTCAGCAGTATAGAGCATTATAGATGTGCTCTCATTCCTGTGCCCTCAGTTTAGTTGAGTTCAGCATCACATAACCACCTGGCACAGGACTCATATGATAAGGACATAAATGAAATGGCCTTATTAAGAGTGCCAGAGCACTACATCCACAAGCAGGAATAGGACCAGGCACCTTTTGCATAGCCAGGCATCTCAATGCATGAGACAAAGCAGGAGACTTACAATAATCTTCACAAGTCAGCCAACACCCATGTGTGCCAGCTAAAATCCTGACAGTGACTTGAAAGATTTCATATTTGCAATCTTTCTCTCTCAGATTTCATCTCTCCACCTTTATGACAGCACTGTGAATTTCAATTTCACCTCCCAGGAATTCATTCCTAAATAAATGGTTAATTGAGTGACACATACAGGTCTCATTACTGTGATGTTCCAAACCCTGTTGCAAGACATCGCATATTGCAAAGGTCAGGTTAAAAATTAAGGCATTATGAGTTACATGAATAAACAATTCCTTCAGCCAATTCAAGCTACCTGAAGACTGCTCTGTTAGATTGTTTTAACACACAAAAGACAATCTTGATTTCCCAAATGGAAATCTTAGAAGCTAAATTTCAGCAGGAAGTTTGCTAATAAAACTTTGATAACCCATAAAATAAGACAGTGATACAATAATCATAATATTAGCATACAGTGAAAATAGGAGCAATTTACTGAGACAAAAAAAAATAGAGTGTTTCATTTTCTAGAGGCTCTTATATAAAAGTAAAAATACATCTGTATCAGTGACATCCTGCATCTGCTACTGAGAGTGAAGATGATTCTGTAAGGAATTCTTCCAGTGTGTCATCACTTAGCCCTGGCTGGGATCTTCAAGGGTTCTTACACTGGCAGAGACAGTTAAGTGATACATATATATCAAATAGAAGCACTAAGTACATATAAACCCAGCTTTAAAAGACAAGTAAATCTGCGCTGTAATTTAAAAGCACATGAAATAACTGCATCTGTAATTTGGTCACTGCAATTGCATTTAAGATAGCAGCATTGACTATAATGATCTTTCTGTATAAATCAAGATGTCAAAGGATCTCTGCTATTATTCAGCACTTACTGTCCTCCCCTTGTACGACAAGTTCTAAAGGAAGATCATTGAAAATACCAAGAGAAACAGACCTCTTATCTCAATGGAAGAAAAGTCTTTTCCAGAGGTAAAAAGTTTCCAAAGTTCAAAACTGATTCCTCAATCATAACTAATCCTACTTCTTTTTTCCTCTTACTTCACAAAATAATATATCTGGACCACTTCCTTTTCAGATGTGTTCCAAGAGCCCTTTACTATTAAAAATTGACCCATAAGAAATAATAATAGTCGATGAATAAGGAATGCTAAAGTATGGAAATATCAGGAAATAAGTTACAATTAACATTAAAGAGCCTCATGTGCTGGCAAACCAGTGACTTCCCACATCTGCACTCTCTCTTTGAGCTCTCCTCTTACACCAGAGTGGGAGCTCCTCTGGCTTTCAGGCGAGGCAGAGCCCCCAGCAGAGCTCAGCCCCACACTAAGTGCATGTTTCAGAACCAGCAGCGATCACCTCACAACATCAATGCTACAGTGCCAGCAAGGAGTTCTAAAAAATTGTTACAACGTTAAGGAACTTGAGACATGAGTCACTTTTGCTCTTCCAGTCTCACAACAGATTACATAAAAATATGTTTTCCAACAAAACCATTTGTCATTATCTCCAGATTTCAGACAACCCCTTTTTCATGAACTACAGTAGAAAAGTAGAACTATCCAGTTAGCAAAAATCTAATTCAATAAATCTGTGGAATGCAGTTGGTTCAAGTGTGCGAGACTACTTAATTCAGATACTGTAGTGGATCACTGAAGTCTGGCTTATTATTGTCCTATTATTACTGTTGCACCCAAATACATTCACGTCTATTGCTTGCTATTTCTTATAAGCACCACAGAACTTCTGCTTATAGTTTTACATCTTATCCTCAAAATCAATTTATGAACCTACTATTATGAGGCTGGTTTTATATTTATTGATCATACTAGCTAATAAAGTTTTTTAACCATCATTCCGTGTGCTGGAGGTAGAGTAATATCTCATTAGGGCTGCTTTTATAGTATTAGAAAGTTGAGTTTCAGGCATGAGCCCCAAAATATTGCTGAATATTTGATGAGCCATTAACAAAGACACCATTATGCATCCTTTTCTTCTTTTTTTAAGTACAGAGAGACAATTAAGAGCTGCTTGTAGCAACTATTCATGATAGAGAGCAACACAATGAAGGACATTGGAATAGCAAGAGCTCTTAATACATTTTCCTACCTTATCGGCCATTATCATGGAGGCCCCGCCATGAATTCCAAGAATTGGAATAGAAGTCTGGGATGAAATAAAATCCAAAATCTGAGCTACTGCCTCCTGATCAGTGTCATCTCCAAAAACCACTCCATGGATCTTGGTGCCTGACATCAAGTCACAAACATGTGTTATGATGCTCTTAGGGTCAGTTTGGTTCACGAGAAGGGTCACTACATTGATATCAACAGTCAGGTCTGCTGCCATTTCCCTGGTCCAGAGAGCTCTGATATCTCTCTCTGTTATATACTTGGTCCTTCCCAGAATCACTGCAATGTTCAGGATGGGATAATTTTTCTCTGCTCCACGAACAAGATCCAAAGGTGCCAGAAGAGCTTGGAGTACCAGGAGAGCACAGCCAATTTTCCTCATCTTTGCCAGCTTTATCCCCTGCAAAAGTGATCACAATGTATAAGAAGAACATAGAAAAAAATATATATACTGTATATCTTCAAAGAAGGTTTTAAGCAGAAAGCTTCTGGGCATAATGCAAACTTTAGCAGCTTTTTATAATGCATCCTTCACCTTAGTTCCAAGTCAAGCCTCTTATGTCCTATCAAAAACTTGGCTTGATAATGACAGTATTACAGCTGGTCTTCTATGAGCAAGGCAAAAATTGTAGCAAAAGTTCAGAGAAAAGACCCATTAACATTCTTCCTGGATAGCCCACAAAATTAAAATGACTGACATCATTTTTAAAAGAATCCTTCTCTTTAACCTTGCTGTGCTAAAATAGGTAGAAGAAATATTTTTCCATCCAGGATATTTTCCTTCATCCTGGACATCTATTTAAACTTTAGTCACGGTCTAACAGAGAGAGGTACTGTAGCTCAAAATGAGAGAAGTGAGCCAGAGGTCTGCTGGAAACCCCAGTCCACATACTCTGTACATCTCACAGCATCCCAAACCCATGCTGTTTTATTTCTGAAGATCTCTCCCAGGCAGACGCTGCTTAAGGAATCCTACTGCATTTCTGCATTTCTGGAACAGATTCAAAAGCACAATATTCTGTCTTAATTCTTTTCTGTCCTCTCATGCAGCATTCAGAATTTGAGCATCTCAGAACTGCTGATCTCGGACACAAAGTTGTCCCTGGTGTTGAAGGGGAGGGTGTTCCATAAATGAGCATCACTGCATTGGTTACCTCATGTCTTCACTGAATCTCTGTAGGGGGCTGAATATAGACGGAGTAGGATGGGGAGAGAGATGAGCCACAGAAGGGATCTGAACTATCTGAAGGAGGGAGAAGGAGAGCAGGTCTGACTCTGCAAGATCTCCCCCTGTTTCTGTGCCCCGAGGGATTTCCACCCCCATAACTGGCTCTCTGCTAGCTGCAAGAAGGGAGTCCCTGTGCCACATAAAGCCAAGCTTGTTGCAAAGCGTCACGCAGAACACACAGGCGGGGCTGTCCAATCAGGGGTGGCATTTTTCAGATCTCCCCTCTCATCCTGCCAGCCCTATCTCCATCCTCAGTCAGAGCCGTCTGCTGCTGAAACACACAGCCAAACACGGGCTTGCAGCATCACCACCTCCTTTCGGGGCACGCAAGGAGACCAGCACTTGACAGAGCATTTAACTGCACATCAATGCCCCTGTGCTGCCCGATCCACTGCGGGCCACGCTCCCACCAGCGGCGGCACGGAGCGCGGTGCAACAGCACACCGAAGTGCCCCGGCTTTCCCCGAGCCCGAGGAAGGCTCGGGGCGCCCCCGAGCCCCCCGCTCCGAGCCCCCCGCTCCGCGCCCCCGCGGGCCCGGGAGCGCGCCCCGCCGAGCCGGCCGCGGCGCGAGGGCGCCCCCCAGCGGGCGCGGGGCCGCACGTACCCAGCGCCTCAGGAGACGGAGCGGCGGCGGCTGCCGGAGGTGCCGGTGCTGCTGTCGGTGTCGCTGCAGGACATGTCGCGACCGCGGGCATGTCGCGCCCCTCGCTGCCCGGGCTCAGGGGCGGCCTCCGCGCCGCTGGCCGCACGCGTGATCCCCGCCGCAGCCTGCGAGAGACATCGCATCCCGGGAGGGCAGCTACGTGGACAGGGAGACAAGCAAGGGGGGGCTGGACACGGGGGGGACGGGACGGAACAGCGGGGGGAGAAGAGGAGACGAGGAGAAGCCGTTAGTCAGGTTGCAGATTGGACAGGAGAAATACACTTCAATCGCCTGTGGTATGTGAACGGAAATAAAGTGACTACGCTCAAAAGTTCACTTAGAAACAGATTTCAGCTCTTGGCTAAAAGCAGCTCCGTCAGCCCACAGCCGTCCGGGATACGTCCCTCATCTTTTCCAGGTCAGGAAAATCCTGGGCTCCCAACTGCCCGTTTGCTTCCAAGTGAGATGGATGGGTTTGGGCTCTAAGGGAAGAGAACATCCAACCTGGAAAGTGCAGCTAAAAGCAAACTAATTAACATGATCAAGGGCAGGAGTTTTCTTGGCAGGTTCAAAACAAGCATAACCTGGAGCATAGCTTAAGCGGTGTGGGATAAAGCTCTTTTCGCTCCTGAAACAGAACAGCTTCATTCCCAATTTACCATAACCCAGAGAGACACTATAGCAGAGCCCGCCACGGAAAGCTCGATTGCCTTGGTTTTTTCATTCAGAATTCCCAGTAAATATGCATGAAGACAGTTCTTCAAGCAAGCCCAGCTCTATGTAGGACGCTGGCGCGCCAGGCAAAGCAGCCGGCATTCCCTAACTGGCCCTCGGTGCTGGCGGGGAACTCGGAGCGCAGCCCCGGCCGGGGGCAGCCGGCACCGCCGAGAGCCCAGCGCGGCACCCGGGGCTCCGCGCCCCTGCCCCGGAGCTGGGCGCCATCCGGGCTCCCCACAAAGGCGATACTTACTGCATCCTCCCTCCACATAGTTCCAGTTTAAAGATCCTCAAAGTCATTTCAGTAGATTCCTTTGCAAACAATGAAGTGGAAAATAGGTCCCTTAACGCCTGGATTTCATCCTGCAACTTGTTCCCACCGCGGTAAATAGCAGCCCGGCAGCTCTTTATCGTTTGAAATCCCGCATGATGAAGTTTTAGCAGAGCCATTGCAACTGAGATTCGCTCTTTACTTTTGGCAGGAGGCATTTAAGCGTCTTCATCTTTTTCTTTTTTTTTTTCCCCTCTTCCCTTTTTTTAAATTGCGATATTGCCGCAGCACTTCCCCAGGACGGCAGGCACGGAGCCCCCGCGCTGCTCTCGGCTCCTTGGAAGCGGCGGGGACTGGCGGCACGGGCTCCTGGAGGTTCGGCGGGCTCCACCCGGGGCCGCCTGCGCGGCGCTGCGGGCTGCGCCCGGCCCGCTCCGCTCCGCCGCCCCCGGCACCGCCGCCCTTGCAGGGGCGCAGCTCACGGCCGCCCTGTCAAACCGAGACCAGCCGCGAATACTTTGAAGGCTTCTCCCCCACCGCACCCCCCCGCCCCGCTCTGCTTGCACAAGCACCAGCGAATGAGTCAGACGCAGGCAATCGGGGGAGGGGGTGTCAGATCTGGGGGAACGGCGAGAACGCCGAGTTTGGGGCACAGGAGCGGCAAACTCGAGCGCTCTCCCCGCAGTAACATCCCCAGCGAAAGGTCGGTAGCCCGGGAAACCCCAGAGTGTTCTGCTTTCCCTTGATGCAGGCGCTGTCAACCAGAAATCCCTGCCGTGGGGCTCACGGGAATGAATGTGGAGCAGCAGCTTACACACTAAAAGCAGCCCTAAAAGCTCCAGACAGCAGCCAAATATCACAAAAAAGCTCTGTAGAAGTTGGCTCCATCTGGGTATCCCTGCTGCTCCATCCTCCTTTCCATTTCAAAGCCTAGAGCTTGTTTCTCCATATCCCATTCCCCTCTCACAGCTCTGGTGTCAGACCCACCTGGCCTTAGAGCAATTCTTGCCTCCCTGCCCACACCACAGCCCACATAAACCTCCCTCCGCCAAACATTACTGTGCCTTCTCCCTCACTCCATTGCTCTCCTGCTTTTTCCTTTCAACCATCCTGCTCCAGCTGCCACAACTGATTTGGTTTTGCTCAAATGAATGTGCCAGCCAAGTACCACAGAGGGATGGCCTCCTCCGTGCTCCATCCTTTACAGCCATGTTCCTTCCTACACGGAATACTTCAGAGTAAGGCAGTCACACATTTTGACAGACACCCTACTCCTATGCCAGAGGAAACTTTTGGCTTCTTATAGGATAATGCCAAGTATTCAACTGCTGAAGGTTGCTTTTCACTACATTAAGACACAGAACACCAAGAAATCTCTCCCAAAGACTTCTAGCAGCACATCAGCTTTACTGCTCTTGACAGTCTCATCATCGAATTCCCTGATAGGTCTGTGCTTGGGTTTTTTTCCTCCTTTGAAAGATCTCACCTCCTAACTTATTTAGACATTACATTACATTAGTCTTTCTAAGCAAAGCAATTAAGCAGCTTCAACTGCCTTTTTTTTTTTTTAATGTTTGATGTTTTAATGCATCTCTGCATTTCACCCTGGACAAACATTTTCCCCCTGTAAATATTACAGTGATGTTTGTCACGGTTACTGGAGATGAGGCTGCAGTTCCATCTTTGTGTAAGGGTTATTTCAGTGTTATCATTCAGAAGATTTACTGGAACAGCAGCAAAAAAAGATTCAAAATCCTCAAATGCAAGGGAAATTCACAATGGTGAAAAATTGCAGCTCTAACATTAGCCTATGTTTAAAATATGAAAAGGGACATGGTGGTTTTGAGAAATACTTAGTATACAATATCCTGTGTACACTACACTGAGTCTAATGGTGTGAAAGACCAATACAAGAAATACCCACATTTTCTAACTTTAAAGCTATATGATTTTCATTATTCTAAATTTAGAAAGAGTTTAGCATTATTTCCAAATATTTTTCCTCAATTAATCTCATAAAATTTTGTGAAATATCACTATAAAATAGTCCAAATTTACAAATTAGAATTAGAACATATTAAAAGTTTGTGCAAACACAGTGGGATTAATCTTGGCAATACATATGCAGTCTTCCCAAAAGCTTCACCAAATTCAAGCAGATTACTGCCTATGGAATTGACCAAATGCTGCAAAATTAACACTGCTACTTTAACAGACATTCACACTTCATCTCTAGGTATATTTGCACAGTTTTAAATTAAAGAGCTGCAAACCTGATAAGAAGTCAACTTCGTTAAGCAGAAACAAGAAAACCTGCATTTAAGTGTCTAACTCTTGTAAATTTTGTGTAAGGGAACACTTCAAAAGCACTGTAAGAAACACTAACATCCCTGCACATGGGGCATTGAGTATCTTCATGGACAACATTTATTCTGGAAGGCAGGTGGATTTATCCCTAAATGATTTCCTTCTCCACATGGGCAGAAGCTGCTGCTTTTTCTAAAAGCAGCTACAACACAAGTTCAAAAAGTCTGAAATCATGCATTCTGAGGATATTTTCCACCTGAAGTTTCCCTACCAGGCCTGCCTCCTACATAAACAGGTATTTAAAGGTCAGGAACTTTCTTCATACTCTGTTCCTTCTAAAATCACGTCAAATTACAAAAGGTTTCCTCTTTCTAAAAATGTCCTGTTGCAGAGAGCACTTGCTAAGACAAACAAGCAGCCAAATTATCAGGTACCAGGAGTGTTTCCAAAGCAGGGTCCAATGGGCTGGCACAAGGCAGATTTCTGTCTCTGTCACTGACTTCTTAGTGAGTGACAATAACTTGCTCTCTATTTGCTTTACTGTACCAGCTGAAAGATGCTTAACATCAGAACGTTAGACAGCTAAACTAAAAGTCAAATTAAACCTCCAGATTCCAGAAAACAACCCTATAATTTTCCTCTTGCTTTTAGAAAGTGCAATTAAGTAAGCCAAGTATAACCATGCTCTTTTAAAAACCACAGCTCTTCTCATAAAATTACACCAAAATTAGTTTAAAAATACTATATTAGAGGTCCCATTATTGCCACTCTACTATCAACAGAGGTAGTCTTCTTTGCAACAGTTTAAGACAATTTGAGAGATCTCTCAAACAAATGGCAGATTTTCTCAATAATCCTTGCTATGTGAAAACTCCATTGCAACAACTTCCTAAGTTTAATGAAACAAAATGGTTATGAGATATTACAGGCTAGGTTAAGGGAGAGAAGCTCACTTGGAATTCTTTCCAAATTTAAAAATGTTTTAATTCCAGCAATAAACTTCTTTTACATTTAGGTACTATTGCTGTAACTACTAAGAATTTATATATATGCTTCTTATCTTCCACCAATATTTGAATTTCACCTACCCTGACAAATGTGTCCAACAGGAATCAAAAGTGACATTGATGCAAAGTCATTTTTCAGTACCACACAGGATCAGGTCTGAAATGAAACTACTTGACTCAACAAAAACTTAATGCATAGCAAACAAGGATACAGTAACAAAAATTTACTCTTGGGAGGCTGCAAAGTTACTTACATGCTAAATGAAATCAAAGTAAAAATGGGAAAGAACTCAATTGTTTTCAAAGTTGCTAAAACATTTTGTCACAGATGGCCCTCTTATTGAAAACTGGCACAGCTCCTCATTTGGCAGTGCTCTTTCTTGCACAATTTACCAAGTCATGCATGAAATGATGGCCTTAAGCTACTCTCAGTTTTGCAAAGGACATGAGCTAGCTGCCATGGAAAAAAAGAGGAGGCAACATCACTGAGTGGAGCTTGAGGCTGTTACAGCACTTCAGCTTCTCTGCAAACAACCCCCAGCAAGGAGGGAACGCCCCAGGGACTGCTCAGCCAGAATTACCCCTTTCCACCTTCCCTCTGATTATCAGAGCTATTCGGGATTCACCAGGATTGTGTCTCTATCTCTTTTGTAATCAATTTCCCATATCAAATTAATCTTCAGATGCATTTCCAAACTTTTCTATGCAGCTCCCAAGAAGAATTCTTTTTTAGTCAAATCTAACTCTAAGGGTCAAAACAGAATTTCAAAATGAACTCCATACTTTTTAATTAAAGCAGCTCTATTAAGAAAGATCTGTGTCTCAGCAATGCAGTCCTGTGAAGACCGTGTCAGTACCAATCCCATTACACATTGCACTGCCTTCACAAGGCCTGGGCTTCAGGGAACTGAATCAGGTAAATACTAGTTTAAGACTGCCTCTTTTCTCCCCTTGCTGCACTCCCCCATCAGAAATTAGCAAATATTAGAATATTTCTAATAAAATCTTCTAGGAACACCCAAGGAAACACCTGACCACTGCATGGCCAGTACAGCTTATTCATTAGTACATGCAGCAGTAAAGGAACAGTCCAAAATTGCCACTATTTATTTAAGGCCAAAATATGATCTCCTAACCCTCAGTGAATTAATAACTAAAGCAGTAAGCCTTTAAAAACTAGAATTTTTTAAAATATAATTTGAAGCCTCCTCTTCAGTCACCTGAGCCATACAAATCTGCCTCATGTATCTATTATAGACAGCGTGATGAGCCTCCCAGACAAACAGTGACTACCTTGCATTAGTCTACCTAAAGGATGCTCAGATTTTGGCAGTGTATAATGACAGCAGTAGTTTTGCTCTTGCCTCACTTGGAATGTCTTATGTGCCCTCACATTTGAGATGGTCTGCCTTTATCTACCTTTACATAGATTTTATATATCTAAAAGACCCCTGTGTATATAGCTGATGTGTATTTTCAAATTTTTACCAAAAATTGGTTGAAGTTAGAGATTACTATAATTTTTATCTTTAGATGAAACAATACTCATGTATTAGGTATTCAAGGGGCTGGACAACTTGTTAAGTTTGAAAATAATAATTAGAAAAATACCCTATGAATGTTTAAGACAGGTGAGCTACTTGTCTTTACCAATATTAGTACTACTTGTAAAACAAACTTCCATGGAATATTATGTTATTTTATTAAAAAATTGTTTTAACATGAAAAACATTACTACTTATGACTGATAAGAGCCAGTAGTGACCCCTCACACATTGTTCATTGGCAGAACTTGTTTGCTAAAAGAAAGTTGTACTGAGTGGGAAGCACCAAGATGCCTACACTGCATCTGCTTCTCAGTGCTTCACTAAGCAAATTCTTAGGGAGTTGAGACTTTTCTAAATCTAGAAAATCAAATTTAGTAAAGGTCAGTGGAAGCTTCTTATCGGCGCAAAGTTACCTCAGCTCGAGCTGGAAGATATTTTTAAGACAAGTAGTATTTTGCTCCCTGCATCCAACCCATCTCTCAATTGCAGGCACTGGCTCTATTAAAACTAGGTGCTAAAGGCTTATGAGACATCTGAGCCAGTAGGAATAGATCCAAGATAGAAAAATCCCCCTTGAACTTAAATTACAGTTCCACATGATGAGTCAGAGCCTTCTGTCACCTATTTCTGCCATACAGGCTACACAGCTTTTGTTCATATACAGGAATGCTATTGAGCCACTTGAGTATGAGTTTTTGCAATTATCATGGTGCTTCTATCTGCATTTTATCTGCTCTTGCTCTAAAGGAACCCCATGTTTTGCTCTGTAGAAAGAGTGCCTCTTGCTTTTCCCTGCCCAAGGAGAATTCCAGGTTGCAGTGATAATAATTACAACTGTGATTACTAGCAGATCTAATTAGTTTCATTCAATTGTATTTTCAACTCTTGACTTAATCTCACTGGTGGAAACAATGAGCAAAACAAAGGGGATTTTAAAGTAAAATAACATATTAAAACACATTTGTCTCCTACCTAAAATGCAGGCTTAGCTAACCCAGGTGACCACATTTCTAGGAACTGATATCCAAATCAATTACCATAGTTCTGAAATGTCTCCCCAAGAAAGGCAAATGCTATTTCACCTACCTCTAAAACTCTTGTCTGACTGATGGGCAGCTCTGAAACCTAAAAACTGGCTTCTGCTTCTTAGGGCAGGGGAGGTCAAATTGGGTGGAAGAAGGAAGGATTCAAGGTTTTTTTCCAGGTTGCTAGAAACATAGGAGTTGTCTGCTCTCTTCTCTTCTTGCAAGGTTACTCATGGAATTAATCCTTAGGAGGAGACATGTCTTTTGTTTGTGGTGGTTTCTTTATGGTCAAAAGATACAGGTTTAAAAAGGTCTTTTCCCAAAAAAAATTACTGTCAAGAATCCTATTCTTCCCTCCTCTCCTGTCCTAATGGGACAAAAGAAAATAATTCCTGTATGAATTCTGCAAAGAGAGGTCAAGGACTGGGAAGCTCCTGGTTCTCCAGGTGACACAGAATATATTCAAAGTTGGTTTGAGAAGAATTCGAGTTCAGAGGCTGAGATTAAATGGATCCTATAGGTGGGAGCCTCAGTTACACCTGGGATGAGGACACTGACTGCAGACTTGCCTTGCAGTGTTGCTGCTCTCTGATCATTCCAAGCTGGGCCAACATTTAAGACAGTTCCACTCACATTCAGTGACATAAGTAACTTGCACTAAGATTTGTGTTGTTTTGGTATTTGAATATAGACATCTAAATGCATTTTAAATTTTTATGCTCATAGGTGCATCCTCTCTGATGAACTTCGTAATAGTCTTTAAGAAATAAAAAAAGAAAAAAAGTAATTCTTTCCAAATAAAGAGTCTTCTGTGATTTATTGGAATGACTTCATCAGCGCAACTTAAATGGATACAAATTAAATCTATGCTTACATTAATGACATTCTTTGCATTGAGATCAACTACTTTTTTAAATACCATCTGCTAAACAAGATCTGATATTTCAACACAAGTATTAAACTTCTGAAATTCATTAGATAGTCAAGTATATATTTTGAAATATAAATATCCTGTTTTGTTTTACCTGACCATCTACATACGGTACAAACTTTCAGCAACATTCAAATACCTGCAGGACTGGGTTTTTTAAGCAACAATTACATATAAGAATCATGTAAAAGATATAAACATCTGAAGTAATTTCACCAACTTCTTGAAAAAATCAGTTCACTTTCTGGAATTAATATACAATTGCTTAATTTTTATAAACCAATTAACTGTAATCTCACTCAGCAGACGGCTGTATGCTATCTACCCTCATACAACTATTTCTGTTCCCACCAGTCCTTTCTATCACACAGATTCCAAAATAACTGTGATATATGTAGGAACAAGAATATTGCTCCAGTTTAAAGCCTGCCAGATCTTATCTTTCATCTGCAAAGATCAGACAGATTTCTTGCTTTCTTGATTTTAGCCAGAAAGCTAAAATGATGGAAGATAACCAAAAAGATAAGACTTTCTTTTTAGACTGCCTTGCTGAGTGAGGAACAAATGCCCTATTCCAAAGTACACAACACAGGACAAGGGTTCAGGAGCTACTGCATCTGTGTTTACCTTGTATTGCCTTCACCTTTGCACAGACTCTCCTATCAAAATCTGAAAAATGTTAGTATTTGCAGGACAAACAAATATTTTCCTATGCAGTATCCTAAGGAGCAGATACTGAATACAATATCCATATTCTTTTTCAAATTTCAAAACACACTGTGTTCATATTCACCCCAAGTGTTAAGTAATAACCACTTAACCTTAGTGATCTCACTGTTGTCGTAGTTTACAGATTTGTTTCATGGCTCCAAGTTTTCCTTGACACAAGTCTGAAAACTTGAAACATCATATTTTTTACTAACTGACTTTTCATCTGTGCTGGTTATCAACATCCATCCTTGAACACAGGTGAAAGAGCTGTTCATCCCAAACATTTCAAGGTTCAAAAACAGAATGAAAAATAGACTCGGTGTTTACTCTTTGCAGAATTTTCAGCTTTCATTCTCACCCTAGTTGAACAAAATGTTTTTAAATAACATTAATTCCTACATTGCTGTTTACTCCAGGAGTAAGTTATAAGGTGGAAAGGGTGAATCTTTTCTCTAAATAATCCCATTTTGGGGATGGGACAGTGACATCTTAATGCTCTGAAGTAAGATTTGGCTCAGTTTTCAGACAGGAGGCATGGAGTGGGGTTTAAGCAGATCATTTTAATCCCTCATTATTTTGAAAGCATCTTCCTATAATTTACAAGGGTTCTGTTG
The DNA here is from genome assembly GCA_910950805.1 of Acrocephalus scirpaceus scirpaceus. NCBI lineage: Eukaryota > Metazoa > Chordata > Aves > Passeriformes > Sylviidae > Acrocephalus > Acrocephalus scirpaceus. The sequence continues at coordinate 6,186,807 of OU383786.1, forward strand.
GTGCCTTACCTTCTGCAAACCTTTATCAACTCCACCAGTCATCAGCATGCACAGCTGCATAAGGACATTTACAGATGTACATCTTAGCTCATCTAGAGTGTCTGTTTCACTTACTCCAACTTACTCCAGCTCTGTGCCCTGACAAACATTATGGTATTTGAAAAAGGCAAAATTCCCTGATGCTGACAATCCTTGGCTGTTTAGCATAGCCAGTTCTTCCCAATTCAGAGTCATTAAAACATCACCATCATCACTTACACAGGCACTTCCGACTTCAGTATTACTGAAGAGACTACACTAGGATAGAGAGACCCCCCAAGAGAAATGTCCTCCAAAAATCTTAGTGGAGCATATTCTGAAGAAAAAAAGAACACCCAGCTATCCTCTGAATGACAAAGATTTCTATTCTTTAGAGATCACCCAAATTATCTATATATAAAACTGTACTATCTCAAAATGTATCTTGTCATGCACGCAGCGTAACGTGTATATACCCTAAATATACCCCATCACATCAGGCAAGATTGTTGAATAACTTTGATAATTTTTCTTTTGATAATTTTTCTTTTATCCAATCAACCAGACTAGGTCCATGAAGGTTTGATATTTTCAACATATGTTAAGCCTTCATATTTCTCTTGGAAGCTTTGAAATAATCTGTGTCTTACCTTGGTCTATACCTATGCTTTGTCTGTGAATTGTTAACTCAATGCTGTAGAGTATTGGCAGGCCCAATGTCTTCACCAGCACAACAGCAGTTGGGTAAACAAAAGTGTATTTTACTCCCTGAAGTTCAATTAACTGCTGAGTTGAACCTCATATCAAGATGATCAATTAAGGCACTTAGACTGCTGAGAGAGGAAAGCATAAGCAGGAATAAGGCTCAGTTTCTAGGGATAAGTAAATAGTATTTTCTCAGATTGTTTTCCAAATAAGTTAATTTTATAAATGTGAGGAATAAACACACACTAGATCTGACAAATCAGCACAGATGTGGAGCCTTTGATTTTATATATAGATGCATAAAAGACACTAGCTGATTATAAGACAGAACATTAAGTCTAAATTCTAACTGAACTTATAAACATTATAGTATGAAGCATTCAATTTTTAAAAGAAAGACTAAAAAGGTAATTTTTTTCTTTAAAAGGCAAATGATTAATCACCTATAAACTAAGCAGATATTTTAGTGATAAACTGCACCAAGGGGTTTACTGCAGAAAGGAATCTTTTCCCTTATATTTCTTATACTGAAATTACTTTTTGTGTATTCCTGCAGAAAAGGGCATGGGTCATTACAACCTGATTTAAAACAAGGTCTGATTTGACAGTTGTTCATTTAGACCAAGATGCAGACTCAACCTACAAAACCATGTCTCAGACCATGCCTGGCAGCAGCTACATAAACACACTAACAAGTGTCACACACAGATCCATTCCAGTGATTCCAGAGAATGCAGAGAACCCAACACACCCTCCAGAAGGACATGCATACTGAAGGACTGTACATCCATCACCTCTGGAGCACGTGATTGTTAATCTAACTATATGAAGTCATGGCTATTCTTAGCACAGAGTACGTCACTGTATAAAATGCTCCTCTTGAAGTGTCATATGCTCAGGATAATTTACTTCACTCACAAGAGCTTCTGAATAGTTAAAGCTCTGGCTAAATCCCAAAATTCCTCTATGACTACTCTTATCAAGCTGAACAGCATCCCGGTGTTCGACCTCCCTCTGAGAAAAGGAAAGGGAACAGCAGGATATAATCCACTCCCTAAAATGGAAGGAAAGATGGTCTAAAAGTCAAAGGATGTTAAAACTACTCAAGGCAACAAAATGCAGCTCCATACATTGCCTTGTGTGGCAATTACCTAACAAATGCTGCCTGTCACCCAGAACAGCAGTCTTGCATAAGCACAGAGCAACTGCACGCTGTACCTTGTTCTATAGGCAAGGTAAACTCGGCCCCAGCCAGCTATTTCCGAGCTACCATGCCTTCCAACTGCAGCACAGGGATGACTAAGCTCGTTAAAATTGTCTTCCGTACAGGTTGCTTATAGATTCATTGGAACTAATTCCACACAGTGAGAATTCTTCCGTTCCTATGTGGTGCAAATGCCACTCTTCAAGTCTCTTACGCTTCTGTAGGCAGCAGTGAAATGATTCACTGAGACCTTAAATTGGGCTCAAATCAAACACTTAACATTGTCTCAGGCTAAGTTTAAAATCCAGGCCTGCAACTGTACTGCAGTTTCTCACTTGCATCTAGAACACTCATCTATAATACTTCCTGGTTGGACACTTCATTTTAAATCCTGTTGCATGAGCTAAGGAAAAATTCTCTGTAGTTCTGTCCAACTGTCAAAAAAGTAAGTTCAGAATGATACCAAACGTATGACTGGGACATATTTGTCCTCAGAGCAAAATTCTAGCCACTATGTAGAAAAATTCCCCCCATCTGTACTAATATTTTGAGAGAATCAGTTGGCTAGAACATCAAGGAAAACAGATTATTCTAGTCAACTGCATAATTTTGAAAAATAAAGTCTATCCTACATGAAATAGTCCAAAGCTACATTAAGCATAAGCAAGTTATTTTAGTTTGATTCTGCATGGAAACTACATTCAAAACTGGGTTGAAGATTTCCAGTGCACAGATATATTTATATTGTTTACACAAAAACTATTTGAGAAGCTATCCACATAGTGTCCACATCAAATTACTTTGTCAAGGTATGATCTGTAACTACTCTTGAGTCATTAGCATGCAGCCTTCATTACTTAGTAGGCATCTAACCACAGGAAAGGAAAACAAATCACATTACCTCGTGCTGATTTAAAAATTGTTACTGGTGTAATGTGATGTAAACTGACAATGCATTGCAGTTCCAGCACTGCATTGCATCAGAGGTGGAACAAGCAGGCAAAGAAACAGAGCAAAGAATAGCACGTTTAACCCTTCAGAAACAGTCACAACAAGTAGCAAACATAAATTAGGCAGAGCAAAGATAGCACTGAAGAAATCCCCTTATTTAGGTCTTTACCAGACTAATCTGCTGGGCCAGGGAACATTTATAGAAATAACAGCCATGCAGTCACAGCATGCGTGCACATGAACTGCCTTCAAGTACTCTGAAGTGCACACACAAGCAAAACAAACAACACATGATGCTTCCCTCCTCCCCTCACCCTGGTAAAAACTATGTCTCAAACCCTTTCTGAATAGAGACCAACATTTCAGTTCACTGCTTGGAGTTTTGAAGTGTTTTGCTTTGTCAAATGCAGCATTGGGATTGCTTTATTTCTCCTGATGTTTTTCTGATCAGTTTGTGAAGGCTGTGGGCATATTCTCTGACTCTTACCATCTACTTAAGAGCATTCCAAGTTTGTAAGTAGAGTTGTACCGTCTTTGTCTTTAAAAGTTTACAATTACATCACTGTCACAGCCTGCCTGCAAATTTCTGGAGAGAAGTAAAAACAAAGGAGAGAAAGCAGGTACAGAAAGAGTATCCCTCTCCTTTCCTCTCCACACAGAGCTCGAATAAGATTGTTCACATTTTGGCTGCCATTCCCAAAGTCATACCTGAGTTTGTATTTTCATTCTCCTATATAAGTTTGAAATTCATGTGATTTTTCCTGTATGAGATTTTGAAGAAAGGCTTGATAAGGAACCTGAGGTATAACCAAAGCAAGCTGAGTCTCACTGAAACACAGGCTTCAGCCATTTTACATTTTTGAAGAGTTAGTGCCATCGCTTGTGATGAACCAACTTCTTGTGTGACAACACAAACAGAAGAATCTTTTTACCAACCACTTTTATGCCTCTGCCTCAGCATTGGGACCATGGATCAGCTTTAATGGGTTTGAATTTGCATGCACCTCAGTCCTGAAAATTGACATCACTTTAAATAGGTGAAAAGGCACTAAGTGGAGGGGAAAGATGCTGCAGCACATGCCCAGAAACTAACTTGGCTATAACTCCTAACTCTTCCACATCACTTCCTTCTCTTCCAGCAGACAAGCATCTCTGTATGTGTAATCAGTGTGAACCAAATTTACCCTGCCTTTACAAAAACATATAAAATTTATGGCTCAGAGAAGCAAAGTGATCTCTATGCAAAAGTCAGGACAGAAAAGAAGAAATTTATGTGTGGAATTTTCTCTAAAAAGAGCTATGTTCCCCACTTGTTGTATTTCAGCATCTCACAATCTCTTAATACAGTTATCCACAAAACTCTTGTGATGGAGAAAAGGAACAAATGTTTTTCCATCAGCTTTCTTGGTGATGAGTCAGTCTCCTTTTTCCTCAGCTTCTTTATCCTTACATAATATTACATAATAATATAGAAGTGTTCTATTTCCCATCAAGGAATATCTTGCATGTTTTTAAACACATTAAAGCAGATTTACTTTGAAGCTTTGAATTGTTTGTAGCTTCCCCCAAAAGAAGCATTGCAAATATTGCTGTGTAAATGAAGGATATTTTCAGTTCAGTGGTTAATGCAAGACAAAAACGATTTTGTACACTTCAAACCAAAACTTGACTCTGAAGGAAATGCTGGGATATTAACCTTTAAACGGCTATCTAAGCAAGATAACATTGTTTCAAAAACATCAGATGAAAATTATTTATGTCACAACTGGACAATTTAAATAGGATTAAATAGCAATATAATACCTTTGGCTGACCCAAATCTGTATCTACTGAATAAATAAGTGGCCAGAAAAGAAAGTATGTCCTAGTTCTACTCATAAGTAGAGCACATTAAAAACTTTTTTCTTTATGTACCCCTTTTACTGTCCTGACTTCTCAAGGAAAGTGCTGATCCTGTAGGATCCCAAGCACCTCCAGAGAATGCTCCTCTGTCCTCCTCATTGAGTATTTTGAGGAGATCAGAGAGAGGATTAACTGTGTTTAACCACTGAAAGAACACTGCAACATTTCTCTTACAAGCCTTACCGTCTGGGAGGGCAATTTCTCCGCACTGACTATTAAATACCTTTCTCCATCACAACATTGTTGGGAATGTTAACCACTACTTCTGAGATCAGAGAGTACGAATAAACAAAATTGCACTTAAAAATGTATTAGTTTTATAAGGAACTTAGTTTAAATCAAAAATATTCCCCAATAAATCCAGTTTGAATTAATATGACAGATCCTATGTCCCAGGGAGAGAAGGCATAATTTGTACAGAATTTCAATAGGCAATGAGCTCCATGTAAAAACCTCAGAGCAACAGGAGCAATGTCACCAGAGCAAGTTCAAATTTTGAAGCAAGTAAGCAAAGGGAAAAGAAATTCAACATTTTATTTTAATCAGCATATATAAACTTTTAACAGAGACCTAATAATATCAGCAACTCTAAGATGCAATAACCTCATCATTACAGAGGTGGCACAAGATTAGTTTATTTATAAGATTACCATGGACACAACACAAATGAATATTTTTAATTGTTGTGATGCATAATCACAATAAATTCATCTACCAATGAGCAGATTTTCATTTTATGTAGAAATATGACACTACAATAGACCAATATAAACTGAAGGAGGTCAGACAGTTTCTCTTTGCCATGTTTGTTTCTGCTCTTGGAAGCTGTAACAGCAGTCGTAGATGTCACCATTCTGCACAAACTGAAAATGCAAGACTGAACCATAAGGAACTATCAATGCTTACAGCTGCTTGAGAAGGTCTGCACAGCTTCATTTGGTAAACAGTAATTTGTTTTCAACTCATGAGGTGTTGGCTATTCTGTTTATAATGGATTATTCCTCCCTCCATACTTGAAAAACTGCATTTAGGGCTTTTTGTTTGTTTGTTTTGCCCTAGTTTTATTATTATAAATTATTGCATTTGAATCAGCTTTTGACCTAGATCCTAAAAAATGGGTATTTCTAAGCAAGCATTCAAAGCTCACATATTCTCAGTGACAGCCACAATTCTGAGACACAAGCTTAGATTAATGCAGAGAGGGGAAAAAAGTATTGGGAAGTAGGTAATGATATTTCTTCCAGCTAATCTGAAACCAAAAGGGACAATGAGCAAACACAAAACCCACTTGACTTGTAATGAAAAAACAGGCAAAACCAGTAAATCAGCTGTACTAAATAGCTAAAATCCAGAATGCTGCATTCAGGGCCAGAAGAAATCTCTTTGCTCAGCAAGAATGAGAAAAGGTCTACAGCAAGAACCTCCATTTAAAAAACCTAAACCACATACGACTAACTTTTAGAACTAAAAGGATAGCAGAAAGTCACTCATCTAATGGTTTGTTCAGAAGCACAAATTTCATCAGCTAAAAAAAGTCAGTTTCCACACAATCAGTCCCAATACCCAGCAGATAAAACAGATGGGTCAGTGGCCATTCACAGCCCATTTCCATGATATGCATTCTCGTGTACTATAAATAACCAAGTAGGGACACCTGCTTCCTGGCAATGCAGTAGAAGTGCCTCTGTTCTTTTTTACTTTCATCATGTTCATTATGGATAAGGATAAAAAGGATAAACACAATTAAACAATAAAATTTTTCCTTTCCAAGACAATACATATTCTGCCACTCCAGCCTCAGTACAAGCAGCCAACATGTACCACCCATTCACCTGATTGAAAACTGTTCATCTCCCAAATTAAACATACTCTGAGGGAATTCATACCGGGGGGGTGGACTTATTTTCATTTTATTTCTCCTTCTGGTAATTGCACTGTAATCACTAATAAACTGCTACTTATCCTTCAAGTATGCATATTCATTCTACTAAAAGTTACTTGCTTTGTTGTTTAAAATTTTAAGTCAGAAAATGTCATTCAGTAAAAAAAAAAAATAAATTGGAGAGACTCTGGCCAATGAATTCATTCCTCCTGAAAAACCCATAGGAGCCACCGTTTAGGGTAAAAAGATGGATAATTTCTAGTGGACCTGCCAAAGGCAACTGTGGCCTTCTGTTGTGGACATGAACAAGCTGGTAAGGCAACCTGCTATCCCAGTATTGCATCGTTTATTCTGTTCCAAACAACTCATCCATGTCTTTGTGACATTTGTGAACAATAAACATAAGAGCACATGAAATCCACTGAGCACAGACAATTGGAGGAGATTTCTGCCACTGAACACTTCAATAAAATGTTTCAGCTGGGCATGTCCCACAGCTGCATTGCCCAAAAGCCAAGAGGTAAAATTCTTTCACAATGCAGACAAAGAGTCAGCCCTACCTGCCAAAAGCCATTTCTATCTTCTTTATTTCTTTTATTCCAATCACTCATACCTTTTTTTTGCAGATCTGGATGAAATAACTCCTCCCTCTCAAGATTTACAACCTCAAAACCCATCCACCCTTCTTCAAGCATCTCACCTCCCACTCAAACATCATTTTCTTTTTGTTTTGTTTACTTTAGATGCATTTCTTTCAAACTCCCTAACAGGTTTTCATTATGAGCTAATCAACTTCATGTTCCTTTTGGTTTGTTTTCTTCTCCCAGGCTTTCTCAGTATCTACCTACCCTTCTCACTTGATAACAGAAAGAACATACCAGAAATTTCTCAAAAGGCTGCTCTTCTGGAAAATAAATGTTCCCATAGGGAATACCGGCTCTAATTTAAAAAATAAAAACCAAACATAATCCACATTTCCAAATTCCCAGTCAGAAACAGTAAATGGCCCAAAAAACAAAACACTTTAACAATACTGACCTAAAATAAAAAACCTTTGACTCAAAGCCTCAATTTACACAATGCTGCAGAGCCTGGCTCCCTGTTCAAGAGCTCTGGAAGAAAATGGTTTATCTCCATGCAGAACATGAAAAAAAAGTATCAAAGTCGAATCAAATTATGCAAAATGAGAAAGCTTCCTGTCTTGCTATACTAACAATTGACTACAGTTTGAGAAGAGAAGAAAAAAGGAGGACATAGGAGGGAATAATCAAAATCCACATTCTTCACAGCCCATACAGTCAGGAAGAATTTAGGCTTCACTAACGACTCATGTGAGTTTCCCTATAACCCCACTCTTGCCTTCAACATCCTATGTACTGCATCTATTTGTTACATGCATTTTATGAATTTTCTTAAGTAGAAATTTATTTTCTAGCACATATTTGTAAAACTAATATACAAATAAATATAAATACATCAAACAAGTTGCAGATAACTATTTCCATATTTGCTTCCCATTTTGCATCAGAAGTTGCCCTCAGAGGAATCTGTCACACACTTACAACCAAAGTCATTTCTGTCATCATTTGGGCTATCAGCCCGATTCCATGCAAAATTAAGTCACAATGCAACTAAACCCCTTGAGACAAAGTTTAAAAACAGCCAGCATACATTCATTCATGCCACCAGCAATGGCATTAGACCAGCTTGGAGTCACCGATTAATGCCCTTCAACCTGCAAGGAATTCTGGCCAAGATCAATACTAATACCCTGTATTAAAAAACATGAGCTTGATTTTTCTGCTTAATTGTTTGAGCAAGGAGTAAGTATTTTCTCTTCAACAGAGTCATTTATGAAAGGAAAAAAGTTACTGTTCTATTACAAAAAAAAACCCCACTTGTGTCTCCACACTGACTAATAATTATATTTAAAATTTAAATGCTCAGATTTTCATAACTGCAGAGCATGAATGTCACAGTTAGCAGTCAGTTCAGGTAACTGTGATTGCTGTACACATTCCTGGTTCAGTACTGATTCAGCAGCATTGGAAAACATTTATTTACCACTAAAGCAGTTGGGAGACAGGTATAATGAACCATTTAAATTAACACTTATTCATCAATACAACATAGATAAAGCATTTTCAAAGGTTTATTTTCCAGCTCTGAATGAGTTCATTTTTAATGATTTCTTTAGCTTTTCTAAATTAATGTAAAAGAATTTCCAACCTACATTTAATATTCTGTCCTTATGGCCACAGCTGAAATAGCATTTTAGAATGAAAGATGGATGACGAGCTTCAGTGAACGGTGGTGCTGAGCATTGCCCAGGTGCATGATTCACACCCCAGACCATTCTGTAGCTGGATTTACATTGCTTCTGTGCACTGCAAGGGACACACACAGTAAACTGCCACTGACTAATGGGCAGTTTCTCTATTTTATTCACAGGACAAGTAATAAAGCAAAAGGAAATTAATTTGCGTTGCCCAAGGATTTTACTCCCTAGCTGACTTCTCTTCTCACTTGGATGCACTTACCTGTATGCAGAGATACCAATAAAGCAAACTCTTTGGAAAAGGTTCATGAATATTACAGATTCCAGTCAAGCTCTGCAGTAACTGATAAAGTGAGACACCTGAGCACAAATCTCTTCTTCATACCCATCCAGACCAAAAAATATTAGGAACACCACTTAGTAGTGTTTCTATTTTTGCTATGTACAGTCTGAGGCAGTAGAAGTCAGTATTTCAAATCCGAGCTACTTCTCAAATTCAATACAGATTTCACCCAAGTAGCAACTGAAATGCGACACCTGGAGCTTTCTATACACTCTTTCTAGGAAACAACTTGTATTTCCTCCAGACAAGATTTTATGTATTTTTCAGGCCATACCTTACTTGGGTCATTATTTAATTTGTGATTTTTTTCTTTTTTGGCCCAGGATGGGAGTTGAATGTTGCTTGGGTTTGGAATTTTGATATTCACCTATTTCAATAAAAGGAACGGTGAAGATTTCTACCCCTGCTTACTCAAGAATTAACAAAGCTTGGACTTACATCAGTTAAGAACACTGATATTCAAGAGACCCTGATTATAAACTCATGTATAGTCTGAGAAATTAAGTAATAATTTATATTTTTGGTTAGGCCCTCCAATTTGAAAGCCTATCTAAATTTAGTAACTTGTCTCTCTCTACTGTGTATTAATTTATTCCACATGCTTCATTCTGTTGCTAGTTACAGCTTAGATATTTTTCACATTTAAGTGTATAATTATAAAGTGACCTTCTTCCAAATGTTGTACCAAGACCTTTAAGAAGCATGTCAGAAACTATAGTCTCATCTAAAGCATTTGAGCCTTGCATGAGATGTAAAACCAATAGCTTTTCGTATTTTAATCAGATGCTTTATATTGGTATGAAGAGGCACATAATATCAGATAGGTTAAAATAAACATTTAATTAATTGCTCTTTCAGTTGTCTTTAGTAAGGGGTCAAAATCAACATCCTTCACAAACCTCTTTCTCTTGTCCCTGTGCCCACAAACCTACAGTTCCAAGGAACTCCAGAGCCTTGTGCCAATACCATAAAAGTAACCCTGTTGCCTGTGGAAAAAGGTACATCACACATATTTTGGAGATTCTATTTCCTTTTCTTGGATAAAATAAATTTTCTTGACACTTTGTGGTTTTTAAAAAAAGTGGGAAAAGGCCTTAAAAAAACTCCAGATGTTCTAGTGAGCTTCCAACAATTGATGCTACATAGTGTAGCCAGAGTGAGAAAGCTTCAGTGATGGCACATGTTACATCAACTTCAGGAATCTGGTGTACAGAACCCTCAATAAAAACATTACATGTTGTGCAACAGTAAAGCCTCAATGCTTATTTCATCTCAAGAGAATTGTGTCACAATGGTTAACTCCACAATCACCGTCAATAAATTTACTTCTTCATAGCAAAATCAAAACCCAGGCAAAGAATAGAGCAGTAGGAAAAAAAATGGCCAAAACCAGAATCCTCAATGTTTAGAATAATTTCCAAACATAAAAAACCCACTGAAAATTAATGTCTGAATGCTTTGAACTCCTCTGCTAAGAAAAGAAAATGGATGGGAGAAAATTGCTAAGGAAACTTCATTGATAAATCAAAGCATCCCTACTGCTCCCATGATCTGAAGTACATTATCACAACTAAACCCACCTGTCATACCTTCAAATAATCCAAGCAGCCATTGTTTCCTTCTAGAACTATGGAAACATTTAACTTGTTATTCCTGAAACACTGCAATTCTATTTACACCAAAAACTTCAGTCTAGTCTCTCATCAGTCACCTCATCCTTAGCTTCAATCTTTGAGTGGCAGGTTCATCTATAAACTAACTGCTTTATTTTAATTCTGAGGCATTAAGATGAGTCAAGAAGGTTGGCAGGCAGTCAGTTTTTACTGACCTGTAAGCACAACAGGAATTTTAATACCCACTTCACTCATTTAGCCGACCCAATCTTCAACAGCACACTTACTAATTACAGTTTTAAATCCTGTAAAGTAGTTTATCCTTTATTATAATAGCCTATTGCAAACATAGAGCTGTAGTGTTAAACATTTTTGGAAAACTGCCTCACTACCAGTTTTTCAGACAGTATCTGCAGTTCTTCCATAAACATTAAAGCATTATTCTCTTCTCACAGAACATTAAGAAAGGATATAATTAACTTTGTATCAAAAGGATTGCCAAGATCTTCAAGAGTGGTTAGCAATTTTTTAATGAGATATGAAAAATAAAATATTCAGGATTTTTCCTAAAATTGAGATCCCTTCTTTTGCATCTCTGAACAAGCTCTCAAGAAAGGAAAACACAGAAGAATCACAATTGTATTTCAAAAAGCTCCTAGCTTGTCCAGATTAAATTGAGAGATCAGAACAGAGATGTCAAGAAAACAAAAAGCATAAACAAGAAGATGCAAAAACTATTTATGGACTGTCTCTTCTCTGCATACTTTAAGGGAAAAGGTACTTTTACTGTCTTCTGTATCTCACACTACAGAATGTACTGGCACATTCCATACTGAGTCTCAGGGGTTTGTTTTTGAGCTTGAGGTTTTGGGGTGGGGGGAGGGGTTCCATTATTGAGCTATACAGGAAAACTGAAATCAGCCTTCCTTTACATTTTGGTTGTCTCCAACCACCCCCAGACAGGCAGAGGAAAGCACTCCCCAGAGCAGTCAGCCAGCAAACTGGAGCTCTGAGGATGAAGCCCACACCCCCTACTGCCATGAGAGCAGCTCTTGCCATGCCAGAGGCTGAGCTGAACTTGAAACAATATTCACCAAGATTCTGCTGGCCTGCAGCGAAACCAATATTATATTGCCATTGCCAGTTAGAGATCACAGGCTTCTTATAAACCCATCCCTTCCAACCTCAGGAGAGGTCTGGACTTGTCTTGGTCTGCCTGGAGATCAAACAGGAAGGTGCTACTGCTGGTTTTAGTTACAGCTTAGCTTTGTGCAATTGTGTGGTCCAAGACCTATTGTTACAGTAACTGCAAGATATTCCTCCGATTAATGTAGCATAATAACAGGTAGTTATGCATTCTAGAATAAACTATTTACAACCCGAGAATAACAATGTAGGATACAGTAGCTCAGGCACAAGATGACAAAGGGCTTGAAAGTACAAGCACAGGAAATTAAAAGAGATCTCAACTACATTCAGCTCATGAATAGTTGATTACTGGTCCTTAAATGCATGCAAGTTTCAGAGCTGGGTAAAACTAAATATGACAATAAAAACAAAGAATAAGCATCCAATACACATATGTATGCAGTATTTATTACTTTTGGGAAATTCAGCTGTAATTTGGAATTCCAGACACATGAAGAAGGACTAAGGAGTAAGCATGCACTAAAAACAGGATTAGCCCCAAGAGGGTTCTACAAGAAGACAAAAACAGCAGCATCAGTATCAGTTTCCTTCTTGTGAAATGTTGCCAGGCTTTCACTTCATTCCTTGTTGAGGAAAGCTGCACCTGTTGACCTTAGAGTGGCAAATGGATAAATTAAAAAGCAGAGGGGAAAGGGGGTAGATACAAAGGTGCATGGAATAATAAGTTTAACTGTATCATGACTGAGACCTTTTCTACAACAGTATTCTCTCTGAAATACTTATTTGGCTAATTATTATTAGGCTAATAATAACTCTGATTAGACTACCAAGATTTTAATTAGGCTAACAATAAATTCCTAGCTTTGCCTTTGCATATGAAGTGTTTCTTCAGACCAGAAGCTGCACAAGGTGCAGTGCAGGAATTCATGCAGCCAGAGGGAGAGAGCACTAGAAGGAACGATTTCAAAAGGGGAAATCCTGAGTGTCAGCTTCTATTTCAAAGCCTCCTCATAAATTTCTAGTTGAACAGTCATATAAAAGACATCATTTCATAAGCAGTTGCATCACTGATAATAAACCTTTTAATTTCAAGGTTTTTCTGCATATGAATGAGGTATCTAAAAGTAGTTAAAATCACATATAAAGGGTTGTATTTTTATTACTCAAGAACAAGTACGCAAACTGCTTATTAGCACCAAAATTAAACTGATTTAACATTTATCTCTAAGTGAAAATCTGATAGCAGCTGTGCAGTAAAGACACTTATGAATAAACTGAAGTTGATTTACTTCTCTAGTCATGTACAGTACTCATTTTGGAGATACACTTAAGTATCTCTTGATGTTCTTATCCTCCTAAAATATTCTAAGAAAACCAGTGACTTGCTGATCTCTGAAAAGTGGAAGTTGACTAGAAACACTGTCCTTGAAACAATACACGGGCTTTTGCAGAAATACCTGGCAACATTGTTCTGCCTTTACATCAGCATTCCTACTGTTTTAGAGAGAATAGTGATTAGCATACATATGAGTATGGGCTGCCATCAGCATTTATACTATCAAGTACTAAAATGAAATACAAGCATGATAAGCAACAATTTTATATTTACTTTAGAGCTGTCAAATATCAGTAACAAACACTATCTGATTATTCAAAATAGTATTCAGGTTAGTGGCTTTTCTTTTTTTTGCTTTGCAGAGTGGTAGAGCTAATGGGCGTCTGTTTTCACATCCATTTTCTCTGCAAAAAGTTCTGTTCAAGCAGTCAGTTTCTGTTTATCTAGTTACTCAGCTACTTAGGGATCCCTTCAGATCAAATAGCACTGCACAATGAAAATAACTTCAAAATGATTGCCAGAAGTCAAGATACTTTAAGATGTGCAAAGAGTATGGGCAATAGGACAGTACAGTATACAGAGACCAGTGCTTTCATTAGCATACACAAGCACTACATGGTTTTTCCATATACATTTCAATAGTGAAACCATAAACCAAAGTAGGGTAGCTCTGTGTAAGGAGACCTTAGGAAAGGCAATATGTTTGGAAAATTTAGAATAGTAATACTGAATACTCTATTTGCTGATCTATGCCTTTTTACATGCCTGCACATTTGTGGTAGACTTGTTTTATGCTCTCTTAGAACATTACCCATTCAGAGCAGGACCTAGTAACCTACAGAACACTGGGTCTGCCAGTTCAGACCACAGAATTAGGACCCACTTACAAGCATAAACTTGCAAAGCTTCACTGAATTTCAGGAGACACTGGAGTTGTCTACTGTGAGACTCCAACAGTTAAGGACTCCTGATCAGAGACAGGAGATCCTTTAGCTTACCTATTCTCTCAGTAAGATGCAAGTGTCCTGCAATTCAGCTATCAAGGAAGGAAGCAGTGCTCTGTCCTCTTCCCCCACAGATATTAAACACAAATTTAGGACAGACTGAAATATTTTGACAGAAGTGCAATGCCAATCTTAGACGTTGTGTATTACAGAAGAATTTGTAAATCTTTGCTCAAGACAATTGAATTATTTATATAAAGAACAAGATTACACTGCGCTATATCTTATATTCACAGAATTGAAGGTTGTGAAAAATCCATACAAATGGAATTTTATTAACCGTTTTTATTTCACCTGTCATTACAAGTGAGCTCTACCTGACTAGCACAGACAAAATCGTCTTCACTATCTGCAAATATACTTCATCTAATAAACCACATAAAATGAAACAGCAAAGAACAAGCATCATTAGAATTTGCAGTTAACAAAGTAACTGCTAATTTGAATGTCTGGAAACCACTGCACATTCTCCAAAGGTAACAGCCATTAAGTAGGAGACGCAAACTGTATTTTTAGTAACATGACAATTTATGCACAATGCTCCTCTGCAACCAAAGCTCTGGAAACAAGAATAAGAAAAAAAGGGAACGCTATAAAAGAAAACAGTTAATATGAGAGAAAAAAGATCAGGAAGTACAGTATTGAAGAATTAATAAGCACAGGGATGTATGGGCAAAAAATATAGCTACTAAAACGTGATTTTAAAAAATTGTCAGGATATCAAGCTGTTGTAATAATGGAATACATCATCCTTTGAGATCTACAAGAAAATGTCAAAATTGCATTTTTTCCCTTGTTCTATGGAGTCCCAGTAAAACGATGAGATGATTAAACAAGGCAAGGAAAGAACACTGAAAATATCACTGAGGTATCTCACATGTTTCGCTATCATATACTTTCAATAATTCATGGACAAGTTAAATTAAGTATTTTAGGGATGTTATAATCAGCCAACTATTCACTAGCAAGTCACTACACCCCTGCAGTCACATCTGAAGGAGCTTTAATTTATCAGCAGATAAGTAATGAACTAACAGTTTAAGTTACTGTATCAATGTTATGACATTTCAGTAAAATTGGGACCTGGTTTTCAGTCTTTTCTATGATGCATCTCATGGGGAGACACATGGCAATTGTATTCAGTGTGGTTATATCTCCATTGAAACTGACCAAAAGACCCAGTTTTGACAACATTTTCAATCCTTCACTCCACATGGATGTTCTTGAGGGTTTTTTTATTCTATAGTGGCTGCTGGCAACAAAATATGGTACATTAGTCTGGCTTCTGGGTTTTTGTTTGGATGGTTTTTTAAAGACCTACCAAACCAGCATAACACTGAATCATTTATCATGTTAGTTAAATTTCTGGCATTCTCTATCAGAGATCTGAAGTTCTATTTAACTCCTCAAACCACCCTCCCATGTCTCACAAGGAGATGAGTAAAGCATCTAGTTTCATGAGTAAGCACATAGCTAAAGCCAAGAAAATTAAGTAATTGCTCATCTCTGCAGTGTGTTGATAACATAACTGAAGCATGTACTGCACCTCTGAAAATGGAGGCTGGGCAGGATCAGCTGCCAAGGTCAGGCTACAGGTAAAGCCCCCGTTACCAAAAACCATAGTTACTGAGCTAGAAAGCAAAATTTACAAGTGAAATCCTGAAGTAGTGGTACTTGAAATGTAAACATATAAACCAAATGCTTCAAAGCATATATTAGCGACTGTATTTGCAATCCCATTTCCTGTCTTAGTCTCCCAAACAGGAGACTTTAAAAAGCAGAGCCTGCACTCCCAGCAAAAGCGTGTCTCTCCCATTGCCTTAGCATTTATCTTCACCTTAATGCAGAGTAGTTAATAGGACAGTTTGATGGATCATTTGGACAGAAGCAGCTGAGCAGATAAACCTGTTCTGGAGAATGGAAACTTTTTTTGTATTGTGGAATTAGAAGCAATAGGAAAGACATTGACCACAGCCTCATCAACTGGAGCAACATTCTATTAAGCATTTAGGTTAAAGCACATGGGCACGCTTCCCTTAGGAAGTGGATATAGTGTAAATGCAGGGAAGAAAGCTGGATGCAGTATCCTGGCTAGCTTTTCTAACAAAGTAAACAGGATATGAATATAATAAGTTTCACAAGGTGATCGTATTTATAAAGGAAAAAGCCTTCCTTGCTGAGAAGTCATATACTACTAATAGAATAGAGAAGTGAATCATTGGCAAGAAAAGTTCTATATAACTCCTCTTGAATGAATTACATCAGATCTAAAGTTATTCCAAAGTAGTGTAACTCATGCTTATAGAGTTAATAATGTTAATAATATCTGTTACACAGTTTCAGCTGAAATTTCTAAGGATATCAAAAACACAGATTTAGATATCAGGTAAGCTGTGAAAAAGTTCAGCACTTGCAAATTCTGATCTGAGATCAAGGGTCACAGAGGTTACTGCCTCCTGCTTTCCAAACATCGACTATTAGATTCCTCTAGCCATTACAGCAACATACCAAGGCACAGATATTGTCCTTAAAAAACTGTTCATTTCAGCACAGCTGTAGACCTAGAGAGAGTGATTATTTTAAGCAAATGCCAGTATTTGAGAAAATCCGAGGTATTTACATGATTTTCATTCTTATTTTACTATGCAAGGAATTATTGGAAAGATAAAAAGCCATTAAAGCAGTACACCTCTAGAAACTGATAATTTGCCTCTGCCAACTTAATACTTTGAAAGGATAAATAAAAGAGAGATTGGTGATTTTCACTGAACCTATCCTATTCCAGTCACAGAAGCAATTGTCAAGGCACAGCAGGGGCTGATCACTCCCCACAGGCCAGGGAGCAATTGCACACCAGCACAGCCAACAGGGCAGGGCTCTTACCTCCAAAGCCAGCAGCCAAGCAAGAGGGCAGGGCAGGCTCAGCCAACAGCCCAGACCATCAGGCAAACCCAGGGTGGTAACACAGGACCAAGGTCAAACCAAGCAATTGCTCTGCCTGTGAGGGTCAGGCCAATGCCAGGACATCAACCCCAGGGGTCAGGGTCCTGCTCTGTAGGACCCACAGCAAGGCAGGGCACAGGCACAGCCACACTGGAGCCCTCCCACCAGACCAAGCAGAATATGGGCTGAAGGCTGAGTTTAAATAGAGCCCGTGGGTGTGGGTCAAGGCCTCAGGGGAATCTGCTTAGGGCCATCAAGGCTTCAGAGCATTGACAACAATCAAAGCAGCAATTCTAGAACCTGCATTTTCCTCCTTTCTGATTTACTTATTACTCTTTAAAGACTGCCTGCTTTCTAAAATAAGGCAAAGACAAGAATCTTATTTTGCCTTTGATATAGCAGCTATGGCATACTCTGGTGTGTCAGCTTGTTCTGACTCATCTCCATTTAAGTTTGTCCTGGATACTGTTTGCTTGCTCCACTTTGCAGTGTATTTGCCTATAATTTACTCTCTTCATCTACCAAAATTTATCAACCTTTCCTGGTCTTCCAATTTCCTCTCCACGTATTTTTGTCCATTGGTGTTGTTGCCTACATCTATACTCGATCACTTTCTGCCCCAAAGGTTTCCTGCCATGATCTATTGTTCTCTTCTTACTCCATTCTCTCCTATGTTTGCTAAATAGGAATATGAACTTCTTAATACACAGGTGAAATACATTTTGGGTTTGCCTCTTAAAAATAGTCTTCTTCAGGGGCACTTTTAATAATACCCCAGGAGCAACCTGCTGATTCTTGAACACCAATTCAGATGCTAAATGATGCAGTAGGTGGATTTTTCCCCAGTATTTAAAATAACCAATTGTTTAACACAAGTTAGTTTCTCCCACTTCCAAGTCTGAGATACATTATAGTATATTTCAAGAAATTAAAGATACTGCTAAATAATAATGAAGTGAATTCACATTTCACTTTCTCTTAAATTTACTGTTCAAGTGGTTTTGAAAGCCTCAGTGTTATCTCAGCATTCAACAGGCATAATCGGTGACTATCTCATCAAATAGCATGGGTTTGAATGGGCTGAAATGATACCTTGAGGCAGACTCCAGAGCTTTGCTATGAACAGCAAGTGTTTTTCTAAGAATGGGAATCTTTTCTGCAAATATGAACAATCACAGGTAGTAGCCTTTTTACTCTTCTGAATGAACAAATTTCAATCACAAAATGCAGAATTCACATTAAAACAAATTTTAATATGCAGTGGTAAATTATCAAAGTCAATTGAAAAGGCTTTTCTCCCTGAGCTGCTCTACATCTCAGAGATTAGAAGTCAAGACCTCTATTTCCATTGTGCTCCCATCTCTTTCTTTTGAAAACATAAGTGAAAGAACATACAGTGCAACATGACACCCACAGCATACAATGGTTTCAACTCAAAACAATGGCTTGAAAGTGAAGATAAAGATCCTTATGATCCCACACACACATCCATCTTCTGGGTTGTTCCACAGTATTTCCCAAGAAAGCTTTTTCTGAGACACCACATGTAAGTACTTGCCCTGTTTAGCCCCCTGTCCACAACAGCTATGTCTGCCTTGGTGACCACATGGCTGGGAGACACAGAGCCTCTCACAGCAAGGACCGCAGAGCCTTTGCACAGACCCTTTGATTTCTGCAGCCAAAGCAGGACTCCGTCTCTCCGATGCCAGCAGCTCCACTATGAGGGTTCTCTGTGTGTGAACAGGCCAATCATGCAAATCTGATTCAAGGATATCTTTCTCATGGAAATTGCCTGGTATTTTTCTAGCAGATCAAAAGTTTTTTGATGTAGGTGTTAGTGGGAGATGAGAAATTTCATCAAACAGTCATGGTACTTTCTCAGTCTTTAAAAAGAGGCGTAAGTCCTTCCATCAGCATTTTGATTACCAATTTATACAAAACCATACTACTTCTTTTTACTTTAATACATCTCAAATTTCAAAGATTTTTTTAATGGCATTTAAAATACTTGTACTGTTTACTGTCCTTAGAGGGGAGTGGGAAATATCTCTAAATCAAAAAGCAAGCAAAAACCAATTAAAATCACTGTTCCATTGTACAAAAAAAGTATGCAAATCAGCATAAGACCTGTGGGTCATGCTCATAACAACTTCCCTGCTTTCCCAGAGCCAAAAATCATGTCTCTCCTGCAACAATTCAACAGTATCTTCATTAACATTTACCTGAAGGCAGGTCACACATGCACAGAATGATTCCACTTTGCTTACAAAGCCTACACAAGGTAAGATGGACTGGCATCTCCACATACTGCAACTTCTGGCATGAACATCTAGGCAAGAGGAAAAGATGCAGGATCTAGGCTATGAACAACAGGATAACTTGAACATAAAAAACACACAGATACAATGATTCAACATACATGATGCAATGCAAGTTACCCATTCTAGAATCATGTGTTGCCTTTTCTCCATCATGCAAGGCTCAGCCTTGAGATGTCAGAACTTTATTACCTATCATATTGCACAACTTCAAAGTAAATAAGTCAAACAGGAAAAAGCAGGGACCTAAATCACATTTCTCCTTCAAAGGCCACAATGACTTTTCTGGAGCATCAAGCAGTCCCATCTAATAATGCTGTGTGACACTACTGCCTTGAGATTTGCTTTCACTGTAACTCATGGATTTTGCTCAGGTTTCCTAAAAGGTCTTTTCACTTGCATGACTAATGTTAGTGATCTGACCAGCCACAGCCAAGCATGGTAAACCCTGCTAGCACAGAGCCACACTTAGCATCTTAACAGGGTTTTCTGCCTTGTTAGCAAATTCATCAGCACAAAACACCATCCAACTGACTTCAGAATTGATGACAAAATCAGGAAGAGAACATAACCAAGTTTTTATCTAGTTGGGAGGCAGGGAAAGGGAATTACCCCTCCCTCCCTCCCTCCCTCCCTCCCTCCCTCCCTCCCTTCCTTCCTTCCTTCCTTCCTTCCTTCCTTCCTTCCTTCCTTCCTTCCTTCCTTCCTTCCTTCCTTCCTTCCTTCCTTCCTTCCTTCCTTCCTTCCTTCCTTCCTTCCTTCCTTCCTTCCTTCCCTGCAGCAGCAAGCTATTAGATCAGCTCTAGCTATTCATGTGTTCCCAAAACAACCATGATAACATATGTCAGCATTACCACAGCCTAAATCATCAGCCTGTCCATCATATGTGTGCCGGCTCCACATCAACCCAAGAAAACTGACTTGGAAACAACAAAAAGCACAGTGCACATCCTGTCAGTCAGCTCCCTGAATGAGCTCTGCATGGATTATATGAGTGCCCTGGAAAGAGACCATGAGACTGGGTCACATGGAGGGAAGGGAAAAGGTGGAACCACGGCAGTGTTGACTTGAGTTGGTTAAAGCTGTTGTGTAACAACGCATAAAACTACTTATTTAGTAGCTTAAAGTGATTAGACTTGAATGAATCGGATTCTGTCAGGCGGGATGCATACACAAAAATTGCACAGACAATCTCAATACAAAGGTAGGCTACCCTAAGGCTTGATGTTTAATGTTACCTAACCTATGGTATTAAGGACAAGCCACAGTGTGCTTTCTAGATGAGACACAAACCTTTCAGTTCAGGTCTTTATTTCAAAGAAAAGCATGTCATTCACTGCTGTTCTTCTAGCCAGAAGCCCCATGTTTTAAATGGCTGTCATATATTTTTGCCAAAGGATGCAAATTAATGAAAGATTAGATGACTCAGAGGAAACAGGTACAGCAATAAATCAAATATATGAAAACATGAGAAAATGATGAGAGGGTCAGAAGTTCTTCAGCCTTAAGCACTTCTAACAGTGTTAAGCTTCCCCAAGGAAGGCAGCCATGAAAACCTAAAACAAAGGCCATGAGACTCAAATGCTCACTTGCATTGATCATGTAAGCAAATGAACTCAAAGACTTGCCTTGTCCCCAGCCTGCCAGCATCTTCATGAACGCACATGCTTAAGCAAGACACTGTGCCAGTGTCATGTCATTAATAAAGCTGCCACATCCTAGTAGTTGTCACCCCCACTGCATAGACTATTGACCCTCCAATTGAAGATGGCCAAAAGAAACCCCAGAATTCATAATTTAGAAGACTTTTACTCATTATACTCTAACGTAGATGGAAAAGGTATAGTTATTTTGAAATCCATGCGCATGAGTAAAGTGTCTTTATCACAGCTTACTGGTTCTTGCAAAATAAAGGCAAACATACTCTCACTTGCTTCTATCACCACACTAACAGATGTTGAAGGAAGACAAAAAAAAAGGAACAAAACATATGGAAAAGCTTGGAAGTTGGTCCCTAGAAAATGACAGATCTATGGAGACAAGTTTACCTTGGAGCATGCCAGC
Source organism: Acrocephalus scirpaceus scirpaceus (assembly GCA_910950805.1). Lineage (NCBI taxonomy): Eukaryota > Metazoa > Chordata > Aves > Passeriformes > Sylviidae > Acrocephalus > Acrocephalus scirpaceus. The sequence continues at coordinate 6,208,517 of OU383786.1, forward strand.
ATCCACTAGTAGTGTATCAACAGCTCTCAGGGCTTTCGTTTGGGAAGATGTATGAAAAGGAATTTAAGTGTGCTGACAAAGATGTAGAAAATAACTTTTGATATTACAGCCTATGAGCACTCAAACAGAACATAAAGAGTACAAATTATACAGAGAGAATGTAACTTATTTTTTTAAGCTGACACAGTAGCACCAAGAGGCACTTGTCCCATTTTTCATTAGTATTCTAAGCACTCGTGCAGTGCACGGTGCAGTTCATTACCAGTCCAGGGAAGGTCAACAAAAATACAATGAACTCTCAGTGATTTTCATCCTGGAATCCCAAGTCTGTAATCCAGACAGTGCTGATTTTAAGGCATAGTTAATTCTGGCTATGCAATTACAAAAGTCCACCTTCCATAATATTTTGACTCCTGGCATTAAAGCCAAACACAGATTTTTACTTCAATAGGTCAGAGAAGGGGTTTTTTTTTTCACAAGCACAAGAGAATCAATGTATGTGTCTAGTACAGTAATGCAGGTACCCAGTAAAATCCCTTTTGCTCAGGAAAATGTGGCCAATTAATCTGATTGCAGGCGTCCCAATGCAATGTTAGTGACTTCACAAGAAAAGTCTGTCCTTTAGGGATGACATCAGTTTTCAATGTGCTATCCTATATGCATTTAAGTGTAAACTAGAATGAATAGCTACCGTTTGCATTAAATATTTGCTGAACTTGTTTCCTTCCTTGTACATAGATTTGAGCTGGAACTTTCTCAAATCTGGGAGTCCCTGTGCGAAGGAAATGTGAGGATTTTTCCTGTTGAAGATAAAGGCAATTCTCAAATACTGTCCTTATTCAATGAACTGGTCTGGTTTTGGCTGGGGTTTTTTTTAGTTTTTATTTTGGTGGGCTTCTTTAAACAGCAGTGGGATCCAAAAGTCACTTTGCATTTAAGTTTACAGTTTAAGTTTATAATGAAAAAGTTTATAGTGAAATAACTACTGATGTTTACTTAGTTAGGTCTGACAGCTGACTGCAGCAAGCATGAGGAAAAAGAAGCATATTAATACAGCAGTTACACTCTACATCCAAATTTGTAAATGATAACTGATACTTCTGGAAGTATATTTCATGTAAGAAGTTCATATTTTAGCAGGATAATGGTACACCTAACATTCAAGACAGAAAGGATAACAAATATTAAGTCATTAAGGACATTAATGTACAGATAATATGCACCATAGAAAATCTAAAGAACGTGCTGGAGAGCTCCACTAACTATTTATATTCATTTGTAAATTGTTCTTGAAAAAACTGCTGAAGCTGGAGATTATTTCCAGAAGGAAAGCAGAGAAAGCTTCGTGTTGTGTCTTTGCAAAAGGCAATAAATGGGACTGTCCAGGAAATCATAAGTCGCTTGGCCTTTAAGTGCTCTTCAAGCCAGCATATTATGGAAGGTAATCAATAACCACAAAAATAAAACAATTAAGCAAAATTATGCTACTTACCACCATTTCAAGGAAGGTTACTTAACATGACCGCTAACTTTGTGATGATATATGCTTTCCACAGTTTTGAAACAAATCCACACCCTACAAATTTATGTCGGCCATTCAATTATTGATTATTAAAAATAATTATTTTCACTGTTAATCTGACTAATCAATATAATTTTAATTAGTTTTCCATTAGATGTCTTTGTGCTACACCAGACTCATAATACGAATTTAGACAAAAAAGTCAAGAGTTGGTAGATAACAGCTAAATGATTTATCAGCCCTCTGCCACCACTTCTCAACTTATTTCCATTTCATTTCTCACCTCTCAGCTTACTTTATGACACTTAGTGCCTGTTAAAAACCAACAGAACTAATTCTGACTGAGGCATTTGACAGGCAAAAGCCTCATGTGAAGATCTGGACTGTGCTACTGTACAATTCAAGATCTACTCTTCCACTTCATGTTTAAAATTTATTTTCTTTCTCCATTTTCTTTGCTTCAAAAGGTGAGAAGGAAGAAAAAAATCAAATAACTTTCTTATCAAAAACTTATACTGCACTGAACAGGACTTTTGCAGCTTGTGCAATTTGTCACAGTTAAGGAGAACAGCTGCATATTTTCTTTTTAGTAATACTTCAAATACCTCCTGACTTAAAGCAAGACTATATTGTCAACTAGATCTTCATATATCATCTTATATCTGCCAGCTCTTTATGTGGAAAGTGTATTTTTACATTTTGGGTGGATTCAAAATTTATTAGTCATATTTAAGCATGACAGCTAAAAACAGAGAAGCATATCATACCCTCTCAGAGAGATGTGGAGTTGAGGGGAAGAAAGGTTCTCAAATTTTCTGCATGAAAGGCTTTTATTTTCCCCTAGTTGTTTATTGCCTTCATCTTAGGGAAACAAGTTTTTCTTTAGCTCTTTAGAATATTTTATATAGCTTTGTAGGTTTTTTAAATATTTTGGACAACCACAAACTTTAGCATAATGCCCCTGCTAGTTCATTCATGACTGTTAGGAATCATCTTTTGCTGTAAATAGTTTCAAAACTAATGTTTCCTATATGAAAGAATACATTCATTTTATTTGCATACCTTTTGAGCTGTTTATCAGCAAAACAAGAGATGATTCCTTTCACACCCTGCTTCCAGCCTTTGATGAAAAATCTTGTATCCAGACCATGCAGCAATTGCACCACCTGATGGACCTATCAATGGAATCCAAATTATCCTCCAGATTTTTCACAACAGCAGGTCAGAACTTAGCTCCAATTATCAGCCTGATGAACCATGCCTTCAGCAAATTTTTGAGTTAAACTCAACTTGAGAACAGAAGTGTATGTACAGAACAGCATGGAGTAGATACTGCTTTTATTCTTGATTACCTGCTTCTCATTACAGTTGGTAATTGATTGACATGAAGGTGAAGCACAGCACACACAATCTGCCACATATTTTTATAACAGATTTGGAAAATATTTAGAACTGTCTGTACTGTTGAAAAATTAATTTTCTTTGTTTCAGGCTCTTTTTTCAGTATAGATGAACTACAGTAACATTCAGGAACACCATTCTATTTTATTTAAAATGTTCCTTCCATCACATTCATGTACTAAGATTCGATCTTGTTATTGTTTCTATTTTTCTCTAAGGATCAGGGCAGACTATTATAGATATGTCAGAATGCTGGTGTTGGGGCTTCTGAGGATCATTCTAACTTCATAGAAATTACTTTAAACCCCAGCTTCAGAACCTTGGTTTAAAATGTGGTCAGAGCTGTAATTTTCACTACAAAAATGGTGAAAACTTTGCGATTTGGTCCTTTAAGAAGCGTAGCACTGACTCGTTCATTAATTGATAACCTACATCTCCATTTTTAGCCTTACTTGCTTTTTCTTCCTCTTTCACATTGTGCAACTTTTGTGACTGGAAACTGACAATCATCTGCTTCCTGACTAATGCAAATTCAAAACTCTCTGGCACTTTTTAAAACTCTAATCATTAAAACTCTTGGCTAGAGAGGTCATATTAAAAAAAAAAAAAAAAAAAAAAGACCCACTGTATTTTTAAAGATCTCTCTAAAAATGTTTGGCTAATGAGAATCAAAAGCCAATCTAGAGCAGGAAAGGAAGCAAGACAAAGTGGATGAGTGGCAAACAAATTTTTCTAATAAAATTTTCAATAGAACTCATAATTTAATGAGACATAGCCTGTTAAATGTCACCTCTTGCCCAGAAGATGGAGCATTATGCTCAAATATTACAAACCAAAAAGCATAAGTGAACTACGCAGAGTATAACATTATCCCAACAGACCTGTGGCAGTTTCACTTCTGCTGAAGTGAATACAGCCTGCCGGGCAAACAGCACCTCAGTGCTCTGGGAGAAAAGAAGAGGGCCTGGAAGTGCTCTGTCTGCTCCGAGTCCACTGTCACACCTCATCCTTCCAGCCCATTTCTGCCACTGTGGGTGGGCAGTGCTGGGCCAAACGTCCTTCTTTACTGATTCCTCCTACAGATGCTCCAGCAAATGTTACCCTCTTACAGGGATATGATCCCTTTACGAGGTAATGAAGCATCTCCAGTGAGAACTCAAAGTACTCCTATCACCTCTCCAGAGATTCTGGGGGCAGATTCAGAACACAAAAGTCTCAGCAAGCATCAAAATTCATTTGGAGCAGAGCTTCTGGTTTTCTATCCTTTGAAAGGTATCTAATATATACATGCAATCAGTGTTTTAAGAACTGACCCTGTACATGAACAAAATTGAAATAATCAGGGCATTCCCTTCAAAACTGGGCTATTGTTCTGAACTTAATTGCTAATGGAGACAGAAGTCAAAGTCTGACCTCAAGTCAGGACACCGAGGAGACACAAGTGCTTTTACCTCCCTCCAGAGGACAGAGACAAGGAAATGACCACACAAAGATGAGAACTCAACCCAACCTCTACTGACACATGCTTATAAAATCTGTTTGATTTTTAAAAAATCTTTAAAATACCCACTTAAATAATGTTGTTTAATGGCCACTGAAGAAAAATGCACAGGATTTTACACTCGAAAAAGACTTGCCATGTAAGATTGTAGTCTGAGAAATGGTGGAGCAACCAAAGAAACTGGAAACATAATAAATCATTCTGATTAATGGAAATGATTCATGTCATAGACCTTTCAGAGAAAAATAAAAATAAACCACAAGCCCCACTGTATTTCTGTGAGTTTTTGACTAAACCCAGCAAGACAAAAAATTATAATTTGAAAAAGGTCATCCATCATTCCTCTGTGCTGGTACTCTTTTCCTAAGGATAAAACAAAACAAAAAAAACCCCTGAATGCAAATGATTAAATTTTTAAGTGTTCAAACAGCCTTTCATCCCAGCTTTATTTACCATTGCTATTCACAGCAGACTGCACTTGAGGATTTGAAATAATTTTCCTTCCAAAAAAGCTTCACAAGCTACTTTAGAGCTAATAAAACACTATGCATAGTTAAGAATGGAAGATAAATATGTCCTTAGACTTACACAGTCTCTAAACTGCCATTCTAATTTTTATTAATATCTTTGAGTATATATGTAAAGATGCATAAAATTAATATTACTATTGAAAGTGAATGGTATCATTTTATAAAAATGCCAGTATTTTAGAGCAGTTAGTGCTAGTGCTCTTACTCTCAGCTCCACACACAGTTATGCAAAGGCATGGCTTCTGAAGACCAAACAAAACCAGGGCAGAATCTTTTCTTGTACATAGATGAAAACAGTCCCCTTTATGAACGCACATTTGGAACATCCTCACTTATTCTGAAGATTTAGAGTGCACAGAGAGGACCATCTGAAAAATTGTCACAGTAACAAATGCACTCAAAATATTGTTTCCAAATCAATCTCTGGACTAATCATTAGTGTCTCACAAGCTTTAATGGGCAACAACGCCATTAAAATGTCAGTGTGCACAGTTTTAGACTACTCTGTTATGTAAATAACAAATTACTAAAATCAAGCATCTCAAGATCCTCTTTTCTTAGTGCAATATAAAATGTTTCAATATAAGCAATAAATTATAAAATGTTCATTGGGTTTAACAGAGCAACAAATTTTTTAGCATAAATCCCAGATATCCTTCAGCTATTATACCCTAATTTATTAAATACCTACTATGTGGCAAAATGGAAAAGCTTGAGGTTACACTGGGAGGAACAGCTAACCATCACACCCTGCCATTGCTGATGAAAGAAACAGTTGTGTATGGAAATCCATGGAAATAAACAAATCCACAAGGAGGAAACAAATGGGTTTATATTTGTAAACACTGAAAAAGCAACATTCAGATTTTAAAATTCAGGTTTCCTGAAAAAAATAATGTTTCTCTTTTCAAAATTTTAAGTATATCTGACTATTTTCTTTTGGGTAAACTCATCTTCATGTCAGGAAGGTAGCAGGACATTACAGAGATGGGCTGTCTTACCCTGGAATTTCACACAGAGGAATTTTCTATGCCTAGAACCAGCTCAGGACAGCTGGAGCCTTGCCACAGCCACTGCTATTCAGCTATTCCTGAGAGAGGCCCTCTGGGTCTGAGATCCCAAAGTCTGCACTCCCTCGAGCAGGCAGCAAGGAGCTACAGCCTGTGACAACTTCCAGGACCTTCTTTTTGCCGAAGCCAGCCTAGTGAACTGCACAGGACAAACACTAGACCTGTATTCACTACAGGAGTTTGTTCATCGAATGGGATTTCCACTATGCTGTGATGGAATAAAGAAATACCCAGCTTGAACTATAAATCAACATACAACAATTGCATGTATTTATTTTCAAGGAGCAATAAATTATTTTAGAAAGGAAACAGAAAGCATGGGAAAAAAATGTATTCTGACTTGTCACAGACAACAAGACAAACACTACTGTTCATATAAACCCCAGCCTTTTAGCAAGGCTCATTTCTAGCAGGACAGCTACTGAGAGAAACCATTCCTGTCACTGGGATTTGTAATAAGAATGTTGTATTCCCCTGATGGCAGCTCAAGGGTGTAAGTATCTCAGAAAACTTACTTCCAAGTTCTGTGTCCTTTCTCTCAGATCACCCAGCTGGGGCAGAAACCATAGAATTGTGCTGAGCTTGGCCCCAATTCCAGTCCATGGTCTCCGCTCCCTCAAGAGCACTGTGAGGGCTGTCCTGGCACGGGATGAGCCTCCAGTGTCACCAAAAACCGGGAATAAAGCTCCTAAGAATGCAGTCTTAAGGAGCACGGCATGACTTTATTACAGCGTCGGATGCACGGGGGAAAACTCCGCGTAATGTGGGTGCAGGGCTTAAGAAGGTACACACATTTATTAGCCAGAAATACACTGACTGTGTGATTACACACGCGCTTAGAGAACCCTGCACGATCTTCCTCGTGGCCCTGATTTTCCGGCCTGCTTCTGAGAGCCGCACACATTTGTGAACAATTTGGACTGAGCCGCCGGGGCTTGCCCCTGAGTCCGGAACGTTCCACGGCCGCCACACGAGGTCCCGTTAACTTTTACCGCTGCCCGAGCGGCGCCGCACCCTCCCGGGCAGCCGTTCCCCGGCTCTGCCACCGCAGGGGCGAGTTCTTCCACGGGTTGAGGTGAAACTTCTTGTCTTTCAGTTAATGGCCATTGTCGCTGGGCACTACTGAAGAGTTCTTACAGGTAATAATTGATGACTACGGCTAAGGTAAAGGTCGAACTGGTAACGAGCCGCTCGTGAGACTTCCTGGGGAAATGGGGGAAGTCGCGAACGTGTTGCGGGCTCCGGCTCTGAGGGGCAGCACCGTGCGGGGATCCCGGGCCGGCACCGTGCGAGGATCCCGGGCCGGCACCGTGCGGGGATCCCGGGCCCGCACCGTGCGAGGATCCCGGGCCGGCACCGTGCGGGGATCCCGGGCCGGCACCGTGCGGGGATCCCGGGCCGGCCGCCCTCCCGGCCCGGGCGGGTCGGGCCGCTCAGCGCTCGTGGTGAGAACCGACGGGTCCCGTCCCGGGGCCAAGGGGAAGGTGGCGATTCCCCTCCTCCTGCAGCGCGCAAGGTGCCCTTGCGAGGGCAAGCTGAGGGAGCTTGGGTGCGAGCTGAGGGAGCGGCTCAGGGCAGCTCCGCGTGTGCCGCGACAGAGCGGCCCGGCCCATGCGGGCTTCCTCGGGCGTTCCTGGGGCAACGCTGGCAGCCGGCTCCGGCCTCGGCCTGTCCTCCCCCGTCCGCTCCTCCAGTTCCTCCGCCGAGCCCAGCCTCTTGTGTGCCTCCGGGCAGAGGGGAGGAGGACCGTCGCCAGGAGCGGCCAGCTCATTCTAGAGGCATGGAATCATCCAGGGTGAAGGACACAACTTTAGGATCATCCAGTCCAACCGTCAACCCAGCACCACATTCAGGTATCTCTTAAACACCTCCAGGGATGGTAACTCCAAACCCTTGCAGCCTCTCCAAACTCCTTGGCTTTGCCAGGGCCAGGGAGGGGTTTGGTCTCAGTGGGTCGCACAGGGGCAGGGGGCTCTGGGGGCAGCCAGGTGGGAGCACAGGCAGGAGCACAGCAGGGTTTGCTGCCTTATGGTGAGCTATGGCCTGTACCATCAAAAAAGAGTAGTGACATTACACCAGTAAACTCTTGTGAATACCCAGAAATTTTGCTGTAACTTGTGAGAAATGTACAAGGTGGATGTGGTTGCATTGGCGTGAGGACACGTTTCTGTATGGAAGGTGAATAAAAGACTAGTATGTAGGGGTTATGTGGGATTTTCACTAAAAAATTAAACACATGTGGCTGAAACAGGTGTCTTTAAACCCACATTATATTTAAACCTACATTCTCACTTTGAACGAGTGTCACACTTTTGACACTCACATTTTTGACAGCTTAATGTTTTCCTGCTCTGAAATTATTTAAAATAAGATTTATTTCAAAACCATAAAAAATAGACTTCAGATATGAGTTACTTCATGTATTTGGGTTTAAAATCCAGCTCTTTCTTATAGGACACAGAAGAATATTTGCAGAAGCATTTGAGAGAGAAAGAAATCAATGGATCTAAGGAATCAAAAGGAAGTAAAAGAGATTAATAAAATAAGAAACACCTCAACAGAGGAGGAGATTTTATGTGTTCTGCAAACTAGACATCATTTTCTTCAGCCAAGCATCTTATGTGCAATCTGCAAAAGTAAGGATTGTGTTAAAAGAAAAATGTTTTCTGAGTCAAATGTGCTTTCAGTGCTAAATGAAAAACATACAACAGTCAGAACAGTGGCTGACAAGGATGTTCTTTTGGTGTAAATGTTGCTCAAACTGTTACTCACAGTGTCAAAATCCTGTGCCTGAGATAATTTGCAACAAAAATTCAGATGCAAACCAACATTTAAATGCTGGGGGGGCAAGGCGTGGAGAAGGCAGATGATGAAGACAAAAATGCCTAAAAAATCCACCATATATTTTTTTCCCCTTTGAAAAAAAAAATAGTCTTATAAAACTGATTTCTGCAGATGTTCCAGCTTACCCAAATCTCAATTTCTTAATTAGGGTAAATGTTTAAAAAGTAATGTGCTTAGTTCTGTACCAAGTAGCTTAGTAGGGGAATTGTTGCTTCAGTATCAACACAAAGTTGGTATTGACTGGAAAGTATTACCTCACTATAAACCCTAAAGAATAATTTCCTCTATGAAATGTTTCTTTTGTAAATGTAGGAGGAGAGACATTCATTTGCTGGTAGTAAGAGTGTTTCTCAGTTGAAGATGGTTCTGACATGCCTCTGAGGACAACATCTCAGCTGATAAGACTTAAAAATCCCTATTCCTGGGAAGGGGATTTCGATCATATGTCAAAAAGCTCTTAAGTACAACAGAGATGAGAGGCACTGGCACAGAATAGGGTAGGAAAAATCATCAGAAAAATCGTTAAAATCACTTCTAACCCCATTGGCTTCTTTTACTTGTTTGTTTCAAGGTAGAAAACATGTTTCTGTCACTGGAAAAGGAAAAAAGAAAAAAAAATGGGGTTAGAAGTTAGAAAATAAATAGCAGCAATTAATTAATTGATAATCTTGTTTCTGTCCTCCTCGTCCCTCTGCAGGCTTTTGTCTGAGGTTTTGGGGTTTATTTCTCTTAGCACAAAGTACTATGCCCCAAATCTATTTCAAAAGCAAACTGCTGCAGCAATTTAAGGTGGAACATCAGTGATTAGAGTGATACAACTCCTCCCTCCACTGCCCTGCGTTGAAATTATTTATGTTGAAAGAAATTTGAAAGGTTGATGATGGCTTTTTCTTTATTTTTTCCCTCAGGAGACACTGAAAGGGAGCAGGTAGTCCCATAAGCAGAGGAAATACCCAGTGTACACGCATTAACATTACAGATGGAAGCAAGAAAATGAGTATTTGTACAATGGCAAAAAACAAAGTCAGTCTTTTGGCAAAGGTAATGTGCAGTGATTGGAACGTTTGAATTGTTTTGTGTTCAATAGAAAGCTTGATTTTATTATTTTCTGGTGATGTGACTTGCATTCCAATAGTTTAACTGTGCTGTACTGCTTAGAGCATTTTTATGACTGCTGTAAGTCACTGAAACATCTTAATTCCAGCACTTTCTTCCATGAAACTGAACTTCCAGTCTGATGCTTCTCAATGTATGCTACCCCTGGGATTCCAGTGCTCAGTCCCTGATGATCCAGAGGGACTTCTGGGTAGAAAGATGGGAGGAAGGTACTGAGGAGGTGTGGACACAGAGCTTAGGCAGTGTTTGGTAGTAGGGGGAAGGTTGAGGAACCAGAAAAATCAGCAGGACTGGGGAGAAATATTTGTGCCCACACATGAGAATGCAGGTGCTACTGAATTCATGGATCAGATGCCAGAAGTCTTTGGGAGAAGGGAAATTTGTGTTTTATCACAGAGGAGAAAACAAATACTTCATGTAGAGAATAATGATCAGGAATTTATATGGTTTTTAATGGAAATTTTTTTCCCTAGGAAATACATTATTTGTCATAAAATTTTTATTTTCCTGACATTAGGATGCACTCTAGTCCTGCTTATGCAGATAATTTTTCCTTGTAGCTGGTATCACAGATATATGTCTGATAATCAACAAGTAATTTTAACAGGAATAATTTAAAATATTTATAAGATATTTAAAATTTTATTATTCATCTTTCTATAATCATTAGAATTTTTTGTTTCTCAGGTTAACAAGCTTTGCTTGCTCATGAGTACTCTGCTTGAAATTTGCCTTCTCAGCAATTTTTGATCAGTCCTGTAGAAAGTAAAAACCTTAATTTTGTATATAGGGGAATTATAAACTTAAAAAAAAGTTTAAAGCTGTATTTTGCACTGTTAATGGTAATACAACCATACTAATTTTACCCCTTTAAATTTTAGAAGGTAGGTGTATTGTGACACCTCCTTTATGCAAAGTGACTTACGTCCAATGGAGAATGCCAAGGTAGAAAATTCTGTGGTTTGTACCTGCCAGAAATAAACAATAGAAAGAAAAGTACTACTGTTCCTGAAACTTCAGAAAATTTTAAATTTAACAGTTGTTTCATACAGGCATTTCAGTGAGTTTACATTTTTAGATTTGAAACACAGCTTTTCTTTTTTCTAGATTAAACTTACGACTGGCGAGCAGATGCATATTTTAAATGATGACTTCTTTAATCAAGAAGTAGAACATTTGAAGAGTTGGACAAGTAGAATGCACCAAAACCCACAAAGAAATAGTTAAAACATCACTAGTAAGTTTCTTTGAATAACTGTGAATTTTTTGTGTGTGAATCACATATGACTGTTATGGTACCTTAAAGAAAGACCCCCAAATTATGCAAATTGTTTAATTTTTGTGACAAAGATAAATTAATAATAGTTCTATTTTCTATTGCAATTGTTTCACTGTCTACTCTTTATACAACAGTAATACACAACTTCCTTATTCCAGGTGAGCCGTGTTCATCCTTGCTGTGTTTGTTCTCTGTTGCAGCAGAAAGTCTCCGAACTGGGGAAGAAGGTGAATGCTATCCTGGCAGTCCAGGAGGAAAGCTCATCAACAGTACCTGTTCCTCAGGTGAGATGCAGATACAGACACCCCCATGGGCATTAATGGGGTGACTAAGGGGTGACTGGATGGTTACACTGAAACCTCGTGGCTGGTACAGCTCCCTTTGCTGTTGCATTAAGAACAGAAAAAATCTATGTAGAGCTCATACTGGTTGATCTTTGAGAATTTTTTTCAAGACTACAACGTATTTCTTTTCAGTGTGATTAAAGAAATTCAAAGGAGGGGATGCTGATGACTCCTGCTTTGATGCTGTCCTGTTGGAGACACACTGGGCTGAAGGGCCAGACCTCTTCATTACAAAGTTAAAGCTCCTGACAGTGTACCTGCCTCTTTGAGTTACTTTGCATCATCCATTTATCTATTCCCAGCCCATTGCATAGGAGCCATGAACTGCAAGTTGTAGACTAATTTCTTAGGCAGTAAAATTGAAAATATGAAACAATAAATAAAAATGTTGGTAACATAGCTACTAATACAAGAGCATTTCTCATGGGAGGTATTGATGCATTAGTACTAAAATGGTAAGACTGCAAACAATCTTTTTTTTGTGGAGACATTTGGTTGTTATGGAGAACAGGAATTTCTCATGTCCTTAGACTGATTGTATTTTGTCATGCTGAAATTCTTTTAGCTAATCTTACAGGAGGTGTTCTGTGAATTGTCAGCCTCCCGTTTCATGCTAACCATATATTTCATGAAAAAAAAATCTTACAAAAATACAGTTGTTCAAAAGAAGTCTAAAACTTTTTATTTCACATCTAAACGTATAAAATAATTGCATGGGACAAATAGCAGTCTTGTCCTTTTGTTAAGGCTCTCACAAGTTTTACAAAAGTAGTTTCATATCTTCTTGGCCTTTTCCCAAAAACTTTAACCAAAATATAAAACAAAGATAATGTTCAGTAAGATACTTAAAAGCCTTAACTTTTAAATTTTAATTTGGGGTTTTTAAAACAAGTTAATCTTTAAGTGTAAAGGTTTTAAGATATGTGATATGTCCTCAAGAAATTAGATTATGTTCTCAATAGTTTGCTGCAAATCAAGTATTGCTTTCACTTGCATGAACTTTTGGATACATAACTTTGCATTTTTACAATAATTTTTGGTTGTTTTAAGAAAACTAAGGAAAGAGATAGTGTTCCACTCTGCCGGTTGGTACATAGTCTTGGATATACTTGATTAAAGAGAAGCCTTCCACTGAAATTCTGTATTACCAGAGTGACATGAAAGAAAAAAAGCTTGAAGTGATCAATGTAACAGAAGAAAACCACAATTCTAGTAAATGTAAAAGAAAGTTTTTAAAATTTCGTTTCCAGCAACTCCCTAAACTTAATGCCTGAGGTGTAATATGTAATAATTTAGGTACCCTTAAGGAGAAGATAATTCTGTGGAATCAATCCCATGTCTGTTGCTGTGTTGGGTTTACCTGCCAAGGTTTTTGTAGCAGCGGCCTGCAGTGCAGCTCCTGTGAGAAGAGAGCAGGGCTTGGATCAGTTGCATCATGTTCAATAGAGCCATTTCAAGCCCATTCCAAAATGGACTTTACACGGCCAAAGCTGAGCCGCTTTTTAAATTGTGCTCACTGCAGGATGTTCAGGACTTGATGGAAAGTTCAGCTTCTTAAAGACCTTAGCCAAGGGAGACACAAGCTGGGCTTTGACGAAGGCTTCTCCTTCACCACCAGGAGGCTCCATTGGAACGGGATTAGAACAGTAAAACATTTTTCTACAGAAGCAAGTGAGGAACGCCAGGAGACACCGTCGTCAGAAATAAACACAGAGAAACCCCTAGCCCCAAAACTTGTTCAAGCCGTTCTTCCCCTTCTGTCTTCTTTTTCCTCTACTTTGTCCTTTTCCTTCCTTTCCCTTCCTCCCCCTCCAATTCTGTCAGGTCTAAAAACGTGTAAAAACATTTGACAAAAGGATTTAAATTTTTATCCTAAGAGCTTTTAGGCTTTTAACTTCCAAGCAGATTTAAGTCTTCAATACTGATACTTAAAACCTAAGATTTGTCTGAAGTAATATTAAAAAAATCCCTCTCAGTATGGTACATTTTTTACTTCTTGATGATAATATACTAAAGAAAATTGAGTCAGTGAATCAGTGCACACATTGTATTCCTACCCCTTCCTTTGTAACAATATTTGCCTGCTTGGTTTAAATGAAGGTTTCTGAACTTCAGCATTTATGACAGCAGCACAAGCTTTGTTAGAAAGTTTTGCTTTTGCAGATTTTTGAAGAGAAATGGAACAAGAGTTTTCTTCTTTGAGCAGCAGCAGTAAAACAGACCAAAGCCTGCACCATATGATACAGTTTAGGTATCACTGGCTTTGTTTCATACTTGCTGACATTTATTACAACAGTTTAATTTCATTAAGGCACCTGCAGTTTTACTTATCTGTGCAATGTAAACCTGTTTTAAAACTAAGTAACTAAGTATATGCACAGCTTTTTGTCATTTTGGCTAAACTTTTTGGGAAGGATTAAAAAGAACATGCACACACTTTCCTTTAGAAATTCAGTTAGTGCAGTAGTGATCGCAGATAAACAAATACCCTCTAAATGCAATAGGAACTTCTTCATCCTTCCTTTTGCTAGCACAAGGTGATGCTAAGTTGTTACTACCAGTGTCTCAGGAGGGTTTTCTACCCTGGGCAAACCCAACTGGACAGATAGAAACCAAAGGTCAACAAGATGCTGAATATTAATCCATGCATGTCAGGTAGTCTGGGCCAGTGCTGTTAGTCTGGAAACTGTACAGACAGCAGCAATTCAGCTTATAGATTCAAATGAAGATTTACAGATTTAAATGAAGTTAAGGTAGTTTGAATATAAAGTAGTGTGAGTGGCTTATTTTTGTTGGTGCACTAACAACTGGTTTTCTCTCAGTGCCTAGACTTTCAGGCAGTAGCCAGTCTGCCTCCAGGTATCCGTGTCTTGCCAAGGATCCTTCTTTGTGCAGTGCTTCCTGAAGGATTCAAAGACCCTTTTCAGAATCCCAAAACTAAAAGAGGCCCATGACAAAATCCAAGGGGGATTGGACTGTCATGGATCCTTACAGAAACTGATACATCCTTTCCTATGCAGTTAGCACCTGTGTCTGTTCCATTAAAACCTTCGTAGTAATTCTGCTTCAGTCCGGAAGAAAACAGGCAAATAAAGGCTTTGCCACTTCCAGCGCCTTGCTGTTTATCACAGGTTATCATCCCTGAAAGAGTTACTTTGTCATTCAGTGAAAAGATCTGTTTGGATGTTATAGACCATTTGGTGATAATACAATCTTTAACTGCTTAAAAAACTCTTTAGGACACTCAGAGTACCTTACCAAGTGGTCTGCTACTGCTGGTAAGTGCTAGACTGTTACTTGCAGTGAGTTTCATGTCAAAGCATTATTTGCACTGCAGACAGTATTAACTTCATGTTTCTTACTTGTTACAATCTGTTAATGTTACTCCATTAATTCTGTAACCTTGATTCTACAGCCTTGAAAAGGAAGTCTTCTTTTTAAAACTACTTTACTTCCTTTACTTTATTTCATTTTCTTTCATCTTATTACTTCAGAGGGAATTATTGCACATATAAAAGAAATGAAAAATATAATAAAATTTTCAACTTCATTATTTTATTTCAATAATTTTTTTCTTAGGTGTCTTTAGTGTTTGGAAAGGTAATGGCTCATCTTATTCCTGTCTTTAGGAATTACAGGAAGAATTCTTTACTTTGGTCTGTTTAGCTAAATGGCACAAACTCCCATGATGCTTAAGATAAGAACAGAGCAAGTCAAGCAGTCCCTCCATTATTTTGAACACATTAAGACCCACATAAAATTAATTATTGATGTAGCTGGGGTAAAAAACTAGTTAATATCTAAGCAGCACAGATTCTATCACCTACAATGCTTTTTTAAGATACAGTATAGCAAAGTAATGCCCATCTCTTGTCCTGAACAGAATACATAAACAAAAACATTTTCTTTTAAGTGTCTTAACATAAGTATTATAGATTATTTTTTCAAGATTGTTTCCTGTACTGTAGATGATGACTTGCTCGGTGAAAAATAAAGGTAGATTCACAGCTGCTAGTGAATATTTTAATATTTGAGACTTTTCCCTTTTATTCATTATGATTAGAAGGGAGAAGTTTTACAGGGTTTGGGAAATTATTTCTGTGGAGTTGAGGGAGTGTTTTGAATGGATCTGTGCAAACCCAAGTGTGCTGTTAGCACTTCAGTGCAAATCCAAAGTTTGGACCAGAGCAGATACAGAAGTCACTGGTCTGCTTCTCACATTATTTTCTCATCTGGTCAAGGCACTCAACCTCATCTTAAAATATATGACTGTTTCTGCAAATGATGGAAAATAAAAAAACCCTTATAACTTATAACTCTTCAGAGCCTCAGTGGATCCTGGATTACTCAAGACTTTCTTTTGACACCATACATTTGTAAGTTCAATACACTAATATTTTCTCTGCTTACCCTGAAAGGTCTTCAACAAAGGACAAGATAATCAGCTTGTGGTTCTACTACAGGCAGGAAGAATTTAATTTTACCTGTTCATACAAATACTCAACTATTTCTCATCCAACATTGTGTAAATATATCCCAAGCTTAAAGACAAGGTCAGATTGCTAAATGTATTGAGTTTGCTATTACAGTACAAGAAATCATTTAAACTTTATTTTCATGTACATTTTCAGAATATATAGAGTATAGAAAATGGTATATTTTAAAGGCATATAAGGTAGAAAAAAAAACCCCTAAAATATGTCTGCCCTGCTCAAACTCTAGTTCAGACTGATTTGGTATTTGTTCACTTGCTGTGCAGAACATTCCCATCTGTTCTGTGTGGCATCATGCATGTGCTGGTGTTGGTACACAGGTGGAGGTGTTGTGCATCAGAGTGCTTCTTGTGTGTGTGCTTTTCACTTTATTAAAGGGACAGAGCTTTTACTGTGGAATTAAACTGTGTTCATGTCTATCTACATCTTATTTTAAATATTTGCTCTGCAAATGACCTGAGCATTATCATGGCAAGAAACTGAAACATCTCTGCAAGTCAGTCACATAAAATCTTAACTTTGAATTTTTCAAGACTGTCCTCTAGGTATTAGAGCTTTAATCCATATTTGCTTTAACATTTCCCTTATTTTTTCGTGTTTTATTAGATGTAGCAAAATGCCTAGCTAACAATCTACTTTCATCCTTAAACCTGCATCTGTTTATTTAAGACAAATTCAGCTTGCTAGCAACAACTCAGGTTTTGAACCTGAAATGTATTCAGCAAATTATAGAAACACTTTTTTAAAAAGTAGGGTAATAATTTTTGAAATTCAGAGCACTCCCACTAAGAGGAAAAAAACCTGACAAAATACTAGCATAATGCTAGACTGGGGAGAATCCCTTTTCTTCAAGCTAATGTGGGTTTTTAACTATTATTATTACTTTTACTGTGATGTCTTGCTTGCTCATCCTAATTTTTCAACAGCTACTGGGATTTCTTTGCTCCCAAAAGACAAGCAGCACATGCCAAACATTATAGGATGTTGAAGGAATGTAGATAGAACTACATGACCTGTCACTCATCTTAGAGACAGTTCCTAAAAAGCTATGCACCTGAACTTTTACTTTTGTTACCTGACTACATTAGACATCAACTGATGTCTAATGTAGTTCTTATTAACTTCAGTAGAGCTACACTGCCTTATGATCCTGAACTTGTTCTACTTTAAGTGCAATACCTCATTCAAAGCCTATTTACTTTTTTACTGCCTGTGTATTGGGCCAGCTGTAGTGAATATACTAAAATAAATAAATAAATAGTTTGAGCTTTTCAAAATTCAAATCTGTACTTAAGCATCAAAGCTGTGACTAACTAGAACAGGCTGCTTCATTCATTCTCCACACTGATCTCCAAAATCACCATCAGCCAAAGCCAGTATTACACTGCCGAGCAGTTAAGCCTGGTATTAGAGCAAAGATTTAGCTCACAAAATTACTGAAAAATAAAAAACCACCAAGTCTTTTTATCTTGAAACCTATCCTGGAATTCATAAGCATAGTAATTGCACTCTGATTTGTTTAGTAGCAGTGTTTAGTTCCAGTAAAATCCACAAAGGAATTTAAAATTAATTTTTTAAAGGCAAATTTCCTAATGGGCAGACTCAGGGAATGCTTTTGTACAGGACACATTAACCATGAAATCACTTTGTGATAAAAGTCCAGTGTAGTAAACATGTCAAGTTTAGCTGTAAAAACCTACATTTAGCATTGCTTGATTACAGAAATCTGCAGATGTAGGCACACTAATGCTTTTCTGTTTCCCAGAAATGCTGCCCAAGGCTCAGCTGAAGGGATTCAGGACTGGGATAGGGAGTTCCTCCCTGCCCCAGCTGTGCTGGGCCCAGGCTGAACAGGGAATTGGCTGATAAGTGCTCCCACCAAAGGCTCTGTGTGCTTAAATGTGAAAGACAATTAAGAGAAACATTTGCTGGAGTACAAAAAGGACTTGTTTACTTTTGCAAAGCAAGTGGTTTTAATAAAAACTTGATGACACTTACTGCACTTTATAAAAAGCAGAACACTGGTCCTGTGCCAGGGCAGACGCTCTGAGTGCAGCTTTGGGCTTTAGAATGGTTTGCTTTTTCATTGTGATCTGCGCCTTGTTTTTTACACACCCTTATAGTTAACATATTTCAAAGGGATATATCTGGTCCAGGAATATAGTTAGTATATTGCTTACAAATTAATTTGTACAGGCTTTATTTTTATTCTAGAGGCCAGGAACAAATGGTTAATGTCTAATAAAGGAAAATTATTTATGATGATGAAATATCTAAAAGGAGCAACTTGGTTCTATCTTGCTCCGACCCCTGACGTGGAGGTGCCAGGAATTTCATTTCACCTGCCTTTTTTTTTTTTTTTTTTAATTCTGTTTGATATCAAGAACACAGTACATTTTTAGAGAAACAATACCTTTACTACAAAACCATGTAAATGATTATATACAAAATGGTTACTGGAATTTGGTTTTGTACTGCAGTGACAGAAATAACTAGGTGCTGACATTTATTTACGCTTCCTTAATACTAAGTACATCACTCCACTGATCAGGGTAAAGGCAAACGCAATCCAGGCTAAGACAAAGGAATAGCCATATTGGCCCTTGGAAACTTCCATTCTATATCCATGGCTCTGGTGCAGTTCTTCATGCCTGTCTGTGTAAATGGAAGCTGCAATCATAACACACAGACCTGCAGGAGGAAGAAAATAATGAAGGTCAGCATCTTAAAATATTATCAGTACACACAACTATTCACTGTCTCTTCTGTCAGCTGCTTCCAACCATGTCCCTTCTTTGCAGATGCTCATTTTCCATCCTCAAACTAACCTGGAAGCATTTCAAGACATATTTTCAGTTTATTTGGCAGGCTTTAAATTTGAAGTACTATTGTGCACCTATGTAATTTGCAGTGAACAGAAAATGGTTCTGAACATCTGGGTAGTTTTTAAGACTGACAAAAAGCAACATGAGTACTTGCCTGTAACAATTAGAGAATTATTTAGTATGTTCAAGAAGTTCAGAATCTCAAATTCCTTCCCTTCAAAGTTTAAATTACTTTATCCTGAGCAGTGGTGACATTGATGTTTTAACTGCCTATATATTACAGAAAGGAACAGTTCACTGTTTAAACAATTATGAAGGATAAGCTATGGCCTCCAAGAGCACTAGAGAGTTCTCATGCAGCTCATTCTTTTTGAAACCTTTTCCCGCTTTCCTCCTTTCACGAAAATATCATTAAAGCCAAAAGCATTGAAAAATCACTCACAAGACAGGAGCTGGATAATAGAGGTTAACACAAATCTTTCTCCTTGCTTTAGACGGAAGAGTTGAAGAATGAAAACCAGAAATGCCACACAGCAGAAAATCGTAGACAGGATCATGGTGGCCTGAACAGCCTGAATTGATTGATACTCTGCAAAAAATAAAGCAGCCTTGATTAAAAATAGTTTTTCTCTTTGCCTTCTCCTTCAAGGAGTAAAGGGGCACAGCCGTGTTCTGTAAGTAGGAGTTCAGCAGATGCAGCAAAGCAGCTGTGTGTGCATTGCACAGGCTGGTTCTCCTCTGCTTCCTTGGTACTAATACAGCCAGTGGCTTAAAGACTTCTAAAAAGCTTCTCATCAAACTGAATGAAAACACTGAAGAGACTCCTTCTGCCACACCCCACCCTTTGCTGCCATCGATGTCCTAGAAGCACAGTGAAACTGCCAGCTGTGCCAAACAGCTTCCAAATGCAGACCCCAGCCTCCCACCAGACCTGGAGGCAGCTCTGTGGAGCAGCAGACACACCTCAGCCACCCCTCATCTCCCCAGGCTGGGTACCTGACTGCAGAGGACACACAGTAATAGAGAGAACAAATGCAAACACTCAGATCGCGGTTAGCCGAGATACCCTGTGTGGAGTGCATCAGCTCACTGCACATTACAGGCCCTAAACCAACCTGATGCTTGGAAAACAAAATTATTTCATGGGTCCATGGTTCTTCAAATTATTTACCTCTTTAATGTACATGCAGATTGAAAGTCGAGAAATAAGTAGAACATTTGAGAATACTTTGAATTTTTGTAAAGCAGGCTATTACACTAAGCTGTATAGTAAGACTTCCTTGTTAAAACTCCAGCTTGTGTTTTCTTCTACTTTTTCCCCCATTCTTGTACACAGTCAGTATTTTCAGGTTCTTCTCTACAAGTTCAATTCTGAGGCAAATTCCATCACTTCAGATGACTTCACTGTTTTTACCTAATTTTTTTCAGAACTCATTAGCAGTCATTGTTAGTAGTTATTGTTTACTCTCTTGCACTGGTCTCAAGGGCACATGACAGTTCCTTCTGCTTTCCTCTCACAGAAACTTTCCAAAATGAAAAAACAATATTAAAGTTTTTAGAAGACCTGCCTAGTTAGGACATGCAGATTTTTGAAGAACTATAAAACTGCCCTTGTAAATTTCACAGCAATTTCACCAGATCTGCTGAAGAAACATAGACATAGGCATGGAGAGACACTCACCATTGAACTCATCAGTGATAGCCATACAGATGCTTGTATTCGTGGTACAAATTCTCCAGACATCTGCAGAAAAGTTATCTCCCACCCACCAGGCCTGCAAAATAAAAGTAAAGGGCTCTTACAGGGAGAAAAAACAAACAAAACCCACAAAACTCCTTCCTTGTCCAAGTGTCTACTGATTAGATACATCAGCTGTAACAATCTTCTGTTCATTTTTGATGCTTAACCACTCAAATGAAATGTGAGATCTCATGGCATTTTGGAATAAAGGGTATATAATTATGCACACATCATTCTTATTTTAGACCTCTGTGCAGTAGGTAAGGGCACCTGAAACATCCCAAAGCACAAGGCATTTCCACCACTTGGGCAGAAATTTTGTATAGTCAGTGATTGCTCACTCCTTGAGACACCTAGACAAGATGTGCTTTGTTCACCCAGACCCTGTTTAGGATGCACACCTCTCTGAAGGCACAGCATTTGCTAATTTGCAGGAAATAGCATCACCTGTGAAACAGAAGTCCTTTATAGATGTTCTGACTCCTGCCACTGACGTGATTCATCTCAATGTAATGCAGCTGTGCTGAGGTATACTATGGCATCTGTCTGGTAATGGCTGTTGACAAATTAAGATCCTCCTGTGGTATTTCTATTTTGAGGTTTTAACACTCAACGCAAAATGGTACTGCAGCGTCTGAGCAGATTTTTACAGTAGCCTGGAAAATGACAAGCACTCCACAAGTGGCATTTCCTCAGGAAACCTATTCCCATTCCAATAGCTACCCAGGCCTTTGTTTTGACTAGAGCTGCACAAAATACAACTTATAAATATGATTCCTGGTAGGATCTGCTACTTAAATAGATATTCCAGAAGCCTCAGAGTTTACTGTGCAGCTTTGCAAACAATACTGCAGTTAAAACTATAATATATTATGGTAGTAGGCATATGGATAAACAGAACACTGTGTTTTAAGAAAAATAATTACTTTCTCAGGATGCCATTCATTTGGATTTTACAATCCAAGTTCAATATGTTATTTTGCAGCTCTGAGCTCTATATAATATATAGATACATAGTATAAAATCTAATAGAAGGTGGTTGTACGATTTAAGTTTTTAATTGTTCAAAAGTAGCTAATGACACAAAGCAGAGTGCATAGGCTTTTATTTCTGCAACAATTTGGGTTGTGTATAGCAGATTTGAAATAAGATTAGGTTCCTTTGCCCACTGTCTTTGCTTTCTAAATATTCAAAGGAGCAGGGTAAGACAACCTGCTCTAGTGCTCAAATAAGGACATACTTCCATGGAACAATCAACCAGCTGACTAAAATGTAACACCTGAGTTTGTACACTTTTGCAATAAAAAGTTGTGGGTAACACATCATTTCACTTGGGGCACTACTGGCTACAGACTGCTGCTTATCCAGAGATTATTACAGATACAACAGAACAGCTCAAGTGATTTCACTAAACAGTATTTTCAGCAGCAGAATTTTTAATATCAAAAGCCTGTACATACATCAGACCTCACAGACAGATTCCAGTGCACAGACTTCTGATCAGGATAGCTGGCTGTTTTGGAAAATGGAGAATTCCATTAAAAGCTAGATATAAATATTGGAGGGTAAATTCTTCCTGATAACAAAAATAAAATGGAAATTTGAAAAGAATGCAACACAAAATATTCTAAAGTTTTTTGCTGAAGCTGCTTCAACTTAATGGACACAGATACATTCATGGTGTCTCATGATTTAACTGGGCATCTTGGACAAACACTTGTGAGGCAAAGCACACCTTGACTGAAATTATCCCCACACATTAATCACCAGCTGTTTGATTTCATGTACTTGACACAAAAGGACAGTGGTTTTCCCCCCCTCTCTCTTCATATCCAGCTGAATCAAATCCCAGGCCTCCACCCTGTAAATATCCTCCCTGGCCAAGTGTCTCCCAGAGGAGAGGATCTGCTGCCTTGAGCTTACAAACACGATGCCATGGACAGCCTTATCCACCAGCAACATGAACATCCAAAGCATTTTTGTTACAGAAGGGTCTTAGGACACCAGTGTGCCTAATAAACTTGGGTCCTCTCAGTAAGCAAGTTGAACACCAGAGAAGAAAAACTCAGTTCTTATGAAGCAAAGGAATCCCAGTGTGTTTGAGAGACAATGAGAAGAAATGACACTTACATTGTCGATAGTTGAGATGAACAGCAGCGCTGCTGAGGTTATGTGAAACACGATAATGAAGGCCAGGAGAATCAGCATCCTTGCTCTGGGGAGGCTTTAGGCTGAGATAAATCTGTTGAACATAAGGAAGTATATGAACAATCTGTAAGAGCTGTCAGTTGATCAACCTGCAGTCACGGTGCTGTTAGAGACAGTAACATCAGATGCAGTTTGAATCCACAGCACATGTTCTATCTCTGCAGATACTTAACTGCCATCATGGGTGTTAAAATGAATCACAACTTGAAATGAAGCCAAGAGGTGCATTTTGCAACCTTCCAGCATGATGGCTGCAGTGAATAAACAAAAAGAAGTTTCATTCTGTGTGCAAGGATGGAAAACTCCTTCACGTCAGCTTTTAGAGAAGTGCATTTCAAACTACAGCCTCATGTGCAGTGATGATAATATTTCCACTGACTGAAGTAGGGTCTTGTTTCAACCATCCTTCCAAAGAAGGAAGAACCAGTTTTCAAAAGGATGCTTTTAGAACAAAGTTAAGTGCATCAAGAACTACCTCCTAGATTTAGTAACACCTATGTTGTACCTTAGGCCTCATGTCCTTTGTTCATACAGTTATAAGTTTTATCCATTGAATAATGACTAAGGACTGCCATTTTCTTCTATATATTGCTCCCACTGGTAAGGCTGAATAAACCCATTAGTCACATAATAATCCAGTTAGCTGTTTTATGTTCAGTCACTTAATACTCTCTGTAGGCTACCTATTACCTTCATATCTTATTTAACCCGCTTATTAAAATGTCACATCTCATATTGAAAAAACATCAACGTAAAAAAATATCTTCTTGTGTACAATAGAATCAGAAACTGTATTTCATGGAATCCCCAGGAAATCTGTGGGCACATAACAAATAGGTTAGGGGAAACTACTGCTACTAATACACTGAAAAATGCAATTGCTTGGCATATCTATTTTTTCTTGGCCAGAAATTCTTGCCAATTAATATATGCTATAAGGAATCTGCAGTCTTTGCAGTTAAGGTGCACCATTCTGTACATCATCTACATGTTGTCACTCATCAGTACATTAATGCATATTTCTCCCTTTCCTTTGCTTTGGCCACATTCTATGAAGTCAAATGATGCCACTCACAAAACACAGTAAATGACCAGAAGAAAGGGCAGTTATGAATTTTAAGGCTTCCATGATTTTTTTCATGTCTAAGCCCCTCTCTCCTACTGCCATTTACTGGAATAATGAACCACATGAATAATTAAACCAAATAAAAGGACTACTCCAACAGCACTTTTAAAGCAGTTCCACTGGCACTCTCATTGGGGCAAATAATAACTACTCTGCAAAACTTTAACAAAAAGATAATTGACAGCATAATAACTCAATGAATAGAGACCAGGAGTTCCAGACTAATCCTCTCCATCTCCACTGCAGTACAGAGTTATAACAAGCTCAAAGGCAAACAGCATTAAAGTGTTTTTGTGAAAAATAAGTGGATATCCTCATATCCGTATCTAATTAGAATGACTGAATGGGAAAGCCAAGTCAAACCCTAAAATAGGAAAAGCAGCTACTCTAGTGTGTATTCCTTCCCATTTCCTCTCTGTTAAACTCTGCCTTCTCAGCCATAACAAAGAACAGAAAGTGGCAATTTCCTCCAATGAGCTGATTCTACTGTATGACTCAAGGCCCTCTGAACCCAGTTCCACTTCTAGAAATGTCATTCATGGCTCTCTATTGAGCCTTGCTTGAATGAAAGGAAGAAGAAAGGAAAAGAAGATATTTTGTGGGTTTGTATAATGCCACATCAAAATATTTTCATTGTGATATGTACCAGTCTTTGCACAGCACCCTCTTGTCTTGTGGCTGGTTTTTTTCTGAGGTTCATTTCTTGCACAGATGGTATCGAAGCATTCAGTAATGCAACAATCATCTGCCACATAAGGAGAGAGAACTAAATTGCACTCAGTATTATTTTAAGAATAACAATACAATTTCATCTTATTACATGAAGTAACATAAAGTAAGAGAGACCAAAAAAGTAACCTAATTAAAACCAATCTTGCAAAAGCAAGACTTGCCAGCACAGAAGAACCCACTTTATCTTCAGTCAAGTGAATGTTTTTGTTTTATTGTTTTCAGCCATAAAGAGAAGTGTTTCAGACAGGATAGATAAACATGTACGGCTGGTGAGGAGAAGACATATTTTGTTTTACCCAAATAAAGCCAAGATTAAATGGAAGAGATTTTTGTTTTGTCTTTACAAAAAAAAAAAAAAAAAAAAAAAAAAAAAACACACCACAATAAGAAAGGTCTAATGTTTCTGTTACAAAGACCCTTCCTAACAACCAAACCATCTTTAGATTCCTCCTCCTGAGTTGCTGGCAACTGCTCCCTTTATGAGCTGCTACAATTTCTGTGCACACAGTGCTAAACAATGACACATGGAGACAGGAATTAAATACACTGAGGGAAAAGAAGGAGACAGACCATTTCCAAGTAATTAATACCAGGAAAAGACAGCAAGAACTGGTTGTCCAATCTGTCATGCCTGAGCAGGATCCCAGAAGTGCACAGACCTCAATCACTCATACAAACCTTCCCTTCCCATGGATACCCAGGAGTTTCTGTGGTTTATCCCAGCCTGCACAAGGAATAATGAAGGGAGGAGAGTTTTCTAGAGAAACTCTCTGTGATTTGTGGGCAAGAAGCAAAGAGCAGCTCCCTCCTTCCAAGACGCAGCCAGCAACATCGCAGATGCTACTACAGAATCTGCATCCCTCTCTAGGCAGAAATTCTGGATTTCATCTCTCAGAGAGAACCACTAGCCCTTTTCTACCCCACACAACGCTGAAATTCAAAACCTTACTGTGCAGACTCAAGATTCTTCCACTTCCTCAGCAAGAAGCTCTTCCTTCCCCAGTTCTCTGAGGGCAGCCTGCCTGGGAACATCTCCTAGCAGCAGGCAGCTCCTTTCCTCTCCCTATGAGCAAGGGAAGGACCCAGTTACAGAGC
Source organism: Acrocephalus scirpaceus scirpaceus (assembly GCA_910950805.1). Taxonomy (NCBI): domain Eukaryota; kingdom Metazoa; phylum Chordata; class Aves; order Passeriformes; family Sylviidae; genus Acrocephalus; species Acrocephalus scirpaceus. Next base: position 6,234,344 of record OU383786.1, read on the forward strand.
ACTGTTTGCATTAACGTTCAGAATTGTTATTTTACTAATGTATTACGAATCAAACACTTTGGTAACATCCTATTCTGCACACTAGCTGTACTCTAGCTGTACTCCTTTTCTTATTTACCATGAACTGTTTCGTGGGCAGAGTGATTTTTCACCTTCTCTCATTTGCAGTTGAAACACACCATGCTCTCAGGTCAAGGTGTTCATGATTTTTAAGTACACTGCCTTTAGGCATCAATGAAGACTGGGATGATGCAAGAGATACTGTTCATTATTCCCCAAAGTGGCTTGAATTCTTTTAATAGTTTTTACACACACACAAATAAATGAGAAAAGCTTTTTGGACACACTACACTTACGATGATGGAGCCACTCTTCTCAGAAGTACGTGATGAAAAGACTACAGGCAACAGTTACAAGTTGCAACAAGGAATATTCCAATTGTGAAAAAAGTATTAATTATATTCAATGAGCATGATTAAGTACTGGAACAGGGCCCATGAGGCTGTGGGATCTCCATTCTTGGACATCTTCCTGACTTGACTGAAGCAAGGCCCAGAACGTCCTGATCTAACCCCCTGCTTGAAGCCAGAGTCTGCACTAGAGACCTCCAGAGGCCCCTTCCAGCTCAGCTCTCCTGTCAATCTGTAGCTATTTCAGGAACCTCCCTGTACTAATCTCCAGCAAAGCTCTGACAAAAGAGAACATAATATTTGACTTAGCTCATCACATGTGCCATTAAAAACAGATTTGGGGTTATAGTAAGGATGACATTGGATGTCAACATGAATTCCTTCAATTGCAAGCCTTCAATTGCAAGTATGGTGAAAGGCAGAAGTGGACAGATACTGCTGAGCTACAAGTGCAGACTGCCACTGGATCTAGAAAGAGTAAGTTACAGGAATCTCACTGAACAGATCCAGATTTGCTGTGGTAATAAGGTTTCCCACGAATGCTGTTAAGTTGCAGGATACTTGCACAAAACACATTGAAAACAGAAGGCCAGTTACAGCAACAACACGTATTTTTTTCAATTAGTGCAGAAGTAATGCTCCAGTGCTACTCCATTTTACACGGGGAGGATAAATGCAGCAGTCACTTCTCTTGAATCTCTTCAGTAATGCAGACTTTTGGAAGCAGTAGTTTGCACTTGCCATGGGAGAGAGCCTGATGAGCTTTAGAAGAAGTGGCTAAGGACCTCTGCTATAATCTCCTGGACATGCAGAGACAAGTACATTTATACAGGATAAGACACTACAACCATCACAGAACTGCACAGTAAAATAAGGTTTCTAGGGCAGGGTTTCCAACATTTCTGAACTGTAGTGTTTCAAAACTGGATTGTCTCCCTGTGTCATATCACACACAAAAACACATCCCCTGCAGAAAAACCTCAGTTTATCTCCAGGACAAAGTTTATCTTTAATGTCCATCGGTACAAAGAAACATGACTATTTAAGTTTTTTCTGCTCTTAAGTACAGCAAGCAAGCAAAAATGAAAATAGTCTTTGACAGTTCTTAACAGAAGTTTTATCACTACTTTCCAACCCAGATGTCATCTCCACAACAAATGCTTTCCTCCCATGCAGTTCAGCTCTGCTGCCAGGCTGTTTCTCATGGTTGTGCACATTCAGTTTTTGCAACCATCAATACATAGTGCAGTATGTTTACCCTGAGTTCATTTGCATTGAAAAGGCTGAAGCTTACCCTCCAACACTGGCTGCTGCCCTCACTCCCTAAGATCAAGTCAGGGGTTTTTATCATCTTACATCTGAGCCCATGCATGAGAAAACTTCCACACAGACAACCCTGGTTCATGCCCTTAGAAACACAGGGAAATCTCTGCAAAACAGCTCCTGCTCTGCAGACCAAGACTGGGGGTGTGCAGACTCTCAACACCCACGTTTAGTGCGCTGAAAAGACACACCCAAAACAAAGGGTAGAGGATCCTGCTAAACAAGTTACCATACCTGCAGCTCTCTGCAATGTTTCATTGCAACTAGAACAGCAGGTCTTTGGGCCTTCAATAAGCATTCAGTTCAGCTGAACTTTCTGAGGTCACTGGTGCAAAACTGAATCAAAGCAAACCTTAATTATCAATTCTTCTGCCCCTCAGTGCTATAATTAAGTCTGAATATGTGAATTTAGAAGAAAAAGTCTGTATACTTGTAGCATGAGAAATCTGTCATCTTGTGATGCATCATAAGTTGTTTGGGTTTACATGCTTTGCTCAGAGTTCTTGTGCCACATGTCATGGTGTCTCATGACAGAGAACTCAGAAGCTGGCTAACATTTTCCCTGTACCATTGTCTCTAAACTTGCACAAAATTCCCTGGTTTATGAAGAGCAGAGTGATACTGTTAACTTTATTTTTTTTTTCTTTTATGAAGTATGAAGGGTTCTGTTTTTCTTGTGTGATTCTCAGGACTGGAACCAAACATGAAGTTCAGACAGCAGACTTTCTCCCAAGCCAACAAGAGCTTTGAGGATTTCAACACTCCTCTAAAGCCTAAATATCAAACAACATAAAGGACAAGAAAATCAGGAAATGTAATACCAAGAGAATAATTACACCAGTTGAAACCATTTACTCCAGTTTCTTTATTTCTTCTGTCTGAGTTAATTCAACAGTTGGGAACATCAACACTCTTCAAGTGTGCATTCAAACTGTGACCTGTTTTCTTGCTCAGGTTTTACCCAGCTAACAGTCAATACAGAAACTGAATGTCCTTCAACCAGTCTCTGCAGCCAGTGTGGAGACCTCCAAGAAGTGCTGGATGGCTCTGACTACACCTCTACAATACTGAATGGGGACCCAGGAGGGAAATGCAATGTACAAGTAACAGTCTACACAGCACATGGGCTCACGCCCAGTTTCTTCCTGGTGTCAAGCTAAGCATGAAGAACAATATGTGTTCTACATGACATAAATTTCAGGTCCCTGCTTGATGCTGGCTTTGGAATCAAGAGGGCTAAGTGTCCTGTGAGCCCCTAGATGGCACAGAGACCATCAGCTCTTTTTGTTTGCTTAACTGAGAATACATTCAAGCCCACAGCTCTTTGTGCTACCTATTTCATATGGAAGGAACAGAGCTTTTCACTTACACTTCCACCTGTTTTTCAAAGTCCTTCCTCACAAAGCAAGGAAATCAGAAGGAAATGAATCAAAGTTCCCTGCACCCAACCACTATATGAAGGCAAAAAAAAAAAAAAATCAATACAGCAAAAAATGAATCCACACTCTTTTCTAGAGCTCCATTTGAATGACAACATTTATGGCTTTTTTAACAGAATGGCAGAAAATAAAGTAGGGTCATCCTATCAGATCTAGATTTATTGGTGCCCTTGCAGCAGGCTGTGTTAAGACCCAGTAACCTCCAGCACAATTACAGCAGTCAACTTGTTGTGCTTTGATAGTGAAATACAGGGGCTTGGAGAGAAATTCACAAGACATAATACAACCTAGTTTTTATCTATTTTCTTTCAAAAAACTGTGTCTTGCAACCAAAGCCCTGAGGTCTGCTTTTTGTGTGCATCACAACTAATATAAATGTGCACTTACTGCTTAATAAAACCTTTTGGTTTTATGGTGTTTGGATGTCTGTCCATCCTGCTGGTACTGGTGGGACTGCCTGAGCAACAGCAGACTTAGAGTGAACAAGCTTGTGTGCCTGGCCTCCCTTTCACCTGTGTGTGAGGGGATGCTCAAGCACCCCCTTTCAGCTCTTCCTCAAGCAGCTTCATAAACTCTAAATCTGGTCTCCTCTTCAGAAACCCCACCTAGTTACCAAAAGTGAAAGAGACTTTGATTACAGGTGGGTCCGGCAGATCATCTCCAGACTTCCTCCCTTCTCACCCTGTCCTCATTAGATCTATCCTACCAAGCCAGAACTCCAAAGTCTAGGAAATTCTAACCCTGCTGTTCCATATATTTCCAAACAAAACCAAGAAGTAAATTGCAGCAAAAATGCAACATGCTAGCTCTGAGTATGGAGACCCAAAGAAGTTGATGTTTCTAATTTCTCAGGAATGCTATTAATAAAATTTTGACCTAGGGATGCCAGCATTGCTGCCACTTCTGTAACTCTGTCAGTCATTTATTTGCAAACAAGTTTGGGCTGGGTTTAGACTTGCCCTGCCACTCCTTTCACTATGGCCCTGCTGTGTGCACTGCAGAGGAAAGTCACTCTGCCATGAAGCCTTTGTGGGCAGACTCAGCAGAAGAAAACCAGCAGGACCTATGGGAACACAGGGACACAATGCCCTGTTGTGGGGTGGGGAAGTGTCACTTACTGGGAAAATGAGCCTTGTGACACCTTACCTGAAAATCCTTAAAAATAGCCTGAAGCTTAAAAACTTCAAGATAGATGTATTCAAATATTCCTGCAAAACCTGGAAGAGACATCACCAGCCAATATATGCTGAGAAGACAATTTAGTAAGTACAGAAGTCAGCTGCCTACAGAGACAGACAGACATATTTGAATGAAAGTCTTTAAGACCTCATCTTTTCAAAACTACTTTTTAGAGGGTTTTGTGTGGTCAGCAGAAAGAGAATGTTTCTTCTCCTCCAGCAGCACAAATCACACCATGCTCAAAAGTAACTCTTTTACACATTCTTCTGTTTCCCTAAAGCACTTTGTCTTGTAACTGTACTTTTATACCAGATATTAATAATCTCATATTTAAGATGTTCTATATTTGCATCTAATCCAAACAAAACCCACAGTGGTGTAAGGTAGGCTGCCATATTACTAAATAACACCTAAAAGGGTTGCAATTAATCTCTGGTTCCCATCAGAGTCATCCACTCTTCCACCTTCAGTTTATGCTGAGCATCACATGCCTTTGGCAAATGCTAACAAACAGTCTTTCATCAAAGACACCCCATGGTTCAAGGGATTTCTCAAAGGGCACATATTGTTTGAGAAAACCCAGCAGTAATTTGAAAGAAGTAACCACTTGTATATTGAAGTTTCTGGTTTCTTACAAAACATAAATGTATTCTGTCAGCTTTCACAAAGGCATGTGGAAAACATGTTATAAAATGTTTGTAACTTAAGTATGTATGGGTAGAGATTAACTGTATTCTTAGCAAATGAAAGAAAGCACACATCATTTCAGGTGTTCAATGCATGCTTTCTGTTCAGCTAGTTTGCTTGTTGTGCACCAGATACTACTTCAATACAAACGAAGTTGTGGTGTGCATTAAAACTTTCTTAACAATCAGGCTGGTCTAAAAGTACTTAAAGCTTGTTTTCCTAAGCTTAACAAGACAAGAACTTCTCGTTCTGACTTGCTCATTTTCAAAGATCAAGACAGAATATACTTGCTTGCAGGTCAAGGCAAACACATGGAAGGAAAAAGGACAGTTTAACTTAGAGATGAAAATGAATGGCTATAAATCAGATGTGAGCACATTTAGGATGTAAATTACAACTCTTAGAGCTGCCACACTCTGGAATAGCCTTACAATCACCAGAGCATAGGAAAAAGGGAGCTCCACAAGATCCTCCACAGGAAGGATTTCTGTGATGCAGGGACTGTGCTAGCAGGGCGACAGACTCGCTGTCCTGAGAGGACCCTGCAGCTCTGCTCTCCTGTGAAGCATCTCAACAACTTCACTGATGTCTCTGTGTGTTTCACAACAGGCTTTTTGCATGACAGCCATGCCCTGAGCACCCAGCTGAATTCTCTGCTGTGCTCCACGGGCTGCTGGCAGTGCTGGGAGCAGTGCTGGCTGTCGGGCAGTGCAGTAACACCGCGGTGACCACGACCACACACAGTCAGCTTGGAGGGACCACTTGTTTCTCAGGTGGGTGGCAAAGCTTCCAAGAGTGAGCACGGCCTGTGCTCCTTGTCTGAGGGTGACCTAAGGGCCACCACTGCCTGCCAGCCCCTCAGGGCAGTGGTCAGAAGCACAGAGCCCTTTGCAGCCTGCTGGCATAGCCCTGCTTCTGCCTCGGGGAAGCAGCGGCTCCAAGGAGCTGGGACAATGACACGGGGCTGTTGTGATAAACTATTGAAGCTGTGAGAACCTCCTGGGAACCTGCTCCTGAAACAAACAGCTGAACTGAGGTGTGGCCTGGCCTCACCCCTGCTCAATCACTGTGTGGCCACATTTCAGTGTCGAGGGTGTCCCTGTTCAATACCTTGGCAGGGCAGGGTGTGACAGACCAAGTAAATTACCAGACCTTTGTATCAGGTTGACAGATAAAATGTGGCCTCAGTCAACGAAAAGGGAAAAAAAGCACACCTGCAACACTGACTACACATTAAGATAGTTCTGAGCAAACCTCAAACACTGGGCTCTACTGACTACAGACTGCTGCTTATCCAGAGATTATTACAGATACAACAGAACAGCTCGAGTGATTTATGATGTTCCACCTAATTAACCAACAAACAAAGGCAGAAAAGGTCTGTCTTTCCAGACTGAAAGCAATGCATTTAATTCCGTAGAAATAAAAGCTGATATTGTTTTAACTTTGGCAGATGCTCTGTGGAAATTGCTAGCAATCAAATGCGTTGCATTCACTGTTGTAAAATTTTCAAACTGCTTGTTTTGATTTGGCTTTGACTAGCTCTGTGTTGAGAAAGTTTGGTTTTAGTTATTTCAGAGTTTACACATCATCTATCAAGAGTGTGAAAACACATTTCTATTGGTGGTACAACAGTTGGTTATAAAATAAAAAGCTCGAACTCTCCACAACTACTGCTACTTTGACAGCAACATTGTAGCACAGGATTACACTGAATACTCAACCTACCTCCAGAATGAGATTTTAAGACCGTAATTTGTAACCGGTGCAATTAAAGTTGCCATGTGGACTCTACAAGTCCAGTTAGGAGGATTTCTATGCCTTGTTTGAGCACGCTCAGTGCACAGCTCTTCTATGCTGGCTGCTCTATGGGAACAGCCCAGTCCCCTCAGCCCCTGGATTTCTTTGCTTTACCCCACAGCTGCACCTTGACCAGGCTGGACAGTGCCTGGGTCACTGCACAGCCACAGTGCCAGGTAAGGGTACACCAAGCACCCTGACACATAGGCAGGCTCAGCCAGAGCCCTTCAATTGCTCACAGACTGTTCTGCAGTCTCTGCACTTGGGTTTGTTTCTGCCTGTGAACTGAACAGCGGGTTTGTTGCTTCAGTGGATTGAGCAAGCCCTGGAGAACAGGTGAGTGTGCAGAGCCCAGCTCACAGCACATGCACCTCAGCAGAGACATCCAGGGCCTTTGGAAGGTCTCTTTCTGTCTGGAAGGAGGCCAGAATTCTGATCTATTTCGGGACACTAAACACCTGCATTAAACACCCGAGGGAGTGTTCACACTGCCCACCTCGGCTGTTTGTGGCCCATGCAATTCCAAACACAGTGCAGTGTTTAAGAATCAGTGAAACCATAAATATATATCCTATAGCCATCTCTAAGGGGTATTTGAGTCAGTCCACTTTCTGCTCCACCTACAGACTCCTGTGAAGATCTCTATACAGCCAGAGGGTTGTATTTTAAGGTCACACCCAAATTATGAGGCTTCACCTGGCATGCACATACCATCATTAAACCTGCCCATGAAACTTCACGGGCAAAATAAAAAGGTGTAATTACATTTTCCCCATTCAGTGGAGAAATAATAACTCCTTTGATGGATGAATTCGGGCCATCAGGCTTTCCCTTGAGTCTCACCCGGCAAGATGTATTTTCTAATAATTATGATGCTTATCTTCCTAATGAAGTCATAAGCATCACCTGACATTTTGAGATATATTTTACCAAATTATCCACTCTCTAAAACAGTAAAGTTTAAAAAAAAAAAAAAAAAAAAATCAACTGAAACTCCACTGCAAAGATCATGGTTTGCTTTGAGCATCCAAAAAGCAAGCAAACCCTAACAAACACTGAACAGCTCCATGAATGGAATTCCTTAGCGGTGTGCTTATGTTCCCCCTGCATTCCCTCTGAGACCAATGTGATTTCAACAAAAGCTGTGCATTCCTTTCTACTGTCAAATTTGGCTGTGCTGAAGTATCACATGGATTTTACATACAGTGTTTGCTTCACTTCAGAGTAAATTTCTTTCTTATTAGTTCCTGTATAACACAGTGCCTCATTCTGCTGGGTCTTCTTCCAACAGGAACATGGAGGAGGACCTGGAAAGTACATTTGCTAGCTAACAATATAAAAGACCTTGTCCCCAGAGACCTACTTATCTCTTAAATACATTCTTGTCCTGATTTATATGAGGATGCCATGTCTTACATGATGCTCAAGACACAAATAGAATGTGAAGTGCCAGTGGAAAATCAAAATATATTCAAGCCACTGAGGTGAAATGGGAAGAGTCTCCTTGTGCTGCCACTGATCTCAATTTTAAATGACAGGGAAACAGCATTATGAAAGGAGACAGCCTACACCTAATATACTTAGCAAAAGTAGAGGAAGGTCTTGCTTCTCTAAATACACATATGGGACTCATCAGTACAACCTTCTTCTAATCATTAAAGGAATGTCAAACCTGAGATGGGAAACAGTCTTGAGACAAACAAGAAAACAAAATAAAAGCCATAATAATGGAAGTAAAAGAAAGATGCAAGGCAACAGTGAAGCAGGAGATGTTAATAAATCAAGAGGCGTCAAGTGCATTAACTGAAAGTGGGTGTAAGATGGAGATGTTCATCTCTTCTAAGCAATGTTGGCCAGCAACAATAACTCCAGCATCTACAAACTGAGACAGAATCTTTGTCTAATATAATAATGTTGCAGTAGCCTTCAGTCTTGACCTGCTCAGTCTGTTGAACAACTTCCTTTATTAAAAAGGTTTTAAGTCTGTGTAACCAAATAAAACTCATTGTTTTTCCTCACTGGCAAATCCACAGCATAATCAACACTGTTTGTGTGTTTATGATAGAAGTCTTTCCAGACCACAAATAAAGAATACAACACCAGTAGTGTCTTGTCTACTGATTGGATGTTGTTTTTATTTGAAATTATATTAACATACCATTCTCCTTCCCAAATGAGTATACTAACAAGAAATTGATACCTCCTAAGAGTCTTCATGGTATTGGTGCATTTCAACTCCAGGTAATGTGATTGGCTATTGGCCGAGTAATTCCTGGGTTCCTGGCTGGGCAGACAGCTACCTGGTAACATCCCTGTCAGCCACAAAGCTGGCATGATACAATCTCTACACATCTTCAGTCAGCATGGAGAATGAATCTTCCCTCAGGTATCCCAACTGCCTATTTCCTAACTCAACTCTACAAGTTCACAAAGAACTATGGAGAACAGCAGGAGTTCCTTCTTTCAATGTCTTGAAGCAAAGGTGAAGTCCTTAAATCTTATGCTGAATAAACTCCTATCAGCTTCTGGTGGCCATGTTTACCACATGCCTTTGTTTCCACTCCCACTTTTGATTTCACCAGCTGTGGCAAGTACCTGCACCCCAGCTGCATTCTTTAGGATGGCATTTGCCACACACTCTCTTACAAAAATGTTACTGGACTCTCCAGCAAACTGCAATTCCCATTTCTCCCCACAGTGAAACTCATGCCCAATAGTCCCCTACCATTCGTGCGGATTCCTGCCTGCCCACATCTGCAGCCACCTGACACCTCAGTCCAGCCTCACAGCTCTTTCCTGCACGACATGGACAGCAAAGCCTTCAACATCTGAGAGCAGGTCTGGATGAAGGAGTCACTATAGACTATTTTTATTTGACAGAGAAAACATCTGCTCAGGCAGGCAAGAAAACTTACTTTATATAGTTAACACACCAGCACTGTATATATAGAGTCTGCAAGCAAATGAAGACAAACAGCTAGTTTTTGTTTTTCTGATGATGAGCCAACCATAGCTGTTTACTTCCAAAGTTCCTAAAGAAAACCCCAACAAAATTCAGTGTAGATTTCACAGCTATTTAGTGGGTTTCTTCACAGCCCTGTATCAAGGCAGAAGATACTTCTAAGATGCTATACTGCAATAATTACTGATCATTTACATACTATTCCGAGCTGCTGGGAGGGGGAAAAAAAAAAAAAAAAAAACTTCCTGCACCATGTGAACAAAGTATTCCTGCCAAGAAATTAACACAGAGCTGAACTGCAGGTTTCTTGATGGCAGCGTTCTATGGGTAAGAGCAAGTCGTGGATAAATCTGCTGAGGAACCGACAGCAGTGCACTGTTCTTCCGAGAAATGTCCAAACAAGGAGCTGACCTCTCAAATCCAATACTCAATATTGCAGACAACCCACGTTAGTGAGAGCTGCCTGTCCAGTATCTGGCACACGACCTCCCCGAAGTAAGTAGGGTATTACATATAGATAAAAACCGCCAGCGAGTGAAACTGCCGTTTGACTCAAGTGGGAAAACGTTTAATGCTGGCAAAAGCTTCATAAACCGAAATCTGCACTGAATTACATCTAAGTGTATTTTTCTTCCATTGGAGGGGCGGGGAAGCTGCCAAGAGCTGCTACAACGTTACTGCAACACACGCGAACTCCGCTGAGAGTTCATTGCAGAAAAGAACAGAAAGAAACTATCCAGTGGAGAGCGCGAACTTTCTGCTGGCTTGGCCCAGCCCGGACTCACTGGCGAAGAGCCCCTCGGCCCGCCCCGTCCCGCTCCCCGACGCCCGGGGCGAGGGAGCGGGGCCGGGGCTCGACGGGACCGCTCTCCCCGGCCGGCCCAGCACCGCAGCCACCGAAATAAAACGTGCTTCGTAGTAAACAAACGCGTGCTTTAAATTTTTCCCCATTTCTGGAGGTTTCTTTCTCCCCTGGCCGGCGAAGCTGCCCGCTCCCCCCGCCGCCGCCGCCCCGCTCCCCCCGCGCCCCCCGCCCGGCCGAGGCTACTCACGGGCGCGGGCCGGCGGGCAGCTCTCCGGGGCTGCGACCGTCTGGCGGCGGCGGCGGTGCCTCCGCCCGCCCTCCTGCGGGAATGATGTCAGCGGCGGCTGGGTGTGGAACCAGGAGAACTTTCAAAAGTCCCCCCCGGCCGCTCTCGGCGGGGGAGGGATGTGAGCGTGTGTGTGTGTGCGCGAGAGTGTGCGGGCGCGGAGGCAGGGAGGGACGGACGGACGGACAGGGCGCGCACAGGAGAAACTTTCCCCGCCCGTTCCCACTCGGCGGCGGGCGGGCATCCAGGCGTGCCGCCGCCCGACCCTCCCCGGGGGCGTTCGGCCCTCCCCGGGGCGCTCTGCCCGCCGTCCCCAGCAGCCAGGGCCAGTCCCCGCAGCGCTGGCCCCGCCGGCCCCCGGGATGCCAGGGGCCGGGCTCTCGGCCCGCTCCCCGGGCTGCCCCCGCCTTCTGCCTGGGCTGAGCCTCCCGGAGCCGTGACCGCTCCGTACCGAGCGCGGGAGGCGGCGGGGCCTCGTCCCGCGGAGCCGCGCACGGCGAGGGGCGGCGGTGCCCCCCGTTAGCCTGGGCAAAGGACCGATGGCAGTACCCGATGTTAGCCGGGCGAGGGCTTTACCCGGGAAGGACAGGGCGACGCCCAGGGCGGAGCCCTCTCACGGGAGCCATAGCGGGGGAAAGCAGCCGCGACTCCCAAAGCGGCCGGGGACAGCTGCGGTGGCGGCGCCCGGTGTGGAGCCCGTGCCGAGCAGGGGGTCGGGAAGGCGCCATTTCAAGCCGGCCGTGCTTGGGCCGCTCCCGCCAGGGCCTCCCGCCCCTCAGCGCCGGGCCCAGGGCCGGCCGAGCCCCTGCCCCCGGCGGGACGGCCCGAGCGGGGCCGGCCGAGCCCCTGCCCCCGGCGGGACGGCCTGAGCTGCGCTGGCCGCCGGCGGCGCCGCTGAGGGACGAGCCCGGGGCTGCCCCGGGCGGCAGCGAGTGCCATGTTAGGGCAGAGCCGCCCTGGCCGGGAGCCCGGCGCGCCAGGCTCGGCCCGCTGCTGCCTGGACTTGTTCGTCACGGAGGAAAACGTGTGTGTGGAGAGCTGAAGAAAGCTCCGCTCGTGAAGCCGTCCCTGGGCAGCGCAGGTGAGAGCGGGGTCACTGCCCGCCGCTCTCCTGAGGGGTTCACCAGCCACCAGTGGCAAACATCAGTCACCAGCTGTGCGCGTTTCCAGCTTGGTTTTCGCAAGGCCTTCGTCAGCGGGGCCATGGTATTTACCGTGACTCACGAGCAGGCTGAAGACCGTAATTCGGCTTTTTGGCTGCCTTGCATGTTTTGCTGTTGGTGCAGCCTCTTTGCTTGCTCAGATGGCTAAAAGGTCTCACCTGCCCTTACCACAGTGTGATGTTGGAGAGGAAATCTGGCTGTTCCCTTGCGATTGCCAAGCTGTCTGCTCTACATTGTTTTCCTTTGTGTCTTGCCCTCTGTTGCAGTTCTGCACAAGTTGCTGTCAACATTTGCTTTGGATGTTACCTAAAAATCCAGCAGACCGTGACTCTTTTGGTTCAGACTGTACGTGCAAGTTTACGAGCAGTGTTTCCCAATCCCAGAGATTACCTGTTCTGTAAGAACTGTAGTGAATTCCAGCAACACCATCCCTATTCCTAGAGTCTTTACACAAATAGCAACTATTATGGTGAGCAAAAACACTGTGTTGGTCACTACTCAAAAACTAGTAGCATGGCCCTACTTCATTGCACCTTCATTTTTTCTGAAGTGCAGTATTAGTACTCTCATACAGCTGTTAGGAATCTCTCACCTGGCTAAAAAGCAGAATTACAGGAACACTATGAAAGAGTTGCTTTGTCAGCCTAAGCACCACCAACTCTACCAAACACTGCAAGCAATTCAAATGGGGTGGATGGCATTTGGTGTCATGGCAATCTCTTACAGAGCCAGCACTCTGATGCTGGCTTTAGTTCTGTTGTAACTGCCAAACATCTTGTGTTCATGATCACATTGGAATCATACACAAGGATATCCAGTGCCATAAACAGTCCCCTCTGTTCACTAAAATTTACGTTTCTTTATGCTCATGCATTCCAAGTTTCTGGATAGGAGAGACTGGCACTTAAAGTGGTGGCTGCATCTTCATTTGCACAACACCTAGTTTCTGGTAATTGCCTTGAGGTTAGACTGGAATGGGAGTTCAAAGTGGCTCTCAGGGGAGATGTTCATAGCTCTGGGGCTGAAGGAGCAAAAATGAGAAGCTTATGAGTATCGGTGAAGGAGACAACGCTGCTTGTCAGTTCCCAGGGATTTCAGGAAAGTGGTATCTCAGGCTGAGCCAACCATAGCATGACAGCCTGACTTCCACTGAGCAGAAGTATTAGAGCTGAAGTCACTTAAACATTCCCCTCATACAGAGATAAGTTTGCAAGTGGAATATGACAACAAAACACTTGATTTTTAAACCAAAGATATTGCTTACAACTCAAGGTACTAGAAAGAAGTTAATCGTGCTTCATTATGCACTGCATTTGAGGTGCTGCTTGTTAATTAGTACAGAATATTGTCCCTATAGGAAAACATTTACTGTTAAAAATAGTCTCCTTTCTTCTCCCTCAATGCCTCATACTTTCATTTTTAATTGTTGAATAGTTGTCATCCATAGTTTATCTTAGCTAGAAGCTGAATAAATACTTTTAAAGCAGTATTAATACACTGCCAGATGACTACAGGCTTTTCCTGGAAACAGATTCTCCAGATTCTGCTTTTTGGGCTTGTGTTGGGCTGTTGTGCTTTGAGAAATTTGTTTTGTTTTGTTTTTTCCACTAATGCAGTGCTAAGTATATGAAAGAGGTGTTGACCTTTTTCCTGCCTTTCCCTTCCCTAATTTGCATGAGGGATGGTGATGTGAAGGAAAACATGTTATATCCAAGTACTCCCTTCTACTTTGGTAAGTTGACAGCGAAACTGTTTGAAAGCAAAGTCACTGACAACAGAATTCCTAGTTACAAACACAACACAAGCCATGCCATTCCATGCCAGTTCTTCCTGCTTGTCTTGCCGTGTCCTGGACAGTATCTTTGAAAGCAGCCAGAATTCATGAATGAACAGAGGTATCTCTCCCACTTCCCACTACCAGCTGCCATGCAGTGAATACAATTTACCTGTATATTTGAGATAAGCCTTTTTTTCCAGTAGTTAGAATTCCCTTTTACACAGGAGGAGCTTTCAGAGCAAAGTCTGAAAGTGCAGGCTGAGTAACCATTATGACCAGGAGAGGCTGTATAATGGAAATACAGGCTCAAATATTGATCTTACTGGCATGGTGTGCATTGGATGGCGAAAGTTCAATGTGAAACATTGATTTACAATTTGCAGATATGTAAATGGACCAGCAATAGAAGTCTTGATCTCATTAATTTGTAGTATAACAAGTGGAATAATAATTTGGAATTTTTTAATTAACAGTGATTACATAGCTACAGTTTATGCTTTATTATGTATCTGTCAAGATGATGAACAAGTTCAGTGTTTTTGTAGCTAGCAGGGATCAGGGCATGCTCTGTACAATAAGAGGCTGTAAAACCAGGCTAACAAGATCTTTGGATTTATCTGAACAGGAATACGAGTGAACCTGGAAGAAAGGAACCTCATGATTGCTGCTGACTTCAAGAAAGGGAAGCCTTCAGACTGAGGGACCTGCTGACCAATAGGGTAATTTGCAAGTAATTACTTGTACAACTGTTAAATGGCTTCTGATAAAAATATCTCTGCCTAGACAGGCTGTAATCTGACTGCTCCCAAAATGGAAATACTATGCCAAAACTCCTAATAAGAGGAATACAAGGCACCATCCTCTACAGGCATCCTTGTAATACCAATCCGTTAGGTTTTCTCAATGAAAATCAGTGTACCAATGAAAGGCTTTTAGCACTGTGACAAAACTGACACTGTATTTTTCTCCAAGAATCTGTGCGAGAATCCTCCAGATTATTGATTCAGAGTATACAACACTAGACCCTTTCTGTGCTTACTTTTCAAAAAGAAGTTATATTTACTGTCATATCAAAATAAGTAATACTGATGAGCTGGTGCTGATTGGGAAGTGATTTCATCAATGAAACTGAGTTCAAATGTAGGCTTGTATGGCAGTGCTGCCATTTCTATAATTGAATGAATAGGAAGTGTGCTGTAGGACGATTTTATCATTGGACAATTTTGTAAGGGGCAGGGTGGAGAAAACAATGAGAAAGAAGAGAGTGACATGGACCTTTCCTGTTCCATGGTTTTTTAGAAGTCCATCCAAAGGAGCTGCTATGCCATAATTTCATTAGTCCCTTAAAAGCCACTGAGCCATAAAAAGGTTCTCACAGCTTCATCTCCCTTTTCCTTTCCCTCTGCAAAGATTAGAGGGCTCTTTGCTTTCATCCCTAAGAGCCCAGGTATGCTTGTAGAAAGTGTCTCAGATCTGTACAAACCTGAGTATATCCTTGGTAGAGAACCTGACTCACATACCCCTTCCCACTCCAGCCTTGGGAATGTTTCCTCCTCCCCGTCAAAGAAACTTTGGGACATTAAGCAAGAGCAGCAGCTTCCCAACAATTCTTAACTCCTTGAGAACTGAAGTCCTTGTTCAGGCTTGCTGAGTCTAGAACAAGGAGCTTGGAAGGAGTTCTGACAAACTTACAAAATCCTGAGGGATCAGAAGACATTTCCTTTTTCTCTTTCCCTGCTTCCATCACTTATTGTTCTTCACTGCCTCTTGCACAAGTCAAAAAATATCCTGAAAATTAATGTCTTTAGTTGGCTGCAGTTAGCCTGTGCCAAAACAAGTGAAAGACTTAGGCATAAACAGCATGGATTTTCAGGGAGCTAGTTCCATGGTTTATACAGCAATATATATAGGAGATACTAATTCAAATGTTTGTTTACCATATTGATCTGCAGGATTCACAAGTCTGTGGAGATGACATTCAATAAAAAGAAAGAGTATACCCTTCCTTTCTTCCCCACTGTTGGGTGTTCTCCTGGAAAATGCTTTTTTTCTGTTGATGTTATAATTACTTTAAGAAAATCTATAACAATTTCTATCAAAAAGTAGCCAAGGCAAACTGTAGTGGTGCCCCTGGAAATGTTATTACTGGATCAAACAAAGCTGTTTGCCAGTGCAGTGGTCATATTATAAGAACTTCTAAAAGCAGTGCCTCAGAAAATGGTTATGGACGAGAGTAGCAAAAGCATTGAGTCCAGGGACCTTTAAATCAGAGGGTATTTTGATGCTGTTTGCTACTGGATCATGTCTCTTCAGCCCGTTTACAGAGTTTTTCTGTTTAGTCAAAACTTGGCCAGACAATGGTAAATTAAAAATTAGCTCTGTAACTGGATCTAGCTATTAAAATGCTTTAACATTAGGATTTAACAATCCTAGCTTTGTTTGGAAAAGAAAAGGAAATAAACTGGCAAGGATTAAAGGCAAGCTGCAACAAAAAAAACCCCAAAAAATGGCAGAGCCTCTGAAGTACAGTGCAGTATGTCAAGGGCTTAATACATTACAAATAAATCTGTGTGTTGCTTACCATCCTGCCATAACAATTTCAGAGCAACCCAACCCTCCAAACAGAGCTTTACAAATCAAATACAATAGAAAAGATCTTCTAACCCATCACTCTGCTAGAGATAGGAATACAGGAAACTAAATTGTATTATTACAGAGGGGTAATAAGGCTTTGACAACAGAAAATTTGCTGTTATTTGAAGTCTGCAGGAGTGTGCAGTTGGAGTGGCAGGACTAGAATTTCATTGTACAAACAAAATCCAAAAGAAGGTCAAAGTACCCTCCCTACAAGACGACACTATTTTGAGAAGTAGACACTTGAACTGCTCAGAGGAAAAAATATATTTTGTCACTTTGGCTATTGACCTTGTAATCAAAAAAAAGCACAAATCTTTAGATCACTTTAAATCATTTAGAATTAATTAGAAAATATGGTGTTTTCTTCTCCAAGAGAACTACTCACTCTCAATACACTACAAACAACATCACATATTTAGAATGCAAGGAGTAAAGAGATTTTCATCTGATCTGTAAAGTAAAATAAACTACTTAGCATTTTTATTTCCTACGAGTGGCCAAACAAGAAGACTGAACCATTTGCAGCCAAAGCTGAGTGACAAGCAGCTCCACCAGTGAGGACACTGTTTCTGTATGGATCAGTTCTGCAGAGCACACAGGTAAATAAACAGGAACTCTGAGCCATCAGTGAGATGGTTCTGCTTCCTTCCCCATGGAGCAAACCACAGCAGTCCAGCAGAATTCTCACTCAAATAGCAAGCCTGCTGTGCAGATGCACTTCTCTCTATATAAATTTGTGCACATCTATATTGTACACTAGCAAATATGTACACACAGAAATTCAAATCCAGGAACTGGATAATCTGAAGAGAATTTGGGGGTTAGCATATTTTCTGAAGACTGGCCCACACTGCAAAGATTCTAGTTCTATATATCATTTGGAAATCCATCTTTGTTTATTATTATGATGTCTCCATGCATGTGTTAGCTCCTTCTAAGTGTGTGTTAGAAAAACACAATATTGTTACTCCTACTGAATTCTTATGTGATTTTAAGTATTTTAATGGCCACTTAATCCCACAGGAAAGCAGTACAGAAAAGGGAGAAAACCTTTTCTTGGTTTTCTCTTCTTTCTTGACTTGCTGAAGTCAGTGGAATATGCATTTAACTGAGAGAGCATTGGGGTGCTCTGTGAGACATGGACATGGTGATGAACCAGAGTCTGCCTGCAGATATGCATTCTTTAATCTCACTTACTTAAGTGGATGTTGCCACAGGCAAAATTTGGACCTGTGTACTCTTAAACTAGAAATTGTTTTTATAGTGATTGCAAGTATTAATACTAAATATGCACAGCATGATCCCTGTCATTAATAAGATCTAAGCTTTTAGTGCATTAAAATTTTATTTAAAAACTTAAATTTGAAGTAGAAATGATTCTTACAAATTTTGCATTTTAAATCCTGGTAAGTAAACAGTGCATAAGGGTATCAGGAAACAGCAGTGTGTTGTAACTCTTGCAACATTGTTGCAAGTCTCAGACATTTACTGTTTTCTCAAAGGCAGTCATAGAAACATGAGAAAGCCTTTTACCCTCATATTTAAAATAAATAAATAAATTAAAAGTATTTGTCATCTAAAGGAAGCTCAAAATTCATTTTTTGAAACCTATAATTATTTAATCTTAGAATAAAATATGTTGAGGCCTGGCACAATGATTTTGGATGTAGGCACTTGCCAATACTAAAATGTTATCAGAAGGGTCTTCACAAAAAAGAATTAATTTCACAAAGCAGCTGAATCTGTATTATAATAGCTGGGATTTGTAGATGTATTCTGGTGTGGGGACTTTGGGAAAGAAGCAAAGACTAGAGCATTGCAGCAGACTGTAAAGATCTGGCTGATATAAAGAGAGATAGATATAATCTGGTTGATATAAAAGGAACTAGAAATAGTGATTCGTTTAACAAAGGACTGTTAGTGACTGGAAGATCTGAGGCTGAGGAGAGGACCATGGAGGGTCAGATCAGTCTGTACCAGGCTTGTGGAGCTGGGTGTGTACAGCCCTCCCTTTTCACTCTGGCCCAATTCCTGCTTCCACAGAAAGGAAACACAAGTCAGTCAAAAGGAAATCTGAGTGTGCTCCTCCAGGCTGGCCAGTTGTCCAGAACTGACATCTGCTCTTCATTATAGCAATGGATTAGCTGGGCAGTTTGAACAGCGTCAGTGGGAGAGATCTCCACTGTGTTAGGACTTAGATCAAGGAGCAGGATTTTGTTAAAAGAAGGAGCAGCATTCTCAGTTTTAAATAAAGATTATTAAAGTTGTAATTTTTTACTTTTAATTTATAAGAAAGTATCATTAGGATGTTCAGGAAATGAAATGGGATCTGTCCAAATAAATTTTAGATAACTGAAGGTGCATGAAGTACTCTCCTACAAAAGCTAGGGAGAACAATAGTTATAAGGGCATAATCTTAATGGTTCCTTCATTCCTCAGATTGTAGATTATTTAAAAAAATTAAATTATCATATTATCAATATGTGGAGCATAATCTCCTGCTGATGGGAGTCGAATTCTCCTCTGGAAGCAAGTGTTTTTCTGGGAAAACTGTTCTGCAATCAGAACAAATCAGTTTGTTCTTCACTTCCAAACCTTGTAGGACTGCTGCAGTTTCACTGCAGTGCTGCTCTGCAGGGGGTGGTGGAAGGTAAAGGTCTTGTCCTTAGCAGCCTCTTATGTACGTGGATGCTGTTGTAGTTACCAGATCAAACAGCCTTTAGCTGTTGTGAAAATACAGACATGACAACACTTTGTAGGTGCAAATGGTTGTGGGTTTGGTGGGATTTAGCAACATTCTGTCATCAGCACTGAATTGCCTGAGTTCAAAAGCTGTACAGGACTTCTGAATTGTTCCTGAAAGAATATGTGAGATCTGTTGGGATGAGTCATTTATCCAGTGTGTGTTCTCATCTGAGCTTCCTCATTAGTCTTATCCATTCATGGTTTTTTGTTTTGAGTTTCTTCATTCAGGTTGGGATGATGTTGTCCTGGGTAGCTTGTTACCACATAAGGAAGCAGTGCATTGACTCTTCAGCTTGCAAACTTCTGGTTTATATATATTTTTGTATTTTGGCAAGCTCTGTATTTTTGAACACCTATGAATGGAGTGGAGACTGGATTTTTATGTGTCAGTTCCTCCCAGTGGAACTGCTCAGTGCCTGATGCTGCAGTACCTGTTCTGCCTGAGAGGCTGCTGTCACAGTGGGGCACCTCCAGTCATCATCCCAAAGGGGATTGTTTCATCTCCCTTTTCACCCACATGTTCTGTTCTCTTAGCTACCAGACCAGCCACCATTCAAGCTTGGTTAGTGGGGGCTAGGACAAAGCTAATGCTGCCCATTCAATTCAAAGAAGCTGTGCTGTTTTGGGGGTTTTTTTTTATTATATGTTTAGAATTAAATGCAGCTGTTCATCATTATGAACAGGTTTGACTCAACCTGGTAAGCACAGCTTTCCACTTAAGGCCCAAAAGGGTATATATATGCAAGATCCTAGAGTAGCATTAAGTTTTTCCTTCTTCCTTAGAAGGCCATTTCCCTTACATGAGAAGAGCAGATTTTTTTCTAATCGTGCATTACAAAGATGGTTACTGAAGTTCAAAAAGATATGGAGTATTTGAGAACTTTGAGTCTTCTTTGTTGCTGAATTCTTCTGAATGAACCATAGTAAGCTGTTCGTTCTCCTTTAATTGAAAGCCTATTCCATAGGCTCTTAAATTACAGTTGAAAAAAATGTTTCTGTTCCTTCTCTCATATTCCTTTATTATGCACAAGCTTACTGCCACCATAGTCACTTACTGCCCCAATTTATCAATACTTTCCCAAAACCACATGTAACAATCCTCATTTCATTTCATGTGTATATATTAATTTCCTCTTGTGTTAAATCTGGAGTCTCTGTCCAACTCTCAGAGTTGCCTGCATTGGTTGCTGACTGATTGTCCCAGTAACAGGCAAGGAGCAAAGTGAGTCAGAGCTGCTGAGGTAGCTCAGATGAACATCCTGGCACTGGTTCTGGGGATGCCCAAATATCTCCCTGCCTTGCTGGCTCCACCAGGTGCTGAGCTGGTCCTCACAGCAGGATAAATAAGGGGTGAGAAGGAACTGTGGCCCTGGAACAGGAGGCAGTGAGGCCACTGAAGGTACACAGCACCACTCATTTTCTCCACTGAGGCTGTACCCTAAGCAAGGAGCTTCTGCTTATTAGGACAGCCACCAGCATTTTAAAAATCAGCTTCCTCTTTGGAGTTAGCTGCACTTAGTGTGTGCTTCAGGTAAAAACTTAACTCAAACATGAACAGGAAGGACTCCTCTCTTTTTTGCAAACTACAGTGTCCTGTACAGTGTCAGTTTAATGTCTTCAGCTCAAAGCATGCTGCTTGTGTGCTAACAAAATGCACTTGCAAATCATTGCTAACACCTGAGAACAAAATTTACTTTGGTTTCCCCACTAAGTTAAAAGTATAACACTTATATTTTAAAAAATAGCTTTAAATTAAACACTTTTTTACTCATAAGTGAGAGTCTATGAGTGAGGGTGTTGTGAAGTTCTGAACCCATAGTCATGTTCATGTTGAATGCCATAAACTGCTCATTGCATTCTGTGCAGGATGATTCACTTTTTCCAACTACTTCAGTGTTGTACATATGGAATCTGTTGTATATTGTCAGCCAGTGCTGCACTATGCTTCATCCCCTTGTGTATATAAACCATTCTGAGTAATTCAGCCATTCCTGTAATATCCTTATTTCTGCAGTGTTCCTCTCAGGAAAGAGAAGGCAAGGCTTTTTGATACTTTATTTTACAATCTAAGTAATCTTTTTGCAATCTAATAATATATTTAACTTTATCGTAACAACTACTCCAAGAACACAGAGCATTATTTGATGCTATGTTAACTTGGACAGTTTGACTTCAAAGCACTTAGCTTGTGATCCTAAAATTGTTCCCTTTTGAGATTGTGTGTTCTGCTTTGGGTTTTCTTAGATATAACAATATCATCTTTGATCTTTTTAATCCCCTGCAAGTTTTGACCGTCACATTTGTAGAAGATAAAAGCGTCTTCCTGTGGCGTAAGGTCTTCTCATCTGCCTTAACCTTTCAGTGTTTGGCAAACGGGATGAAAGCTTTTATTTGCATCCAAACAAAAGTTTAAAGCAATCGACTGTCAATAAAGCTGCTGGCAGCTGTTCCAAAATCCTCACGACAGTTTATAGATAGCCAAGGCTGATTGGCACTGCTGCTGAATTCCTGAGGAGGGTGGAATTGCAACCAGATCCAGTGGGTGTGTTGTGAGGAACAGGCCCACGTGGATGTGCATCTTCTCATTTCTTCTGACATCTAGCCCAGGACTACAGTAAGCTCTCATTTTTTGTTCAAACCTTTGGATGTTGCAGTTGTTAGGCACCTTTTTTTTTTTTTTTTTGGTCTGGGTCTGTACTGAAAGCAATAGCAGCATCACCTCTCAGATTAAGCCTGATTTTCAAACTCTGTGTGAATAGCTTTTGCAACCTCCTTCCTTTGGTTATGTCTGTGACAGACAAAGCACTCCCAACTTCTTGTAGCTGTGTCCAAACAGGGAATTCACAAATATATGCCATAAATTAAGGTATAGCATAATGAAATAACTCTTAAAATGTTGAATCACCTGTGCTGAAAACATTGAAGACCAGGGCTGGAGAGTCATTCTCTCACCCTCCTTCCTCACATGACGCAAAACCAGCCTGACAGGTGAGAAACAGGCTTTCTGGTGTGGTTTTTTTGCCTGCTTTGATAGTGCCTGCAGCCCTGCCAGGTGCAGGGTGTGGCTGCATGGGAGCTGAACTGCCTTGTGCTGAGTTGTTTATCTTTGCTGGGAAACCTGCCTCTACCAACCTGTGGTAGGGAACTTTGGGCTTAGACACTGTGCTCAAAGAAGACCACCTGTGGTGGAAGGAGTCCCATCTGCTGCAGTGGAGGTGTATCAGTTCATATGGAATAATTAAACCCATAATGAAAAAGTAAGGATCCATCCCTTTGGAATATACCTTTTTTGTTGTTCTCTCCTAATTGCTAAGTGTAAATGTTACGGGCTTCAGTAGCATCTGAGTGAATAATGCTCTCCACCCTTCCAAAAGCAGAACTGTTACTTTGTGAACATCCTATACCTCCTACTGTTTTCTGCACTTTTAGAATAAGTAGTGATGTGGGGTTTGGAGGGTTTTTGTGTATATCTAAAAAGGCCTACAGTGCTAAGACTAGCCTTGAAGGCCACATTTGCCAGGCCCATGACCAGCAGTACAGCCAGCTGAAAAACAATGCCACTGCATTAAACCCTGTAATAAAGTACTGCAGGACCTTTACTGTTAAACAGGATATTTGCATGTCAGTAGATATTGGGATGCAAAATTTTTGTTTCATAAACAAATTAAGTTTCAATATAAACAGACTTCCAGGTTTTGTTGTGTTAATGGGCTTGAGGACATTGATACCAGCCCTGAGGAAGAAGACGTGGGGTGTCGGTGGAAGAGGAGCTCAACCTGGCCCAGCAATCACAGCCCAGAAAGCCAAACGTGTCCTGGGCTGCAGCAGGAGGAGACTGTGCCCTCTCTCCTGCAGAGCTGCCTCCAACTCTGGGCCCCCAACACAAGAAGGATGTGGAGCTGTGGAAGCAATTCTAGAGGAAGCCATGAAGCTGCTCCTAGGGCTGGAGCACCTCTGCTCTGGGGACAGCTGGGAGAGCTGGGGGTGTTCAGTCTGAGGTAGAGAAGATTCTGAGGAGACCTTTGACCTCCTCCAGTGCCTAAAGGGTCTCCAAGAGGCTGGAGAGAGACTTTTGGAAAGGACGTGCAGTGATAGGACAAGGGGTAATGGCTTCAAACTTAAAGAGGGAAAGGTTGGATTTAAATATAAGGAAGAAATTCTTCCCTGTGAAGGTGGTGAGGCACTGACTGGCACAGGTTGCCCAGTGAAGTTGTGGCTGTCCCATCCCTGGAATTGTGCTTGGAGCAACCTGGTCTAATGGAAGGTGTTGTAATCAGATGATCTTTAAGGTGTCTCCCAGCCCAAATCATTCTATGACAGGAAATTCTTTTTTTAGTCTTCTCTGTGTTATTTGTGTCCTGTCTCCCCCTCAGTCTCTTATTTCATCTCACATGGAAAGTTAGGAATACATTAGGATGAAAGTTTTTGTTTCAGAAAAGGGAAAGAAAAGCAATCTCATTTTTTTCCTCATGCTTTTCAGAAGCATGGGGAAAGCAGCCTTATAAGTTTATCCAAAGACATATAAAACACTCTTATAAATTACTTATGTAGCGTGAGGAACTGCAGGAGCCTGTTTCTTTTGAAATCTTGCAGAATGCAGTATTGCCTTTCAGATCTTGATCTTGCAATGGAATACTAATGTAAACTCTTCTGGGGAATTTTCCTAATGGCTTTACCTAAAATGACTGCTTTACATAGAATACATAAAGGGAAAAATACTGACTTGTCAAAATTCAAATAATTTTGTGGGAACAAATAATTTCTTGAGGTTTTTGACAGGGAAGCAGCTTCTCAGTTGAATGAGAAATCCACTGCATGTGCCCCTGTCCACTGAATTTGGCTGTCTTAAAGTCTCTGCTTGCAGTTCTGCTGGCAGCCTTGCTTGGTAACTAATGTGTCAGGTTTTTATTCTCACCTACTAAGGTTGTTTCATTTCTTATCTGTGCTAGAAACGCTTCAGGACAGAACTGAGACTGTTTGTAGTCTGCTTAAGCAACTGCACTGGTTCGGATTCCTTCCCTGCTGTTCCCAGCCTATGCCAGGTATCTGCCCTGGGAAGTGTTTGCCAATCATCTGGGAGTTGGAGAGACAGGCTGAGGATAAGGCTCCTGTTCTGAACTGATCCACCCAGTTCTCACTGCATCCTTCCTCTGCACAGCCTGTCTCTGAGGATGTTTTTCCTCCAGGCTGGATCAGCATACACATGTTTTGTTTTCTTTCCTGTCTTCCATTAAAAGAAAAAAAGAAAATGAAAAAGAAAAAAAAAAAAGAAGAAGAAGAAAAATGGAGGATTAGTAACACCTGTTTCATCTGCATGGAGAACAGGGCACTCAAATCATGTGGTGTGGGACCGTTGTCCTCTGCAAGGAGCGTGGTACCACCACCCCTGCAGTTGTAGGCAGTTCAGTAAGATGCTGTAGCAGGATGCTTTCAGGATGCTGTCAGTTTATTTCTGTCCTTTTGGACTGCATCCCAGCATCAGAGGCTTGAATATTCAAACCTTTTCATACCCTGCTGCTTTTCAAGTTCACAAAGGTAGTAGCTAATACTGTTTTAATTGAAGTCAAATGGTAGAATATGTTCAATAATTTGGGACTGCCTGATACTTTCCAGCCTTTCAAGAAAGATTCAATCTCTTGGAACCATTTGCTTTGCTGTGAGGAGGACCTTGCCAGTATGATGGTTTATACATTTCAACATTTCCATTTTGCAGTTTTTCCAGAAGATGCTGATTTTTTCCCCCTCTTTTCTTAGATAAAAAGAAGTCAGACACTTGAAATGAAACCAAAGCAAAAGAATTTTAAAAGCTGACTGGAGCAGGAATGTTTGGTTTCAGTTTGTTGCTTCCTGTTCTGATCATGAAATTTGATTAAAACTTGGTTTAAAGATAACAGCAACCCCACAAATCAATGTATGGTGTATTAATGTCTGCTAACTCTTCTTTTTAAGAAGGGATGATTATAGACTCTGTCTTTGAGGGTTTTTAGTACAGAGGAGACATTTCAGTTGCCAAGATCATAGTTCTTGTTCTACTTTTTCTCTTTTTCTGTTTTGGATCAAGCAAAGAATGAGTCTGTAACATGTAGTTCTCACTGAAATTCACAGACTAAGGGTTCATTTTTTTCTGGGAAAAAGATGGTGAAGGCATTGGTCTGAAAAAAAAAATTACTCTGCTGTACTGAGACTGATTGTACTGAAAAAACAGCTTCAAGTAAAAAGACCTATTTTATTATTATTTGAAATTTAAAACTCCATTGATTTGTTTAGTAAGATTCCCTTATTGTTTCCCAACTTTGTAATCAGAGAAGTCTTGTGAGGAGACTTTTAAAGAAATGCTAATATTTGTCACAGAAGAGTGAGAATTCTACAAAATGGTTGGTTTGGGTTGGTTTTTTTTTTCCCATAAGTCATAAGACTCTTTCTTGTAGGATTTTTTTTTTTTAATGTATTTATGTTTTGTGATTCTCAGCAAGACAAGAATATAACCCCCTAAAGGCATGTGAACAGGATCAAACCCAACATTTACTGTTCTCTAGGTGTATGAGTCAATAGGGATCAATAATTCTTCTGTCTTAGTACTTTCTTTGACAGTGGATTTTAAAATTCTGAAACTTAGAATGAAAGATTAATTTGGCCATAACAGATTCTGCTTTCAGAAATTTTGTATTTCTGCAGGGTATGTTCACACTTGTCTAAAATTCAGTTGGCCTTGCTTGCTTTGGGAAAAATCCTCCTCAGCTCTGCCCATCTCTTATCACTGATTTGGAGAAGTTTAGTCCACAGTCTTGAATTGTTGCATTTTAATGCCTTCTGGCTGCAAATCAAACGTTTTACAGTGATAACCACCAACAACTCTTTATCAAGCTTTATGCATATAGTGAAACACTACTTTTGTTGTTGTTTTTGGGTGGTTGGGGGTTTTTTAGTGGAAGAGAACAGGACTGGGCTCCTGTTTGTGTTGCAAAGGCAAAGTGTGGCTTTGATTGTTGGTGTGACTGTTGAAGGACTGGCTTGGACAGCAGGTGTGGAATTCCTGCAGGCAGGAGCAGCATTAGCATTAAGACTCCTACTGGTTGGGTTCTAGATAATAATTACACAGCGAAAGTTGTCTGTGATTGCAGGAAAACAAAGAGTGCTTCCTTGCTCTTTGCCAAAGCTCCCCCAAAATACCTCCCTCAAACTTTATACAGATATTTGTTCAAAAATTAGGCTTAATTTGAACCCACAGCAAAGAAACTTAAGCCATGTGTAGCAGTGCCACCTAGTGTAGACTATTACTACTTGGTTTTCCACAATTTTACTGTTCCTGTATCTTGAGTCTATAATGTTCATGAAAATAAACATTACCTGTCCATTGTAGAAATGTGCTTTAAAGGTGAGTCTCTTGAAATATGGGCCAGAATATTTTCTTACATGAGATAACCACTTACCTGATGGCTGTTTCATTCCTCTTTGCTGAGGCAATGACAAAAATAGTTTGAAGTTATCCATGCACAACAAATGTTTGTCATGTTTAGCTTTTAAAACGAGATGGACAGGTAGGATAGAGCAGGAACTGATACTACTCTTGCTCAGGAAATACAAGCGTGACACTGTAGATTTTTCACTGAGAATTGATAATACTGTAAAATTATTCATGGAATAAAGTAGCACTTATTATGACAAAAACTGGTAAAATATGTCTGTCCATCTACATGACAGACTTGATTTGGGAAGTGGAGGAGTAGAAATAAGGTTACAAATTCAAGCAGTAAGTGGTTTATCCTGTGTGAGAATTCTGAAAAAAAACGGACTTAAACTTGCTGTGGGTCTTAGAAAATTGTTGTCATTTATAACTCTCAGCCTAATGGCTGTTCTTGCTGTTGAGTTTTGGCTCCTGACTGGCAAAAAATAGTCCTCACAAGTCTGAACCTTTGTTATGACAAATAAACAAAGACATGGAGTGGGTTTTTATTTTCCTTATAATCCCTCTAAAGATAGACTAATGAAATCTAAAGAAGTTTTTCTGGATTTTCACCAGGCTTAGGAAAACAGACATTCAGTTCTGTGCACCTCTAACCTAGAGGAAGTTCATCACTGCAGCTGGAGCTGGTGGGAATTGCATGTTTTTTCTAGATTCCCAAAGGAAACACTGTCAGCCAAAGTTAGAAATGGCAGGAGGACAGAAAGCAAAAGGCACAATGGCTGGATTTATACTGACATAGTATTTACTCTGCTTTGCCTTCCAAATCAGCTCCTGAAGCTCTTTTCCAGCTAAGAATTGTTTATCTAGTGCTGTCTAGCTTAATACACAGAGACACTTCTGAGGCCACCCAGGGAAAGTGAAAAGCCCTGTCTTGGATTCAGGTGTGCACATGTGCCCTCTTTGACTGCTGATTCCAGGCATGGGAAGGGGAGAAGACCAGCAGGATCCTTGAAGGAAAGATTTATATGAAGGGCTGTTACTGAGAGGGTGATTTATAGTGTATTGATACTCAGGGACTTGGGGTGTTGTGCTGTACAGACAGCACACTACTCAGAGATCTCTTCAGATAATGCTGCCTTGGAGTCCTTTCTTTGAGGGGAAAATGAGATTGTGACTACTGCAGTGCCAAGGTCTGAAATCACTGACAGGGCATGGTGCAAATTTAGTGAGCAGTTCTAACCAACATGCATGGGCATATATCATGTTCTCAAGAAAATCAGATCATGACCTGAAAATTTGGGCACCCACTAGACTGTTTTTATTCCTAGTGGATATGAGGCAAATCTCTTCACAGTACTTCTCTACCAACTGGGGTTTTCTATTATTTTTCTTAGTTGGACCAAAGTGCTATACAAACAAAGCTCCAAATTATATCAGGAACATTCTGGCTCCAGAACTTTGAACTGCATAACTCTCAAAGGGGATTAATGTTTTGGCTGTTATCAGTGAAGGGCATAGACAGTGTTTCTGACTGAGATGAGCTTGGTATTTCACTCACATCATTGGAAGGGGTTTATATTATTAGCTGTAATTCAGTCTCTTGCTATAATATTGTCCTACATATGTATAATTTTGGGTGCCCTGGAGTGGAAGGGCATTCAGGTAGCTCTAAGTCTGTGGTAGCCTAAGTTATTTTTTAAAGTACATAACGTATATTAAGGCATCCATGGCCCTGTAGCTGGTGATCCTGAGCAAATGTTGTCAATGGCAGGAATATTTCAGAGTTCTTCCTGGCACTGATCAACAACTGATGGCTGAGCAAACCAAGGTTGTTGAGTGGAATCCGAAGCATTTTGGAAGGAGCAACACCTTTGCTGCTAATAATTGTGAGTTATCTTACTTTGATTTTACTTACTGATCTAGTGGGGGAGTCATGGCTTGTAGAGAAAAGCAGGTGATCTGATCTAGCTCCTCCCATTCTTCTCTGTTAATATGCTTCTGTGATCTGTGGTTTCTATCACCAACTTGTAGAGGAACATTTCAGGGAACTCTTTTGTTAAAATGTTAGTGTTGCATCACAGGCACCTTTTCTGTTTTCCTCCCCTGGGTTATGCAATAAAAAAGTTTCAAAGGTGCAGCAGAGGTGGAGATAGTAATGGCAATGTCTTCCAAACTCTGTATTAGCCAACCTGGTTTGTTTTGGTGCTCTAGTCTGCATCAGGTCCTTCTGCAGACCCCTTCAGGGCAGTCTTCTGCCACAGCCAGCAAAGCCAGCGAGCTTTGGAAGGGGATTGCTTGAAACCCCATCTCAGAGCTTTGCTTTGACTCTCAAGGGACAACCACATCAAATGGCAAACGTACTCACACGGTTGGTTTCGATCCAGGGCAGATCTGTGGATGCCACACTGACAAACACAATCAGAGATATGTGTTTTGGCCCAGGGAGAATCAAAACAGAACTAAACTGCAAGGGCAAGTTAGGCAGCCTTCCAGGGGAGCCCAGGATAATGACTGGTGTGTCCTGTATCTCACTGGCCTTGCATCACCAGCAGCAGAACATACCAGCTGCTCCGAGGTGGTGTTGTGCTGAGGGATTTCACCTCGTGGGGCATAACTACAGTGTTTGTTTTATTATTTTGCAATATTTAAAAGCCTTCATGGGAACCTAGCAGGAACCTTATGATTTGAAAGGTTACCAGGTTGTCAGGTTTCTTGAAAGCTGGAAAAGCTTTCACTTCCGTTTTCTTCCATTCCTTCTTCCATTCCTTCTTCTTTTCTGCTGTTTTAAGTGAAAGCAAAATACTGATGAAATTTTATCAGCAGTTATAGGGCTTGACTATTAAGGATTTTAAAGAGAAAGTTCAGATAATGTGCAGACATGAAGGTGGTAGAGCTAAATTGGAGTGGAGCTGAATCTTTGAGGTAGTGACAGGCATTAAACAGGGAACCTGTGAGGAGCTGGAATTTTGCCACAAGCAGTTTAAGCAGCAGTGTGTGAAAAGAGAGGCCATCCTTCCCAAGGAAGGGAACAGTTTAATTCTGACTACAAATGAAGTAAAACTGTAGGAAAACTAATTGCCTATGTCTGTTAGCAACTGTACATGAATATTTCGCAAGCAGATCAGAATCTGGTCATTTTTAAGAAACTTCCCCTCATGGTCCTCTGAAAATCAACACTTAGCACAGCTGTTAATGCCCAAAAATCAAAGTGAATGTCCTATGAGGCTACACTCACATTGATTTTATAATTTTATGAACTTACAGCTGTGTATTAATGTTATACATTTCCCTTTCCCAAAAGCATATAACTGTTTTGCTCTTGTCTGAACCAGTATTTTGCCTCTTGAAAATCTCATTCATTAACTCAGATATGCCAATTAAAGAAACAAAAGTTTTGACAGACTTCTCTTTGTTCCAGTTCAAATATTAAGGGAAGCAGTGAGAAAGCCAGTAGATCACACTGAGCAGGAAAGCAACTGCAATTTATAGTCTCAGATAAATGCCCTACTTAAAATCCTTGTGGTTTCCTGTATGAAACTGGGAAGGGGGATTTTCTGGAAGAAAATTGCTTGGTCTTTAGGAAATTCATTCTGCAAACGGCAGTTTTCTTTGTCTGAAAGCTCTCCTGCATTTTGATGGTGATAGTGAAGGTCACTGTTGTTCAGTCCCTGCCATATCTTTTTCTGTTGTAGTATAAAAACCCAAAGCTTCTTTAGTTGTAAATAAATTAGTATAGACGCAAAACCCCTAGTATTTTATAAAGAACTTAGGGTTTCACATCAAATAAGGCTGGAAAAAATTTTTAAGCTGAAAACCAGATTTTTGCTCGCCCACTTGCGAACAGCAGAAATACAATTGAAAAACTAGACCAACACGTTCAACAAAAGACAAATATTCCTTGCCTATTACAGTAGAATTGGACATAAACAAAAGGAGGCAGTGCTATTACCTAGAATGCACCTCTTTGCTCTGACCACATTCGTTTTTTTCCTCCTGCTGATGCTTTGATAAAAACAGTTATTATAAGACCTCCTGCTGACTTCAGAGGGAGCTGCCACAGTCCATGTCCTTGGCTGATCTCCTGTTGCCCCAGCTGGGCTGTGACCTGAACAGTTTGACAGTTTAATTTTTTCAAGGGAGCCCAGCTATGGCATTGATGTTAGAATTTAACTTCGTTAGCTTTTTGTATTGGCTCAAGTATCAGTATTGCCTCAACATCAACATAAAAGAGCAGAATAAGGTGCAGTGGGTAATTCCTTCCTCTGAGCTGGCATTATTTGCTTTCTATGATATCCCAGTCGACTTTACACTGTCTAACTTGGGCACAGCTGTGCTTTGATTTTTCTTTTTTTTCCCCTTATGGCATTACCATATCCTTAGTCACAGCATCTTAATTTAAAATGCTGCTGTGCATTCCAGTTGGGTGGAATTTAACGCTTAGATTTTTAGCTAAACTTCACATCCCTAGAGGCTTTAGAGTTTGAGGGTTTGTTTTTTTTTAGTTAAAGAATTGCAATGCCAGTCAAGCAATATTTTCCCAGGCTGTCTGCCACTGATGCAAAGTGGAACACTCAGTTTATTGATAGCATAGGGTAATGCCCTGCTCAAGGAATTGCCCAATTCAATGGCAGAAACTGAGGAGCAGCTTGATTATTAGTCAGTTATGTTATGGGAACTATCTGAAATCTTGGCTGCTACTCCAAGAAACTACTCAATAAAAATAAGTATGAATCAAACCACAACACCCCCGCCAAACCCCCACCACTCCCACCCAGAGAAACCCAGTTGTGATACTGAGAGCGTGGACAGGGTGAATGTATTTTGACTGCTCTGTCCTGAATGGATCACAGAACTGCACTTCCACTTCTTTTTAGTTAGACAAGCACAGTTGTGTTTACTATTCTGAGTATAGAAGTCAACACACTTCACATTTCTGGAAAACATTCAAGGATTTGTATTCCATGCAAAAGAGTTTAAAACAGAATGTGCTGCTTGTTAAAAACAGCCTATCCCAGTTCCCTCTCCAGCCAGCACTCCAGAGCAGGGCAAGCCAAGCCAGTCTTGCTGAGAGAGAAAAAAAGAGGGGGAGAGATCTAAATAACAGAAATACATCTGCACAATTGTCACATGATACCACTGAGAAACATGGGTGAATAAAGCAGAGTTCAACAGAGTCTTCATGATTAGAGGTCAATCCCTTTGTGAAGGAGGTTATTTTCCAGTGTGTCAGGTAATGATACACAGAGTCCAGGCACTGAATAGTACAGCAGGGTGGGAAGTAACTCCCACTGTTTGTTCTGGTATTTTAGCCAATAGTGCAGCCTTCTGTCAGTTGAAATTTTTCTGAAAAAGTGCAACTTTGTCCAAACAATCCTCAGTAGAGTAAAAGGAGAAAAATAGCAAATAATGGGAGAAGTCACATAATCCCACACTAGAATTTGGTCTGTTTCACATGCCTTGACAGTGTATTTATGCTGCTAGAGGTGGGGAAGTGTAGCTGAATCTTGTGAGACCTTCCATCGTTGGTGGGAAGCTGTGGCAGTTCTCAGGTTTTAACCTGGTTGCTTGCTTGCTTCTCCTCTTGCAGATAGAGAGTATTTCTGTAGGAAGTTAATTTTAATTTTGATAACTTTCTGCCACAGTGGCAGTGAGTCATGAAATCAATGTCATTAGCATTTACAGGAAACGTGAGCAAGTACAGGGGTAGAAGTATACTTGAGCATTGATGAAGTCAGTGATTTTCATGTCTTTGGGGGTTTTATCTTGCTTTGGTAAAAACACTGGCAAGATGTGCTGTGTGGGGGAGTTCTCTATAACATGCCAGAAATCTTACAACAGGTGAAGCTGTCTACATTTGCAAAAACAAGCAAGCCTGTGTAGAAATATGTGTTATAAATGAGATTTCCATAAATCACAAATAAGACTGTATGCTTGTTAATGATGAAAATTAATCAAGTAAAGGTGACTGATCTAGCAACATGCTATATTAGGTACTGAATGCTCTCATTTGCCTTTTTAAGTGTCTTGTGGAGAGCAGCAGGAAGATCTTCTGAATGTTAGGTAAATCTAGAATTGAGTAGAGCAGAAAAGTAACTTAAGGGGTTTTTAATTCTTTTACCTTGCAGTACATCTGGACAATGTGCCTAGGTAAGTTTGGGAATTTTCACAATTCTTCTGTTCTGAATTTGTTAGTTAATAAAGTTCCTATAACACAAGCTTCTTCAAGCTCTGCAGTTTAAAATGCATGTAGCTCATGGCTTTTAAGAACACACATGAAATGCTGTAATAAAATCTGTCTTCATGTGTACTTCAGGAAATAAGAGCAAAGTAACTGAGGTTGTGAACTTGGATTCCTGTTTCTGTTTATTGTTGTAAGTTGACCAGCCAGTGAATAGTTTATTATGCTCATGTATGGGATGTGTTGAGAAACTCTTGTTGTTGTGTTTCAGATTAGGGCCTGAGTAATTCTACAATTTCATCATCATTTTTCAAGAGGGGATCAGTGGCAGAGAGGTATAAAAAAATTATTGGTAGCCTGTTGTAGAACCTGAGTGCATTCAGGTTCCAACAGCACTGCTGATGCTGGATCTCGATCCATATTTGTTTTATGGCAATGCTGTAACCTGGGCTGGTTATTTAGACTGGGCCAGTTGAGATCATGAACAGATTTCAGTAAGTTAACATGAAACAATGATCTATGTTCAGTATGGCCTAAGAAATGGAGGGAAATAAAATAAATTAGCAGTAACTAGTCTCCATTACAGAGCAGCCTTGAAAATCAAACTAGAATTTGGCTAAGGGACTGGTTTTTTTGTTGTTATTTGGCCATTTGCTGGGTTTTGGTGGGGTTTTTTAGGGGGATGGTTTCATGGAAACATGGAAACCATGTGGATGTGCTCTGATCCAGCAGTTGTCTAACCAGGCATCACCAGTACAGAGATTCTAGACAAGTCTTTCCTGCTTTCCAACGTGGTGAAAGAAGTTTGTCTTTTTAGCATTATCTCCTGTTTGGACAGCCCTCACTTTCCTGCATAAGCAGAAATATGGAAGCTTTTAATACTCTCCATGGGAAATATCTCCAGAAGTGCCATGGTTGCTACCAAAACATTTAAAATTTTTATCTGATTTAAGCAGGAAATTTAAATATAAATAATTTTATATTCTTCAGTTGAAAGAGGCTGTGAAGGAACTAAATGTAGTTTAAAATAAATGCAGTTGCTCCCAAAAATGACCCAGATATTGTATTATCTGTGCAAATGCACAGTCCAGGTCCTGTGACAGCATCTTAGAATATATTACTTCTGTGACACCCACCATGCTTTCTTCTTCTATTAAAAAAGATTTCTAAATTTCCCAGATTGCTTCCATATGTTATTTTTACTTTTAAACACTCAAATTAAAAATTTAGTTTTAACACAACACTTAAATCTAGGAGCTGAAAGTAATGGGCGGATTTGCTTTCATCAACATAGTAAATTACTTTTCCATTTCTGTATTTCTTTACTTACCTTGTATTATTTACTTACTTTGCAAATTTTATTGTTCAAGTAAAATTTTATTATTTGATTAGTGGAATCAAGTCAACATATTTAATATACAGTAACTTCTTCCATATGACATGTGGTTTAATGAACTACTTAGTGGTGACTCATTTCTCTGCCATATTCCTTTGCCACTGGCTCTGTTGCTGTTGTTGAGCAAGAAAAAGAAGGCAGCAGTGGTTTGGATACCAAAGCCTTCAGGGAATAACGAGTGGAGGATGTGCAAGGGTATCCAAGTAGGAACTGAGAGTGGAGGCCAGAGAAAAAGCTCCAAAAGCAACTGAACTTGTAATTGAGAACATAATAAACCCTTAAATAAATCACTGTGGGCTTGGTACTTAAATGGGGCTCTGAACTGCAATTTTAAAAAACATTCTGCTTTAGACATAGATGTATCAATCTTTGTGATTGCATTGACAAAATAACTGAGACTTCCAAAAGCTGCATGTTGTAAAGGAAAAGTACACCAGTTGCCAATGAAAATAAATTGCAGTGCAGTGAGATAAAACCCCTAAAGTCAGCACTCCCTCTCATGAAGATTAATTAGATACCATCAAAAACATCAGAGAACAATGTGCATGGGCTCACTTAGGTCTCCAGGGCATGTGGGAGGATTAGTGGCATGCATTAAGTGTAATCATTTTCATTGAGCAAGCAAGAATGTTCTTCTCCTTATCAGAACAGTGATCCACCCCTTTCTTTACACGCCCTCCCCCCATGGACTCCTCAGCCGTTTCTTCCATCAGTCCTGTTCCACCTCCGCTGAGGAAATGATGAGTCTTGCTGCTGTCTGTCTCCTAGCATGGAGCCAGAGCAGACAATTCTCATATTACAGCCAGTAGCTAAATTGCTTCTCAAATATAACTTTGAAATCCACCCACTAATGTGCATCCAGTGCATTTGGACTATCCAAGGTGGAAACTGCTATGTATCCACAAGAATCTGGTTAGATTTTTAGTATGTAACTGAAGATTTTTTTAATGGTTAGAAGATCAGTAGATCAAATTATTAATTAGTTTTTCTGTCTCTTGACAGGTTCATTCATTATAAAACTGCTGTATTGAACCTGTTAATGCAGATACTTAGAAAAGGAAATAGAAAAGATAAATAAATACATTAAAACTTCAGATCTATGCTCTCCTTCATTAATAAACTAATAGCTTTAGATTTACTTTTCTGCCAAGTGATATGACTTGTACCAAGGATTTATGGGTTTTCTGCACTCTACATTTGTACACATGAGTACAAAACCAAGTTTTCATCATCAAATGGAAGCACTGTGAAATCTTAGGTACTTAATACAAACTTAGCTTGTCTTCCATGAACTTATGATTCCAGCAACACTTGGATTCTGGTTAGTATTCTCTCTGTTGGCTCCCCTTGAATACAAATGATAACCTGCCACAGGGCTGGTCTAACTGCTGCAGTGTTCAAAGCTCCAGTGGTGGCTGCATTCTGCTGGAATTAGGGAACTACCAGCCATCGTGAGGAAAGCAAACACAAGGAGGAAAGTGACTTTTCCAGGTATAGACTTAACCTGTGAATAAGGAAAAAAGCAACGGGTTGTGTAGCTTTCAAAGACAAATCAAAATTTGTCTCTGTCACTTGCAAAAAGAAGCTTTATTGTAGATGTTAATTTTAAAAAGCAGACCTATCTCCATATTCTAATAAAAGTTGATAGTGCTGCTTTAGGTGACTGGAATATGCTGTCTTTACTTCAGTTCATTTAATATAAGATAGACCTTGAAGAATAGAATAGAATAATATATTTCAATATTATTTAGTGTTAGCAGAGAATAATAAATATTGTGGCTGTGTATGCTGTATTGTTGAATTCTAAATGGCTTTACTTCCTTTTTTAATTTTAATTTGTTCACGTTGTTCTTGACTTAGCTACTGTTATCTTTGTTCAGTAGAACAGTCCCTTATTATGAAAACATTAGTAATGGCTTTTAGATGAATGGGGGGAAAAAACAGATGTACAAAATATTACCAAAGAGCTGTAAATATTTCATGAAAGGAAGACAAGGTTCAAGTGGAGTAGTTAATGAACCAAGCCACGATAGCATTAAAAATACAGCGCTGTGAATGTTCCAGTGTGACAGCACCCAAAATGTTTGGCTTGTGGCAGTGCCAGTAGTGGATATAGAACAGCAAAGTGGGAGTGAAACCAATGGCATAAGGCACTTGACAGCAGGGATTTTTGACTTGCTGGAAGGGGGGACTTTTTGATCAAGAGAAAAAAAAATCTATCACTGAATGAAGCACATTCATATTTATGGCGTTAGAGATATGGATGGAAAGTACTTCTGGCCCAACCTCTAATGTGAAATAGGACTCCTGCTGTCATTAGAGCAGATCGACCACAGCAGAGTCCTGAAAATTCCAAAGATGGAGGGAGATGTTTCTCCTTTCCCTCCAGAGGAGGAGAGATGGCCCTGCTGGAGCAGGGGGTTTGATCTCCCTGCCAGCCTCAGCCATTCTGTTAGGGGAAAGAGGGACACACCTTATTTGAAGGCTCCTTCCCTGAAATGTTAGGGAGGGAGCACACACATTCACAGCCAAGTATCTCATCTGTGTGATTAACAATGTGTAGTGACCCTCTGAGATAAAATGACATATTAAAGTGTCTTCAGTGTAAAGAGCAGGTATAGAGATGTGACTTCAAGTGCTGTACAAGCCTGGAAGAATATTACCCCTCTTGGAGATTGCTTAAGCTAAAAGAATGTACAAAAACACTCTATACAGTCAGAAAATCACCCAGGCAGAGAAGATGTTAATGTCATTCATGATGGGACCAAAAATGAGGGGAGGAAATGGATACTGTATGAAGTGAAGAGAATGGTATCCTCTATCTGAGCCACCTCAGCCACCTCAAACTTGAGCTCCTGTTTTCACAATAATGGCAAGTTATTTCTAAAAGTCAAATTTTGTAATGTAGTTGTATCAATTCCCATCTTCTCCCATATCTGCTCCAGGGACATGACTCAGAGAAGTCTTGAGACAGCTGGGAGAATTGAACTGTTTCAAATATGTTCTATGTCTTACTTGTTGTTTTGGTTTTGATAAATTTTAATTTCCTACTTTATAATCAAGAATGTAACCCTCTGCCTTGCTAGACTAAACTTGATTGCCTTTTTGGATTTGTCTAGCATTAATGATAGCCTCATGTAATAGTGCCAAGTATAAAGCATCTTGTCTTTTTCCCAAAATAGCTCTACTTGTTATCATGTCGTGGAGAATGTGAAATCCAGAAAATGTTCAGGAAGGTAATTCAGGGTGACTTTCCCACCAAGCTGCAGAGGTGGTTTTGGTAGCAAATAAAACCCAGGTTTGAATCTGAGGGAGAAATACCAACCCATAATCATTCTCTGATGAGGACCAGGCAGAATACAATTCCTCTGACTGCCACTTCATGCATCTTACACAGCCCAATTTATCCCACACTGTAAACCCCAGGCAAGGATGTGCAGATGGGGAGTAATTGTTTCTATTTCTTGTTTCCAGAGACTTTCCAATACTTTTGCCTGATCTTTTACAGCAATGTAGGCAGGTGAATTTCACACAGTTAAGACTAAATTAAGCAGAATACTCAGGTAAAGCCTTGTTGGGAGGTCTAGAGGAGCAAGAGGTACTGAATGATCCTATCAGTGAGTGAAGCCCCCCAGGACACAGTCCTGCTCTTCCACCAGAACTGTGTGTGTGAGCAAGTGTTTGTACCCCTGCATGATGTTCTTCCATGTAACATCGACAAGGAACACCTCAAGGCAGGATTAAACAGGAACAGTCTGGAAAGTGACAAAGAGGATGCTTAAAGAAAGTTGTTTTCATCTCCCTTATTTTCCTTCCCCCTTATTAAGTTTTTTGTTTACCCTTTAATTTCAGGCCGTGTTACAGTGGACAGAACCTGTTGTGGGAAACACGCAAACATGCTTAGAGTTTGCCTGCAGTTGTGCATTCAGTGGTGCTTATCAGATCAGTCCAGGCACCCAGGGGTTTTATCACTCATCAGGATGAGTGCATATGTCCAAAAATAAACATAGGCATTGAGCAGGAATGCAAATCTCTGCTATGGATGGGAGCTGAGGGAGGGATATCCCTGTGGAGGGAACCAGCTAGATAAGAATGCACTGAATTTTAAAGAATAGAGGAAGCACATAAGAATCTGAGCTGTGTTTAGATGCAATGAATCTTAATTTTTCTTTTTCTGGGACCTAAGCCTTCTGTAAGAGAGGACTGAGTAAAATGCATCAACAGATACAGGAAATTATTCCTGGCTTTCTGGTTAAGACTGTCGGCTGTTACTTTCTGTTGTTCCTTTAACCTGATGTTAAAGGTGACAAATTTCTTGGTATCAAAGAAAAGCCCAGGGGCTACAGATTGAAATCCTGAAAGACAACCTGTCAAGAAGGTTATGTGAAAAAAAAAAATCTTTTTTTTTTCTGTGTTGCACTTCTGTGTGGATATTTACAATTGGAAAATAAGTCATACTTTTGAAATCCTGCAGTATCACTAAATATATTGTAATATTGTTCACTGTAACATCTTGTGTGCATTAGTGTTGCTAATTCAAATTAAGGTCCCTGCTCTTTCTTTTTAAGACAAAATATAACCCCTTGGATTGAAAGAGAACCCTTGGATCAGGTCAGCCTTGCAGCTAAAGGTAACAGTGCAGAAGTAGTCAGGTCAGAGGGTATTAAGGAATTAACAATATAGGCCCCTGGACTGCAAAACTGCTTTTCAAAACCATAAAACAGAGCCTATATCAATAGAGAAAATGGCAAAACTACAGACAGCACAAGGAGATGACATTTCCCACAAGTTCTTGGACCATTGCAATAATTGTGAAATTTGCTAAATAAAAATTTGGAATCTTCCCAATTTCCTGTGCTAGAAAAGACATCTGAATGTCTGTCTCAAATTTCATCCTTAACTTCCAGATTTGTAACTACAGAGCAACTTCAGGATTTTGTTTTAACTTCTGTGGCTTTTCTTTTAAGAATTGCACAGGTAATTTCTTGACTTGCAAGTGGCCTGCTGTATGTCAGAGGTCTGTATATATATTTGACTGCTTTTTCTCTTTTCAGGTGAGGAGAAAGAACTCAGTCTATAATATTTCTCTCACAGCACCTCAGTTTGCGTCCTGCAAACTGCATGTGTTTCCTGCCAAGTCATACAACCATAGCATCATGGCAATCAGTAACAATACTTCTGTTTGAAGCATGAGGTTTTCAGGCTGTTTGGAATTCTGGTGGTGCTGCTTCTTTCAATTATTTAACTTTTTCCAAAGTCAAGAAACAATTGATATCTAGAGTATACTAAGAAGGCAGCTGAAACATGATCTTAGTCTCTGGTTTGAATATTGTCTTAGTTGGTGATCCTCCTTTGAGTTTACAAAGACAGTAGTGTCTCTCTGGAAATAAAAACAAATGAATTTTAAATTTGCTCTTCGGTGGCTCACTGAGTGATGTGTGTGTTATTTCATAGTTTTTTTCCCAAGTATTGTATTTGTGATTTGTTAAGTGTTTTTGTTTATGCTCAGAAAGGTACAGGATATAGTGGGCAGGCTATAGGTACAGGATATAGGAGCCAGGCCCTGCTTCTCTGGGTGCCTCTTTAGATGTCTTTGGAGGCCCTGGCTCAGTGTTTGTGTGTTTGCTCTTTTCTATTAAAACCAGTTGTCCCTGCACTTTCTCTACCAAATCCTGCTGTACAGGGAGCAGCAGTTATTAATTTAGTGGACTCAGAGGGAGAAGTTGAGATTGTAGAAGCATTAGATTATATGATTTGTCAATCTAAGAAGTAGGCCAGTCATCATAGCCTGTGAGTACAGACTACCCAAGGGGTTTTATTTGATTATCTAATGTGTATATGCATAATTGTACCACTGACAGTGCTAATTTTAATGTAAGGTTCTTCCAGGGGAAAAATAAAAGACCTAGGAGGTTGTTTTGCTTGACAGACTGTGGTTAAGTGATGTGCTCTTGGGATTTGCATAGGAATATATGGGTAATATGCCAATGGAGGTTGCTGTGCCTGAAACCATCCAGTGGTATGTACTGACTCACTGTCTCACCATGCTGTTAGCAAGTGTGCAAGAATTGTAAGGATATGCCACGTTTCTCACCTCATTATTGCATATCTAGCAAGGGTCAGCTTGTAAGCAGTTTTATCAAAGGGAATATAGATAGGAGTAAGTTTCTACTTACAGGCAGACAGGAAGGAGAAAACCCTTCCTTAAGAAAGGAAAACTTTAGGTATGTTGAGACCTGTGAGGTATCAGAAGATACAAGTAGACCCCAAATAGTACAAAGGATTGGATTCATTGTGTGGTTTGTGTGTAAAAATCAGATTTTAAGCCCAATCTAGGGACTATCTGTAGTGATGCTTCGAAAAACTGGAAACGTCATTTTACGGTTAGCAAAAAGCAATTTAACTGAAAGTGTATCCAGACTCAGTCTCACTGCAGACAGCCATCTGCCACCTGGGAGAGGCGGTAATGCCCCCGGGCAGTGCAGACAGTGCTGTGTCAGCAAGGGGCTGCGGCGGAGCACAGCCCTGCCCCTTGACGCCCAGGCTGCCGCTCTCAGCGCTGCGGGCAGGGCTACGGGGCAGGCACGGGGCTGCGGGGCAGGCATGGGGCTGCGGGGCAGACACGGGGCTGCGGGGCAGACACGGGGCTGCGGGGCAGACACCAGACTGCGGGGCAGGCACAGGGCTGCGGGGCGAGCACACAGGGCTGCGGGGCAGGGCTGCAGGGCAGGCACAGGGCTGCGGGGCGAGCACACAGGGCTGCGGGGCAGGGCTGCAGGGCAGGCACAGCGCTGCGGGGCGGGCACGGGGCTGCGGAGCAGGCACAGGGGGTTGCGGGGCAGACACAGGGCTGCGGGGCAGACACAGGGGGTTGCGGGGCAGACACAGGGCTGCGGGGCGGGCACAGCGCTGCGGGGCGGGCACACAGGGCTGCGAGGCAGGCACAGGGCTGCGGGACAGTGCAGGGCTGCGGGGCAGGCACAGGGCTGCGGGGCGGGCACGGGGCTGCGGGACAGTGCAGGGCTGCGGGGCAGACACAGCGCTGAGGGGCAGGCACGGGGCTGCGGGGCAGTGCAGGGATGCGGGGCAGTGCAGGGATGCGGGACAGGCACAGCGCTGCGGGGCGGGCACACAGGGCTGCGGGGCGGGAACACAGGGCTGCAGGGCAGGCACAGGGCTGCGGGGCAGTAACAGCGCAGCAGCAGC
Organism: Acrocephalus scirpaceus scirpaceus; assembly: GCA_910950805.1. Taxonomy (NCBI): domain Eukaryota; kingdom Metazoa; phylum Chordata; class Aves; order Passeriformes; family Sylviidae; genus Acrocephalus; species Acrocephalus scirpaceus. Next base: position 6,275,742 of record OU383786.1, read on the forward strand.
AGCAGCCTGGGGAGGGGTGGAACGATGCCAGGTTCTCACTGCTGCTCACTCAGCCCTGAGTCACGGCTGGGCGCTGACCTCGGGCCGGCCGGGCTGCCAGCTCTGCTTTGGTCTCAGGGCAGCCCCAGGCAGAGAATCACTTTAAGGGCAATGAGTACTGATTAGATTTTCTTTTCCTTTTTGTAAGCCTTGAATGCCCTGTGTATTTGGGGCTTCCTTATTCCTTATTTTCTGTTCTAGTTTCCTTGGTGTGAGTAAAATAGGTTTTGTCTTTCTGCTTTACTTTTCATGAGTTAAGCATCTTATTTTGTAACAAAATTAATATCTATTTTAACTTGATCCTTGGGTAACAGTTAACAAGAGGAGCACTCTTACAATCATACTATCATCAAGTTGGAAGAGACCTTTTTCAGAAATGAGTAAAAAAAAACTTCAGCAGGGTTCAGGGTTTTTTTGGTGTAGAACAAGATCCTAGTTAGCGGAAGGTGTGAAATATATAACATTTTGGTTGACTAATCTTAGTTGTGAGTCTTTTCTAAAAATAAGCAGTTGTAATACTGGACAAAATGTAATGGTATATGTGGTGTAATAGTCGTGAACTTGATTCTAACTCATGATCCTGTCTGGGTAAGAATTACGAGATACTTTTCTTGTAGCCTTTGCCATTAATACTTTCAGCTTTGTGGGTTAATATCAACAGAGCTCAATCAGGTTTAGGACCTACAAAAATATTCTGAAATAAATAGAATGTAGACAATGTGAACCAGGAAGGGGAATGACAGGCTTCAGTTCTTTATGAAATGCTGACTGTATTAACTGCCACAAGTTAAGGCTCCATATCTCTAGTAAAACTGCACAAGCAGTAATCAGTTAGATGTGAAATGGATAGTTTGGCTTGTGTTTCATCAGAGGAATGCAAACTTACAAAGAACAATAAAAGGTGTTAAATAGCAAAATCTAGGTTTAATTTTGACTTTTGCTGAAAGGCTTTAACAGAAGACTGGAAAGGTTTTGCCTCAAGAGGCTGCGATCCAGTCTCTGGACTAACAGTACCAGAGCTTGGTTGTTGTTTTCTGAATCTTCTGTTTAGAAGATTCTCATACACTTTATAGATGAACCTCAGCCAGTAATTCTTTTGAACAGTATATTTTGAATGATAATTATAGCACAGAGTCAGATCATCTTTTCTTTGGCTTAAAATTCCGGAAGAGTGCTATAGAAACCCAATGAGATAATATGATTTTACTGGTGTATATATAGTGGGCTGGCTTCCATCCCCCTAGTCTTAGACAGAATTAAGTGGCAGAAATAATAAAAGTCTTAAAATCCTCAATGAAATACACTTTATACGATATTCCACGAGAGAAGTGGGATGCTATCGTAATTATTAAAAGTAGATAACTCTATCTAATAAAGAATGAGTGAGGATTGACAGGCATAATATTGCATTGTATGTTAGCTCAATCTAAATCCTATAAATCCTGTTTTTCTTCTACTAAAAGAGATTTTTTTAAAAAATGTGTCTGGGGGATGTCTGTTCCCCTAGCCAACAGATGACAAACAGCTCTTGGAATTTCTCTGTGCAATGTTAGATATCTTCCTTTCACTAAAGTTTTTGTCCAGTTTACTTAACCTGAAAAAGAACCCAAACCCCATCATGCAAAAGTAATCTAGTAGCAATGCTGTTCTCCATTTGAAGCTAAGCTCTAATCAGAACAGAATGCAAAGATGGGGAGATAACATCGGTAGTGAGTAGAAGGAAATCAAAGAAAGTGGAAGAACATAGCACCCTTCTGTGTCTAACCGTGATTGTTGGAGAGGCAGTGAGAAATTCAAATAGCCTGGCAGTACAATGGCAACTCAGGCTCACCTAATTACTATCGCTAGCAAGAGATGAGTAGTCAGCGTTCAGGAAGAGGAACACTGATTTCTATTTGTAATTGCTTTTGTTTGTAACTGATGGGAGCTGTCAACATCTGTATCCCCAGGCTCTGATAGTCCATTAGAGAGCTCGGAGGAATGGCTAAAATGGAATTGCAGCTGGGAGGAGGATGTGGCAAGACAGCGAGGACTGCCAGGCATCCTGTAATGTCATCAGCACGGCAGCCTCCACAGATCTGCACGGCATTCCAAAAGATCCTTCAAAACAAACTTTCGCCCTCATTATAGATCAGAAATAAAAATGTGGACAAATCACCCCAGACATTCCGTGGCTCGCAGTATTTCGAGGACTGCTTTTTCTTCAGTGGTGTGACCTTTCCTGTCAGTGTACACTGCTTGCTGCACAGCCCAGCCACCCAAGCTTCCGAGACATGAGGAGACAGCATGACAGCCTGTGAAATCCCGTTTGATAGTGCTAAAAACATGAAACTACGTGCAAAAAACGACCCCTAATGCTTCCTCCCCCATGTCTTCTTAGTTCTGGGTTACAAGACAGCCAAGAAAGCATTTCCAAGAGCTCTGCTCAGTCTGAGTCATTTGCAAATCTGTTTTAACTTCTTTAACAGATTTAAAATAATGTTTGAGACCATGCATCTGCCAAAGAATATAGTGCAATCGTTCATATAATGTAGATTTTTAAGAAAGGTTGATTTTTTTTTTCTTGTCTTGCACGTACATCTTACATGTTTGAGGAAGGAGTGAGAAAGCAATACTGTGGTCACTTTGGAGGAAATGGCCTTGGAGCCCTTGTATTTTTCATTGCTGGAAGCTGCAGGAAGCCAAATACTAAAAAGACTAAAAACAGAAAATTGGGATTTTGATATATACACCACAGTAATCATGCAATTTATACTGGTTTAGGTTAAGTTTTCATTCTGAGGGGAATTTGATTCCTGAGGATACCTGTAAGCTCAGAAGGGAATTAGGTCCTCAGAAGTTTGCTGAATGCTCAAATTCTAATAAACAGCCAGCTTCCAAATTTACAGTGGTCAGCTATTTGAAAATTCATCTTTTCCTAGCAAAGGACCGTCCTAAATGTTTCCCACTTAAACTGTTATATAAATATTTGCATTTCTTCGATGATGCATGTTCAAATTTGCATGCTGCTGGTTTGATTACTTAGAGTAATCATAGCATTTACATAAATATGCCTGAAAGGAACTATCATTTCCTCCCCTGTCTCACATGCTTTAGATTTATGTACCAGGGGATAGATATATACAATTCTGATTAAGGAGGGTATGTACTGCCCTGGCATCACTTACAGTATGGAGGCAAGATTTATATGCTGCCCTTCATCTGTATTTATTTGGACAACTCATTATTAATGTAGCTGCTGCAAGTTTTACTCTCTCCTGCAAGTTTTACTAAGCTGAGTTTCATGCAGCCTTACCAGAGAAGGCTTTTTCTTTTTATGTGTGTATTGTGCGCTGTACTCTCATCTTTTCAAAATGGCAATAGTACAAAGAGGATGTGCAATTAGTTCAGAATGTGTGTGCTCTCCACTTTCCTTTTTAAGTCTGTGAGGACAGATAAAAGGCTTTTCTAAACTATCAATGGATTTGTTTGCCAGATGCTTTCCAGATGAGTACAGTGAGGGTGGAGAAAGCAGGACTTTTGGCTCAACACAATTCCTTTGGTTCCTTTCATATTTCTTTCAAAACAAGCTTTTGTTTGTTTTTTAAGAAACAGGAAAAAAATCTTGGCAAGGAGAAAGAATTTAAGAGGGAAGATCAGTTTGCGTATTATTGTATTGAAAAATTGGGGATCCTTAGTTCTAGAGAGATGGAGGAAATTGCTCAAGGCTTTTTCAAGCTCTCTGAAGGATTTCATTTTTTAAATACATGAGTTATAGCTTTGCTAATGCTGCAGAATGTTCTGTATGTGAGAAGTCTGAAAATAATAGAATTGTCGTTTTTATTACTTGTATCACTTTTTTCTCCTGTCCCCAGTATGTAAGAGGCCACTTGTTCTGTGCACTGTGGAAAATGCAAAAGCATTTTGCAAAATGGAAAGCAAAAATGGAAACAAGCTACTACTTTGTTTTCTGTTTACACCCTGACATTTCTAAGCAAAAGAAGAATGCAAAACACTTGTAGAAGATATTATTTTCTCCTAATTTTGCAAGAAATAACAAATAGAAGTTTGATGATTTTGATTTGGTAATGATGTGTTATATGAGAAATATGCAGAGCAATTAGAAATGCCAAGAGAGTCAGCCATTTTAAACCTCTCTACCTGATAAAAATGCCAGACTGAGGTCCTTTCTGAAGAAAGAATTGTCACATTTTCTGCATGTGACAAATTACTTCAACATTTGGACTACTGATAATGGTAGCACACAAATCACAAAGATTGAAGGCTCCAGTGGGTATAGGAGCAATGAAAGAAGCAATCGACTGATCATCAGTGTCATTAGTGAAAGTGGAGGACAATTAAACAAACCAATCAAGCAAAAAACCCACCTCATTCCTGTATAGGCTTGTTCTCGGGTTTGGTGCTGAAGGTCTTTAACAATACTGGAACAGGATTTTCCATCACAAAAATGTATCCCCATCATGGTACTCCAGCCTACTGCACCCAGAATGAACAGTCAGCAGCCAGGAAGAGAGGCTTCAATAAGCTTGTGTGTAGTGATTCTCACTGATGGGCCATCAGTGCCCTCTCCTTCTGCCCACAAGGGAAGGATATATGTTCCTTTTTAAAATTTATACTTTGTATGATTGACCCAGTATATTATCCAGCTATTCTGCTTCAGCATGCATTGGAGGTGCTTTAAATTCAGGCAGACTGAACATAGAGGTTTGGTACAGCCTGATTGCTTTGCTGTGAACAAGTTTGCAAAACCAAATCAAATGCTGGTTCTCCCCTCAACATATTTTTCATAAGTCTTCCCAAAGGACAGATTAGTTCTGTTGTAGTGGCCTGGAAAAGAACTGTAAAGCACCTCAAGACAAAGAATCATGGGCTAAAGCCATGGTCTGGTGTTTGCTGTACAGAAGCAGACAAGTGAGGTATCAGGGTGGACATAATAAAGCACATATGGGTTTGCATGAGCATGCTTAGCATATCTCTGTACCACAGAGTGAACTGCAGGTCTGGAATATTTCACTGTCACTGCCTAAAACTGAAAAATCAGTATATTTATGCTATAACTAATGCTGTTCACTGTCATTCTTTCACTTCATTACTGAGACAAGTTGAAAAGCAAAGGTCACAGTTTGCTTCAGCTGCCATTGCTGAGTTCATCAGGCAGGAAGGAAATGCCTTCTGCAGGAAAGTATTTGGATGGTAACTATTGCATGACAAGGTTGGAACAGATGATCCCTTAGGTTCCCTTCCAACCTGGTATTCTATGATTCTCTACTTTTCTTGTGTATATGATAAAATTATGCTGATTCCTGAATCTTCTCTGAGCATCGTTCCCTGTCCCTGCATTGTCACTGTGCTTTCCCCGCCCCCCATCCTGAGCAACTTGTTCCAAATTACTCTTCCCACTTGGTAAGAATCTGTTTCTTTCCCACCACTTGTCCTTCAAAGGCATCAGTGCACCCATTTCCTTCTCTCCTAAAAGCCTTCTCAACACTTCCTGTGCTCTGGCTGGCAGTCACTGCTGCCTCTGGCAGGTCCATATGCCAGGGTACTGCAAAGTCAATGCATGGCTGCAAGTCAGTGATGGAGAAAAAGTGGGTTTTCATTGGGTGGTGAAACCATTTGATCTGTGACTCCAAATACATTATCCCACTGTTAAATGAGTAGGTCCCAGTAGTCTGTCCCAGCACCAGAGGTAAAGGAGTTTGCAGGAAGATGCTGTGGAAAGCTGTGGATGGGCGGTTCAGAGTTTGAGCCCACTTTATTGGCAAGAAGAAAATTGCAGCTACTGAAAGTATGAGAGGCAGATACAAAGGCAGACTTGGCCCTCTCTCAGGCTACTCCAGACTCCATGCTGCTTAATGAAAAATTTCCAGGCTCTGTTCTTCTAATCAAAGAATCTTTCCTCGTAAAAAGCAAAGCTGTAAGGATAATGTGTGGAGCAGTTTTAGGAAAGTTCCACCATGTACTGGGGTGGGTGCTGGTGCTGTGGGGAAGAGGATAAAAGGGGAGAAGTTTCCTCTAAAGCCTTGTATATTGCACAGCTCAGAGAAACAAGTCTGTCACCATCAGTTGCTCTCCCTTCCCTTCACTGCACCTTGAATGTTCCCCAGTGAGAGAGTCCTGCCTCTGCTTTGCTCAAGATATCAAACATCCCTGACAGCAGCTCAGTGCCTTGTGCCAGAGGACTCTGCATGGCTGCAACAGCTCTAAATACAAAGTGAGGGCCTTAAGTGGACAAATTTGGCTGCATAAACTCTCTTGTAAATGTTGTCATACTGAGAATAGTTCTTCTGCTGCTCTTGAAATATGGAAGATAAATGAACATTAAATGCTGGAGCTATCTACAAGTAATAAATTGCAGTGCCTAAATGTTTATGTATGGAACTTGTGCTCACCAATGCACAGCTCTGATTTATCTGGGAGAACCAGGTGGCAGTTCTTTTGCGTAAGTGCTTCCAGTTGGGGTACAAAAAAATGTGTCATTTAGGGCTGTCTGCTTGGCAAGACTGTCAACTTCCCTGTACAAACTGCAGATGAGGAAAAAAACTAATATTTTTCCACCCATATCTGGATGACCTGTTTAGCAACAAAACTTTGTACCTCACTTGCAGGTTAACAAACAAGCCAAACCCACTCAGCAGTCTCCCACTGACAGAACTTCTCTGCTAGGCCATGCTATTCACAAGTTTTTCTTTTGTATAGAGTTGAGCCTTTAGTAAAATGCCATTGTTTGCTTAGGCACTTCTTGTCTGTGCAGTGTTCAGAACACAGGAAACCTCAGCTATGCCAAAAATCTTTAATGAAGCATTCAGAGTACATTTTAAAAAGGCATTCCCCTATCTAGATGTAAAACTGTAGTCTCTCTGCTCAGACTAACAGCCATGAGTACAAATATATATACTGATAATTTTATTAGGTAAATCAATTCATTTGTGCTCAGTCCAAGGCACAAAACTAATTCTGCAGTAAGTACTTGTACAGATGAACTCTTCCCTTTTTTCCAATAGACTCAAGGAATAAGCTCAACTTTAAGGATCTGGAAGAGGGAGAAATATTTGATAAATTTAGTACAGGGCATCCATTAGTAGTTAGTTATAAACTCCATTGTTTTGAACGTGGGGTTTGGGTCAATGAATTTCCGTAGCATCCCTGAGCCCACATAGCTTGGGGTGACACTTTCTAGCTAGAAATTTTGGCTAGAAAAGCAAACACTCCATGGGACTTCCCCTTTTCATAGGAGTAGGCCTGCAAGCCTCGAAGAGAGTGTGTTGTGCAGGCAGCATTTGTGACACTGGCATGGGACAGCTTTGTCCCCAAGTCTGTTTGGCATGTCGTTTCCTACCTGAAACAGAGGCACGGGACTGCCCTTTTTGTGTCTGGGATGTCGGGTGGGAGGGGCCTGGCAAGGGCTGAGCTCAGCCTTAAAAGAGAAAGGTGAAGCGGGGACACAGAGCCTGAGCAAGCAGAAAGGAGCAACTCCGGGATGAGGAGCGCTCCCAAGGAGAGGGGCAGGGCAGGGTGCACGGAGAGTGGCACGGAGCAGAGCTTGCCAGAGGCATGTTAGAACAAGCAATTGCCATTTCAACAGCCAGTTCAGCGACTCATGGAGGCAATGCACTAACCACGGCAGCACGGAGCTCGACTGTGTACAAAATCCTTGGTTAACACTGAAGCGACTCAGTCCACGGGCTGGAGTGGCAGCAGCATCTGCAGTGCAGGAGCATCTCGAAGTGCCTGGCCAGAGGCTGGGCTCAGCTCCGCAGGGCTGAGAGCCTCGGGGGCACAGCGTGTTTGGATCCCTGCACCCCTGCAGTACACGCAAACCAGCACGGCGGATGCAAATCGCCTCCCGAGCCCGTTTTCATGTTTACCTTGTTTTCCTGCATGGCGTGTTTGCAAATGCTTGCGAGTTAAACACGGCCAGGACTGCGTAGGAACGCGAGGGGATCACGTACACAGCCCTGGCAGCGTGTCAGGCTCGGGAGAGCCGGGGCTGAGACACTTCTAGGTGGAGCTGTCTGAGATAGCTGCAAGTACAAGTTTCACAGACTCTTCTCAGAACATTGCCTGCAGGGCACAGATGTGATAGGAGGGGATGAATACACTCCTTTCTTTGTTGCATGTTTGTTTTTGAAGCCGAGCTTTTAAAACAATGTCGTTCTTCTTCCTACGGTGCTTTAACTACACCACAGAACAGCAGTGCCTGGATGTTGAGCCTGAGCCTTGCCACATCAGCTGCCTGTTCAATCTTTTCCTGCTTGCCTGCTAAAGCGAGGGACCAAAGCAGGATGCACAGGGCACGGGGAGCACTGTGCAGGGGTTCTTGCAGGGTCCTGTTCTCTCATGGCCATAAGGATGGTCCTTGTGTCGGTCTGTGCTGCTCAGGGCCCCCAGCAGCGCTGCAGCTCCCTGCTCCTGCTGCCCCAGCTCCTCTGGGTGTGAAAACTGTGATGGCCTTTTAGAGCCTACAGAGCAGGGACCCACTGACACTCATTGTCCCCCCGCCTTCCTGACCAGGCTTTGCCTGTTGCCCTCTGTGGAGATTATTTTCACCACCATCTTTTGCTAGTGTAAAGCCTGGTTTTCTCAAGCTGAGTTCTCTTATGAATATTTGTTTCACAACACTAAGAAATTTCCCACAACCTCTGTCTTGTTTATTTGGACATATTTTCCTTCAATCTTTTCCACTTTAAAAATTCTATTTGATATTGGAGGGTTTGGTGATAATCCTACAGTAGCAAACGCCTTTATAAAAATAAAAAGCACCACACAACAAAAACCCTACAAACAACAGATGGGAAGTCTCTCTTGTACACCATAGCTCTGCCTTATACTAAATACACCACATCAGCATGGGTATTTTGTATAAGTTTGAATTTCTTTGCATTGGCAGCCAGTGATGGATTGCCTTGGTGTTTATAAATATTGAGAGAAAATCCAAACAAAGGTTCAGATCACTGTGTCACCTCCTTTACTTATTTGTCCAATATGGCTACAGGAATGTAATCTGTGTTTTTTAAAAATAAAAACCCCTAAGAGATCAAAGGACATCATAGGAAGACTGGATAAACATTTATGAATTCCAACTAAAAAACCTAGAACTATAAAGTCTAAATACTTAGGAGGGTCTTTCCTTCATCAAATAATACTTGGACCAGTCTGACCTGTATCTTATTCTCTTGACTAAGTTTTAATAGAAGGTTTGGTTTACAGCATGGTTTTCAGCAGCCCTGAGGCCAGGGAACAGATCTGAACTGGTAGTGCCAGCAGTTATTTTATGACTTGAGCAGGCATGTCCTTACATGATGTGAGATCATAATGCAGAGATACTGTAATTTCTCTCATTCTTTAATACTTCAAAGCAATTTGCATCGGAAAAAAGATTTTCTGTTTTATATCCTCTATAAATTCAAATTCTTTTTTTGCACAATAAAGCATTGGTTATTTGTTATTGGTTATTTGTTTTTCATTGTTGGAATTGGTTGTGCCTTTAATCCTTTCATTTGAAAAAGAAGTCTGTAATCCACTTGGGATGGGTCTCCTTGAAAGAATTTGGGGCTGCAGAACTAAGCTGAAAATGTCACAGTACTTTGTAAACTGCTGCTGTGGTGTCAGAATCCAGGTCCAGAATCATCTGATTTGCTTGTGTTTGTCACTTCTGCATCAACCCTTACTGTGTTGCAATTCTCCTCAGCCTCTTCTGCAGAACGGGTTGCCTGTACACTTTGCCTTGCAATGATGAGGAAAAAATGTGCCAAAACCCTTGTGGGCAGTGACAAGCAGTTATCAGAGCTGCTTGTGGTTAAAAACTCAATCATCAAACACACAGGTCTGCAAGGGTACAGGGATTTGAAATCTCATCTCTGCTGAGTGTAGTTTAGATGCACTTTGCCATTGTTTCCAAGACCTGCCAGGAGTTTTGTTGTATTAGGAAATGCATGATCATGATGCTTTAAATTCATGCCTGTGATGTTATGGGTGAGGGGGAAATCCCAGAAAATCCCTTTTTGTCAGTGACTATGTTGTATTAACCATCCTACCCTTGTGAGTCCCTTCCAACTCAGAATATTCTGTAATTCTATGAAATTCTATGAATTCGACCCCTGGGCTCACCCTGTCTGCAGTCAGTAACTGCTCCAGGGGCTCGCAGTTTTAAGCTGTCCATTTTTAACAGGGAAAGTATCATTAAACCATGTCCTGATTAACGATAGTGACATTATGCCCATTTAGAGTGTAGATTTCACTGGGTTTTTTGTGTGTTTCTGCTGCACAAAAATAAGCTTTGCTTATATTTTGAGACAAAGGTAGTGTCATGGATTTGGGATGTGTAAGAGTTCAGATTATCTCTAAATTCAAATTTAAAAAGCCCAAGGACGTGGGTTTGAAAAGGTTGGACTCAATATGGTATGAGAAATGCTTCTTCTGAGAGATTATTATTCTTCCAAGTAGCTAATACTCTGGTTTTTATAGTATGAATGAGCAATATCTTCTGGTTAAAAACTTCCAAGGTGACACTTGGGAGGAGGAAGGTCTTTGAAAAGTCCTGTCACACAAGCACCCTCACATATATTGATTGACTGGGCACACCACCTGTACAAATTCTGCTGCTTTGCTGTTATTTTAAATTCTCAAAAAAAGTGCTACTAGCAGAGTTGGGTAAAATAAACTGCCTTCACTGCAGTCAGTAATGTTATTGCACCCAACTGCTGTTATCATTAGTGAAGATGCTGAGAGCCATTGTTTTCTTACTCTATTTGGAATTTGAGTCCATAAACTTTTATGAGCTATAGTTTAGATAATGTTAGGAAATGGCTTGTCTGGAACTAAAATTATCTCATTGTTACAAACAGGCAGGGACAGGTTTGGTCTTTTCTACATTACTTTATTTGCTATAAAACAGATCTTATCTTTCAAGTATTATGGAATTGCACATTAAATTTCTGGGTTTATACATGGAAATGCAGTAGATCTGGCTTCTTGATGTCTGTGGCTCCATATGAGTGCAATAATTAATGATCTAGTTCACAAGGAGAGATATCTATGGAAACAAAAATGTTATATTCTCTTGGGGGGTTTTATAAGAGCTTCTCAGGTTTATCTGCGTGAGTATCTTTATGATTGTTAGAAATGTGTTTCCTTTGACGTGTTCCTATCACAGCTGGGATTAACTGTGTTCTGAAGGCTGAGTGTAAATTTGTTTACTCAGTAAATCAGTGGCAGAACAAGATTTTTCTGCATTATCCATCTGTATTGGCTTCTAAGGAGCAAATAGTGAATTATTTGTAGGCTTTTGGGATTTATATAACTTTATAGCCAAAGTCCATGAAACTCTCCTCCTTTTTGATAGCCTAAAGAAAGCCATTGGCTTTCTAAAAAAGGATGTATGCTATCAACAAACTGAAATGTGCTGCATGTGTGGATACCACTAATAAAAGACAAGAGCACTTTTTCAACTGAATGTTTGTTTTCACTAGGATAATACACTTCATATCTTCTGCTCTGTTATATTTAGGGAAGAAGATGATTTTTGTAGAGTGGTGTTTTTGCAGAGTTCAGTAAAGATTTGTTCTTGCTGCTGGTAGGTGAATCTCAGGGAATTCCTGTACTCCAAGTGATGCTCCAAGAACAGCACAAGCTGTCGTGGCTCCCTGGGTTTAGGCAGCCACTTGGAGTAGGAATTCACACTGTGAGCAAACACTTCAGTGTTGTTTGCACTGACAGTGTACCAAGTGAGGTCTCCACCCAAAAGCAGAGTCAAGATCTTGGAGGGAACATTGCTGAACAAAGGCACAGTCAGGAAGGAACTGGAATTTGTAATGTTCAGAATTATTGTTCAGCCCTACGATCTCCATCCCAAAGACCCCAGAGTTTCAAATTCAGGCTACCTCTTCACTTAAGTGGATTGTTTACAGACAAGGATTTTTTTTCCTTCTTTTTTTTTTCTGTTAAGAATGGGGAAAAAAGTGAGATCCCTTAGAAGTGCCTCCCTTCTGCTATATATTTCTTAATTGAGTTCTTGGCATAAGGAAGGGAGAAAATATGTCTAGCTATTAGAGTAGCTGTGTGAACTGGGAAAGCCTCCAACTTCCAGAAATATATTTAAAGGCTTCAAGAAGATCCAAATTTCCAAATAATTTTTACTCCTTTGCTTGGTCAGCTGTCAGTATTTGATAAATAGGGTGGGACTACTGTCAATATTTAACAGCTCAACACAAATATTATTCTTCATACACTGTAAAAATAGTATATGAAATGCAAATAAAGTACTTTATTCCACAGTTTGGTAGTAACAGAAGCAAGTGATAAAATCTCCCTTGCCTCCATACAAAGGCATAGAGAGGGAGAAAAATGTTACCAGTGGAAACAATCTTCCCTGCTGGGAAACAAAACAGTGAGATTCCTCACTCCTCCCTAAAGTCACGTCCCAAGGGGGGTTCTGTGATAGAAGTTTCTTGTGAAGTGTTTCTGAGCAAGAAAAAGCAAGGTGGGACTGGTAATTCAAACCAGATCATGGTCTGCAGAAACAGAGCTCCTCCTGTATCCAGCAACACATCAGCAGGACCCCTTGAATTGCTCTGCAGTCAAACATTGCAATACAAAACTCGATTACTTCTGGAACTTTCCCTACATTCAGAAAACTTCATCCCAGAAAGCCACCACTTAGCATTACACTGCTGGATGGAGCAGCCTGCCCTCTCTATAACCACCTGCAACCTGACTGCGGCATCCTGCTGGGAAAAATCAAGGTGCAGCAAGGTCTGTGAGAAATGGGTTTAATGAGTACCAGAAGGAAGCCTGGATGTCACTTTCCCATTTTGCGTTCCAAAATGGTTTCCTATTATTTAAAATCTTTAGGAACTTTGTTGCTGTGTGAATGGTTTGACCCAATAGCCAGGAGAAACTGCATTTTTAGCTGGAGGGAGAATCTGCGTGTCAGCCACGCTGTGACGAGCCGGGCTGGCCACGGGGACACGTCCACACCGTGCAGCCCAGCTGCCCTGTAAGGGCACTTGTGTTGGTGGCCTGATTAAGCCACCACCCACACAAAACAAAGGATAAGGAACAGAGCCAGTTTATTCAGGAGACTTTCAAATCTGTCATTGTTTTGGATTTGGCTTCTGTCCAGTGCAAAATGCATTTTGTGTGTTCCTACAGCTGCCATGTAGAGTGGACCCTGAGGTAGTAGGAAACTGCTCAATTAGTAAAACTGAAGTGTGCCACTTATTCTGTAAATGAGTGAGTAAATCCAGGAAGAAATACAAATAATAGTAAAACTTTATTATTCTGTCTAAAACAGCCAGGATGCTTTACCAACTAGCTCTTCCTCTAATCCTTTACTATGATTGCTGCACTGTTAATGTGTTTCAGCTGCCATCCAGAAAAGTCACATCTCAAAGCCCATTCCATCCTTCTCCTGTATTCCCCACAAGACAGAGCTCCACTGAAAACCAGAAAGCTGAGCAGTCTTGACTGACTGACTGAAGGACAATTTCAGGGCACTTTAAGAACATCTGTTCCTGTATTTGATCATGGTCTTATTCTCTTAAAATAATTCTACTAATTATTTTTAGTTAGTAGCATCTACAGCTGAGAATATGAAGTTATTTAAAAGAAAGAAGCTTGATTTTAATTTTCAGCAGTTTATAAGACTTCATTATTTGAGAAAACAGAGTAACTAATTATCTCCATCAGGAAATATTTGCAACTTTTGCAATTTTATAGCATGAGGTATCAAAGGTTACTGTTCAAGTGTAGCTGGGGAGCCATAGGGTGCTGGGGAAGACGTTGCACACATTGACACTTCTTGTCTGTGAAGAGAGAGTTTGCCTTCCCAGGAATCATCTTCCAGCATTGGTTTGGGGAGGATCAGCTGCTGCAGAGTATCAGACACTTCTTGCAGACATCCCTTTAAAGGCTCTGTGATTTTAATTTTAGTGTCAACTTCAGAGGCCTGAGAAAAGGGGACAGGTTACTCACATAACTTCGGCAGAGCCTCACCACATTTCTGTTTTCAAAGCAGACAGGTCACACTTTCAGGCAGGGTTTGTACAGCTGGCTTGGACTGAGTCAATATGAAACCCCTGCCAAACTTTCAGAGCACCTGTGAGAAGTGAGGATTTCTCACTTGTGCTGACTTCAAGAGTGGATTAAGGCACTCTGCTTTGGCAGATCTCCTTGCTATCTTCACTTGTAGCCTCTCACTTGTGCAGCCTCTGGAGGAGCATCATGGCTGCTTTGACCACCTGTAGAATACATTTGGTATGGATGGTACCAGCCAGTGTTAGTGTAGTTCATGATAACTTAAACTTGTGGGGCAGGACATGCTGAAGAGTCTAGATTTGGCACAGAAACATAATAAACAATTATTTGATTGGTAACCAGAATCACTTGTCAGAAAACCCCCTGAATATGGAGCTCTGAAATCAAGAGCAGATATTGGCCACAGTGCTTCCAGCAATTTATCAGTGGAGATGGGGCAAATCCTCTTGCATAGTCACTGACCTGGTAAACTCTTCACTGACAGAACTGTGCTTCTGGTAATTTCTCCATGCACTATGGACTGTAAGAAAGATTGATTTGTCCAGAAACCATTTTTAAATGATTTTGGGACAGTCACAGTTGTTTAACTACAGAAAAACTAGACCTTATTAATTTGTTTTCTGTCTAATGCCTTCAACTATGAAGCTGGCAGCACACACAGGGAACAAGTGCCAAAATCAGCACTTCTTTTAAAATAAACAGCAACTCAGATAAAATTTACATGTTACATAGAAGTGGTTCATTTGATATTTTCTTTCTCTATTGCAGCTGAGCTATAAGGCTGAATTCTTCTTCCTTTAAACCATGAGAGAAATAAATTACTTAAAAGAAAAAAATCCCTAGAAAGTGAAGTAGCAAATGGTTTTACTTTCTCAGAATTTTATCTCTTAAGAAAATACATTTTAAGCTGTGAGCTCAACCAAAAATTCTGATAGGAAAAAAGTGTCCGAATTTCAAATACCCTGCCAGGATTGATTACAATTTCTAATTGGAGATCTGATGAACATAGCATTCAAGGATTTGGATCAGCCAAAGCAACCAAAAGAACGTGGTCTGGATTAGGGAGCTGTAGTAGTATAAAATTCATATGCATTTCAGGAAGGACAGGATATGCTAATTATCTGTCAATATAACTACTTCTAGTAAACGCTGGGACATTCTAATGTTCCAGTGACTTCAAATGAAGTTTCTCTTTTTTTTTTTTTTTAGACAGGACCCTTTAGAACATCAACAACAGGACTGACAATTCTGGGAAGAAAAGGGATAAGTAACACTGCATTTTTGATCCCAATTAAAACACGTTTGATATTTTGGATATATGAAATCCTGATGACAAGACTCATATCAATCCTAATGCTGCTGACAGTTTTGTGGAAGAGATCTTCAGGGAGAACATGGAAAACAAAACTCAGAGTGAGTATAAAACTGGAGATGTGTATTAATATTTAAGACCATTTTGTTTTGATCCAATTGTTGGAGGTTTTAAAATAAACTTATTATGTCGGCTAGCTTGTCTACCTAATTGATTGTGTGGTGGTACCAGAAGTGACAAATTATCTGCTCCCACAGTAAATGTAGCTGCTAAGTGAATGCTCCAGAAGAAGGGGAAAAATGTTTATATTTCCTAGCCTATTGATTATTATGTTACCCTCACTGATCAGGATGCATGACAGCCAGTGTGTCATGAAAAGCTTTCAAGCTTTTCCTGTAGATAGCTTTAGAGTGTAAGAGGTCAAATTGAACTAATGTAGTTTCTCAGCCAGTCTACTAAAATCAATGCAACTTGAATTCAACAACCACTAAAAATGGCATAACGTGATTTAAATTATGCTGCTATTTAGATCTTGTCTACACACTAAGTTGTACCAGATTTGCTAATGATGTGTGTTGCTTGAAAACTGAATTAGTTCGTGCTGCTGAAAGTTTATTTATAGACAAAACCCAAAGAGTTAAGAGTGCCAGGAGCTTGCATCCCAGTCCAAATCTTTCTGGGCTTGTTGACACTGTACAGAGGAGCAGTGGGAAAGATCTCCTGGCTAGCACTGTCCAAAACCCACTCAGCCCTTACAGCAAAGCAGTTCTGCAGTAGATGAATCACCTTGGGCCCTGGAATGGCAGTCTGTGAACATGACTGAACATTTGAAGCCACATTTCCACATTGTACTGAGCCCTTTTTGTCCAGGGTAGGTTCTCACAGAGGTGCTTGAGAGAGCCTTCACCCAAAAAGAAGCCTTTCTTGATTACAGACTGCAGGGGAACAAATCTGGTTTGGTATGGAGAGAACATAGAATGGAAGAAAGTTAAGATAATGGCAGCAAATTTCTCCTTGTAATTTAATTCTGTAGGGGTTCTTTCTTAATAAAATAGTCACTGTAAGCTAACTGTGATTTAGAGGAAATATTTATGTTGATAATTTAGTGCAGTTTGGTAGCTAATTGCTTTGCAGAGGAACTGCTTATGATAAAAGAGCATTGTTGGAAAAAAATGTTTTATCTCTTGTCTACAATATTACTACTTACAGAAAGAGACTTAATGACATTAAATATTGATTATATACCAAGCCCACATCCTTCCTTTTCCCTGAGAACACCAAGGATTAGGGTCTTCTGCTGCTCAGAAGCAGAGTTTGAGTAACCTGTGCTGATGCCAGGACTTCATTATTCTGTATTGTGTGTTCACCTGTCCATTGCAAAGGTGAGGTCCAGCTCCCAGACAGCACTGGTGAGTAGATGTGTGTCAGGGAGAGGTTTACAAGCCTGTCAGTCCTACCCATTGCTCCCACTGTGCCCCTTCATTGCTAACCAAAGCCAGCAGCCCATGGGATGTACAAAGGCTGCGAGGCAAAGAATCTCCAGTGCTTTCAGAGGTCACCTGCTGCTCAGCTGGGTCCTCCTTTCCTGTGTTTATGTTACAGCCCCTGCCAGCACAGCCGTGCTTCCCATGCTGTGCCTTGATGCCTGCAAAGGAGCCAAAGCCTGCTCTGGTGTGGATCTGTTCTGGGGACTTGTGAGGATGTTGGCCTCTTACATTAATGCTACTTGAAACTGAAAGCAAATTGTAAACACATTCATTTCTTTTCTCTACAAAATTGTAATTCAAAGTAAAAACAATGAAACAAAGCAGCACATTTCTCAGCCAAGTAAGAGTGGGCACAGTTTTGTCTCAGTTTCAGAAAGTATTGAACGGGTTATCTGTTTTCTGCTTCTAGAGGAACAGAAGAATTCTCGTGGTTCAGATTCCGGGTAGGGCCTTTGTGGTTCAGCCTCTGGTCTGTATTGGTAGTAATACTTTCTCTCTTGGGTAACAGCTGGAAATGGTGATTCATCTTCATGAAGCAAATCTAACAATGAAACAGTGCAATTAAAACAGTCTAGAGCACTTGGTTAGCAATGAACCAGGACACTGAAACCATCTCCCAGAGCGATGCCACAGGTCACACATGTGCTTGTGTTATGGTAAGTGTGTAATGCAGTCACCATGCTGATACTGCCTGGCCTGTGATCATGAGTCTATGAATTTAATTGATTTGGTAAATGCCGATAGGTTACAGACTCTCCTACACTGAATTATTCCTAATGAAGTTAGAGAAGAGGATGAAATTAATGTTTTCTGCAAGAAAATGTCTGCAAGCACATTATATACAACCAAGAAAATTGGTGAGTACTACAGAGCAAACTCCTCATTCATTCATTCACTAAAATATATTGTTTAAACCTGGCTGTGAACTCAAAATCGAAACATGTAAAGATGCACCCATGCCTGACTGCACGTAGGTGAATGTGGGTTAGGTTCATTGTGTGTTCTTGAATTTTTTTTTTTAAAGCACTGATATTTAAGACATACAAAGAAAAAATGGCCTCAGGGGAACCACCTCCAAAGCATCACAGAAGCTTTGTTCAAACAGTTTTCGATTACTCACTCTGACCACACATTGGCTGAAGTGGTTTAGATAATCTGCAGTACAGGAACGGATTGGTGGGGAGGATCACCAGACAGCATTGCACCAGGCCACGTCATTTCTGGATGACCTCCAAAGGCAGGAAGCAAACACAACAACTGCTGAGCAGCGTGTTCCTACGAGAGCATGGCCAGGCACTGGCCCAGCAGCTGCCCCGCCGGAAACTTTCCCTTCCAGTACACGAGGAAAGTTTTGTACTGAAGGTTCTAGGGAGCATGGAGAAAACTGCTCCTGCTGCCCTCTTGTCCGACCAGGATGTGATTTTTGATGGCTGGATACAGTTAGACTGAGAGCAATCACTCAAGTACCATCATGTAGGCTTCTGTACAACACAAGCACTTGTAAAATGCTGCAGCCTGGTTTGTTTCTTTGTCCTGAGGTCAGCTCATTGTTTATTATCTGAATGCAAAAAGCAGCACCCAGGTAATGTGGTGGGAGGAGCATACTTGTGCCCTCTCATGTCTAAATTCCTTTAATATTTTGCTTCTCAGTCAGTTTCGCTAAATATTTTCCACCCATGTTTCCATATTTTGCCTAATTATTTTGTAAAACTTAACTTTTGTTGATTTATACTTGATGGAATAAATAGTGTACTCATGACTGGTTTCACAATTAATTTTATGATATATGCCACATTATTTCTAAGTACTGTGATAATTTGCAATATGTATATTGCAAGCATAATCCAGATCTGGAATTTGAAATTAATTTTAATCTGACCAGTTTTACTGTCATGTCATAGACACATTCTGAGGAGTACGCTACTAAACAAAATACTGTAGGCTCTTCTGGTAGAGAGTAAAAATATAGGCAAAAAAGAAAGTGAGAGTCAAATTCCCTCCTATATTGATATAATAAATTGCCTTTTCACACCCCAGTGATAAAAAATCCCCAACACAATGAAGCTCTTGCTAAAAGCATTCTCAGTGAGCTGAGTGGAAATACTCAGAATCCTGATGATTTGTTTATTGGAGCAGATGGTTATTTTTTCATTATTTTATTTAATATGTACATGTTTTTCTAGCATCTTTCTGATCCCTGTGCCCCCAGCCTTGGAACAGCAAGGCCTGCAGGAAGGGTGGTGCTGGGCATGGGAACACCCCTGAGCACAGGACAGGTGCTGGAGCTGGAAGGGATAATGCTCTGTTTAGACATGGTACCAATACTGGACTAGGTAAACATGTCACTTGCTGCCTGCTCTCACTGATTCCCAGAGCTCATGTCCATAAACATCCTGGCCTATTGGTACTTCCAGGAAACTGAAGCCAAGGTAACTATTTATGCTATTAACTTCGTGGAAAGCAGATGCAAACATATCAATGAGGGCTGGCACCACGATTAAAGGTTTTCTTTCTTTTCCTAAAGATTTGTGTACTTTTACACCAAATCTAAAATACATTTACCACAACATCTTTTGGCATAAACTGAGTGTTTCTTGGGACATGTTGACGGCAATGTACCACCACCCTCTTTTACACTGACTTGTGCACACACTGTTTTCTGTTCAGCAGTCTAAGGATGTACTCTGAGAGCAGCTCTGAGTCTGAGCAGGGTCCCAGGCTGTGATTAAACTCCTCAGAATGTTTGCATCCCGAAATGACCGTGTGCTCTGAGCCCAGTGATGATGAAATGCAGAGGAGCTGTAATGCTTTCTTGGGTTTGAGACCTCTTGCCAAATACCTCACTGGTATTCTAGGCTTCTGCCTTATTCATGGGCTTCTAGGCTTCTGCCTCCAGCACCTCAATTTCCACTATCCAAACTCTGGATGAACCTCACATTGTTATGACCAAGATTAAGCCCAGAATCAAGTAAGATAAATTAATCATAGGCTTTTATGTGCAAGGGATATAAACAGAAGAAAATGTACCATTTCAACATAGGATAATTTTTAAGTCAGTGCTCTTTTATGTAGTTTTTGATACTTTCCTTTTTCAGGGTACTGATTATAGAAACAAATGGTTGTAGGAAGGTCTCTGTATGTTGTTTTGAGATTGGGTTCTGGGTGGATTTTTTTGATCTGGAAAAGATTTTGCTGTTTCACAAATCAGAAGAGTATTTTTCATTCCAAAATGGGCTCCAGGCTTCATTAAAATAACAGGCTTTTTTTGCTTCCAAGATAGCAAATCATTACTATGTTAATTTTCCTCTTGTTTTATGGAGCTAGCCTGCTTTGCTAGGAAAATAATTTGTCAGAAAGAAGGATGTCTCTGAGAGTAGCATTCATTGCTTGAGAAGTCAGTGCAAGAACAGCCTTTGAAATACTGATATTTTTAAATATAAAACCTGAACTTGTAGCACCCTTTGTCTAATTGCTATTAGAGGAGAAGGGAACAGGAGCTGTAGTAGCTACCTTGACTCTAATCACTTCCCAGTGGAAGAACAGAACTGTGGTAGAATTTAAGAACTAAGCCAATGGCTGTCCTGTTGAAGCAATCCTAGCAATGCTTTTTTCTCCAATTACTACAGGCTGGAGAAAGAAGAAAGGGTGCTCCATGATGCCTGCTGATGGATACCTGTTAAATGGGCACTCATCCCCCTCACTTCTGCCCTCACTTGCCTTCTGCTTCCTCTTGTTCCTCTGATGTATGGCCAGGAGCAAGAGAATTACCAGGACTTCTCCCATTTAACTTCACCCTGAGCTTAACCAGCAATGTTTTTGCTCAGTGAATCTATTGCTTTTTTTTTTTTTTTTTTGACAACGCTGACCAGCCTGAATTCCTCCTCACCAGCAGAAGCTGTTTGCTTCCACTCTAGCATTTTGTAATTCTGATGTAACTCCATTACTGTGGAGTTTGTGATGGCTAAAGTGTCTCTGCTATGTATGTGCTAACCAGTAACTCAGCAGAAATAGCTGCAACAGACTTCATTCTTCTCTGATGTTTTTGATCCATGTATGCTATACAAACAAATTATTCTTTACACAAATACAAATACTCAAGTTTCTCCAGGTAATTTATTGTGGCTATTTAATGGTGTAACAGTATAGGGATATAGCTACTGGTTTTTCCATTATAATCCAGTTGTCAGCAGTTATGTCATAGTGTCAGCTGGCCTCCATGACAAAATTCCTGCTTGTGTGTCAATATCTCATAATGCACTTGTGCTCCCTCCAGCCAGAAATTATTTTATAAAGGGGCATGTAAAAACAATAGAAAACACCAATGGAAAGTGTGATGCAAATGTTCATACATTTGAATCCGTGAGAAACTTAGATGGATAGCCAATTCAGGCATAAAGTTCTGTAGCTGGCCAGACCATATACAAGCTGAAGTACACAAAAACTACATATTTTCAGCTTTGTAGACAGGGGAGGGAAAGAAAAAAAAATGTATTTATATGCTGTAAGCTTACACATGTTTAGCTGGTTAGTTTGAACTTTCCTAAGAGTCTCTAAAAATAAACTGAAAACATCTTAAACTACTTATAACAAATAGAATTGCAGGAAAACTCTATTGTTTCCACATGTGCATTAAAAAAAAAATGAGTGAACGTGAGGCTACTCTGTAAGAGGAACAATCTTAATGGAAAAACTTACAGAAGTCTGAGAGGAGCTGTATGAAAGTATCAGATGAGTCTTGCTGCTTAACAAAATTTTATCTGTTGGTACAAGGGTTAACTTCAGAATATATGTTTCAAAATTCAATTAATATACTTCCAACATATGACTTATTTCTGCAGTAAGAAAACTTACTGCAGAGGCAATCCAGACAGAGATTAATACAGGTCTGTCTTCTTCTGTGCCATTTCTGCTTTGTATAATAGGAAGACAAGGGCAGAACAAGTGTTTGAAAAGTTCACTGTGACCCACTTGGAAATATCACTCTTTCTGACCAGAACCAGGCCAACATTCAGGCTAAAGATATGGAAATATGTTCATCAAAAGGCAAGGAAAACCTGGAACTTAGGATAGACTAATGACATCCTGTATGCAAATAAATTCTAAATTTTAGTTGATTTAGGGCTCTTCCCTGGCTGCTGCAAAATAAAAGTGCAAAAGCTTACTCATCTTCTTCCTCTAAAATAGATAAAGGTGCTGTTTGTGGGCCCCTTTATTTGCCCACATTCCAACATTTGTTCACGATCTAAGAAAAAAAAATAATGTACTACTTCTACATCAGGAAATGGCCAGGGAGTATCAACAATTAATGTAAAATAAAATAAAAATTTAAAAAAAAAAAACCCCACAACCCTTCTAAGTTATCTTTCCCCACTTTAAGCATGTTAGTTGCAAATGAACATAATCAGTGTGTGATTCTGGGCAGATGCTGTGAGGTTCCTTGTAAAACCCTGACATCTGACTGTGAGCAAGCTCCTCTCAGGAACTGCCTGGGTGTGAGGCACAGGCATTTCCAGGGAAGGGAATACAGGTGTATCTCATGAGGAGGTGCTTTTTCAGGAAGTATGGAAGTGCTACAGAACATTTCTATGCCTTTTGGGTATAACAAGATAATATGCAGTGGCCAACTTTTAGTGACTCTTACCTCAGTTGTCTTTGAAGTTTGTTCTTTGCATCTGCTACTTCGGCAACACGATTATGAAAGCTCAGGTTAATGCAGATGAAATGATTCCACTTCTCCCCAGCTGTGCACTCCCGTCCAAGTCTGCATCCTTTCAGAGCGTGACAGAGGCCCCTGCATGTTGAGAGCACCTGATATTGTCCCCACTGAATTTAGCCCGTGATGCAGGAGCTGAAGCATTCATCAGGGTTTTCAAATAACTTGCAGTCTGACCCTCTGGCTTCAAAGCTGCTGGTGTGGTATAAGCTACTACCTTTGGACCTAAATTCTTTAAATTCTTTTGGACCATTTCTTTAATGCCTTGCTTTGCCTGCTAGATCACCCCTCTCTTCACCCAAGTGTTTAATGTACTCCATAAAAAGTACTTGTACTTTACTCACCAAATTGAAAGGCTGAGACAAATATCTGTCTGCATTTAGTCTTCTTTCTCCACACAAAACTTTATGCTAAGAATTAGGCCCACACATTAAACTTTGCAGGGATAAGTCACTATTTTTTGAGTTTCACATTTACTCTAGATTTTAATTGAACACTGAGAGTAAATATTAAAGGATGCAAAAAGAAAAGGTTAATTTTGGTTTTGTTAGTGGTGATTCCTGTCTCCAAACTGAAGTATTGACCTTCCTAAGTGATTTGGAATTCCTTAGTGCTGCACAATTATTTAGGCAGCTGCCTTAAAAAGCTTCAGGTAACCAGCCTGATACAGTAGTGAAGAGTATAAATCAGTGTACTGAGCCTGAGCTGGCACGGCTCACAGCTGCTGAGCCAGACAATCTCAGTCTGTTTTCTGCAGGATATTTCAGGTTGGGGTTCTTTCCCCTTCTCTATGATCTGATGGATTATATTCATTTTCTCATCAGAAAATTAAATTTCTAAGTAGGTTTCCATCTTGGCTATCTGAAATACTTAGTACTTAATCTGTTCTTTAATATTACTTTTTCAGACTGTAATTTATCGAACTGGGTCT
This sequence comes from Acrocephalus scirpaceus scirpaceus, assembly GCA_910950805.1. Taxonomy (NCBI): domain Eukaryota; kingdom Metazoa; phylum Chordata; class Aves; order Passeriformes; family Sylviidae; genus Acrocephalus; species Acrocephalus scirpaceus. The sequence continues at coordinate 6,299,261 of OU383786.1, forward strand.
GTTGGAGCAGAAAGCACTTGCTCTGCTCCTGAGTGCTGCAGGTATGTCTCAGACTGCCAAATGCTTTCAGGAAAACTTTAATGAAAAATGTCGTTTCTTTGGATAATGGATGGTGAGAAAGGAAAAAGTCTGCAAAACTTATCCACATGAATCTGCTTTTTACTAGAGCTGACAAGAATAATTTTATTCATTGCTAATCCTAAAAGTAGGTAGTGATAATAGAGTCAGCAGAACGGCTGCCAAGTTTCCTTCGGATATGCCCTCGTTTAAGTAGTGAATGAGGTGATCTTTTAATGAAAAACAGAACATAAGTAAACAAATAATACCGATTATTTTTTCCTCCTTCCAACAAGACAGAGTCGTCATCATTTGAGATTGTGAAGTACATTCACCATTGGAGTTCTGCTGTGTTAGTGATAAGGGAACTGACAAGACATTAGCACAGAGACACTGCCCTCTATTGCAAACTGTTCTGCTGCTGCTACTGCTCTTGCATTGACGAGACCAACGCTAATCAACAGTTTTAAAACTGCATACAAATGGGACGTTTTAGTTCAGTAAATTTCTGTCAATCTGTAGCAATAAGGCTGTGCCAAATGCACTAAGGTCCCAACAACCTAAGCTCTTTTACAGACAGTATAGGAAGCCTGTAGCAGACACTGGTGTGCTGTTTGTTGCATTGCTCTTACCTGCACCTCAGCTGGATTTTGATTTGATTTGATATGGGTTTGTAACCTGAAAGGCACAGAACAGTGTAAATCAGAACCAGAGGGAACACTGTGCTCTGGAGTTGGAGAGTGAGGAGCCAGCACGGCACAGCTGTCTCTGAGAAACCCAGCTCAGTACACAGCCCTGCTCAGGTGCCACTGCTGCCCTCCACCAGCGGCCACTGGGAGCTGGCAGGGAATAACTGATGGGGGAGGCTCTCACACCGAGGCAAAGCAGGGCCGTGGGACAGAGAAGTCGCTTCTTCCTACATCATTCTCAGATGCAAGGGGAGGGCCTGTGCTCAATCAGGCTCCTACTACAGCGAGGAGGGCGCAAAGGGAAGGCTACAGTAGCCACTCAGTCTCTGCTGCTTTTTCCTCTCCAGGGTAAAAGTGGTGTCCTCAGGTTAAAGCACTTCTCATTAATAAAGTGGACCTGAGTTTTGTCAGAAAGATCCTACTCTAGGTCATCTGTGCCTCTCTTTTGATGCTGAGAAGGGGAAAGACCTTAATCTAAACTACATTTAATGCTGTTGTGCTAAATAACAAATTGTTTTCATTAGCTTCCCATAATGCTTCATGTTAGACTTTGCTGGCATTTCCAGTGGCTTGAGAATGCTCAGTGCTGTAATTTTGGCTAGAGAGAGCTGCTCTACCATCTGTCTCCACTGGCCTCTACTGAGTTCACTGATGAAAAGTATTTAACACACAGCTTTTAATAATGTTTGTCAGTTTAATGACAGACAACCACAAGGGTGAAAAACCCCTGGTAGTTGTGTGGCATGAGGGGAAAGCCTCAATGCAAAAAGGAGGAGGTGATCAGGGGGAACCCTCATGCCAGCACTGCTGTAAGCAAGAAAGAAAAGGGCAGACTGGAGTTGTGGTTTCCTATCCTGTTTTGAGGGACAGATTCACTTGGCATAATTCAAATTGTACATCACTGCAAAATATGTTTAAGCATTTCTGCTCACCTTGATCACAAGGCAGGAAATATGTTGCTCCATCTCTGCTTTCTTACTCTCAAGGAATTTTTGGTGTAACTTCATCTCCTTTGGCTTTTCCAAAAGCAGGGAAGGCCTGGCAGGCATTGGGCTAGAATCAGTAGGTTAAAGAAAGACAAACCCTTGCTTTCCAAAGCCTTAGGAAGACAGCAGACTTATTGATGTTTATGGACTTGTCAATTGGTATTACCATCACTCTGCCTGATGTGGAGACAGAACTGGATCAAAGGTGACCAGAAATGCCACCCTAAAACACTCTAAAGCCTGTTGTTCACCCAGAAAGCCCTGCACGAGGAGCCCTCACCGGCTCAGAGGGTGCTGAGGAAGGAATTCACTTTTCCTTTTTGGTGCTTTTTGTGGGGAACGTTCTATATAACCTTGGGAACAGGAAATGATCTGTTGGACCCAAAATAAAACTATTTGGACACGTACCTCAGCTTAAAACGTGGAAAGTCTTGCTGACATCAGTGAATCTAATCCATATGTTGGACAAGAAGCACAGACCTAAAGTGCTGTACTGGGCTGTGGTCTCACACCAAGCCAGTTTTCTCAAGGGCAAGGTACAGTATAAACTGCTCAGATATGTCTTACTGGCCAGTTCCTCCTACCACATCTGAATTTGCTTAAACATTTGATTTTACTTCCAAACAGTGTTTTTTTCATTAGTTTCCCATGGAAGGTAATTACAGAGCAGTAAGTGCAGGAGCTGTACAAATATTCAGTGGTCTTGAGCTTTTACCTGAGGCAAATATGCTGGAAAGCTCCTCAAAGACCACAACTAAATGTATTTTCAGATTTTTTTCCTAGAGTTGTTTTTGGTTTGGTGGGGTATTTTGCTTTGTTTTGGGGGTTTGGTTTGTTTGGGTTTTTTTGTAGGTGGACAGCTACTGTTTTTGTGTTTGGCTTGTTTGGTTTGGGTTTTTTTTTAATTCCTAGAGAGTTCTTCCTAAAAAGCTTGCAGTTGTTGAAGTGCTGTGTCCAAAAAATGGTAACTTTTCAGTATAATACTCTTAAAAAGACAGACTTAACACCAAGATGTGCTGGTACCTTTCCAAATATTACCAGATACTGTTTTCTATTTTCAAGGTGACACTACCTCAAATAATAACTTACACTCTTGTATGTTAAAACAAGTGTTGGGACTAATCAGTCAGGAATAGGAGTATCTGAGACTCTCAACTGGGCTCAGATCAGGAAAATAACCTTTTTACAGCACCTAGACTGTGATGTTAGGAGCGGAAGAGAGGACAAAGCTTTGCTCAGGCAGCTATGGGAGAGAAAGGGAGGAGCAGTGACTGGGATAAGGTGGTCAGGAATTGGGTCCAGATCGCATCACCAGCTGAGGCACATTTCCTTGGTTTGGAAAATTATTTTATTATTTTTTACGTACCAAGCACAGCGACTATCTAATTGCTCAGAAGTCGATTGGCCAAGTTAAGGCAGTATAATCTTCCTAATAAATGTACCCATTAAATTAATGGAAATTGTCTATCAGCAAGATACAGAATTAATGTACTCAGAATTGCCATGAACTACCGCAACAGAGCGATTTTAGTGGAATGATACATAATCCGGGTATGAAACCTGCGAAGCACAAGAGTGAACACAGTATTCCCGTGTGATGCTTTCCTTGGCAGCGGCACAGCGCCGGGCCGGGAGCCGCCTCAAGGCTGGAGCGCGTCTCCTTCCAGCGGCCGAGCGGGGACGGGCGCACAGCCCCGGGGCGGAACGGCTCCGGAACACCCAGCCTGGGTACCGGCATGATTCCGAGCCGTTCCTGGTCAGTCGCTTCTGCCTACTAGTGGAGAAATTCCACCCTGGCTTTAAAAGCACGCCGCTGCCATGACTGGATCTGCCGCGGCTCACGGGCCGGCCGGGCCCCGGGGCGGGTGTGCAGGGCCAGGGACCCTGGGGCAGAGCCTGCTGGGGGATCAGCGGAGCCCCCTGCGACAGCGCTCCCGGGGCTGTCACGAGTCCCTCACGGTGTCACCAGGGCTGCCCTTGTGTCACCGGCTCCCCTTGAGTCGCCAGGGCTGCCCTTGTGTCACCGGCTCCCCCGTTGGTGCCCCGGGTCACTCGAGCCCTCAGCGGAAGCGCCCCCTGGCGGCAGCGGTTGGGCACCGCCGGCTCGGGGCCCCGCCCCGGCGGCGGCGGAAGTGACGCAGAGCTATGGCGGAGGCGGCGGGCGCACCGGAGGGTGAGCGGCGGGGCCGGATGGGGTGGGACGGGCCCCCCGCCCGTGGCACTCGCGGCCCAGCTCTCGCTGTCCCTTGCAGAGTGCCCCGGGACCAGCAGCGCCCAGGCGGGCAGGGCGGCCGCCTGCCAGGGATGCCCCAACCAGGGGCTGTGCGCGGCCGGCGCGGCCGGGCCGGACCCGGGTGAGTGCAGCGGCCGTGACGGGGGCGGCTCAGGGGGCGCGGTGCTGTGGGCGCACTGACAGCGCGGTGCCGGCTCGGTTCGCGATGTGGGCGCACTCACAGCGCGGTGCCGGCTCGGTTCGCGGTGTGGGCGCACTGACAGCGCAGTGCCGGCTCGGTTCGCGGTGCGGGCACACTGATAGCGCGGTGCCGGCTCGGTTCGCGGTACGGGCGCGCTGATTGCGCGGTGTCTCCGCAGCGGAGGCGGCGGAGCTGCGGGCGCGGCTGCGGGCGGTGCGGCACACGGTGCTGGTGCTGTCCGGCAAGGGCGGCGTGGGCAAGAGCACCTTCAGCGCCCTCCTGGCGCACGGGCTGGCGGCGGACGAGACCAAGCAGGTGGGCAGAGGGCGGGGACGGGGCGGGCGGCGGGGGCGCAGGGCCGAGCACCTGCGGGCAGGTACCGGTCGTGTGCCCCTGCTCGTTAGAGTTTGACTTTCCTGGATGAGCCCTGCTGGAGTGATTTCAATGCATGAGATCGCCTTTAGAGACAGCCCTGTGCTACCTTATTTCCAGTGGGGCAGGTTGGCTGGTTTGTTTTCCAGGTCGCTCTGCTGGACATAGATATCTGTGGGCCATCAATTCCTAAAATGATGGGTCTAGAAGGAGAACAGGTAAATGAATGCTCAAACATCTTGTTTAAGGGTTTTTTTTTCTCAGTTTTTCATTAGCGTATTTAGGCTTTTTGAATGTAGAGCTTCTAAAAGGAGTGCATAATGGGAAATGTGGGGCAGTGGGTAGGGAAATGAGGTGAGATGGAGAAGTTTAGCATAATATATTTTGCAAAAGAGTCATCTGCTTCCAGGATGAGCAGTTCTGCAAATCAACTTTCATTGCATGTCAGCCACATTATGCTGACAACTTGAAACTTGAGTGGTATTAGCCTGATGCACTTTATCAGCCCTTTAGCTACTTCTTACAAATACATGAGCAATAAGTAAACCCTTGCATAAGGGTTGAACAGTTATTGTTCACTTATTAATGGAGATCTGGTGCTCCTGCATTTTTACCTCAGCTGCCCCACTAAAGCAGAATTGTTCCTGCAGGCAGGAGAGCTCTTTGCCCAGGTTTGACTTATGCTCATGTTTTATGTAACATCTGTATTTATTGCTATTGCAACTTTCACATATCACTTCCATTTTCAGGTTCATCAGAGTGGATCTGGATGGTCTCCAGTGGTGAGTTGGTGCAGCTGTTTCAGAAAGTTCATTGGGTGTGTTTGAGTTGGGCACCATCTTCTACAGTGAAAAATGAGTGAGGGAGGAGCAGGGGGTACTCCTGTTAATTCTTCTGCTAACAACTTAAATATCCATTTTCTATGCAATCTACAGATAGAGGACATAGAATCTACAGAGTCTATATGTCCAGATTCTATAGATCTGTATAACCTATATCCATGTTCTAGAGAATATTTAGAGAACACCATAGAATATATATCCAGATTTTATAGAATAGATCTATAAAATCAAGATGTATATTGGATAGAATCAGGATATAGACTATGTAGATCAAAGTGTTAAATTTCTTAATAATAGTAATATTATATTTCTAGAATTGTTTTGTTATCTTGTATTAACTGACTTTGCAATACGGGCAATAAATATAAGTTTCTCAGGTTTGTTATTTTGGGGTATTGTGCAGCTGTAGTGTGTCATCTTTTCTGTGACAGCCAAGAAGTATCTTGCACCCAAGAAAAAACTCACTAATCTTTAGAATATACAGAGAAGGGTTCTGCAGTAGTGTTGGTTGTCTAAAGATCCCCTGTAATGTGCATGCTGTTAGAAAGGCAGCTGGTGCTGAGAGGGAAAGCTGCTTTTATCCTTACATTGTCTCCAGCAATTCCATAAACCACTGTAACAATATCATTTTTTCAGTCTTAGTGTAGTTGGTGAGTGCTGCACAAGTGCAGTTTTAATGCCCTATGATAAAAGATAAAGTTCTCTGCCTATATTTCATTAATGTCTATGTTTCATTAATGTCTTCCCCCTCACCTGCTTTTTCTATGAAATAGAGGTTCAGAGTTGGTTTCTTCACTTTTTCTTCACTGTTATGTTTCTCTACTTCTCTTCCAGTATGTTGAAGAAAACTTAGGTGTCATGTCAGTGGGGTTCTTGCTTAGCAGTCCTGATGATGCTGTCATCTGGAGAGGACCAAAAAAGAATGGTATGTATTGAGTGTTTCCAACAGTAATTTACCTACTTGAAAGGTTTCAGGTGTGGAAATACCATGAACTTGTTTAGTATTGTAGATAGGGCAGTTAGCGAAGACCCTGAATTTGAAATACAGGAAGATACCTTTTTCTCTTCCACATTCTTATCCTTTCCTCTAGGGCTGATCAAGCAGTTTCTGCGTGATGTGGACTGGGGTGAAGTGGATTACCTGATCGTGGATACGCCCCCAGGAACATCAGATGAGCACCTGTCCATCGTGCAGTACCTCAGTGCCACCCACATTGACGGCGCTGTCATCATCACCACCCCCCAGGTAGGAGCCAGAATTCCACCAGGGAGGCATCATGGCAGTTAAATGCAGTCCTTGGGTTACAGGCTGTTGATTTCACAGAAATGTAAGGGTTCAGAATCTCAGGGAAATGACTTTGTTGTGTTGCCCCTGTAGCTGGCTGGTCTGTGGGTTAGGTGGGTGTCTGTGGAGCAGGATGGAGATCCACATGGGTCACTAAACCACAGCAGTTCACAATCAAAAGCTGTTGTGACCTGTGTGGTGAAAGGAAATGCAGTGTTTCACTTCCTCCTTCAGAATCAGAGTTCACATCTGAACTGTAATTTACTCACCAATGGCTTAATGTTCAGAAGAATGTTCGTAAGAAGCTTCATTTTAAGTGATAAGCTGTGCACTCTTTGACACCTGTGGAGTAGCCTGTCACCTCCAAGTGACCCACCAAAGTAGACAGCTTTGTCATGTGCATTTTTAAAAGAGAAATCAGCTCCTGGAAAGCTGAAACTTAAAACACACCCAGTTAAACAGAGGTTTTCATGTCTGATTTGGAACAGAACAGGAGGTCAAACTAGCACATGACATGAAGTATTTCTACAACAGCTGAAAGGATAACACATAAAGGAAGCAAAGTGTTGAGGACAATACGAGAGAGGTGGTGAAGGAGGAAGAGAGCAGCAGAATGAATGAGGTCAGTCATATACATGAAAACTCTGAGGAGACAATAAGATAATTTAAATTTAATTTGAAAAGAGGTAAAACTAGTGTAAGTCTGGTGGTTCTTGTCCTCATTCTGTGGAGAATACCTAGGGTCCTTCCGTAAAATGAAAATATGAAAAGGTTGCATTTAAAGAAAATATGAAATGAACATAAGAGATAAAACATAAATATGGGTGAATCTTTATTAGAGGCAGATTTTGAAACAGAACCACATCTAGTAGGCTTGAAGTGTTGTATCTGCTCTATTGATAGAGCTTGTAGCACAGGTTTGCGTTCCTAAAAAATACGAAGACAGCAGTAGTAATTCATTATAAAGTAGTTCCAAGGAGGTAACTGAATGGATTTAGCATGAAATATTGCATTTGAAATACCAGTGTTTGCTGTATTTTAGGAAGTGTCACTTCAGGATGTTCGGAAGGAGATCAACTTCTGCCGCAAAGTGAAGCTGCCCATCATAGGTGTTGTGGAGAACATGAGCGGCTTTGTGTGTCCCAAGTGTAAGGTAAGGCTGGCTGTGTATTAGTGTTCTTTCATTGGCATTGCTTGGATATCAAACACTGCTCCAAAAATGCCTTATTCTCAGAATTGCAGTATTTTAACTCTGATTTTCATGTTGTCCCAGAATGAATCTCAGATCTTTCCCCCAACTACTGGCGGTGCGGAGAAGATGTGCCAGAACTTAAATGTTCCCCTCCTGGGTAAAGTGCCTCTGGATCCACAGATAGGTAAAGTCACTTATTGCTCTGCACTTAAATTAAGTTGTTCCTCCTATACTGATGTTACTGCTGGAAAACCCTGATGTGGCACTGATGTCTGTTAGCACTTTCAGAATTTTTTTAATCAAAAGTCACTGGAACTCTGACATAGCTGTGTGTGGAATGAGGGAAGTGCTAGGGTAATTTCCTTAACCTTTCCTTAATCAATTAAGATTACATGCTGCATCTTTTCAGCTCTGTAATCATATTTGAAGTACAACATGACTTTCTCTTTGGTGTAGTCACCTGGAAATGCAGACTGAATGAAATCATAACCACTTCAAAGAATGTTTTGTAGATATTAAGTATTAAAACCTCAGATAGAGGTTTTAATAGAGGTTTTAATGTAGATATTAAGTATTAACCTCACTGTTATTGGCACTGCCCAAATTCTCTTGTGGGTCATGATGAGACGTGATTCTTTGCCCACTAGCTGTTACCAATTAATGCCTAAATTAATGACATCAAGGAACAGCTCAGTACTTCCAACTGAAGGTTTCTGCTAGTACTTTTCCTCTGTCCAACTGCACACTGTATTTCTAGTCCTGTTACCGACTTCAAGGCTTCCTAAAAGGAATAGATGCAGGTGGCTGTTTGAAAAGGTGTAACTGAAACAGGATAAAGGCTAAAAAAAGAAAAGCTCATCTTTTCCCATTGCTTTGTTTTTGTGTTTTTTCTCTGTCCTTCAAGGAAAAAGTTGTGACAGAGGCCAGTCTTTCTTGGCTGAAACACCCGAGTCTCCAGCTACGTTATCTTACAGGAATATCATTCAAAGTGAGTCTGAGAATCACTATGCAAATAAATCCCCTCAGTTCCGAGCACTGCTGCAATATACAAAGGTGTTAAACAGACTTGTGTTACTGTGCCACAAATAATAAAATCAGGAGAGGTGCACAGCAATTCTGAAAGTAACAGGTGCAAAGACCATGTTTGCTTCTGGGCATCACTTCTGCTGGCTGCTAAAGTCATAACAAAATTGTATTTGATAACCAATTTCAATGTTTGACTTCAGAGAAGTCAGACTTTCATTTTCAGGGATGGGGTATCCTTGTGCTCAGAGAAACCTTGTGAGGCTCTCGAGCAGGTATGGGGAGGGGTGCTCACCATAACCCAGTGGGAGGCAGCTGACTGACCAATGCCTCCACTTCTAAGTATAGTTACACAAAAACCCCTTGCAAAAACTCCCTGAACAGCTGGTGCTGTGCTGTTTAAAAGTAATCCTAAAGCCACTTTCAGTGTAAGGAAGGCCCAGCTTCAGGTATTTGTACCCTCAGGGGACAAATGCAGCAACAACAAACTCCTGATGTACAACTGAAATAGTACTTATATTACTTTTTCTCCATCTTTGCAGGAATTCAGGAATACTGTGAACAACATCATTTGCAAGAAGAAAAGATAATGTAATCTGTAAATGGAACAAAAATGTAGTTCATGTTTAATTATAGAAAAGTAACTTATGCCTTGATTTATTAAAAGAATGTATTCTTTTTGTATATTGCAAATAAATTCTTAATATAAAGGCTCTTGCCTTTTGTTTTTGCGAAAAGATCAAGATTCTTGTAATTCTTCTCTCACTAGAAAGCTGTGAAAGTGAGCCAACATCTGGATTATGAAGTGCATTCTACCTCCAGTGTCATGGTACCAATAACCTGACTCTGAAGGTAGCAGTTTTAGAAGTGAGAATACAACACACATTTTATTTAGGAGGTTGAATATAAAATATGCTGGGTTGATGCTGAGGCAGGTGCAGCAGCCTTTGTCCTGCCTGCTGCAGAAGAGTGAGCTGTAATGCCTGTTCTCTCTCTCTGATAACATCATTTAACATCTTTTCCTGTCAGTGGAAAAGATCTGTATCTAGAGTGAAAGCCAGTGTAGTATTATAGTATAAGTGCACTGCTTTATTTTTTTTTTATAGGTATCAAAATAAAGTTAATTTTTTAACTATACATTACTGCCAGCTTCACACAAGTAGTGGGTGAACATGGTTCATGACTTCTGTTTCCTTCTATTTGACCTGAAGCCTGAACCTGAAAAATAAATATTCAGTATTTTTAATAACTTAAGAGGCCCTTTGGGATTGTGATTTGAAAGCTCTGAAAAATGGGTATTGTGTACAAGAGGGAAAAGGCAGTTTGGTTTTGTTTATTGTTGATCTAAAGCTAAACAAATTAGTATTGCCTTTTCATTACATGTAATTAATTCCTGGTTAAGGTAATCCAACAGTCTGAGGTTAGTTGACAACTTTTCTGAAAGCAGCGTGCTCCTTGTAAACCTTGAGCACTGTCTGTGCTCACACAACGCTTTGGTGAAGCTTTTAAGTAACAAAGGCTTTAAACCTTCCAGGAGCTAAAGACTCAAACACAACTTTATTTCATGCAGGCATAATTTTAGCAGAGTTTTATCTAAATATCTTCCCATGAAGAACAACTTTTCATGAAGTTGGTTTTTTACTGCTCATCCTTTAGCTCTTTCTTGTTTGGTTACCTAGTGCCTGTCTTCCCATGTTCTTCAGTGCCATCTTCTGAAATTCTCCTGCTCTGTCCTGTGGAGGGAACAGAGCACACATGGCTGTAAGCATGACCTGTGACACAAGGATCTCTTACAAAAGCAGGGAGCTGCCAGCTAGAAGCCTGAGGGTTAAAGATGGCTCTTCCAGCTGTGCTTAAGCAGAGGCATTAGGATTATAGTAACTGCAAGGATTTAACTTAAGGACATTCTTCTGAAGCTTGGAAGCAGCAGAGTGCAGCTCAGCAGGCTTCCAAGCACGGAGCAAAGTGACCTGGGGTTATGGCTCTTGCATGTGACACTGCCAGAGAGGCTTGGTGGAGAATCAGCATCACTCTGGACTCACTACAGGAACTGAGACCTGGGAAGAGCCAAGACCAGCCCCAAGGGGCAGGTTGGCCTGTGCTACCCCATGGGCTGAAGTTCAGTACTCACTCTTGAGAATATCTGTGGTGCCAAACAACCTTGAGGTTACTCTGCTGATGGTTTTTTGTCCCCCTAACTTGCAGTGGATGTAGCCATATAAATTAGCAGTCTGGAGGGAGATCCCAGCAATCACGAGAGCCTGTGGACAAACAAGAGTTCAGCAGGGACAAATCCATGAAAGTGCAGTGATTAGGATATACAAGTGTGTGTGTGTACACACTATCCAGTTAAACATGTGCTGTAAGAGGGAGACATCCTTTTCAATAATAAATGGCCTTCAAAGGCATCCAATCATGTCAAACACAATAGTTCCTTTCTACAAAATACCTCTTTTTTCAAAACACCAGTATCAGTTTTGGCATTCTGTATCTTGAAAGATTTCATTACTTTCCTTAAAGCACTTACTCAAAAAAGGACCTACTCAACAGATTCCAGAAACATTTCACTTTTTTTAAGCCCCATTTGTATCCAAAAGTTTCCCACCCACATACATGGCACACCTGCAGACCTGTTTAGCTGACAAACACCTTATTATAAACAAGTAAGATCTGTAATCTACAGATTTACAAAAAAGCATCCATAGATAGATTCCGTATCTAGCATTGACAGGCAGTGAAAATAATCAGCTCCTTTTGTGGTACTTTAGGTTTAGCAGCAGGTGGAACAAATCTGACTAATGCAGTAACTTATAAAAATGTTTCTCTTAGCCTTCAGAACCCAGTTTCCCAGAAGTGATTTTATTTTTGTTTGTGTAACTTGCCTTTTACAAGCACCTGGACAACCTGCCTCCTGTGCCAGTTAGAGTTCTGTCTCCAGCAGCTCTTGGCTTAGCAAACAATCTCTGCTTTTTAGCCATGAACAAAGAATGCTGGTTTAATTTTAACTATTGCTTGTTTAGGGGCACCAGAAAGCAGTTAATGATTTGCATTTGATTCATAGCCATGGCTGAATTTCTTGTTTAATTGAATAATATGCAGTCTTGGCTGTTACTGGTTATGTAGCTACAATTGTCGGAGGTGCTTTTTATCTTTTCAAACTGAATTAAGAAATGGTACTGAGTGTGGCTGGGAACTTGACAGAATGAATAGTGTGGCAATTAGCCAAGCACTTAATTTTTTCAGGGGAAAATGTGAAGATTTCATAGACAAAAATATCTTAAAGTAATGCAATGCAATATATGGGGTAAATTTCCTCTCGTATTTAGAAAAAAAAGTGCTGGGTTTTTTTTAAGTAGATGGCTTATAAGTAGAGCAATTATAAAATACTTATAGTTCAATTTATCAAGGTTTTATGAGCTAATGATGCTGGTTCTTTCAAAAGGGAATGGTACCAGAGATCCAAAATCCTTACTTTTAAAAGTACATTTAAGTTCCCAGAAGACCTAAAAACCTGAAACCCAACATCACTGGTTCATTTTTTGTCCTCTCCTGTTAGTTTCATTTGACTGAAAGGATGGGGCAGAGTAAGTTGCTACAGTTAAACAGAAGCCCATAATTTTGCCCACCACTTCAGGTTATCTAGAGGAGGGAGTTGACATCAGATAACCCAGTAGAAGTGCAGCTGAAAATTACCAATCCATTTCAGAGTGCAAGCCTTGACTGCAGAAAACTCCTCAGGATTCTTTGAAGCTGCTGGTGGAATTTTTGTACTGTTGGAAGATTTGGTTCAAAACTAACAGATCTGGGTTCTCCCTTTACCCAAGATTGCTTTCAGTACCCCCTGACTCACCAACCATTTCAGCTTCAAGGAGAACAAGGTGCTAAAGAAAAACATTGTCCAAATCACTGGGCAGATGATGAGACCGAGCCAAAAGATTCGGGCTTCAGCTTCAGTTGAGGCAGCTGTTGTAGGCACCTGGAAGAAAAAATTGAGACTATTAATCACAAACTCAAATCCTACAGTGAATGACAAATGAACAGAAGATTTCACTTATCATACGCATGGAAGAAGATTAACTAAGAGGAGAAGTAGCTCATGCCCAGTTTCCTTCCTGATGCCCTACTGTACACAACAGCATTTTCATCATAGGATTTATCAGCTGGTTCTAGTTCAGACTGGAATTCTCAGAAGTGCACATTTCTATACATTTTCCTAAAAAGGTGCTGTAACAGCTTAATTTAAATCTTGCATGAAGCTTATTTTCCCATTACATAAACTATTATGTATTCCTATTATATAAATACTTGGGGTTTGCTTCTGAACTCTGCTGACATTCCATGAATTAAGAACCATGGCTTTGAAAGTGCCTCTTGTGTCATGCTGGAGTTGGGCACACTGTAACTGCAGGAGGAAGCTGTATGCCCCATGCTCTGTCTGCTCTTCAGGGAGAGCAGAAACTTCAGAGCAGGATGCAAAGCCCTGCTTACAGATTTCTGCAGTTCAGCACAGCTCACAGGTCTCTATCTACACTGGAGGGCTCATCACTCATCACACAAGAAAGAACAAAATAAACCCCTAAAGTAAGAGAATTGTTCAGAAGGTTTTGATCTTTTCAAAATCTCACTCCAACCCTCAGACCACTGGAAAAGAAAACCCTCTGGACTCTTCCACTCTGAAAAGCTTTTTAGTTAATTTTCAGTATATTGAATTTTCCATCTATTCTTTCCTGCAGAGTTTCCTCTATTCTGTCTTCAGGCTTGTCTTAGACTCACGGGAAGCACATTAATTCGTGTTCCGAGCTCGGAGCACCCCGGAGCCGCAGCCGAGGCTGCAGAGGGCACTGCAGAGGGCACTGCGGCCCCACACACTGGGACAGCAGCGGGACAGCCCGGCCGGGCTGGGAACACTGCGGGAGGGCTCCGAACAATGTCCCGGTGAGCAGCACCGGGGCTCTGCTCTACCAGGCTCAGTGGGGCTCCAGAGAGAATGTCAGCAAGTGAAGGCAAAACCCTAAGTCTTGACTCTGGCAGTGATGCCAAATGCTGTTCTATAGTGCTTTCTTTTCCCTCCCTCAATGTGTTTGGGGGGCACTGGCATATCAGAATGCTCTGTGATCCAGGTTCTCTTTCCCACCATATTCCATGAACATGAATAAAATATTAACTTCAAAATACTAAATCTGAACTATTCAGCATTGCTTTCCATGTAGATCTTTCCTGAAGAGGATTCTGTGTTGGGATTATCTATGGAAAGATGTGTTTACTACAGGATATTCTCACTAGAAAATAAAGTAGAACTACTAGAAACATTTCACACCTATAGCACCATACTGTTAATATTTATTCTGCTGATCCATATGCTGACAATGTTGTGAGACCTGTTTTGCCCTGAACGCTTCCAGGATGTGACAAACCAGTGCTTGCCCCTGAATACTGACATTGTTTTCTATGGAAGCTGGATAAAAAGTAACTGTTACAAAGGTGTTCTATTTGTTACTTTATTTGACTTGGTAGAGCTTTACACACTTCCTATGGATTCTGTTTGCCCTGTGCCTACTTCTATTAATATATTTACCCTTTTTGCTTCAAACACCCAATGACTTTTTCCATCTTCATCAATCTGGTTCCACCAACGCAAACCAACCAAGAGTCTTCCTGTCACATTCTAGTGATGAAACCATTATTTGCATTAATCAGTAGCCCAAGTCACTTGTCAGTATAACAGTTAAAATAGAAAAAATTAAAAAGACAAGCATGTTCAAAAATCTTCTTTTATCTAATACTAAAATTATTTCTAAAAGCTGTTCCAGCTTGAGTGCAATAGCCATTAACAATGGGTGAAATTATAAATTTAGTGGCCTCTTTCTCTTTCAGTATGATAATTAGCACAATAGCACTTATTTAGACAAAAAATTACAGGTTGTATCTTTTTCAAGTCAGTTAGTTGTACAAGCACCCAATAAACAAATTTCCTTGGTAAAAGAGCAATATTGAGAACAAAAACACACTGAAAAATGGGAGATTAATGACAAGCAAGTAAGCTGTGTAGGATCAGGGAAACAAAGCAAGAGTATATTTCTGCACCTGGATGAACACCAGAAGCTTTCAAAATATTGGAGGTGCATCAATGCTTCACTTCTACAAAACAACAGCCTTGCTCCACATGTGGAGCCCCTGGATGCTGGGCTGGCCTAACCCACCAGCCTGCATGGGATTAGGGCTGGGCTTTCAGGAGTCTTCTGCAGCCCCTGCTGGGGGGTCTGGGCACAGGGTTGCAGAGCTGGACATGCTTGGGCATCCTTACTGAAAGTCAGTATTACTTAAATTTTTTGATTTATTTTTTTAAGGGGTAAAGCATACAAACAAATCTACCTATGGCAAAGCAATTTTCTTACCATATTAGTAGACCTTAGTAGTCAGCCATAGAAAACATGGTGCTAAATAACTAACATACGTGAACAGCTTCATTAAAATGGGCTAGACATTTAATAAATTAACAAAATGCAATATTTTTGTCACTTTTATCATAATACATATTTCACTTTTTTTGTTTTAATTAATGACAAGCAAAATACTTTCCAAGATAATTACTATTGAGGGTCATCTTACCTTGACAGACCAAAAGTCAAAGGATAGAAGGAGGAGAATAGTGACAAAACAGGCAACAAAGCTGTTGCTGAACCAGTCACAGAACAAGTAGGTAACAATAGCACTCACTCGGAAAAACAGGTGGAAAAAGGTGGCCAGTGGGTGCCTAGAAAAGAGAAAACACAGAGCATATATGTGGTTATGGGACAGGAGGGAATGTTCCAGTACTTGCTGACAATGTAGCACAACGCAGCTATTTCAAGTTTATAATGGTATTTTGGTTTGCAGCTGCTATTACTTCAATGTTGGTGTATATCTCCATTATCAAAGCACCTTCTTGACCAAGATGAAGGCTTGAAGCAGCCAGGCACTATCTGTTTCAGCCAGTTCACAATATCCCCTCCACCCACCTGGCTGCTTATGGCAGAAAAAGCCCCTGTGCTCAAAATGTCACTTGTTCAGTTCTAAGTCAGAAGAAGTTTTTGGAAAGTTTGAAGTTCACATGGGCATGACAAGGAGTAAATATAAACTACACCTTTGCATCATTCATCCCTCTCCAGTCATGTGTGCAGTACTACAAGCACAGTATTGCCATTAGAGAAAGACAAACACTGGAACAGTTAAACAGCTATAGAGTAATAATGTAACAACAAGGATGTCTAAGTTATAATAGTTATTTAAGTTATAATAGTTATTATATAGCTATAATTTAAGTTTATGATAAGCAATTATATATATATGTCTCATTTTATTAAACACAATAATAGAATTTAATAGTTGATTATGCCCCAGCCCATACTTTTGTTAATTGGCTGTGCTACTGTTAATTGTTCACAGAGGCGTAGGAGCTTAATGAGACAATTGTTGATTTGAATATCTTATTCAGATATTTTATTCTCTAATCTTCAAGGAAGAAGTTACTTAACTGCAAGAGCCTGTAGTTAATTCTCACTTTCAACTAATTAACACAAACAATTGCACAGAGTAAGATTTTTACTTGGCATATTACCCTGAACATTGTACTCTGCTCATTAGAGCATTCTCCAGCCTCCCCATCCTATTGTGCAGCCCAATATTCCATGTCACATAGTTACTTCTTTCACTGAAATTTCTCTTTATTTTGTTACAGATAAAATTTTATTCAATGAGCAAAGCATAAATATTAATGAAATTAATAAGCAATAATTCAGAAGAACTGTTAGATTCCCAAATCATTCTGCCTGTCTAAAAGGAAGTGTTTGGATTTAGACATTAAATATGAAAATTCATTTTGTCTTAGATCAGGCAGCTACAATTTTTTTTTAGTTTTAGAGCTCATAGTTTATTTTCAAAGCTGTTATGAAACGCATAAGAGCTCTCTCAATTCTTTTGTGCTTTGCAATGCTGATTCATTTCATGAAACGAGAATTTTATGGTACTGGGTTGCAGACAACCTATAAATTCCTTCACACAGTACCAAAGAATCTGGTGAAAGGCTCCATTTTTTGTTCTGTTTTTGAGAAGGTTTTGACAGGAACATCACTTTCATCTTTTAGCTTTAGACTGAAGCTTGGCTACTGTCCAGAGCAGTTTTCACAGATCACAACCCCAAAGCACACCAGGGCTGCCTGAGCTTTTCTAATGGACCACTTTGGAGAAGTCATGTTTCATTTTGGAAGACAGGTCCAGCAGTATTACTGGATACACAGGATTACTGTTTGGATGCTAAATTTGTTCCAATATCAAACGTTGAAGGCTATTTACTAAAAAAAACCCCAACACACGAGCAAGAAGCTGTCAATTATTACAGTGCCGAACACTTACTGAGACTGTGGAAAGGATAAAGGAAACTGCAACTCTGCCCTGGCTCAGCTTGGTATACATTTGCTCCTGAAAGCACAGCAAACCTCTTGCTTGGCCTTCTAGTTTTCCTGTTGCCTCTAAACATCCATGTGATGTAGAATTGGAGCCTCAAGGCTCAATGGTTGCCATTTACCTTGCTACAATAACCTCTGTTCAGTTTTGAGCATGATGCCTGTTAGGAAGGAATGTAATCAATTTAGCTGCATCCCATGGTGGAGAATCAAATTTGGGTCAGACCTAAGCTATGCCAACGAGCTACAGGAGAATCATGCCAGGTACCTGCTCAGGAGTGCCACAGCAGCACTCTACATGTCGCATTTTTTTTTTCTGTCTGATACTTCAAAATGTATTGAGACAAATTTTGAATAAATGGGCTCTCTTTTCTCCTTGATTGTCGTGTTTCCTGGCTGATTTTTAAAAGAAGCACTCATGTGTTCCTGACTTCCAGATCCAAAGTTCTGGTACTGCAACGAGCTTACCTTTTTCCAATTTCTTATGACAGTAGCCACTAACCTTTTGCTTTTAGGGAGCCCTTTTGCACATACCTTAGAGAATGGCAAAAGCACAATTTGTCATAGCCTATGCAAATTCTAACCAAGTTCAAGATATATGAAATTGTAATAAAGACAAATGATTAGAACATCTTGTTATGGCCTCTAATAAGATAACAAAATTTTGCAGCATCTAGCTGAGTTCCAGGCTCATTTGCACAAGATTCTTCAGAAATATAAAAACAAACATGTGTGACCAGTGTAAGCAGTTTCATTTCTGCATTCTATAGAAGACAAATTTTCAATACAACATCATCTTCTAATATTGTCTTGAGGGCCAGAAAGAAGAGCTGTCTCTAAAGAAACCAGTGTCTACACAAAGTGAATCACAGAATAGTATAGTTTGCTGACACTTTACTTGTGCTGTATTACTGAGTAGCATGAATCAGGAGGAATCTGTAAGATCTCTAAAATGCCTGGTGCTGTGACTTCCTACAAACATTCTAGGCTGGTTTCACTTCATGCTACATCTAGTCTGGTCCCTCAGACAGAATCTGTGGCTCAAGTGATCAAGGTACTTCTAAGTTGTATTTTCCAGCTTAGTTGAATCCTTTAGATTATGTATCCCAAGACTGCACCAAAATATAAACCTGACTCAAGAAATGACAAAGTCCAAAGCAGTGCAAGGGCAGAAATGCTTCTCTAGACACTAGTAAAACAGAGTAATTATATTGTAAAGCTACATGATTGCTTTTTATCTTAGCTAATATTGTATCAGGTTTAATATCTGTTGTATTTCTTTGTTTACATCTAGAAGAAATATTATCATTGCAATGGACCAGACCAAACTGGGGCAAGGCAAAAGAAAGCAATCTAAATCAAAGCTGATTATATACATTATTGATCAGTGCATGCCTATTTCCTTTTGACATAGAACTCTTCACAATCTTTGGAGATTCTTCAAAAGCCACTGATTGAGCAGCTCTCTCATCTGGGACTTCTGTGTAGCAAGAGCTGCAGAGGGACACCTTGGGTTCCTCTGGTGAGGAACCCAAGGGTAGACTGCTTAGCCTGACACATGAGATGGGTTAACGGGCTGGGTTTTCTCAGCTAACGTCTACAAGCATAAGGTATTTTATATTCCACACAGCATCACATCCCGTGGCAGGAAATCATCACAGTTTTGCCCAAGCGCTGCTGCACAGTGGGCTTTGCTGGAGCTGAGAGTCGTCTCCAGTGCTCCAGCTCTAACTAAAACACTGTTTACTTGCAGCTTGGGATGTTGGGTGTGTCAAGTTTTCATTTCCAGTGACGGAGTGATGCCGGGCACGGGGGCCCGGCCTCGCCTGCTCAGCCCGGGCATCTCCCGGACAGAGGCCCCCCAGCCTCCCCGGGCAGCCTGTTCCAGCGCTTGACCACCCTCCCTGTAAAAAATGGGAATGAAGTGTTTAAACGGAGCTTTCTGTACACTGGAACAGCCAGGGCCTCCCGGGCCCAGGCGCCGCGATGCTGCGGCCTCCGCGCCGTTACCTGATCCGCGCTTTCCGCAGCGCCAGCTCCTCCTCGCTCCCGAAATCCAGGGACACATCCTCGGTGTCGTCCACCAGCGCCTGCAGCGGCAGCCCGTCAGCGCGCAGGGCCCGGGGGAGCCGCGCCCCGCCCGCAGCGCCCGCCGCCCCTACCTGCTTCATCCCGGCCCGCGGCTCCAGGGCCCGCCGCTGGCCCCGGGAAAAGGGGCCGGGCTCCGGCCTGGCCCTGCGCTGCGCTGCTGGAGAGGGGCTGCCCCTCGCCACAGCCCGCGGCGGCTGCGCCTCACCGGGCACCGCCCGGGAGACCCCGGGGACACCCGCTCCTCCCTGTGGCCGTGGAGCGGGGCTGCCTGTGGCCGCCTCCCGCCGCGGGCCGGGGCCAGAGCGGCCGGGTGGGCTTTGGCAGCGTGAGGGGCCCCGAGAGCCGCGGCCGGCAGCCCCTGGCCCTCAGCCCCTGGCCCTCAGCGTCCCGGCCGGCGCTCCCGGCCCTCAGCGCGAGCAGCTGTCCGCCCCTCGGGCTCGCACCTGCACCGGCCGGGTCAGGGCCGCTGGGATCTCATGCTCAATACATACCCTGAAAGGAAGAAGGAGTGGAGGGAAAGGTGAACGTAGGTGTACAAATATGAGCGCACACCTGCGTGTAGCGTTTGGCGCACACGCAGAGCCCGGGCAGCCCCTGTGCCGGTGTGGGGGCACAGCTCTGAGGGCAGGCAGCGCCACAGCACTGAGGGTGTAACACGGCCCCTTAGAGCGGCGCGGGTCACTCGGCTTCTTCAGCCTGGAGGAGAGGAGCCTGAGGGAACACTTCAGTGTGCTCTTCCATATCCTCACAAGGGGAAGTAGACGGGCAGACACTGATCTCTCCTCTGTGGTGATCAGTGGCAGGACCTGAGAAAATGGCCTGAAGTTGTGTCAGGGGAGATTTAGGTTGGATATTTGGAAAAGGTTCTTCCTCTGGAGAGCGGTTGGGCACTGGTCCCCAGGGCACTGGTCACAGCTCCAAGGCTGACATAGCTCAAGAAGATGGGCTCTCAGGGTGTGTTGGGCTGTGCTGTGCAGGGCCAAGAGTTGGACTTAATGATCCTTGTGGGTCCCTATCAACTCAGGATATTCTGATTCCATGATAATTTTTCGTGCCCTATTTAAAATGCAGGTAGAGTATGCAACAGAGTTAAAGAAGTGAAACAAGACAAACTTCAGGGTAGGGGTAAGGGTTTGACAATAATGGGGAAAAAAAGTCTGGACAGCTTAGTATGAAGTGGAGGGTCAAGGAAGATCTGATTAATCACAACCACGTGTAGATCTGACTAGTTACTAGCATTAAATAAACCTGCAAAATAATAACTTCCTAGTCTTTTCTAAAACATCTAACTAAACCAGATTGTTGAGTAAGTACAGAACCTACTGAGGTGAACTTTTCAAAAATATCAGCTGGAATGCAGCTTTGTGCAGGACTTACTGGAACAAAGCAATGCCTAATAGGTAAGAAAAACTTATAAACTGTTCTTAGTAGGATTATAATTGTAAGGGAGGAAAGGTGTAGTTAATGACTAATGATGTTGATATTTCAATTGTCATATTTTGGCCTTTTGGTAGTGTTAAAACAACTTGTACAGTGTGCTACTAAGTACAGTAGACTGCCACTGAAAAACAGAATAGGCACCTGTGATTTGATGGGATGGCTCACGATAACCTACAGTATTTAAATACTGAAGTGGGTTTTCATTCTCCAAGGAGATATAAAGAGATAGCTCTCTTTGAGAGCTCTCATGAGATACAGTTGTTAAATAATTATGTGCATACCTGAAGCTGACCTCAACTTCATTTCCTGTATCAACATGCACTTCTGCTTACAAGCTATAAATTAACAGTAACTCAAACAGAGCCGGCTTCTGACTCAGAAGCAGCTCCTGGAACTCACTGACAGAAGCCTTCAGCAGTGCAGGGAGGTCTTGCATCCTCCCGTCTGTCAGATCATTCACCTCAGCTCCTGCAGCAGCTCCTATTGCACCTCTCAGGGCAGTTCTGCCAGCAAATCTGGTTGTTTGAATTTAGTAATTCTGTAATGTTGCTGTATTGTCCAAGCCATTGCATTTTCATTCTAAGGCACCAGAAAATAACTGTGTCCTGTGTCCTTTACCACATAAAACAGCATCTCTATGGGAGAGGTGACAATTAGCCTGTCACAGCATTAGATATCTGATTTATATTCTCTGCTGCTGCTAACTGATTTCATGAGTGATGAAATAACTGGAAAAGAAACAGAACTTGTGTTTTGATTTTAAAACAGATAAATGTTTCCATAGTTTCCCTCCTTCCAGTGCTTATCTCCACTGGCTCACTGTAAGGATTATCTATTTCCCTAACAAACTCTATTAGATAATCCCACGGGAAACTGTCACTGTACCATGAAAATGGTTTTGGTAGATTCTCTAAGAAGCTATATGAAATTGTGATGTGTGATTATTCAAGATATTGTATAGCTCATCATTTTCATTTAGAGCAAATTGAGAGCTAGAAAGAATCCTTGGTCTCTAGAGGAATTATTGGTGAAATGAATTTTTTTCATTTGGAGTTCACTAGAAAAGAATTCTTCCTTGTTTTAAAATTAATGCATGCAAGTGAATCCTTATTAGAAGCTTCCAGTGTTTTTTAGGATTTTACAGAACAAACTGTCCTATTTTCAACATTTTTTCTGAGTTGTAATTAACTACAAATTATTTGAACATTGGAAACACTAGCAACACCCTAAAGGTTATGTAAGTCCTCAAATACTGCTTCAACAGCCCCAGATGAAGAGATCATTACACTGAATGTATGAATTGTGCTTTGGTTTTCAGGTTTTTGCACAGGAAAATCAGGAAAATCTAGACCATTTATGAAATATGTTAAGATTTCACTTAATTAGTAACTGAAGTATACAGCATAAAATAGTTCAAAAATACATCACATGCTGCTGTGTCTTTGCCATTACCTTACAGGGAATTCCCTCCCCATAATAAATAGTGGCATTTCTATTGTAGAGCACTATCAGAGGCTTGCTATGAATATCTGAAAAATCTCTTCAATTCTCTGTCTCAACAATAAATAGAGCCTGCTCTAAGATTAATATGGTGTATTAGTCACACTCGTACCAAGAAGTCAGCTGATTTCTCTTTATCCTTGGAACGCTCCCCAGAATCTTGCAGAGACTTATCAGAGACTTCCCCTGTGAACTGCCCAGGGATACTGTGAATAACTTGACTGGTTTTGTTCTGCTTTAGGCATTTCAGTGGGGTTTACAGCTGAGTATTCTATTTTTCTGAATATTGGAAAATATTATTAATCTGGTAATAACTCTTACCTCACTTCCATTCATGAGAAATACACTTAAAAGGTTTGTTGGTGTTTCAATAAAATATTTATATTTGGGTGTGATATGGCAAATCAGAGAAGTACTAAATAGATAAATTTCTAATAGCATTGCTTTCTAATTAATTTGTCAAAGATGATTTCCTGCTTTGGCCCAGAACCAATTTCTATCGATTCTTTTGGCTGTACATACATGAATTGTTGTAATTGGCAGCCCAGTATTAACAGGGGAGAAGCCACAGGATATACTTGAGGGATCAAGACAGTTTCTTTTAGCTGGGTGATATATAACAATGCACTCTCAGTAGAGATCAAGTTCTGCCATCAGTAAGAAATAGGTAACAAAAAGATGTGTCAAAGCTAAAGAAGTTTGGGGCCTAAATATAAATGAGGATTTTGAAAAAAAGTATTGATCCTTCATTTAGTTGTGCCCAAAAAGGTGAAAAATAATTGTTGAGTATGTGAAGAAATGAGTATAAATTCCCAGTATTGCACAGTAACTGGTTTTGATTCTAAGAAGTGCAGTGGCAGCTGTATTCCTTTCAGTTAGGGAAAAACCAAGGAAGCATCATAGATTTTATTAAATACCTTATTTTATCCTCTGTAACCCCTGTGTGGCTTTAAGGCCTTATTTAACACGTGCAGTAGGAATCTCTGGTGCAGTCACCCAGGAAACAAAAAGCTTTGAAATTATTAGTGAGTTTACTTCAGTATCATTTTCCTGCTTAGACTGTGCAGTGGTCACTTAGAAATATCCAAAACAAGGGCACACCAAGGCAAAGTCATCTCTCTTCCAGCCTGGGGTGCATTCCCAGCATTTGGGTGCAGGTTTTTCAGTGTGTTTGGCTTTACATCTATCTTGATATGTTCAAAGCTTCAGTCACTCTCAGGTGCAGTTCTTGGTATTTGTTAATTTTGCAAGTCATCTCTCATTTCTCAGATTGGGAACTCCAAAACTAAGAACCTTGAGCTGTCAAAAGTTTGGTTTAAGCACCTTCATAGATCTACTGCAGTAAGCCGGGCTTATCCTTGTGCCCTGGGATCCATTTCCCAGAGTGGAAGTGATTTCATCAGAAGAGGATCTCAAAGTCCCTTCCCTTCTTTGCTACATGAACTTAAAATGCTTATGCACTCTCACACAGGTATCCAATAGCTCTCCTGCCTTAAGCCTCTATAATCTTACTGAGAAAAAAAAATCTTAACCTATTAAATAAAAGACCCTAATGACTATGAAACAGCTGAGAATCTTAGTACAAGAGGAGGTTGATATGAAAAATTGAGCACTGTTTCTTCTACTGGTTTATCTGCAGAAATAAATTTGCTTATGAAAGCTGTGAGTTGTTTATTCATTAGATTTTTTACATGTGTCCTTTTTCTTTTGTTCCTCCTGACTTCTAGTAGTACCTACACAGGCTTGCTTAGCTCCCTGAGAAACTTGCTGGACAGTTCTTCAGCCACTTTTACTGGCAATTTCTACTTCTTCTTTTGTTGTGGAGGCTGTGGCTGAGCAGCTCTTGCCATACTTGCTTGCACTTGTTTTTCTTATTTATTCTAAATTGGTGTCAGGGAGGTGACAAAGGCAATTACTTTATCAGAAAAAAGTACAAAGACAGTACAGACAAAACACAAAGTAAGAAAGGGTTTCTAATCTGGGAATGCACTGAAATGAAAATCTTGTACCTACCATTCTTAATTGTGTGAATTTTTCTGTGAACCTGTGGTTTGTTTTTTTGGTTTTTTTTGTTTTTTTGTTTTGGTTTTTTTTTTTTTTTTTTTTTTTTTTTTTTTTTTTTTTTTTTTTTTTTTTTTTAAGCAGCCTGTGGTCTCTGCTTCTATAGCATTATTGTTTAATAGTATCTTTCCTAATTTATTAATACTTTTTTTCTAGTTCACCAAATAGCTTCAGCTTCCTAGTATTCCTTGTATTGAGACATGGAGAACTTGAGGGGATATCTGAGGTATTAAAATTCACAAAATCCATACTTTTTCTGTAGGTTTGAATGGCACAAAGAGGAGGAGGTGCTCCTCCTCTTGCAGGTCCCTCTTGGTCTGTGCATCCCTAGATCCCCCAGATAAGCTGTAGGGACCTTAAGTGCTTTGGGTCTGACACATTGATTGATTATTCTTTACAAGATGCTCCCGGTGCTGCTAGACATCACTCACTCTCTGTGGATTTTACAGCTCTCCTAGAGGCAGGGGCAAAACTGAATGCAAGGTTCATGTCTGTGGCTTATGAGCCCCTTTTACAACCAAGGCCATGATTTAAGAGACCACAATTTCCTCTATGGCCTGGAAGGTGACAAGCCTCAACCTTCCAGCCTCAAAGACAAGGAAGTTCCAAGTTGTGCTGGACACTCCACAGCTCGTGGAGCATTCCTGTGAAAGCTGTTCTGCCTGACTTCCCAACTGGCAGGTGTTTCTCCTGTGACTGGGCCTGAATTCATGAGGCACAAACCTTTAAGATCTATAAATAATCACCAATTAAAAATACTGAAATAAAGCTTGGATGGAGGCCAGAACCCAGACCTGTTGGTTTCTCAGAGAATGCACTCACTGTCTGGTTTTTATCCTTCATGCAGGGCAGAGCAGCTTCAGCAGAAGGGTGTGAGTGCTCCCCTTCTCCAGGGCAGAGCAGCCCAGAGACCACACTGCAGAACTGTGGCAACATGGACCTGAAGCTCCTGAAGAGGAAGATGATGTGGCCTTTCTATGATACCACAATCACTGTGTGCAGTTACAAGAACATTACAGCTACTGGAATGGGGCACATGGTAAGTGCTAATTCATTCAACTGACTGATGGTGTGGATTCTGAAAGCTTTTGTGTCTGGTGTGTGTTTTAGTTGACAAAGACCAGAAATAGTCTAGGGAAGCCCCTAAAATATGTGGTTTATTCAACTGCCAGTTTATTATTTTTGCTCGGTTGTTTTGATTCAATCTGAAACTCGACACACGCTGTGGTTTTTTGCATGCATCCTTTTCCTTGTTAGCTGGAGTTTGCATTTGTGTGCTGTTTCCCATTCTTGCTCTATTTTATTTCACTGTAAGGGAAATGACAGAGGGTTTATGTCACATGCTCCAGTGTACCAATGTATTGGACTAGCTATATGGATTCCAGTGGTTGTGAAAGGAAAGATACGAATTTATTTTCTTTTCTTTTCTTCTTTTTTTTTCTTCTAATTGCTCTTAGCTACAGATAAATGAGAAGTGCTTCTGTCAACAAGATGAATACTGTTGTGCACTGCCTGTCCCAAAACTACTGTTAAGGGATCTGTGCATTTATAGTGTTCACAAACTACTTGAAAACCAAGGGAAGGCATAAGAGGTTTTCTCAATGTCTTCTCCATCTACAGTCTTCTGCTGTACAGTCTTCTACAGTAATGTCTTCTGCTGATGGAAATGCTTGCTCAGAGCCCCAGGACATGTGTAACTGGCTGTGAGGGGATCCACTAATGGGAGAATGGTAGATTTCTTGTGGAGAAAGGGCTCCACTCCATAGGATAGCTCCCTCCAGAAGCGGACGAGCAAGTGAGTGAGCAGCTTATGGTACCTCATCATGACTGCCACTTAAACATGAGAAAAGCAGATTTTCTGCAAGTGTTTCACCTGCAAATGTGCCCAGGCAGTGTTCATCATGACCAGGAGATTATAGGCTTTTCAACCCAAACACAGGATTGTTTCCTCTGTTATGTCTAGATTGGAGACTGATCAAAAGCAAGATGGACTTTGAATGGGTGTTAAGATATACAGATTTCAAGTTTGTTCCTGTTTACTTTTCCCATGTCTTTTAAGTATTCCTGAACACTTTTCCAACAAGATCGGCAAGATCATAACTTGTGAGGAGGCCTAGTTTCTATAGAGCTGTCCCTGGCTTTTGCTGGGCTATAGGCAAATCAAGCAATAACGTGCCAAAACTACTCTGCCTTTGAACTCAAAGCTGATTATCTTGTAACTGAGGCCAAAATAAGGGAAAGTGGACTAGAGAGTCCTAAGCTTTGAAAACTTGGTTCAAGTTCTTCTGCTGCTACAGTCCTAATTTGCAATAATTAAATGTGATTTCTATTTCTGGTTTTGTTTTTGCATTTGTAGAAACAAAAAAAAAAGTCTTACTGTCTTGACACCAGATAAAATCTACCAAGGTTCATGAGATACCCAAATGCCATGTGCTGAAGGACATAATGTGGCCTACATTGGTACATTTTCATCTACCTCACTGCTCCTGGGAAAAATGGTAACATTAATTACTGACATTTTACTAATGTTATTTGTGTTCCAAAATTAGCCGTAGACTTTGTGCAGAACCGTATTTACTTAGAAGTGATACTTCCCCTCAATGCAGAGAAATCAAAAGCACAAGTTCTCCTTTTCAACTCACTTTCCTCTTTATAACGTGTCACAGCACAAACAATGTGTGTGAAAAAGAGAACTAAGTCAGGCCATGAATTTTTACTGTTTGGTGCTTCTTATGTAGCTATTGCTTAGCACTTTCCATAGCTAAGGCATGTCTTTTCTTTTGGATCTTGAGAACACTACCATGAAAATCCCTAGGAGAGATATAGCTGTGATGAAATCTCTCTCTTATCTACAAAAGCTGCATGTGAGTTGAAGAGAATCCATAGAGCAGGAAGTCATGCAGTAAAGCAAAGCAGTGAACTGCTGATGTATATATATTGTACAACTTGAATCATTATAATCAAAAAATAGAGAAATTTGTTAAATAGACTTTCCAGTCTATGAGAAATGTCTCAACCAGCAGTACCTCAATGATCTTCATCCTGGATAGAAGAAATCCTGAACAAAAATTCTGCTATGGGAACCAATTTTTGGCCAGAGAGGTCAAAGACAGTAGCTGACTGGAAAACCAGAGCTCAGATACAGAGCCAACATGAAAGGAATTTTCAAGGAAGCACAGTTCCTTGAAATGTTGTCAGGCAATTGAAGAGATGGGTCTCCACGGTTTGCATCATTTTTATTGAAAATACTGCTGGTTTATATACCTTTCAAGTATAAGCTAAAACAATAATAACCATATCTATGTTTCTTTGTGACATTGCTTAACTATGGGCTAGTACAGACTTGTACAGGCCTGTACTGTCTTGCATACAAACATACATACGTACACCCTGATCTTTTCCTCCTTCAGGGTCTTGCCTCAGCTTTCCAGGGCTTGTAGCCCTCTATCACATTTACTTCTGCAATACATTCAGCAGTACTTTAAGTCCTGCTTCTTAGCTGTATTCCCACATTTCCCCCTTCTTTTTTTACCATCAAGATCTTTTTTGTGGACTTATTGATCAGTCTCTGAACACATTGTAAAACACATGGCAAGCAAATCATCCTAAGCAACAATACGGCAAAAACATAAATTCTTGCTTTAACTAGATGGTTAAGCCAGCCAGTAAGCCTCTATCTCCCAAGTATGTGTCTAAGCCAATCACTAGCATTGACAACCTTTAATTTAGTAACATCCTCTCAAAGGGCTTGTATGCTGGCATGAATAAATTGAGAGTGGTCAGACAGGTTCATGCAACATAAGCCCTTAAAATCTTTACATCCATGTCCTGGCAGTCCTACTTCTGCTCTTGTCTTGGTCATGAGGGTTGGATGGCAATTAGGCTTTTTTTTTTTCTCTGGGCCTCATTTTCTTGGAGGTGATTGATGTTTGTCTAACCAAGCAGGTAACCACTTCGGACCTGTTGGTGATAAAACACATGCATACCTTCTCCCTAGTTTAGTAAATTAGCTACGCTTTATCACTGTACACTCAATTAAAGATTTTTACATAAAAACTTTCAAAAATTGCCTCTGCACATGCAAATCTTTAAAGCAGTATTGCTCTGCTAGGGATCAAATTTGATTTGATTTCAAAATTTTTAGTGTAAATATTAACCTAAATGTTCTTAAAGAGCCATACTCCCCCTTCTTTTGTTTTTTAACTGTTTGTGTGTCTCTTGGTATGAACATAAAGGCAACATAAAAAGTAAAACAATATGTGACAAAACAATAAACTTACACTAAGCAGAAATAAATCAAAGAATATGCAATTAGTAGTAGATGAAAAATAAAATGGTGATTTAAAACAATGCGTTATCAATTCCCTAAATACTATACGATTACCCAATAAGTACATATACTTAAACTGTTTTGATATCAAGTCTAATTTTAATTTAAATGTGGCAAGGAAAAGTAACTATACTTGAATCACTAAATAGCTGTACCAAAAAATTCACGATAAAATTACCTTGTTAAAATGATGAAGTAAAAAGCAAAACCCCTTGCAAAGCCGAGTGGGGTTTTCAAATAGTAATTACAGCTAAGTCCCAAATAACTATGACAGATAAGGATCAAAGTCTTAAATGTGAGCAAAAGAATGTTAAATTTATGACTTATCCAATTACTCCCAGTGAATCGTGCAGTTTTGCTATGTTACCAATATGTAGAAAAACACCACATCCACACAAACACCTTTGAATCTTTCCAGTGACAATCCTGTTAAAATCACAAATCACGGGGTAAACCTTACCAGAGTTTCAGTCAGTCTGTAGCGTCAGTTGGTATTCTATGTGCTATAGCTTCAGCGTGCCGTGCAGGCTACGGCCGCGCTGGCCGGTGCCAGGCGGGGGCCGCAGCCCCTGCAGCAGCAGCAGTCACAGCCGCGGCCCCTGGCAGGCACCATGTGGGGCAGTAGAGATCTGCTTCTTCAGGGTGGGCAGGTCCAGGGTCAAAGGGATGCTCTCCATCACCGTTGCTCTCGTTTGGGCAGCAGCCAGCAGTGAATGCCCGTAAGAGGGGGAGCCGTGGGCTGTGTAGAGAGGGGCACAGTCTTTCCAGATCATAAAGAACTCGGGCTCCATTGCAAAGGGAAGGCAGGAGGCATCCCTTTTATCTTTAGCATGGGAGTTTTCTTGGGCTTTCAGGACCTCAAAAATCACCCACCAGGACCTTCGTTGCACAATCCTACAGTTTCACTCCCACCTTGTGCCACAAATTTGTCATAAAGATTGTGGACTTGGTAACTCCCAGTGGCTTAACTGCTGTCCATCTCAATAGAGTTTTGTAGTCATGTCAAGGTAAGGATTTGCCATGCTGTTGTAAAAGCTTTGTCATAAGTTCAATAATGTCTCTTTCCTGAGCAGACAGTCCTGCTTCTTAGCTTTATTCCTGCACAATGTCTCTCAGTGTGAGAGAGCCTGAAGAGGCTGATGTTCTGCAGCACAGATCAGGCCCCATGTCTGTAAACACTGGCAAGAGATCAGGTGCTCCCAGGAAGGAAACAGCATTGTCTCTTTCCAGTGAGCATGTTCCCATGGAACCTGATAGAAGTGGATCTCCTCTGCAAAGAGAAAATTCTTACACAGGTCACCAGCTACTTTGCTCATAGGAGCTGCTGCCTTGTGCAGAAGCCATTTTTTACTTGCAGCTTATTGAAATCTTCCCCTACTGAAGCAGGGAGTCTGGATGGCATTGTGTTCATCAAATCCTATTTCCTTTCCCCTTCAGACTGTGGTGGAACTTTCCCTAAAAGCTATAACCAATGGAATAATACTACAAAAAGTATCTGTTCACTCTGGAGAACAGTCTCTTTTATAATTAATTAATTTCTAATTTGTGTAGGTCTATGCACAATTAAAAATAGAAAACTAAGCAAATAAGCTTGCAGATCACCACAAAAACAGCTATAGGCATCATGAGAGGAAGCTCATGAATGAACTTGGTTTTCAAAAGGTTGTTTGTCTTAACACCAGGTAGGCATGGCAAGGTAAGTGATGATTAGATGAACAAACATTCTGTCAGATGCTGCTACGAGCAAACTGTGAACACCATGTGCAAGCCAGACAAGCTCCAGTTTCATAGAACATCCTACTTGTCATTTTGGGCCAATGGCAAGAGACTTTGCATGAGATGCAAAACTGATTTTGTCTTGGTAGAGTCTGAACATGTGAAAGACATACTTTCACTTCTGTTTTACCAAGGGGAGCTGCAAGGTAAGTGCCCACAGGCTGCTGGCTTTATTTTTTCTGATGGATTCTTTAACAGCATGGCTTTAGGACAGATTAGTACTGGAATGAAAAAGGAGAGAAGAATTTGGGGAGCAATGGAAATTGTTACTGTCAGCTGTCATCCAGTTCTGGTTTCCAAGCAAATAAATTGACATTTTCCCAATTAGTGACAAGATCAAGCTCTTCTGAGCAGGGACAAGTGACCAGTAAAGGTAACACTGCTTGTTATACTGGGGCTGCTAGAAGGGAGGTTCCTCTTAATTTTCCTGTTTGGAATTCCCCCTCTGAGTGGTCTGGTCTTTCTTATTTCCTCCTTTCTGCTGTCACTTTCTGTTGGCCCTGGGCAGGGCTGGTAGTGCTCATCATTTTTTGGTACTGAATCCAGAAAGAAAGAGCAGGAACTGTCCAGTTCTTAAGGTCAGTTTTTCCTCAACCCTTGAATGCATGCTTTTTTCATGGTAAATTCATCTTATCTTGCTTTTTGTACATATTTGTAATTGCAGTGTATCAGTATCTGGACCTGTATTGCTTCAAATATTAGTAGTCTGAATGTGGGTGAAATTTTAGCGAATGTTTTATGATTTTGTTTTGTGGCTAGCCCTGCTACTTACATAAAGGGTTATTCTAGTTTGTTTTAGACTTTGTTAAGAATATTCTTTTCTGTATAAATGTTGTGCCTATGGAAAGCGAAACTGAGACTCACTGAAAGAAACTGGCTTATTTCCATTTTTTCACAATTCTGGCAAAACAACCTAGAGCTTTACTTTCCCATTGAGGTGGGCTGAAATTCTGTCTTGAAGAAAGCCATAGAGTTAAAATGTAGACAAGTGTCTGCTGTGATGCTTTACTTTGTCTCACAGCTGGGATGGGAGAGCTGGGCACAGCTGTGATACAGGCAGTGATACTGGACGTGAAAGGCAATTCTGCTCTGAATCACAAGTCTGACATCTGCAGGGCACTTGTTACAGCTCTGCCTGAACTTGTCTGCCTCCAGCACCAGTAACATCTCCAGTAACATTGTTGGTTCTAAGCTAAGCTCATTGAAAGGCAAAAACTCCTTTTACTTGATATTTATGCTTTTTAAAACCTCCTTAAACTCATCTCTAAGGGAGACAAAGAATAATGTGGCAGGACATAGATCAGGCTCTTTTTCAGCTCCATCTCTGTTTTTCTTTCATTTTAGACTATAAAGTCTGTGGAAAATAACACGATTCCATCAGAAAGATAAAGACTCAGCAAAAGTAGTATCTCTTCTTGAGCTGGGTAATACAATAGAAAAAGTTAAATTGGCTTTTCAGTGTGTAAGTTTTTCACAGATCTGAAATAGAACTAAATCTTCAAAGCCAAATATAAATTGAGCTCCATTACTTGCATTTTACAAATCATCAGGGCACTTCTGAAAGGAAAAGTCTATGTGGTACCTGTGGAGCAGAGGAATTGTTAGTCATTTATTTGGGAAGAAGAAAAGGAGATAAGTGATTGGAACGTGGAGGGAATTTCATCCTTCCCCACTGCTGGTTTGCCCACCTCCCAGAGAAGTTTGTCCCAAAACATTGCCTGCAGCAAAAGCCAGGAAACAGCTCTGCCTTTGAGGGAGTGTCTTGTGCACTGTGACATAACCTTCAGGGGGAACAGAGGATCAGAGAAAACTTTCTAAAGTTGGTGAAAGAAAACAAGGCTATAAAATTGTGGCCAACAATGCTGAGCTTTTCAATCAAAGTACTGGTGTTTCACTGGACTCCTTATTTACAGCTTGATATAACCTGCTTTTTACCAGCTTGTTTCACTCAGACCCATGTGTAGCACTTAATGGGTCTGAGGTGTTGCAAGAAAATAGCGTTTGTTCAGAAATCTTTGTATTTCATTTTTCAACTTCCTGTCTTCACAGCAGTCCCACTCTTCAATTTTTCTGTAATCTAGGACTTGGAATGTTATGAAAGACTTGGATGCTATGTCATCCTGTGGTTAAAAAGTATGTGATTTGCGTGGCACTACTACTCTTTTGAATTACTCTATGAATTATTCTCAGCTTCCTAAACTGGTCCAAAAGTTAAATTGGAGGGGGATTTCCTCTGTTCCCAAAATGATTTTACAAATTTTCATTTTCATAACCTCTGTACTCATGTGGGAGATTTATTACTTGTTAGTTCATATGTCAACAGAGATTTGGGAAGGAAAGCCCCTAACAGCTCTCCTCAAATCTTCTCTCATTTATATTATTGGAGTAAATGTTGCATTTTTGCCTTTGTAATCCTTTGTTCTCTTAGATAAAATTTGATTTCAATTAGTAGCATACCCCATTGCCTGGAATCTTTAACATGTTGACCCTTTAAAATATAAGACCAGATTAAATCAAATTATTTGGGAAAAATGATGAATCAAAATTACCTCCATTACCTTTAGAAATCTAAAATGCCTCATCTAACTCTTATGATTAATATGTGAATTATGATTTAAGTGAATACCTACTCCTTCTTTGTCCTTGTAGAGTGGTGGTCACTGTTTCTTTCACTACTTTTCCAGCATTTTTAATTCATATTTCACTTTAAAAGGGTACTGAAAAAAAAAACATTGTGAGTCTTGGGAGTGAACCCTATTGTCATGCCATGTATTCAGGATGCAGAGCTGAACCAATGCATCCTGAGTAGAGACCTGGCAGTGTCAGGTGTGCCCAGAGTCACTGCAGAGGTGGCACAAAGGATACACAGGGTGCCAAGTGTGGCCGTGCAGCTGGAGCATATCTGCTGCTGGGGAAAGAAGGTGTTATTGAAGGATTTAAAGAACAATATTTGTCTTAACCAGTGTCCAAACCACAAAGGATTGAGCTCTCTGAATGGCATGGAAATACATTTGGAAGTACGTCCTGTCTTGCCCCCACCCAGCACATGCCCTTTGTGTGTGGAAGCCTCGCAGGTGGCCCTGGGGACTCCTGTCCTGCAGATCCCTGCAGGCTCTGCCTTGCTCCTGCTGAGAGCTGGCCTTGCCTGCACAGCCCTTACACAGAAATCATTACAAATTTTCTTATTCCTCCGGCATGAAACTGTGCCCAGTACCTGTTTCAGCAGCATTGGGTCCCATGAGACCCCAAAGGGAATGTAATATCAGTAAACTAAGTTGAAATCATGTATGAAACAGCAGAGGAAGTGCTGTGCAGTACGGAGCTTATTCACCCTTCACCTCAGACAGGACTGCTGGGATGCTGTGACAATAAAAAGGGGAAACTCTGGGAAAGGAGTTGCTGAGCTTGATAAAGGTCTGGTTTCATTTTGTGTACTTCAATTACAATATGCAGCAAAACACTTGCTGTCCCTGACGTGTCGTTTTCCTTGCCTCTGCCTCCTCTCCATGTAGAAATTTCCATCTTTCAAAGACTTGCTTCTTTATTCACAGTATATTTTCCATGGTGGGACCATGTTTTTAATACAACAGAATACAGCTGATATTAACAAATTTTTGGTTCAGATTAAAAAGGAATCCCAGCATCCTAAATCTATTGTAGTCAATAGAGAGACAGCTATATAAGGATTTGTGTCAAAACCAAAACAATGAAGAAAAAATACCAGAGTAAGCTGAGGGCTATTCAGACTGGTGAAGCAAAAAAAGGCAAGCAAACGAGATTTTCTTTTTTGAAAGAGTGGCAATCTTCATCTTGTTGAGGTAGAAGAGTATGTTTCTCTCACTCCTGTGCTCCTGAGCTTAACCATCTTTTACATTCTAGTTTTAAGCTCTGTAGCCAGACTTGGCACTGCCAAGATTTTCTCTTGGTTGCTTCCTGACTTCTTGACCATTGTAGCTTAAAACATTTTTGCATTACTTACATATTTATCCACAGAGAAATGCCATTGAAATAAAAGTTTAAAGATAGAAAAGCTCTTATGACTATAAATTAATTGAAGTTTAATATTTCCATAAGATTAAGTAGGCCTACTCAGTCTCTTTCCCTAGACACGTCCTTTTCTTTGTGCTGTAATCAAGCAGTTTTCCAGTCACTGAACTTGGAGTGATAGTTTTGTCTGTCTTGCATTCCCTTTAAGCCTTCTGCCCAATTTCTTCTCTGACTCTAACCCCAAAATTATATTGACTCAGAGGTACTTTTTCAGCAGCTTTATTCATGCAGTCTGGCAACTTGGCCTTCTGAAAGGGCCTATTTAGATTTTCTGTTAATTCAACAACTGGAAGGGGGAAAAGAAAACAAAGTGTTGCAACAAACTGAAAATTTAATCTGGTGTGTTTATAACCTCATTCTTGGTTTCAGGCAGGTTTCTTAACTTCTGCTTTCCATTTATAGCTGCCAGGCAATAATATCAAATTTTTGTAATCTTGGTAATTAGGCCATAAAAGGTAGTGAGGCCATAAAACATGAAAAAGGAGAACTATCTCAGTGCAGGCTACTCCTGTCATGGAACCACACCATGTTCATCTACTTTTCAAACTTCTGGCCCTAGATTTTGGCATTTTCTGCAACAAATGCAGAAATACCCATTTCCAAGCTGTTCAGAGGGACAACCCCATGGAGGGTAAGAGGAATGAATATGAGTTTATAACAAGACAGCACATAGTAGTATATAATGAGGTCTGCTCTGCCTTCTTTCATCACAGCTGCAATGTTAGCTGCATTTCTCTTTTTCCATGTTGCAGGTAGGTTTCATGGTACAGCAGTTGCTCCATGTTTGCACACCTCAGGAACAGAGATGGATGCAAACAGGGACATCAGTGACCTTCTGTTAAGGGCAGAGTATTTGAGAGCCATTTATTAGATATTCTTCATTGCAAAATATGATGCTTGATGCCAAGCTGAAACCTCCCATGGTTCTGGAGTGTGGACACCTATTTTAACATGATAGAGTCTTAAACTTTTGCTGGTTGTTCTTTTCATCCTGATATCTCTGTATTATGCTGGAGTAAATCATTTGGGTCACCAGCTCAGGTGGCATTTACGCCAGTGATCTATAAACACTGAGGAGCCAATATTTGGGTTTGAAATAATTTGATAAAGATGATAAATAAGTAACATGTTGTGTTATTCTGTACTTGTCAAATATCCAGGAGGAATGTTTGAACTGATTCTAGTGTCTGCTGCGGTAACTGGAAGGAAATAGAAGGGAATTTACAACAATGTGGAGGAACAGATAAACTTTATGAAGAAATATAGCTTCTGGATTCTCCCATCATATTCACTGCACTCTTCTAATTTCCCTGATGGAATTTGTGCATCATTTATATCCTGATATAAAGATACCAGGGTTGCCACTTATTCAATACTTGGCACTTTTGGTCTGGATGGTCAGACTGCAGTATCCCACTCCTCTCACTGGAGTAAAAGACAGGTGAATCTCACTGCGGGCTGTCTCTGGATCTCTGAGTAACGCAGGGTTAGAACTCAGTGCAGGTCTTGGTAAGAAATGCCAGCTCTCCAGCCTCAAGATCTGTGTCTTGCCATCAGAAAGCCACAGTGCAGGACTTGTGGATTTGACTGAGAAAAGCTGTGGCTGTGTCATAGCTAACTGCTGTGCAATTTGATTTCAGACAGAGACAAACCATGGATTCTGTATTTGTGCCTGAAAATGGCTACCTTGATTTACTGCACAGTGATATTGATCCATTGCCTCTGTGTACTTTCTTTGATCCTAAGCCATCTGGAGATGAAGAAGGTGACTTCTCTACAGGTTAGTAAAACACTAAAAAAAAGCTTGACTTGTTTATTCCTCATGCTGTAAGTTATTGCCATCTCCTCTCAGCTACAAAGCTACCTCATGGCAGTTTATCATGATAACTGAGTTAATGTCTACATTAGGATGTGGTAAGTTTATCTGTGTCTGTACATACAGTGACTGCTTCCAGAAACTGTCATGTTTTTAAATTGTGCATATTTATAGCATCCTGCTCAGTCAGTCTAACAAAACACACTGTATTGTCATTCATCAGGGCATGACAGTGTCTTTCATTTGGATATCACTCCTGTAAGTAGTTTATTTGAAAATGTTCCTGTCATAAGCTGGCCAAGTGTAATTGTCAACACCTCTGTGGCTTGAAGCCAAAAGTTTTGCAAAACAGAGACTTTTAGATGAGTTTGTGATGAAGACAGTCCACAAGCAAAAAGCATTACATTGCTTTCTGAGATCCTAAGGCGCCAAAACAATGGAGTTGCATTACCAGATGCCATTTTCCAGCTTTTTGGAACATAGTGATTTTATAATTCCATTGCAAATGAGAAAGCAGAAGGGCAAGAGTATAAAGTTGATAATTTCTTGCACTTCAGTTCCTACAGGTAATCAGATCAGGAGGTTGTCCTGAATCTCAGACTTTGTGCTCGTGACTTTGTGTGGAGGTTGTGGACTGTTCTGCTCTCCCTTCCCAAAGTATGAAAGTGTATCTGTGGTATGGAGTGTTAGCTGAGCTTATTTTAAACAAATGAGCTAGACCATGGATTGAGAATGGCAATGAGCAGAGAAGAGCTGGTGTATGCCACATATGAAGTCTCACAGCTCTGTGCCAAATAGGTGGAAAATGTTACCAAATCAGAGCATTGTGGATTTCATGAAAGACCAATGCCAGTAGGTGCATGGGCAAATCAGTGAAGAACTGAGCACCAGAGTATGGAATCATCTTTGTGATTGATCATTTCCCAGGCTGGGCTTTTCCCTCTCAGCATGTGACTTAAAAACATCTGCAGGAGTGTTTCTTACCCCATGGCCCCACTTGCTCAGTGACTAAAAGTAGGATGAATTAGGGGTCAAGCACTGACTCATGCTATCACAGATGTTTCACTGACCGGAATACTTTTGAGCCTTCCATGTCTGAGATGATGTAGGTAAACCAAACATCATCAGGACATGGAAGTTACTGGAAGCTGAGCATCTCTGCTGAAGAAGGTGTTAGCATGGTCCCTGGCAAGGTTTTAGCCTTGACCAACCAGCAGCTTCACAGGCAATTTGCAGTGCAATTCAGGGATTAGCATGGACACAGCATTGTTCTGAACAGGGCATCTGGGTGATATCACCATATCCTGAAGGATAAGGAGGTTTACTAGGCTGTATGAGTCTGGGCTGGGCCTGATTGTCATAGAATGGATTCAGGAAGTATTTTATTTACTAGGAGAGATGAGGTCTCAGAGTTCAGCAAAAGAAAAGTGCTGATTTCCAGGTGACTGTGAATTACTGAGAGTTCAGTTCTGCTCATTTTTAGCCAACACACAATGAAAAGCCAAAGCCTTCTGCTGAAGTAACACATCTGCCTGTGCTGTGTGTCCTGCTATCTGGTGGTTTTGCTGCTTGGTTATGGCATTCATTGACCAAATGCATATTCCTTATTAACTCTAGATATTGAAGTTGATGCCAGCAACTATGAGCAGGTAAATAATGTGGATTTCCCATATGAAAATGGAGATGGGTTCTACCCTTGTTCCAACACCACGGATTATGCTAAAGTAGGTATGAAAGCAATTTTTGCAATTTTTGCTATAGCCATTTCTTATAAATTCTATTCTCAACCTGAAGCCATGGCATTTACTCAAGTAGCCTTTCCCTCATGCATGGTAAATCTAATTTAGAGTACCTGAGCTTGTGCTTTGTGGGGAAACTGATTAACAGTAGCTTGTGGTTGTTGGGGGAAAATCTCTCTCTTAATGTCTCCTTCTGCTTAATACTTCCTTTCTCAACTTCTCTTTTCTTGTGATCTTTATTTCCTGAACAACAATTTACAAGAAAACCTTAATTTAACTCTTCCATTTTACTTACACTGCAGAGTTCTGTTAATGAGGATAAGATTACAAGAGTTTTGCTGTGACATTTACTGTGTCATTACTGTTCCTCCATTTTTTTTTCCCTTTGTTACTAGCTGAATTAGTAGAATATGTGCTCAAGGATCAGCAAGAGAAGCAGGTCGAAGACATTTTTGGTAAGATTGATATGGCAAAGATTAACCTTCTCCATGGCAGTGCTCTGTCTAACATGTGTTTCGTCCTTCCAGTTTGAACACTAGTAAAGTTCCTATACCTCTGCTGTCTGCTTCTTTCCCCCTGAGTGTCCCAGGATTTTCTTGGAAAATGAGAATTTTATGCATCTTTGCAGGCCTTTCTCAAAGATGGCAGTCTCTGACCAAGCTGCTGATCATGTCACCATGGCCACAGAATATGCACAGCTTCATTGTCCAGTGCATTAATAGCCTCAAGTAGCATCACATTTACTCTGAGCACAGCAGGGCTGATACACATAAGTCCCTAGAGCACTGTGCATGTATATAAATACTGTTCACACACACTGATTTGTGTCCAGGATGCACAGAGCTGCCAGAGGAAGCACCCTGATTAATGCAACAATGCTATTATATATAGTAAATCATTCCTTCATCCATCCTTGACTGGAGACATTGCTTGGCCTGTGATACCAAATCATTGTTTTGGTGGCAACACAAATACAGCTATTTACTATGCCAGAACAGATATATCAATAGGTGGCTGTTGAGAAATCCATAGAACCAGAAGGTTCACAGAATATTTGTATATCCTGTTTTATGTTTGAGCAAAATAATTTGGACTAATTAACCAAAGGTCAGTCTTTCCCTAGAATAATTCTGGCTGTGGGAAGCTCATGTGGCTTTTCGAATGATTTATGCTGCTCCCTGGTATGTTTAGAATTTGGGGGATGTTGCACCTAATGGCAATATTTTAATTGGTTTCAGAAAAAAGCAGGATACAATATTAGTACTTAAGTATTTTCCAGTAAAAATATGATGTGGATAACTTCACAGTTCTTACAACACAGAATATAAAATCTTTTTAGAACCCTTTATTATGTCTCTTAAAGGATCTAATCCCTTTAGTACATAAATGGAGTAGTACTGAGATCACACTGTGACACAGCTGCAATGTTTTATCCTTTGCTCATCATTAAGGCATTGAGAAATACTTATGTTTTCTTAGCTACTGCTAGTAGATTAATAGTTTGCAGTTCAGATATTAATGCCAGGTGACAAAGTCTGCATTCAGAGCTCTGTGGGCTTTCTAAATCATCTGGATCTGGATACATATTTTATCACATGATTTGGTTTTTATCTTTTATTTGAAGCATATTTCATCTTTGCTCTCTGTTGGTGTGTTTCTCTTTCTTTACTCCTCTCTGTAATTTTTTTAGAACATAGTTTAACATTGGACCATATTTCATGTTTTTAGCAGGGAACCTTATTTTGGATGACCTTGCTGCTGAAAGCACTGAGAAATTTCCTGACATAAAGAGGCAGACATGTCTTAAACGAAGTAAGTGTAAAACAGTGAAAATATAGAAGGCTCTGTGCCTGAGTTCTAAACTTGCATAACAGTTCTGTGGCTTTAGCACAGCCCCACTGCACTTGTCATGCAGTTCTTCAGCGACACCAGATGTGTTTCCTCTGCCTTTGATCATGCCCATGGGCCGGAAATGAAAGCAGCTCTTCCAAGCATAGAATTTACTGTTCACATAATTTGTTGTCCTGTCACAAATATTAAACATGCTATATTTCTTTGCTTTTTTTCATCCTCATGGCAGTGATGACTTTGTTTTCAGTATCTATAGCTTAGTAAGCATTGGCTGAGCCACTGCCTCTTTAATAGCAAGAACAACAGCAAAAATCTTCAGCGTAAAATCTGCGGCCTAATTAAAACTTCACAGTCAGAGCAAAATAACATGAGGCTTTTCACAGTCATTTTTATACATTGGACCTGTACAGTTCTGAAATAGCTGAATTGAAACTGGTAACACCCCCTTCTACTTAAAAAAGTTAAAATAAGTTTCATGGGGTAAATTGAAAATTACCAAAATTTTGCCACTTACTGTGATCTTTCTTTCCTTCAGCTTTCTTAGGCTGTGCAGCAGAGAGTTACTGTGATGCTTCAGAACCCAAATATAAGAGAATTGGTAAGTCATTGGCTGAATGAGAAAATGTTATTGAACATATATTGTCTCATGTTCCAAAACGTCATCCTCTGTTAAGTACTGTAACTCTACCTTCCAGAGAAGTTTTCTGTCATAGATTTGTGATTTTGATCATCATGCATTTTCATGTTTCTGCAAAAAGAACACTTTTAGATTCCTCTGATTAATTTATGATATAACAAATCCATGTCCTCTTATCTGCAGCTATTAAATTGTGCAGCTTAGAATCAGCTATGTGGTAGCCTAAGAACAGTTGGATCCTTATGATTCAAAAGTGCATATTCCTGCCAGGTGATAGGAAAATTACTTGCCTAACATCAGCAGAGGCACAGATGACCTTTTCAAAATCCACATGAGAGAAGAAAGAAAAATAATGGACACGTGGGTCAGTGCCAAATTCTGTAACTTTTATCATGTATACCCTTTTTTTCACTGGCTTTTTGGAAGATGTCTCACTTGGAACAGAAAGGATCAAACCCAGGAAATGTGGACCTATGACCTGAGTCATATTACCCATCAGGTCATAGCTTTGCATGTTCTGGGTTTGATCCTCTTTGTTCCAAGTGTGACATCTTCCAAAAGTCACTTCATCCTAGTGAAAATAATAACTGTGAAGAGATGATTTCTTGGCCCAGTCCATGCTATAAAGTCCTTTAAACCAAAGAAAGAAAGGGAGAAAGGGAAATTTCTAGGTTTTGCACATTGTTAGACCATCTAGAAGACAATGACTCCTGGGGCCAGCAGGCAGGCAGGCAGGCAGGCAGGCACTTGTCCCCTAGGTGTAAACTGGTGCTAATGTTCATACCCAGCTGTAGCCTAAAGGGGTATCTCAGGCAGAACTAAACCAGCAAAATATTTTTCCAAACCAGCTGAGAGCAACCAGTTTTGACTATTTTTTATTGTCTTTCAAATGGACATCTGACTGGTTGTATGTCAGCACACCTCACAAGCCTCCTAAGGGGACTGTGACTGTAGCAAACCTTCCAAGGGCCATGTGCATTTTGGGGGGGTGCAGCCTAACCAGTGTGTAACCCAGAGATCCAGCCAGAGTGCTTGGATCTGGGACTGCACCTCAGCACAGGTCAGGTAAGGAGCTGGCATAGACTGCATGAAGGTTAGAGAGAGCACACATGAGCACCATGACTGTGATCCAAGCTGGTTTTCCAGCTGGAGTTCTGAGGGAGTGGGGAGGGAGAACTGAGCAGAATTAGCTGTGAAAAATCATGTTTGCTAGCTTTGGGAAGGTTATCAGAGTTTCTACTGAACAGGTACCTGCTGATTGTAGTTATTTAGACATAGGTAAAGTTCCTGGCAGTTAGTACCCATTGAAGGTGGATTACTTTCTATTTGCTTAAGTTCCTTTATAGATTTGGCACTTTTAAAAGCCTATCTTTACAATAATAGTTTTCTATAAGGAAATGACACATCAGTTCCAAATGCCTCACCCTAGAGAACCTGCATTCCAGAGGAAAGGGTCATTACAGAGCTAAAAGGTGCTTTGTGAAGCTGCACCCATCCTTTTCCTGGAAGTCCTCAGAATATTATCAGTTTCTCTACTGAAGATGCTGAGGAAGGAACATATACATAAGACAGTATAAGTACTGTGTAGAAAAATCTAATTGACAAGAAGATGAGATACTTGACAGAATGAGGAGATTATTTAACCTGTCATGAGTGTCACAGTATGATCCTGCAAAGGCAAATGCATCAGCTCTTCAGAAGTGCAAGACTACCTACAGCAAAGAGAATAATGTGTACTGAAGTTCAAAGTAGTAGGCCAAGGATGAGATTCTTTCAAAGGGATTGAATGAAATAGTGGCACAAACCCCTGACAAGTTTGTAGCACCTGATAAAACCATCAGATCACAGGAAGTGATAAAATATAGACTTACTCGTTGCAGCCAGACAGGAGAGGGAAGGAAAAAACAAAACCAACCCTGAGAATAGGGGTGTTGTAAAAACAATGAAACTAACAGACTAATTCAAATAAGTGTGTCTTACTTGATTTGTAGTGATCTTTTGATAAGCAGATGAAACTGTATAATGCACAAGCCTCTCTCCCCATTTGTTCTGTTCTTGAAGGAAAAAAATGTGCTGCAGAGGAGATGCATCTTTAAAATCTCTGGTGTTTGTGACTGTTCTCTGGGAGATACTTAACACACAGTTTGTCCTTACAAGTGTCTAAGTAGGGAGTCAAGGTCCCCAGTTTGTTGCTTGTGGGCAACTCTGCTCTTGTGCAATATTGAGACAACAAACTGTGCTTGGAAAATTGGTGCAGCCAATGTAAGACGTTATGTCTTATCTGTCAATCACCCATGTCAAGGGTCTTGTACATCTAGACACATCTGGAAATAAGACAGGCCAGGAAAGATGAAGAGAAAGAAAATTTGAAGAGTGAACTACTGTGAAGAAAAAGTGATCTACTGCAGAATTTAATAAATACATTTTAGATTTTGAGAGCTAAATAGTTTTCAGAAAGCTATTGTGAATTGTTCTTGCTTTTGGAAAATCATAACACAGCTGATCAGAATCAAGTGGTTTATCATATCTATTGAGACCTCTTCTTTGGTTCCTTTAACTTCTACCAATGAAATAACTTTCTCCTTTTGTTTTGCTATTTTATTTTCAAGTGGAAGTCCCTGCAGCATCTGCAGGGAATGGCAGTTTCTTTGCTATGCCTCTCAACAGCCACCCAGTGAGCTGCACCTCCCTAACTAACCAGCACATGTCCTTTTCTGTTCCTGCTGCCCATGGGCTAGAAAGAAGCCTCATAATTCCTGGTACGTAGAGTACAGCTGTAGGTGTGCGCCTGTACACAGGCTGATTTACACATGGGGAAAACTCTCTTATAAATCTTGTCACTGACTATGAGCAATGGCAGGAAAATGGCAGCTATGGCAGCTGTCTCAGTCAAGCCCTTAAAAGTGTGGGCCTCACTAAAAGAATGAAAAATATTCAAGGGAAATTAAAGGGGCATTGCTTCTAATTGAGTAGAATGAATCTTTCATTTAATTGGTGCAGGTAAGAGGAGAACAGTTATTTACTATATTGTAATGTAAGTAATTACTTGTATGAAGAATAGGAAGTCACAAAATTTTCATTATTAAACTTTAATTTAGTTCCAATTTCTTTTTCACCCAGAGGTTTGTAAAGGACGGAGGGATAATTACATTTGCAGCAATAGAGCAAAATCTAGGCTGTGATTTAGCTCATGAAAACTGAGCAGTAATCCCACTGGTGGGCTGTGTAGGCACCTGGCCTGGGCCATGCTAGGTAGCAGAGGGTGTTCATGGTACACTGAGAAGTGCTAATGACAGAGGCACAGTTCAACACCTTTCACTGTTAAGTCTGTGCTGGAAAGGAACCAAAAATAGTGTGTAAGTTGGAAGTCTTGAAGTACCTCATGTGAGCTGAAGCAGCATAAAGTAGCAGAAGAAATTCTGTCCCACCTACAGAAACTCAGAGCTATGGCTGATTAAATTGCAAGCACTGAATCATCAAAAAACTTTCCCAGTGTAGGTTGAGAGGGAGGATACTTGTACAACCTGCATGATGTGCAGTTATGTGGAAAGGATGTAGTGCAAAGAAGGTAAATTTAATGCAGATACATACTACTTACACATTTTCTCTTCTCTGGATCTCTGGCTATACATTTATAGACTTTGCCTTAAGCACTTGTCCTTATGATAATAGAATTTCTCTTTAGACTATTGAAAACAGTGGCTGGGTATTAATACAAATCCCTTGTATTTCATGCTCATCATACCATGTAAGAGTTCTTTTTTTAATGGGTTCTATGGACATCATGTGATCCTGTGAATTCTCCACAGAGAAGATTTGCCTAGAAGCTGCCATAAAGGATAAGTAGCTGTTAGAAAGTTTTTTCTCTTTCATAGAGCTTTAGAAAGCAGAACCCTTTAAAAAAAGAAGAGTAATTATTCTTCACTCATTTCAGGATTGGCCTCAGAGTGCCTACCAGCCAGTGTGAAAGGCTACCAAGAGAATCCATGCTTGGCAGGTCCTCCTCAGCAGATATTTAACTTTGTTCTTCAAAATGGCACATCTGATGTTATAGTATATCCAGGTAAGAGCAATAGCCTTTTAT
This sequence comes from Acrocephalus scirpaceus scirpaceus, assembly GCA_910950805.1. Classification (NCBI taxonomy): domain Eukaryota; kingdom Metazoa; phylum Chordata; class Aves; order Passeriformes; family Sylviidae; genus Acrocephalus; species Acrocephalus scirpaceus. The sequence goes on from OU383786.1 coordinate 6,343,934, forward strand.
CCCCACAAAGAGGCATATAGTGCTAAAAAATCAATGCTGCCAACAGAAGCATTGATTAAATTCAGTTACTGATAGCTATGATATGCTGAAAACTATGCTTTGTTTCTTTCCAGTGCTGACATCTTCCCTAGAAACCTTCACGTCTCCAAGTATTTCAGTTAATTTATGTGGTAAGTAGAAAATTGGGGTTTATATAGGTACAGCACTTTGAACTGGGAGAGAAACCATATTGCTTCAACTCTAAGCCAATTCTCCCCTCCAGGCTTTACTCTTATTGATCTTAAAAACCAGAAATGGATGGTATTTCCTTCTTTGTATTGATCTGGCTGCTTAGTCTGATCCAAAATGTACAGATAAGAGTTGTAGAGCTTCAGGTTCAGCAGCCAATCCCCTGTGTTTGGTATGACATCCAGTTTCTGGAATAAGTCAGGCTTAGTTAAAACAATACAAAGCCCAGGGTGCTGGAGCACCCTCAGAAAGTGGGAGATGATCTGATGCTGGCATGGCCTGAGCATCTTAATAGTTCAGTGCTGGCAGCCAGACTGCAGCCAGCTCCCATGGAAGCCACAAAACCAACATGATGATGGCTTATTTAACTAAGCAGTACTGAAACCTAATGCACAGAAAGGCTTATAAAGAAATCAGAGCCTTGATCAGGATTTAATAGTCCCACTTCAGGTAACAAACTTTCCTTAAAAACTTTTCTTCCAGCCCTCAGAGAGCTGTTGGAACCCAGAGTTTGAGATTAGTGTTGTTTCTGGTCCCTGTACCAGTGCAGGAGTTTGTTGCCCTCTAGTGGCTTCCACTGCCCCAAAAGCAGAAGTCTAACGTGGCGATTAAGAGACAAACATCCCTAGATGTGGGGAAGACTTTGTAAATTGTATGTACTGTTTATGTGAATAAACGGTTCTAATAATTCCAACTGATTTACTGCAGCACAGCATATGTATGCCACAAGCCCCGGAATTCCAGATGCAGCAGCAGACAAATTAGCACGTAAGATGCCAAGCCAGTTGATTTTCCTTTTTTAAAAGTTCTTCACTCCTGCCTACTTTGACCAGATTACCATCTAAATATCTCATTACAGACTTTTTTTCTGTTCTTCCATTCTGTTATCTTAGTTAATGAAATAAGCAGTAAATCAAAACCAGACACACACTTGCTCAACCCTTCTTTATTTAACATCTTTCTTACTGGAAGCCTGTGGTGCTTCCCTTTCAGAAGCAATTCTGAATGCAAACCAATCTGATGGTTGCTGGTATGCGGGGTAGGAATTAATTTCCAGATCTCTGAAACTCTAAGAGTTGTATTTCTTTTAGACTACATTCTACATCAAGATGATCAAGATTATATTATGGTATGAAACACATTTTTACATATTTATGGAGATAAATCTGGTTTGGGTAATTTTTTGCACATCTCTGCTGTGAGTGGTTACAAGACTCTGAGGTTGAGTTTGTTACAGACTCTGTCAATTTAAATTCTGTCTTGCATCTGCAAAGCTCCTCCTACCAAAAGTTTTGTCAAAACTCATACTCTGCAATTACCAATCTGTAGAAAATGGGTTCTCTCTGAAAAATTCCCAATTTCTTTGTGTAAAGGAGACACTATTCACCTGATCCAACTGCAAAAGTCTACAGTAGTTTGAAAGCAAACAGGTGAAAAGAAAGAAAATTGGAGAGCAACAGGACTTAGTCAGGGAGAGTAATGGGTAAATACTGTTACCAAGAGTCACCTCTCTGTGACTTTCATTCTTAGTGCTTGGTTACAAGGTGTAAAATAACAAAAGGAAGCTATTGCTTTTGAAGACATAAAGAAGCACTATGTGTGAACATGAATTTACACAAAATACTGACATTTGAAAAGAACAGTGGATGTCACCAGGTAATGGTAGATCTGCTCCCTGCAGCTGTCAGAGCAGCTGTGGTCTTGTTTAATGCCGTTCTGCCTCAAACAGTGCACATCAGCAGAATTCTACTTGTGGGAGAATTTTATTCATTTGCCTTGTAAAATTAACAAAATATCTCTTACTCTGAATATATGCTACAATGAACTTGGAAATTTGCATTAATCTTATTGGTAAAATTAGTAAAGCTGAATCAGTGATTATCTAGATGTCTTTGTCAAGTATATTGTTTTGTTTCTCCAGATTTAGAGAAATTTCAAGAAGTTCAAGATTCCATAATTCCTTCTGAAGAACCTTTCAAAATACCAGGTGAGTTTAGAACTCTAGAAATTAAACCTTCCAGTATTTTTTGGAAAAAGATTCTGTGTTTCTTTCCATACAGAAAAGCTCTTTGTAGGAATCATTCAACAATTTGTGAAGCTGTTCTGAGGGTCTGAGCACAATTCCTGGTTTCAAGATATCAGACTTGAATTCCTGTAGATATCTAGCTGTAGTACCTACTTAGTAACTCAGTGTACTTCAGTGGTTTTATCATCTGACCAGAGAGCTTCAAAATTATTCAGTTCATAGATCTGAAAGTGTCTGTTGTGCCTGCACTTCTCAGCTGCAGTTAGATGGGGTAAATGCAGACCTATAGGCTCTATAGGAATGCCTGTGCTTTTACCATACTGCAGTTAGGCACTTAAGCCACCATGGTGTAGTTTGTGGACTCGATCCTTCAGTTTGTGTCTGCTCTTCATTTCTCTAGAGCAAGTGGAAACCTTCTGTTCATCACTTAAAGATTATTTCCAAGACACGTGCAAATCTGTGACCATGGAGCGGGAAGTAAATCTGGATCACCTGTTCATTGATAGGACACTTGTTCAAAGTCAAACTGAAATCAAGACCGGAAAGAATAGTGCAAAAGCAATAGAAAAGGAGCTGGTAACCTGCAGCCTTCAAGAGAAGGAAAAAACAGCCATTAATAGAAGCCAAATATTTCAAATCCCACAGCGTAAAGACTTAGAGACTAAAATGATAGTGCTGCTGGGAAAAGCAGGAATGGGCAAAAGCATTCTTGTTCAGAAGATCTGCCAGGACTGGTCCAATGGAGAGTTTTCTCAGTTTGAATTTGTATTTTGGTTTGACTGCAAACAAATAAGCTTGCCTGAGAAGCGATACAGCCTGAAGGAACTGCTGCTTGAATTTTTTGTAAAACCTCGAGAGGGAAGCAATGAGATCTTTGAGTATATATTGCAAAATCCTGCTAAAGTCCTTCTGATTTTTGATGGTTTTAAAGGATTGCATGATCATGAGAATTTTCCTCGTTACTCAGCCAGCCAGCCTGAAAAGGATTTGTGTAGTATAAAGGAGCTGCTTTCAGGACTCATCCAAAAAAAGATACTCAATGGCTGTACTTTATTATTTACAGCAAGACCAAAAGACAAACTGTACCAGTATGTGTCCAAAGTGGATAAGACTATTGAAATAGTAGGATTTTCCCCTCAGCAGAGAGAATTGTACATAACCAGATATTTTGAAGAATCACCCTACTGTGACAGTGCACTGAAATTAATCAAAGAGTGTGAGTACTTGTTCAGTCATTGCTACAGCCCTGTTGTGTGTAGATTTGTTTGTTTTCTCTGTGAGGCAGTGCTTGAAATGGGAGAGAAAAGTCTTCCTCCAACTCTTACTGAAGTCTTCCTGAAATTTTTTCAGCAGAAGATAATGCTTATGCAAACAGATGCTACAGCCACACAAAATCAAGAGAGTCTTGCTACCCTAGCCCGAATAGCCTGGTGTCTTGGAGAAAAGCACCAAAGTGCCATGAAAAGTGACCTTATTCCTTCTAAGGAAGTTAAAGAGTTTGCTCTGAAGTATGGATTTTTCCTACCATTTGCATTCCCCAGACATTCAGATAGTGAAGAAGAGGAATTTGGGAGCACGTTCTCTGATTTTGTCATTCAGAATTTCTTGTGTGCGCTTCACCTTTTGTTAGCAGAAGAGCTCAAAGATAAAAATATAACAAAGTACCTGTCTTTTCTATCCAAGAAGAAAAAACCCTATAACTGGTTAGATTTAATGCCTCGATTTTTGGTTGGTTTGATGTTTCTCCAGAATGACCCCTATTTCCGCTCTCTTTCAAATGAGGATGCAAAACAATCAACCAAGAAGCAGAAGACACTCTTGAAATACATTAGAAGGCTGCAGATTCATACTCTCTGTCCAGAGAGGTTGCTGGAGCTTTTATGTTGTGTTTATGAAACACAGAACAATTATCTTCTGCAGCATGTGGCCTTAAGACTTGAGCCAGACTTGTCTTTTCTGGGCATAGTTCTTACACCACCTGATGTCCATGTACTGCTTTCTATTTTGAAAAGGTCAAGAAAAGAGTTTTCCTTGGATTTGCAAAACAGCAGCATTGACATGGAAGGGCTGCAAGCCTTGGTCAGCCTAAAGAATGTGACATCGTTCAGGTTGGTCACTCTCTGTACCCCATAGCATCATCCATAGCACCGTGTGTAGATGAAACTTTCATGCAACAACAGCAGTCACATCTGTTGGTTTTGATTGTTTTGTCACTTCACAGGGCATCCCTCAGTGACACAGTCAGGCTCTGGAAATCTTTGGAACAGACAAAAGACTACGAACTGCTGAAAGCATCCACAGAGAAATTTGTTCTTGATCCCTTTAAGGCAAAGACAATGAAGGACATCAGTGACCTCTCCGATCTTGTAGAGATGCAGAAGATGACGAATTGGTAGGATCATTTATGATCAAAACTCCTCTTACACCAGCAACTTATGAAAACAGTTTCACTACCAGTTGTCTGCTTGTCCAGAGAAGTAACTAAGGCAGTGCAAGCTCCTGGGTCATCTCAGGGGGTTCTCCCACCCTGCTGTGAAGTGGCTGTCGTGGCAGGGAGGAGCAGTGACAGCACATGCAGAGCAGTCATCAAAACTGCCAGGAAAGAGCCAGCTGTCATTTCTCTTTAATCTCTGAGTGTGCCATCTTCCAGTTACTTTCAGTTACATAACTTGGGCTGATTCTTTCCCCCTGTAGCACCTGGGCATAAATAAAAGCCTGTTTTGTGCTGATCCCAAGTGGCCTGAGTCAGTCCTTTAGCCCAGGAGGTAAAAGATTGTGTTACGTGGTCTTGAAGCCCTGTGTTCCATCCCTGCTGCTGATGTAGCTGGGGGATTGGTGACAATTCAAAACATGCAGAAAAATTTTTGGGTTTTGGGGTTTTTTTAATGATGACTTCTATTTTAACATGGGTGGAGTGTTTTGATTAAAATATAGACAAAATAGTTTCATGTTTGATAGAAAATAGTTGATTTAGAAAAATGTATTTTTAAGTTTTATTGGAAAAATAGCAAAGAATTGCACTATGAAAGGCAATCATTGGATTGAAATTACTCAGTTGAAGAAAGGTTGGAGCAGAAATTACTCTGAAGTTTTCCTGGTTCCTCAGTTAATGCAACAGTGGTTTATTTTCTGTAAAAATCTGCTAACAAATTATTTTTAAAGCACTGTTTTGGCTGCTAAAACATCATACTCTAGTTCTACTGTGATTTATTTAGTGTGCAAGAAGCATCTGGTCGCACCAGCTATGAAATTCCTGCCATCAGAAACCTCAGGAAACTCGAATTTGCGTAAGTGCTAAACTTCTACTGATTGAGATGGTTCTGTTTAAGGAGCAACAGTCGTGGATGTTGGCTACAGCCATTGCACTGATGTATAGCCAGCTTAAAGCATTAAGTAAACCCCATTTATTGCTATCTTGCTTTTCTCCCTGAACTAGATTTATTAACTTATGGCCAAAACTCAGAAAACACCATTTCTGGCTCCTGCAGCAATACAGATCAACAGGGCTTTACCAATTTTGTTTGATTTTAGCACAAGTTACTGCCTGACCACAAGGTACTGATCTTGTGCCGGAGAGCATCAAATACTGTGACTGTGATCCAGCTATCTGGGAAATATTTTTACCCCCTAGAAATGCTGAGCTTTTCTATCTGAATCTTCTGATGTCATTTTCTACCCTGTCAGAGCTAAGGCCATGAGAGGATTACCTCAGAGAATGCCTCACAAAGAAATTATTTAGCACCCTTTTCCTGGAAGACAGAAGGTTGACTTGGTAACATTACTTTAAAAGTGAGGTTTTAGTAACACTTCTTTTTATTCCTCCAAACTGTAAGCAGCCTCCAAGGCCATTCTATTGCTCAAAATATCCTGCCATAGCACGTGAATTAGTTTGGGCAGAAACTGCACCAGTGCAATGGAGAATTCTCACCAGGTCACCTGTTTCCTGCTCTGTAGATCTAACCCAACCTGGGACAGCTATGCTTTGCCTCACTTCTGATTTTATGCTGCTTTCTCTTCTAATTTCCTCTTCCTATTTTCCTTTATTTAAATTTTGTTTAAAATTCTAATCCTTTTAAATAACTGAACTTGTTCTGATATCAAAGAAACTCCAAACAGGATATGAGAGACAGATGGTTGGAGCATGAACAGCAAAGTGCAGTTTATGCTTTAAGCTGCAGTAAAATGTTGATCTTAAGTTAGACTGAATTGTTATTAGTTGGGGGGAAAAATAACTTTGTTTTCATTTCAGTTATACTGAGATAGGTATATATTTCATCTCAAGATTCTACTTAGAGTGAAAAACAGGAAAAGATAGCAGAAATACAAGAATCTAAAACAAGTGAGGTAAATCTTGCAGAGAAGAACAAAAAAGTGTTACATGTCCCACTGCTGCTGTGCAAGCTCTGTCTTGCCTGACCTTAACCTCATCTGGAGGCTTCACAGCAGAATTCTTGGTGCAGGTGGTAGGGAATGGCTGCTTCTGAGGAGTGTAATCCGGCTTGCATTGGGGACTGCAGGGTAAGAACTCAAAAATTCATGAATTTTGCTGCTTGTGAGCCTGTGAAAAACCTGCTGCATGTCTGTATTTTCTTCCAGGCTGGGTCCAGCATGTGGCCTTCAAGGATTGCAAAAACTTGTCAAAATTCTGGCAGCATTTCCATCACTTCAACATTTAGAGTAAGTTGTGTGCTAAAGATTAACTTTGCTAACATTTCTCCTCAGAAGCTCTTGATGATGGAGGAGCTCTTGTACCCAGGAAACTTTTTATTTGCCAACAAGGCTCCTTGTTTGATGCTCAAACTGAACAGCAGAAACATTCCCAGGCTGTATCAGCAGCCTAAAAGCTGACACTCGCCATCCTCCCTGGAGACATCTGGTGGTGATTTGTTCAGAACCCCTCAGTCCCTTCCTGAGGTGTTCCTGGGAGGGTAAAGGTTCAGTGCAGAGCCCTTGGGTGCCCCCCTTCCTGCCCCAGCACTGCCTGCAGTGACTTCTGTCTTCACTGCAGCTCCAGAACATCCATGACAAAGCAACTCTCTTTTAGTTTTAAGCTTCTTCACTAAAAACAAGTGTACCAGCAGAAGTCAGTGTTGTGCCACGGCACCTGTGGGAAGTTACTGGGTTTTGAGAGGCCCTTTGGCTTCACACAGCCCATTGGCCATTTGTCTGTATTGGTCATTGTCTGTATATAGCCCACTGGCCATTGTCTGTATATAGCTGGCCTTTTCATGATATTTCTGGAAAACAATAAAGCTTTAAAATTGAAAGATGTCCAGTATATTTCAGCATTATCTAATTGTCAGATTAGAAGAGGATCCAGTATTGGAAATTGTGACTAAATATGAGGAAAACTTCATTTCTAATACTCCTTCTCTGGAGAAGGAGCTGTTTAGGCAAGGATTTACAGACTGTGATGGATTTTGTCTGTATTTGAGTTCTGTATTTTTCTGTGCACAGGAAATCTCCTTTCAGCTTAGCTGGAACACAGCTATTTCATAACCATTTTAATAATCTTGCATATCAAAGGAAATGGGTCAAGACATTCAACTAGTAAAAAAAATTTCTTAGGCTGTAAATTTGGGCAGCAGAAAGCTGCTTATTGGAGAAGCTGTAATTTGTGTGATGCTTCATGCTGACTGAGGCTACTGCAGAGAAAAAGCTTTTCAAGATAGATAGAGTGGTCTCTGAGGTGAATAAATCACAAAAAATTAGATTAAAAGGGAAGCTAATTCTCTCTTTGTCATCACACAGCCTTGATGCTCTGAGTGAAAATGGCATAGGAGATGAAGGAGCAAAGAGTCTATCTGAAGTTTTTCCAACCCTGACATCACTGGAAACATTGAAGTAAGTGCAAGGTTAACAGTTCTGGGAAATTTTAAGAAGAAATAGATTAAACCTAGAGGCTAAACGGACTGTGTGTTAACAATTATGGGCAAAAGTATCCCATGGGCATGGAAGACCAATGAGCCTATGGAGATACTTAATGGGTGCATTCATTAGACAAATAGATTAATCCTTCCTGACTTCCCTTCAAGGGTTTCATTTTGTCTTTTTCTTTGCATTTGGTCTAAATAGACTGTCCAAATCCCATTTTTTAAAAATTGAAAATTAATTTCCCCCACATTGTAATAAATTCAAATAAATGTGCTCAACTAACAAACTTATCTCACTTACTGTAGTTTATCACAGAATAAAATAACAGACCTGGGTGCAGAGAACCTTGCTACAGCCCTCCCTTCCTTGTCTTCCTTAAAAACACTAAGGTGAGTAGTTGTATCCAGCTGAGTTGTTTTGAAAACATCCCTTGCTGTCTCTGTCAGAAACTACTGAACAGGGAACAAAGAGGTAACACTGTGCAGCAGCCAAGCTTTTCACTTCATTCTTGCATAAAGTCTTCAGAAATAAGAGGAGAAGAAGTATGACAGACATAAAGAAGGATATCCAGGAATATAGCAAGGACTGGACTGATGTTTAAATCCAGTCCATAATACCCACTTATGAATCATGCCCTGCACAGATGTGCACCCAGGGCCCCCAAAGCATGTGCTGATACAGGGACAATGGTACATCCCACTGCACTGGGATATCCAGCACAGGCCTGAGTGAAACAGGTAATGCAAGAAACCCTGGTGGGCAATTCTGGAGTAGTTTGGTGATGTGGAAATCTTTTGAATGCTATACCCCAAATCTTTGTGCTTCATTTTTTAGCAGATTTTTAATTTCATCTAATGTAGACAGAAATCTTCTTATTATCCATAGAATAATAGAATCTACACCTATTATGCTGTACCTGTGCTAGGTGAAGAAGGATTTGTCTTACTTGATACAGGAAATATGAGTGTGTGTTTTAAACTTTAACTAAAAATAAGGATAAATTGAAAGTTAAGGTGTACTAACCATATTTGAAAACCCTTGATCTACTATCTGTTTACATTATCCATTATTCAATTTTGACTATTCTGGTTTGGTTTTCTGCAGCTTGTACAATAACAACATTTGTGATTTTGGAGCAGAAAATCTGGCAAAGGTTCTTCCTGCAATGACATCTTTAAGAGTGCTAGAGTGAGTATGAAATCTTTTGAGATGGCCCAGGAAAACTTACTTCCTTGGAGACTTGAAAATAGAAATGTTACATGTTTGATTTTAGAGGAGACAGAAATTGAGGAAGAAGATTTTTGGGAAATTTCACTGGGAAAATGTGCTTCTGCAGAGTCCAGAAAGTGATTAGAAAGGATTAAGGAACAGTTCACCATAAACCCAAAAATATTGGTGTTAAGGTCAGAGAATAGGTTCATGGGGAGCTGGAGAATGACCTCAGGAACATAGAAAAAGGAATCCCTCAGATGAATTAATATAATGAAGTTCCCATTCAACCTTTTTTTGGGTATATTATTACAGGTTTTTTGAATCAACAATCTATTTGGGGGTTTTTCCATTTTTCTTTCTTACCCCATCTGCAGATTAGCCTATATAGTATTCTTGATTTTGAATGAAAAGTTTGATTACACCATTTGATTTGGATTAATAAAGTTGTTTTTATTCCTCAGTGTTCAGTATAACAAAATAACTGGTGTTGGAGCACAGAAGCTGACTGACAGCCTACGAAAATGTCCCCATATAAAGAACTTGGTGTAAGTCTCTTGACAGGCTGTTTGCTGTATCTTCATCCTGTAAAACTGGGTTAGAGATCATGCTAAATCTGCCTTCTGTATTTGTCAGATTTATGAGAGGCACAAAAGAAGATATCACCAAAATACAAAAGCAGAGATGTTAAAAAATGTTGTCTCTGGTTTCAGCTGCATTAATTCCCAGTGATCCCAGGCAATTGAGCTTGTGTTGCCTTAAACAGTTTCCACTGAGCCTCCCTTTGTTAATTTTCTACCCTCCCAGAGAACCAGACCTACTCTGTGCTGCACCACTTCTGTTTGAGGGATAAACAGTGAGCAGGCATCATTAGAGGTTAAATAGACTGAAGCTACCAGTACACATTCAGAGAAAGGGAGTTTGATGGAAACCTAGAGAACAGTTACAGAGAGGAGTGCAGTTATGTCCTGTAACCAGAGTCAAGGCTATGGAGTGCTGAACTGCTTTCTTCTGAATCAAAATGCATTTTCCTTTGCTCCATAGCCTATATGCTTTCACAGCATGATAGTCAAAGGGAAAGGCAACTTAAAAAAAAAAAAAGAAGAAAACAACAGTAACAACCAAAGAAAGCCACAAACATATCAAACACACCAAAAAAAGGTGAAGCAAATCACGCTTCTTAAAATCTCTTTCCTTTCTGAATTTGCCCTTACAGGATGTGGAATCCCACCATTCCCTATGGAGTTCTTGAACACCTTCAGCAGCTGGACTCTAGGATCAGTGTGTAGATTCAGATGATTCCATAAAGGTAACATAAACCTTGACTCCCTGAGACAACCAGGTTTGTTTCTGTGGAAGCTGTTGGCTCTAAGCTCCCTGGCAGCAGGCACAGTAACAGCATCCATGTGTCCATGGGCAAGTTTGGAGATGGTGCCCTAGAGTGGCACAGATCAATGTCACATCAGGCCCCCTTTCTATGCACTCATCTTGCATCCCCCACCTCTCTGGCACCTGCACTAACAGACTGCCAGTGCTTTATTAAGAAAAATCAACTTCTAGAACTTCCAGTCCAGCCCAGTTCAGTGACTGGCAGCTGCCCTGCTTAAGTTCTCTTTTCTGTTGTGGAAAACTAAAGCTCTGTATACTTCTCATGTTTAATAGATGAATTCTGTACCCCTCAGAGGCTGTTTTGTGTTAATTTTTATTAAGTCCTTTCACTTTTCCTTTGTTTAATACAAATTCTCAACAGCAGCTTGTCTCCTATGCAGCTGTACCTGTTCTGTACTTAGAGCAAAACACTCCCTCCTACATTCCTTGTTCTCAGTCTCATTGTGTGGTTTAGCCACTGGCTGCCACTTCTACTTCATTGACCCTGCCTGCACAGTTTCAAGAATCCTTGAAGTAATTTCATTGTGAAGAATGTAATAACTTTGTCAATGATTACCAGGATCTGACTGCCTTGATGGTCCTGGACTGAAAGAGCTGCAGCCAGCATGGGAAGTTGGGGGTTTGTGTAGGATTTCTGTTCCCAGTTTTCTGCCATGTGCTTCCCCTTGTTCTTAAAAAAAAAAATATGCATGTTGCATCAGTTAAATGATCCCAGTGAATGCCAGAGTTCAAGCCAGATATCAGATGTGCTCCAGGTTTCTTTAGATGGCCAGGAAAGAAACTGCAGTGTGATCACCAGCTGCATGGGGCATCCTTTGAATGAGCCTGGCCATGGAATGGCTGCAGCTGCCAATGGCTCCCTGGACCACGCAGTGAGCCAAGCTTTTGCATGACTCCTGCTCTCAGTGCAGTAATCAGTAGATGTACACTGGGCTGTTTGTATGGCACTGACCTGCCTACAGGTTGTGGAAGGTTCAGCTTCACAGTCCAGCTTCATACAGCAGCAGTGAAAAATTGTGGTGCTCCTTATTAGCCTACAGTCAACTAAATCTTTGTCCTGTTGAACAACCCCACCTTCTTGAGAAAGGAGACGCTAGGGATATGAACACTGGGAGGAAACCTGCATTAGCTCTGAGGATAAATAGCAGCAGAATCTCTGGATCCCGTCTCCCAACCTTGAAACATTCAGCATCCACCACCCACTGTTGTCTGTTTACAGAGCTCATCAAATACATGATTTTGGTAAACTTAATGGTGGTTAATCTGATGGGTATACATCTAATGTTCTGTTTTCATCATTTCACAGGTGTTATAAAGAAGAGGGGAGAGTGTCCTCTGTGCTCTCCTGTCTTCTAGCTGCTTTATGAATTGGTGTTTTCATGTTTGTTGCAAAAAAGTCACATTTAAGTTTCTAAGCTATGCTAAAATTGGGTGAATGATAAGAGTTTTAAAACGCTATTCAAAGACCCAACTGTATTTCTACTTAAGTGGTAAAAGAGTTAAGCAACATCAAGTTTCAAAGATGAAAAGAGCATCTGGATACTGTGACCACCATTAAAGAGACCAGGAATCACCAGGATATTGTGAGTATAAAATTCCATCATCAAGTCATCGAAGAGCAAACTGAAAGCTGCTCAACCTGCAACATCTGAAACACTGACAGATCAAATCTGATTGTTTGTTTCATGGTGCCAGTGGTAACTGCCATCAGATTTGGTCTAATGATTTTGGACTTTCAAAACTCAGTTACAAATTTCACCTGTCTTTATGGACTGATTGGAAGCAGTAGGATGAGGAGCATAAAAAAGAATCATCAGCCCTAGAAAATGTTCTGATATTATAAGATTATCTACAGGAATCTAGAAGTTGCTCTTTTCTTCATAATAATTAGTGAATCTAGAAGTTGCTCATCTCTTCACTAATAATCAGTGCTACCTTAAGGGATAGAAACATATCTTCTATGACTTGCTATAGAATCCTTCAAAAAGACAAGGGAAAAAAAAAAAAGTAAGGAGAAGAAAGGAATTAAAAGTGAAAAACTATGAAGGATTTTTCTAACATTATTGCAGAAATCCAAATGGATAAAAATAGCCAGTTTATTGCACACAAATCCTCAAAAAATCTTTGAAGGTTTTTACTTTGTCTCAAATGAGAACTTTAATGCATATACCTGGATTGGTATTTAATTTCTTAAATGCAGCTGGCAGCATAAATGTTTACAAGCACCAATTTTATACTTGACAGTGATATCACTACTGTGTGTGGTTTATGTGGCCTTCTGGTGCAGAGTTATGAGTAACCAGGCAATCAGATATAAGCACATTTCAAAGCACTATCATGTCTATGCTGCTGATCTCAGTCATATGTGGGCCAAATATTCATCCTGCTGACTGCAACAGCAAACCAATTGTCTCTTTTATTCTTTTATTCTGCTCTGTGAACATGAAGAGAACTTAAAATTGTGCAGAGGCAATTGTCAGGTCAGGAGCACCATTCTGGCTTCCTGTCCAGATACAGTCTGAGGCAGAACAACAAAAAAGGATGGGAAAAGCTAGGAATGCTCAAAATGCTACAAATTGGGAAGTCTTTACTTCACAGTTAGCTCAGGGTTAGTTCAACAACCTCTTTGAAATCTCTTCTGCTAGGAAGCACTGACAATACTGACCCAAGGATCTGTGCAAACTAGAATCTCTCAGCTAACCTCTCAAATACTCTGTTTCTTGGTCTTTGAAAATTCCCAGATCTAAACAGTTCAAACCCACAACATTAATTTTCTTTCCAGTAAGTTCTACTCCTCTGCTTAAGTTTCAGTGCCTGCAGAATCTTGACAGCAGGGATGTGGACAAATTAAAGAAAGAAGGAAGGAAGGTCTGTTTGTTGTTTCTGAGAGCAGGGAATCAGACATAACATGTGAAGGAGCAGAGAGCAAAGTGGAAAAGCTCTGTGGAGAATATGAATGTAATTAGAATGTGGTATTTTTCTTAACTATCTGCATGGCTCTTCTCACTAGCCAAACTCTAGCCAGAGCCATGGATAAAAGTCTTATTTATCCTCTCCTCTTTGAGCTGCTTGAATGGGAGGTAGTTTGAGCCAAATCTAGTGTGATGTTCCCATCAGCCTGCAGCACTCCAGCCATGCACATCCGTGGTAAGCCCTTGTCTTGGCTTCTCCTAACTGAGCTTTGGATGACAAATGCCCCTTTAGGGACGTATTCTGCAGCTGCACTTTACTGTGACTGAGCCTGAAAATGTGCTAAATATTCCACAGGCAGCTGAATGTTACAGGATGCTGTCTGGACTGCTAAAATCATGTTGGTTGTACTGCTGTTCTCTGAGTTAATGTACAGATTGTAAATTTTGGTTGTCTTAATAGATCTTTCCTAAAGTATTAATAAAAGTGAGTATTCTGTTTAACAGTACCTTGTAGTACCCGTTGAAAATGATTTTGATTTTTCTCTTGGAAACACTATGAGACCACACAGCAACTGCTGGCTTCTGCCACAGTAACAGGCTTGGGGCTTCATATTGCAGGTTAATGGAAAGCACTGTGTGTGAGGAAGACAGGATGGTCCTGCTGGCACTGAACAGTTCAGTGGGCTGGAAATGGAGAAATAATTCTTTCTTAACAGGAACAGGTTCTTGCAATGCCAACTGGCAGACTGTAAGTTCAGGATCAGGAGATACAAATGTGCTGGCTGAGGCCGCCTGCTAATAAAAGCAAAAACGGGTTTTCATCCTTTCTAAATCTTTGCAGTTATAAGTTCTAAAATTAATCCAGGTTCAAAGTCTGGATATTCTTATGGCACCAAGCTCCTCCAAAATGCTTTTGTCAAATGAGTCCCTTATGTATAGAAACTGAACTCACTGGTACCCCCTAAGAAGCTGTTGAGATCAAATCTCTGTTCTAAAATAATCTTTGAGGATGAGAAAAATGCTGCTCCCTTTATGTCCATCTCTTTTTGTTGTTAAAGAAGCCTTGCTAAAATGCCAAGGATTGTGTTAACATGGTAGTCAGAGCCTGTAACATTCTCCTCATCCTTTAAATGCATGAAGCTGAGCTGTTCTGGGAAATCAGAACTCTTGATCTAAGATTCAGAATCTCCAAAGTGACTGACTCAGAGAAATTTGTATTTTATTGTGCACTGTGTGGCACAAACCCAGTGCAGAGAATTTATTACAAATTCCTAGGTACTGCAGTAAGCACCAATAGTGACAAACTGAACCATGTTCTTAAAAAGACATGTGTGGGACCCTGGAAAACTAGTGAAGCCATCTCTGTGAACACTATGAATTAATAATTACAGAGGCAGCAGGAATGCCTCCTGCAGTGGCAAAATTCAGCCTTAACTGTGTTAGCAAATGGGCAAATGAACTCAAGCTTGACAAGTTTTTAAACTTGGTTATTCTTTCTATAGGTACCTAAATGGGGACTTGTCTTCCTTAAATGTATCTTTAGGTGTTAGAATATTGTGCCCTAAGTGACTACATTAATGAATTGCTGTCCAGGGATTGTGTGGAATAAAACACACTTGTCAGTGTTTAAAGATCCTGAACTGCACCTGATGAAACCTATCTTGGAGAAACGCTACTTGGTTTGGTGTCAGTGTTTCCCCTCTTGCAGGAGCAGCTGAAAATTGCATTTGGAGCACAGAATTTTGGGATCTGGGAGCTAATTTCTACTGTCTAGGAGCTAAAAATGTGCTGTTTGAATGCAACGCAATGGGAGTATCAGGATACACAAGTTTGTCATTGTTTCATGGGGGATTTAAACCATCACCCTCTTGTTCCCTCACACGGGCTGAAAAGAGACTCCTGACACCATCTGTCTGCAGCAGGGAGCCCACGCTGGGAGCAGATGGCACACACAGACTGCAAAGGACAGACATCATGCAGAGAGTGTCATCAGAATTGTTTTCAATTCTGCTTTATCCAAAATGTTCTTAATACATCAACACGGTTAAAAAATTGCAGAGTTACAAAAATCAGACTTTTCTAAAAAGCATAATGACAATAAAACCAGTCCAATGCCTGCCCTAATAACATGTGGGTTAGCCCCCCTCCCCGTGCCTGATGTTTCAGTTCAGGTCTGATTTTTTAAGTAGCTGTTCATGAGAAGATTTCCTACCTGCTGGCCATCTTAGCAATCTGGAACTACTTGAAGATACCTGCAGGAAAACTGGAATTTCCTTGAAAGCATATTTAAATTATTTTCTTTTCAAACCGAAGAAGAACAACTCCAACACAACTGCTTCATATTTCATGGAAAAGGTCAGTCTTTATTGTATTGCTTTCACATCTGTACATAGGAATGTGAGCTTAAACAATCTGCAAAGTATCCTGCGTTAAATAATGAATCCATCTGACTTCTATAAAATTCACTCTCTGATCTATTTCAAAACTCATTTTAAATAAAATATCTCACTAGCACAGTTCTTGCCATAATATTCCCTGAACAGAACCTCCTTCAGTCACTCCTGCATATTTTCCCCTGAGAAAGCACTGCCTTTGAACTACTGGCTGGTAGAATTTTCAACGTGTGATTGTAAATCTGGCTTAAGCTATATGTAGAGTGTGTCCATTTGGGTGACATGGTATTCATTCAAAAGTTTATAAAATCTGGGTAACATCTTGATTTTCTGTTATAATGGAACATAGTTTATCTTACTTTTACATATAGTTCATCCCCAAATTACCTATGGAAGCCCAGTATGGTGCATGAATCACTGCAGTAAGTGCAAACACAAGAGGCAAAGACCATGAAGAGAAGTCACAACTGACAAGGTCTGATGACAACTCTTCTTCTTGTTCTCTTGTCCTTATTTTCATCTCTACATTTCAGAGTACAGTTTCTTTCCAGAACTTGATCCATTAGCCTGGTCATAATCCATTTCAGGTGTTTAATGAATCTGTTTGAAAGAAAACACATAAATACAGAGTAACCCTCCATACCTAAAATGAACAGAAAGGTCACTGAGTATGTGACATACAGCACCATGATGTTGACTTATTAGAAAAAAAAAATTAAAAACCAAACCCTTTTGTGACTACGGGTAATAATTCTTTGAGAAGTAAAGACCTGCACAACCTTTCAGAGAAATCAATGTAACAGTTTCTGTTAATGTCAGAGCATACCAGTCCTTGGGAACTTTAACAGAGCCATGAAGATACCAGTGTGAGGGGCATGAGAGTGAGCTGTGAACCACAGTGCATCACATCAGTTATAGGGGACGTTCTTAAGAGTAAAAGCAGCTATGACATACAGCAGTGTATGAGAAATGCAGCAGTGGGATAACCTATTTTATCCAGATTTGATATCATTAGACTTACTAATTAAAACTGATGTCTGAACTGGATACATTATCTTGACTAGATACCATTCATTAGAGTGGTTTTATTTTTTGGATCATCATGTTAATTAAGTATTGCCTACATTTGATGGAGTATCTGATTTTGCTCACTTTGTCTTCTACTTTAGAGTTGCATTGTTCCAACTATTTTGGATCCACTGGTAAGTAGTTAGAGAGCTAAACAACATTTTGGGTTAACTTCTTGCTCTTGCTGCCAAGAACAAATTACTGTTACATTGCTTTATCCCAGTTTATCTCATTTGCCTTGACTGAGTCAAAGTATCCCACTGCTATTAGGAGGTGACTTTTTACAATCATCAGGGGTAAATAAAAGGCTGAGAAGATTCCTTTAAGTAGAACCAGAGCTGGAGATTATGAAGGTGCTGGGCACTAGTGAAATATTCATCTGGCTTTGTGATTTTACAGATGACTAATTAGTAAAGTGTAGAATGGTGCAGCTCTGAGAGGAGATGGCTGGGGGTGAGTATGTGTTGAGGAGGAGCTAAGGTACAGAAGACCACGAGCAGGTCCCCTGGCTGCCTGCAGCTCAAACATTTCAGTGTGGTGTGCAGCAAGTCTCTGAATGGACAGCTCCTCCTCCTTCCCCTTTATGGGTCTGAATGAAGAATGAAGTCTGATGGTCACAGGTTCTGCATGAGCCTGGACAGATATCAGTGTCATGAACAAAAGTGTTACAGGAAGCCAAAAGCAAACAGGTTGACACAAGACTGGGGGAAAGGCTCTTTTATGGATTGAAAGAAGATTAAAAGATTGGAAGCAAAGAATAAAGCTTGGTAGGAAAGAACTCAGTAGCAGAGTATACCAGGGACCAATTTTTATTCATCACCATTACTGACTCAAAGAAGAGGATGAATAAAGAAATCTTCAAGACTGCAGAAAACAAGCTTTCAAGTATTCAGATCATGTACTGATAGGAAGGAAATCCAGAGGGATTTCATAACACAGAGTGGGCAAAGGCTGGTGGGTTTGGAAAGCATTTACTAAAGGGCTGGGCAGCAACATGCCTTCTAACATCCTGCATTCTGCCTTGTGGGTTTGGGAAAGCACAGAGAGCAGCCTGCAGATTTTGGTCAGGCACATGAGCTTTCCCAGAGGTGGAACACAGGGCTGTGAGATCGTGGTCTGACTCATCACAACACTTCCCATGTTCCTGTGTGCCACTTACTGCAGATACTAGGTCAGAAACAAGAAGCACTTTTGTATCCAGTGAGGCATTTCTGTCCAATGTCTGTCAGCTACAGTACCTGCTAACAGAACACATCTGCTCAAAATCCTTTCTCTTAAAATGAGGACACCAAAAGGGGGAACAGCAGCTCTACCAGGTTATTCATTTCATGTTTATCTGATTGCTTTCCAAGTGGATCTAAAAACTGATCTACAGCAGACAGTTCACTGCAGTTGTTAGTATTCTGCACCATAGATCAATTCTAGGCTGGCTTAAAAATAGCACAGCAAAATGTATTGGGCCTCCAAAGCAAAGTGTAAAGCTGTCTAATGGTAGTTCTAAGCACTGCTGTAGGGCTGCTAGTCCAAGACTGTAATTTGTTGTGGCAGATATTAAATGGGGTGCAAATTATACAATTGGCCAGGATATTCAATCCTGCCTTTCTAATTTTCAGATTAGAAATCTGTCCCTCAAATTTCACGAGAACTTATTTTTTAATAGAAAACTTCAAAAATTTCAGAAAACTGGAAAATGAAGAGGTAGAAAATATTTTAAAATATGTTTTAAATCTCAGAACTAGAACTTTCAATAGCTTAGAACATACCTGCAAGCACTGAACAGTATGGCTGCAGTATTACTCTAGCATTAATAGCTCAGTCACGATATCTTTGTTAATTCTGCCTTTGAAGTTACTGTTCCTCACAGTGCAGGCTGGAGCAAAGGACACATGGTGTAACTGTTTCACATCCTGACACTGTCTGCCTTCTGTTTCCTCACTTTCTGCAGCATTGTTTCAGCTCTTGTGGCCTATTTGGGCTCTACTGCCTGAGCAGCCCTTGGGTCTTTCTTTGTGACTCTGCAAAGAATATTTAGCTTTAAGTCTGTGAACTGACCTGGAGTTCCCCAGCAATCCATCACTCAGTGCACATCATTTTCCATTATACCATTATTTCCCATATATGGCTCCTATTTGTCTTTGCCCTTTTTATCACATATTAGACACATGCTTGTGTCTTCAGAGAGCATCATTCAAACCATTCAGCTATTTTTTCTTTCCAAATCTGTAGCCAAAGTAATAAAATTCAACTGCAGAAAGAAGGACAGTCTGACAGTTTCCCTGAATGACTCGAAAGATTCAGCAACTTGTGCATATTTAATCCTTTGGGGTAGCTGTACTCCTTATAAACTAGGATCATGATGAGGAGACAAATGCAGAGTTAGAGACTAAATGTCTCTAAACAAATTATTCTTTTCTTCTATTTTAGGATTGATAGTTATGAGCTGAACTATAGTGTCACTTTGTCCCTCCTCCAGAGGAAACAAACATGAAGAATTAAATTGGATTAATTTCTTAATTCCTTTGACAGCTTAAAAGTGGTAATTGGCTATTGCCACCAACTGAAGCAAGTTTATTACAGAAAGCTTGATTTTTATAGGAAAGAATCACAGACTTTAAAAAAAATTATTCTTTAAAGTTATTTGTGGCTGAGGCTTTTAACACATGCAATACTCTGGCCTAAACTATGTCTATCAAAATTTGAATGTGTCTCTAATTTCTGTACCTCATTTTAATTCCCATTATTAACAGCACAATTTGGAAAAAATTTTTGAAAAATCTGCTTACTCTCTTGACATTATATAAATAAATGCATTTGGTAGAAAATCACCTAGAACTGTCCATGGCTGTGGTTAACGAGTCTGTATGGACAGCTGAACAGTTAACCACAATTTTGTCTTCCTTCCATCTAGAATGGAATTCCTGTTAAGTACACGTTTCTTTAAAGCAGAGCTGCCAGGTGAGTTTGGACTTCTATTAATTTTAATAACATCTAAAAATTTAAAATCACTGTTCTAAAAATCACAGCAATTGCTCTTAGTTCTGTTTCTACTGTAACTCATGGAATAGCCAACTGATCTGTATCGTGGAGTCAACAAATCACCTTGGTGATCTCGACAAAAAGGGGAAAAATAGTGAAAAATGGCAAGGTAAATTGAGTAACAAACTACTCTGCTCATTATTTTTAATATTTAAAGTCTGAAAAGAAAGAAGTCAGGAAGTGGATTCTGGTACATTTAAATGTATCCTGACAGTACTAGTGACATCATTCTTCTGATCTGTCCTTTGCAGGACATCTCTGCTTCAGAACAGAGGCACAGGGGGTGGCTGTCTCATAGACACTGAGCCTGCAGTTCTAATTGGCACTATATTGATGAGCTGGAGAGTTAAGAGAGTTATTTTTTTTCTGACTCAGGATTTAGATGCTGATATTCATTGGAAGTGCTGAGTCACAGGTTTTTGAGTGCTGGATTCTGCTCACTGAAGCTATTCATCATAGTTCATCTTATGAAAAAATACAGGTAAATCATGTACTGCAAGATTACATAAATTCAGACTTTCTTATTCAGTTTTCATTATTGATTACTTTTGCCCATTTTCTTTCGATAGGAGTACTTTCTGATGAGTCACATCTGATTTTATAAAAGTATGAGAACAGTCATATGACCTTATTCCAGGGGGCTTCAAATATAGTAAATAACCTGGCACACTCACACAAAAGCAGTAGATGACATGATTGAGCTCAATTCTGTTCAGTTTATACAGATTAATTTCTTCATTTGAATAGGCCAGGAAACATTTTTCAGCTGCTTGCTTATCTGCCTGCCTTTAATCTCTGCCACCAATTATGCTCAGAAACTTGGACATCATTTTGCTTCTATTGAGTTTATTCAAGTGAGGGGTTTGCTGCCAGAGAGCACAGAGCTGTTCTGATTCCACGTGTTCTTTTATTTTTACATCTAAATCAGCCTTTCCACATACTGCAGAAGGGCCTCCTGGGATTTGCCCCCTCTGTTTTCCTGTTACACGTCACTCACCCAGGGTGCGAGGCACCGCTCTCCCAGGCACGGAGGACGCTGCAAGGTTTCAGCTCAGGCTAATCATAGCTCTTTGGTTGTTCTCAGAAATCACTGGTGAGTCACATGAAGAACCCTGCTCTTTAATGCAAAGAGTAGGCCTACCTATTTTTCATCACTGCTGGCAAAACAGACCCATTCTTCCTGCAGTGTCTTGTGAATCCTCAGCACTTCTGGGTGCAAGGGAACAGGGCAGGTGGGAAACCTTCCCACGCCAGGAGAGCAGGGGTTAACACTCACACAAACTCAGGTCACTGCAGGCAAGGCACCACAAGAATTTAAATCTTCCCTTTCAGGGCCTTACTGCTGCTCCCAAAGGAGAAAACACAGCTCCAAATTAGGGCCCTCTTCTGCCTGCTTTGCTACTAAGGAACTAGTGAGGAGGAATGGCACAGAACAATGAAGAAACCTGTAACCAGGATATTAACTCAAATCCCTCGTCATGGTGATAACACTGTGTCTTTGCCTGATAGCTAAATAATTATGCAATTTGTGGCCTGGTTGCTAAGTCTATAAGTATAATTAAATATATAAATAGATGAAACACAGTAAATTTTTTGCTGCCTAAGAAGTGATCTAACTTTCAGGATTTGTGATTTGATTCTCAGTGGAAACCACCATCTACCATGACAGCTTCCAAATGAAACATCAAGGCTAGAGCTGGTACCTGTGCAGAACTCTTAGTGGATTAGCTCTTGGTGGATATAGACTGAGCCTTACTTCTGAGCTTTAAGAAAGCCTCTGCATTTTGATTTCTGCATATGGAAGGTTTTATAGTTAGCATATCAAGAAGTTTCCAGAGCTGCTTATCTTATTAATACGAAGGAAAATTTTAAGAAGCCCACTAATCTACACTGAACAGAATTGTGCTCATATCAAATTATAGATTCGTATAGTAGGAAAAACTCACTGAGGAAAATTGTGTCTAGTGCTCTCCTTAGGTCTTCCTGGAAACTAGATACAACTCATCAAGACAAATTCTAGACAGAAAAGAAAGATTCTAAAGTATTTTTAATCCCTCTACTAAATGGCATTTGAGCACTAAGATTTGGACTTTGGGGAAAGGTATTTTGGGGAAGAAAATGGATCTGGTTTTTCTCACCAAAGATTTTGCTTAAATCATCAATTATTTTTAGGAATTTCTTTTCTGGAATACAGACCACGTGTATTGTTTGTCCAGCTGAAAAAGAAGGAGACAACCACAAAAATAGTCAATGGTGTCTTGTAGGGAGGATTGTTCTGCTCCACACTTTCCATTCTAGCAGAAGTGATTCTAATCCAGTTGCTTGGGATGGACCACCAAATGTTGGCATAGACATTTCCATCTGCAGTGACTATATGCAGTGAGATTTTTCCAGTAACAACAAAATCTGTTCACTCCCTCGTTAGGCTCCCACGTGCCTTTGGCCAAGCCTTGTTCAGCTGTGTTTCTGCAATGCTACTCCAACACCAAAAATGTCAATTTTTTCCTTCTAAACTGTTGACCAAAAGCAGCTAATACTGCTTTAGACAGAATCTGACTAGAAATATTCAAGAGGTAATTTAAACCTATATGAAGGACAGAACTACGGGAAAGGTTTGTTTGGGTTTGTTAAATTAGAAGATGGCTTAAAATAGTTGATATTAACTGGTATTTGTATAGTGTGGTCACTGAGTTTATACTTGTAACCTTATAACTGAATTTCCTATTTCCATCATTTCAAACAGAAAAATAAAGATATCCTGAACTGGTTTTCAGATTTGCAGACAATATTTTGCTAAAAAATCTGCTGGCAGATTTGCTAACACATTTTAATTTAAACTGTGAATGTTTTCATTAACATACATTTGGCACAGAGAGTCCTAGCTAGAAATAGTGATTTTTCTTCCCAAATGCATGTCAGTGTTTTAAAATGCTAAATCCTTACATTTCCAGAGTTTTAGAATCACTCGAAACTACCAAAAAAAAAAAAAAAACCAACCAAAAAAAAAAACCTGATCAAGCAAACCCTCGTGCTACAATTAAAATGTGAAGAATGGTGAGCTGGGTAGTTTGTCATTATCCAAGAGAGTGGTTTTAAAGGGCAGCAAATTAAGATGTATTTCTGGCTCGACGAAGGTCTCTGGTTTGTAATAAATATTAACCGGGATGCTCGTTTCGATTCAGGGCTGCATTCAGGACCGGATCAGCAAAGTTGCTGCCCGGCTGTACAGGCAGCCCCCAGCAGCACAGCTGCAGTGGCGCGGGGATGAGTCCCGAGAGAGAGGGGACGCTGTCCCCGCTGCGCCAGGGACACAGAGCGGGGCCCCGCCGGACCCGGGGCGCTGCCGGGCGGGGGAAGCGCCGGGGGCGGCCCCGGCCCTTTGCCTGCAGCGCTCGCCCGTGCCGGGAGCTGCGGCGGAGCGTGTCCCCAGGAGCGCTATGCCCGGCCGGACAGTAAGAAATTACTTACTTCCTTCGCAAGCCCTCTGCGTCTCCGCGGGCCTGCCCGGCGGCAGCGGGTCCCGGCTGCCCCTGTGGCGCCCGGACCGGCGGGGCGTGTGTCATTTGGAAGGGAAGTGCAGACGGAGCCGCGACGCAGCGAGGGCACCGCGCGGCCGCGGCGGACCCCGAGCTGCGGCCATGCGGGCACGCCGGGCCCCTGCCCCGGGCCAGGCGGCGGCAGAGCTCAGTCGCTTCGGAGCGCCCTGGGTCGTCACTCCAAGTACCCGTCAAAGACATCCAGCTCGCTGTCCGTCTCGTAGAGCACGGAGCCAGGGTCGGAGAGCATCCCCAGATCCACCAGAGCCTGGTCCATATCCTCGGGCAGGAAAACGATGCCCACATTGAGGACGATGTACTCCATCAGGAAGGCATAGTACAGGATCAGCACGTTGACAAAGAACAAGCCCACGTAAAACATATAGGGCAGCACCAGCAGTGCATGGAAGGCCCAGGACTCCACCGAATCCAGACGAGCGGAGACCGCGGCGGTCATGCAGCCGTGGGGGCTGCGGGGGCAGCGGGCACCGACCCGCCCGGCCGGCGCGGGGGGACGGACGGAACCGGCGGAGCTGGGAGCGGGGCAGGACTGCACGCCGCAGCCCCGGCGGCAGCAAAGGGCAGAATTCCTGAGGAGCCGGATCCGGACCGCGGGAAGAGGCGAGCCCCGCAGGGGCGCAGAAGGGCCGGCTCGGTCCCTTCAGTCTCCGGAGGAAGAGGCGCCCCGGCAGGCGGGCGGGCGGCCAGTGCGGGTTCAGCGGCGCTGCCGCAGCCCCGCCGCTGGCAGGAGGCTGACGAACGACATCTCCAGCCCGGCTACTGCAGTCCCGCCGCGGCTCCCTCTTTCTCCTCCCGCCCGCAAACTTTGCGGAAGGAGCCCGCAGGCGCGTTGGGAAGCCGGCGCGGAGCACCTGCCAGCGAGCCTGGCCTGCGCGGCAGGACCGTGCTGCCCGCCCGCCTCTCGCTCCCCGCCCCGTGCCTGACTCGCCGCACGCCGCCGTTGTTTACCAGCGCCGCGCTGCTGCTGGCGTGGGGCGGCTGTGACGGGCGCCGGCGCCTCCTCCACATTCGGGTCCCGCTGCGGCTGCACGGGGGCTGCAGGGAACAGGGGGCGGCTTGCGCTGCGCGACCCTCGCCTGCGCGCTCTTGCCTGGCCGAGTTCTGCCGCGGCCACAGCCTGCGGAGCGGGGCAGCTTTGGGCTGTGCCTTCGGCCCTGGAAGTTGTTTCACGACCTCTGCTGTGACCGAGGCCCTCCTAGAGCGGCACTGCGGGCCCCGGCCCCTCTCGGCTGCGGTGCAGGTGTTTCTTTGCTGACCAAGGCTTTACGAATACCAAAATATAAGCGAAGGCAGAATTTTAAACTCGGTGCATTTTTGATACTGGCTGACAAACTCTTCAGCTTTTACATTGATTTAGTTTATTTCTCTGGCTAAAGCAAAAAAAAAACCCCTAACCTAGGTCAAGAGAGTCAAGGGTCCCCTTCTCTTTGTTCTTCCTTAATTTTTAAGCCGATTCAAAATCCTTACTGGAAAAACCTCAGCAAGAGGAATGTCAGCAGCTGAATATATGACGCTGCGTCTTGCAGCACAGGAGCTGACCCCACAGAACTGCTTCGTTTGGGTTATGGAAGCCAAACAAGGAATGCCAGGGGCCAAATTCTACCTCAAATTACAATGCATTTAAGAGGTACATTCACACGTTTAATAGGGTTTTTTTGTGATTCGGTTTCCGTTTACTCTTGCATTGTTGTAAGCGAGCCGCCCCCGGAGCAGGCCCCGCCCCGCCCGTGAGGGCTTGGCCCCGCCCCCCGCGGTGCTCCCTGGGACTCGCAGTCCGCGGCTGAGGGCGGGGAGGGGCGCGGCCGGGCCGGCGCTTTCCGGCGTGCCCTGGCTGCGCGTGCGCTTTGAAGGCCGGTGCCGCCGCCGAGGCTCCGCGCCCGTCTCCGCCCGCCGCTCGCCCGCCCGCCCCGCGGGGCTATGAGGCCGTAGGGCCCGCGGGCCGGAGCAGCCTTCCGCCGCCAGCATGTTCGGCCGCTCCCGCAGCTGGGTGGGCGGCGGGCACGGAAAGGCCGCCCGCAGCATCCACTCCTTGGACCACCTCAAGTGAGCGGGGGGCAGCCGCGGGCTCGGGGAGGCGGTGAGGCTGTGAGGGGCCTCGGAGGGGGCGGTTGCGGTCGGGGTCCGTCCACGGAGCTGCTCGGAGCAGGTTCCCTCGGAGACGGCTGTGGGGTCAGGAGAGGAGAGGGCGGCTCGGCGGGCGATGTTCCCCAGGCGCTCGCTGCCTTCGCCAGGGCGTTTTGCCGCAGCTCTCCCGAGAGGAAAGCGCCCGGGGCAATCCCCGGTGGCGGAGGCTCTGTGGTCTGATGTCTGCCTTACGGAAACCGGCCTCTCCGGCCCAGAAGGTCTTCAGGGCAGACGCAGTTCGTCATGTAATGTCACACTCTGGGCTGCCGTATGTATTTGTTTTGTTTTTAGTAATACCACAGAGCCTTCGGTGGAGTAGAGTGCGAGGCGTGCTAAATACAAAAAATACCACATTCCTTGTGAGGGAGAACTTTGTTTCCTGGTGGTGGCTGAGGCGGGGAGGCGAGGGGCTGGTGCCTGTGTGTGATAGGTGCAGTTCCAGGGTGTGTGGGGATGTCGATAGCCAGCAGTGAGTCATGGCACTCGGGTTGGGATGTGCCCTGGGCTGCAGGACGCAGCAGCTGCTGCAGGAGCAAAGCTTTGAGCTTGAAAACCATAACGTGTGTCTCCGGAGCCCCGCAGCCCTGTGTTACTGCTGGCTGTGGAAGGTGGAATAGTTTTTTCCTAGCTCTGCCACTGGAGAGTTGGAAGGGTGGCAAGGGATAAAAAAATTAATTTCCCCGTTCCATTTTAAATGTTCCACTATTGCAAGAAAAATGAGAGCCTCCTTGATAGCTTCTTCTGGTACTGAACGAAGAAAGAAGGCCATTAAAAGACAAAGCACTTTCTAAATGAAATTGCTGTGAATACGTAGCTCATTGAGAAAAAGTGCCTGATAGTTTTCAGTCAGCTTACAAAGAGGACACGAATGTTCTGACAGTAACAAGCAGGATGCCCTGTATACGATGTGGATCTTGCAGTTGCTTTATCAAGATGATGTATGGATTCTAGTCCTTGTCTCTAAACTGAAAAAATGTTCAAAATGAGCAAGACTGGTTGAAATGCAATGCTTTTTACCGAAGACACAGAAATCAAATCTGTGAATACAAAACTAATGAGGCAGTAGCATTGCAGAAGCTACTGCAATTTTGAAAGCATTGTAGGTCAGACTAGTAAGTGAATGCAGTCTGGTTTTACAGGAAAAAGGGGAGAAGTCATGCTCAGATGTGAGCATAGGAATGTTCTATTGAACATACAAGGAGAGGTTGCTGTGTACTACTCAGCATTAGTGGAGCTTTAGCACTGTCTGGCTTTGATAGTTGACCTGAAGATAGAGCAAGAATGCTGATGTGTGATGAAATTTGAAGAAACTGAATTTAAGTTTAGGGAAAAAAGGCTGGTGAGAGGGAGACTTGAGACTTACTTTCAGGCAAGAAAAATGTGTCCATATGTTCTGTTGGAGCCACAGAGAATAGAAAAATGACACCCTACCTCATTTGTAGCAGTAGGGCTGTAAGTGTTGTGGCTTGTGCTTGACTTGTTATCTGAGAGTTGAAGTATATAATTAGCTACTAAAGTATGAGGTTTGGTCTGTTTGCTTTTTTGCATGTGATTTCTGTAATTATGGATCTGAAATGGTAGTATGTAAAGGACAGATGAGACCTTTGATCTGTTTAGACTATGTATGTTTTAAGTGTTTGTTATCCAGGTTGCGTGAATTTCAGCTTCTAGCTAGATGCCAACAGGAAAGATGAAATTTAGGTCTTTTCCAGGTATTGAAGTGGGTAAAGTAACAGAAGGAAAAAGGGCAGAGAGCCTTTGTTTTGGGGTCACGAAAGAAAGTCTCAGTAAGCTCACTTGATAAGCTGTTTACCTTCTCATCTTTTAAACTCATCAAAGCCCCATTTTATGTTCCGTGTGAAGGAGCTGAGTATAACACACCTGCCTTGCTATTACAGGTTAGCTCAGCCTGTAAAAGGTATGTTAAGCTATGTTACAGGAGTAAAATCAGTCTTGGCTAGCCTTGTGGGAACATTTTTACTTTTAAACTTAGGCAAGTTTAAAGCCTAAGATAGAGTTTAGTCTAAATTGTAAACAATACTCATGTTTAGTGATACCAGCAGTGTTACTGCTTTTTGTCAGTAAATGCTGGATCTTTCCCATCAGCTTTAATGCAGTTTCTTTGAGTCTTGCTTTTAAAATTTGACTCTTCAGTCTTCCTGCAAACACTCCAGAGAATGGATTGGCTGAAGGAAAATTGCGAGACTGTTTGTATGAAGTGTTTTTATACAGCCTCTTGATCTAGTGAAAACAGTTAAAATTTAATCCAGCTTCTGAAATGCAATCTAGAGAAGGATGAAACAGTGCTACTCACTGCCTGGGTGCTTCTCAGAGAACGTGATATTTTTGTGTGTCTTTGTTTCTAAGTCAGATTTTCCCCCCTACTTTTCTATGGTATTTTACATAGCCCTGTTGTTACTATTATGCACATTTCCCATTGTTGCTTCTGCACTTGGCATTTTAATTGCATTGTGATTGCACAAAAGGTTCCATGCCATTAAAGTTGGGTGCTGAACATTGCCCGTGCCTTGGTCAGATGCAGTGTCCATAAAGGTGTGCTTTGAGTCTTTCTTCATGGGTGATTCATTTCCTGAGGCACTGTCCCTGCTATGCATCAGGTTTCCTCTGTGAGAACAGTATGCAATTACCTGATTACAGGCAGAGTGAAGGAGCAAGCCTGTTATGGTCAAGTCTGGGCTTTTAAAATTTGAGTGCTTGACTTCCTAAACTCTGAACTGTTTCAGTGTATTTTTGAAAGTAATAAGTAGCAAAGTCATTAATATGCACTTACAATATTCATGAGTTACTATGTTAGTCCTTTCAGCATGGGTTCTAACCAGAAAAATGTTCAGAATTTTGTTTGCGTTGTTAAGTTGCTGGCAACATCTCCCACTGATTTTGATGGTGTTGGGTGCTTTGACACTTCCTGCATGATGTGGTTTTTTTTGAACCCAGTCTTCAGATATAGAGATGACAAAAGTCTCCTCTTCGATAGTTTTGTGTTTTGAAGCACAAACCTGATCCCTCTGTAATCAGCATTTAGAGACAGCCTTTAAGGATTTATTTAACTACAAAAACACTGGGTTTGTGTGATACTTCATGTTCTCATAGTATGGTATTTCACGTATCTGTAAAGAGAAACAGGTGTGTGTATGCTTTCTTGTTCATTTTCAAGCAAATAGGATAAATAAAAAATGAAATAAAAAGGAACAGCTTGAAGGTGAAGCCCAGGTTTCCTCTTAAGTGCATCAGTTCCTTAGCAGATTAAGGAATTTTGCAGTAATGCTGCTACTAAGTAAATAAATTTGAAGATAATGTATTCCTGACTATTAAATGCTTCTTGCTTTTTGTGTTTGTAATGCTTTATATTCCATGGGCTCTCAAAATGAGGTAACAGCTTGTTATTCTTGCCACTGCATCCCATACCCAAAATTCTACCGTTGGAGTAAACTTTAATCCCAAGTTTGTATAATGTAGCTTATTAATGAGAAATGCATATTCACAGATGCAATAACTTCCAAGTGACTTCAAATAAATAGGCTAAAATCTGTGAAGTAATCTAGTATTAATTACTGTCTCAGGAAGTTGTTCAAATGATTGTGGAATGAGCTGATCTAATTGCCATCTCTTCAGATGTTCTCTGCTGCATTCTCAGAACGGCGACTGGGTTTGTGCTCTCTTTTGATTCACTGTCCTGATAATGCACATAGTGCCCGAACGGGAAGTTTTTCCAAGGCTTGTGTGCTGTTTTAGAGATGCTGGGAATTCTCACAGATGGTCAGCCTAAAGCTCTCACATCTTTACTGTGAGCCATCCCACTGTCAGTCTCCACAGAAGGAATCTTGAACTATGATCCTCAGATTAGTGGAAGAGGATTTCCAGGTGCTCTCTGACTTGCTATTTAATGACTATTGTGGTTCAGCACGTGACCAGGCAGTAATGACTGTAGGATACAGCTGAGAATCAACTTTTCCTAGAGTGGTTTCAGTGTGATCAGTGACTGTTCTGGATTTGAAAATGAGTGTTGATTTATGAGGGTGGGAAAAACCACCATGAAGGAGGAGAGAATTTTTTTTTTTACTGAAGAGAAAGATTGAAAAAAGACAATTCCCCCTCCTTCCATCTATTCCCCTTTTCCTCCTCTTTGCTGTCTGGTGATATATGTAATATGATAATGTCTTTGGTAATGTGGTGCAGGCTTTGTCAGATTGCTGATTAGGGGGGTGAGGGAAAGGGAGTATGTGGTATATCAAGTTTGTTAAAGCTGTGAACTTCTGAGGGCTGTTTACCTCTTGTGTCCTTGTGCAGTACTCAACACAGCAGAATTGTTGTTTGATGGTTAAGTAATATCAAGACAAGCAAGCACACAGTGTTTCACCATGACAGCACAGAGCATTTTGTCAGCTTCTCTGAAACAGCACCTGTTCCCTGCATGGCTTGTGAGGACAGACTATCTTGCAGCAAGTCCTGTGAAACTCTGCCCAACTCAGTGGCAGCTCAGTAGTTTAAGAAGACTCCCAAAACCAAATTTGACAGATTTTAAGTAAACTGTAAATATGATCAAAGTTCTTGTTTGTTTGGGGAAGGTTTTTTGAGTTCAAGCAAAAGGTTTTGAAACTAGGTAATGTCTTGTCTTTGTAAGTGTGATAAATATTTGGAACAGCCTCACAGGAGCATTCAGTTAAATGGCATTTTAGTGTCTGGCTACATGCTTACCCAGTGCAGTGATTCATTTTTTTAATGTTGATAAAACTGATGGGAATCCTGTTTTCTGAAATGTGATTTCAAGTCTGGTTTTTGATTTAAACGTCTTATTTTATGCCGTAAACCGGACACCCCAAAATTTTGTTGCAGAAATGCGCTGTGTTTTTTGGAACCTTATAGAAGCTTGGCAAGAATTCTAGTAATGAGATTCCTAAAATTTCAATCTGAATCACTGAACAAACTTTCATAGAATCCAAAACAATAATGAAGGCTGTCCCAGGGTCAGAATACAGGCTGTTTTCACAGAATTAGATCCCGGGAGTTTTTATTGACACCACTATTAATGGCAAGATTAATAATATGGGAAATCTGGCTTCCTTTTCAAACACTTGTGTGTATATTGCACAGAAATCCTGAATGCTGAGGTTGTACACCTGGTTTTCAGTACAATCACAGCAGAACAATATAGGAACTGTGTTTAAGAATCTAAACTTTTGCAGTTCTAAAATTATATGAAGCTTCCCTCATGTTTTTTATTTATTTTCAAAATTGTACACCTTTCTTATATTTATCCTTTCTTTTAATTACTACGTAAAAGAAAAAAAAAGAGGGAGAAAAACAGTGGTGATTTTTGTGCTTTTATTAAAATTTGCCCCCACCCCATCTCTTTTTTTTTTTTGTGGGACATAAAGTAACAAGACAGAAGTAAGTTGCTACTTTGATGTGACAACTTATTTAGAAAAAAAAAAGTGCTTCCTTGAAGAGTAAAATTCTGAGACTTAAAATCTGAAAGGCTTGTATTCTCTATAGCTTCCTGTCACCTATGATATAGACATACCTTTTTTTAGGCTTCACTGGACAGTCTTGAACTCTTGCCCTTTGAAATAATAAAGCCGGACTTAACCAAACCCTTTCCAGTCAGTATTTCTGTGCTCAAGAGACCAGAGACCTGATGGTGAAGCTTTGCCAAGGTGAATGAATTGTCTTTGAGAGTCCTGTGTTTGATATTAAACATCAGAATTGATGTGAGACTGTAAGGGGGCACTGCAGGCAAGAGAAGGAATTGAACATCCCTGGTTAGATCTCATTTGCCACTTTCCCATATCAGCTACTGCATGCTTACCTGCTTTTTCTGTTTTTCTTGCTCAACATATTCCAAAGAAATTCATGGAAGAAGCACCTTAGGTCCAGTTGCAGAGTTTCTAGTTCTATGTTAACATATGCATAAGTACTCATGACTCACCTGGCTGGGGGGATTTATTTCCTTTGTCACTTACTCTGTTTAACAATTACTTTTCTCTCTGCTTGAGTATTAGAAGGAAATTTTAGGGTTTTAAAATTGTACAATGATTAGATTTAGTGTGTGCAAATATGTGTGTCAGCATTGGTACAGTGATGAAAGACAAACCTGGTGTGTGAAAGTGGCAGGGATAGCACATTAATTGTGCTTCTTTGCTCTTTTAGGTACATGTATCATATTTTGACTAAAAATACAACAGTAACAGATCACAACCGCAACCTGCTGGTGGAGACTATTCGTTCCATAACGGAGATCCTGATCTGGGGGGATCAGAATGACAGCTCCGTGTTTGAGTGAGTACTCCTGAGCCGGTTCTCTCTGAGACTCTGCTTTTGTGTTTGAAGAATGCTTGGAGTTGTACAGAGTTCTGTACATTATTGCTGTTAACTCCTCCAAGACTGTATTTCATGACCGTATGTAAAAAGCTATGTCTTGTAGTAGATGTGTAAGCAGGTTCATATTCATGTCGTACAGGAATTTACTGCTTCTAAAAGGTGTTTGGACTCCAGAGCCCCTTTCAAGTACTGCTTTTGTTTGACTCTCCATTCTTTTGATATAAATACAAATTCTAACCTATTTTAGGGTCCAGATTTACTCAGTACATCGATTAATATCACTTTGCTTCAATTTACCCAAGATACCACAAATAAATATCTTGTTCTAGCTGTGGTATTTAGAGCTGCTTGATAAATTGAATATACTAAAAATACAGTAAGAAAGGCCCTTGTTTCTTGAGACCTTTTTTCTTGAATAATTTTAATTTTTAAGCCTTCTTGTTTAGTATTTAAGGTTTTTGAAAGATATTCTTCTGTTATACAGGTATAACTTTGCAAAGTAATTCTTCATAAAAGCAAAACATGCTGTTTGTCAAAGTTGCCCTGAGTCATCCCTGCTCCTAGCCAAATTACGTTCCTGTTACTTACAGAATGTGATTTAATAACATCTTTTTTATTTCAGCTTTTTCTTGGAGAAGAATATGTTTGTGTTCTTCCTGAACATCCTGCGTCAGAAGTCTGGTCGTTATGTGTGTGTGCAGTTGCTGCAGACTCTGAACATCCTTTTTGAGAACATCAGCCATGAAACATCCCTGTGTAAGGACACACTTCCAAACTGCTCAGGATGAAGTGATCGAGATTTGATTGGATTCCCTTTCATTCAATGAAATTTAGTCCTAGTACCTCTGCACAGAACTATATGAATTACTATCAATCTTTTAAATTGAACATTACCAAAAATACGGTGTAAACTGTCTCCACAATACCTTTCAATGTAAATTTTCAGTGGTGTAAAAGTAGTTTTTTGGTACAACAAGCATTTAGCACATTTCAAGGGGTACTTTAAGTTAAATTAGCTGTGATCTGAAATGTTCACTGGCTGCCACAGGTCAAGTGGTGGAAATCTGGTGTGTAATTTGTGCTGTAACTGTTCTGACATCATTGGTGCTGGCAGTCAGCAGAGATTCTTTCAAGGTTTTTGGCAAAATATATAGAGGATGGAGAATTAATAATTTGAATTATTCTGCAACTGTTATGAAAGTCATCATCAAGCCTTGGAGAGCTGGGACTTTGGGAGGAAAAGAGTTAATTGTTATTAGCTGCAGAGCTTACCTGAATTGAGGGAGATGAAGTATATTCTCAGTTGTCATGTTCTTAGGAGCAAAGACCTTTGGAGGGAGCAAATCCTTTATATTAATGCTCAGAGGCATCACTTGAACTGTTTGGCTCAAAGTTCTGATCTTCAAGCATCAGGGTGTTGCTTTTTAGTTGGTACTTTAAATACAGCCTGTTACCACGGTGATTTTTTTTTTGGTTAACCTGTGTAAATACTTCTTTTTTTTCAGACTACCTGCTCTCTAATAACTATGTGAATTCTATCATTGTCCACAAATTTGACTTTTCTGATGAGGAGATCATGGCTTATTACATATCATTTTTGAAAACTCTTTCACTGAAACTCAATAATCATACTGTACATTTCTTTTATAATGAGGTAAGTAAAGAAAGTTGCAGTATAATAAGAGGACTTGAACTAGGAATTGATAAGAGTGTGGCACATACTCTGTTTAGTCTCTTGTCTCATAGTATCTTGCTTTTATTTTTAAAATGGCCATACCAGTGGTTGTGAATTTGTGAGGATCTCTGCACAAGCATGGCTTTGTCCTCTTACAACTATACTAAACTAAAAACCTGGAAGTTAGTGTTATATTGGATCATTTCAGTAGTTCTTAAGTCTACTTCCTTGAGAATTCAGCTTGTTTGTACCTTGTTTTCTTGTGCTTTCATAAACAAGATCTTTTCTGTTGCATCACTTGGTTCTGAGAGGTTTAGTCAAAGTTCAAAGAGCTGATTCAAAGGGCAAAGCTGAAATGGGTTTTTCCTCTCTGCACTCCACTTTCTGCCAGAAGAGGGCATGAAAGCACTAAGTATGTGCACAGTTATCGTGGGAAGCTCTGATGCTTAAAGCAGTTTATTTTAATGCAAAGCTACAAATGTGTACAATGTACAAATGTACAAATGAATGTGCATTGTAAAATCATTTTGATTACCTAAGTAGAAGGTAAAGATACCATGTTAATACACAGAAAACATAAGTCATATGGAATCCCAACCTATATATTCTGTATGTGTTTAATCAATAAATATTTTCTTTCCTCTTGTTTACAGCACACTAACGACTTTGCTTTGTACACTGAAGCTATTAAATTTTTTAACCACCCCGAAAGCATGGTCAGGATTGCTGTTAGGACTATAACTTTAAATGTCTACAAAGGTATGCTTTTTATATATTAAAAAAGGCATGTGTGCAAATCTTGTTTCATTGTAATTTTCAGTTACTTACTTGTGAGGGTTTTCTGTCTGTTCTATGAGATTGAAAAGCTTAGCATGTTGACAGATTTCAGATGCACATTTTGACTTTCGTGAACACTATCCTAAACCTGCAGTATGTACTTGTAAATAGTATTATTTTCTCACCAATGAAACTGGTTTAAAAAAAAACCCAGAAGTGTCAGGCATACACAAGGAACTTCAGCTTCCCTTCCAAGAGAGGTCAGAATGTGACTGTATTTAAAAAGTAAACGAACAAAAACCCCAAATCCAGAGTGTTTTAAGAATGTAAGTTACCTTTTACTGATGAAATTGAGCTTTCTAGTGTATGAATCAGTAACCAAACTCGCTCCCTTTTGGATGGGAAGAGTGTTAAAATGACTGTAGAACTGTTAGGTGCTGCAGTCACTCCGGTCTCAAGAGAAGCTGCACCGTTCCCAGAGGTGCTCAGTGAAGGCTGGGAGGCTGCAGTCTCAAACTCCTGTGCTGGGCATTCCAGTAGGACGTAAGGAAAAAACCTGAAGCTTCTCTGTGAGAGTGATTGAGCACTGCAAGGGGTTTTCCAGAGAAACTGAGGCATCTGTATTGTTTGAGGTCTTCAAAAGTCAGCAGGGACCTCAGCAACCCGGCTGAACTTTGAAGTTAGCACTACTTTGAGAATGTCTACGCTAAACCCAATGTCCAAAAGTCACTTCCCTCTAAATTTTTCTTGGGATATGTAATATATTTAATAAACTGAACATATCAGAGTGTTCTCTGTAAAAAAAATAGTTGTTTATTCTGACCTTCTACCTCTGAAATCAGCATGCTGTAAGGTAATATGTATTATGCAATATGTTCATGCAGGGCTTCTTGTTCTTTAGTCCATTTTAAGATAAATTACGTGCTGAATTTACGCAATTTCTACCAATTAAGAGAAGAAGTGGTTTGATAGTCTTCATAGAAGAATATGAGGGTTTTTTTTAAAACAATGAGCACTTAGTTTTGCAAATGACTGGATAGCTTGCATAGCAAATAGGGTCTTTACAGTGTTGGCTGCAACACCTTTTCTTCTTGTATGTTGAGAAATGGGCACTTGATACTTGCCTTCTACTTCAAGGAACTGCAAATGCAAATGTGAGCTCACAAAAAAGAGCAGAATATAGGCTTCATATCCTTTTTGTGATATATTTATGCAACTAGGTATTTTTATGAAAAAGAATTTACTTGTCTAGCATTTTCATTGAATGTTGTAGGGATATAATGGTTAGAGTTGAAAAGGCAGAGCTCAGATGTTCAGGTTTGATCATTTTCTGACTACCTGTTTACATATATTCTGCTCTAACACCTACCCTGAATGTTTTAGTTTAGATGCTTTGTGCTTTAGCATTTTAAACCCTTTTAGAGGATGTCACTATCCCAGTTCCTAATCCTGTTAACTGTTGTCTGTTTCTTTTGCCCTCCTTCACTGATGATTCCTGTGTTCCTTAATGCAGTGTCATGTAAGTCTAACTAGCTTGGCTCTCAGCATTACTGCTTTATTCTTGCGCTTTTCTCTTCTTTTTAATAAATGATGTGCTAAAAGAACCTTTCTGAATTCCACTAGATTTGTTTATTTTCAGACATCTGTAAATATATCAACATTAGGCTCATTCAAGCCAGCTAAGAACTGATGTGACATTTTTATAGATTTCCATTTCATGCCTAAGATTGTGTCAGGTGTATACTCGTATGGAAAACTAGCATGTAATCAAATTCAGAAGTTATTTTGTTGTGTTTCTTAAAATGCAATAAAAATTATTGGCAATTGATTTTTCTTTTTACTGATTTCTCTTCAGTGGACAACCAGCCTATGCTCCATTACATTCGAGATAAAACTGCAGTTCCTTATTTCTCCAACCTTGTCTGGTTTATTGGCAGCCACGTGATAGAACTGGATAACTGCGTGCAGACTGATGAAGAGTAAGCTTTTACAAATGAGCCTATTGAATGGAAATGCTTCACCCAGATGTCAATAGTGTTCTTACTTTGTCTGTAGTAGCCCAGTTAAGTTAGTTTCTAGATGTTCCCTTGTAGATAGTTCAGACTTTTTCACACTTTAAAGTTTTTTAATGATTCTTCAAGGTAACAGTGCTGTATGCCTGATCTGTGCTGATATCCCTACAAGTAACTTAGTGTTTACAACAAGCCATTTGTTTCTTTGTTTTGTTCTGCTAAAAATAGCAGATATCCAGAAGTCACAAGAGATATTTTGTGCTTTTCAATCTTATAAACTTTGTCTTTTTAACATTCTTTTTCTATGTGTCATCTCATTAGAAGAGCTTTCTGAAAAGATTCTAGCAAAAAGATTTAAACTAGAAAAATGAGCTTTAATATGTGAACTGTCAGATCTGACATGACAGTGTAATATTCCACTATCAACTACAGAAATATTTTGTCAATTCAGGTTGTTCTTGGTTTATCTTGCCACCCCCACCTTAGAGTGGGCGTGTGTTTCTTGCTTTCCTGAAGTGAAGAGGTAGGTGTTAAATACAACATTAAATTCTTCTTTCATTTTTGGAAAAAGAATCTTTTCATTTTTGTAGTTGGCTTGTAAAAAGACTGGCAATGAATAGCAAAGCTTTGTAAGAACAGATCTTGTGAAAACTTGGGGGAAAAGCTTGATAAGTGCATCCTAAAGAAAATACAGGCAACTGTTTAACAGTTGCATTAGTTGACTTCACAGAAATATCTGCCTTGGGCAGTCTACCTGAGCCAGCTGATCTGTGGCAGGGATGCACATTAATTTTTTCCCTAAGTTTTTAAGACTTTCACAATTGATCACATATAATTTTTTATTTCTACTCTCTTTCCAGGCACAGAAATAGGGGCAAACTGAGTGACCTGGTAGCAGAACATCTCGATCATTTGCATTACCTTAATGATATCCTTATCATTAACTGTGAATTTTTAAATGATGTGCTGACAGACCACCTACTTAATAGGCTCTTTCTTCCCCTCTACGTGTATTCATTAGTAAATCAAGACAAGGTAAGCTAATACCTGCAAACAGTTAATTCTCAAAGGTGCTGCTTGCTTTCAGTGGCAAAGTGATTTGGGTAGTAGGTATGTGATACCCTGGGTATCTATGTGTGGTTTACATGAAACAGCATTCTAGAGGAAATACCCGGAGATGGAATTCAAGAGCACAGCAAATCAAGTTTTATTCACCAAAGAGATGCTGTTTTGGGTGACATGGTGGTTAAAAGCTCACAGCAGGTGAGACCAAGAAGAACTGCAATTTTGGAACAGGGTTTAAATTTCTGCAACATTGGGAGATGTGTGATTTCCTTTTCTGTTAACGTAACTTGTCTTCTGGCAAAAGCAGAAAAAGCAAGTTTGCCATGATCTAAAAATCTGTCCAGGTAGAAAATACACACTTTTGGGTTTGATACTTATTTCTTCTATTTGTTGAGAAGCTGTGTTTTAATGTGATGTAGCTGAATTTATTTGTAAAGCGTAGCCTTTAAATTAGGTGGAAAACTGGTTTTTGGTGAAATAGAAACTATTTTTTTAAACCTGCACAGGTTCCTCCATTCAGTTGTCTGTTGTGGGTAATATTTCATGCCATCTAAATAGCTAATTTTCAGGACAGTCTTTAATGCATGTTAACTGAGAAGAATTCTTTGAACAAATAGTAGCATAGTGAAAACCAATGTACTTCTCAGATGGTCACCTGTTTAAGTTACTGAAGTGACCATGAGAGACAGCAATTGCAATTTTTTAACCAAGGAAGAGTGAGGGATATGCTTATTCAGAGAGTCTCCATTTCAAATAGTTTACAAGTAGTGAATGTTAAAGAGCTTAATGCTTTCTGAATATTTTGTAGCAGAATGTGGAACAACACAGGTTTTGTTTTAAATAAAACATTAGGCCATATAAATTCTTTGTATAAATAAATAAGCATTTTTCATAACTTTTTCTGTAGGGTGGAGAGCGTCCAAAAATAAGTCTCCAGGTTTCTCTCTATCTTCTTTCTCAAGTAAGTATTTTAAATATTTGTGCTGTTTCAGAATAAATTTTGCAGTAGTGTTGTGATTATAGAATAGTGTATTTTCATCATTTTGACAAAGCCATAAAAGAAAATTTGTCAAAACAAATTTTTAACCTTTCAGTTTCCATTAAGAAAAAGAAAGTAAAACATTTTTGGCAGACAAATAGCTTATTGTTTGAGTGAATGTCATTTTTCTGAGGATCCCATTGCACAGGGTAACCTTTAGGGCATTTCATGTTCATAAACTGCATACAGACCCTGACAAATAAAGTATAATAGTCATGCAACATGCTGGGACAAAACTTGGTACAATGGCAGATGAAATTTACCTAGATGCTGTATTGCATTTTGAATCTGCTTAAGCTACAGAAAATTTCAGGTTTGAGTTTTCTCTTTGAAAATGCAAACCCCAAAAACCACCACCACCAAAATCTCACTTTCTCACAATATTAATTTCATTATGCCTACAGTTTAAATCTGTAATTAAGTACTTATTTCTTATTTATTTCAGTTCCACCTCCCTTTCTTTCTGGAACTTATTTTCAAGTTGAGAATTTTACAGTAGATTTTTTTGTATTGTAGAGAACTCATCTGTTCTCTCTGTAGCATTCACTGCATTGCTATGAGACTAGTTTTCTTAAACTACAATATCTGAAAATAGTTTGGCTTGTGTTCATAGAATTTATAATTCCTTTTCTTTGAACTTAAAATTTTTGAATACTTATTTTATTATGATCTGGCCCATAATTTCATCTTTTTGCCAGAAGTATGGGGTTGGGGTTTTTTCCCTAGGGAAATATAATTTGATGCTTCTTAATTTAAACCTGAAAAATTGTGGTGGTGTGAGGGTTATCTACCACAGATAAAACTGTGGGAGCAGCAGCTTCTTGTAACCAAAGGGATCTGCATCATACAGTTGTATAAGGTGACCTCTTTTAAACTCCTTGCTTTCACTGGAAGTATTGACAAGGTACCACTTCAGGATTTGTATATGTGTTCTTCATTCTCTTTAAAGAAGAAAATGGAAGTAGTCATAAAGAACTGAGAACAAATTTTGTGTATCAGAATGGGATGTGATGTAGCAAATAAAGCAACTGTTTCTGCCACTGGCAGAAACACATCTTTTCCCACCTCTTTACCCTGGAGTTTGTCTGTGGTGGGGTGGGATCTGCCAAACCTTGCTGACAGTTTCTGTGCTGACACCAGGCATGTGCTCTAGGTACTACTCTTATATTAGAGACAAGTGCTTGAGAGACTTGTGCTAACACCTGGAAATGCACTGCTGGGACTTCTCAGCCACTGTTCCAAAGAGATCATGTGCTGTTCTTGCACCAGAACAGGCCTGTGGACAGTCAAGCAACGCTTGCTGAATTGGCAGGAGCTCGAGTGATTTGGAGGTTGTTCAAAGCACTTTTGAAGTGTGTTGTGACTTTAAAGTTTTATATAGATCACCACTACATGCTAATAATCACTTCCCATTTGGAGGTCTGGAATGCTTCTGACTCTAATCAGAAAACCTGTGGAGAACATTTAGCTAAATATTGTCAAATATTTAATGTCAAATAGATTTAATGATTGAATGTCAAATAGATGTAATGATTTAGAAATTATTTGGGGAGTTTTACAGCTAGAACCACTGATACAGGATTTAGCCTTGGTATTCCTGAGAAGAAAATGGATATAAGCTGACAGAAGGCTACTGCAGTTGGACCTGAGCTGGTTCTGTCCAGGAGCCAGTTGTTTGCTGGCTCAGACTTGTAAGCCTTGGCTCAAAACAGAGTAGTCAGTGTAAACAGAGAACTCTGGTAAAGTACCAAAGCACTTGTGGTCAAATGTGTCAATGCTCCAGGCATGATGGTCCTAACTCCTGTGTTCTGTAGCCACTGTATAGCTGACACTGATTTGCTGCAATTTCAGAACCAGAAAAGCTGCTTCTGATCCAGCTCAGCCTAGTGCATAGCCTTTAGTCATGAATCACTGCACAGAACTTTCTGGAGTCTGGCCAGTTGTTGGTGCACAGGAAGATCTGGGGATGCTGTGCACCACAATCAGTTGTTTCTAAAAAAAAAATTCTTGAATGGTTTTAATGAGTTCCCCGCTAGAATATCAAAACTTTCCTTTCAAAGGTGTTGAAGAGAGAGAATTTACACTTCTCAGAAGGAGGAAAGGATATGAAGAATTAGTAAAACTAGGTAGCTTCAAAGGTAGAGAAAGGTCAGATACCCATGTCTCCTGTGCTTTAAGGTAGATTTAATGAGCTCTCAGTGTTACCAGTTGTATATGTAAAGATAGCACTTAACAAGGTCAAAAGTTTGTTCAGCTAGTGAAATTGGGAAACTGTGTATTCTGTAAATATGTCTGATATTTTTTCCTGCTCTTCTTTCAATAGGTTTTTCTGATTATACATTATGCTCCCTTGGTGAACTCCTTGGCTGAAGTTATACTCAATGGGGACCTCTCAGTGTTTTCTTCTAAGGTTGAGCAAGATCTACAGAAAAACTCAGTAAGTGGCCAACTGTCTCTGATTTTATTTTTAAGACAAAGAAAATACTTGAAAAATAAAATCAGATCTCTGGAAAGTGGTAAGCCTAGGTGTTTATGTTTAGGAGAGGAGCAGCAGAATTCATCTTTTGTTGCTGGATCACCATTTTGATAGGACACTTCTGTAATACAGTCTTCTGTGTTTGATTTTTATCTGCCCTTTGGTAGTGAAATAAAAATTATTTAGCACAACTTAGACAGGGGAGCGTGTCACACAGTCATTGCTTTTTTACCTTCATGTTTAACCCTGGGTAGATGTTGCTAGATGCTGATGCTGTTGGTACTGGTTTTCTAGGTGTCATGTTTATAATATTTTCCCTTTTGTTGTGGCTTTCACAGTTTTTGTAATACTTACTTTTTGCCTTTTAAAGGCCTCTTTTGGGGATGGTAACAAGTGGGGGGGCATGACCTTACTGTAACAGGCCTCTGACTGTAGTTCTGTCTAAAAATTGAACATGTTCCCCTAATGATTGACTGGCCAGCAGTTGCTGACTGAATGTTTAATTTATAACAAGCAATAGATGTGTTCTCATGCACCTTCTTTCCCAGTAGTGGCTATAGCTCTGGGAATGTTTCAATTCCTCCAAGATACATCAACTTTTCCAGATTCCTTCCCACTGGGCATTGGAAGCTGTGTGGACTGATCTCAGCCAGTACCTTCTGGGTTCTGGTGTTTTGTTCTGTTGACCTTGATATTTAGAATCTAACCTTTTTTAGAAAAAGCTATGGTAGAGTTGACTGAATGCTTTAAGATAAAGCAATCTCTTACTTATGTTAGGAAATGTCTGATGTACTGCTAGCTGCATACTGAATGTTGTGTGTTACTTGTGCAGAAGAAGCTTTGTTACTAGGAAATTTGTGGCAAGAGGGTGGAGTACCAGTTGTTACAGAAGTGAGATTTTGTTTTCCTGTCACTGCACAGAGTGGCAAAATACCTATAGCATGTGTTTCTGTGCTTGCACTTACATTAGGAATATTAGGGGTTTCCTATAAACTCTTGTTCATCTCAAATTT
Source organism: Acrocephalus scirpaceus scirpaceus (assembly GCA_910950805.1). Classification (NCBI taxonomy): domain Eukaryota; kingdom Metazoa; phylum Chordata; class Aves; order Passeriformes; family Sylviidae; genus Acrocephalus; species Acrocephalus scirpaceus. Next base: position 6,386,146 of record OU383786.1, read on the forward strand.
GCAATACTATTTAGTTTGCTGCTCCTTACTGGCCTTAAAGGTGTGTCTTCTTAACATGTAAACTGAGGGGTCTGTTGTATGTGAACAGGTACTAAACAGGAGGGGTATTGGCCTTCTGCAGTAGACCCTTAGAGAAGCTGCCAGAGGTGGAGCTGTGTTCCAGAGAGTGCAGAGCAATGGGCAGAGGGAAAAACTTCCATGGGAGAAACCTTAATTTTTGGTAACTTCAACCATATTGTTCAGTGAAACCGTGGAGGGGAAGGCCTGGACTGTCAGAGGTTGGTTATGTGTACAAGGACGGGGTGCAATCTCCAGCAGAAACGCTCCGTGCCTGGCTTCCCGGGAGGGGAGCGTGGAGGGACCTGCTCTGCTGGGTTGTTGGGAGCAGCTGCTGCAGGCTTTGCTTGCACTTCCCTGCTGATACAGCTCAGTGCAAGGAGGCTCAAGTCAGCTGTGCAAATGAAGGCAGAGTCGGGTAAAGTGAGGCAGTTTCTTGATGCTCTGTGATGGGAATTCATAGAGTAGGAAGTTGGTTTTTGAGCATTGTTAGCCAATCCAGGGGCTGTTCCCTAGGCTATGAGGTGAAACAGGATCATTGCAGAGTTGTTGCTGTGGTGTTTTGTGTTGCAAAGAAATTGCAAACTTCTGTTGAGTACTAAAAGCTACTTCAGAAGTTAGTTCTAGAAGTTAATTCTAGAATTGTTAAAGAGAAGTGATAAGCAAATTTTTTAATTTACTTTTAGTCTGAATGTAGAATTGTTTTTTATCTTAAATCAGACCCAAATTTATCATTTACTACTTCCTTTCTGTTCTAATTTGTCATAACCATTCTGATACTGTCCTAAGCTTGTTGTTTTGGGGATATCTGTGTATTGTGGTGAACTGCAGCTATTTCTAAACCCTCACTCTGTACCTAACACTGCTCATCTGTTGTAACTGAGATGTCTTGATATGTTTAGGTTGAAATGTTTCTAACTAGCACATAGTTTCTAAACCCAGAAGTAGAACCTCATATCTATATTCATCTTTCTAATAAGATAAATTCAAGTGGAAAGAAGTACAGAGTAAGGACTGAGATTACTAGATGCAGAGTCTCATGTCCTCTTGCTGGGACACTGAGTAAAGAACACTTGAAAAAACAAAAGCTGAGAAGGGTCACAGTTGCTGTGTATAAATGTAAAACACCCTGAGTTATTTAGGGCAAAGAGCAGTGGTAGTTGTCACGACAGGGACAAATGATACTGTTTACTGGAAATCAATTTATGGAAAAAATGACCAGCAGTCGTAACTGTTGATATCTTATGAATTAGCAATAACCTACCCATGGAGATCTGCTGAACAACACTGAGCAGTAGTGATTGCCTGGGCTCCATTGAACAAGTTCTCCACATCATTCCTATTTTTTCCCTGTATTTCTGGGTTTAGGCATCATCAGAAGAAATACAAACCTTTATCTCACAATGAGAATTGAATATGTGTAGGCAGCAGAATGTATTTAAACTTGTCATATATCACACTAAGGTTTACCTTACTTCCTGTGAGATCTGTTTTCCTGCATCATTCAGATGTGGGCCAATTCTACCTAATGCATGTTTCTTCTTTAACCTACTTTCTCCTTCCCGTAAAAGGTGTTACTGGTATTGCCTTATTTTACCATCACATGTTGCACAAGATAAACCATCATTGAAAATGTGGTTGAAAGACATTTTAGAGGTATAAACAGTACCTCAAGCTATATAATCAACTTTTATAATAAACTGATTTTAGAATGTTTTAATTATATAGCGTTGTTGCCATTAGCAGAACAGAATATTTATGTAGGGTTTTTTTCTTCAGCATTCCTTCTTGGAGCAGACCATGGCCCAGTATTTACAAGCACATCACTGTCTACTGGTCTCTTGTGTTTCTTTGTTCATGTGGCTGAGAGCATATGAGAAATGTGAGGATGTTAAGTGCATGCTTTCTCCATAAAGAAGTAGCTACAAGATTCTAGGAAGCAATGCAGAAGTAAGAAGTGAATGCAGAAAGGGGAAAATGCATTATGAAACTTGCATGCTACTTTTCTGTTATTTCCCTAAATAATAGGACTTAAGGTGCTCTTCCCTTTTCTAATGACTTTTCTGGCCAGAAGGCATCAATAAAGGTAAACTGGTCATTTTAAACCTCCCTGTGTTGCAGTTGGATAACACAAAAAATGTATCAGAGGGGTTATCGGGAGACATAAGTGTAGTAAATTTCATATTGTGGGGATTTTTTGGTATTGTAAAATAGTCTTCCCACTATGGGGTTTGCTTCAGTACCAAGTGTAAAGTCAATTATGCAATATTTCTATAAAACATTTGCAAAATATCAGAAGATTTAGAGAATCTTTAACCTGTAGACAGCTTCTTCCCTCATCTTTTCCTAATGTCTTGGATTTATGTATAGGTGTTGCTAACTAGGTGAAGGAAGGGATTTTTCAAACTTTTCCCCCCAAAGTTTCTTTGCAGTCATCGAGTGCTTATTGTACTGAGTCACCTAAGGCAGAGAATGTAATCAGTCTGGTATTTACTCTAGTCTTACTTCTTTTCTCTTGCTTGCCCTTAAATCTTTTACCTTTAGGCATTGTCAGCTAAATGTGATTGAAGTATTGAGTTCTGGAAGGTAATAGGGTTTCTGCAGCTGTCTTGTTTAGTGTAAATCTGGCAGAAAGCTGCAAACCATGTGTTCCACTTCTCAGTAACAGGGAGGTCTGGTTGATCAGTGTTTATATTGTACTCTGGTGATCAGCTGGCAGGCCTAGCTAGGGAGAGGGGAGCTCAGAAATAAACTGCAGAATTGTAAAAAAAAAAAAGTTTGTTAGTCCTTCTAACTTAGTTTGCAGAGTTTCTTGTAGCATCTTGGTCACTTTCTGTAAGAATCCATTGCTCCGTGTTGTTAGGATGACACTCTCTTGGAAATACTTCATTTCTTCTGGGAGAAATTTGTCATCTAAATTTATTTTCTTGCTCTATAAATTAATACTCAGGAAAATGAGGTGTTGGTTTGCCATCTTAGCCTGTGATAACTTTAGGTAAAACACAAGTAAATTAAGTTTAACAAATGAAGTTGTGTTTTCCAGACTTGCTAAGTCCATGTCTGGAGGCCCACAAAGGGTTAATAACAATGTCATTTGTTCCTAGTTGATGCACAAATTAGTTTGATGTTGAGGGAAGCATAAGACTCCAAAAAAAAGCAAATCAACCCAAAATCTCACAGCACAGAGCTTTGGATTTTGTCCTTGCTGCTTTAAAAAGGTCCTTGCACCTTTAAAAAGGGTGTGTTTCATATCAATACACAGCTGTCAACACACATGTAAGATTTTGCTGCCTTTATCCTTTTTACAAAAGGTGTCTGAATTTTATGTGTACTGTCTGTTTCACCCCTTCAGTTTAAAACTTGTAGTGCTGAAATAGGTAGTTCTGCATCATCTTGTCTCAAGGAGACCTACTTTTTAATGATAGATCTTTGGGGTACATTACTTGGGAGATAATTGTGCTACTGGTGATTTGGTACTATTTTTTAGTATTTTAACATGGATTTGAAGTTTGTAAATAGTGTGCTAATTTACATTTTATATGAACTGAAGTTTCTTTATCACTTACAGTTAAAAATGCCTTGCTGTAACTCAGTGTAAATTCTTCAAATTCACAGGCAAAGTCAAGTATCAGATGTTTCATAAAACCCACAGAAACACTTGAGAGGTCTCTTGAAATAAACAAACAGAAAGGGAAGAAGAGGATGCAGAAAAGACCCAACTATAAAAATGTTGGTGAAGAAGATGAAGAGGAGAGAGGATCTGAAGATAACCAAGATGACCTTGATAAAAGTAAAGGTACAGAAGCAAGTTCAAAGGGCGTAAGAACAAGCACTGAAAATGAAGGTGAGTTATTCCAGCAAGAAAATGGCTTGCAATTTAGGTACTTTAGTTTACTAATCGACCTAGTTGTGATTTGTTATGTGACTTGTTCTCTTGCTGCACTAGGTAAACATGAGACTGTTATATTTGTTTAAGGCTTTGGCTGGATTTTTTTTCTCATGTTAAATCGTGCTGTGAGAACATGTACTTCTAATCTGATTAAAAGCTATGAAAGTGTGTTCATGTCTGCCTGTAGGCCTTGGCCCTTATCACAATGCATGCCTTGCACCTCAGTGTTAGTGGTTGTGGGCACTTGATAAGCAAGTTTGACAACTTCATAGCTTGTCCTTTTGTGGTAAGGCAGAGCTGTAGCCACTTCACCTTTGCACAATGGTCAGAAGTATTTCATGCACTTTTCAATGATAAAATCTAACAAGTATGGTAGAAGTGACAGTACATGATAGAAGATATTAGATAGTTCAAAACGAAAATATTTTTAACTTAGATTTTTTTTAAATTGGATGTTTTCAGGATTTTTGATGTAGCACAAACCTAAGAAGAATTGCTTTTATAGGATGAGTAGTCTTACAGCAAACTTTAACTGTTTATTTTATAGTTAGTTACTTTTAGAAGGATGTATGTAAGTCCTAGTACTTACATTAAACATAAATTGGGAAAAATGTGACGGGATTGCCTGCAAGCAGTTGAAAACAAGAGTGTTATGCTTTGACAGTCCTGTTCAAACATGACTGAGTTGAGATTTAGGTAAACAGTCTATTTGAGGAGGCTTTCCTTAAGCGGTGTCAAATAACTAATGGTGTATTTTCCACCATGATTTGGTGAAAATCTGAAATAATCTACTGTTTAAACTGGTGCATTTAGTTGTAATCTTTGTCCAAATTCCAAAGCAAAGGCAAGATTTGTTTGTTCTGCTGAAAGTCAGTAGGTGTGAAGCACTAGGGATCAGGGCTGCAGTTGTAGAGGCCTGTTTACACCCTCAGTGAAACTTGATGTCCACCCATGCCCCAGTCTCACCAGCTTTTTCACAAATCTTTTTTCAGAAAGAGGTTCTATGGCCTTTCTTCCTGTGGTTTAAGTGGGAAGGGAGCTTACTGTGGCTTGTTTATTTGCCAAAATGATATGTATGTTTTCTTTACGTATTTTATATATATGTATACATTTCTTATAGTGTTACATTCCTTAAAGAAATGTAAGCCAAGTTCTTTACTGGGAAAAAAAAATTGCCTACATCTGTTCATTAACCTTTCTGAGGTAATGGTTATATATCTTATATATAGATGCATGAGGTGCTTTTAATACCAAACGGAAAATACAGAAGAGCTTGTGATAACTTTGTTAAAAATATCAAATTTTGGTGGTATATTTTGGTTTTTTTAGAAATAGAGATGGTAATCATGGAGAGATGTAAGCTGTCAGAGCTGTCTATCTCTGCTGTGACTGAGCAGAATACAACAGATGAAGAAAAGAGTGCAGCTGCTTCTGGGAGTGAGATAACAAACTGGAACAGGTATAAAGGAACTGTAAAAGCTGAATTGCTTCCTTACTTACCCCCCATTTAATCTTTTGCTTTTCCTAAAGGGATGTTTCAAATCTGCTTTAAGTGAAAATTACAGGGTTTTTTCTGGATCACAAGTGAGTGAATCAATACAACAGTGAGGTGTAGGCTCTCTACTGCTCAGTTTTGGAAATGATCCTGTTCCTTTGTAGTTTGTGCTTTTCTTTATGGCAGTTGTGATGCATTAAGTTGGTAAAGTTAAATTACAGAATATTAACATGACAAAAATAGAATGTAAATGTTTCTATCCCATAATTTCTTAAACCTCTATATTAAGATACAAGTTTTATTAATTATATTTATGGTTGCCTTTGTCCATTTTGTACGCACTTATAAGGAAAAAACAAGGAAAATTCCTCAGTCCAGGGCTGGGCTGGGGAGAATTTTAGTAGCAGTAGTTATAGGCAAACCCTTTGTGACCTTTTTACAGTTTCCAGGGTCCGTTAGTATGTTTTAGGGTTATTGGAAACTTCTACTGGAAATACAATTTCTAAGTGTTTCTGGGAGCAGAAATTGCCCTGACTTCAAAATTTAAGCTTGGATATATTGAGTACCCCTAAGACACCTTCTCACTAGGGATTTTGCATTCCTGTTAATAGAATGTTAAGAAACTAAATGTGCCTGACACAAAAGTAATTGCAAATGTGTCCATTGGGGAAATGCATATGTTTGATAGGATTTAAAATTTATTTTTAAACTTGGGAAATGCTGCCTGCTATTCCCAGAATTTCATTCTGTCTCCATTATAGCTTTGTAGTTTAGATTACATTCATTAATAAAGATAACATTTAATTTCATTGTAAAAGTGAAATTGAACCTTGACTTGAACTGGCTTTAAAACACATTGTTCTAGATTATTGATAATTTGACTCAAATATGTGCCAAATGGCTTTTAGAAAGAAATTGGCAGTGAGTCCATGGAATACTAAAGTGACTGGGATGCTCAGGTCTTGAAAAGTGCAGAATGCTTAGAAGTGAGCTGCCAGTGCATTTGGCAGATGTCTGCAGTTCAGACCTCTCTTAATCTGCAGGTGTGGTCTCACAGCATTCTGCATCTTTTCTAAAAATAAGCAACATCAAAGAATGTGCAGAGCTAAAAATAGTTGTAAAATAAGGATATACCTTATATAGGGTAATTCTGGCCTTTGTTTTATATGTGATTTTTTTGAAATTTTTTGCAGTGGATTAGCTGCAATAGCTTAAGATGTTGTGTTATATTACATGCCAAGTATAGTATTTGAAACAGCTAAATTTCCAAGAGACTTGCTCCAGTATGTATAGTTTGTCCTACACTGATTGGAATCACTGAGCCTTGTGGGTAAGGCACCATGTGGAAGTGGAAAATGCAGTGATCTCTGCCATGCTGGAACTGCTTCCACACCTGGAGTAATCAGTGATGGTTGTGGTGATGGTGGTTCCTAGTGTGTTGTAGTCTTCACTTGTGGACATACTCCACAGGAATAAATTATTTGAGGAGCACCTGTATGGCATTTGATCTGCTGCTTTTATTAAGCCCTTAGTAAAAGACTAGTAAAGGAAGCAAATACTTACACAGCTAAGAAATACATTTGGAAATACTTACCATATAGCCTTTACTATATGATAAGTGGGGATTTTTTTAAAAACAGTCCAATAGTTGTTGAAAAATAAATGGAAAACAGCACAGATGGTAGTTAAAAATCTGCAGCTGTAAAAGCTAAGTCAAGCTTTTCATTTCCCTTAGCCCTTTTCCTACTGTGAAAAACAAAAGAAAAAGCTTAAATATTTTAGGTGTAATTTTATTTTGATAGGCCTCACTACTGGAAAGTTTAGGCTTAAAGACATGTTTTAAATTAGCTTCATTTTATGAAATGCTGCACAGCTAACTTTTTTTTCCAAAGCATGTCAAATCTTCATGCTATGTTGTGGCTTCTGTTGCTGTTTTCTTAGGCTGAAGTTTTTCTGGGTCTATTGTGTATTTAGTCTAAATAAGGAACTTCGGTGAGGGGGATTCTTGGAAGTTGTTTCAGTCTCAGGTTATTGTGGCTGAGAGATAATGCCAATAGATGCTGTGAAGAAGCATCTGGAATGAAAATGGTATATCTTGCTGCTGTAATGATTTTTTTCAAGTTTTATAATTTCATGAATCTAATTAGTATGTGGGGGAAAACAATGAAAAACGCATTAGACATCACAGAAGTCATTTAATACTGTGTAATATTGGTGTTAATGGAACAACTACTGACACCTCAGCAGCTTCGACCTGGTAAAACATAGGCTTTAATGAAATTATATTAAATAGTACATTTACATTATAAGCTAGGGTTTAGGTTGTTTACTGTCTGCTGTTGGTCTGAGAACAAACCAAGTGTTATCTTTCATTTAAGTATTTTGGTATCTTGGTCCTCTTTGTTCTTTAGACCTTGAAGCTGAGCTCATTTTATGGAATGAAAAGCCCCCCATCTGAGGGTAACACGAGGCTTGTAGGGCTTGTTTAATGCTGAGGAAACCTGAAGGCTCTCTTGGCTTGTTTCCAACATTGCTAATTCTTTTGGTTGTATTTCCTTCAGTAGTTACAACCTTTTAACTACAATATGGGGCAATTTGACTTAAGCACTTTGAGCAGTGTTGGACGTGGGCAAAGGAGGATCAGTGCCGGTGGCATTTCTGGTGGAGGAGCCGTGTAATCCAGGCTCAGAAATGCACAGACGTGCTGCCCTGGCATGAGCTGAGTAGGGAGCAGCGTGGGCTGGGATTCTGGTCACTGCCTGCTTTCAGTGAGAGAGAACGCTGCTGAAATGTGCCTGGAGCTGCCGGGAAGTTTCCGGTGCATTGTTACGCCTTGGGCGCCGCGGCTTTCCTGGGACGTGCTCGGTGTGACCATGAGGGCGCCGCAGGTCCGGGGTGGGGATTGAAGTGTGCTGTGTTCTGGCCTCTGACAGCCCTTCTGACCCCCAGCAGTGAGTTTGGAGAGCCTGCTTCTCATCTGCTAGGCCTGAACGTAGCAAAATGTGTTTGCTTCTGTGACTTTGATGTTATTTTAATGTATTTTCTTTGAATGTAATTTAGATAATAGATAATTTCCTTTCACTGTTAAAGCAGTTTAAAAGATAGGAATAAACCCTTCCCACTAGGGCTTCCACGCTGTTGTCTTCGGATGACTGTGACACTTCCCTGACATACCATTTGTTTATCTGGGCCAGTTGTGAAAATATATTTAGTTTTTGCTTGTGCTCTGAACTTGAGCAACTGGCTGGATGCAAGCAAGCTTAAGACCAGAAGTGAAGCTGCCTTGCCATCAGGCCTGTGCTAATATCAGCTGAATCTCAGCCATATCTGATCTGTCCAAATGCCTTCTGGATTACACTGACTTTTGTTGTCTTTCCAAGGTACAGGTAAAGAAAAGGTGAATTTAGCACTGTTGGTAACTTCCTGTGTATATGTGTCATAGATCACACATGTTTAACTCAGGAAAACAAAGCTCATCTGCAATCCAAAGCTTTTTTTTTCCTCTTCAAATATTCCCTCCTAGTTAATTTTTTTTCCCTGTAACTCTTGGACGGTAAAATTGTTAGTTTAGAACAACCTAGCTTCCTCTGAACTTCTGGTAAAAGTGCTTATTTGTAATAGTAAGAACTTTTCAAATCTGTTTAGCACAAGTTTTAAAGGAGCCTGTTTTATACAACAGTGATAGCAGCTCCTTAAATTTACTTGTGTATGCACTTAAAACAAGCTCTGCAATGGTTCTGCATACTTACTAAACAGACAACCCAGTAAATGTTTGAACAATCAATTCTTGGGAAAGCATTATGTAATAAATCCTGTTAAAACTCAGAATTATTGTCAGTGTGTAAATACAAAGCATGGCTGTAATCCGAGTACTTTGCAACAGAAACTCTGTAACAGAACTCTTTTGTTATACTGCTTGAAAATGTGCATTACTGTAAATTTGCCTTTTCCATTAGCTACATGTACGATAAGATACTCATTTTTCTATAGATTTTTTAAACTGTTTCTAAATTACTCATTTCCACAGGCCTTTTCTTGATATGGTCTATAATGCACTGGACTGTCCTGAAGATGATTACTATGCCCTCTTTGTGCTCTGTCTTTTATATGCAATGTCACACAACAAAGGTAAGTTCTGTTGTGTAGAGTTAACTGCAAGGCCAGGGTTGGAAGAAACTGTAAATCTCAATAGAGTTATCTTCTGGTTTATGGGGTTGTTTATTGCTGTTCTTCAGAACAGGACAAGGAGATCCCCACAATCCATAATTATGTACTGTTCTAAGAGGTCTCCCAGCAAACCAGTCTTTTTTGAGAAATAACTTTGATATTTTAGAGGAATATTTTAAAGAAAGACGAGTTTCCTTATATAACAAGTCAGTGAAAATTTTTTGTTGGGGAGGATACTTAATGGGGCCATTACAAAATAAAATTCCCATTTCTTTTAAACGTATACGAACAGATTACTTAACTACCAGAGCAGAATTTAAAATCAGACTTTGATCTTCTGCCCTTTAGCCATTATGCTCTCCAGATGTATGGCTTGACTTTGATTTGATTTAGATGCAAACAAATAATCTGAGAATTTTGGAAGCAGCAAAATCATTTGCATTTCACCAACTGCTTTGGGATTTGAGTGTCTTCACCCAGTAGGCCCCATTTAAGGCTGAGAATTTTCAGGGATTCATCAATGTGTTTGGTCTTTGTTGTTCCTCCTTTCCTTGTAATACAAAGTCAAGGCTATCTTGCCTAGTTTCATATTGCTAATTGTTCTCTTCTGAGAAAACTGCTGTGGTCTATTAAATGCTTGCCTCAGAGCACACTCCTGTTTTCTAATTTGCCTTTTTTTGCTTCACCCCTATGAAAGGGCTTGATTCAGTCAAGCTGGAGAGAATTCAACTTCCAGCTCAACATGCTGAAGAGAGAAATTCATATAATCATGTCCTTGCAGAAAGACTCATCAGAATAATGAATTATGCTGCACAACCAGGTATTGCTTTTCCAGGGTTTGTTTTTCCTTCCGAGGTGAAATTTTTGAAGATAGAAAAAAGCCACTTAGCCTCTGGTCTTTGAGGGGAAGGTGACTGTTCAGCGTGCTCTTTGAAGAGCATTATTTAGAAATGGTTTGTGAAAGACAACTATTGGCTTTTCCTTGATTGGTGAGGAACCAGAAACTCTGGATTTGTGCTGAGTAGTTGTTTTATACTCAAAACTCTACAAGGATCTGTTGCCCTAATTCCTACTTTCTACACTTCTGAATAAACAAAAATGGAGATTGAGTAGTTTCACCTTAATGGATTTCACCTGAAAATATGATCTGTAGCACCTTTGCTTGTAGAAATAATTCTAGTGGAGAAATAGTCTTGAAAACTATAGTGTCCTTTGCTCATAGCAGTCCTTTGTCTGTCACCTCTAGGTGGTAGCAAATTTTCCCATACTTTTTTTAAATTCAAATTTTGAGTATTTTGAGTTCTGAAGTGTTTTGCAGAAAATGTGGGGTTTTTTCTTCCTTTTTTTTTTTTATTGAATGGGGGTTACAATGTTCCATGACCTATTCCATGAAAATTTGATTTTTCTTCAATCCACACTGCTCCTCCTTGCACTTCTCCCCTTAAAACTTTAAATGAGTGGAACTGGTTTTCCCCAGAAACTAACACACTATTAAATTTTTGAATGTCCATAGAATAAAAATCTAATGTTTGTTTGACTTGCAAAACTGATCTACAGCATGTTAACTTTGCTGATGTGTCCGAGATGAAAAACATGTTTATATATGAGGAGTTTGTACCTACAGCAGCAGGAAGGAGTGCAAATGAGAATGTGTTTATTTAAATAAAAGCATGTCTGGGGAGAGAGGTGCTGGTCAAAGGTGCATATGGGGGATTTTTATTTAACTTGCTGCATGCTGTGTAGAACATCTCCTTTTCTCTCTTCAAAGAAAAGCTGTGCCTTATTAGTGTGCTATACATACAAAGCTTCCTTTCACCTTGTAACTTCATCTATCCCAAATGCCTGGGATCCTTTTGTAATTTTAGTGTAATTCAACCTGTGCTGCAGATTGATAAAGGCAGCAATACCCAATATTTGGGCTTACTGTTCAATAGTATTAATCTTTGCATTCTTATCAAATGGCTCTGGTTTAAATTTTCTTCTACTTTAAATTACTCTTCCAGTTCTTTTTTGTTATAGCCATCAGCATTGTAGGGCAGCATCAGCACTCATCCCTGTCAGGTGGGGAGTGTGACAGAGGAGCAAAGTTGGACAGTTGCAGGAAGAATAGAAACGTTTAAGAACATGGGATGATGAGAAGAGCTGTAATTAAACTGCTGCGATTTTGTATGTTGAAATTTTATTTTCACAGATGGGAAGATTCGTTTAGCAACTTTAGAACTTGGCTGCTTGTTGCTGAAGCAGCTTGTGTTTTCTAAAAATGGCAGAATCATAAAAAGTGTTCACCTTGATTGTCTTGAGGTGAGTATTTTCTTTCGGACTGCCAGTCACTGCATTACTGGTGTCTGAGTCTTGTAGTATAGTTGAATAAATTTGTTTTATTTCTGATTGCAATAAGCCTTAATGTGAAATTTGAGCTTCTGGAACATCTTTGCATTGGTAGCTCTGTGCTGTGAGCGTCATAACCTATGTTCTGTTCTCAGCTCTGCTATTTTAAATTGTAACCCCCAAGCAGTTTTTTGGTTCATTATCTGTCTGAAATTTGTATGTTATCCAACTCAATAATGTAAAGAAAAGTGCTTTTGAAATAACAAATAATAAACTCACATAAGCTGCATTTTTGGGGGTGCAAGAACAGTATTCTATCAAATTCTGGGATTAAGGCCTTGAGTCAGGGTATTATTAGACAGTCTCTTCTGTATGAGTTTTTGGGTGGATTTTTTAATGTGACTAATAAGTAAGTGGTGTATGTATTTCCTGAAATGCATTTTCTCTTTCCTAGGGTGCAAGGGAGGAAAGCGTGCATCTCCTTCGTCGATTCTATAAGGTAAATATGCAAAATGCTGTAAGAAAAAGGTCCTTTGCATATGGGGAATGTCTGCAGCCCAGTCTTTACGCAGTGACCAAAGAAGCACCTTTTTTAAGTGGCAACTCCAAATTTGTGAGAGAGAAGGAAGTGTTTTCTTGGAGAATTCCTCTCCTTTCCTCCCTTCCCATACCACTCTGACATATGTCACAAAGGGCTGTTGGAAGACTCACAGGGTTTGTACTGGAGATCAGGTTTATCATTGACACTAATATGGAATATATTTGGTTTTAGCATTACTTTTTGTTTGTATCATATCTGAAATGGTGATCTAAAGTTTTACTTAATTTCTTTTTCTTATTGGAAACCTTTGCAGCTTTTTACTTTTGTGTGTGTGTTGTAAACAATGAAAGAAATTAAATTTTTTAGCCCTAGGCATTAACTTCTATATAAGGAGCAGTAAATCCGTGACAGACTTCAAATGTCTGAAATTCCTTCCTGTTTTTCTTAGAATTCTCTTGAAGGATGTTTGCTCAATATGTGGCTTACAAAAAATAAGTAACTTGTGGTGGGTTGACCGTGGCTGGCTGCTAGAGGTCCACTCAGCTATTCTCTCACTGCCCTTCCTCAACAGGATGGAGGGACAATAGAATATCTCATCAAGATAAAGAACAGGGAGGTCACTTGCCAATTACAGTCATGGGCAAAACAGACTCAACTTCATAGAAATGATTTTATTTCCAACAAAAATAAATTTAGGTAGTGAGAAATAAATTAAAACGCTACTGTCCCCCATCTCTCCCTTTTCCCAGGCTCCGCTTCATTCCTGGCTCTTCAGCCTTCTCCCCCTGTGAGTGGTGCAGGGGCAGTGGGAAGTAGGGATTCAGTGTCAGTCCACAATAGCTTCTCTCTGTTGCTTCTCCCTGCTCACACTTTCCTCTGCCCCAGTGTGGGTCACCTCCTCCATGGGCTGCAGTCCTTCAGGACAATTGTTTCAGTGTGGGTCCTGCAGACTGCAGCTCCTTCAGAGCACACCTGCCTGCTGTAGTGTTGGTACCTGCTCCACCATGGTCCTCCAGGGGCTGCAAAGGAATCTCTCCCTTTCCTAAATGTCCTTTCCCTACGGTGCCAGCAGTGCTGCTGAAGGGCTCAGCAGTGCCCTGCAGCCCCAGCCCCTCTTCACAGACACACTGTACAGAACCAAACCTAACAGAGCCCCAAACAGCAAGGCTTCATGGGATGTCCATATTCTTTCTTTTGAAAGGGAGAAGAAATCTTTCTGGATATGTTTGAAGATGAATACCGGAGTATGACAGTAAGTGAGACCCCTTCTGCCCTGGCAAATCCTCAAACCCAGATACAGCACAGGAGCAAGAAAAAGTACTGATAGCTGCTGAGGACACTGGGGTCTTCATTGCTGGGAATGGGATAACAAAATGTGGGTGGTGTTTTTGTCTCTGAGAAGTTGTGTTTATACTTACATAGATTACTTATCTGAAACTTCTCAGCTCTTTATTTAATAAACTTCCATTTCTTTCTAAACTTGAGTATACAAAAATTGCTTCAGCCGACTAAATGAGACACTGGATTTTTTTTTTTCCCCCTAAACAATATGAAAACCTTCCAATACCTATCTGAAGCTGAGCAAGTTTTGAGGAAGTTCTTTTTGGAAAGAAAAAGTTATGAGAATCTTCCTTGTGATTGAAGCAACCACAAGTTTAAGTTAAAACTTAAAATCAGACCTGGCAGAATTACGTTTTTAGTATTTGGGAAATATCTTTTCTGTAATCTGGAGTTTTTCCTGTGTTCTATTTGTATGAAAACTGTGGCAGTGTGTCTGGGAACAATGAGAGATTGCATGTAATAAATGAGAGATTGCGTGTAAGGACCCTAAATAAGACATGGTACTAAAGAGGCAAATACTTATTGTTCTGTATAGTAACCAGTGCTAAAATATTTTTATAGATGAAACCTATGAATGTAGAATACTTGATGATGGATGCATCGATCTTGCTACCCCCAACGGGGACACCACTGACTGGGATTGATTTTGTGAAAAGGTTGCCCTGTGGAGATGTGGAAAGAACACGAAGAGTGAGTAAGACTATTTTTCTTAAATTTGCTCATGACAAAATGATGCCAAAATCATGGAGCAATTCTAGGAATACAAATACTTTTCTTTGAAAACTGCTTGAGTGGAAGCTTCGTCCCTAAAATCTTAAAAGCTTGATGAGGACAGATCTGTGTAGAGTATATAATAATTACTTGCCCCAGGGGAGAAACTTCTCTGATTTCTTGTATCTAGTCAATGCAACAAGTTCTAGCACTGGGGTTTAAATTTTTCAGACCATGCAGAAAGCTACATACAAAGGCATTTTGATGACACTCAATATATTGTCAGCTTCTTTTGTGATCTGCTATCTCAGTCTGTCTCTCAATTGTATTCCTGTAGTAAGAATCTCCATGGAAGACTGACTGGCTTTGTTTTGCTTGTATATCTAGACATGGCAAAAAATTTAATTTGACTTGAAAGTTCATCTTGCCAAGGTAATTTGGGATAGAGATTTGAGAATGAGGAGAGAACCAGTAAAGTATCTATTTTTGTGACTGACACAATATGAACTACAACATTCTTATTTCCATTTTTGGTTAATCAGTTCTTGGCCCGTATCTGGCTGTGTCCTGGAAACCTTGCAGTGTCAGTAAGTCTGAGAGATATGTTACTGCACAAAATCATTACTTAGAAAGTGCTGTTCTCTGATTTTCTTTGCATTTATGTAAGTGTATTATGTAAGTATATTCAAGTACTCTTGAAGAAAAAGCCCATATTTCCAGGAATCTTCTGAGAAGGTTTGTTTTTATTGCTTATAAGCCACACAGCTTTTGTTATCACAGCAAGCTGTTTGATAGAATACAGTGAATTATTTAAACAAGTATTATTCTTAGAAAGCAGAAATGCTTTCTGGAATTCTCTCTGACGCATTTAACAGAAGGATGCTTAGAAATGCACATTAGTGGAAATTACTGTTCCAGGATTTTCATGTGCTAAAATAAGGAATAGCTTAACTTCTGTTGGTGGAAATAAAAGAAACAATAGAACTATTCTTGTAGATCCTTTGGGATTAAAGGGTCTCTATCATCAGCAAGAATTCCCAGAATGATTCCTTGTTGGTGCTCCTTCCCCACTCACACTGCACTCAAGTTTTAGTGTCTCCTCAGTTCCTGTGCTGCTTCCTTCAGCCAGGCTGCCTCACTTGGCTCAATCGCCATGACAAAATGCTGGACTCAGGTGTACTTTGTGACATTGGTGCTGCCACTCAATGCCGAAGTTCTAATGATGGTCTCAAATGGAAAAAGATTCGATTCTGAGCTTGCTCTGACGCAATTCAAAAAAGTTCTCAAGTTTTATTTCACTAGCAAGTAAACTTTGATTATATTGTGAGTTGTTAACTGTTAGGATTTTACTTCCTTGCTATAGAAAGTCCCTCTAAGTGGCAGCTCTTCTCCTCTTTAACAACTTTAGGAGAAGCTTTCAAAAACCTCACTTAGTGAGAAGTTTTTGAAGTACTAAGAACACTTATCCATGGGAATGTAATAAGATAGCGGTAGGTTTCCCTGCAAGTTGCTGTTTCTTTGCACATGGAACATGTATGTAAATGAGGAAATCAGCATTATAATGCATAATTCTTTAATGTAGGTAGAAATCCGTATTTGTTCCAAGTTAACCAAAAAAACAAAAGTCAGCCAAAAAAAATTTTAATTTGTTCTGCACTAAATGTGATTACATGTTTGGAGATGAGTGCCATTAGTTTTATAGGAAATGAATGTGATAAAAATTAATGGAGTCTAGGAGGAAGAGGTTTGTGGGGGAAGATCAGTGAAAGCTGAGTGATGGTAGCGCTCCAAATTAAAAAAAAAAAACCAAAACCAAAAACCTTGTTTGGTTTAATTTTGGGTTACCAAAAATACAAGATTTTCCTGTTCTTGACTGAATTTGGCAAATTTTAAACAAATACTGTGAATTCTTCTTGAAGCACCTGGTAGGGAAACTGCTTTATAGTAACCCTGTATAATTTCAGTAAATTCACAGTATGTTAGAATGCAGTCTGCCTAAATGGGAGAGATCATCTTGCATTCTAAAGTGACTGTTCTCATGAATTAAATAGTATTATTATCATATTTTTGTTCGATACCCTTGACGTCCTGTGCTCCACATAATCAAATTGCCCTGGTAAATTTCAATAGCATACCAAAGCCATTGCTTTGGGGTCATTTCATGGAAGAACCTGATACATGGCTTCCCTCCCTTCATCCCTGTTCTGCCAGAAATTTCTGGAAGCACTGCCAGTAGAGAGCTGGCCAAGCACTCACAGTTCTGCTTCACAGGAGCCACCATTCTGTTGATTTTAAAAATAGAGGAGTGAAGGGTTTTCCCTTAAAGCACTTTAGATTTGTTTTTCCTAATACTTCCTGCAATCCGGGAGTTTCTGGGCACTGCAGCTGTTCATGAATTCAATGCTGTTACTGTAAGGCAGCAGTTAATTTACAGTATGCCACAGAATTACTGTGTAGGAAACTCTTAAAAAGCAGAACACCGGAAGTAATAAAAAATTATTTTTTTTTCTTGTAGGGAAAGAGGATTATAAATGGTGCCTTTCAAAATGTGGCTAATAAAATGATTGTTCTTTGACACTTTAAGTCTTTGCATACCATATGTCATAAGTTCGTAAATCAAAACTAGCATATTCATTTCACAGAGCAGCTGTTGAAAGTTTCTTGGGACTGTTGCAGCTTTCAGAATGCTTTGCCCTGATAAAGACCTTCTGAGAATATAAATTAAGGGCTTCAAGAATGTTACATTATATGTGGCTAGTTTTGGTGAGCACAGCAAATTAAAATGCAGAAATCCCCACTGTTTCTCTCTGTTATTACTGTTTTAAGTTCAAAAAGTGAGAGTCTCTGAAGATTGCTTGTATAGGTGTCTGTAGCATAGAAGTATTGCAAATACAATCGGTCTTAAAATAATGAATAAAGAAAAATATTCCAAGATGATTGTTTTAGCTTAAACAGCTCCTGTAATTATTTTCCTGTCAATCACAATCTGTGTAAGTGTGCCAGTGAGACAAAAGCTCTGCTGCTTCTACTTCACTGAAAATAAATAGCATGTTTCAGGTTCTTTCATGTCTTTTTTTTAACTAAGTTTGAAATTACATTTTACTTTTTCAATTTAAAATATATTAAAATTTTATTTTCAATTTTAAATGCATTAGAAAGATTTACTGTAGGACAGCAAACTTGGAGGTTGTAAAAGCCAGTATATGTTTGTAAGATTCTGTGAAAATATGTAGTATTTGGTGTAAAAATATTCTAATATTCTTTTCTTAATTTCTCCAGGCAATCAGAGTTTTCTTTATGCTCCGTTCACTGTCACTGCACTTGCAAGGTGAGCTGGAAACTCAGTTACCACTCACAAGGGAGGGAGATCTGATAAAGGCAGATGATGTTCTGGATTTGAGTAAGTAGTCCCTCAATTTCCTAAATAGTCTGACATGAAAAAATTACTGACTTTTTTTCCTCCTAAACTGCTCATTACTGCTATTCTTACATAAACTACCTGAACTGAAGTAGTGTGGTGGTGAAGTTCTACTGTGTGTTGTAGCATAAAAATGTATTTTCCAGTTTGAGTCTTTGCCCAAGCAAGAGAGACAGGAGAATATCAGCATTTTGGCATAAAGCACAAAGGATCCACATAATTGCATAGGTGCCATACCCTGGGAGGAGACTTTGCAGTGGGCAGATTACATTTGTGTGCCTTTTTTTGTTATCACTTTAGAGGTGGTGTTGATTTAACAAATTTTCCCCAATCTCTGTTAGTACAAGGCTTTTAAAATTCTTGGGAACATTAAGATGCCTTCAGTATTTATTCTTGTTTGTATACAAATAGTGTCAAGATGGGAGTAGAGGTTAACATGATCCAGTAATGGTTTCAGCTACTGTTTTGATTTGGAAAAATCCCACACAATTGTATCAAAATGGCTTCTTTTTTCTTTTTGCCTGAATGCAATGATGGTGTTTTACGTGAGCTTGATGAGAGAGATTCAAGTTTCTTGTAAAGAAGCATTTTTAATATTTTGATGCACATATGTTGAATGTGAACCTTTAGGTGTAGTTACAAGGTTGTCACCAGTATATGTGAAGGTATGAATAGAGAGTCAGGTAACTCCACAGAAGGTTCATTCCATACTGCTGGATATGCTGTCTGAATATGTACCAGAATTACAACTACTGTAACTTTGCAGTGTTTCTCTGCTGTAAATAGTTCTGAAGCAATTTCGTATTATGTGATAACTGTCTGCCTTAGACTGACTGTGGGGCTGGAGGTGTTTTCAGTCTTACTTAGCAGCTCAGTGTGTGAAGCTGGCAGCTCACATTAACAGCCTCAGTGCTTGGTTTGAGGTGGTAACAGGATTCTGTTATCGGCAATGTTTTAAATGCCATGGCCAAGAGAAAAATGAGGACACATCTAACACTGTTACTTCTTTGCTGAAACAGAAAACAAGTAACACTACAGTTAAGTTTCTTTGCTCACTCTGTCTGCTAAGTATACAAGCTTTAAAAGGCCATCAAAGTCAACATCTTTGAAAAATATTTGAAAAAAGTTTATGATGGAATAATTGAGGTTGGAGGGAGCTTCAGTAGATCATCTAGTCCAACTCCCCTGCTCAAACCAAGGTCAGCTAGAAAAAGGTGCCCAGCTTGTTGTCATATCTGTGACAAAGAGAGTAACCAAAATGTGGTGCAAATGTATGACCAGGGACACATCCTCTAACTTCAACTAAATGTACTTCATGGGAACAAGGTGGATTCATGATTGGCCGTTTTCTTTGTTAGTAAAGCAGAGTATCATCCCAGCTGGGCTGCCTGCTGCTGGGAATAGTTCTTCCTGTGAAGTGCGAGGTGCTGCATTTACTATCTCCAGCCTAATGCTTATCTTGGGCTGCCAGCTGTGTGTACAAAGGGCAAAAATTTTCTGTAAGAGCTTTTAATGTCTGCAGATGATTTCTGGAATTGGGATGACTGTAAACTATAAAATCATTAAAGATCAAGCCCCAAAGCAGATCAGGTACATTTAGACCATCTCAAGTAGCTGTTACATTCATAAAGATTTTTTACAATATAATCTTTTCAGGCAAATATTTTCATAAACACAGATAACTGTTTTCACTTAATTTACATCTTCAGCACTGCAAGCAGCTGAGGTCTATGAACTCTCCTTCCTTGGCTGTATTTCCTACAACTTGCATTTTTCTTGGAGAAAGTCCACAGAAATCTTGGATCCGTGTAATGGAGGTGTAGTGTCCAAACTGGTTACAAGCTTCATTTTGCATGAGGAGAAATTAGCCATTGCTGTTAATCACAGAAGGGACACTCCAGTTCTTTGCAGCAGTGTCACGCCAGGAAGCCATTCAGCCTATGGTTCCCAGACCAAATTTGAATAGTGCTGAAGCTTACTGGGCTTGATATTTTCATCTGAATGTGGCTGGGTATCTCTAGCTGTTTCGTAGTGTAGCTGTAGGTATTCTTAGATCAGTTCACTGAAAATGTGTTTAACCACACTTTCTCTTCTGTTTTTGTCATAAAAGATGACAGTTTGACTCCTCAGCAGCTGTGAACTAGAAACAGTCATGTAAATGGACGACATTCAGTTGTATAGGCTCAAAGGATTCCTATAACAGTTGCCCAGTAAATGAGTAACTTTCCTTTCTGTTCTTTAAAAGACTTTTACAGTAATGCTTTACTTCAAGGTGTTGTCAGGTCTAAAACAAAAACTTTCTCTTCTGCAAAGCATTCTGCCCCCTAGAGTTCTTGAAGTAGAGCATTTTTGTAGTTGGGCAGTTGAATTTGTACAGCAAGAGTTTTAACCTGCTTGCTGTTGCACTAAATACTGGTCAAAAACTAGTATTTGAGAAGTCCACAACCCTATTTGGTGTTGTGACCTGTTTGTTGAGAATCTCCCAGCAGACTCAAAATTCATCAGCCTGACATAGCATGTTTGGAAAAGCCCTAATCCAAGGACTTCATGTCTTGAGAAAAATAGGACTGCTCCAGGAATTCAAGTCAACTGAAATAATTGTTGATGGACTAATTTGGTTGAAGAATAAAAGAGGCAAGAAATAAAGCATACCAAAATAAGAAATACCCAGTTCTGCCTGGTGTCTCAGCTCCTTCTCTAAACAGGAATAAATCCTCCACAGGTTCTTGAAGTAGTATTTGCCAATCCTGTATGGATTTTTTTGAGCCTTCCAGGGCTAGGAGAAGGTAATAGCAATCAATCCTCATGTTAACTGAATCATGTCCTGTATGTATTGCGTTTATTGATTAAACTTGTTTTCTCAAATTTCAAAAGCTCACAGTAGATTCACACTGGTTAGCATTAATTATTCTCTTAATTGTGTTAGGGTTCTATATTTCATGCCTTTATTTCCTACCACCCACTCAATTTTGAATGGGTCCTGCTGGTAAAGGGTAATTGGTAGATTCATAGAAACGTTAGTTGGAAAGGACCTCTCACTTGTGTTGCGGGGGTTTTTTGGGGGGGGAAGAGGAAGTTGGTTTGGTTTTTGAAGCTTGAAAACCTTTGGTGGTGTAAATTCCACAGCATCTCTGGGTAACTTGCTGCACAAAAGAATTTCTTCTGTCTCCTGACTATAGTTTATGGCTGTTTTCTACAGTTGCATGACCTGCCACTGTGAAGAGCTGTACACTCCACTTGTAGCTTATCCTGCAAATGTTTCTAGTATGAAAATGGTTTTAAGTGCTTATTTAGATATTTGGATGAGTAAATAAGTTCTACTGTTTTATATAGCCTCCAGAATATTTTACTTGCTGCAAGTTGTACTAGATGAGAGAGAGAAGACCTGTGTGCATCAAGTGTATGAATGAAAGTATCAATATGAAGCAAAGGAAAAAGCAGCTCTTTTAGTTAGCAGAGCTCTGCTAGGGGTTGGTGCTGCCCATTTAAGGGCTGCTTGGCAGATTTCTGCTGGTGTAAAGAGGGTGATTTAGTCCCTTTCCATGAATAATGGGTTTGAACTGGAATGGGGCAGTGAGGAAATGCTGGAAAATGTATTTTGGGGTTTGTTGGAGGGGTTTCTGGAGTAAGAGAGGCTATGTTTGTTCAGTATAAGTGAATGAGATATATGGATAAAGGAAAAATGTCACCTCATTTAACAAAGATTGTCAAAATGCTGCTACAATTTACCTGGAGAGTCCAAATAATCTTGAAATTGAAGCATGTCCAAGAGCCAGTATTGGTTTCAGACCTGTACCAAAGTAGCTTGTGTCAGGAGCCAAAGTTTATAACAAGGCAGAAGTAATGGCCTGCAGTGGTGTTGGGTCTGGCTGTGGTTGTTAACAAGACTTCTTGGAACTTCACTTAGTGAGAGAAATTGGCACTGGTGCAATTTCAGTCCTGAGATGAAGAGAGCTTTTTTCTGAAAGGTAATGAAGGTGGTAAGAGAAAGCAAGGTGCATATAGTATCTTATATTTAACTTGTAAGATGTCTGAACCACTGTTGTTAAAATCTCTTACCCTTTCTATGTAACTATCATAGGGAAGTTAAGATATCTTTTAAAAATGTGAACAGAGGCTTTAACGATGTGTTGTCAAGGTTATTACGTTTTTATATGTTAACATTTTCTGTTATGTAAAATACCCACGCCCCAGAATCCTCAACTTCAGTGTTATGTAACCTTTCCCCTTCCTTCCTTCAGATAACAGCGATCTGATTGCTTGTACAGTAATAACAAAGGATGGGGGTCAAGTTCAAAGATTCCTGGCTGTGGATATTTACCAGATGAGTTTGGTTGAACCAGATGTTGCCAGACTTGGATGGGGAGTAGTTAAGTTTGCAGGCCTTCTGCAGGTAAGGGAAGCTGTAGCTTGGGTGGCCACCTTTTCTGAGCTGAAAATCTACATTTTATGTTGGACAAATAGTAATACCAATATTACCGTCAATATATAAACTGTATATATATAAACAATATATACCACACTTCCTTATTTCTTTGGTCACTAATCTTTTTTCTGCTTCCTGCCTTTTAAAACATTTCTGATTTTCTCAAGAGGTTTATGTAGATAACTGGAGACACAATTGCAAATGGAGTAACTTCCTTAACATATGTTGGGCTGTGCTCATTTTAACAGTCACATCCGGTTAGGACTGTGTTCCAAGCACTTTACTCAAGTAGCACATTAATGAACTCATTTAGAGTTCTGGTTTTTCTACACAGGTAGAGAAGGTGACAGGTTGTAATTTTGAAATGATCTGTGCTTATCTAAGGAAGTTTTTCTCATTTTTCTCTTTCTTGCCTTAGCCATCGCTGTTTGTATTTCCTGAAAATTTGCTAAGCTCAAATACTTTAACTTGATCTCTATGAATACTGATTTCTGAAGAAGTAAATCCAAGTTGTACAACTTGCAGAGTGTGGTTTGGTTTTATTTTGCTGAGTTTTTTAACATGGAAACTGTCTTTGTAAGCGGTTTAATGGAACATACAGAGGATTTTTCTTTCAATGCTAATATTTAACCTGTAGTTTAGAAAAACTTATTTTTTCTTTAACTACTTGCCTTCTGCTTCTCTTTAGGATATGCAGGTGACCGGAGTCGAGGATGACAGCAGAGCCCTGAACATAATAATTCACAAGCCTGCCTCGAGCCCTCATTCGAAGCCCTTCCCCATCCTGCAGGCCACATTTATTTTTGCAGATCACATTCGCTGCATCATTGCCAAGCAGCGCCTGGCCAAGGGCCGCATCCAGGCTCGGCGCACCAAAATGCAGAGAATAGCAGGTGAATGGTTGTCCTCAAATGGTTCTGGGACATGAGACTTGGCTGTCACTGCAAGTCTCTCTGTAATGTAAGGCTGAGGCACAATGAGGAGTGATGGGCAATAAAAAGCTCTAAACCAGGGCTGAGTTTCCAAAGAATAGATTTGGTTTCATATTTAACTTCAATTTTATAAAGTGGATGTGTCACACTTTTATGGCTTGCTTCATATAAAAAAAGCAAGTTTGAGAATATTACAATCTACTTGATACTAAAATATTTAGGTTGAATGTAATGCAAAGGCATTTATTTTTCATTTTAAAGCAGATTATCTCTTTAAGTGGATTTCTGCAGTGTTCAGTTGTAACTAATGAATTACTTTATTTGTGCAGAGAAAAGCAAAAAGAGTTTTTTATTGTTAATAACTCCTATTTTTTTTAGTGCAAGGGGCTTCCTGTAATCCTGGGGTTTTGTTCTTCTCCACTGTATTTTGAGGTTTCCTTAGTGTGAATGTGGTGTAGAATGTAGAAAAATGTAGAAAAGGTTGCCAGAAGCATTGACTCTTTGGTTTGTCTGTGCATTTGTAACCATAATTAAGAGGCAAATGAAGGCAAGTCACGTTAAAATATGGTTTAGTCTTAAGATTCTGAGCAAACTATCAATTTTCTTGTCACCTTCTCTTCCTTTTATGTATTTGAGTAACAAAAACTATCAATTGTGATTAAACATAGCTCTCCTGGATCTTCCTGTTCAGCCTTCAACTGAAGTTATGGGTTTTGGACACAGCTCTGGAGCTGCAGCCCAGCACCTCCCATTTAGATTCTATGACCAGTCCCGGCGTGGGAGCAGTGACCCGACAGTGCAGCGCTCTGTCTTTGCATCCGTTGACAAAGTCCCAGGTAAGATTGGTATTCATTAACAAGCAGTTTTTGCTTTGTGATTTCTATATGCAGAAACTGTTCTGTAATTTGTACAAGCTATGAAAAGCTTATTGTGATGTGTTCCTGAACACACAACTCCAGGATGAGGCTTATGGAAAAATTTACTCTGAGAGAAACGAGTAAACCTGGGTGTGTATTCTGGGTATGTCGTGAGCAATGCTTCCGTGGCAGTTTTCCCAGATGTCTTAATACCTTGCCTTCCTTACAAGTGAAGTTAGGTTAAATCATACTTTGCATACTCAGTATTTATGCAACACATGTCAGTTGTGCATATTTCCTCCTTTAATTTGATTATGAATATTTTCGTGCTGGACTGTGAAAACAGCCGGGATGCTCTGCATTGCCTCATTTCTTCAAGTGAGCAAGACAGAAAAGGGCCACAGCTACTCCTAGAACATTAGCTTGGAACTGGAATGAAAAGAATTTATTCTAAATCAGTGGGCTCTTTGCTTTTTTTGTCTCCTTATTGTCTCTTTCACAAATTGACTTCTCTGCGGAAATTCTTCTCCAAAATGGTGACGTTTTTCCTTCTGGGTTGAGTCATTTTAAAGGGAAATCTCATACTGCTTGAAAGTACTTAACTGTGCCATATTATACAAAAGATCTCATTACTACTTGCTGCCAGTAATTTCACAGAACTCAGCATTTCTCTTTAAATGTGATTCAGACTTCAAATGCACAGAATTCAGATTCCTTAGAGCATAGATGTTTTACTGTTTTAGGACTAAATTTGAGCTCAGTTGCCCGAGTCCTGACTGGGGAACAGAAATTATAAGACCATAGATACAGTCAGTCAGGTGTTTCAAAAACAAGTGTATGCTGTATGAGGGGAGTGTTTTCCTTATTTGATGTGAGTTCCACAGAAAAGGTGCGGTTGGAAAGATGCCAGTGTTACTGTTTCAGCTTTCTCCAAGGAGAGTGCACTTTTGTTCCTAAGGAATGACTTTATCTGCTAATTTGAAGAGGGGTATTGGGGATGATGCAGCATAGTTGTTTGTTCAAGCAACCACATACTTTATTTGAATCCAGGAAATGTAGACTTCCCTTGCATATCCAGAGGGAGAAAAATATTTTGAATATTTTATTTGACACAAAGCATGAGAAATGAGGCACAGGACTTGAAGTATTTCAAGTGCAACATCTTTGAAATGTATTTTATGACAGGTAGTAATATAATGAAAATTGATTTATATCCCATTTTACATCTGATTACAAAACCAGTATCAAATGCAGGTTTGTTCTCTTATCTTTGCTGAGGAATGAATAAGTTTTCCTCATTCCTAGTATTTTCATAGGAATCTCTTTGTGTTTATCTCTTAATCAGGGTTACAGTGGTTTTTACTTCAAGAGGAGAATTTTGTAGCTTTGAAAAAATTACTGAACAAGTTGCAGTTAAATTACTTGCTTCATGTATTCATTTCTTACTGCTGCAGCTCCAGCTGGTGTTTGAGTGCTGCAGAGCTCGCACAGTCACTTAATTTGGTTGTACTTTTAAGAAACAAATTATGCTTTCCCTTGATGGTGACGTCCTTTGTAGATTTAAAGGAGAGCTATGTTTTTCTTGCAACACTTTTAGAAGACTAAATACTGCTTTTGGTAGGACCATGTTGGCTGTCACTGCTGTACATCCAGCGTGGTTTTTAAGAAATTTGCAAGAGAAATGAAAACATTTATATGATTGTTAATCTCAGTCTGTGAGGAACAGATACAGCTGTTGAATCAGTTCCCTAATTCCTATTGTCAATAAATTTAGAATTTTCAAGAACACTCATTGCAGTTGTGTGGTTCAGTTTCTCTCATAGTGCCTACCTAAAGCTCTGCACATGTCACTAGAGAGCCTGCAGTTACCTTCTGTGTTCCCTTACTGTTGTCAAACTGGGCTTCATTTTCCTTCATTGTTCCACAGTCCAAAGTTAAAATCTTGGTGTCTGGGGGAAGTGGGTGAGGATTGTTATAGCTTAAAACTGGATTTTGTACAAGACAAGTGCAGGGTGATGAGAATGTCACAGACAATGCTTCAGAACATCCCCCTGAACACAATGAAAAGTGCAGGTTATCCAAGTGCAGGGACATGCTGTAATCATCTCCTGCTGGACTGGACAGTTCTTAGCAGAGAACAACGTAAGCAAAATCCCTCACTAGATCAATTTTATCATCATGAAGTCATGGCTATGAATATATTCCAAGGTCTATTTTAAGTTACTGCCTTTGCTAGAATGTTAGAGCATTTTAGGGATAGTGTAGCTGGCTGTTCACCTTCTCATGTACTAGCTATGTATTCATATATTGTACTTCTGAAGCACTCTATGTAAATAAAGAATTATACTGTTTTCAGAGAAACCAGCAGATTTGATAGGGGCCCTGTGAACAAAGGTCTTCTATTGAAAGTAAATAAATAATGACTTCCTCTTCAAGCAAACTCAAGAATTAGTTTCAAGTATCAGCTCTATTCTGAGATTTATATGCCCAGTGTGTCTTAAGGGAAATGTTAACGATTTCCAGCAAAAGGTACATCTAAATATTTTAACAAGTGTGGTTGCTTACCTACTAAGTAAATTTATTTTGAAAAGCAAAAGTAATCAATAGATTTCTCTTACTATTTTATCCACTGTTAATATCTTAGTAGATGATGGTAAGGTTTTGAGGGAAAAAAGGTAGGAAAAAAGTTCTTGTTAACATTAGCATGGCAAGAAAGCTATAACCATATTCATTTTGAAGTCTGAAAGAAAAAAATCAACAGCTTTGGAACCCTTTGTGTAGTATGAATATTTCTGTCATCATCAGATGAACCTTGTACCTGTCATTTTGCTTCCTGTGGTTGTGATTAATTCTGCTCACCTTTTCTTTGCAAGTATTTCCTGAAGGAGTTTCCTGATTAGAATTTTTTTTCTTGGTCAGTAGTTTCCCGGTTACAGTATTTTGAATGATTTAGGCTTACCTTTTCCTCCTACCTAAATTAGTTTCCATTAACACACTTAAAATCCTTCCTTTGTAGTTGTTTTGGGAAAGAAAATACATTGAGGTCACTTTGAAGCAAATGCTCTCATGTAAGGACATGAATGCATGAGTGCTGTTCTGCAGAAGCTTTGGGCTGGCAATCGTGCTAAAATCAAGCCAGCTTTCCTTATGACAGTCATTGTTTACTGTTTTCTACTGTTCTGGTGAGGGTGGAAGATTTCTTCTCCCCTGAAGTGCAAACTGTTTGTGGATATAGAATGTTTCAGGTGGGTACAGCTTTTACCCACTGTAAGGGAAGCTAAATATCTTGATGTAAGCTCTTCTATACCAGTGGCTTTAGGAACTGTTCTTAATTTCATTCACATTAACAGTTGGCTTTGCCTCACTTCTGTGGTTGCAAGTCCACTGGTTATTCCTTGTTCCCCCATCCTAACTGGTATTTCAAACTATGAAGTGTGTATGAAAAATCTAATGTACATTTTCTATGATTAAACACTATAGCACTCAGGGCCTGTGATACATGTGGAAGTCTTTCACATTTGAGGTGGTTCAGGTTGTGGTTAACTTTTTGCAGACTCTCAGGCGTCACTGTGTGTAATCTCAGTTTAACTTACCTCAGTGATTGTACAAGATCGATCAGTTTGGTTTCTGAAATAAAATACATGAATTTATTTACATTTATGGGATGATTAGCTCCTCACCTACTATTTTGTTTTTCACTGAAAAGGATCTCTCCTGCCTTGGTGGTGATTTAGTTCTTTCAGGTGGTGTTCATCTTGAACCTAATGAATTGTAATTTAACTTGGTAAAAGTGGCATTTAGATACCTATCTAAAACTATGCTGCAGTGCTATAGAAATTCAGGTAGCATTGTGTTTCTGCAAGTGGTTTTGAGTCTAGTTCTTGGGTAAGTGTGGGAGGTAGAAGGTAGGAGGTGGGACTGCAGATCAAGTCAGATTATTAACAGGACTGATGTTTGTTAGCTTTCTTCTGTGCTTTCTTCACTGTGTTTTCACTTGTAGCACAACCTGTCAGTGTGTGCTGCTAACAGCATTTTCCTGACTTGTCATATCTTATGTTTTAAAGCTTTCAGAGCTTCTTGTAACATGTCCATTTAAACTGAGTTTTGAGTGACTGCTTCCTGCACCAGCACATTCCCCATATAGGAGATTCTCTGAGTGAATCATCCATCCAGTGCCACGGGAGATTCCTATATAAAAGGATAAAGAACTGTGTGGTGCATTTTCAATCTTACCTGATTGTCAGATACTTTCCCTTTCAGCATTGACTGCGCAGTGAAGGCAGCAAGTAGATATTGTTAGGTGTTATAGTCCACATTGTGGCTACTTTCAGTAATTCACAGGACTGCCAAAAAAACTTCTACATTAGTGCTTTCCCATGGGAGAGGGAGGAGAGCTGCAGAAGCGGAAAAGTTGTGTACCTCACCTGACCTGCAGCCCATGGTGAAGACACTTCTTTTGCTGTAAGAAGTGCATCAACTTCTGAAAAGCTGCTTGCTATCAAAATCTGAAGAGGTGACTGTAGGTATGTAGTTACAGAAGGAGAAAGGAATGAATGCAAGGTGGTTAGGAAAGCAAAGGATGCTACACTGCAAGGAGTTTGAGAAGTATTACACTAGAAGCCAGAAGATGACTCATCTAAGAAGTGCTGTCAGACACTGTATAGACCTTTCCAGTTTTCAGACTGGAAAAGGTTTAGTTTGTGAGAGGCTGGATGAAATTCAATGCCAGCATTAGATGTGATTGATTAAAATTTTCTGAAGTTATGTCTAGTAAAAAATGTAGGTCTTGTATCCAAGATGGGTTTTTGTTCACTTTTGACTTAATTATTTTCCTTATGTTAAGGTCTGTGACCTGTGAATATATTGACTATATCAAAAATTGAAGGGTTTTGATATGGTTTGACTGTTTGTGCAATCTCTAAGTTTTAAAATGTTTTGAATCCCTTAACTCTACTTCCTTATTCTTTGATCCGCACTTGTAGCCTGTTTTCAATAAGGCACATACAGATTTTTGGATTTTCAAGATGAAAATGGGAGAGGGCACATCCTCTGGGTCACTGCATGAGGTTGGCACCACCTTGATACAGGATTTGCTTTTAACCTTTTCCCAATTTGTTCAACAGCTTAACTCTTTCAAGATAAATATTTAACTTGTACATTTAATGTTAAATACAATATTTAACATTAATTGTTAAATACAATATTTAACTTCACTGTCCTGTTTTGCAGGCTTTGCTGTAGCCCAGTGCATAAATCAGCACAACCCATCCCCACTCTCATCACCATCCCCTTCCAGTGGCAGTGGCAGTACAGGGCGCTGTGATTCAGTGACTGCAAGCTCGACATCCACTCCTTCTGCTGCTCAGAGCCCAGCAGGTATTCACTCACCATTTTCAGCCTAGGCACTAAGGGACACAGAGCAGTTTATTGTAAAATTAAGTTACTATTTTATTGGATTAAAAGAGTAGGGCTTCATGGGTTTAGATCACATAATCAAGTAAGCTAATTAAAAGTAAGTTGTGGTGTAAATTGCAGTGATCTCCTCAGCTTTCTGGGACTCTAAATACTTGGCTTCTCTCAGTAGAGACTTTAAGTACCAGTGAAATCATGTCCCGCTTGTCTGACTTCTCTCCTAGCACAAGCATTTTAGAATTGAGGGGGTTTTTTATTGGTGGTTTGTTTTAACTGAAGTATTGCTTTGAATAAATCTGTAATGTAAACTGCTAACCTTTCACCATAGTGGATAAGTTGACTTCCACATGAAGCATCTTTTTTTGAACTGGTGACATTTGCATTTGTGTATTTATCTGATCCTCAAGTTAATTTGTAACAATGGGCCAAATACAAAATGTTTGAAAATAGTTATTTAGGATGTTAATACTGTAAAGTTTCTGCAATAACACTTGTGGCTGAACACCTTCACATTTCAGGAGGCTGTTTCATTGGTGCAGAAGAAGCTGCTGTATAAGTAGGCCAACAGTGTAACTTTCACAAATGTAGGTTGCATGTGTTTGCATTGGGCAGTATATTTAGTGGGTATGCTTAAACTGGAACTTCTTGTTGCATTATCCCTCCCTTTTATGTGGTAATTGTAGAAAATCTTGTAATGGTGTCTGTTCTGAGTGCAAATTGTGTGAGGCAAAGCCTCAGGCTGGAGACTAAACGGTGAAATCCCGAAGTGTGAATCCTGAAATGCTTTCATGCTAGAAGTGACCTACCCTACCTCATTTTGGTTATAAAACAATAGAGGTAACTTGATGCTCAAGACCTTTTCAAGCAAGTCCTCATTTTAATGGTCATTTCCAATGCTGATCACTCCTTGAGAGGGTTGTTCTGGTTACCCTTTCTAAGACATGCCATCTTGCCTTTATTTGGAAGGCCCATCTATATCTAAAATTTGTTGCAGTCCTACAGGAAATGATGCAACCTTTGTTAGGTATTGAGTGTTTTTAGGTTTCACTGAACAGTGTCAGCAGATCAATGTGCATTATATGTTTAAAGTGAGTAACCCTGCAAGACATACTGTTGGAAAGGGTAATGAAAGGCTGCTGATGAAGTTAAGGAACAATAAATATGTAAAGCATTCTAGTTCCCAGACTCTAGATTAAAAAGCATCTATTACCTTGAGAGACTAACATATAGTCAAAATAGTCCTGCAATATGTGTAATTTCAGAATAAAATTGGGAATGTTTTTCTATATACCGTCTACTCAAAATTTTACTTTCTCTGTTGGCAACTGGTTGCTGTTCCCCAGTCTCTTCATGGCCCGGGTAATATGTAGTCATTGCACAGAGAAGTGCTGTCATTCATCAGAACTCTCAGGCTGGATTGGCACTACAAGAAAACATTAATTTGATGATGTGTTTCTCCTTAGCAGTGTCAAAAGGCTCATGTAGAATGTCCATTGCTGTATTTGAATCCTCTGTGGTCAGGAAGAGAAATGCAACTACAGGTTCTTGCCAATAGTGGGTAAGAGAAAACAATGGGAAAAGAGGTGAAAATAAAGAATCTATATTATTTTTGTTGATAGAAGTAATATGCTAGTTCACACAAATATCAAACAAGACTTCATTGAGGTCTTTCAAGCACACATAATCTGGCTTCTATGGAAAAATGCATAGATCCAGAACACATAATTATTGATAAAGTATAAAAAGATCGTGAATTATTGAAGTATAATCACAGACTGTAGTTAACAAAATTCCAGTCTACTTACACAGTATGTTGGTATTCATGTAACATAAAATTCTGTTTGTTTTTCCAAGTTTTAAAAAGCTTGGTGGCAGGAGGCTGCTCATTGGTTTAAAAAAAAAAAACAACAATAAACCTCCAAACTCTTCCCTACCGTCCTCACCCCCAAAAATAAAAATAATGAAAAAAACCGAAACCAGAGGAAAAGTATTTTGAAATGTCTGGTTTCAGTATGCACTTTACCAGTTAGGTTGCATGAACTGCCCAACTGGATCTTCATTGTGACGTAATCATAAAGTATGTGCAAAATGCCATGTGTCGTGCAGGAAAACTATCTTTGAGTGTGCTTTGATTTTTTTTTTTTTTTTATGTGATGCTTTAGCAAATGTAGCTTTGAGGATCCACATCTGTGCCCTACCACTGGGCACAGTCACCTTCAGCCAAGTCAGAGGAAATGAACCTGACAATGGGCATCAGCTGCTTCAGTCCTAAATCAGCAGCTTGCACTAACCTGCTGCAGGGATGACTTGTTGAGCTCAGCTCCTGTATTTTGTTCTGCTCAGAGGGCAGTTACAAAGAGGAAGACAGTGACTGTACATGCATGAGCAGGTAACGCACAGTTGGTACTGAGGTGCATGCATGTGGCTTAGGGATTTTGCTGGACCATATTTGCTGTGACCTTTAGGACCAAGAATCCCTGCCATGTATGTGGTTGTTCAAAGGACAAGTGATTTGTTCAGACTAATATGTTGCTATTAGTGTTTGAAGTGTATTTGGTGCATATCTTACAGTTTTAAGTTTAAGAAGTTGCAGCATATCTTATAGTTTTATTTCTTGGTAAAAGAATCTCTTTAATGCACAGAAACTGTTCCTAAAATCAGACCAAAGCAGTAAGTATGCCCAATTCTTCAAAGCTGCTGCCCTGGTCTGTACCAAACTGCTTAGTGCAGTTGCAGGTAATAATGAGCAAGTAGTGGTTTAAAGCCTGTGGCTAAGTGTCTGATGGTGTCTCAAGGTCCTTTTTATAGACCAGTGAGAATTCTGAAATCTCTGAAGCTA
This sequence comes from Acrocephalus scirpaceus scirpaceus, assembly GCA_910950805.1. NCBI lineage: Eukaryota > Metazoa > Chordata > Aves > Passeriformes > Sylviidae > Acrocephalus > Acrocephalus scirpaceus. The sequence continues at coordinate 6,418,559 of OU383786.1, forward strand.
GGTCTTCTGGGAGGTGTGAATGTAGGAAGGATTTTCCCCAACCCCTGGAGCTCTGTTGACACTTTTTGCCAATACTCAGTGTTAGTTCAATGGTGTCATTTATTCTTGGGATCAGTGTCTCTGCATTAACTGATTGACCAGTTTACTGTGAGTTTGAATATTCTCCCTTTTGTAGTACTTGTATGTAATTGTGATCTGTAGTGGAAACTTGCCAGGAGTGTGGCATGAAAGTGAGGGTCTGTTTGGCATGTGCAGGCAACTGTTCTGTGGGCTTGTGCATGAACAGAACTCTGCTGAAGTAGGTGACAGTGCCATGAGCACAGTCTGTGTTATATCAGGTCATACTGACCACTCAGCTGGGATATGAAAACAATTCACCCACTTCTGTGAAGCAGGGGTTTTCCCTTTGCATAACCATGTGAGGACAGTTGAAACTAAACTGCCTTACTCTGCTGTGAAGCAGAAGAGGAGACTTGCATGATGTGAAGTGGCTCCTTTGAGGAGGAAGTAACCAGTTGCTGATGAGCAGCAAGCAGTTATCAAAGTCTGGTTTATGTCCCAAGGTGGCACCTGAATGCTGTTGCAGTCTGTCATGTTTGATTCTGTCTCATTTCCCATTCCATTTTGAACACACACACACTTGTAGGACCTCTCTGCCCCTCCTTCCCTTCTCCCCTGTTGATTCTGACACCTGCTGAAGTTGTTGAACATGAAAAGTACCCTGGGTTGCTCAGGAACTTCAGACAAGAAGGCCAGACTAGATAAAGGGGAGATGCCTATCTGGACTTCAAGGAAACTACCTCAACTACCTTCCTTAAGAGCAACATCTTAAACCACACAGCTTTTTATACTGTGAACTTGTGATGATAGTGTCCTAAGCTACAGCCTGTTGACAGATTTAAACTGGTCAGAGTTTGATATATTTGAGGTGATACTTGTAAATCTTCACAGAGTTGTTTCAGGAAATAAGATTTGGAACATAGACACCAATTTTTACATAAAACAGTGATAGATGAGAACAAAATAAAGACAAATTGTATATTAGTTAAGAGAAAATGTTACAACATAGAGGGTATATTGATGATTAAACAGCAAAAGAGCTTTCAGTAATGTGTTGGAGGAAAAAAGTTAGGTTAATTCAATATTAAAAAATAATTTACTTGTTATCATTTGTACCTGCATCAAAAAGTCACACAGTGTTGCATCAACTGCTTTGTCATGAGTGAAATAAACTCCTATGATTCCTGAGTTTATTGGCTATCCTACCTAGTAGCTGTCATACTGCCTTATGGCACAGATATTTTAAAGGCTAACAACTCCCCCATTTGCAGTGTATGGGGATTAAGCTTAGCCCTTTACAAGACTACTGTTCTTTAAAATTGAAAAAGCAGAAAATCACCCCTTAAAGAAAGCAGAATGCTTAGCAAGACAGAAAAATCAGTATCAGGTTCTGCAAGTGCTGCTATCAGGTTGGTTTTTCCTTTGTACTTACATGATTTTTTTTTTAAATTATCATGTGCTTTTGAAATATTGCTGTACATAACGTAGAAATGTTCTCTTGTTAGGCAGATTTTAGTCATCAAGTTTCAGAGCTTAGAATACAGTCATGTCTTGGCTACCCGTGCTGGAACTGTGCACTTCTTTAAAGTGCTTATTTTCATATATGCCAAGGATTAGATATAGAAAGCTCTCTTACTGTAAGTTAGCATTCTTCCAGAATTATGAATGTGTTAATGTCATCTGTGCTGTAATTTATTACTTTTTAAGCTGTCTTAACTTCTGAAAAGCAATTGGCTTCAGTACTTAAGAAAATGTTTACATCGGAGCAATAGATAATGAGGACTTCACAAAGCACTGATCTGTGCCACTTAAGCTGTATTTTATGTTTCTGGCAGGTATTGATGGTAACAGATCTAAAATAAGTACTAAGAGCTGTCCCTCGTTGCAGAGAACACATTGGATTTCAGTCTGTAAAATTAATTTTCCATTCCAAGGAGAGGATGATTAATCAAGCATGGAGAGTTTATAAGAGCAGTGCCTGCCTTCCTATTGAAACCATCTCTGTCTCTTCCCTCTATAATCAGTAATGTAAATGTGGTTTGACCTCCTATTCTATGATGCTCTAGTAATTTTCTGACTAAGTGAGGAAGTGCTTTTGTTCTTAGAAAGTTTCTTTTCTAGGAACTTTCTATGCACCAAGCATCATCATCTGAACTGCTGTTATCTTTTCAAACCCTGTGTTTGGCATTATCATAAACCAAATGTAAATGTTTCTGTTGGGTATGAGAATAGTAGGGCTGAAAGGCCTGAAGTGTTGTCACCTGCACAGTACTGCACCACATATAATTCATGGCCAGGGAAAGGAGAATAATTCTGTGTCACCAGAATTTGTGGTAAATAACTTCTCTCAAAAGTTTCTAAAGCAGGTGAGTAGATTGTAATGCAAATATATACCTGCCAGCCTTGGCAGGTGTAAGTGCTGTTGGTATTGCCAGACATAGCCCAAACTTATGATCATTTTCTGATAGGAAGCAAAAAATTGAATTCATATAAACTCATGTATTTCTAAAGAATGAATGCTTACAGCTTCAGAAGTATTTCCCAAACATAGAAGGCTCTTGGTGTGGTGTCAAATTGTATTCAAGATACCAGCAGTTACAGGTGTGTCCTTGTCACTTATTCTTGTTGCTGCTCTAACATTTATCCTTTGTCTCCATTCCAGTTTCCCTTCCCTGTGTCATTGTTCAAGCCTCTGTATGATTTCTGGCTGTGTTTCCCTCTAGTAAGGTCTGGCAGGAAAGGACGCCGGCGGGTGTTTAGTCTGTCGGAGGCTGACAGTCACGGTGGACACTGGGTTTAGGCCTTCCAGCAGCAGCTGCAGCAGAAACTCCCGCAATACCCACTCAGGCAGGTTCCTCCATAAGCCTTCACAAGCCCATAACAATCAATAGAACATACTTGCTTTCCGTGCTGACAGCAATGACAGTGAGGTAGGAAACGGAAGAAAGTCTCTACATTTTGTTTTGGGAGAACTGTAAAGCAATGATGAGCTGTTTCTGAAAGCCTTGTCTGCAGCTTCTCCCAGAGTCTCTGGGCACTCTTGCCAAAGGTGGAAGTTGTCTATCGAGCCTCCAGCTTCAAAGCAGCCATGTCTTCATTTGCACAGGGCAGCCCTGGCTGTAGTGAAATTTAGTAAGCACAGGCTCCTGAATGGACAGTAATGCAGGACCTTGGCCAGCAGCAAGAAATCTGTTGATAGCACAGGTCAAATGGACAGGCATTCAACATGAGACTGCCCTGGACTCTGATGGCACAAGCTTAATATTTCTGTGATCATCAGATTCTGGCAGATGACTTTATGGACTGTTCTCACCTGAGGAGGTGAGGAGGAGGGAGCAGATGCAAAAAAATATGGAAATATGCTCCAGATGACCTTTGTTATATAATCTGTTTTAACTTGTAACTTGTTTTCTTTTGTTACTATCTTTTGTTACTACCATGGCATGAAGATACTTTACTCTGCTAATATTACCCTTTTTCATCTTTATAGATTTAATTTGCAGCTTTTTGCTTAATGTCTTGTAATTTGTATTTTTGTTATCCTTTCATAGTATGTTGCTGTACAGCTTAGGGCACTTCTCTGTGGGTGATACTCATTCTTTCTGTTTTCTGTTCTTTTCTAACTTGTTTCACAATAACCCTTCTTAACATAAGTTAATATAACAAGTTGAGTGTTTTAGTTGGGATTTTTTGCTGTAATGATAGTCTTTTCAGCATTAAAGAAGAGCTGAAATACATGTAAGGCTGTTGAAGGTTCTGCATCCAAAGAGAGCTAATAATACCTCAAAACTTAATAAATTACACCTTGTTTTCAACAAGTACAAGAAGTGTGGAGGTATGGAAGGCTGTTTGTTAGAACTCAGTGTTAAGATCAGAACCATTTTAAGAAACTGACTTCACTCTCCCTGGTTTTGTTGCAGATCTGGCACATATTTTGTGCCAGATCACTCTTGCTTAAATATGTGGAGGCTGGGGAGAGATAAATAGAAATGCTGTTTTCTAGTATAAGGTGAAAACCTTTTGATATTTAAGAGCAGAGCATATCCCAGTCATTGGTGGTTTTATCCAGGGAAAAATTACAAATGTTTTTTTTTTTTTCTTTCTATCCAAAAGTCAAACTGGAATAAAGTTTTGGGAGTTCGACTTTTTTGAAAACCAGTTAGTACTTTTATGTGTAGTATAAAGGGAAGTTTCAGATAATAAGTAGAGAAGTAATTCTGTAAACATGCCAGGTACATGAAGCTCTTTAGAAGCAAGAGCTTAGTACCTATCTTGGTACCTGCTTAAAGACAGACTTTCTTGTGAGTTCTAGACCAGGTTCAGAGCTCTCCCTCCTCCACCCCTTTTTGGGATTTGCTTTCTGGTCATTTTGGCAGTAGTGCCACCCTGGGTTACAGCAATCAGTCACTGTTCCCTGAAATTCAGTGCCAGAGTGATGGAAGTGAGGCTGGCAGTGACTGAGGACATCCTGAGAGGAGAGGGAGACTGGCTTCTAGCAGTAATAAATAAAAGCTGGAGGGAAGCAGAGGAGAGCTCTGATCTTGTATTCTCTACAAGTGCTGCCACTGAAATACTGGGCAGTATATTCTGTTTACAGTTTTTTATATTTTTATCTTTCTTCTTAATGCTTTTTGAGACTTCTGTATAGAAAGCTTGGGCTTTTTAACTCCAGATAGGTTTGGTTTTTTTTATGAAGGTTTTTTTCAAATACTTGTTGTTTGTGGCATTAAGAAGGGAGTCACTTTAGCATTAACTTAGAACCTACCTGGAAGGATTTGGGGACAATCCAGCATAACAAAAGAGTGTGTATGCCTTTCATTATTTCAGTAAATGCAAATATTTAGAAAATACATTGATGTTCTATTGGGAGAAGGGAAGGAATGATTTAAGAAATGACGTGCAGATTTGGAAGTTAAATAGAACTGTAATAGAAATCTACTATATACAACATTCTGAACAGAATGCCATTGATTGATAATACTTTACTTACCCAAATGCCTCAGGTTTCTAAATCCTGAATTTGGGTGACTCTTCATGCTAAAGTATAATTAGGATTAAAAAAATATCTTGGCAAAGAATGCTTGATATCCTTTTAAGGTTTTATAGATTCAAAAAGCAGAAACTCACTGTTCTGTGCATACTGAAATGTTAGTGTTTAGCTTGGAATTCAGAGAAGTGAGCCTGTATTTCATTGTTTTAGCAGTTCATTCTCCATGTGATTCTTGCATCACTTCTTCAGTTATCTGTTGCTACATTCTCACTAAAACTTCTTGACATAAAAAGAATCTGTAGGGTTACTTTGAATCTGTCCTTATGGTTTAAAAATAACCACTGATGTCTCTTTTATTTAAAAGTAGACTTTTTTACCATCTATAACTCTTGTTTTTATCAAAGCGAGAATCTTTAGCCACCAACTCAGCAAAAAGTAGATGTGAGTGGTTTCTGAAGTGAGTATACACCATTGTTTGGGTTATCTTAGCAGAAAGGCAAAAAGAAGGTCAATAATTTTAGATATCCACTGACACCCATTCCATTCTCTACTTTGTTTTTCCTTTTTTCTATTTTTTTTTTGTCTTTGTCTTATGTTCATGCTTTCTGTTCTTTTCCAGGACTAATTGGAATCATATTGAAACGGAAATATTTTTAAGGTCACTGTGTATTAAAACCATAACTTAATTCTTAGCTTCTGTATTCACTACATTGCCTTGTAAGCTTTTCTGCAGATGCCTGTACACTTGAACACATGCTGTTTCTTACAAAAACTTTAAAATTGGTTTGTCTTGAAGCTGGATACCTGTACTTTAATGGCATCTATTACTGTAATCTGAAAAGAAAAAAAATGACTTTTCTGGGCATACTTGATCTAAGGCTGTATCACCTCATCCCTTCCATTCCCTCTCCATCCTGAGCCAAATGAACGGATTGCCTGACACTAGGATTTTTAGGGTGAAAGGACAGTACAAATAGCTATTAATGTTGGAGGGTTTTTTCATAATGTGGGAAGGTGCAGTAGTATATCAGTTTTCTGTAGCATTTATGCTTATTTTCAATTTTATCAGTGTTGGGTGCTCCATGCTTAGGAGGACAAAACCCCCATGTCTCACAAGTCTGTGTAAAACAGGCCTCTTTGCAGCACCTTTCAGTTGCAGTGAGGACATTATCCTCCTTCCTCTTCTGCCATAATTCTGCTTTCCACGGTTGAGGTGTCGCTTAAATGTGAATCTGGAGGATGAATTGAGAGAAAGACTTCCAAAATTTTGTAAGAAACAGGCCACCTTTTGGGAAAGCTGGCTGTAGAGCTGGCTGGTTCTTCAGTTGGTATTTTTTATTATTATTTCTAAAGATCTTCCTCGTATGGGGTAGTGGTTCATTTTAGTTCATACTAAATACTGGAGAGGTTTTCTTTCCCTCTACTTCCTCTCTCTAAGAATATTTCTACTATTGCTACATATTCTAATACTAATATAATTGTCTGGTTCCTAATTTGGACAGAATCCTGCCGGCATTTTAGGTTATGCCTTTATAATATTTCGATTTATTTCTAATTTCTAAAATGTGGATGTGTAAGCATAGTGCTTCACAGAACTGTATCTTCTGCTCAGTTATTCTTGAACACTCGGGAACAGTGGTATATTGTTAGGCTTAATGTGCATACTGACTTGAATATTGATTGTTCTTGGTGTTTTCTCAGATGACGCTTCAGCTCCAGAGCAGCCTCTGATGGCCACTTCCGGTCAGACGATGTTGACTGATGAAACTCTTTCAGCTGTTTCAAAGTCCAGCAAAAATGCTGTAAAAACCAGTGACATAGAAACAGCCAACCTGTCTCCCAGCCTGATTCCTGCACAGCAGCCCACGATATCCCTAATCACAGATGACAACACGGACACGCTGAGCGTGGAGTCGCTCACACTGGTGCCACCAGTTGATCCACACAGCATTCGAACATTCAGCTGCATCCCTCAGGCCTCTTTGCAGTCTGAAGTTGAAGTCGACAAGGTGAAAGAGGTGGAGGAAGAATGTTCTGACTAAAGCCACCATGCAGACTGTAATAAACAGTGAAGGAAGTGCAACCAAATGGTGATCTGTTTTTTCTCTGGGAGTGCAAATACTTCTGGAGGCCTGAGAGGCTTCGGGTCTGCACAAAGGGACCAACTGGTGACAGAGAATGTCAGCAGCTTTTAGAGCCGACGTCGGATCCTCAGCATATCTGAACTGGAAAAGAGAGGGAAAACCCAAGCTTTGGAATCTGGACTGGTTCTTTCCTACCAGTTTCTGTTATACAAGAACATGAACGTATTTCAGAGGACCTACTGTCTTTCTAATAGGAACTAATTAATTGTAAAAGGTCTACAGTATTATGGCAAAAGTGAAGAGATTTTTGGATACCCAGAATCATGGTACTGCATTATTATGTCTCTGAAACGGGAGACGTGCCAGTGACCAGAAAAAATTATATATTGTAGGACAGAGGTAAAACTTTCGTTTGAGTCAGGGTGTGTTTTTTCAGTTTGGTGTTTGGTTTGGGGGTTTTTTTGTGGATGAGAGGTTTTGGGCTTTTATTTGGTTTTTTTTGGTTGGTTGGTTTTGTTTTTTAATCCTGGTCTTCTTCATCTTTTGGACGTCTGCACAATACCAGCAGGCTTGTCCACATTCAGTATTGTCTTTATAGGACTCCAGATTTAAATATTATGTTTTCCATATGTAGTATTTATTTCAAGGTTTGCTTCAAAGTTAAAATACAATGCTTGTTCAAATAACATAAGGGATTTTTGAGACTACTTTAGGCTTTGCTTAGCTGCCTAGAGAGGAATGTAAAATATTTTAAAAGATTGCTATAGCTTGTTTGTTCACTTCTGACAGTCAAATTACTACACATCTGAGGAATGGTGATATCCCTGCAACTGAAAGACAACTTCAAGAAGCAGACAGAAGCAGTTTTAAGAGATCTTTCAAATTTTTCATAGTCATGTATGAAGAAGGTCACCATATCTAACTGATAATTCCTTTGCAAGTCTGATCTCGAAAGGTATTGTGTAATTGTAGCTTTATGTAATTTTTTTTCTCCTTTCTGGGATAGTATTCCAGTTAAACAGCATTGCTACATAAAAGTGATTCTGAGTTAACATTGCTTCTTAGATCCTGACGCCAAGTTGACTGGAAAGGGAAAGATGTTGATTTAAGTTTGGAATGGCCTTTGCTGATTTGATACATAATTAACATGAAAGGAAATTAAGATTTTTCATCAATTTCCAAGTAAGTCAATTTAAATGAATAGTGAAATGAGCAGATTGTTATTGCTGGTCTGCTCATAGCACTGAGTTGGCAGTTCCTCAAAGGAGGACTGCTGTTTACTTGGTATTGATTTCAGTCACCACTGCAATCTGTTTCTTTCTTCTACCTCTACTGGCATTGAGTTCTTACCAAGCAGGTGAATCTACAAAGTTTTTACCCACTTCCCAGTGCTTATTGCACCTCTTCCTGGCTGTCATAGGGAATACTTGAAGTGATTTTTCAGCGTGGTGGGGTTTTTTATACATATATATAAAGAGATTGACTAATTCACAGGTACCACTTTTCTCACTTTTTGTCCTCTCCTTCACATAATAATTGAATCTTTGCCAACTGGCAAAGTATGAAGTGTCTGCTGCTGAATGCCAGTAATTTTTTTCCCCTTACTAACTTCTTCATGCAGTTCAGATTACTAATTTTTTGTGACTTCTACTTTTTCTCAAATTGAATTATTCTGCTATTCTGCTATTCTGACCATTCCAGAGTGGCCCAAACTCTAAATGAACTCAGAGTTAAGTGTCCTCAGCTCTGCAGTGGATTTTGTGTGAAAATCTGGCATTACTGGAATAAGAGCCTACTTTTTGGGTTTTTTGGTCTCGTGCATAAGATGAATTTGCACTCTTGCAGTCACTGTTGCAGCTAATGTGCATGCATGTACCTGAACAAGGTGAGACATCAGTTGCAATCTGGGTACAAGGACCACATGTATTTTTATTAGCTGAACTGACTGCAGTCTAGACTTTCTCTAAAATGTTGCAGGATTACACTGTAGTCTCAGTAATATTCTGAAGACCATTATAAAAAATGCCTCACTTAATTTAAAAGCATTTTATGTTAGTTATTAACCTTAAGTTCTTGGCCTAGATTACACAAAATACCTCTGTGCAGGCTGAGTTTCCTTAAATAGAATCTGTTTTAGATTGGAAAACCTTGATCTGTATTTATCTCATTTCAGTTTCAGTTCTAGCAAGATTAGACCCATGCACAAGGAGTCTCTCCAATACATATGCATAATCTCACCCCTGAGCTGCACTGCACAAATGGGGCAAAGGGAAGGAAAGGGGACTTTGTGCTTTTCGTTACTTTTGAGTGGCTTGTAAATCTCATGATCACTTGTCTACTGAGAGCTTCATAGGAAGTTGCTGAGATAGATAGTATTATTAGGGAAATAAAAGAATAGGTCTGCTGTTCATTTGCCTGAGCCTCCTCTGGGGAGAAAACCTTTCTGAGATCTAACCTAAACCTGCCCCAACTCAGGTCCAGCCATTTCCTAATTAAGCAGTAAGGTGTGAGTGACTGTAATTTCCACACTGACTGCAAGTGTCTTGGGGTGATTACTTCAAGCAACCCAGGAATTCAGCAATTGCCCTGGAATTGCCCTGCCTATTTCACTAGCAGTAAAATAAACTTTATGCTTGAAGACATAGGTAAGCTATCAGACAAGCAGATTAAACTGTGTGTGTAAGAATGAAGCCACTTCTAAGAGTAAACACTCATGTGGTGCTGTCACTCTGGTGTTAATCAGTCACTTCACTGCAGGAGACAGGGAGCTACAGCATAGCCTCAGGAGCAGTGACACTGACCACCAGGGAGTAGTGGTCAGAAAACCCCCACCAAGCTAAACGTTCTGTTCTTGTCTCCACTAACCAGCTGAAGTTAAACTTGGTTTTAAAAGGGCATTGCCCAGGCAGGCAGCTGCTATCTGGAAAAATAAATATTTTAGTCCCATGGTTGGATCAGAGATCTGCAGAGACATCAGCTTGGGGGCAGGGTGATCAAGGCCTTTTGCCATCTAATATATGTTGAAAATTCTCTTCCTGACTGCTACTGTCCTTCTTGAAAGAGTTTTTTGGTGTGTCTCTGGTTGACCACCACAGCCCTACCCTAGGATATCACTCACCTGGGCACTGCTCCTCTATTATCTAGCAATCTTTGGAGAAGTTCCCCTGTGCTTGCCTGCTGTGTTTCTCTTGACCTTTCCCAACATCTGCAGCATGAACTAGAAACAAATAGAATAACTCTTCCCATCCCCCATTGGATTCTGAAAAGCAGAGGGTGATCCATGCAGGGCTTGCTAGGGTGGGATGTTTTTAGGGGTTGGGAGGGGAGTAGTGCTTGGGGGTTTTTCTGCTGCTCAGGACTTGAGCAGCAACAAAGACATAGGAGATGCAGTTCATGACTGAGTCTCAAATAGAGGGTTCTTTCATATGGAAACATATTTTTATATTACATTTGTACAGAATTTTCGCTATTTTGATCTCCCAACATTTTTAGATTTGCACGTTGCTCAGATTTGATTTCTTTTGCAAGGTGTTATAAATATATATTTTGTGTTTGTTAATGTATTATAAATGTAAAACTAAATTTTGGTTGTCTAATAAATGTGCACTGTGGTGGTATCTAGTTTATTGTTTTGCTAACTTGAATTCATTGGTTCTTAATATGAAAAGGAAAAACTTGTCATTGTTGGGACTGTCTTGTTAGCATAAATAGATGTGTGGAGTGCATTTATTTGAAAAGTAATTAAAAATGGCTTAAGCAGGTAATGACTAAGAATACTTGATAACAAAAGTTAAAGTCCAGACTAGTTCACAGGATTCTTTTAAGATCATAATCTGAAGATTCATGAGATTTTATCTTGTTTCCCATTACTTTTGGTTATGGGTACTCATACTAAAGTGAGTTTAAGACACAGTAATTGCAGTCTGATCGCTTCAGTATGTATGAGATCTGAGGGTTAGTGCTTGGGTGTATTTAAGGACTAATTGTGGCAGAAGTATTTACAAAGAATATGAAGATAATTTTTGTTAAGATTGAGAACAGATTCAAGTGTGCAAATTTATAGACTATTACAGTGTCTAGGAGCTTTGTTTTGCCCAGGACAGCACTGAATACACATTGTCACAACTTCAGTAAACCCTCTGGAAGCATTACAAACTTTAGAGGGTGACTTTCAGCATCTCCACTTGTGAATAGCTGTGTTGATATTTTTCTTGCAAACGTTTTCCTTCATTTTTAGCTATTTTGTAAGTTTGATTGTTTTCAGTGCAAAGAGGAAGAAATGTATTTTTCTAGAAGAATGAATGTACCTGGGATTTAAGCACTACAAAAAGCATTTAATGCATATGGACTGTCCTCCTATGAAATATATTTCAGTAAAGTTGTCTGAAATGTAGTTCATTTGAGGAAAAAAAAGTCCTGAACATGCACTTATATTTACATGGAGAAAAGCCCAAACATGGTGTGAATTGAATTCTGAAATGTCTTTGTACAGGCAATAAGTATTAATTATTTAATGTAAGTTAATTTAGACATTTGGAGTAAATGTGATATCTTACGTTAAAGAACAATGTAACTCAATGTCTGGTAAGGGAGTGGAATTAGAAAATATTGGTGTATGTTTCTGAAATCCAGACTTCTGAGTCTGTAGTTGCTGGTGTTGATAATTTGTCGTGGCTGTTGAAAACCCGGACAAGAACAAGGAATAGACCTTTCTTTGTAAATGGAACTTGGCAATAAAAATGGTGTTACTAAGAAAGCTTTCTTCCCTTCCATGTTCTCTTGCTGCACTGATGCACAAGGACATCCAAAAGGAGTGAAATGCAAAATTTGCAGAACCTTGCATTTATTTAGAAGAATGTTGTGCATATGTGACTGTTGGGCATTTTCATCTTTAAGCCAGGGTAATTTGCACTGTGCATGCAGGAAAGACATAGCAGGAGAGGGAGCACAAAGAAGCCTGGAAGGGCAATGGAAAGTAGATGAGACTGAGGATTAAGAGGGACTGGGCAACATCTAAAATATCTGTGAACTACTTTGAAAGTGCCCGTCATGTGTGATTTCTCCCCCAAATATATGTTTTCACCTTCTGCCTTTTTCTCTGGTGCATGTTGCCAGTTTAGTATATGGATTAAATCCAACCAAGTTATTAGTTAGGTTCTTGTTAATTAGCCTCTACATCTAGGGGAATTCATCACAGTCAATACACATTCCTTGGGAAATGTTATTTCTCAAAATAGTCACTGCTCCAGAAGCTTTCTTACAAAGAAATTAAATTACATTGTATCATCAAATAAGCAAGCTAGGTGTCAGAGATAGGAGACAACACTGTGATTTAGTCTAAGATGCAAATATTAAATCATGGTGTATTATGGAAAATGAACTTAAATCTGTGCCTGACAGCTGAATTTTCTAAATTTTGCCGGTAATACTGCACTAAGGATGCCAATTTATGGCAAAAAAGGTCCCTTCCTTCATGTTTGAAACTGCTTTGTGGTTCTGTATCCCAATGCGTCAGAACTCTTGCAGCCTTTTGTCTTGTCATTTTTCCTGTGTCTCTGTACTAAACCTTTCTAGACTCAGACACTTGAGTTAGATTGAGCCTCTTTTAGGAATGAATTACTTAATGATCAGAGAGGGAATGAAAGCACAGCCTCCAAACCTCTTCTCATGCTGACCGGGTTGAAAGTGAACTAGACAGAAATGCAGTGCTGCATTCATGCACTCTTTTCTCAGTCCCCAGAAACATCTAAGTGCAGCAACTTGAAAAGTCCTATAGTGGGTAAATCACCATCTTTATCAGCAAGATAATTCCAGCATTGTTATAAAAAGAAAGTGAAACTCTGCCAGTACATATCATATGTCTTTGTCAAAGTGACTCTTGTCTGAGTAAAAATACAGCATTTGGAGATGAACTCTTTGTTCTTTGACAGTTAACCTTTGATTTCCGTGTCAAGGAAGGAATTCTATTGGGACTTCATGGATGCTGCTGTTGGGGCAGAAGAAGCTGCATTTCTATTCTGCCATGTTAGAGCTTGTGTGAAGACAAAAGCTGTCTTGGTACTTTCTGGTGATCTTGAGTATGTGCTGCATACAACTGGGAATGAGAGATGGCTGTTTATATGAGTGCGTTCCCTGAAAATTTTAGTGAATTTTAAACTCATATATTTAATGTCTCAAATAAGGAGAAGTAGAGGAAGTTGCAGCACCTGAAGTTACAAATGTCCAGTGGCAAAATAGGAAGAAAGGTTTCTTCAAGGCAAAATGTTCACACACTGTTAAGGCAGTTGAGATGATGGGGGAGTATGTCGGTCTGGTTGGATGGTGCTAACTTGTGTGTCTACTTGTAGCTGAAGGATTTTACCATCAGCTTATCTGCAAATATGTCTAGGTCTTAAAATTATTACTGATTTTGGATGCCAGTTCTCTAAAATGCATTTTATGGGGTGAAGTTTTTGATTAAGTGCCTTATTATTCAGACTTGAGATCTTTTGAAATAAGTTGAAAGCTCTTGCCTGTCCTCAGACACTCAACTCTACAAAGCTGGGAAATGTGCTTGTTGAGTAGAAAATACTGGTCTCAGCATTCCATTCTCACTGTCTTGTCCCCAGATAAAGGTTTATATTTCACATAGGCCACAGTTTAATTTTCCTTTTTTTTTTTTTTTGGCCTGTTTAAATGGCTGATAAAGACAGATGAATTCTTGGGCTCTGGTTCTTAGTTCCACAACATTTTTCTCAGCTTTAGTATGGAATACACATCATGGCACCGGATGGGAAAACAAGCTGTTATTTTACTACAGCAACAAATTTTCTTTTGTTTAATTGAATGAAGACATCTTTGTGTAAATTTGTCCTCATTTAGGGGTCATTTATTTGAAGCACATTTAAGCAGTTGCTTGAAAGTGCAATTGAGAAGGAAGATAGCCAGACTGGGTCACCACTACAGAGGTACTCAGAGCTGGCTCAGCCTCAGCAGCCAGAGCTGCCAGAAACAGAAAAAGGAATTTCTGAAGGAGGAGAGAGGCAGATAACCATAATGTCTTAGGAAAAAGAATTTCTAGTCTGCAGAGAGAGGTGGGGTCTGCAAAAGAGGAAAGTAATCTTGCTCCTCCTAATAGCTAATTTGAGGGACAAGAGAAAAGAAACATCATTTTCTAGTACTTTATATGAAACCTTGACCTCCATTCAGGATATCAGTTGCTTAACTGATCCCATAAAAAGCACGTCACCTGTAACAATATCAGATACAACTGTCCATGGCCACACCTGTGTTTAAGTCTTACTCTGTCTCCCCCACATTATCCTATGCAAACCCAGTTGCTGATGTGTGAGGGGCGTAGCTTAATTCCAGAGTTCTTGGGAACAAGATATGAGCAGCTTTGCTTTGCTGCTTCTCTACGGTGCAGTTCACTTGAATTTGCTTATCACAGCTTATCAGCTTCAAAGCTTTCCTGCGAAAGTGTTGTTGGTAACCACTGTCTGTTAGATAACTTGTAATTCTTACGTAGCTGCAAAAGTACTTTGGAGGGAGATAGGCTCGCTCAGCTCACTAAATTTTGGTTAAAACAGGTCTTGCAAAGCTTTTTGAGAGTTTCTGAACAGATCTGATGAGATGTTTTGTGAGGGAGCATACTTGTCAAATTTTGTCAAACTACAGATCTCTTTGAAAGACAGTCTTGGAGCTAAGCTTCCTCTGTTTTGTCTGAATCTGCAAAGAAAACCAGACCTGTTATGAGAAATCAGAGGTGCTTTTTCTCTTGCTGTGCTTAGATCAGCTCACACTTCATAGCGTGTGTTATGTTGGTATCAGCACCTATGATTTAGCTTAACAGGACATTGGACAGGTCCTTCCTGTTCCTGGGTTCACCCATTTTAAATAGATTAGTAGTGCACTTGGGAAGCCTAGTTCATGTTTGTAAAGTGCTTTAATGTTGATGTTAAGCATTAATCTTTTTAACACCTTATCATAAAGAAATGTCATTAAAAGCATCATTCCAGACTTACTTCTTGCACCAGTTAACATAGTTCCTGCTGAATACCTGTAATTTTCAAAGCAAATAATTTTTGGGTTTTTGTTTGCAGCGTATCTCTGAGCCATCTGAACAACCTCAAAATTATAAGATAACAAGCCTTTCTTGTACATTCTAGGAATGTTTGATTTAAGATTTGGTCATAATTTGCAGTGGTTCGCTGTTGTCCAGAATGATTAGTTCACAGGAATGGGTTTGTTTAAGAAGAAGTCTGCTTTCTTTTAAATGTAGGGAAAAAAAAAAAAAAAAAGGAGAAATAAATCAGTAAAATCAGTATGTTTAAAATCTTTTCAATCTTTCCTGCTTCATAGTAGTGATAAAAAGGAAATTATTAATCCTGTTAGAAATCAAATGGAATGCATGAGTAAGTCTTAGAATGTTGAAACTGTTTTAAGCATCTGTTTATATATAGGCTAGAAGAAATGTGAAAGAAATTGCTAAAAAAAGGAGGAATCTGTGAAGAGTTTGCCTTCAATTTAACCATAGCAGTATGATGTACAGACCACCTCTGTAAAAGTCTCAGGTATTACTTGCACAATTATTTGGGGGGAAAAAAAAAGCAAGAATGGCATCATTTAAGACATGACAGTAGAATGCCGAGTCACTAAAGGAACATGGGAACACTTTTCATCCGCTTCAGTGGCAGCCAGGTGTCTTATCTGAAACTGATAGGAAGTGTAATCTGAAATAATGTGGAGGAGTTGGTGTAGGTGGGTAGATGTTCTTCCCTTTTGCCATCTCTGGGTTGGGACCTGACAAATTTTCCTCCTTTGCTGTGTCAGAGGGAAGTGTTACGTGTTGGTAGTCATGAATCCTTAATTGCTTGAGAGTTGTCAGTTACAGCATTGAAAAAAGGTGTATCTGTGAGCCTAAGAACCTCCTACAAAGGCCAAATACAATCAAGAACTGTTCATCAGAACAACTGAGCAATTACACTTGGTCAGTCTCTTGAACAGAGTATCTGTCAAAGACCATAGGAAGCTTGGTTTTGGTACAATTTTTCATGTAGAGCCTGTTTGTTAGAAAAAGATGTATCAGGATCTAGCTGAGAGCAACTGGAGTGAGAATAAAAAGTCTATGCAGAAAGAAACAGATAATTCCTTCTAAAGCTTTTTTAGATATCCCAAAATGAAGAACCAGAAGTGGCCAGTAGTGTGGGTTCTATAAGGCACTACAACAATGACACCTAACCAAGACTCACTCATTAAGTATTAAACATTACCTGAGTGAATGAAGGGAATGCATCTGAGGGAAACTAGTCTGTTGATTTCTCAGTATTTTCAAGAAAACAGACACAGAAGTCACTGCAGCCTGGTGCTAGAATATACCCTTGTCTGTTGGCAGGATTTCCTCAGTTCTCTGGTTGATAATGTACCATTCATTCTGGAAACTGAAATTTCTGGGTAGTCCTGTGATTAACCTTGTTAATGTGAAACACTGAATGATGTATTCTTTTTTATTTATTTACTGACTGAGCTGGGTAACCAGAAGTTGATTCAAGAACTTCTCATTTCTCACCATGATATGTCACAGATGTCCCTGCTTGCACTGAAAATGCAATAAAAATACCAGATGTGAATTGAGTCAAACCCTGTTACAATGAGTTTACAGTGTGTAGGGATGACTTGTGTGTAGGGCAGGTGTGTGACTTGTGCAAGGCAGTGGCACTGTTCCTCTGTTAAAGATAAGGAAAGCTTATCACAGGCTGATGGCTCAGAACTGTACATGGAGTCTGTGAATGACTCAAGAACTGAACACAAAGCAACTGGCTTTACTGATGACTGGTTTGAATTTCCAGTGGCAAGAGAGATTATATGTAATATCTGATCTTAAAAGACATCTTCTAGACAAGATCTTTTTCCTAGTATGTGTGAGGAAGCTTTTCTATGTAATGGTAGTCATCAGTATAATATGATGACTAAATAGATGTTTTAAGAAAAGTAATAGGAGAAACCCAGAATGATCAGCCAGTCTGGATGAGAATCATCTGGAATATTGCCTCAGCTGTCAACAAGAATTGATAAAAGAGCAGTTTTGCATGGTTTGGTTACAGTGAACTATCTAAACCAACAAATTTTTGGAGACATTAAATGAAAAAACTCTGATTTCAAGCTTTTTGATGAGAGAAGATGGGAATGAAAAAAATTACATTTCAGATTATTTTAATGGGAATCTTTAATTCATAAGTGCATTAAGAAATTTCCATGCAAGCCTCCCTTAGCCACAATTACTAGAAATCCTGCAAGAAGTTCTCTCTTCTGCCCAAGCAAGCACAGACACAAGGTGTCTTTCAGAGTTCAGTAGGCTGCCCTTTTCCTCTGAAGAGCTATTTCGGGGGAAAGGCCACAAACAAACAGATTTAATGCTAACTGGGGATTTGCCAGTGTTAGCTCTTGTTATTCTGCTTTACCCATGGAGCTGTGATGTTTCTGAATTGCTTCTAGATTAAGGAAACAATAGGAAAGAAAACCACAGTATTTCTCAACTCTCAGAAATAAAGTTCTGCAAATCGGCAAATTTCAGACATTGCAGTGCAAATATTCCACCTTTGTCCCTGCGCCTCGGGCTTAAGTCCTGGAGCAGTTATTAATTTACCATTGGGATTTTTTGGTGTTTTGTTTTGGCTTGTTTTGTCTCATTGTAAGAAAGAGAACCTAAAAACATAATCTATCCCACCTGAAAGCAGAAAGCTGTGACATACTTCCACATGTATGAGCTGGCCCTTGTAAAGACATTCCTGTGCACTGGGGTTTAGATCTGCAGCTGTACCCAGCTTCAGTCTGCCAGGAGAGGGAAACTTGCACTTCTTCACTCAGTCCCATCTTTGTGAGAGTGAGCCAGTGTTTGGCCCATGGTGTGGAGGGTTCACTTTGGAGCAATTCCAGATCTGTGCACAGTAACATTTCTCTGTAAGATGGGGGGGGGTTTTAGGTGGTAGATCCAGTATGCTTCAGTATAGTGAACCAGAGAATCTGTAGGAAGTCTAACCTGACAGGCAAACGGGAGCAGCTGCTGTTTTCTGTTTTCTCAGCTTTCCTCCTCCATTCCAGGAGGCTTGGGAGGATGGATAGGTGTGCAATGTGAAATCCTATTCTTTACACTAAAACAGGCCGCGAAGAAAAAGAAGAAAGTGGGAGTCTCTAACTCAACCTGCTTGAGCCAAGACAGCAAACCAAAACCTGGATGTGCAAGGCATAAAATAAGTAAGAGGCTCTCAATGAACTTTGCAATCTTGGAGTAAAGTAAGCAGCTTGTTGCTCCCTGCTGCTTCCAGAATAAGTCTGGAACACGTGGCAGTGGGAGGGTGCTTGGGAGCTCTGCTCTCTGAACAGTGTGCAGCGGTTGGTTTGTAAAATGAGAGGAAATCTCTCCCTGAGTTACCACAGTGCTGAGCAGCATTGCAGCAAGGGAGAGGCACCCTGAATTGTACTACCTACCGTGCCAGGGAACCCCTGGACTTTTCTGCCACCTATTAAGCTTTGATTCTGCAGTTTCCAAGCTCTGGGGCTGACAGATAATCTTGTTTATAGCCCCGCTGATTACAGGACCTAAGTATGTAAAAAAGAGACCTTTGCTGTCTCTTTTCCTTCACTGAGGGTTTGTTGCCTGCCACAGAGCAGCATATTTGGAGTGGTCCAGCCATGCTGGAACTGCAGAACCACATTCCTGCTTTTATGGTTTGGTTACTGGCCTCCAGTGTAAGATCCAGGTGTAAGATTTTTGTGGGAACATTAATTTCAACAGTTTTATTAATAGAGAGTATTTATTTGTGTTTATATTCGTGCACTTACTTGAACAGCACTTCTATTTTTGCCTGGGGGTTGTTTGGTGCTTGCAGGAAAATCTGCACAGCTGCTTCCAGTAAAAATACTGGGGTTTTTTTAAGAAGTAAATTAATTAGGATGAGCATCAGTACATGTGTGCCTTTGGACTCAGAAATACTCACTTTGTATCTCTGCCTCCATGTTAATTCAACAAGAGCTAAAGTAGAAAGCCAAGAGAGGAAGTGGAGCATTATCTGGTGCAGATGTTTGGTACAGAACACCACTGGCCGGGTTCTGGTTCTCACTGCAGAATGGAGACCTGTGGGACTGATCC
The DNA here is from genome assembly GCA_910950805.1 of Acrocephalus scirpaceus scirpaceus. Classification (NCBI taxonomy): domain Eukaryota; kingdom Metazoa; phylum Chordata; class Aves; order Passeriformes; family Sylviidae; genus Acrocephalus; species Acrocephalus scirpaceus. The sequence continues at coordinate 6,437,820 of OU383786.1, forward strand.
AGGAGCCTGCTCTGCCTGCACAGCCACTCTGGAGTCTCCTTGGTTTCCCTTTTGCTGTTCCAGCTCTTCTAGGATGTGGTTAATTCTCCAAAGTTGCAGTGCGGCTACAGGGCAATTACTGTTTGTGTGAAACTGGAGAGAAATGGGTGGTTGAGTCTGCCTCAGATGTAATTAAGTCTGAAATGTCTCAGTGGCCGCATTAGAAACACTAATTTTAAGCTCTCTTATGGTTTAGACCATAGCCATTTGTTATATAGAGAGGCAAATGTGGTGGGGGTTTTTTTGTCCTTCAAATGATTTTCTGTGGGAACATGAAAAAACCAGAGTTCTTCAAAGCACCAAGACAGTAATACCCACTACAGACTCCTTGGCCTGCCAAAATAAATTAGTTAAGAAACCTCAAACCATTTCTTTTTAATGGAAAAAATATCTAATCATCCTTTTTAGTCCATTGGTGAAACAAGCCATGCCTGCATGCTCATCCTATGGGTGACTGTTTCACTATCTGTGGTCCAGAGATGGAATTTTAATGCCAAGTTAGTCATGCAAAAGCTTAAATTGCTTGCTCTCAGGACTGTGTCATTCAAATATTTTTTTTCCATGCAGAAAATGGTCTAAGAAATCATTTGCTCCTGCCTTTATTTTGTAAGTTTCTATGTCCTTGTTTATATTGATGCAATTCATTTGGGGTTGCAAGTGTTGCAACCAGTTTTGATTAAATGAGATGGATTTGAAAGTACAAAACTATAAAGTATAGTGGGGGGGGGGGGGAATAAAAGGTACAAGTAGCTAATGCAAAATTGTTGATTGGACTATTTTTGCCATACTCGGTCCACTAGTGAGAACAAATAACAGAAACAAATTTAGGTTAAGTAAGTGAAACTGTGTCCAGAACTAAAATACCATACTTTTTGTGTTTTGAAGGAGGACCAGAGCAGGGGGAAGTCTGAATATACGCATTCCTGGCCTTTGGACACAATTATGTGTCAAGCTTGCTGGTTCCTGGCAATGTTTGAGGGGGTCTCAGTTTGGAAGCATTCCTTGTCACACTGCAGGCAACCTTCAGGTAAAGAGACTGTTTCTGAGAAACAGAAACTGAGCTCCTCCCTTGCAGACAGGCACAGCAGAATGAAAAGTGAAACTACCACTGTTCCGTCAGGGATTTCAACAAAGATGGACTAGATCAGCAGTTATCTGAGTTGGAACTCGTATCTGGCTCAACTTTGACAGTTGGTTATTTAATTCATCCAGCTCTGGCTTCCTGTTAATGTACCAGGTAAGGACCCTGAACACAGCAATCAGCAGGTGGTGAAAAGCCTGTCTGCTGATCGGGCTCTTGCATGCCCAACACTGAAATAGGTGAGGCATTTCAAAGTTAGCTCAGTTCAAAGTTGGGGTTTTTCTTAAACCACTTAAGAAAATGTATTAAAACATATATTCCTTTTTAAAGTGGTGTTTGAATTCCCTACAAACCAGACAGAGACCTTTTATCTTAGCTGGCTTTGAACCTGGATGGGTTAGGCTGATGCAAACTTTGTCTGATGCAATTAAGTAGTCCAGTTTCCCCTGCCTTGCAGCTTTTGCATACTTTCACTTTTATATGACTCCATGTTCATTTAACACACGTTATGGAAGTAAGCCTAAGTATCATAAACAGAATTGAGTTAATAATAGTCCATCTAAAAGAAAGACAGCCCTACAAAGGTGTCTGTTAAGCCCAGGTATGTAATGGTATAAATACCTTAAAGAGATAATTGCTCAGGTGGTGGCGGCTTCTCCTTCCCTTCTCTGCCAAAACAGAAGGCAGCACTCCAAAAGAGTGAGTGGCAAGTAAAATGAATGGTAAATAAGTGAAAAGGTGTAAGGGGCACAATCAATAACAGCAAAAGTCAGGAACTGTGTCTAGAAAGCTGGCCCTGGAGTTACTAATTTCCAGAGTGTTCTGCACACCTGTGCCAGTGCTTTTCCTGTAGTTCCCCTGTGGATCTCTCGCACAGAAGAGAAGTTTAAGGAACTTCTGACAAGTCTGAGTGACAGGACAGGGTGTGGGGCTTCTTGCTTTGTTTTCCCCTAACCCTGTCTTCGCAGGGTTAACTTCCTGAATTTGGCACAGCAGAATCAAAGATTTCATGGGCAGAAGGTTTAAGGAAAGAGTGATTTTAATTGGGAACTAGATTGATTGCAAGGAAAATTATTATTTGGAGTTGTTTTTCTGGGGATTTTCCTACAATTTGCCATCAGATGATAAGTCAAATAAAAGACGTCGTCAATGTAACCTCCAGAAGCTGAGAGAAGAGCATTTTTAGCTATTGAGAGAGTTTAGATAACAAATATTTAGATAGAAAATAGGTAACAAGAATCTAGCAGACAGATATATTAATACTCGTTCAGTGTAGTCCCCTTTTTCACCAGCACAAAGCTTTTTTGGAAAATGAAACAGCAAAGCAAAGGAAGCCAACTAAAGTCTGAAGCCAGAAGAACAAATGTTGAAAACAGTTTTTTGGAAAACAACCCTCTGATATCTCTCACATCCCTGAGTTGTTCTCTGCAGCTTTCTCACTCATCATCTTACTTTAGCTGCTTGATCTTCTGTGGTCTCAATTGCACTTTCTGTTTAGCTAATGCACTTTGACATGGTTTCACAGAAAGGATTTAATCCTAAAACCAAAAAGTACTTGGAGCACGTGGGCACTGTCACACGGATACAGAGCTGCTTGGCCTGTGCCCTTGCCCAGCCCGGGGCTGTTGTGCCTGCCTGCTGGGGCACTGCTGGTACAGCACCTGCACTGGCCTCTGATGCTTTGGGGCCTTAGGCCTGCTCACAGAAACAGGGCTCTGAGTGATTGGGTGGGAGGGGGTAGGATGGAATGGAGAAGAATGGAACTTTCATTTCTCTTTGGTTTTTTGCAGGTTTGTGGGTGTGAATTGACAATGGTCTGGAGCAGAAAAAGGGAGAGGACAGTGAGGGAACTGTGGGCTTAAGGGCAAACAAGGGAGGAAGCCGAACAGCAGGATATAAAAAAGACAATGTCTTATTGATATACACCACCAGGATGTGCAGATCAGTGTTGGAAGCATCCTCCTGTATGATCAGTGTGCCCACAAAAGAGAGTAACAGGTATTTATGCATGCCCAACTCTCTTTGAGCCAACTGTCTCAGATTGTTTTCTAGTCACTGAAGACAGGCCACAGCATTCTTGGGAGAGTAACATGCATGACATGTACAACTTTCGTCACTGAAGGGAAAGGCTTAATAGCAGTGGGAATAGATAAACATATTAAATTCCCTTCTAGGAGTAGAGTTCATTCAGCTTCTTACCCAGGAAAAGTTCATTTGTGCTGTTTGCTCAGGCAGGAACCTCTGAGTGCAGAGTTTCAGCTGACCCATGTAACCAATTACATACCTTTCTCTGACAGCACTTGTACTTTATCAGCCCATTAAGTGTGGGCTTTCAGCCAGTGAAAACATTGGATATTTGGCAAAGCATTCATAATTAGTAAGTGTTGTGGCAGAATAATGGAATCTCAGGTCTCAGAAATGATCAAGTGTGTCTGTTTCCAGCCAATAATCCCATGGAGACAACGAAATGGAAAGTGAAGAATACTAGATTGAAGGAGGTAGTATGCAGTGTTTGGATTTACTGCAGAGTATCCCGAGTTTGATAGTGCCTGAAGACCTTGCAGAGAAGGATGTTCTCTGGCCCTCCCTTGCCGGTGTTTAACAGACATTGCCAAGCCATCTTGCCTGTACCGTTTGTTCCTTCCCAGTGCAGAACGATTTTGTGTTTTGACAGGAGGTGCACTTAGGGAACACATTTTCATAATCTTGAAATGGTTTGATGTTGAGGACACAGTCACATTGCTGGGAAGAGAGGCTGACAGAGGCTTGAAGTACACTTTCTGTACGTGTGGCTGTGCAGATTTCCACTCAGCCTCACCATTTATAAAGTGGGAATCTCCTTCATTTATTTTGGCTGATGATCTATGATGTTTGTAGCCAGCCATCAGCCACTTTCTGCTCTCAGGCAGGAGCACCAAGACATGGCCACTTTCTGTCAACCATGTTTTTGTTTTCCCCTCTCTTGGCATGCATTTGACAAGCATGGCTTGGCATCTTCCATGTCTTGCAGCCTGTTTCCTAAGAACTGTCTTACCAAGCTTTTGACATTTTCTGGCTAGATTTTGTCTTCCCATAGCAGAAATTCTTTCTCTCCTCACATCAGTGTCCATTTGGTATTGAGAGCCAACCTGTACAACTCAGATGAAAAGCTTCTCTGCACTTACACTGGAGAGTCTGAATATAAAGTGTTCCAGTGGTTCAATTTATTAATGCCAAATGTGTTGGCAGTGTTTGAGAATTTTTTTTTATACTTTTTCTAGAATGTTGCAAAGCACTGAGGTGAGGACTTTGTGAACTTGTTTACTAGCAAATAGTGCTCCTGTGACTGTGGTGAGAGAAATAATCTGCCTGAACTCTAACTGGAAGAAATAAAGTTCCAAAACACTTAATTTCTTCTTTCTTTGCCAGACATTTTTGTTACAGAGCCACATGAGCTTTACTGCTGGCACAAGAGAGAGGTGGGGAGGGAGGGACAGGCACAGGACCACAGCATCCGGTCTGAAATTCACTTAAACTTCCATGAAAACTTTCTCAAAGCTCACAGCATGTCCCAGCTGAAGTGCCAGGAATGTGCATTCTCTGAGGTACAGTCTTTGCTGCTGCTGCTCTCTGCTGCCTTCTTGTCTCTATAATGAAGCCTGTCATTCACTTCGTGGCTCCTTCATCTATGTCCAGTTTAAAGGAAGCCCTTCAGAAGCATGATTTAGTCCTTGTCAGGACTTGGTATGTGCAGCAGTACTGTTGGCTGTAGCTTCCTTTTGGTTTTATCTATTATACAAATATTTGCATAGAAAGGAACAGGATTAGTTCTGTTCTTAGTCTGAAGTGCTGAGTGATAGGTGCTGAGGAGATCTGTGGGATTTGCACCGAGGGATCAAAACTGTACTTGAAGGCAGTCCTTAATGGCATGATGACAGTATCCTTTCCCTTTAAAACAAGGGCTCAGAACATATGAAACAAATTTCTTCTAAATGCCTAGAAGGGGGACTGAGAAAAGCAAAACATCTTGGTTTTGAATCACTGTATCCAGCATGAGAGCCAGCAGAGTCTATATTTTTCTGCTCTTTTTGGTTTGTTTCCTTCTTTGGAGCATGAGGGATGGTCTTGAGGAGGGAAGACACTGGCTCAGTAGATACAGGGCTTGTGGTCAGGGGCTCCGTTCCAAGTGCAAAAATCATCTCTTCTCAAATGCTCATTTCTGCACTAACATAAATACATAACTGGGCTGTGCAGCTGTGCATTCAGGCTTTTCTCTCTGCATTCTGAGCAGAGTCTGCAGTGCACTGAGACACTGATCAGGGTCTCTGGGTGTGTCGGCCACAGAGTATAGGCCCAGAGCATTTGAAGTGTGCTGAGTTACAGAGCACCTCTATGCCATGCTGCCAGTATATGAGCACTGGAGATGTCTGGCAGGTCATAACAAGCATTTTGCAGAACTAAATGCAGGAGTACACTACGGGCATATCAGTAATGCATGTGCTATTGATTAGAGGCCAAGCTTTTACCACTGTGCCCATAAATTGCATTTAGTCCTCTTGTTGTTCCAAATGGGGTGAAGCTCTTCCCCCGATGAGTACTTGGCCCAGTCCTAAGTGTTAGAGCAACTTTCTACAGAGCAAACTCCTACAGAGTTGTGATCTATAGTGCTCTTTTGTTTCCAGGACTCGTGGCAGACTGGCATTGGCACATGCAGTGGGAAGGCAGTGTTGGACAAGAATGAACTGCAGGACTTCTTAGCAGAGTAATTTCAGTACTGGCCCTTGGGCAGCCTTGGTACAAACCACATCCATGGAAATTTGCCAGGCTGGCTTTGCTGCAGCTGAACTGATCTCAGCGTTGGAGGCTTTTTTGTCCAGCCCTCTTTTCTCCCTCAGCACCAAGCAAGGCTGCTTCTATGCAGAAGTTTTTTCCCAAAACCGAGGGGAGGTTTGTTTTTCTAAGTGTTTTCTTCCTTACCCACTGATTAAGTTAAGGTGTACCTTTGTGCCACCACTGAAGTGTCTTGGAGCAGCTTTGGGATGGAAAACCATGTGAGCTCTTTTGCAGCTACTCAGAGGTGTGACAGTATTCTAGTAAATGCCTCAGGCTGTGTTAGACCCTGAGATAAGGTAGATCAGTGGAGTCAGATAACATTTTATGAGACTGTTCCGCTTTCAGGTTCTTGGATTTATTGCTTTTCCCCATGCATACACTGCATCGGGGAAATTGAAATATAACTTTTATTCTCCAGTTTTGAAACAGAAGTAGTAATCTTAAATTTTTCAGTTTAGTTTAAAAAAATAAAAACTTGCTTTCCTGAAATATAAAGATGGACCTCTTCTGAGTTCAGCATGCACATTGTATTTCTTTTTTATCATTTAAAGTTTAGAAATATCTACTGCAGTGACATTTGCCAACTGGCTCAGAATTAAAACAAACTTTTGTAGCCTTCTATTTCCCAGTAGGAAATTTCTGACTAAACCCTGCTTAGTCTAAGGCCCGTCTCCCACTCTTCTGAAAGGTATAGCCTCATTCAGTCTCCTTGAGGGAGTGGATGGAAATCCTGATGTCTTCATTGCCATGGGAGAAGGCAGATGGAGAACAGAGAGACAGAAGCAGAAACAACTTCATTAAGAGGAAGCAGTAGATAACCTTTGACATAAACAAGGACACACAAATTACCTGATAGGATATGGGGCAAAGGCGTGTTTGAATAGGGACAACCTTGTGGACAATGGCTGATGTAGAATGGATCACAGGAGAACAAGTGCTCCAGAGAAATAAATCCAGTGGTGCCTAACTAAAACTGGTGCCTAAACACTCTCCCCCACTACACTGACAGCACTAGCAATAATTCAGAACTCTGTTATAATCCCACCCATAGAACCAGATCCAAAGCCAGCATGCTGTCTGGAGAGCATTTAAGTCTTTGGCAATAAACTCAAAAGTGATCTCTGGAGTTAAGAGAATGTTTGTTCAGAGCCCAAAAATTGCTCAGCAGAATCACACATTTGTGAGCACAGTTTTGAATTTAGGAACACAAAATATGCCATAATCTTGCTTCATAACCTTATATTTCTTATCCAGCTTGCTGTGAGGAGGGTGTTCTTTCATAAATGTCTTATGAAAATGAAAACCTCATCCTATAAAAGAAAAACATGGACATAAATTATGTAAGAAGTCAGATTTATCAAGTATAAGCTAGGAAAGAGCTTATATATGTGAATTATATACTGAGATGAAGTAAGATAATATTACTACCCATCTCCATGCTTTTTTCCTTCTCAGTTTTAACATCTTTTGGAACAAGATTAAATAAATATCTGTATAACATAACTGAAGGACAGCAGGGAAGTAGCTGAAGAACTTAACCTTATACTGTAACAGACTATCAACAGCAAGCAGGAAAGGTAATCATGAATTTCCTGTGTATTCAGGTATTTTTTTCCTCTCCATGAATTTTTTGTTACCCCTGGTAAAGTGAGGAACTACAGAATGAGGCAGTCTTTTAAAACTGTACAATTCTTCTGACAGTGATGCATTAGTATTAATGTAGGAACTATTTTACCAGAAGTACAGATCATGGGGAGGGAGGGATACATGCTACATTATTCCCTCACAGAAAAGAAAAATCAATCCATTCTCATAAATAATATACAAAATTCTCAGGAAGATCTAAATTGAATACACTTAAGATGTCACCAGGGTTCCAAGCCTCACTGGCCAAAGAGCTGGCTGGGGAAGAGCTTTATTCAGTTCAATTATTAGCAAAATCTGGGTGGACCTGATCACCCCCACTGTCCATCACAGCCTCTGGAGAGAGGACAGCTCCTTTCCCTGGATAACTGAACAATCAGTTCATTGCTGCAGTAAAACATTGGCAGGGGCCAGGGGGGCTGCTCCTACCTCCAGGAGATTAAGCAGCACAGCCAGGAGCATAGACTCTAGTGGTAGATTTTATACCTTTTATATCATTGATACCTTCAACTGAAACAATGCTGGACTTGTGTAAATGCAGGAATTGGCTGGTTTAATTCAAGAGTTGACATTGTCATTTACTTAACCCTTAAAGAAGTTTAATGTGCCAGGAGCTGTAGTATTCAAAGTAAAAATTATATCAGGTCTTGTTTACTGGGGTTTGGAGTTTTTACCTTGCAAATCCAATGTTAATTCCTGGATTTTATATCTGCCTTTCTACTTTTCCTCTATATTTGCAGAGCAAGATAACTGAGCTACAGATTGTTATGAAAAGGCCATATTCAATGACAATATTTAATTGTTTTCTGGTCAACTGGCTAATTAAAGAGTTCAGAACATTCAGATGGCAAAATGTTGACATTTTGATTCTCCTGGATTTCAGTGCCCTTGTCAGAAATTTCACTGATTGCTCCATAGCCTTGTTTCTGATGTTTGCTTTTAGCTTGCCTTCTAATGTTGTAAAAACCTAGGAGTTTAAGGCCAGCAATATAGAGCAAGTCAGTACATCACAGGCTTTCCATCACTTGTAATTAGTTTAATGTTTCCACTGATTCTATGACTAATGGCCTGCGATGGCAAACTAGGAGCACGTGGGCTCCCTGTGGCTCTGTGAGTTCAGGATGGAACCTCCTTTTAGCACTATCTTGTTTGATGGTTTGGTTATTCATGATTGCTGATCTAAGTTTGTTGCTATTGGTGCTGGTCCATGAGTGGTTAATCTATTGTTTGTGAGCAGAAGTTGTAACCCAGCCAGAGTGATGGGTCATTAACTTTTCAGGGCTAATTAAGAAAGAGATGGGGCCCTTTGCCTTTTGGGTGATGGGGAGAGCAGCTCAGCCATTAAGAGCAGACCTTACACAACTGCATCTTTCTGTGACTTTGTCCTGCATTTCTGAGCTCCTCCTCAGGTCTTGTATAAATTCCTACACAGATGTACTTTTAACTCCTTTCCTGTCAATACGTAGTGGCCAAGCCTCTACCTCCTTTTATTTCGCCTGCTCACAGGGCAGGAAGCAGCACATCCTGTGGCTGGTCAAAAGCTAAGTAGCTGCTGGTTCTTGCCTCCCAAGTAGGAGATGGGTCATCCCAGACAAATCTAAGTGGAGCTGTTTGTACTTTTTCCTCGAGATTAGATGAGCAGAGAAAACGAAAGTAGTTTCCCCTCTCTTCTCAACTGTGCATGTGCATATTCAGAGGGCTGCAGAGAGTGGGTAACTCTGGTGTTATAATGTTTGCAGCAAACTAGATTAGAATCAACCAATCCATTAAAGCCTTCATGGCAGGAATAGGAGGCAGAAGAGTCACATTAACATGAACTGTATTTACTCAAAAAATCAAGAGGAAAAACCAGTGTGCTTTGAGAAAATTCTGCTATGTGCATCAGCAGCTGCTGAATTTAAAGCAAGGGAGCTGTTCCACTGAAATTTCCTGGCTGTCCCATGGAACCATAATTCTGTCTCTACTGTATTTCTACTCCAGCTATTTTTCTCTCCTAGTCATTCTTTCTAAAGTAAGCTAACACTTCCCTCTCAGTCCCCTCCCAAAAAAAAACAAAAGCAAACAAATCCTCCATCATTTTCTAGAAGCAAGTACGCTGCAGGTGGTTTAAATACTAAGTGTCCTTCTATTTAGAAATTAAAGCCTTTTCCTTATCTCTGGGCTGACAGATCTTTTACTAATGGACACTTTTTCCTATAATAGAAAGTTTTTTAAACTATTCAAAAAGACTTTGGCAAACATTTCTCTGTCAGGCAGTAATTGAATAAAGTCTCAAGATGCTTGATGCTGCCCCTCCCTTTTCTTCTGAGGTTTTGTATGCATTGCTTTTTGCCTATAAATAACACAAAGATATCTGAAAATGGAAACCTCTTTTGAGAGGAGATATTGTCATCTGGCTGCTACCCAGTAGGGCCCTATTGGCTCTAAGTCTGTGCTGAGCTTCCCTAAGAAAAAGTCTAATGTTAGTTTAGGCAAAAAACCAAACCAACAAAGCAACAAAAAACCCACTCAAAACCTCACTGTATTGTTTGCTGTTTAAAGGGAAAGGAACTGAGAATTGTTTATCTCCCTGTATAAGCAGGCATGGACAAACTTTAATGCTGCAGTAAAAACCATTTCTCAATTCCTTTTATCCACTGCAAAGCTGAGGATGGTCCTTTCTGGCAGGTACCTGAGAGCCAAGCACCAGCAGCTGGAGCACAAAGAGCAGTGCCAGGTTTTTGTCTGTGCAGGCAGCTCCAAGTGCTGGGACTAAGAACTCTGTGCATCTGCAGAGCCTGAGCCTACCTCTGCCTTGGCTCAGTGCTTCAGCTGTACCACCACACGCAGAATGAGGAACCCAGTAAGCCAGAGAGTTTTGTGATGTTTGCCTATGGGATATGTCAGGCATGCCATTGTAACTGTGCTCAAAAATAATACAGCAGAAAACTCGTGTGCCTGTGTGCAAACCACAGAACATAAATGAGTGTGTGTTGATATCATGGTTGAAAACTTAGCTGGTCAGCTCACTGCCACTAGTTATTTTTACTTGCCCATGACTAGGAACTGAAATTGTGCAACAGTCTGTTCTGGCCAGCTAGGCATCCAAAAAACAATGCCGACTTCCCACATCTTGTCCTGTTGATTTCTTAGTTGCATCCATGCTATTTTTCTAAACCAGACTGATGTGGTTAGTATTACTTCATCACATATTAGGATGTGATATTAAGGTCGTAAAAATGGTGTTTTTAAAGACCCTTGAGTTCAGAAACTCCAAATTAGACTGAAATGGTCACAATAACTTCATGTAAATGGCCTCCCTACACCTTAAAATGTTAAAAGATGAAGTACCAAAGTTAATTACATCTTTATCAGATGGGGTTTTTTCCTCTCCTCTGTCTAGATATAATTCAATGGTATTAGCACTCAAACAGCCATAGTTTATATGTAAGTTATTGAATTTGACACCTTCTCTGACCTCTCCTTAATACATAGAAGCTTATCTTGGATTTTCAGTTACATATTACCATAGATATTCAAAACTGGTTTTTCTGTTGTTATTTTGGAAAATGTGCAAGGACCAAATAGTGCAAATCTACTCTCCATTTTAGACAGGATTCCAGCCTGAAAGTAACTTTGTTTGTAGTTTGGATATAGCCAAATTTTTCTTGTAAATTTAGATAATTGGTTCTGTGCTTCTGGAAACAAAAGGAAACAAACTTGGAATTAAATGCTAAACATTAAGTTGATAGTTAGGCTTTAATCAGATTTGAGCATAGTCAAACAGCAGTCCTTGTTAGAACTTTAACCCCTTCTTCTCTGCCTCATATTAAACTTCAGAAATCTGAAGCACAAATAACATGAAGCATGCACATGAAAATCAAGTCAATGTATCCATATGATGATTATAGCCCAGTACTTTCAAAACCATAATGAGCTCTGTAAAGCTAATTTCCAGATGCCCCCTCCTATAGCTATCCAGAGCTCTATGAGCTGCTGCCTCCTTTCTCCCAGCTATATCAGCTTTGATCAGTTCGTACTTTGCCTATATCTTGAACACAGCAGGAAGATGTACCCCAGGTCCTCTTACAGTGTATTTCCCTAAGGCACTTCTGGTTTGCAGCAGGAGCAGAGGAGAAGGTTCAGAAGTCAGGTGACCTGGAAGAAGGAAATAATAGACTGTGATGAGAATTATGTGGAGAAAGGTAGACTAATCCTCATACCCACAAGGTAAAGCCATTTTAGGAGATGGCTTGGGCTGTCACAGAGGTTTTCATTATTTCAAAATTGAGTCATTGCTGCTGCTTCCCCTTTTCTGGTTAATATCACCGAATTTCCTAGGAAATGTTTCACAAAGAAGGACTGGTTTCTGTTTCTGCTCGTTGTTTTCCTTCAATGAAATAAGCAGTTAATGAATTGCTCAACTGAAGCATTTGGAACCACGGAAGTAATATCTGATTCATCAGAAGGTGAAATTTGCTTTTCTTAATTGCTGTTACGCAATAAAATGTGACTGTTAAAGTCTTTGTAACCAAATCCTTCTCCATGATAAGCAAATATGGGAAGGCCAGGGAATTGTTGGAAGTTTAGACTGTCTTTTCCTGGAATGATAAGGAAATAGATTTCTTGTTAAAGCTGGTACAGCTCAGGGTTTTGTAATGGTTCATGACATGGTAAGGACAGTGCTGAGACATAACCACAGAACGGGTCAGCTTGGTAGGGACCATCGTGGCTCATCTGGTCCCACTTCCCCCCCTCAGGCAGGGTCATTCCAGAGCACACAGCACAGGATTGTGTCCAGACTGTTCTGGAATATCTTCAGCAAGGGAGACTGCACAGCCTCTCTGGACAATCTGTCCCAGTGCTCACGGGGAAGAAGTTCTTCCTCGTGTTCAGGTGGAATTTCCTGGGTATCAGTCCCTGCCCGTTCCTCCTGTCCCATTGCTGGGCCCCAGGGAGCAGAGCCCGGTCCCTGCTCACACATCAGACATGGATGGTGTCCCCTCTCAGACATCTCCTCTGGAGGCTGAACAGCCCCAGCTCCCTCAGCCTTTCCTCACAAGAGAGATGCTCCAGTCTCCTCATCCTCTTTGTCACCCTCTGCTCCAGGAGCTCCGTGTCCCTTTTGTCCTGAGGAGCTCAGAACTGGACCCAGCACTCCAGATGTGCCCCAGCAGGGCTGAGCAGAGGGATAGGATCCCTACCTGACCTGCTGGCAATGCTCTTCCTAATGCACCTCAAGATCCCAAGGCTGAGCTCAGTGTAAGCATTGTGCCTAGAGGAGGAGAAGAGTTCCTGTTCTTCACAAAACAAACGGAAGTGCTCTGGGTATGTTACAGTCTCCTTCAGGATCCTCCTGGCTCTGACAACCTTCTGTTTGTCATGGCACGATCTTCCTCCCACTGTGTGAGCATTCCTTGGGCTCCCACAGCCCTTTAGCAGCCAAACAAATGCTCATGAGCTGTAATTGCACTTCCGAGAAAAGAAAGAATGAATTTTGAGGCAAGGACCAATTTTTTCTGTTTTTTCTTTTCTTCCCCTGCTTATTTTGGATATTGGAAGTAAGCCAGCAGAAATCACAGAAAATAATGCAAAGGATGTTTCTCAAATTGTTTTTCGGGAAGAAGCTGTGCCAGAATTCAACAGGAGTTACTTCCCTAAGTGGGAGCTCTGGTATCTTGATAAAGGAATCAGTACAAACTGTGCAATTCACACTAAGCCAAGATATCTGGGAAGTTACCTGTGCTGGCCACGAGGCTTCCCCACCCAGCTGAGAGCCCATGCTGTGTTCTGCACCCTGCTCAGTAAATTAGTGCTGCTTCTCTACCACCCAGCAGCTTGATATCCTCAGGCTGTTATCTCTTATGCTACAGCTGATTCATTCATTTGACCCCAAACCATTCAGTCCACAGCCATACTCCGCAGTTAGTCCTTTATTAAGTCATTGACTCAAAAACAGGAGAGTGTCCAGACAATTCCAAAGAGCCCTTGTGCCATTGTTAATAGAGTGCTGATCGTGCAGCACTTCAGTCAGAAAGTGTTCTAAGGAGACAAGGGGATGCTGCATCCTTAGCCAGCTGCTGCCTCACATCTTGCTGCTTCCACACAGCAGCTGTAAGGGATCCCTGCATTCCCAATGACCTACTTTTGTTGCAGAGGTGTTTCCCTGATGAAGAAATTAGCAGATGGATGAAATTCCCCTGGAAACTAGTAAAGTGTGTTTTCCAAACATTCATGGATATCTATAAGGTTCTCTATGTACATCTTTTTGGGTTCTCAGCCTTGACAGTACCCATAAGTATTTTAACTTAAGTTCATTATAAAGGTAATTGCATTCTTCGGCTCTCTAAGCTTTTGTTGAGAGTACAGCAGTTTTCTAAGAAGCTTGATAGAAACTTTGGCACCACCATACATAAAATCAAGATATAAAACACTTTGTGGTATGATATGGGTGTATGTTAACACACACATGCATCTGCTCTGCTGGAATTGTGTCTGCAGGCATTACCATCCTGCTTAAATATTCCCCAGATCAGGTTGCTTACAGGTGCTTTTTTTGCAATTAGCAGGGTTATGTCATATTTACTCTGGTGAGTTGCAGAGCAGGATACACTCCCAGGCAGCCTGCCCTGAGTGCTACAGAACAGAATGGAGAAACAGACTGGGTATGATGCAGATCTTAGGATCCAAAGCTAAAATTCTGCACCAAGCCAAATCAGGGAGACAAAATGCTGTGGGGCAGGTTAAAATAAAAAGGGGGGGCGAGGGGGAAGGGGGAGGGAGTCGTCATAAGACAGACAAACTGTTGCTTAAAATGACTGTGTGGAACCACCCCCAGAATGCAGGGTGCCCAGAAATATCACAATGAAAGTGGCAGATGATTCATCATTACCAAAACAAGTCCAAAACTTTGACTAATAACTATCATACAAAAATATTTGGGATCTGTCACTGCTGGAAGCATTTGTTGTATGCCAGTTATCTGGGAAATCAAAGCAGTCCATGATGAATTGGTTCCTTATATTATCTCTGTCTCTGGTAAGAGAGAACTGCCCAGAGCAAGTCTGGAGGTGTACAACACCCTCAGTACTTTCCGTTAAATCCACCTTTACTGACTTTCTCAGAGTAACTTATTCTCAGGCAAACTCTTTTCATTCTTAGCATCTTTCTTACTTCTTTATACTTCATCATATCACTGAAAAGAGTCCTCATCCTCTGGGAAGAGGAAATTTCACTGAAATTCGGACATCTTCATGACATAGTAGTGTATAGCAGATTGAGAGGTGTCATGTCCTACCGCTTCAGCCTCTGTGTTTTATGTAACATATTGCACTAAAAGTGGTGTCAGACCCAACTCACCAGGGTTTTTTATGTCTCCTGAGTGCCTGCTGGATGCTGCCATCCTGTTAAATCCTGTTGCCTTCATCTGTTTAATTCTGCTTTCATCCGGTTCACAATAGAAGTCACAGGACACAGTGCCAAAAAGGATTGTGGTCTATAAAGGAAACAAAAGAGATTTTTATGCCTTTATCTTCAAATTGAGGAAACTAATACTCAAATTGTTCTGTGATTTTCTTTGGAAATCACAGAACCCTGGCTGGCTTTCCTGCAGGAGGCAGCATTTTTCTCCTCCCAATGCTGCAACAGGAGACAGATTTTGTGTCCTTGGCTTTTCTGCATTAGCAATCAGTGATGCCCTTTGCCTGCCACCTGCATGGCCACATTACTCTCCTTCACCCTGGTGTCCTCATGTTCCACTTTGCCCACTGCTTGCTCATGGCATCAGAGAGCATCTGCCTCAGTCAAATATTAGTAAGATGGCCACATTTCTGTTAAAACTCTTGTAGGTTTTTAAGAACAGTTTGAAGGGACCATAGAAAATTATGATTACTCTTTAAAATTAGACTGAATTACAAAAATGCTTTTCATTTACTGGTATGGTGCAGCATCAGTGCAGCCAACACAGCCATGCAGGGCTGTAAGGACAGAGCATTGCACAGCCATGGGAACATCTCCTTGTGTTGAGTTGCATCACACAAAGCAAGAATTTTATAAGGCTTCTTGGTTTGCTTTATAGCAGCTCAAATGTGAAACCTGAAACATTTAATTTTTCTGAAGGAGAGGTTTAGAAGTCAATGAGGAACTTTTTTTAAACATCCTACACCCAAAACTTGCTAAGTTCTCTGCATCTAAACAGAGGTTATACAGGAAAGTGTGAAGATGTCGGGAGGAGCTTGGGATTACTAGAGAATTGGTACTAAGGAGTTTACTCCAATGCTGAAAAGAGATACATTAGGTAAAAACCTAAAATACTTACTTGGATTTTATTGGTATTTTATGGCACCTTTTCAGTACATTTAGTTATATCTCAGTGACAAGTGGTTTATTGTGATATGTGTAGGATGAGCCATGATGTCTATGTTGGTGTCAAAAGTTGCTGATGGCCAATGACTGAGCCTTCTGCTTCCAGAAACAAGGGATATGTGACAGCTTAATTGAGAAATTAAACAGGGTAGTTTAGTAAGAAGGGAAATCCTGGAAACAGTGCCCAGAAGCTCTGACCAAAAAGGCTGAACCAAGGACAAATCTGGGGCTTTAATAATGTTTTCCTACTGATTAGTACAGAAAAGGTCCCTAAGGAACAAAAGTCTGATGATTTATTCAGTTACTGACTAGCCTGCCGTGTCTTTGGTTTGCAATGTACCAGTAGCTTGTGAGGTAGTGAGACTTAATCCCTCCCTACTGCCCTCCTTGCAGCAGAAAGAAAGAAGCCAGCAATGTCAGTCATGTGTGAGACACTGCGGAGCACAGGTTAAAGAAAGATTGCACAGCAAGTCCTTTGATTCTTGTGCTGCTTCTCTCAAAATGTAGCTGCAGAGCAAGGTCAGAGCAAAAGACAACTTCATCTGAAGAAAGCAGCTGTGTGAGAGCTGCAGGCCCCTCTCCTGTTTTGTGACAGGGCCAGCACTGACTCAGCCACTCCCTTGGGAGCTGGGAATGTTTGCAAGAAGTGTGAGGAGCCAGTGCTTAGCCCCGCTGCTCCCATCTGGGAACCTCATCCAAACACAGATGTTGGAGCTATATTGATTTTCCAGGCCAGCCAGTTAGATTTATTTCTGCCCTGATCTGCTTCAGTTTACTGGAGTCATTCAAGGACAAGACTGCCAGCAGCATACCTGGCAGAGCAGAACCTCAGGTTTGAGGATGGGGAAATACAGAGGTGTGGGAAGAAGGGAAGGTTGGGATGGAGCCTTTTTCCTTCACGTTGAGGCTGAAAGTGACCCCTTTCCCAGACACAGTGAATCAAGGGTTTCCAGGATTACTGAGGTCTCACTTCCTCCACACTTGACAAGTTAGGGTTTTCTTGTGAGGAGTGTACACATAACGCTGTGAATCATTTTTCTTCATCTTACTATTGTGCTCTTATGGATCTCCCACTCTAACAACATACTCTCTGCTTTTCTCACTGGCTCAAGGCTTTGACCCCTATTGGCACATCTTCTGAGCAAGGAAAGCACAGGCCTCCACTGCCAGTCACAATTCCTGCCCAAGTGCTGTGTCTGGGGCAGGCACAGGATGGTCCTGCTTTCCCTGTGATTTAGCTGCAGTCTGCAAGGAATGGTTGCTTTGTGGCAGATGCAGAAAAGACTGAAAACTCCCTTCTCCTACTTCAAATTAAAAATCTGGCTCCATATTTTTTTTTTTTATGAATCCAAGCCCAACAAATGAAGAATTCTAACCAAGAGGCTGATTATACTCAGTGACCACAAATAACAGTAGGAACAATACACTTGTGGTCCTCTGTGATACTCAGTCCCAAAAGACTGTGGGCCTCTTCCTTATTTTTAACAAGCACATTTATGTGCTCCAAACCTCATCCACAGGAATGAAAACAGCATCAGCTTAAATTCAGGTGATGTGAGCATGAATTACCTTGTCTAAAATAAAAAAATTGTTTAGATTTCAAAGCATGTTTTACCAGTTGGCTAAAGAAATCTCTCTTGCAGGGGAGAGATGAGGCTTCATCATTCCCCACCCCCCAACAGAGGCACAGATCTCCTGTCATGTGAATGAAACAGGCTTGATGCTCTGATGATAGAGACCCCAGCTTTTCCAGGATTTTTCTCTTGTGTGAGAGGGGACTTTCAAAACAGCTGTCTTTGCAAGGATATGTTATGTCATGAGCAAGGAGAAGAATTTGGTGTTTGTCCAGGCATAACAATGACTTGGCATGGGCTCAGTTCTGCTCAGCAGCTTCTTGTGGGGCCAGCCTATAAACTCAGAAGCAAAATATCTAATCAGCTGGTCCAATTGCTGTAGGGTGGTTTCTTTTTTAAAACTGCCATCATGTTGGAACATGTGGTTTATCTTCTAACGAAATAACATCCCCACCCTTAATTTGTGATTTAAGGACACAAAGACTGTGATGAGCCTTTTATAAATAACATTCATAAAATCATTTACATATGTCGTAACTGTGTTGAAGGTGGCCAAGGCTTTGCCCTTCTCTGGAGAGAAAAGGCATGAGATAGGTTTAGAGTGTGTGTGTGTGTTGTCACACCATAAGAGTGTTGATTTGTGGTACATTTTTTGCATCCCAGTCACCTGAACAGCTGTTGGAACAGCTACAAAGCTCCATCAGATGAGTGCATGCATAGCAGTTTCAAGGGCTGCCTGTGCAGCACTCTTTCCACTTATTTCCTTTCTCAATTAAATTAAAAAAAAAAAAAAAAAAGTAGGAATTATGAGATAACTGACATTGTAAACACGAAATGAGCAATATTGTGAAATCAGGAGTGTCCCGGGATGCAGAGAGCAGGATACACACAGGAAACAAGCTTGGAAATGAACAGGAGGTTTACAAATGACATCTCTCTGTCTTGCTTAAGCCTGCCTGTGCACATGATCAGTGAAGGTAAAGTGTGACTGAGCAGCGCTTCCAGCTAATTACTGCAGGGCATCCCCTGGCAGTGCCAGCAGCAGGAGGCCCCTCAGTCACTCATGCTATGTTCTGCTGGCTGTGTTCCAGCAGCGTGCAGGGAAGAGTTCCTTGCAGAGCTCTAAGAGCTGTGCTGGTGTCTCAGTGAGGCTGTGTGTGTGTGTCCCACTCAGGGTGGCCTATTTCCAGGCCTGCTCCTGGTGCCCAGTGTCCTCATAGCTGATGCACCACGGAGACCTCGAGTTGCAGGAAAAGGGAAATGCATTTGGCATTCCGGGCGCCAGTTTTAGTCCCTGTACAAACAAAATATTCTTCCCGCCTTCCCGAAATACAAAGATTAGTGGCTGAGGACCAGTCTGGTTATCATTAGGCCAGGAGCTGATCAGGTCGCCTGAAGGGATGTTTGTGTGTTCCAGGTGTACCTGTTAATGGCTTTCCAAGGAAAACAAGGGATCATCAGTCTCTGGAGGGGCCACCTAAGGAGTGGGTCATTGACACATTCTTGCCATGAGCTCAGAGAACTATAGAAGTGAGATGAGTGTTAGTTTCCCCGGAAGGGAAATTAAAATTCCTGTTAATCACATGTTCTAACACAAAAACTGAAGTACACCACATGCCTCTCCTACCCATTCTTCATTTCAGTCCATTGTTTTTCAGAGGCCAGGTTTTCCTAAGACGACTGCTTCTTCGCTTTGTTCTTCAATTGGATTGATTCTTTGTTTTGTTCTTGGAAATGGCCTCACTTTTCCTATTCCCATATATCTTTTTTACGTCTTTCTCTTTTCATTCTCAAAGAGTGCAGCTGAAAGAGCTGGCATCACTACACAGTGCCTGCCTCTGGGATGCAGGATGGAGATGGTATCCCCTCCCTGGCACACAGCATAAATGTGTACCCTAAGCTCTCTTTGGAGTCACTGGAGAGAAATGAGCATTTTGAGGGTAGAAATGCCCTGAAGTGTGCTAGATTATGCTTTAGGTTGAGATGAAACACGCCTAGATTCTTTAGTGTCCAAATCAATCAGAGACATGATTACATTTAATTACTTTTATGTTTAACCCCACTCTTTGAGTCAGCTAGTGACATAGTGAATGACTTGGGCAAGTCACCAACCTGTAAATGGAATACTAATGTGATTTTACTGAAGGCTGTAACTTGGTTAAGTCTTATTTTGGCTACAGAAGGGTTTGGCTTTGTGCAGTGCTGTTATCCTATATTACTTTTGCCTTTTTTAACCTTTGGACTCTTTTGCAATAGGAAGTTGTGTCATTTCTGTAATTGGCAAGGGCTGGTCCAACATCTGCAGGCTCAGAGCTGGAGTTTGAGACCCCTCTCTTACAGGCCAGGGCTCCTTTGTCCAGAGAGCAGCTAACCCCTCTCTTTCCAGAGCAGTGCTGATGTTTTGGGGAAGAGAGCAACAGAGGATGTTGAACACTGTCCTGTTAGTTAAGGAGCAGTTTCTTTTCCTGGCTACATGATGGCATTAGAAAGGTTCGCTGCATCAAAACAACCCTCCAGCCTGTGACAGATGGAGACAGCAAAAGGCCAGGGTCTGCCCCTCTGTTCTTGTTTCCTTGAGGGAAGGTGGGGATAGGACAGCAGGAAGCATCAGCAGGTCACAGAGCACCTGAACTCAGACAAGGCACAAGGCATGGGTGAAGAGCTGAGCAGAAGGCTCAGCAGAAAATGTGCCTGATGCAGTGGCTTTGGCAGCATTACCAGCTCTCTCAGTTTCATTATAGATTCATTATATTTAGTGATATAAAATTCTCAGTCTGTTTTCAAAAGCAAACAAATTCCCCAAACAAAACCAAGCTTTTGTCAAGGAGAAAAAACTGGCAAGTATAAACCATAAAATTCAAACCTCCAGACCAAAAAAAATTGTTGGCCAGCAGGATCCAAAGTTAATTGTGAAGTTGCACAATTTTACCCAATCCTATCAATTTCTAGGGTGCAATTCACAGATGTTGAGCATCCCCAAGCCTCCTCCATTTTCTGTAGCATTGGGACACACCAAAGTTGTCCCATGATATTTTCTGTCTTACTCCCTGCTGTATCCCATTTTTAATTGCATCTCAAATCTGAGGTCACCAGATGCAACTATGCTTGCTTTTGCACAATTATTGAAGTGCACATCAGTACAACTGAAACCCTTCTGCTATTTTCATCTATGCTTTTTACCCAACAACATTAATATTCTTCATTTTTGTATCCCATAGCTTTACTGAATTGTTTTGCCATGCAGTTCTCTGCTAGGTTTGCTTCTACAATACATTATTTCCTCACAGGAACATCTTGGCTTAAAAAGGGGAGGACAATTTGTCCTTCATCCTTTGCAAGTTGGGTTCACAGACTCTGTAGGTTGAGCTGCTGGTCGTGTCCTTGAAAAAAGCCCCTGCATGTTCAGTTCCATGTATGACAGATGAAAGAACAGGATATCCGGTTATTAGTTTTCTTAAACACTTCTGGCTTTTGGTACAGGATGTACCCAAGGGAACGACCTTGCTCAGTCATCATTATGGTGACAGCTTCCTCCATCTGTGCCCTCTGTGAAGGCATCTGCAGGCACTCCATGTTCTTTCACTTCTCCCCAAAAGGCAAGAGAGATGTTCAGTTTGATGCCCACAGTAGGTGCTGTGCTGTTTTAGCAAGGTGCTATCTAGCTCTCGTATGTTGGACCACAAGCATGAAAGTGGCCTTCACCTGTCAGAGGATCAACATTTAAATAAGACAGGATGGTTCTGATGTTGTGCAGTACTGTGGGATAGCACTTCTCAGCTTGTCAGTTAGATGTGCAGTACCTTTGACCCTGGTTACCCTCAAGATTTATAACTTTCAAAGTGTGCTGCTGGAAAAATCTCATGCTGTGATGGTGTGAAAAAAAATTGCATGAGAAAGAATTTGGTTACATCTTCTCTCCTTTCACTTCCTCCTCACCAGCTGAGCAAAAGCAAGCAAGAACACCAAGGACCACAAAAGCAATTGTAGCACAGAGGAGCTGCCCATCCTTTTGTTGGCAGCTGAGCCCCACACAGCCCCTTGCTCACTCCCTCATAGTGGGAGTTAGAAGAGTAAAAGTGAGAAAACCTGTGGGTTGAGATAAAGACACTTTAATAGGAAATGCAAAAGCCCCATGCAGAAACAAAGCAAAGCAAGGGATTAATTCATCACTTGCCATGGGCAGGTGGGTCTTCAGCCATCCCAGGAAAGCAGGGCTCTGTCATGCCAGTCACTTGGGAACAAAATGCTGTCATTCTGAACATGCCCCCTTTCTTCTTCTCCAGATTTATGTGCTGAGCATAACACCTGTATGGTCTGGGATATCCCGTGGGTCAGTTGGGGTCAGCTGCCCTGGCTGTGCCCCCCTAGGTTCCTGCACACTCCCAGCCTCCTAGCTGGTTGGGTGGGGTGAGGAGCAGAAAAGGCCTTGGCTCTGTGTAAACACTGCTTGCCAATAACAAAAACATCCCGGAATTATGAACACTATTTTCAGCACAAATTGAAAATACAGCCCCATACCAGCTAACTAGTCAAAACCAGGAAAAGTTCTAGCTCAGCTGACTAGCAGTTCTTCCTATCAGAGCTAAAGGAGAAGCTGATGCAGAAGATGTTTTCTATATCCTCAGATTTTTTGCAGTTACAAGCACTAAAAATACATATGAAAGAAGAGGACATAGTCTGAAACCAGCAAGGACTGCCTAAATTTGAGGTAGCAAAGTGACTGAGTTTCCCATGTATCCTTTGGGAGTGGGCATTAGGACAGGCTGTGTCTGTTAGTGCTTTCTCCAGTTATATTTGAGCTTGTGGGTCCAGTTTTAAACCTCAGTAGTTAGTCCTGCTTGTGTAATTTACTCTGCTCGTGCTAATAGATGCCTTTCCTCTTTCCCATTTAATTATGGGGAAACATACCCTAACTATGGATATAAGTTAACTTATATAAGTCTATGCTACTTGAAAAGCTGCACTTGGCATATGGAGGGAGCATTGAAATCTGTCCTGAATCGACAGCTGTTTTTCCCAGGAAACATTCCTGGAATAGAATACATTAACAATTTCCTGCAAGACATTTGGCTAAATCATTTAGCACACAGTGCATATGCTATCTTTTACCTTATCTGTTTAGAGTGCTCTAATATCTAGTGAGCTGCTGTTGCCTGCACAGAATGTACTCATTTGGTTGAAATTCTTGTTAACATCAGATGAGCTCTGTGTAACTTGGGAACAATCTGTGTTTCCTGTAATCAGACCCTGCTTCATGAGCCTCAAAGGCACTTATGCTCTGCAAGATCTATCCCACTAGGACAGCTGGTAGCAACCCAGTGCCTTTTTAGTTCCTAGATCTCCTTGAAAGAGGATGCATGGAATGCTGCTGTAAACAGATGTGAAAATAGCTTTGGACTGATACCACAAATCTTTAAGAGAAAGATCCATTCCACACTGATGCAGATACATAGCCCTGCAGGCAGTGGAGAAAGTGTTCTTTGAATGACAGTCCCTACCACAGTTAGGAGTGAAACACAGGAGTAAGAAGCATTGAGAAAAATCTGGGGTTCAGGTAACCAGTTAAAGTATTCTTCCAGAGTGGCTGAGTCTGAAGTACATAGAAAGGTCATTAATAACATGCAAAGGATCTTGCAGCTACCCAGGATGTGGGACAATAAATGTGGGGGTTTTTCTAAAGATTGTATCTATCTTTAATTCTGCAAGTATAAAGCCCTTGCTTTGTAGTTTAAACAAATTGGTACCAAAAGTTAAAAGAAAAAAGCTGTTCTCAGGCAGAAGCATGCTTGCATAAGAGTAGGTATTTACAAGAAGTATGAAGCTATAACTCCTTTTGGTTTCTACCTCTTCTGCTAAAATAGAGACCATTATCTTTCAAAAGGCAGAAGTCCTTGTTCATGATTGTAGGGTTATAGTGGAGTCCAGCAGCATCAGATGATTACAAATGCACTGAGCTGTAGGTGCCTTAAGGTAATTCCTACTGGAGTGGAGAGTGAACTTCATATTGGGGCATACTTTGGTATAACTATTTTGACCAAGTAATGTTAGCAGTGTAAAACTAGGCTTGATTAGACCAGTAGTTAGTGTGGAAATTCTTTACTAGTCGCAGATTTTTTAGCAGTTTGTGCTTCAACTCGGTTCCAACACAATTGTCTTCTGAATTGTCACCTCACAAGGTTCATAAAGCTCAAATTCAAAGACTTAGAAGACTAGAACTTAATGTATTTTTAATGTAGACAGAGTTTTGATATACTTTTATCTTTGAGGCAATTAAGATGGCTTCATGCTTCCTTGCTACTTTTCCCCCCAAAGGCACAAGGGGGATTGTGGTCTATTGCTGTGTTGGGCCCAGATTAAAGCTAACACAGGTAAGAGATTCAAAGCTGTGAGGAGACAAAGCTGAGAGCAGGAAGATGAAAAGAGTGACCCACATCAATGACAAGTTTGTGCTAAAGTCTTTCTCTTTTCACCTACAACTGAATCTCTGACTGGCCCTTTGCTAGCTCACAGTCTTGTTATTAAAAGAGCAGTTTGGCTGGAGGGTAAGAGTTAAGTCCTGGGATATGTGAACCCTTT
Organism: Acrocephalus scirpaceus scirpaceus; assembly: GCA_910950805.1. Lineage (NCBI taxonomy): Eukaryota > Metazoa > Chordata > Aves > Passeriformes > Sylviidae > Acrocephalus > Acrocephalus scirpaceus. The sequence continues at coordinate 6,461,889 of OU383786.1, forward strand.
CATAACAACTTTGATCTTCACTGTGGGAGGTCTAAAGCCTGCTTTCCATACCCAGTATCAACAAAAGAGTATAAGCTTTATAAACATTGGATTGTTTGCTGGTGTCATTAATGTTAGCCTAAAACATTGGTCCTTAGCACCTTGCCTCTGAAGATCTGGCACTGCTGTCACACGCAGGATTCCCCTCAGCACACAGGCTGTGTGTCCCTGCACCAAGCAGCTGCTGCCTGTGTTTGTTGTGCTGTTCCTGGTGGCAGCTGAGGGGCTGCAGGCAGCGTTGCAGTCCCTGCAGCCAGAGCAGGTGACTCCTTGAAGCAGTGGGCACTGCAGTGAGGCCAAGAGCTGAGCCAGCCCACAGCTGCTGTGGGAGCCATTCATGGGTTGTTCTTGTTCACAAGCTCTGCTGTCTTCTGCTCTCCCTAGCAGCAATTTAGGAACTGGATTTGGAGCCCCATGTCACCTCTAGCATGTGGTCAAATGTGTCAAAACGTTTTTTATGCTTAGAGCTGGAGCTCAGAACCCCCTCCCCACACACAGTTTTGAAGGTTGGTTCTTGAAAAGAGAAATGTCTAAAAGGAGAAGAAAATGTTTTGGCAGCTCTATGATTCTTGGCAGTGTCTTGCTTAATTGGAGAACATGTTCAGCAGATGCCACTGCGTTAACCTCAGCAGGCTGCTGGGTTGAAATTGCACTTTAAAATCCCACTAACAGTTATACACTTCTTCTGATAGAGTTCACAGCAACCCAGTATAGCATTCTAGAAATCCATTTAACTACACTCTGATATATTTTCTCCACCAAAATATTTTATATGTCACTTACCTAATACCCAGCTGAAGTTTAAGACAGTTCAAGTGCCTGTGCCCTTTTAAGTTTGGGCCCAAATGACAGAACTGTTTTGCTAATCCTCTCCCAGGACACTGCAGTATACATTTTTCTTTTATAGTAAAACAAATAAAGCACATTTTTAGAATAATAAGAAAATGTTTATACTAAAATATATGTAGAAAGGGAATCCTTGCATGGTTCATAGATGGGACATTTTACTAGAGTGTTTTTAAATCAATAGAGGATTTTGTCCCATCTCAGACCAAACCATATCTAGTAAAGGTGCTAAAGTAAACTAGGGATAATAGCTTTACAATAGCTGTGTTCTTGTAAAACACTTCTTTCTTATCTGTGGACTTTAATTTTTCCTGCACCTTCTTTCTTATTTCCTTCTTGCCCCTATTTTGACCATACAGGGTTGATACTCTCTTTCAGCTCCCTCTAGCCTTTTGCTCTGGAGTTCACTGCAGACACTCCAATCTCACATCTTCCCTTTTTTCTCTTCAAATGTTTCTTTTTTGCTTCTCTGGACCTATGTGTATTTCTCCTGCTCTTAAAATATTAAAGTGGTGTCCTTTTAGATATAAGTTCACTAAAAGTACTGTACATTAGTTTCATTGACTATGCTCTATAAAAAGCTGTTATAAATATAGCTTTTTCCAAAAGAAGTATAAACAATCTAAGAAATTGAGATCTGTCAAATAGAAGTATAAATATCCACCTATGTTAAACAGACTCAGGAAACTGAATTGAAGTATTTACCATGTGAGTGTTTTCATTTTGTGATTTACCAAAGCTAGATTTTGTGCAGGTTTTCTACTCAATGTGATCTTGATACTAACTGAAGGTGTGTGTTTTTTGTCAGTAGGAGTGAGTGGCATAGTGCAGCTTAGAGTGAAAATAGAAATTGTGTTCAGCTTCTCATGGCATAGCAGCAGGATTTCCCCTTCTCCCCAGCATGCTTCCTGCTGCTTTTCCCAATAATTTTAACTACCAAATAAGGGCTATCCTTGGATATTTTCCTGAGCTACTTAAGCTCAGTGATATTAAACTATATTTTCCTTTGGTGATGTTGAATTCTTTGCCTACTCTTCTATTGCTCTTTAATATCCCCTCCATACCATCATTCTGATTGTTGGTTCATGTTTACTTCAGCAGGAGTATTTGTTCAGGAGAGGAAGGGCTCTGTAGTCAAGGGGAGTTTCAAGCCCCAGCTGGAGGATGCACATCTGAATGAGCAGCCAGCCAGAACTGGCAGCACCACCAGGCATCTCACCAAAGTGGTGTGGCTGAAAGGCTGCTGGGTGCTGTGAGTACCCACCTGGCTGAAGAGCTTGCATGGGGGACAGGATGTGAGTGCATGAGGTAAAATCTGAGCTCATTCATTTCCTGTTCCAGAATAGGTGAGTGATATGAGTTCTGAGGGGGGCATTGCAGCAATACATTTCTGAATGTTCCTGGTAACAGAGCTTGCATAAAATGCTCCATCCTATAACAATGAATCAATTTCCTTCTTTCCCTAATCAACATATGTGTAATCCAACTCTGAACCTTGTTATTGCTGCTAAGATGTGGATTGTGTGTCTGACTGTGGCCAATTCCTGTAATTTGTACTGCAGCACTGAAGGAGCCTGTCAGGGGATGACCTGAGAAGAACTATACTATCAATAGTATTGTCTGCCACTTTTCATCACACTGAGTCAGTTCCACAGAGGATACATTTTTTCCAGTCTAGTTTTTTTTTGGTCATAAAGCAAACCCCTGTTTCATTACTGAGTAATTCTGGTGCTTAAGTCCAGTGTTTCCTCTGCCAACTAGTGAATATATAGATCTCCAGAAATGGATAAGGGTTAACTGGAAATGGTGATTAGAACAGGGAATTTCAATATAGGAAGAAAGTAACATGTGAGTTAAAAATAAACTACTTTTTTAACATTGGTGAAGGTGGCACTTACTCAAAATGTTTATCTTTGAAACACTAGATAGCATTTGGTGAGGCATGAATTTTGGATATGGGCTGAAAATAGCTGGACTTATGTCCTGGTCGAAGGACTTCATCTTAGAATCTATATCTTAAAAACTTCCAACAAGAAGCATTTCTGCTCTGCCCCAGTCAGACTGGGCTGCAGAATACTGGGATGCATTTTGTTACTTTCTATGTTGCAGTTACCTCCAGAAGTAGAGGGGAATTCTCAGCATATAAATACTTTGCACTGAGATTATTGCTTAAAGAAAAGTTTCATGTGTCTGAATATGCTTCAAACCCCCCTGTATTTTGAGGAAGAACAGTGTAAATATGAATCATTGCTCCCAGTGAACATCAGTTCTGGAAGGCTGCCAGATGAAGTGGCTTTGGAGTTCTGCGTTTGGCAGAAACCAACAGAGAGATGCTTGCTTAACTTGCTGAGCTTTAGTGGAGCTATTTTGGGACCTGGAACTCCTGCTCATCATCCACATACATCTGTGTATGTGCTATATTATTATGGGCTAAATAATTCTCTCACCAGGTTATTTTCAATTAAGGCACTCTGTCTCAAGTGGATGGTGGCACTCTAGAGTAATTCTGGTTTGAATGAACAGACACCCAACTAAGTGACTTACTGCTACACGTGTCTAGCTTTATGTGTATTTCTGATATCAGTTCATACAATCAGCCTGTGTATAGGCTAAAGAGAAGTCTGCTGTTTCTTTCTCTTGTTTTCAATCCTGAACCTTCTCCCATCTGCTTGACAAAGATGAGTTGAGGTGTCTGTACTCTCCCTGGACACCCCAGCCTCATTTCTCTAGGCTTAGGGAAACATTACTACAATAGCAAAGGCACTTGGGAGTCAGCTTTAACCTGCAGGACACTTGCTTCTGCTCTGTCATTTCTTCTCATAGAAGACACTGCAAACCCAGTAAAATACCAGGTATTACCTGGGCAGCCAGGCAGCACCATAATAAGGGGGGGGAGAGAGAGAGAGATCCAGGGTTCTTGTGCCTGCCACAGGGAGGAAGGGGAGGAAGGAAGCAAGCAGATGCAGTCCATGTAGTGTGGTCAGAGCTGCTGCTGTTTGACCCTGCCATCATGATGAGAGTGTCTGCTTGCACAAGAAGGGGCTGTGAGGAGGAGGAGGGAGTTGGGTCAAAGCCAGTTGCAGTTCTCTGGGATGGGGGAAAACCTGTCTGGGGTTGTGTAAAGAGAGAAATCTTAAAATCCAAGCTGAGTGACATAGCTCCTGACTGGTCCTTCATGCAGGCAGAAAGAAGGTTATAAAGAGGTCACTATGCAGCTGCAGCAAAGCTTTCACACACCCTCAGCTGCAGTGCTCCTGTAGGATGCGACTGTCTCTGAAAGGAAGCCCATTCTCTGACCAAGACTGATATGTATTTTTCCCCTATTTACCAACCCTACAGAGAGACAGGTATGTTTAAATCTGCAATCAAGTTCTCACCAGGCCTTGGTTTCATTGAAATTGTGTGACGTCCTGAAATGCCCCAATATGGACAAGATTCACTGGGGTTTGGGACCCTCCTTGTAAATAAAGTTGTGTTCAGGACTCTTTACAGTACAAGTTTTTCAATGAGAGCATTCTTTAGCCTGGAAATGATGGTGATAATTTTGTGGTGACTGTCACAAGGCAGCCTCTTAGCCAAATGGCACACTTGTAAATTTTGATTGGTTTTGCTCTTTGTTTTTCTAGCTCTGTGCTTATAAACCCAAGTTTCCTCTACACAACAGCAGAAGACTCTGAGGGAAAAGGAAAGTTATAACAATTTCTTCTTAGGAATCTTTTTAACTAGAAATTTTAACTAAAAATAGCTTAATCATAAATTATGTTGTGGCAGTGTTGAATTCAGTTATTCTTACTAAAAGAGATGAGTCTCTTCAAGGAAAACTTTGGATCTTTTTTATGACTAAAACATCTGTCTTTAGCTGCTATTTCTGCTCTTGAGAGTTTACTCTGTGATTGCAACAAACAAGGCAAATGAAACTTAAGGAGACAGCCCATACTAGTTGATGGTAGGGGAAAAAAGAAATAATTAACAGGGTGACTTCTGTCCCATGGACAAGCCAGAGGGACAGTTATGTCCATGTATATCTTAAAAAGACAAAGCAGAGGGGCAACTAGTTGCATTTTATATTATGGTACCACAATTCACCACAAAGTCATCTCCATTTGTAGTGTAAATATATGTATAATATTCCAAAGACGGAAGAGCTAAACTTTCTTTTAAAAAAAGACCCAAGATAAAACAAATGCAAAAATTGCCTTGCTGCAGTCCTTTGCCCACACAGTGTTTCTCAGAATATGCCACTTTCAGCTATTCCATGTGTCACTTATACTGTGAACTCCTTGGAAGTTTATAGAAGTCAGCTCCTTCCCCAGTACTGACAGAAACCTGGCTTGTCTCTGAAGTGATCTGGTATTTCAGATAACTTGGATTATGAGAACTGCCAGCTGTAGTACATTCACTTTCAGTGCTCAGGTCTTTCAGTTTGTGCTGTTCCCTTCCATGGAGGGACCAGGCCACCCATCTGCACAGCTCCAGCAGCACAAGAGAGACTGCCCTGGATCCTCAGAGTCTGAGGCTCTGGCCCTGTCTGCTGGAAAAATTTGTTAAATTATGTCCAGACTTCTGCAATGCCAACTCTTCCTCACAAACCTGACACTTCAAGAGGAAGAGGGAGGGGGGTTTCCCCAGGCCTTTCATGTATCTGTCATGAGGACAAGTTTCTTAAAAAGAAGTAGGATTACTATAACCCATTTACAATCCTGTTAAAAGCAGAACAGAAACTGAAATTACACATGCAGTTCTGTTAATGAGAGGCTTGAGGTAATTTTGTTTTAATTCAATGACCATTTAACAGGAATGAAATCCACTGACTCAGATCTATGTTTATTTAGTGTCTCTTACATTAAATACTTTTTAAAAGCTTTCTGAGTTTTCTTAGCCATGCCACTAACATGTCACTTGAATCCCTTGATAAAAATCCAATGTTGATCTAAACCAATGTTACAAGTTAAGAGTGAAATGCTAGAAAAAGGCAGCTTCTTTACTGGAAACCCTTCATCCAAGGGCTATTTCTGCCACACAGGCTCCAAGCAGCTGCTGCACAATATGACGTGATTATCTGAAAGGCTGTACTTCGGAGTAAAAGGAGCACTATTGATTTTCATTTTGAAGAGTTACTGAAACCGAGGAGGAAAGGGAGTAAGGGGCTGTTAAATTCAGGTAAAGTAAAACAGAGATAATGACAGCTGCATGGAAAGCAAGTGGATGGGCAGCCAAAATGTCTGGCTGCCTTTAAAGCTGCATAATTCTGTACCAGCAAACTTCGGGGAAACAGACAGGTTTGTTTTCCAGGAAGAGATAATAATGTAGAAACCTCTTTCTTGTGGCTTTCTTTAATCACATGGAGGGATGGTGTTAAAACCAAACAAGTAGAGAGACGCTCCCTTTGAACTACAAAAGCACAAGGTATCCCAGACTCAGTTCACTAAACGGGCACTTTACTGAAAGTTACAGTCACTTCTCATGTTGAGCTGACCTCCTGTACCTCTTTTCAAAACAACTATTTTAGCAGCCTTTACTGCTACAGTACTGTCAGGGCAATTCAAGTGTGCAGAGAGCACATCACTGGAACTGACATCAACGTGCATGTGCCACACTGAATGTTTCTCTGCAAACATGTTTGAGCATATTTGACAAGAACTGTGAAAATCTGGTTAAAATACTTTTACTAGCTGAGTAGTCATTTCTCCAGAACTGTGCCTGGGAACATTTTGTTGATGTACACCATAATATCCTCTTTTGTTTCAGATTTGTAGGTCACATCTTTCTTCTAGTGCAGATTGAGCTGTTATTTTTTGTGAATGTGTGGGAACAAATAAATCCCTGTTGTGTATTCCCTCAGCATTTCCTAGGACAGCTGAGTTCTTTGGTGCTGTGCATGCTGCCTCTGAAGCACCTTCAGAAATCACAGGTGTGCCAAGTTCTGCTACAGGCAGCAAGACAGAGAGACACATGATCCTGGTAGGGATCTCTGTGGCACAGAAGCACTTTGCTAGTCAGTGAAGAGTGAAAAAGTTAATTTGTCCTACCCCAGCCTTGCCAAGGGTTGATTCTGTCACACTGAGTTGAGGCGAGACCAACACTGTAGCAGAGCAGCTGGTTTATGGCCCCTTTTGTTCTCCCTCTAGCCCTCATTAAATCCATGCTGTGTTCTTCAGCCAGAAGCAGTAACCAAAGCACAGCAGGCTCAGCACCTGGCCTTAGCCCACAGTCCCTACTGCTTCCCTGAGTGGGAAGAACATCCTCCAGGGAGAAACTACTGCCCTGAGGGGTTCCTCTCACAGAACTACTCTCTTATCTCATGTATGATTCAAACACTGAGAAAGCCAAAGTTTTTAAAAAGTATTCTGCAGGAAGATGAAAGGACTTAACAGTTCCTGTACAAGAAAATAAGCCTACTGACCTAAAGCCTGCTCTTTCTTTTCAAGGAATTACCAACAGGCAGATTGCAACAACCATTTTCCAAATTACAGTAACCAACCACATTTTATGTGAAAATAATTTTGAATTTCAGTAAGTTAAAAATTACTGTTGTTTTTTCCCCTCCTTTTTTCCTTCCTCTTCCCATTTTCCCAAGAATTCAGTATTGTCTTGTATGCCTTCTTTGAAGCAGTGATGATGTGTATGTACCAGTCATCCGAAGGAAGCTTTGTGGTAGTCCCTGTATGTGCCTGCTGTTGGGCAAGAGGCTTTGGTTCTTTGAGCACTCAGGAAAGACTCTGCTATTTCTTCCTCTTCTGAGGTCTGGACCTCCACAGATCATTGGAAACGTTCTCTCCATTGCCAATTGCTTTTGGCTCAGACACTCGGGCTCTTACTCAGCTGCAGCTCTCCCCTGAGGAGAGCATGGTTTGTGCAAAGTGAACATCTGATGGCCCTACTCGTGAAATCACAAATTAAATCCAGCCCGATGCAGAAGGTGTAACTACCCAAATAAAACTGGCTGCTTTTCCTCCAGCCCCTCAATTACTTTTTGCACAAAAGAAATTTCTTATGGTTTTGGAAGAACTCAATTTTTTTGAGATTTCTTTGAAAATCAGTTTTGTGGTTACTGTCAACTTTCTGCAGCAAATTCAATGAGAATTTTGCCTAATTTGAAATATTCTTTGATTAGTCAGTGACATGTTTTTTTCTCTTGGCCAGACTTTCATTTTACTCCATAAGTATTCAACCTTAATTACAGCTACTTTGTTTTAGTTCAGGATTATTGGTTGGGGTTTGGGTTATTTGGGTTTTTTTGCTATGAAATCTGAATATAGTATTTAAAGTTCTAACTTACCCCTCCTGGAGAATTAAGAGATAGGACATTGGTACTCAACTTTTTCTTCAGGATTTTCATATCAAAAAGACACTTTCTGTGACAGAATTAGCCAAGTCAATCACTTTACATGTTTTCTGGATCCTACGTGTCACGTTATTAATAGACTCTGAATGATTTCTCTCAGACATGGGGTATGTGCTTTCAGTTCAGCATTTTATTTCCAGTCTGATTCTGCCAACCTCAACAGCAGGTTCCTGCAATAGCTGTCCAGTGACTCTGGTGTGGAATGAGAAGTCTGTCTTTTATTGATGTTCTGCATGATGGGTTTGCCAGTTCTGTAAACAAACAGGAGCTGGTCCATCCCAGCCATATGCTCCTGCTCTGCTTTGCACCGGTTCCCACATTTCTTGGACACTTTTTTTAGCCATTTTTTCTCCTTACTGTGACATGACTGGATTATTTTTCCCTAAAATAACAAGTTCTTGGCTCTAGAAGAGTTCAGGAGCCACCATAAAGGATCCACCATAGCATTCCATGGCCCTGGAGTGGAGATGGAGAAAGGCCAGGTTGAGGGGGAAGCTGCTGGATTGTCATTGTCACAGCTGTCTGGCACCACACTCTTGAGTTGTTTAAAAAATACTCCATCTCCATTGTTTCTATTATGCAAAATACACAGCCAGCAGTCTTTCAGTTTCAGGCTCACAAAAAAAAAAAAAAAAAAAAGGATAAAATTCGCTTTCAGGAATGCAAAATGTGGATTGGGACTGGTTTTACTTACCAGACTTGAGCAGTTTTGATTTAGAGCCACTCAAAGAAAGGTTATACTGGCTGTTGAGGGTCCCAGCTACTTGGACTAAGTCCTTCAGGTTACCTTTAACACTTTTAAAGGTAAAAGTAAGGTAAAGGATGGAGACAACATAAACAGTATGGATAAGTCTGGTTTTTCAGAGCTTTTTTTAACCTGCCTACTAGTTTCAGTTGGAGGATCAACCACTCAGTTACAGGAACAGACTGAGGGCACTGCAATGTTTATGTGGGAAGTGGAAAGAATTATCTGCTACAGCTAGAAAGAGGAGTAGAATCTGCCGTGTGTGAATGGTTAAAGGAGTTACCTTACAGCTCCTTGGATGAAATGAGATGCTTTTTCACTTGCCATGAATAAATGCATTTGCCCTACCAAGCAAGGACTTCAAAGTGTAACAAATCACCATTTTAAGGAAAATCATGGAAATTTCACATAGCAACATCATAACGAATGAATAGGCACCACTTTCCCAATGGTAACTCTTTCCATCATTACAATCAAACAGTCCAGCAGTCTCTGCTTTGGTTCTCACTTACCTGAGTATATTCATTGGCCCAACACGTGTCTTTGTGTGCTCACACCACACCCATCTCCTCTGTTTGGCTTACCCCCAGCCAGTGGCAGCATATCTTTCAGCTGACAGGAGTGCCAGGGAGTCCTTCCATCAACGTGCACATGGCACAGAGATTCAAGCTTGCCAAGAAGTAGCTGGGTGGCTGTATTTGTAGACCACTATCAAAATGACTAATGCCTGCTGAGAGCCTGAGTAGGTTGGCTCAGAACCAGCTCCTCCTGTACTATAGAACCTCTTACTCGTGCCAGTATAGACACATGGTGAGAAAGTCTGCCTGCCTCTGTCCTTTACTGTCATTCAGCTCCAGCAAGTCTGTGCTTGCCGCCTCCCACTCGGAAGGGACAGGGCAGGTTCCACAACTTGTGTAACAGCAATTTTGGAAATCACACAGGAGGAGACACACAGGGAGATGTCACAATAGTTTCCTTATAGATTTTTTCCTTGGGAAGAGGGGGGAAATCCTCCACTTTTACTTCCGGGTGAGGCATGATCCCCTTCCCCTACCGCTGTATTTTCCAGCTTTTTGAGGGTGAAGGAGTCAGAACAGCGACACTTGTCACTTTTTCCTATCTCTTCCTTGCTTACTTGCAGCCTGGTTGCCATATCAGAGTTTTACAGGGCTTCTGAAGCCAGCAGAGGTTTTTTAAAGAGGGCTCCCATCCCCCAGATTGTCTGTAAGTGCAAATACTCCTTAAGTGTCATCGTTTTGAAGAGAAGACAAATGGTGGAAAAGAGAGAATGAAATTGTGACATGATTTCCCTGTGTTGCCTCTGTAGAAAGTTCTCTGCAAAGCCCTGTTTGTACATGTAGAGCAACCGAGCCCCTTTCCACTACAAAAGCTTTCCATTAGCTAGGTATTGATCAAAAATCCAGCTATTAGAATTATACTATATTAATGGAAATTAATACACAAATTCTTCTCTGATTCCCAGGCAAATAATTCTTCCAAGAGATTCAATAATCAGATGTGAAAATCTTGACCCAGATATGACTATGGCTTTTAGTTATGTCCTTTGGGATTGTCAAAATAAAACAAAGAGCAAAATCCTGAAAAGAAATCTCAGTGTTACTCATATCAAGTGCTAAAAATCAGAAGAGAGCCTCTAAGCATCTGAGCACTGGCAAGCTCCTGAAATGAAGGAGCCACCACATTCAAGTTTATCATTGGTGAGATTGCAAATGGAAGACTAATGTTCTGATCAGCAAACTGATTTTCCTGAATTAGGTCATGCACTTTCTGTCTGTGCAGGAAGAATTGGCGAGGAAGCACTTCTGAATTTCTTGTACTCCTGAATTTTCTGTCAATACTGACACCCTGTTTTTGTTACTGTCAGAGCTATGCAGACATTTCACAGGTAGAACTGACTGGTGCAGGCCAGGTGATGTTATGTGATGGGTCACACAGTGAGTAAATCTTTGAAATCAAGACTCTTGACTAATCCTAGGAGGGCGAACACCTGTTGTGTCAGCCTGATACGTGTGTGATCCAGTTCTGCTTTTGCTGCCTCTACAATCCATAGCAAAACTTCCCCTACTTCAGCAGAGATTTATAGAAGTATTTAGTTCTTGAGAAGTTCTCCTTTTCATACTTTTGGTCTTGGGAAATGGTTGTCTTAGGTGTATGGACGGGCTTGGCCTTTCACAGCATTTCACAATCCAACATGAGAGTCCTGATGCAGTAGTTGAATTTGCCAAGACTTTTCCTTCCCTCAGCAGCCAAACAGATCCAGTGCCAGGAGTGGATTCGGTTTCGGTCCTTGTCTCCCTCAGAGGTGAAGGTCTTGCACTCCACAGGTTTCTGTGGCAGAGGGGAAGGCACTGTGGCCTGTGAAGGCTGTGCAACAGTGGGGCATCCCTAGGGCATCTCTGGCTGAGCAGAAGAGAGCAAGGGAGGTCTGCAAGCTGCTGCTTCAGTTTCTTCCTGTGCCTGAGAAATCCTGTGATTTAGTCATTGCTCCAGAAATATTTCTGGATTTTATTTGTTCACTTTGTTAAATTTCACTTTGTTTTATTTGTTCACTTTGTTAAGGATTTGTTAAATCCTTATTCCATCTCTTAAGCACACTCCTATGCAGTTTCCAGATACTTAATTTATTTTCCTGGACTTAGTCCTAGGTTATCAGCTCTATTTCCTAAAGTGGCTGAGACAAAGGTCACAGACTGGAGTATTTCCAAAGCAGGACCAATGTTTGCTAGTCTGAGCTCCAAGTTGATCATATGAATATATTTCTTTCATTTAGATTTACAGTAAAATTAGTAAAACTGATTTTGAATATTGACTAGTTCATCCTCCTCAAATCTCTTTGTATTGAACTATATAGAGCAGAAAACATGAATTGATTTATAAAGCAGAAACTAAGTTCTGTGGAAAGATGGTTGCTCCCCTCCCCCCCATCCAATAACATTAGACAGAATTGTTTGATTATGGTCTTTCCCTCCTCAGCCCTTAATTTCCCAGAGAATCATATCTGACCAGCAAATTTAGACAGCTGGGACTGTGAGATATGTTCCATAACTGTGGTAGTGCTGATGTAGTTGTTTTACAGTAAATGTGTCATTTATGGTACATCCTGCATGGCACAGGGTATGACACTGTTTGTTCTGTTTAGATTTTTAAACATTATGTCTGTTTAAAATGGCATTAATAGCAAAAAGGATTACCACATGCAATTTAGCTGTTAGGAGTTACGAGGAGGAGATAATATTTATGCCAGCTTTTTCATGGCAGGTCAGTTATTTTGTTAGCACAGGCAACAGTATGTTTGTATTATGCAACTCTTCCTAGGAACTGAACTGTGCTGGAGAACAGGAAATCATGGGAAGCCGGATGGACTTGAATTAAAAGGAAGGGAATTGTTTTCCTTGTGTTCGAATGCCAGTGGCTGTTGCACTAGTGATTTACTATACAAATTTTACTTCTCATTATGCAACTAACTAAAAGAAAAACCTGCAGAAAATTAAATTAAAAGTGAGTGGACTGTACCTGTTCTTATTTTGAATATAGTTTCTTTTCTCTTAATCAGTTTTGATGTAGTGCCACAGGGTATCCACAGGTCAAGGCTCTAGATTCTCAAAAAATTTTCAAGGTGCTATTTTGAAGAACTTTCTGAGCTACACTTGGCCAGATCCATCCTAGTACAAATGTACAAATGATCATATAACCCAACAGAGAGTAGTTAAAATTCAGCCACTTCTGTATATTTTAGAACTACTGAGACCAAGCTATTCCATAATCTGCCTGCTACATAAACACTTTATGACTCAGACTGGGGGAGTTTCATAAATACTTTGCTGATGTTATTTAAAAAGATGCTGCCATATAAAGGTGCTTAAAAGGTGTCTCTTCCTTTTCGTTTTTTTCCTCTTCAATCAGCACATTATCTTAATTGTACACTTAATGTGGATTAAGCTTCAATAAAAGGAACTGCATTCATTTCAGCTCAAGCACTAGAGGCTGTTTAAACTGACTTGCAGTCAGTTCAAGTTTTAAGAATTTGGACTAACAGTAGCATAAATTGTATGGAAAATAACTGGCTTCTTCAAGTCCTCAATAAAGGCTCAGGCCTTCACTTTTGTCAGTGGAAGCTGAGCAATTTTGGACTATGCTGGATTACATAACAGGCTAGAATCTTAAGAGTTAGAGGGTCTAAATTAGGTGTAGAACTGTTCTGCACCTGGGACTCCATTTTTGTAGTGGAGATTAGAGCTGGCAAGAGAACTTGTGAGACCTGTATCCCCTTGTAGTTGTTATTCCCTGTGCAATTCTTTCAAAACCCAGCTCATAGTTTATCTGGCTCTCTCAAATACACGACCTCCTTCCAAAATTTCACAGCCTTCCAGAATGCTTTTCTCTGGCATGCTACAGTCTTCCTGTATTTCACACAGAATTTTTCTTTAGAGAGAAAAGATTTTCTTCCAAAGTTACTTTTCAGCTCAGTTCTGTTGATTTCACTAGAGAGTGAATTAAGCCCCTTTAATTAGGCCCTGAAGTCTGCTGGCCATAAGTTAAACCTGGCACTTGCTTCAAGGCAGTCCTGCAGTTATTTTTTGTTGTTCCACCAATGGCCAACACTCAAGCTACAACATTCATGCACATTGTCTGCATGACAACATTACACATGCACTCATAAATTCACTTAAAGCCTATTTATACCAGGTTGGAATGTGTCTGTGGGTTGTGTTTAGTATTTGTATGCAATTGCCCTTGGGCTTCAGCTGGGCTTATATTCAGCATTAACAGATAATAGTCGCTGTGCAGCAGACAGTGTGCAGTAGTCAGCTCTTCCTCACCATGAATCAGAAGTTCATGTCTGTCAGATAAACTGTAGTGTTTTAAACTCCAGAGGGTCAGAAGAAATTGTTCTTCCCCACTAGAACTGTCACTTCCAAAACCTATCTATCTGAGCTTCCAGGCCCAAAGTATATTTTGGGATGATGTGAAATAGGCTGCATTTTAAAATCACCGTCTTCCTAAAACTATATTGAAATTACAAAGGAAATGAGATATGTAGGAGAGCAAGGAGAAAATAAGATGGCTCAGAAAGGCAGCCCTGGACTGTGTACTCCTCCCTTGATACTTAGTATACAGAAATATCCTTAAAGGTACTCTTCACTTATGTCTTTTAATGCAGATTTGGAAGTCCTAAACTAGTTCAGTATCAGTGATTGAAATTGTAATTGTGTTCACCTTTGCAATGAGGTTGATTATGGTCTTGCTCATTGTGCATAAATTACACTTATTGGGAAGAAAGATTACCTAGGTTTAATTAGTTCCAAGGCATAATAAAAAGATACACAGTGCAAACAGTGCAGTTCACAAGGATAATGTCTTCCTTGATAGATATATTTGCTTTAAAGGCAGATATAAAATAATATTTGGATATATGAGAGAATAATCAGCAAGTATTTCTTGATACATAGCTAAGGCCTTTGTACTTCTAGTCCCTAAAGACTCTTCCTAAATACATTTGTGTATTACAGTAAGACTTCCAGGACTAGAGCATGCACTGGTAAGGAAGTGAATGCATGGGGAAGTTTATAGTCTCAGAGTTTTATCAAGAGACCTTTACTGTCAAAAAGATGTGAAGTTTGCTGTTGTTTCAGCAGGATAGATGCAAAAGGACTAGAAAGAGAATAGGCCTTAATGAACTAAAAAAAAAGCCAAACCTCTTTTTACTGAATACCCTGTTACTGAGACACTTGTAGTGCTGTCTAAGGGCCCAAAAAATAGATAGTACACATTCTGTTATGTGCTGTGAAAATCAGTCTAATTTATGTGTGTAAAAGCTATGGGGAGATTGCAAGTAAAGTAGGATCATATATAGAATAATTTGCTGCCAGAGTCCAAAATGAAACTCAAACTATATAATGCAAGACTCCAGAATCACAGGGCAAGAGAATATTTGTTTGTTTGGAATTCAGAGTCCTAAGCCTCATTTCAGTAGCACTTCAAGCCAAGGGCTGGATTTCTGTTCTTTCCTATTTTATTTTCCTATCCCAAGTACTTGTGTATTTAACTGGATCATCCTTTGTGCCTTACAGCTTCAGTAGGCCCTGCTGATTCACATTCCTTCTCACTCTCTGCTCCTAAAAGAAAAGCTGACCTCCTTTATTTGCATTTAGACACCACAGAAAATCCCTCTGGCCAGTATGTACATGGCTCCTATTCCTAAAATTCAAAGCCAGAGTAGGCTACTCTTTCAATTTTGCATATTAGAACTTACCAAGTGTTGCAGGTGTGTTCTGTACTAAGCTGGAAGTCCTCAGAACTGTGTTGTGCCTGGCACAAAGTTGAAGACATTTAGTCTCACCAGTGCTTGAGACCTTTACAACTGCAACACAAATTAGGTGAGATGTTCTTATTTAATTCCCAAGGACAAATGACAGTGCAGCCTTTTGAGAAATCCCTTAACAGTATCCCTAATGGCAATGTGACCTGGACCATGACAGCTGTGGCCCTAAAGACAAACAAGGCAGCTGAGAAGGTCACCCACACCACCCCATGAAGTGCTTACTACTGGGTCTGGCTTCTCAGGCTTTAGAGGAAGATGGAGGAATCACTGTTCCTGTGTGCAAACACTCATCTCTGAGCATCCTTCTAGACTCTTGTTGTTTCAGTTATCCACTCTAGAAAGGAGTGAAGTGCTTTGTTCAGTGATGTGAGGAGCACATGCACATCCCAGTTGTTGGGAGTGCAGCACAGCACTGAGTGCTCCAACACTCTGCATGAGCCATGGGGTGCTTTAAATAGCTCTGCCCCCTGGGCCAGTAGTGATTTTCCTGTCAGGTCAAACATTTCTCTCAATGCAGCCTTTTCTCCATTTCTTTACAGACCAGAAACTCAGGAATCATTGTCAGCATAGCTGACAAATTAGAAGAACCATATTGGTTGTAAATGCCATTGTATATACCTAAACCTTTGTAATCAGCATCCATAGAGAGGAAAACTGTAGCAAACTCAGGTTGAACAGCAGGTTGATGGTATGTTCTGTTATCACAGCTCAGCCTGATACAGCCTCAGCTTGTTCTGTGCAGCAACTGTAATGAGAAAATTTACAGTAACCAGAAACTTGTATGAAAATCAAAATTACATTGCCAAAAGTACAGGCCTGAGAATACTGGAACTGAAATTTTTTATTTAAGAAAGGCATCATCTACTTCGCATATAATTATACAAATATGGTGCATGCTGAACACATACAAGGGGTAACAGGTATGTGATACTTTGCAGAGCTTGGGCTACAAGAGTGTACTTGTGCTCAGGACTACTGTGCTGTTGTAATGACTTGTCTGTGAAAAGCTTCTGTTGGCTGCCAGTTTTACAGAAATTGACAAGAATTTTCTCCTTTTCCTATAAAAACTTAATATTTTCTGCTTCTTCAAAACAAAAAGATCTACATTTGTATAAGAGAGTGAATTATAAATAATACATTTAGTATTAGGCCAGTGATGGATTTACTGTTAATCATGTAATTGTTGACTGACTGTGAGAGATTAGATAAAGAAGATTCTGTACTTGTAAAGGGAAGATCATATCTGAAGCTGAAAAAGTCTTGAGGTACTGAAATGTAGTTTCAGTTTATTTTAAACAGAAAGTAGTTGTATATAACACTCTTAAAGCTTTCATGGCTTGCTTCATTTTACTTTGTATAGCTGGCCTTGCTGGGAACTAGGGAGAAATGTGGGGAAGGTTCACACAATGTCTTTTTGGCACCTAGTTGGCAGGTCCTGTCAGTTATGCAGCTTTCTGAAAGCTTCTGATTTTCATTTAATTCAGCTGTTTAAATTAGCTGGTGTGAACAACTTACCTGGTAAGAGCAAATAAGAATGTGTGACAGAAAACAAAATAATTCCTGAAACATTTGTTCAAAGCTATTTCTGAACAGATTGTGTATGTAGAATAGATGCCAGAAAAGTCTAGCAAAAAGATTTATAGTTTTTTATCTGGGCAGAGCTAAGAAAATAGCTACTAACCTTACTTGTTGTGTAGCAGATATATCTCCCAAATTCATCCTAATGATAGAGATAATACCTATCCTTCTTCAGTTTCATGAGTCTCTTGCATATACCAGCTCCACCTCCAGATCTGTCTAGACTGTCTGAACAGTGATGGTAGGCAGGTCAAGAAATAACCAAATGAGACTATTACACTGAGAATTACAAAATCTGTAAGCGTCAGTCGAGTCTGTGTTGTAATGTTTTGGGGACAATGTTTTATGTTTGCTTCTGTTTTCAGTGCTCAATCTGGGAACGTGTTCAAATCACTTTGAAGCTGTTCAAATCCCAGAGAGGATACCTCAAATCTCAGCCTGAAAGTTCAATCTGACTCAAATTCCAGTAATAATTAGTTTCTGCTGTAGGGAAGTTGACTTGGGGAAAGTTTGGTTTGAAGGGCAGTTTCAGTTTGAAGGGCACAGGGCTGATTTGCAAATACTCTGCAGAGCTGCAAGGAATGGGGGTAGAAAATTGCACACAACCTTGTGTACACACAGCATCAAAACAGAGCACTCTCAGCCTGTGAGTTTGTTGAGGCTCTATCAAGTAAGAAATCTTTGTGATGCAATCATAGCTCTTGCATTTAATTTTAAAAATATACTTACTTTTATTTAATAAAACTATCTGCAGAAAAATCAGTCATTCCCTGGAAATTGATTTTGGTGAACCTAAAATTCTACTACAGATGTTTAGATGGTATCCTCTGTATCTCTTTAAGAGTGATGACCAGATTTACCATTCTTTTACCTGGCTGGGAGCTACAAAGAATAACTGAAATTAAGAGTAACTGAGATAAAAATGATGACAGAAAGGTGATCCTACTTTGCCTTGCTAAAATTATGAAGAACAGAATGAAAGAAATGGGGCAAATGGGGCTTATGGTGCAGTTAGTAATTTGCTTTATTCTGTTTGGCTGATATTCCACCTTCACAGTGTATCTGCTCCATCACAGCTGAAGACTGTAGAGAAATTGTTTTGCTGTGCACATTCTGTCATTCTTGTCTTCAATAGCTACATCCAAAGCATGTCACTGAGCTGCAGACAGAGGGGAAATACTTCTGGCATGTGGGTAACTCAGCTGTTTGTCAGTCAGGAGTTTATATTCTGACTCTGGCCTTTGCTGCTTTGCCCTACTTGAGCAGTGGTTTGTGTGGGAGAAGTTGGGCTTTTCTTTACACTTCCTGCTGGCTCATGAATAACAGTTATTCCATGGTGACAGAAGGAGCAAATTGGACGAAGGTGTTGCAAATTTGGCTGCTGTACTGGGAAACAGCTGAACAGATACAGTGACATGATCTGAGTTATGCAGAAGTATGACAAGTTAGAGGCAATGAAAAGTCTTGGCACTTTGTGACAATTGGGAGAAACCTCCTGGAAACTTGTGGCATGGGCAGTTGTTAGCTTACACTTAGTACAGAAAGTCATGTAGAGTACAAATTAAGTCCCTGTTACACTGCCTTTGTCTCAAATCAGTGCAATCAATGAATAAATGCATTGCTCACACAGCTGTTGGTACCGTGAATGGAGGCTGCCAGGACAGGGCCTGGATGCCAGCCCCGCACAACAGGAAGGGCTGACCCTGGATCTGAGAAGGTTCAGGAGGTGGATGTGCTGTTCCACAGAGGATTCAGTACCAGCAGGGTGAAGAGTATTGATGGCTAGATACGGGCAGCGTGTTGCCCTAGGGGACACTTTTTTTCTTGTCTGTTGAAAATAGCATCAGTGCTGACTGCAGCTGAAGGCTCACTTCTTGTAAATGACTTCAGTCATAACAGAATTAGTGTGACCACAGCCTCAGCGACGGCCCTGCTTGGCGTTCAACAAGCTCCTCCTCCTGAGCACTCAGTAGCTCTCCACGGCTGAAATAAACAGCTTTCTGAAATTCTACAGGTCTATTAATTGGCCCTGCTCGTTAGCAAGTGTTTTACAGCTGTTGCATTGTATGTAATTTAACCTACTTAGAAAGTAAAGTTGTTTCAGTGTGAAGGGCGAGGAGGCCTCAGTCCTGCGGCCAGTGGGGTCCCAGGAGCAGGGCTGGGTCCAGCAGGGCCCTGCTCAGAGCCCACCCTACTGCTCTGAGGGACACAGCCACGCTGCAAATGGCATTATTTTAAAGCTGTCCCTTCCCCACTAAGTATAAATATTGTAGCCTCTTCAAAAGCATGACTTTGCTGCGCTCCTGAGCATGGCTCAAATTCTCCCATAGTCTTTTAACAGATTGACTGTTTACTTCACTTTTCAGCCACAGTCAAAAGGTCAGAGGAGAGAGCTGGGTGAGGGGAAGAGACTGGAATCACCAATCTTCATGTACTGTTTTGCAGGAGGGAGTAAAATCTGTTGCATGTTTCTATTGCTTTAGGTGCAGAGTACTGCAAATTTCCTATTTGACCTTGCTGGTGCTTTATTAAAACGGAGGATGGGAGATTTGATAGCTGAAATTTCTTCAGAAATCTTCAGGAGATTCCTGCTGTGCCCCTTAGACACCACCCTTCAATCAGTGTACACAGGTAAGCAGACATTTTAGAGAGCCCTTCATTTGCTCTTACAGAAGGAAAGTCAGAGTGATATTGTGAACACACATCCTGGGTTAGGATTTCCTTATTGCATTGGAGCAACCCACATGTACCTACTAGAAGGAGAATCTGCCTGGCCACTGTACTGTATGCTGGGGAGAGAGAGACAGAGAGAAGGGAAGGAAGGAGAAGAAAAATAAGGCACGTAAAGATAATGTAATTTAAAAATACAAGTTAGCTTTGTCTTCTCCTAAGAGACACTTTATACAATTCTGACCTTCTTATCCTTATTTATAGTTTTGGTTATATATTTTTTCCTGAGCTATCCCATATTTGCATTTCATGATAAAGACAAAATGAAGGTATTTAGGAACCTCATGTGGGAGGATATGGCTTATTTCTGCTAAACTTATTCTAAAGCAATAGAAGAGAAAAAGAAAACAAGTTTGTTTCTAACAGGAAGAAAATGAAATTTACTCAATCCTTATGCTTTTCATTCCACACCTCTCAGTGGCAAGCCCCTGATTCTATATCTAGGTCTAGTTTTGCTTGGTTTTCTGAGATAGCAGAGAACCTTCTAAGTTACATTGTGCTTGTTCTACCAGTAGTGCTGTCATGTGGGCACTCTTCGGTATAGCAGGGCAAGAAGCTATTAGTTTGGAGCTTGAAGGGTTAAAAGATACTAGTGTGGAGCTGGGAAAGAGTATTGGAAAGGGATAACAATCTGCTGACAGCAAACCAGTCTGGCAGCCTTCACCCTACAAAGACTTTTTTTCCAAATTAACAATGCTATTCACATTCAGGCAGTAGCTTTGCTCAAGTCTGCTGCATAGCACAACATTCACTACTTCTCAAATTTATATCCTTGCAGCTGCTGTGGGAAAATGCATCATTTGTCAACTAATTCCAGCTTTAGAATTCAGCAGAAATGCTTTCTGCTGTTTTAGGACTGATCCAAAGAACATTTTAGGGAAGCAACACACCAGAAACTCACATGATACTGCCTGTGTGTTCTTTTTCCCTTTTTTCATAATGTCCAGTCCACTGAGTGATCCTTAGTCATGTCTGAGGAGGAAACCTATTTATTCCAAAGAAACATCCATGAAGAGCTGATTTGGTAAATATTAAACAAATGATTCAGTAAGGATCACTATAGAACATACACTTATTGTCTCCTAAAAGTGGCTTTATCTTTAAAAGGAATGTGAATTACAGTAGAGGGAGAGAACTTTTATCTCCCAAACTCTGAAGATGAGTTCATTTACTGCTTGCAGTTCCTGTAAGCACTGTAGATCTGGGCTGATAGAGTGCATTTCTGTGAAAGACTGTGTCTTCTTTGAAGTGATTTGGTTCAGCTGGTTTTCTAAGTCAGCTTTTCATGGATTTCAGGAAATGCTTGGGGGAGAGGAGAATCACTTTCTCATAATGCAGGTGACACTTTGCCAAATCAGGCATCTCAAGTCGTTCACAGCTGCAGTTTCTGGGGGCACTGTTTTTGTGCTTCATGAGCAGATGGAAACAGAACAGTCTAATGTAGTTTAACTTTCTTTGAATGCAGTTTAGCCACTAGAAATTACAGCTGCAAATGCAGAGGCTTATGCTCTCTGGATCCTGTTACAGAGCTAAGTGATAAATTCATTTAACATGACAAATCTCTGCTCTGTAGATCAGGAGAAATTCCAGATGAAAAACATCTTTTTAAGGTTCAAGGATGTCTGCACCTTTGCCATTTGTGTATGCAAATTTTCAAAGGGAACTAAGCTATCCTTTCCCCAATGCACCACAATGACTGAGCGTTCACAGACTTTTCACAGACTTAAAGCGTGTGAAGTGCATTTCTGGACAGTTTTATTTTTCCTCACCAAGTTTCATGAGGTTTGATTATGTCAGACAGCAACCTCTTCTAGCTAAGGGCTTTGCACCTTTCAACAGAATTAAGGCAAGCCAGTGTTGGTGCAGTTTGCTCAGCCAAGGGTTTGATTTACTCTGTCAAAAATTATGCATCACTGCAGTCTTAATACCTTGTCCCTGCTCTCAAGGATTTAGGAGAGAGATGGATTCCTGGGCAGATTCACCCTGAGTATATTTTCTACTTGCCCTTTTTTGTTGTAGGCTTTTGCAGGCAAGAATCCTCTGCCTGCTGGACTAGCACTAAGACAGACTAATTGGTAGGGCAAAGAAGCAGGACCATGTGTAGACCTGTCTGCACTTACACACTCAGTTAAGCAGTTCATCTGCCAGCAGGATAGGTACCAGAGCCTTTAAAACTAAAAACAGAGATGCTATTCTTTTTAAAAACTGTGACAATAAAGTTTATTATGTTAATACTATTAAAAATATTATAAAATAATAAAATATTCTGCTTGGCAGAAAAATTATGCCAGGATTTTAAAACCCCAGGTTTGTGCAAACAGTTTTTGTAAACATAAGAAGTCAAGTGTTCAGGTTCCATCACAAAATACAGTAAATTGCTACAAAAATAAGTTTGCTCACTGTCAAACATAGTTAAAAACCCAGGAAACTGGATTTTGTTACACATGTCTAATGTGTCCCTATACAGTTAATGCTGCACTTATATCTGAAATGGGAAGGATTTCAGATAGTCCTTTAAAACAGGATTGAGTGGCATCTGATTTAAGTTCTCTCTTCCAAAACTCTTCACGATGCTTTTCCGGCATAGCTCCTGCAGAGGCTGCACCCGGACCTTGCGAAGGGGGGTAATCAGTACCTTCCTCGGGGAGCTTAGGTAATGTTCCAGCAGCTTAAAAAGACAGTCAAAAGTCTCTTTGCTGCCATCCAGGCTGAAACGCCCGGTCTGAAAGTTAATCCGGATACTGGTGGGCCCAGTTGCAGTCTTAACACTGATGGCAAAGAAGCAATTCTTTTGTGTGCTGTCCCTGATGAGGAAGGTGCCCTCAGGCTCAGACTTCAGCTTCTCGTGGGCAGCGCTGACAGTCAGAGGGCCCCAGTAGAAGCCACAGGCATCCAGCAGGCTGCTGGCTCGAGTGATGCTACTGAAATCCGCTTGGGAGCGAAAGGTTCGGAAGTGTGTGTTGCCCTGTGCCTGCACAGTGCCGGGCCGGCCGGGGCCCTGGAAGCCTCGTGCCTGTGAGCGATCCCGTGCCGGATGGTCAAGAAGCCGTCTTGGGTCTGCTCCAAGTGCATTATCTGCTGACACCTTGCTGTGCACTACCATCCTACAGCCGAGAGCAGCGGATGCGGTCTTCCATAGCGTCAGCGGCTACGGCAGGGCGGCCTTCCAGCAGCTACTCTGAAATGCCAAGGAGAGAAACCATGTGAGATCGATCCTCAGGGACAGGCGGCTGCAATCGCTGAATGACCAACTCTTCCATTGATACACCTCCCACCCGTTATAAAATAATGAAATATTCATTTTCCAATTTACACCAGGCAAACAACTGCTCTCTTTTGGACAAGATTAGTAGCCTATCACTACAGCAAACTCCAGAACTCCAAAAATATTTAGCAAGGATCATTAACAGCTACAGAAGATAAGTTTCCCTGCTATGAACTCTTTCAGGGTTTTACGACTGAATTACCATTTTTTTGCCTTCCCAACTACGATGTCAGAACTCAGCACACAATGTCGTTATTTGGTGCATGCATTGTGTGAAAAAGAGAAAACAGGTGAAGGCTGTGTTCCCAGATAATTGGGGAAGAGAGTGAGATGAGGTGCCACTGTAGGACTGAAGTGTAACTTGGAGAGGCAGCCTGTAACACGGTCAGTTTACACAGTAATCCTAAAACTTCTTTCCTCTCTCCTTTAACCTGAGGCTCAGCCGTAAAAGGCAATTTCCATTTCCCCAAGTTCCCCTTGGGACAGCAGTGCTACAACCTACTAGCTTATACAAATCAACCTCTGTGAACCCTTAAAGCATTACTCCGCAGTCTCTCTCTCTTTTTTGTATCACATGCACTTTAAGTGGCCCAATCTAAATTGCTTCCTATTGATATATCTTTCAACATAAGGGACTAAATTCATCCCTCGTGTTACTTCAAAGGAATTAGCAGTGCTGCACCAGGAATGAGTTTGGCCTGAAATGTCTGCCTCTGACAGTGTGGTTCAATACATCTCCGCTGGCTGCCTTGACCTTACTGGCAAGC
Source organism: Acrocephalus scirpaceus scirpaceus (assembly GCA_910950805.1). Classification (NCBI taxonomy): domain Eukaryota; kingdom Metazoa; phylum Chordata; class Aves; order Passeriformes; family Sylviidae; genus Acrocephalus; species Acrocephalus scirpaceus. Next base: position 6,485,547 of record OU383786.1, read on the forward strand.
ATAGATTTTAGGATTTATCCCTATAGTCAGATATAGATCTGCAGCAGCAGCTTGTTGAGAAACCTTGAAGGATTCTCAGAAATGAATCCCTCAGCCGTCTCACAGTTCAGGGTAACATGCTAATGAGGATTTCAAAGAAGGCATGCCGCTGGATTCCTGTCTGTGCTAATTAAACAACTTGATGTTTGGCTTAATTTATGTCATATTACCTCCTCAAGCACCTACGAGGATTATAAAATCCTTAAGCTGGCAAGTAACAGGCTGTAACTAACACTCCGCTTGCTTTGCACAGCAGAAGGAAACTGATGCCAGTTTTTCCAATTACTGGGCCAGGATTATCGCTCAGTATTTAAAGTTAAAAATTCAGTTTCAGGGCACCCTGGGGAGAAATAAGCACTAAGCCCGAGGTCTAAACAACAAAGGTCTCGCTAGCAGAAGCCGTAGGGAGCCAAGCGAGTTTGCAGAGCCTTTCCAAAGTGCGCAGAGCAAACAGGGGACACGCCAGTCTTCGAAGCCCGAAAGCCAGGGCAGGGATCTGGGACAAGGGTGTCACGACTGCGGCGGAGCGGAGCTTTCTGTGGGGCCCGGCTGGTCCCGGCGGCCGTGCGGGCACTGCGGGCCGGGGCTGCCCTGGCTCCCACCGCCGGTGCGGGGCCCCGCAAACCCAGCTGTTCCCTTTACTGCTTGTGCCACTATTTTACACCAGGCACGACAGGTCTTTCTGAGCACGGGCACTGAGCCAAAAAAGGAGGGGAAATGTATTTTAAAAAAAAAAATTAAAGGGCAAAGTCTCCCGAAGCCAGCACGCTCTTACACATCTGGCAGGGCTCCTCCGAAATCTGAGCTCGTTTGGCTGCGGCGCCCGAGCCCTCTCAGTGCACGTCGCGGTTGGTGCGGACCCCCGGGGCAGAGACCCTCCCTTACCTCGGGGTGCCGCGGGTGGGGGCCGTCCCCGGAGCGCAGCACACGCTGCTAGTCCCAGTCCTGCTGCTAGTCCTGGTCCTGGCCCCGGCGGCCGGCCGAGCATCCTCTGGCGGGGGCCCTGCCTGGCGCCGCGGCGAGCCGGGGCTGCCGCGGGGCGGGCAGGCGAGCGGTACCTCCAGCGCTCCCGGCCCCTCCAGCGCTCTGTGCCCGCGCATCGCTCTGGCTTTCTATTATACGCGGCGGGGCTCGGCTCGGCTCCTCCTCCCCCGCCTTCCTGGAAAACACGTGGCCTATCTGTGTTCACTTTCGCTTTTCTTTGGCCCTGAGCCAATAGAAATCCCGCCGCTGGGTAGCTCTTCAACCTCTCCACTACTCTTCTTCATCCGACTACGTCTGGGTTTACTCTTTTTTTGCTTTTCTTATTTTCGAGCAGCCCCAGCGGAGCAGGCGGTGGCCGCGGGCAGGGTCGAGAGGTGCTGCCGGGGAAATGCGAGCACGGGAGCGCTCTGAGACCCCAGGGAGGCCAGGGGACACCTAGAGGTAGGTGATGGATGAGGCTCTGACTGGCAGCTACCTCAAAACTTGGAGGGGGAAAGGGCAAGAAAAGCAAACAAGCAACCACTGCTGGGAGGTTTAACGTGAAAATAGCTGCTCTCCCTAGAGCTAACAGGTCAGAATGGACAGAAGAGGTGAGAGGGCTTAATGTATAATATAAATGTTCAAGAAAGGACAAAGCATTAGACCAGTAATCTCAAAGTGTGAAAAGCATTCAGAGAAGCTAATGATCCTTCCACTGAGAAGACTGTAAAGATGCTACACTGGGGTTTGAGTTCTCAAAGGAGAATTTCCCTGGGGTTTTCTCGAGTAATCAGAATTAAAAGTAACTGTTCAAGTCCCAGCTGTATTTATAACCTTGCCAGCAGCCAGTGCAGGAGATGTGAAATGCCCAGAAGGAGATTTGAAACCTCAAATACCCCACCACTGTCTTATTTGCTCCCTTAAGCAGGCCCAGTAAAGTGTGCTTTCTTCCAAAGAGTAGTACTTTCTTAAAGTAATAACCACCACGTTTTAAAGGCCAAGAAGTTTCCCTGCAGTTAACATGATGTTTTGTGACAATGAAAGGATCTCTGTCTATGATTAAGGGGAGAGGGGCTGGCAATGCCTTGTGAGTTGTCCTCTGGGATGAAGCTGAGGGAATGTATTTCCTGCTTTGAGCCTAAATATTCTTTTCAAACTCCAGTGTGGTCACAGATTGACTTAACCTGATGGCAATACAGCACCTTACGGTGATGTGCAGCCAGTGTGCAATAGCTGAATTCTGGAAATTTCTGATGATGTTTTAGCCACCAAAATTTACTGCTTATGTTCTGCCATGCAAGAGCATAGTTGTCATGAATTTGGAGAAGCAGCATGCCATTAATTTTAAGACCTGGCACAGAGACTCACTTTATGTTCAGACTCCTCTCAAGTTTTGAGCAACAGAGCTTTAGTCAAGGTTTGGCATCAGCTGCTGGCAGAAGCTCGTGTGCTTTACTGTGTAAAGCAAAAGCATGGAAGAGTGGTGGAACTGAAACTTCCCTTAGAATTTGAACATAAAATATTGCCAGTCTTTGCTTTGGCATAGTGTGCTCCATGCAGGAGTAGATTCCATGGCTGGTTTGGATATGGCATGTTTGGTGTTCACACAGGTGGTACATAGCCCGGCTTTGCCCTTCACAGCTTAAAGTCTACTTAGCCAAGACAAAGTCCCCTTCCTCCCCTCCATCCTTCAAAGAAAAGGGTTTTGAAGTGCTTAACTTTGCCAAGATGAGGTAAATCGGAACCAAAAGTATAGCTCAGATTCTCTTAACTCCTCCCTCAGTCCCTGGGGTGCCCAGAGAGCTGCAGCCTTGTCGGGCTAGCTGTGGCTTTAAAGGGGCAGAGCACTTCATGGCTGTAATGCAGCACAGTGGGATGTGTGTTTCTCACATGAGACGGAGTTGGCTGAAGGTTGCTGTAGATGTGCCAGGAAAGCTGTTTCACTCTCATGTAATTTTTAATTTTGTAAGATCACAGGGGAAAGAAAGAAACTGCAGGTGCACATACAGTCTGCCTGCCACGGGCTGAGTAGTGCAGCTGACAAAGTGCCTGTCCAAAAAGTCGTGTTCATTGAGCAGGAATGTGGTAATAATATTCAGTTGCAAAGCTTCAGAGCTTGGCAAGGCTCGAATGGGTAGGTGAACTCCCAGTCGCAGAGGAGAGTGATGGAGTGAACCTGCCAGCTTGGACACCAGAAGCCAAGTGTGTCAGGCTGCTCCTTATGATGTTTGACACCATCCCTACGTGAATCATAGTGAGAGCGGCCCGGGGTGCACCATGAAGTGCCTTAGAAAGGCTTGCCCAAGAGAAGCAGGCTTCAGCTGTAGTGTGTGAAGGAGATTTGCACAGTGAGTTGCACAGAAGTTTTTGTGATAGGAGTTGAGGGTTTAGATGTGAGGGTCCCACAAGCTGAGCTGTCTTGGGAAATCTTCAGTTTTACCCACTCGTGTTTCATTTTTGCAACCCTCCATTCCCACCCTTCCGTTTCCTTCCTGCGTCCTCTCCCTCGCCTTAAAGGTAGTGTGTGCCCTGGGGAGAGCTCCGTGCCAGCAGGATCCGACAGGGTGCGGTCACTGTACCCAGCAGAGGGCAGTGCAGAAATGGAACCGGGCAGAGCTGCCGGACAGAGCACGCGGGGAAACATCTCTGCATAAAGGACTGAAGGTGAAAGCACTACTGCCAGTCCAGCTGATTCTGATCCGTGCTCTGGAGCTTAAGGAGCACTTGCTGCTTTTTGCAAGGTGAATTAGACTTAGAGTCTGTGTGGTAAGTAAAGCCTTCCATGTAAAATGCCTATTTTTCTCCATGTGGAGAAACGAATTGTGTTTCCTTCCCTGCTGATGGTCTCAAAAAGGAAAAGCAAAATCTGGAGAGAAAATTATTGGGGGACATTACCCCATCTTCCCTTCTCCCTTGTTTCTAGAGCAGGAAAGTAAATGCTTTTGCTCTGAAGGTTCATATCAGTAAGCCTCCAAGAGCTAGGGTAAAGCACAAACTCAGCTTTTGTTAAACATAAAAATCCTTAGCCCTACTTGGTAAAAATTGTTTTGAAAAATGACAGAAAATTCAGAGGAATTGCTGGGCATTTGTGCAGCAGGAGCATGGCTTACTGGATAGAAATAGAACAAAGGTGACAGGGAATCTGTTTAGAAAGCACTGAGAATAGGGATGCCGGGTAAGGTCTGCCAGGAGGCAACAAGAGAGAAAACATGGTTTTGAAGGTAGGAGAGTACTTTATCTGTTGGGGATACGTGAGACATTTGCCTGTTGGTTAGTTTTCTAAACCCCACACTCTTAGCCCAACTAACAGCAGAATAATGCAGGCACAGCCTCCTCTATTTGTGCTCCAAGCCTTTCCTCACCCTCTGAAACCACCAGGAGGGAGGAGGTTGTGATACCATGTGTGGTATTCCCCAGTATAAATTCCATTATGGGGCATTCCACACCCTGCTGAATTCATTCCAAATGCAGGGACAGTCCTCTGGAGGAGGAAAAAAAAAAAATCAAAAAACCTGAAATCAGCAGGCAGTCCCCATTTTAGCTTCTTCCTAGCTTTTGAGAATAGAAGCAGGCATTGATTCTGTTATGAATCTGGATTAATGGGCAGGCCAATGTGTTTGTAGGACAGTATGTTGTTTAGAGTTTGGTATTTTAAGTGGGTGATCAGTGTGGGAATTAATACAGAATTGCTATTTTCTTGCAAAAATGGTTCAGTAAATAGGGTCACATATTTGACTATTAGTCTTTTGAGGTTAAAGCCTCTCTTGTGCTGATACTGTACATGGTAGCTCTTACATGAATATACTCAGTATCTAAACTGATCAAATCAACAACATCATCTTTAGAAAAGGGGAACTGAAGCACCAAGAGATTCAGTGATTTGCTTGAAGTCAGAGAGTGAGATAGTCTGCAGAAGTGCTAGGAATGGAACATAATTCAGGTCTTCACAGCCCTATACTAGAAACTTAACCACAATACCATCCTTCCTGTTTTAGTGGGTTTTGTTTTCTTCTCCAGAATCTGAATTTTCATTTAAACGAAACCCTTGAAATCGGAATTCTTTGATTTTGCAAGTAAATTAGACACCACACTGTCTCTGAGTCTGCTTTCAGATGCAGTGAAAGCAGCAGCACTGAGCCAAGCATGAACCTCTGTCACCCACTCTGACGAAGTATTTGGGTTAGAATTTGATGTATTTAAACAGGATGTGTCCAAGAGATGCAGCTACTGCGACAAGACATTTCCTCACACATCTCCATTCCCATGCTATCCAGTCAATCATTTTCTAAGTTAAGGGGTAATAAAGTGAGCTTGATGACTATAGCTCATCTTCTTATCCTTTTAGTCAACTCTTCTAGGTAAAACAGCTACAGATGTGACTCACTTTACATTGGTATTAGTTATCATGCTAGGTATCACTGAAGAACAATGTATGTCAGGCCAGGCTGTCAGTCACAGCAGATTCGTCATTATGCCAAGAACAAAATACATTTTGAGGATGTCATCAATTTGTTATCAAGTCTTGATAAGCATCTACCTAGCCCAGGGCTAGCTAGTTGGTACAGCAATAACTAATTCTGTCTGAACTGGAATTTGTGCCATTCTGCAGAGAATGTACTAGTCAGATCCCACCCAGATAGGATGGATAAGAGGAATTAGTGGTTTTGTCTTCTAGAAAGGATGTGCGCATGTGTGCTGATGAGAATGGAGAACTGAGGGATTTGGATGTTAAACAAATTAAGCTTAATTGTGGACTAAGGCTGAGTAACAGCTGAGCTTCTCTGTCCCTTAAATTCCTTTGAATAGTCCATGTTGTCTGAAATATTTCACTGTAAAAGACATAAACTGCTATTTTTCAAATAAGCAATAATTTAACTGTCTGAGGCTATGAGGAAAGTTTCTTTCTCAACTAGCTATTCTGGAATTGTTTATTTTAAATGATGTTAATTACTTTCCCAGGGTAGTTAATGCTGGTTTCCTTGAGCCCAGACTAAATGGATCCTGTCTGATGTTCAGTGGAAGTTCCTTGTTGATATTAACTAAGTCAAATCAAGATTCACATTAGTCTCATGAATTAAAACGCTGAGCAGTTAACCACATGAAAATGTGGTTTGGGCTTTCTGCATTTCAGTAGTTTAGACATCCTTCTTCGTAATTTGTTGAAGGGGGGACAGGAAAGGGAAAGTCTTAAATTGTTAGTAAAAATACTGTGAAAAATACTGTGAAAAATACTGTGAAAGGGCAGCCTGCTTTCTGGTGTTTTTTTCATCCAAATGACAAATTTGTCTTGCTGGATTGTGTGTGTGTCTGTATGTGCATACTCCACAACTGATGAAGGAACTTTGGATCTATAAAAATAATGTTGGTGCTAATTGCAGAGGTAGCAGGGTCCTGTTCAGGGGAACTGCAGCAATAAATACTGGGCTGGACATGTTAAGGCAGCAGCATATGAAGCTAGTTTGGCTTCCAGATACACCTGCTGGACTACAGAGCTTTCAGTGCTGGCTGGAGGAACACAGCCCTTGAATTTCAGAGCCAGTTGGTAATTTTATTCCAGTGTGGCTGAAATAAAACACTGGAGTGATCCTTTCCACACTGAGCCAGTACAGAGCTCTGCTCCCTTTCCACTGCTTCCCTTGCTCCCCAGCACTCTCTCCCTTGCTTGAAGCCACACTCTGTTTCTCCAGCTCTCTGTTGTCATGTCTTTCCAGATCCCAGGCCCATGAAAGGAGAGTGGTAACTTGGCACAGGAAAATCAGCTGGGGTGCTGAACAGAGCTGTGGGGATTGGAGCCAGGGTTATTTGTACATGCAGTTGGAGTCCTCAGGCAGATACAGATCCATGAAATATGGGAAGGGGATTCTGACTGTAAAGAGTGCATGGGAGAGGAGCTTCAGAAAAAAAAAATTTTTAAGTGGGAACCTTGAAGATACCAAGAAAAATATCAATTAATAATCCAAAAAGGTCTCCAGTATATCTTTCTTACTATTTCAATGGTATCTTCACTCTCTGCTCTTATAGTTTCCCATTCTTTCAGGCATTTTCCACCACTTCTCTTCCCTTTCAGTGCCAGTTAAGATTGTCCCAATGGTTTACATGACTACAAATTCTCTTTTGCTGCTGCAGGTGGACAGTGTTGATGATCTTCCTGGTGCTCCTACAATTCCAGAGGCAAATGCTGAGCTTCTGTTGAAGTAAGTCAAGGATTATGGAATCAGTTTCTGATGCATTTTATTCTTGGGCATAATCAACACATGGGGAGATTTTTATGGTTGGGGTGAGGTAAAGGAAATGATTCAAGTGTTCCCTCGTCTTTGGTTTTCAGACCACAGAAATTGAATAAAATTCATTCTTAATGTGGTCAAATGGATCCAAATCTCAGTTCCATCTCTTTGAATATAGAGAGATTCTACAGTCCAAATTAAAAGGAAAAAAATAATCTTGTTCTTGAAGCGAACAAAGACTGATGTGGTGCTGTTACAGGAGACAGAATTAGTACACTGGAAGTTGGGAAATAAGAAGGTGATGGCTAAGCAGTATTTTGCAGCTTCTCAGCCAGATCCAGGTGAACAATATTATTTCTTTCATAATTCACTGAGACACTTTCAGATGATTTGGTTGGATTTTTAAAACTTGAAGCCATCAAGCCTGGATGACTAAATCCAAATAAATCACTATTAATATTCAGAGAAAAGATCTTCCATGGGCATGATATGCTGACCTCTGTATTCCTACAGTGATTGTAATCTACCTTCATTGACAGATCTTTTTACAGTTGCAGTCAAATCCCAAATCATAAACCACCAAACTCTTCTGATGATGGAATACATTAGGTTCTGCAGTATCTAATAACTCTTATACCCAACAAATAGAAACTACTGAATGTGCACCTTTCATTCTACTGTACAGATTGATCCAGTATAGATTTTATTATTGGCTTATGTTCTTCAAAGTATTGAGAAATTATGCAGATTTCTGTTCCTCCTCTATCCCTGGAAAAAGGATAGGTCCTGATAGGTGGGTCAACAGTTTTCTTCAGAGTACAAATACTAATTCCTCATTTGCCAAGAAGAGAAAAGGAAAAAAAACCCACCATAATTCCTCTTGTGGAAAAAGAATTGGATTTTTTTCTTCACACATTTTCCCTCTCCAGATTTATTGCAAACCTCAGCCAATTTTACATGAGAACTCAACAAGCTGAGTGCAAAATGGATTAGCTTCACCATGTTCCAACTCCAGGAAAATTTCTAGGAATCAGGAAAATAAGCTGACAGTTTCTGACGAAAGATAAAATAGTCCCTTAAATGTAGAATTTTTGGCATTTGATGTTAAAGAAACATCATCCAACAATATTAATGAAGCATTTTTTAATTTTAGAAATATCTTTATTAGTTATATACAGACATCACCACACACACTTTTGAATTAATTAAGAAGAAATATAATGTTATGTAAAATTAGTGTAGCTTAGCATGCAGGCCTTGATGTCCTCTACCAGTAAATTAGATAATTAAGAATATGAAAGTGGGAAGAGTGCCCAGCCTGGAGGATTTCCTGCAGGAGTTCTGGAGAGATCTCATGGAGCTGCTCTTGTAGGGAGGGTTTCTGTCTGTGGTGAATCACTTTTCCAGGGCCACTTTGTCCTGTGCGAGTGCAAGAAGTCCTATTGTTGCTTGTGTTAAACTGGAAATGAGTGCTGTGCTATATTTCAACTGCATGTCTATTTCAGCTCACAATAACGTCACAGGAAAATACTGGCAAAATTTCTGATAATGAGCCTAGAGAAAGCCTTACTCTTAATCACATTAATTGAATTGATCTTGCTAAGATGACCTTCAAAAACTTAATGGACATGGGGGTAGTGACCTGTGATGCCTAAAATCTCTGGTAATTCTAATACACCTTTACTGACAGAAAAGATAACTATTCTTACAGGAAAAGTTTAAATTTGTACTTCTCCTTAGTTCTTTGCTCCAGCAGCCCTGTACTGACTCTGTCCTATACCACTGGAATATGGACTGAGTTACCTCTCAGTTTTTGCAGCAGTACCAAAACTGTGTCTGTGACCTTCAGGATTTACTTCTAATCAAAATGATCTGTATATTTCTGATACTGCAGCCTCATCCAACATAAATTAATACAGCCTTCAGGTAGTTGCTGATTTAGTCCATATCTAAGCTGAAGTCCCATAATTAGATTTCTCCAATCACCAGTTTAAAAACTGAGATTAGCTGTGTGATAACTTGTAAAAAAAAAGCAGATATAATTCTTCCCTTGCCAAGTGTTGGGGCTTTTTCCCTCAAGAGCTTTTATAGGCAAATAGATACAATTAAGCACCTACTACAATACTAGCAAGAAATACCAATAAATGTATGAATATAAATTTAATGTAAATTTAAATACTGTGCTCTCTCTCATGACTTCCCATATAAATAGGTTTATATACTCTCTTCCTGGGTCTGTAAGAAAGGGTTAATTACTAACAGGGAGTACTTTCTGCAATTAGACCCTTTGGAATCCTCATGCAGTGCTGTCCTTACCCTTGGCAAAGGTGGAGCAGCTACAGGCAAGGTCCTGCATATCCTGAGAGGTTTGCTGAGCTTCAGAGGCCAGCCAGACACCCAGAATTTCTGGCTACATTAAAAATGCCCCAGTATCTTCCCAAGTCCATGCTCAGAGTGTGTGCTCTGGTCAGGAGGAAATTTCTCTGAGTTTAGACTTCTTCACTAAAGACTTGGCAGGAGTTTCATCAGAGCCCTTCAGAAGATTTCCTGTTCCAATGGAGTATAAACATAGCAACAACAGTACAATGGCTATGTTCTTGGAAATTTTTTTCTTTGTGCAAGGTGAACATTTTGTTCTGTAGTTGGTGCTGTTGGTTTGTTAGGAATGTGATGGATGTGCTGTGGCTATAGGAGGATGCAATTGTGAGTTCACGTGCAGACTTGACTTCTGCATCCAAAATGCTGCCAGTGGCAGTTGGGCAGAGATCTCCAAGTAGATGTTTTTAGCAAAATGGAAAAGCAGGACTGCACCCAGAATAGAGCAATCCTGACCTTAGATCTACTGCTAAAAATAGCCTTATTTTTAAAGAGATTAAGGACACAGACATTCAAAGCTCTCTTCTAGATACACTTGCATTACAAATCTTGAATTAGCTGAAAGGACACTGCCTAACTCCTCCAATTTAATTCTGGCTTTTTATTCCTTGCATATTTTATCCTTCCTTTCTTTGGGTCCCATTTTCCCCGGGACCATTGTTGACTAACCACTGGGACAGAGACCAGGGGAGCCCCAGGCAGGGCTGCCAAGAGATCCCTGCACTAGAAGGTCCCAAGTGTCAGGGCTGGAAAAAGCAGCTTGCCTGGATCAAAAAAGTCTTCACTTCTTGCCTGCTCATGGGCCATACTAAAAATAGCTCACCACTGATAAGGGTGCATTGTGGTATTCCAGCAGTAAGTCATAGCATTCCACACTTTTACTCCTCTGTTTCTAGGAAATTCAATAAAAAACTTGGTCCAATACACACACATACACACAAAAGAATGCATTTACTCTCAGTGGCTGCATTTACCATCAAAGTTGGTAATGTTTCCTGAAATTGGTTTCTGATCCTCTGAAAGGCTGTGGGTTTATCTTTTTGTTCTCTTTTTTTTTCAGAGGTTAATTTCAGGGAAACTGAACTACATACATGAAACTTTAAATTATCAACTATCCAGATAAATTGTGGCAAAAGGGGTGTAACGTGTGTGCGACCTGCCTCCAGTTCCATGAATTCCAGTGAATTCCCAGTTTCTGCTAGCGGGTGGCAGGCAGATCTGAGTGTGGCTGCTTTCTGTTCATTTTGAACCAACCCGTGGTTGTGAGGGTGGGGGAAGAGTAGGAGGGCTGTGATGTAGGGGGAGAGGGAAACACTTGACCTGGGGAGGTAAAACTTATTGGCTGTTAAGGAGTTGCACTCATTGAGTTGTTTCAGGTCATGTATGAATCCTCTTCATGTGACAGACCTGCTGCACAAAATGCCAAGAGTGGTACAGCCTGTAGGGCTTTGGCAAACAGATCATCTCTCATGATTCATGCAGTACCCTTTCTCTGCTCTGCCTATGATGATCTCTCAAATGTGACCTTCAAAGGCAGGGCTAAAGCTGAATCTGGCTTTAAAAAATTACCCACAAGCAGGGTTTTTTGAAGCATAAAACCCGATCCTGAGTGTCTGAAGCTGCCAATGTAGGTTGCCAAAGCAGTTCTTTCTGAATGAACTGCGTGTTTGTACTGGTTATTTAGAAACAGCTTTAAGAGGCTTTCCTCTCAATTTCACTCATATCTTAATTTTGAGACATTGAGAGTGTCACTGCCAACTTCCCAGAAGTCCCGTAGCTGAAGCTAATTTACATAAACTATTCTGCATACTGCTGTATGCAGACAGAAATGGGTATCATCTTGGGTTTTGTTTCTTCCTTTATCTCCTCCCAGCCCCCTTCTCAGGGCTGGGGAAATATGACAGATGCCTGTGCAGGCAGAAGCAGATTTGAGAAGGTCTGTGCATTTTTCTCCACTGGGTTTACCACACTGAGGAGCACTCCAGGAGTGGAGACAAGTTGTCATCATTGGGGATTTAGTAGCCATTCCCCTCTGAAAATAGGATTTCAGTGCAGTCATGAGGCTGTGCAGAGAGCCCATCATTCTTCCAGAGAATCATTATTCCATTTCCTCTTCTGTTCTCCTAATTAGGAGTTTGTACTCCAGTAGAGCACATACCACGGCCTTCCAGCCATCCTGTACCCTGGTACACACACCATGCTGGTGGTACGTGGTTACAATGCCAAGAACTGAAAAACTGGGCAGCATCAGAATTATATTTGCAAATGCAACCTGAAATCTGCCCACTCTCACAGGTGTGCACTGACTGCACCCATGGGTGCTGGGGAAATGTGTGATCTCAGCTCTCACAAAACTAGGACAGAATTGGCAGGAAGCGCAAGGAAGGCCCTGTCTCAATTTTAAGGGCTGGAATTTGCAAACAATTAGATTTTTTTAACATGGTTTCCTATAGATAATTCTGTGTTCTACAAAGAAGAAACTTTGCTAGCATATCAGAGTAGCTTTTTTTAATACAAACTTACTGTTGTTTTACTTATGTTAATTGCCAAAAGTATAATGTGCTGCACGTGGGCATGTGGGAGAGCAGGACTCTCCCAGGTGCTGAATGTGGAAATCACTGAGTTGAGGCAGGATAGGCTGGCAGAACTGAGGTTGCGCCTGCTTTTCTGGATCTTGGAACTCCTGCTTTACTTAAAATCAATCACAAGACACCAGAAGCATTCAGATGTTGAAGATAAGTGTTTTTGTGCTTCAGCATCTGCCTGTGCTCACAAGGCACCCACTGCCAGCATGCTGGTTTCTAAACAGATGAGCTGAGCAATGCAAAGCATCTGTGCAGGTTAGGGATGACTCAAACAAATCTGAGTCGATAGAGAGAAGGAGGCAGAAGGGGGCAGAAGGGGCAGTATTTCTTCCATCTGAAGTGAAGGTATTGAAACCTCATGAAAAACCAACGCTAAACATATGTGGCCTTTTGCTGTGCAACTGCATCCACAACATGTAGAATGATAAAATCATCTCCTGAGCTGAGTCGAATGGCAGAGCTGAAGGAGAGCTGTAAATAAAGTGGTAGGTGGTTTCCTGCTAAAACTCCCCTGCATGTCCAAGAACCCACTGTGACTCAGCCATTGCAGTCACTGGGAACTCAGCACAGACACTCTTTTCTAGTTGGGTGGTTTTACTTCTCTTTTTGCACCATACCAAGAGGGGCTCCATTCATCCCTGGAGGAATCGAATTGACAAATATGACCCATTACTTTTTATTGTCTTAAGCTAGACCCAACAGGACTGTTCAGACTTCTTGTCTGGTTAACAGTGACCCCATCCACACCTGCAAAATGATGTGTCTGCTTGGATCTTTCATGTGAAAGTTCTTGGGACTTATATTCACACACTTCTACTGGGCTCTTACTTGCATCTCTTGATGGCATAAAAATCAAATTTTTGTTGCTTTTACTTCATGTGCAAGAAGACTTAGAAATTACTCTTTTTTTCCCTTTTTTTAAATTTAAGAGTATGTGTGTAAATATGCTGAATAGGAGGTAATTACATATTTGTTTATAATGCATTTTCTAATGTACCTACTATTCCTTCAAAGAATTAACACCTATGGAAAAATAAACTGAGCTGGAAGAATCCCATATTAAAGTAACAGCAACAGCAATGTCTAGTAGTTTTTAGATCAGCAGCATCCAGTCTACTTGCACTAGAATATTTTATGTCTGAAGCAGACAGATGTCATTTTGGTCCTCTGGGCTCAGGGTTTTGGAACATCCTTTGCCATGGAGATAATGCTTTCCCTGGTCCATTTTGAATTTGTATGGACAGTTGCCTTTCCATGTGAAAAGTTCTGTGCACGCACAGCTTTAAACTTGGCATTGGGAATTAATAAAACAGGTTTGGTAGATCTGCAGGTTTCCATGAACTGACCTAGAACAAGCTGTTCTTTTTCCCTCTTTATCCATATAATATTTATTACGCTGCTTCTTTCTTTACACTTCTGTTTCTACCTGGTCTCTTCTCCTCCGCAGCCCTTTTCCTTATTTTTTTGAAATTTATTGTACTCCCTCTGTGTCAGTCCCAGCTAACTCCTTCTTTGTTTCCTCCATAACAGTGCTGGAATGTTGTCCCATCTGACCTTTCTCTGTATGAACAAATACCTATGGCCCAGGTTAAAAATTTACTCCCCTCTGATTTTTTTCTGCTTTTCATCTCAATGTTATCTAAGTGACCCTCTAATTTCTGTTTAATATCTCTTTTAGTTTCAAGATCCTGTCTGTCTTTTGCTTTCTTTCTCGCTGTTATATTAAGTGTTCTTTGTACAGGGTTTTTTTTTTCCTTCTGAGAATTGTCTACTTTCTCCAGAGTTTTCAGTTTGGCATCTGAAGGTTATCTTTGGTTCCTTGTTAGTGAACTTCCTTTCTGGGAAGTTCAGTCTCCTTGTATTCTGACTCAAGTCATTAACATCAAAGTACATTCTTCTTTTTCTTGCAAATTCCTATAACTGCCCACTTTTCTTCTCTTTTCTCTTCCCCAGTCCCCTCCAGTGCCCCCCAGAGCAGTGCTCAGCAGGGCATGGCCTTACCAAAGCTGACTCGCAGTTGCTTTCCCTCAGCCAAGTCCTGCTGCCCTCACGGAGGTGAATGATGGAGGACTTGGTGTGGTTTGCAACTCTCCCATGTGAAAAGCAGGAGTCAGGGTTTTCCCAAGTGCACCTGAGGAGGGGATATGCGAGGAGCTGGTGCCAGGAAGGAAGTCAGATTATTGCAGAGGCCAGAGGGAGCTGAGGGGCGGCTGGCACTGGGGACCTGGCACTGGAGAAGTGGGGTGAGGGACACACAGGACACCAGGTCCAAAGACGGGGAGCTGACATCAGTGGGTGGAAGTGCTGGAGATTTGGCACGGATGAGGAGACAAAGGCAGGAGGGGCTGGGGCTCACCATTGATCAGAGCTGGTGCCATCAGCTGGGATTCTGGCTTGGGGACCGAGGACACACAGGACTGGCCCCATCCCCCTTCCTCCCAATGGAGTGCCCTAAACTCCTTTTACTTCTACCAGAAATACCAAAAATGGTGTCAGTACATAGTACCTCCACTTTCACAGAGGAGGTTTAATAGACAATCTGATCACCCTGATATCCACAATAAAAGATAATTTTATTTCACCAGGTGACCAGAACTCTCCTCCTCTTCCTCCCCCACATACTCTTATTTTAAATATATTAGTACTTAGGGAAAATTATGGGGCTACGTGGGTGGTGCCCCACAAACACAGTGGGTGCTGAGATCCTGCCTTCTGAGAAGAGCTCACCAGAATGACCAGTGAGGGCAGTGAGTGGGCAGAGCCCAGTGCTGGGAGTGCTGCACCTCCCAGCATCCTGCAAGGTGACTGCTGCCTGTGGCTGTCACAGTTCAGGCCGTGCCCACGTCAGGGAGGGAAAGTGCTGCACCCTTACTGGTCATGGTGAGTCATTTGCACCTTCTGCTACATTTGGCATGAATTTCATTTTGAGTTACTCCTGTGCATCATTATTTTCAATATTTCCTTCGCCAGAAGCTGGAGCCACAGAGGTGAAATTACATTTACCAGAATCTGTCATTAAAACTGACAGCTACTTCTTATTACAATTAAAAGAATCAGATTTTGAACAGCACTGAAGAGTGCCATTTTCAAGTAGCCCCGCGTGGAGTAAGACTATTCATCAGAAACAATAAAGAGAATATAATCCCAGGTATTCAAATGCACCTGCCTGTACTTTTCCCCTATTAGAGCTGAAATCAAGAAAGGAAACAGTACTTGGAGGACAAGTCCAATTAAAAAAAAAAGAAAAAGAGGAATTTACCAGATGACTAGCAAGCCTGTTTTAATTTAAAGGGAAATTTGTGTCACTCTTCTGTCTTTACTTAACACTTAAGTGTTAAGTGTGCAATTTAACACTAAGCATTAGCTTCAGATGGGCTTTTGTACCACCTTGGATTACATCCACAGTTTGGTCTCACCCATACTGTGAGCTTGCCAGTGTCTCTTTTGGCCATCCAGATTTACGTCAATTGTTTATGGCCTCAAATAATTGTGTTGTAAACTCCTGGACTACTCAGAGGACATGCTCTGCCTTCAAATACACCCCTTTGTTGTGGCTTGGAAAATTTTCCATCGGGACTTTACCTTAGTGCCTTCTCTGGTTTTTTCTTGTGCGTGAATTGAAGTATTTTACAGGGACAGATTTAACAGGAACTTGGACTCTTATTTTTCAAAGGAATTAGGAGAAATCTTTCTTTATTTGCGCACTGCCTGCCAGGTGCTTTCTGCTGAAATAGAAAAGCCACACTGAGAAATAAGGCAAACCAAGATAGCCAGAACAACACTCAGTGGAATTGTGTCTGTTTATATCTGAATCTCTTGTTTGAAGGAAGTTCTGTTTTCACCTATAATACTACGCAAGTTCCTACACAAATCAGTTCAGTGTTAGTATTACTCAATTTCTGAAGAAATCATTTGGTTTTGTGTTTAGAAAACTTACTGCCAAGCCCCCTCTGCTGGAGGGAAAAACCATGTTTTCATCCCTGCATGCTGAAGACATCTAGTAAAAGCATTCCAGCTTATTACTGTGCAAGTAATTACAGGCTCAGAGCTCACAAGATCTTTGCCACCTTTCTATTATCATCTATCATTATCTGTCATAAGTTGTGCTTCAGAGAAGAGTCTGGATTATCACTGCAAATTTGTTCAAATTATTCCATTTGAATGAGTCAGTGTGTTAAAAATTCATCTTCTCAATTGATTCTTTGATCATCCAAGTTATTTTCAGTAGTGTCCATTCTCTTCATCCCCCTGCTCTATCTTGTGTGTATTATTTACATCCTTTGCCAGCAATCATGACACACTGTTAGAGTGAACTCACATAGTACAGCAAACAAGAAAAATCTGACTGCAAGAAGCCCACATGCTTTTCCAAGGCAATTCAGACTGCAAAGGTGTGCTTGTCCTTCTGACTGCTCTGCTTGTCTCTCAAGTGTAACAAGAGCAGGTCACTGGGTGAAAGACAAGATGATGTGCTGGTTAAACCACACTCATCACCTGTGTATGACAAACCCTTTTTGCAAGGAGCAGCTTTACACTTACAGATCAGGAGACAGGCACAGCAAGGAAAGACAAGCCAATACCTTAACCATTGAATGAGGACATGGATTTGAGCATTGCTCTGAAACACTGCCTGGTGAACTTGTTCTAGTTAATTAGGCTAAAAGCCAGAAAAGAAGTGTGTCACAACATTGAGCATTGCCCAAGAAAGTTGGAGGTTTCTGAGATGAAGTGCTGGACCTGTTTATGGTTCTCTGTGGTGTACATTAAGAGCACTGAGTTTCTTTGGAAGGAGATCCAAAGCAGCCACTGTGCCACGCAAGCAGCCAGTAAGGAACTATTGCCTACGGAGCTGAAGCTTTTCTGCCCTTAGGATTGTTCAAAAATCGGTCTCTGAAGAAAAGCAGTCTTTTAAAAATGGAGCAAGCCAAGAGAGCATTGCTGGGGTGGCTGATTAGTACTTAGACCTCCTCAGAATGTGGAAAAGTAAGACCTGTGTCCCTGCTTGGTGGAGGGCAGTCAAACTTCAGTCTCTCCCCTTTCTTGCAGTTGTCCTAACAAGTATGTAGCAGTCTCCTCTCACTGAGAGGGAATGAGAAGTACTTGTTAAGTATTTGGGAACTTAACATCTAGAGCAGTGCTTGTGGCTGAGAAACACTGGATTCTGGTGACCCCTCTGAGTGCTGTTAATGCACATGAATCAGTTATTAGATGAGCTACTTAAGTGGTATTTGAAGCTGAGACAGAAGGCAGTGGCTCTCCTCTGTTAAATTAAAACCCCAACCTACAGGCCTAAAGGCAAGGCCATTCTTTCTGTAGGTCAATGGCTCTTGAAAGCCTTTCTGTCAACTAAAGCAAGTTCACAGGCAAACCAGAGAATATTTCCTTCTATGAGTTTGTGGTGTGAGGTCCTAAATTCAAAATAAGCTTGAGAAGCATGTCCTTGAGTCCATGCCAGGGAGGGCTTTGAGCCTTGATTCCCCAAATTGAAGCCTGAAACACTCACATTCCCACAGAAGATCTCACTAGTAAACTGCTGGATAAAACTGAGGAGGTTGAAAAGACAATGATACCCCATTTAAGAGAGTGTCTCTAATGAAGTCTCTGAAGGGATTGGAAGTACTTCAAGCTTCTATTATTTAATTCAGTTTGAGAAAACAGTGACAATTTTTCCATAAACATCAAAGTAGCAACACTGAGGAAAGGAAAACCATACTGAATTGGTGTTTTATGTTAAAAATTATTCTTTTAAAAATGTAACAATATTTCAGATGAAAGGTGAATTAATTAAAGTTTCCTAGAATATACTCTAAGTACAGCATTTAACATTGAGGTTAAATGAGTATACAGCCTTAGCTGCAGTAGCCAAATAAATTAGAGTTAACAACAAGTTTGGACCAGAAAGAACTAGCCTTGAGCTCTAGGGAAGTTAGAGAACCCAGCCCATCTTTGGAAACTGATGCCCAGCAGGGCAGAGGGTTAAAAACAAGTAGTCTCAGTTTTCCTGTATGCAACATTTTGTGACTATGCAACATTTCCTGGCTGGTGAAATGCAGCTGCGGTACCTCCCAGGTGTAAGTCATCTGTTGCTTTATAATTTCAAAGCAATAAAGAGTTCCCTTTCCTTCTGACTGAGAAGGTTTTATTGCAGGATCTGTGCACACTGAAGGAAGAAGAGAGGAAGGGGGGTGGGGAAGGTATTAAGAAGTGCTTCAGTCCCAGGCAGTAGGTAACCAGAGTCAGCTCTGCAACAGGAGGAGCACCATTCTGCTGAGGCATTTGGACATGCTTAGGTACACCTCAGAGTTTCTAGGTCTGCAATCTAGGGGTCTCATCCCACAGGACTCTTGTGCTTGTATGATCACAGCTAACCTGCTTCCAGAGGTCAAACTGTGCCCAGCCAAAAAAAGTAGCTCTTAAAAAAAAAAGTGCTGGAAAAACAAGCAGAAGTTCCCTTCTGCCACTTAGTGGGATGTAGGACAGGGACTGATGCAGGACACAACTTGTCTCTTTCCAGAGGCCTTTGCATGCAGAACCTGTTCATTTCTTACCATCTGAAATGCACAGTCTGCCCATTTAGGCAGAGCTGCAACATGAAGATACAACCTAAGAGCTATTGAGTCGAAGCATTACATATCCAGGCATTTTTAGACAATATAAACATGTGAATGAAAAGCAGCAAATGAAAACCACGACAGAAACTTGATCTTCAGTATGAGCCTGCAAGAGACAGCTACCAAGAAAGATGAAAGCATTGCTCCTAAGGCATATATCTGTAACTTTTCTGGTGAAATAATAAACAAATACACTCTTTCCTACTCAGGTACCAGGAATTTAACCAATCTTAGTGTAAGATTACAGACCATAAACTATAATTTGAGGACATTGCAAAATATGAAAAATGCTTGGAATTCAAGGACAGAAACTTTTTCCACAGTTTATGAGTAAGAATTTCATGGCACTGTTCCTTTTATGACTTTACAAGTACTCTTTACAAATGTTATCAGTTTGCAACACTCCACAGCTGTGTGGTGGAAATTGCAGAAGTACTGGTGGAGGGAGCTTTACTGCTTGACCTCTGGGAAATGCAGCCGTTAGAAGGAAATGCATCTATCTATTGTACAGATAAAAAGATGAATGAGAAAGATTCTCCAGTTACTTTCAATTCTGTTTCCTTTGGCTGGAATTTTTGTTTTCCCCAGACAATCATGTGTTCAGCTAAAACCCAGGGTAGTACAATGACATTTCTAAGAAACAGAAGGGAAAGTTGCCACAAGCAAAAGGCACATTCACCAAACACTGCCAGTTTTGACTAAAATGTGGCACTATTTAAATGAACACTCCTGTGACTGTAAACTTCAGAGATTTTCTTAATAAGGACTGTTCCTCCCAGCCTTGATTTTGGAAGTTGATAGTGACCATTACTTGGGCTGATACCATAGAGGCCTGAAGTGTGTAGCATTTTTCAGAAGGCACTGTGTACCCATCAAAACAGGGAATACGCCCTTCAGTCAGAAGAATCAGTGATTGATACTGAGCAGCATTCGTTTTATGAGCAGTATATACTGTTATTTAACTGGGCCAGCCAAAGTGTTTTGTGAACTATCCACATTATGTATTTTGAATCTAACCTACATACCTGAATGCTTAATTTTTCTGGGCAGGGAAGAGCAGTGGAACTGGAGAATGATTGGAGCCAGCCCAGTTGCATTTGAAAAATGTCTGCCCAAAGGTATTAATTCCTTCATCAATATGCCTAACTGCAGTTCACAAACTTGGATGGAGGTAGAAAAGGGGCCTGGAGAATATTTTTCCTATCCCCAGACACTCACTCAAGTATTTCATTTGCCAGAAATGAATGTAAAACTGATTCCATTAAATGGGCGCATGAAAGCAGTAGTGAGTGTGCTCCAGCCTCAGTTCCACTGGTGAGTGCTGGAAGCTCTTGTGGTTTGGAGTGGACTGAAACACCACTGAGTTCCCAGCAAAGGAAGAGCCAGAGGTATCAGAATGCAAATAAACCAATGGTCTGTGTCAAACAGTAGGGTCAACTGTTCAAGTCTCCCTCTGCCTTAAAAATGAAAACAAGAAAAATGAAAATACCTAACCCACATCTGTTACAGTTATTAGTAACCACAGTATTATTTTATAGGAGTCTAGATAACGTATTGACATACCAGAGATATCTGTAGATAAGAAAAAGAAACTTACATGTGCCTTTCACTTTCACCCAACATGATTTCTCATAAATGAAGCTGTAACCAGCAATGGAGCCCAAGATCTGACAAACTTTGCCTTGCAAATCCAAGGTCGTGCGTTGCCCTTTTCCGCTCCCAAGTGTCTATTGTCTGACATTTGTAGTTGTTCCAATTGTAGCAGAGCTACAGCTCTTCAAATGCTCCTGTGTAAAATTTGAAATTACTTGAATATAAATGCTCGATATTTGGAACGTCAGAATTCCAAAGGTACAACCAAAAATGTGCACGCAGTGTCCTGCCAGCTCTGCACAGCCACTCTGTGACATTTGCATGAGTCTGAGGCACCATCTGCACTGAACTGATATCTCCTGGTTGGCTCTTAAAGTATTGACAGTTTCTATTTTGAACAAACAAGCACTGATGGCTTTTGCAATAGAGTGCACTACTGCAAGTCTGGTTTTGTGGGCTTGTCAGGTTTTCAAAATAAGGCGTACTGGGTCTGCATTCATCATTTATTGCTGCTTTTCATGACAAGCTGAAAGCTTGCTAAGTTTTTGCCTTCAATATATTTGGATCCCTGATGAGTCATTTTTTGGTTGTATTTGAATTTCAAGTCCAAGTTTTGTTGTTTAGTTTGGAAGGCCGCACTATATAGAGCTACATTCAGAAACAACCATTGTGTTGCACAGCTATGTGCAATCTTCCAGCCTTCTGTAAAAATCAAGTATTTTCATATGATTCACTAGTAACTATTTAAATATATTCAGGTAGGTAAATGTTCTTACAGTTGCCTCACTGCAGATTTCACACAACCATTAGTTCAGTAGAAAGGTCAGCTTACCTGTACATAAAAAGTTATTTTAATATTTTTCTTTGAAGTAGGTCCTTTTCAGAGTTTCTTTCTATGTTCCTCTGGTTCTTGTTGTTTTCCTCATGGTATGTAGTTCATACCATGAGGTTCTAAAGTCTCACTGGAAGGAGCTGATTAAAATCCTGGAGCACCAGTAGGTGTATTTATCTTCACAAAAGCTGAGCAGTGAAATGTTCATGGATCAGTTGTCAGTGATGGCTGTTCAAGACAGCAAATGCCAGCAATAAAATTCTGACCTTCATTCCATTAAATTAATATTTGACCTTGCATATTCTTAGTGGAAATACTGGGCTTAGTGGAAAGAGATGTGTCTAAATTAGAGTTTCAGCACAGTGCTTAACATAAGGTGCTGTACAAACCACAAACTAAAACCTGTGATTAAAATTACTACATCAAGAGGTGGAGGCAGTTTGCAATATTTTAATGTCAAATTGTATTTTAAAACATGACATTTCCATATGGCTTGTAGAGGTCTTTCTAAAATGAACTGATGAGATGCCTTCCCATTGGTTCATGCAGTCTTGTGTCTTTTGATTTCTTTAATAAATTAAAGAAACCTAAGAATGTGAAAACATACTTCATTAATTATACACTGAGTGTTCTGATTTAGGAAGAACTCTGTGATCTAACATGACATTTTATATCTTTTCTGAGACCTATTAAGAGATAAGTAGACATTGTATACCCATATACTAAAGTGACTTCCATCCAAAATCACCGCTATTAACACGCCAACATTCATTCATTCATTCACTCACGCCAGTAGCTGGGGAGCAGGCTGCTATTTGTAGGGGCTATGGCAGTAAATGCATTCTGCATCCAGGCTTGTAAGTACTTCTGGGTTTGAATCTTGCCTTACAGAATGCACACCATAGTAAGAAACTGGAAACTCAAGCTTCTTTAGGTCCCAGTCCACCTATGTACACAAAACCATGTAAGTGCTGTTGTTGAGCAGCTTCAAACAAAGTTTCACTGCTGTTGATTTCCTCTTTATATTGTTTTTGCTTTTTCAGTCATTCAGCTGATTGTTGTGAATCCATGCCTGGTGTTCACCTGCAGAGCAGCACAAAGCCAGCTGTTCCTCTAGCTGTGTTTTCTGCTTTTTCTTTCTGAAGTACCAGTTCTGGGGCCTTCCTCCTGAGCCCTTGGCAGCATCCTCCCCTCCAAGGCCATTCCTCTGCCCCTCCAGGTGTTACTGCCAGCACAGGTGAGTTAGGACACCATTGCTCACAAGCACTTTCTGAAGAAGATGCCAGTGCTGCTTGGTGCCCTGTGTCTGGTCCAGGACGCATTTTTTCTGCATCCCTGGACAATCACATGGACAAAGCTTTAGTCACAGCTTCACGGAGAACTAAGTGCAGCCATTTTACACACAGATTCTCTGATCTCAGAGCAAAATTTTGTTAGTTAAGGACAGTCACAACGTGTGTCTGAAGTGATACTCCATGGGAATACAGTTAGCAAACATTGGCCAAAGCATAGGGAGTAGTGAGGACAATTCACTTTTCACATGAATTATCAGTGATTAGAAACAGCTGTCTGGTCTGCTTGGCTGTGCAACCTGCAGCTGCCACCAAAGCTGCTATTAAAGATATGCCCCTGAAGACTCTGCAGAGTAATACTGCACACAGCAACAGACGTGTGCTTTCTCCTCTGGCTCCCTATAGCTCTTGGATGCTCACTTCAGACTTTCCTCTTCAAGTAGCTTGATGCTAACTTCCAAAAGCTTTTTCCTAAATTAATGCATGTGTGTGCTAAATGTGAGATTGGTGTAAAATTCTTGAGTTATTATATTAAAATTCTGAATTCCTTTCAATTGTGCTCTAACATTTTATTAATTTGAAATTATCTTGATTGGTGGTGCTGTAGCTGTGATGCTTTATCTTGTTAAACTTTAGTTTAAACAAGATAAAGTTCATAGGGAGAGACGGTCTTTTTGATTGGACCTGAGAAAGATCTTGCCTGCATGAAAATTTGACTATTAGTAAAAGCCTCTCCCTACTAAGCACCAGAAATTTATTTCATTAATCTTTGAAGAGGCCTTGAATATTGCAGAATCCTGCCAATGTATGCTCTGGAATGGCTGTAACTTCTCAGCCTTACTGGCTTCCATGTAGATGTCTATTTAACAACTCAATTTTTAAGATTTTGGAAGTAAAATGTCGCTCTTCTGCTTACTGTTCTTTAGGAAAATTATTCTTCAGTCACATCACTGAATGAACTGGATGCTGACCATGCTAATCAGAGTGTATTTATGCAAAGGCAGCAGCTGTCAAGGTAAGACACTGTGATCTGTAGTACACAACACTGGTTATAAGGACTCTCCAGGCTTGTTAAGCTTTTACTAAATATCCAGTTCTTTTATAAAGCGAAACTCAGTCACAAAGGTGAGTGACTGAAGTCTTCTAGCTACTGTCCCAACTTCAGTGAGGATGAAGATCTAATGCTTTGGATGCCATTCATATTTCCTGTTTAAAGAGGGTTTTTTTTCCTTGTGCAGGAGTTTGAATAAGCCCATCTGGAAGCCAACTCTGCAGACTATTTCCAGAGCAGCAAGCAATACTGGTAAAGACCAAGCAATACTGGTAAAGACTGCTTTTTTTTTTCTTTAATTGTGTCATAGTTCTATTCCATAGATTTATTTAATTCCACTGATTTATTTAATTTACATGCCAGCATATTTTTACCATCGAAAGAAACAAACAGGTGACACCCACTTCTGCAGAACACAACTGGAGTGCGCTAAGTATTTCCTCTAAGTATTCTTTGTAAATGAAATGAGTCAGCCAAGCAGGACAGCATAACTGTTTTCACAGCCTGCAGGCTCTGTGGCAGGGATGTGTGGCGAGTGACAGGAACTGGGTAAGTTTGCGTGCCAGTGGGAGCAATGAAATAATTTCTCATGCTAAGGCTGGCTGCACAAGCTGAGGTTTTCCCACTCTCTGGGGAGGTGCTGTTTTTCCTCTCCACATGCTGGGTGCAGCTGGCAGCTCCTGGCACCTGCAGGAAGGCTCTTGCCATAATCCTCTACTGATTCCGCTAAGCATAAGCTCACATGCAATGTAGAGCATTTATATTAAGTTCTCAAGGAAAAAGAGCACTCGGTGGTGCCTTGCTAATGCTTCAGTTGATGATATTTACCACAAAAGTTAGGTCACCGTACCTCAGAGTGACTTCTCTGTCACTGCAAGTGCAGATTTTGGCTTGATTGTCAACATGGGAGAGGCCAGACCCTTCTTGTTGCTATAAGTAGTGGGATTCTGATGTCTGTTGCACACATTTACCTGCCCTGGCCACGTCACATCTAAAATACCACTTATTCAGAGCCACCTCCTAATTAAAACCTTGGCAGGTTGCACCTAGAGTTTTCCTGTTTCAGCATATGACTTTGCTGGCTCCAGGTCTTTTGAAATTCCTGGTCAAACACAATTTAGTATCCATCTGCCAGACTGCTCTGTCCCAAAACATGTTACAAGCAGCTGAAGCTCATGTTAGGGATGTAAATACAACTTACTTCCAATCCATTAATTCCAACTCATTAATCCATTAATTTCAAATCAGTGATGATGAGACAGTCTAAAAAAAAACCTTGAAGGATGAAGATGTTTTTCCAGACTTCAGTCAGCATGTCCACATTGCATCTTTTATGCAATACAAAACAAAACACCAGGAACAACTGAATTTTATATTCTTGTGTTTGTGTCATATCATTCTGTGTGCAATGTAAGAAAATAAGTCTAAATTAAGACAGATCTCTTGAAGGTCAAACCTGATTATGTGCTAAAAGCTGTCCTTCAGTGAGGTTTCATATGAATAGCAGGGAAAGGAAGACAGTCTCAGACCCCTCACTTGCAGAGTAATGCATTATTGCAAAGAATTATTTTCAATTTTCTTCTGTGATGCTGAGCTCCCATGTGCTGTTTCCTTCTGCTGAATGAGCATACGAAAGGTTAATCATATCCCTTTGCAGTTTACTCTGACTCTGGGCAGACATTGTTGCTGGAGGTGCCAGAACAGAGCAGGTGTTGGCCTGTCCCCATCACATCCTCTGAGTTCTGAATTCTCTGAATTTCTGGGCTGCCAGAGACATCTGTTTTATGGATATTTGTGGGCCATTCACACATAAACATTATGATCCATGTATTTTTCAGCTCTACACTTTGTGACTTTTCTTGCAGTCAGCTGTGGAGCTCCCAGCTAGCTCTATTTCTAAAGCAAGTGCTTACAAAATACTAAAAATAAAAAATAATAATAAAAAACCCCTCACGATTACTTGGACTCCAAACCCTAGAAAAAAAATTAAAAATTGGTTTGAAATACAGTTTGTAACTTCTCAGTACTAGGAAAGAGAAACAGAATTCTGTTTCTATTCTATTCTGTACACGTTAGCCAATGGACCGGAGAGAAGGATTTTTTAAAACTCTTTTGGGTAGGATGAAAGGTTGTAAAAGATCAGACTTCCTGGCCAAAGGAAAGAAGGACTTTTCTGCTTCTGTAATATCAGCCTTTTACCAAAATTAGGGAGAAAAGCGGGGAATTGTTTCCATTTTGTGGGAGCACAAAAAGGTCTGAGCTGGAGAGAAAATTTCAAGTTGCCGCTTCTTTGGAAATCTCTTTTCACAGAGATCTGGAGTCACATTCTTTTCTAAGCTCTCCTGGCACCACACCAACAAATCACTGCCAGTGTAATTGAGGGAGCCCTTGTAACTGAGGGAGCCCTGACTCCTGCTTTCATCTGGACTGTGTTGTCTATGTGTAGTTCGACCTTTTTTTTACCCATGCTGTGACCATCTCATGTGTGTGTCAGCCTGAGGAATAATGTCCTTGAAGACTGCTTTGAAGAGAGGTGCATATTCTAGTAGCAGGCAGAAGATTGATTGCTTCTTTTTTAATCCATGCAAACCAAAACTCTCTCATCAAGTGTGCTCTCAAAAAATCTCATGTTTAACCCAGAGTAATTTAGAGCCTGGCAGCCACCAACTCAGTGCCTTTTCCAACTGTGTGCTGAGCTTCCTCTGCTGTCCTTAAATCAGAGGATGATCGTTGCGGGGTCACCTCCAGAACAGTCTGTTGAGGCCTCAGACATTTTCCCTGCAGCTGCATTAGGTGTCTGTGCTGAGCTGCACCAGGTCTTGGGGAAGAGCTTTGCAGATAATTCAGCATAACTTTGCATTTTACTACAAGAAAAGGATTTTCTGGTTTAGGAAAACAAATCCATTTCTTGATGCAGGTTGACAGTGCTTTTGCCCGTCTTATAACAGTTTCTTGAAGGCAAATCTTTTAAAAGGGACCTTTTAGTCTCTCCTGAAGATTACACTCTTGTAGGGGTCTTGCCTTGATCTGTAGGTTTAATGGCTTAATAAGCATTAGACCCTCCTATTATGCAGTAAAAAATAGGAATACAATACTTTTATCAATATTTGGCACAATTAATTTTTTTTATGTGAAACTAAATATTGATGCTGTCAAGTGACTTCAGCTTAAGGGCATAAATTACAAATATTCTCCTGTGAGCCTCGTTCAAATCTTGTATTCATATACAGTAACCATCTAATGTCTTTCTATTCCTGTAAGCCATATGATTTGATTGCCAGATTACACGGTTCTGTATTGTGCTTAGATGTCAGTGTTTTTATTGTTATTACCAATATTATGCTTTATACTTACTGTAAGTGGTAACAAAAAATTAACTGCTTCCTTACACTATAAAAAGAATACAGTCCCATTTACAGAATGTCTCTAAACAGAAAATATCTTTGGGGAAAAAATACTGAATAAATAATTCATTACATGATGGGTGAGTAGGAAAAAAGGTCTTTTGATGTATTTTGCTACTCAGGACAAAACCAGATTTTTAATATAAAGTAACTTCTTGTTTTAATGGAGAACAAAAGCCCTTCTAAAGAAGAATGTTCGCAGTCAGTGTATTTTTACCCATTCTGCACTTTTGTGGGTAATAGGACTTGTGAAAGTAATGAACCCATCCCTTTGGTTTTTCCTGATTCTTGTCTTTGTTCCATCCTCCTGTTTCTTCATTAGCTTATTTCTTGTCTTATTTTCTAAATGAAATGTAAACCCACCCACCCACCCACAAGAAACTAACATTTCAAGAATACCAGACTGCAGCAAAGTGAACTAGCGTGTCTGTAATATAAACAGTGAACGAATTCGTAAAAGCCTTGGAATTAAAGTCTCCCGTCTTAAAACTGCCCGTGCTTTCAGTGTATTATGCTCCGGATTTCCCAGAAGAGCATCCCTGGGAAAATCAGCATGTGCATTTTCCTGTTTTCTCACGAAGCCGGAGAGGCTTCATCAACTGACAAATACACGCCGTGGCCCCTTCCCGCTAAGCAGGGTGGGAGCCCGGGCTGGCTCCAGCAGCGGGGCCGGGGCAGAGTACAGCGCCGGTCTGCAGGGCCCAGCGCCAACTGCCTTTTGCACCTAAACGGGCCGGTCCTGAACTGAAACCAGGTAAAATGAGGGCCAGTCAGGCTCTGGGCTGATCCAGGTGAGGGAAGGTGGCTCGGGGGACCGGCACACGGCGCGGCCGCTGGGCATCTGAGGGCGACGGGGCGGCTGAGGCAGCCGGGGGCACCGCCTGCGCTCCGTACCGAGGGGCGGCTGAGGCAGCCGCGGACACCGCCTGCGCTCCGTACCCTCACAGCCCCGCCGTGCACGGGCCGCACGTCCACCCCGGTATCTCCCGTTCCGCCGAGGCCGTTCCGCAGCTGCGGCGCTGCCGCCGCTCGGGGGCGGGGCGGGGCGGGCCGAGCGCTTCCCGCCCTCAGCGGCTGCGCGCCCTCAGGCGCCCTCAGCATGGCCGGGGCGGCGCCGGGCCCGCCGGTGAAGGTGCTGGCGGCGCAGCTGCGGCAGGCGGAGCGGGGCCCGGGCGGGATCTGGGAGCTGCGGCGGGCAGCGGCGGGCCGGGCGCCGCTGTCCCTGCAGGCCGTGTGGATGCAGGGCACCGTGCTGGAGGTGCAGCGCGGCGCCGAAGGCGGCTTGGCCCGGCTGCAGGACGGCAGCGGCGCCTTTACCGTGCTGGGCGTGGAGCAGGTGCCGCAGGGCCGGCCGTGCCTCAGCGCAGGTACCGCGGGGCGGGGGGACCCCCGCGGGCAGCGGGCGCTGTCCCTGCCCGTGCCCACTCGAACGTGGTTCGGCACATCACCTCCGTCAGGCCAGGCCCGGCCGCCGTGCCGGGCCCCGCGCAGGAGGCCCTGAACAAAATGAGAGATTTTTCTCTTGGTTTTCTTTTCTGGTTTTTTTTTTTTTTTTTTTTCTTCTTTCTTTCCTTCTCTTCCCTTCACCAGAAATGCCAGTTCAAATGGAGAAGTGTTGGTCTGCAGAATTGGAAAAATTGAGATACAAAATAGGTACATTGCTAAAAAATTCAGCCTTCTGACCTATCCTCAGTCCACTTACACAGCAGGACAAATTTCTTTTTGTTTGGATCTTACTGTATGTGAAAATATAGTTAAATATGCCATATAAGTGGCTGTACAGATAATGAAGCCTTTTATGAAATATATTTCTAAGCAATCCTCATTCCTGAGTTTTACAAGTATTGGCATCTTCACTTTACACTGTTTGCTGGGCTTTAAGTAATTTGGTTTATGAATTTAAATGATAATACAAAGATTAATTAATGCTTACTTGTTTTTTAGGGAAGTATGTAATGGTGATGGGTGTGGTGCGGTCCTGCAGTCCTGAGCCCATTCTTCGAGCAATAAAGATGACAGATCTCTCTGAAAACCCAGTCCATAAGAATATGTGGAACCTTGAAGTGGAGGATTTGCACAGAGTCATCCCCTAATACTTTTAATTTCTGCCTAAAAGAACTGGAAATTTGGTTTCTTTTGCTTTTTGGTGCAGAACGTTGGACTATTCTGTGTGACCATTCCTGGAGTAAACCAAAGTGAGAAGTTGAGCTCAGTTAAGCGTGGGGACCAGTGCTTGTCTGATAATAATCACAGTGTTCGTGTCTTCCAGTCTCTTGTTATAACAACATATTTGAGAAATGCCTATTTTGAGTAGGATGTCCACTCCATTAAAAAGGCTGTATGTTTGTTTCTGTGTGCCTTAGCTGGTGTTTGCAGAGCTCGTGTTGAGGCAGTTGTTCAACAGCAGGGTGTTCACGGCAGCAAGGGCTCGCGTTACCAGGGTGAGCTCAGTACCTGCCATTAAGGCAAAACGTGTTTCAACCCATTTAGGCTGTGGTTGGAAATAATCGTTTTCACCTGTGTTTTCTGTTTCAGTAATCGGCATGTCTGTGAACTACTTGTAAGACAGGTGTCTCTTGGTAACCATTAGAAATGTCTTGTTCTTAAAATACCTCTCTAGTTTCTGAAATGCCGGAAGTGGTAATGAGCCATCTGTTCCAGTGAAGTTAATGAAAAGATGTGATGGAGAATTCCTTGGAACAGGTTCTCCAGGTGCAAGATGTACTTTTTACCTCCAGAAACAAGCATTCTGTCCCTAAGTGCATTTATCTTTTTGAAGGTTTTTTTCTTACAGTGTATGCTATTTTTAACTGCTTTAATCATTCTAAGTTATATTCTGTTCTTATCTTTCCTTCTCTGAAAAAAAAACCAACCCTATGAAATCACATCAAGAAACCTATAAAAAGTAGAAATGTTATTACTCTTTGTTTTCCATCTTGTCTAAAGAGAATTTGGGTCCTGATGAATGCATTGCATTATCTGTGTGGAATGGCTTTGTGATTGGGGACTGTGTTGTCCAGCAATAGAGTTATGTTAATTAGGAATGCATGTTGGAAGGGAAGAGAATCTCTGGTTGAATGCTACACAATTTAAGATGAGAATCAAGTAGTAGTAATTAAATTTTTAAATTGTGGGATTAGGTTTTCAAAGCATGTGGAAACTGGCATCCTTTAAAGATTTGTGATCTTTTCAGGCTAAGGACTGGATTTCAGAGCACAATTCCAGTCTTGAGTTTAGTATTCCAAACCAGACCACATCACAGGCAGTTGGGTAGTGGAAGTCCTGTGATCTGAGATCCTGCTAATGAAATGCCAAAACATACAGAGATAAAGAATTTTGGTGATCTGGGTTTATTTATTGTTTGTAATTCTGGAAAACGTCCACTTGTGGAGTGCTGTAGCCTTTCAGAAATAATCCATGTGACCAGCATGTAACTGGTTCATGTTTAAAATTCTTTTCCTAGGACATCAAAGCAAATGACACTTGTAGCCAGGGTGAGTGTTGTATTTCTAAACAAAAGACTGCTGGAGAAGATTGCTTTGAGACTCAGCTCAGCTGTACTTCACCTAATCAGAGGCTGATGCTGCTTATAGCTGTTTAGGGCTGGGCTGAAGGGCCTTGTTTCTGATTTGCACAGTTTAGCATTGTGGGGCTCTGCTGGGTACTGGGAATTCTCCATTTTCCTCACCTTATAGTTCAAATTCTGCAGTTAGAACATGGGTTTGTGATTTTTGTTGCTCTTGTACAGCAGAGTATGTAATTGAGGAGTTACAGGATAAGAGGCTTCTTTAGCCCTGTGTTAAGGAGAAGGTCAAAGCTAAGTTCTTGTTACATCTGTTTTGGGTTTAACTTGCTGTAATATGTAGAAATTCTGTGAACTTGATAGATTGTGGGGGCTCTGTACAAAGAACATGTTGGAGGTGAGTTGTAACCTCACCTCCTGTCTGTGCTCTGCAAGGACAGCTGGTGTGGGCAGGTGTGTTCAAAGTGCTCTCACAGCAGGAGTTACAGATGTAGGAATTCCTGTGTGTTGTGTAGTGGGGAGATCTGTGAGATATGCAATGGATATTATGTATTTGCCATGACAGCATCGTTTATATACTGCATTACCAGCATCTGAGGCATAAACAGTTTGGATTACTTCAGTCAAGGTGTTCAATAATGTGCAGCATTGCCAGTAGTTACCTACTAAAAGTTTGGTCCTGATAAAGCCAGGGCTAGTGCAGAAAAAAAAGGCAGTTTTGAAATACTGAAGCTGATGAATTGATCTGATAAATACTTCAGTCAAACCCTTTCAAGGTGATTCTTTTCCAGAGGTTCACATTGATGAAAAATCGCAGAAGTCTCAGTTGGCCTGAGGGCTGTTTTGTGTGGAACTGGCACACTGCCCTGCAGGGAGACTGCTGTCCCTCCCTGCAGGTACACCTGGAATGGGCTTCCCCCATCCCCCTGGCACTCTGATGTTTGCTGATAGGAGCTGCCATCTCTCTGTTAGGCAGGAGGGTGATGTGTTGGCTCCATTTTTTAATTCCCCAGATGAGACATTACCATGCAGCCAGACATTACCATGTTTGGCTGGATGTTTTTATTGGTTCATTAAAGGGTTTACACAGTTCAATCGGAAGAATCCAGTGGCCTGTGACACTGCTGTGTTTGTGGGCAGGTATTTGGTGAACAGGTGTGAGAGAGCACTTGCCTTTGCATTAACAGCAGAGTCTGGCATGGAGCAAAGGCACAGCTGCCAGTGCAGAAATATGGAGATAAGACTTTATTCCTGACAGCTATGAATCAGTGCAAACTCCAATTATGAACATGATGTGGAATATTTCATTTAAGTGTGGGGTCATTTGGAGTTTTTTTTCTTTTTGCTTTTTTTCCCCTCACCCCGATGGTGGCTCTATTAGCCCTGCTTAGTGGTGTCTCGTGCATGCCCTGTGTGCAGGCAGGTGCCCTGGGTCAGTGGGGTGTCCAGACCAGCCTGTGGGGTCAGTGGCATGTCCAGACCTGCCCATGGGGTCAGCAGGGTTTCCAGCTGGCCTGTGGGTGTAGGGTTGGAGTGGGGCTGGGTCTGACTTCTGCTGAGCTTCAGGGCTTGAGGTGTGTCCGAGTTCCTGACTCTCTGAGGAGTATCTAGACAGGAATTGTGTGCATGGAGAACCTGGGAACAGCTCAGAGATACCAAACAACTGGGCTGAGCGAAATGGCTGCAGTTAAAAATGCATATTGGTAGTTAAATGGCGTCTTTATTACGAGTGATAAGTTATAAGCAGCTTTTAGAGGAGACCTGATGTCTGCATCCAGCTCAGTGTTGCTGTCTGCAGTTAGCATTTAGTTAAATTCCTCTATTTCTGTATTGCTGACTGAGCTCTTCTCAATCTTTTCCTTTGCTTGCTGATGTTTTTCTTTGTTCCTGAAACTGTCACGACAGGACTTTTTTCAGAGGTGCTTGTGGTTAGCTGGGGAGTGAAATGACATTCAGTGACTGGGGAGAAAATTATGTGGCTTTTTAAGCAGTAACTGGTATAAATACTCTTCCAGAAATATTTAATACTATTTTGGCTTTATACAAGGGTGCAGGTATAAAATTATTACAGAGGAAGACTTGATTTCTAGCATCTGATGTGTGTGGGAATCCTAAAAATTGCAGGATTTTTTCCTGACTGGTGTAGGAATCATGTCTTTAATTTGTATCAAGCTAGAGAGTAAGTGTTCAGAAAGTGGCTGCAGCTGCAAGCAGCATACACGAGATAAGAGGCAGCTGCTTGCTTTGTCTGTGAGCCAGTCAAACCCAGCCAGTCCCAACTCTCTAGGTCAGTACAACTTTTTTGTTACAAATAATCAATAAAAAAGTACTCCAGCATAAAAATAAGGCAATTCAGATGTTTTATTAGCAAGATGTCATAGTACAGAACATCATTATTTCAATGTTTGCATATTATGCAAAGACATTGGATGGATTTTGCAATTTTACCTTTTACCAAGGAATAGCTGCATTTCAGGCACTGTGTGGAGAAAGGTAATGCAATTTTTAAAGTGACCTACAATACAGAAAGGGATTTAACACGTGAGACACTCGCACAACAGTAGCTATAACACCCTAACGTTACTTCATGGGTAGGGTAGACCTTGGTCACCTTTTCCCAGCACATCAACTGGGTGCTGACAAGGGGGTTCTAAAGACACACAGGGAAAATGTGAAACTGCTGCACAAAACCAAGAAGGCTGTTTCTCATTTAACAGTGTGTACATTAATAAGGGAAAAATCAACCAGTATAAAAATGAGAAAATGATTAACTGCTTTCCATTATTTACCCATCTTATTTCTATCATAGTTTTCTTGTGTGTTGGAGCACTTCCCTGGAAAAAGACAGATAACTTTCTCCAGAACTGCTGAACAGTGGGGTTTCATTTCTGGAGAAAAAAGAAGTCAGCATCTCTGCTGACTCCAAGCTGATGATGCTGCTTTCACAAAGTAGTCCACTTGAACTAATCTGAGCTGGAAGAGAGCTTTTCTCAGCTTTTCAGTGTATTTATGCTATGGTTCAAGGCTTGTGGAGAGGCAATTTTGCCACCAAATGGGAGAATTTTTTTAGAGTAACTGATTCATTTGGTTGATTATAGTTTCTTCTCAATATACTGAAATAATTCCTCTTGCCCTCAGGGGTTCTGGGTGGAAAGCTTTCCTTTTATACTGCATATACTTCATTATATTCACAGTTAACACTAATGCATTCACACTTCTACTGTCCTCTCCCTGTTCTTGCCTCTAGCTTGTCTACCTAAAATAACTGTTCTGCTTTGGGTGCTGAAAGGGTTCTTCCATCTGCAGGGCTGGTATCTGCCATTCAGAACTGGCTCAAGCTGAAATGAAGAGATGAAGTCCAGGTAAGTGGTAAGTACAAGTCACATGTAATGCAACCTCTCATTACAGTGAAGTACAGAAAATCTCTGAAGGGAAAATAGCATCAGATATTTTTATGACATCAAAAAAATGTGGGGAAGGTGCTCCAGCATTTTAGATATGGTTTTATCTTAGATTGCTGAACTGAAATAAAGATGTAAGGTTCTCTCATGTTTGATAAGTTCACATTTAAGAGGAAAAGGGCAGCATTATTTTTCAAGTTTATGAGGTCTGGGTAGTTCAGCTATTCAATGGAAGATCTTTGACCAGCATGAATTTCTAAGAAATAGTGCAGAGGTGGTTTCTGCTGACAGCCACTTTCTGTTTTGCTCCCATAACCATCCCTGGTTATCAGTTATTGTGCGTAACCCAACCATTACTGACTCTTTCATTCTGTCGAACCTAATTCTCCCTTAGTTTGGTCTGTTCAGCTTCCTTCTCTTTAGAGTGTTTACATATTTAGAGACTTAACTCATGTGTTTCCTCAACCCTTACATTTTTTCCTGAGGACTGTTCTCAACTGGTTCACCATTTAAGTAAAACATGGTGTCCAAAATTGGATACATAATGTAAGCTAAATAGAGAAGTATTTCTTGTCTTAAATATGTTGATTCAATGTGTACATCCCCAATGTATTTTGCTTCTTTAATAGCATGTTCTCGTTAACTGAGCTTGTGATCCACCTTCATTCCAGTCCTTTTCCTCAGAAATGGGATAATGTGAACTAGCAGCACTAGCTGGCTTCAATCATTCAGCTACCAAGCTATTTTAAAACTTTATTTTCCACTGAATATTTTTTTGATTCAGATTTAACATAATCTGTCTCTGTATTTCATATTTATTTGTTGAAGGGTTTATATAACTACTGGAGCTAAAACCACTCACTGCCTACAAGATGTTAGCCAGAAATGTCCTGATCATCCACTGCTTAGGAGCTGAGTGAACTGAACAGCTCAGGCAGATACTGACACACAACGTTTCAGCATGTGGGAGTGTGATCTGATGCACTTACAGACACAGTGAATGTTCTTTTTCTAGATTTTTATTTTATGGCAAACAAACCTATCTACAAATATTACTCCCTTCCTTAATGGGTAAGAAATCAGCTAATAATTGTAGATTTTTTTAAGGCATGCTACAAATGGGTTTGTAGTCGCCAAATCACTCCTTTGAGATAGTAGTGAATTTACAAATGCAAATAAATAAGGTTCATTACATATATTAAAAACCCCACCTTCTTTTCATTACTAAGCCTTAGCAAAGCATGGAGCATAAAAGGAGTAAACCCAAGTGCTTTGTTTCAAGCAAAAGCATAATTAGCTCTTGTGCATGATTCTGCCATTTATTTGGTGTAAATGTTTCCATTGCAGTCTTGTAAAAATACAGTGAGTTACTGCTTGGGCAAGAGTATCAATAATGGAACTCCAGTTAGCAGCACATGTGGCTCCAGTCACTTTTGGAGTACACAACTGCAGAAGTGGAAAAGGATTGTAATTATAAAAATTTCAAGCAAGTCCTACTGCGCTATTCAGCTTTTCATCTTCCTTAGCTGTATTCCAGGAATCCACTTAACAGTGCAATCTGGATGACAGCTGCATTAAAACACAAGTATTGATAATCTGGATATTCTGGGTTGAAAAGACAGAAAAACTTCATTATTAGAGACTGAAAAGTACAAAAATATGTCTCTATTTTGTGTCTGTAAATATGAATACAAATGCATTATTCAGACCAAAAAAAGATGGAACCAGAAATAGTATTCAAGAGGAGTAACTACTGGGGACATCACAGAGTATTCTGCAGGTATCCTTCTGCCTCTGTCACACAGCAGATTAGGACAAAATAAGAAAGGCAGTAGAGAGTGTGCAGTGGATGGGCTCTGGTGTGCTGGTGAGTGAACAGCAGGAAGGGGAGGTAGCCAAGAGGTAAGAAGAGCATTTCTGGGAATAGGATTGGTTTTGTTCATGGCCACAGTCAGATTCACTAGTTTTATTTTCTCATGTGTTCTTGAATTCCAGACGTGTAAGTACTGGAGCAATGCAGTCAGAGTATTTGGGATGGTAAAAGAAATGAAACTTACCACTGTGGAGGGATTTCCACAGGGACAAAATTCCGGTTGCACAAATGAACAAAAGCTGCTGCTAAGCTGCAGGCAGCCCCCAAGACCGGGGAGTCACAAGTGTCCTGTGTACACATGGTGTAGAATGGCTTGGGCTCCACCTGCACACAAAGGGATGGGTTAGGGGAGCAGAGGGACCTGCAGGTAAACCCAAAGGTTTGGGTTGTGTCCCCTTCCCCCTGCCTGGTTGGGAGCATTCATAAGCTTTTATTTCCTTTCTAACGGTGAGGAGGTTGTTTCTGTTTCCAAATTCTAGATCTGTATCCTAACAAGCAGTGCAGTCATGCCACTATTCTGTGGATGTCAAAAACCTCCATTTATATTTACGGTGATATTTCTGTCTGGATTGCTGTTTTGATTACTTCTAAAGTTCTCTGCAACTAAACTTCTATATTGTTGCAATGGTTATATGTCCTCCTTGGAAGTATGACACATAATTAAGATAGTGATTCTGGCTGAAGTTCTACTTACAACTTTGAAGCAGTTCCTAAGAAGAGAATGTGGTTCTTCAAAGAACACTTTACAGATGTTTTGCTTAGCTGTAATTGGACATGGCTTCTCTTTCTTCGGTACAAGACTGCACTTATTCACCTGGGAAAACAGAATTACTGAAGTTGGTGTATTTTGGGGTTTTTTGCATATTTCAGGGTCAGACGAGTTCTTCAGATTTCCAGTGTGAGCTGGTTTGAAGGACAATATGGGCAGCTCAGTACCCTGCTCTAATGTTTATTGTTCATTACTATTGAGAGGCACCTTGCAGATTAGACCTTGTTTCCTTTTGCTATTGATTCAATAGCAATTGAATAACAATTCCCTGAAGGATTTTGTTGTGTAGTTGCTGACATAGCAGGTAGTTGGCTAGTTCTCTTTTATATAGATCTGACAGGTCAGAGTTGTGTTTTTACTAGATCTTTCTGATAGAGAAAAAAACAACTTCATACCCTTGCTGGATTATTCATAGGTAAAGGTGGCTTTAAAAAAACCAAACAATAAAACCACACCACTCAAGGTTCTTTAGGCAAGTGTAAATGGTAGTTATTTTAGTTACTAAGAATAATGAACTGTGCTAGCCCTCATCCTGCAGGAGTCGGGCACTCAGTCCCCTCCTGTTGTGCAGCCCTGGCCTTGTGACGGTGGAGCTCTGCTGACGTCCTTTGCAAGGTCGGTGCATGACAAAGGCTGTGATAAAGCTCCTGGGAACAAGTTGCAGTCAGAGTTCACAGTTCAGTTCGAGCCCTTCCAATCAATAGTGCAAGTGCAGCCATTCTGCCCCTAAAGAAGGGCACTCAGGACTGCCCTGCTTCTGTATGATATTGGATTTCTCATGTAGTGCTTTTGATTCTTTTGTTTGATGTCTCTGGAGAGTTTTGCATTTTTATGAATGTATCAGAAGTTAATATTTGTAGTGATTAAGAAAATTATGCCTATGGTCAGTCACATTGTGATCCTGCCCCATTATTAACATAAACATGCTGCAAGCTCATTAACTGCATCTCGGCAACAGCAAGAAGTACAAGATACTTGAAGCAATTCTCTCTGTTACAGTAAAGTACTGACATAAAGCTGAAAATGAGATTTCTTTTCCCAGAACTCGGACAGGATAAATAGAAGAGTCAAAAAATCTTTGTGATAGTAAGATACTGGTTCCTTTTCAGTAATAGGTTCTTAAAATTAGACTTGGAAGGGATTTCGAGGATCCTTGAGGGCTTGAGAGCATGTTAAAGCTACTTTTCTTGGTTGGTTGCATTCAGAGATGGTTCTGTACAACTGCACATTTGTGTATTTAATTATTTTCAGCTGATGACAGGGTACATGAATTAAGCAGAGCTATAATGTTACTGGTATAATGTTGTTACAACATTTGTTTATGATAGTTATAGGAGTCTTGTTATATGCAAGTCAGTAACTGATAGCAGCAGCTAACCTTCAAAAAGGTCTGAATACTTAGTGGTGTGGGGATAGAGAACAAATTTAGTAGTTATTTGTTTCTAAAGTTTTGTTTATTGATAAGATGTAAAGCATGAAGAACAAAGAAAATTAAAGGCTCAACATACCCAGCTAGAACTAACAGCTCTAAAGAAAACTTCAAACTGTGGCCTGAGTGATGAATGTACAGATTTGGCCCAGACCTAGTACCACCTGTCCCTGCATTCCAAGAAGAGGTGCTCTAAGGAGGAAAACATCAAAGATACTTGGCTCCAATATTAGTTTCTTCTAAAATCAGCAGCAGCCACCTCTATGTTTTACCTTATCACCTAGACCAAAAATATTCAATGCCTATTTATAGGGAATTCTTGAACAGTTTTTAGCTAATATGTGCAACCTGTTCCCTGGTTAGACACAGCAGAACAGTGCAGTGTGCTGCTGTTTTCACTACCGAGCTTTAGTTCATCTAACCCAACCCAGTGTGTCAGACAGTGCCCTCTGTGCTCAGCAGCCCTGCACACAGGGGCCCCTCAGCTCATTACCTGCCAGCTCTGTGTGAACTCCTTCATATTGTCAGTGAAGGAACCATTAGGCACCATCCATTCATTTCCAGCTTCATTATCATTGGTACCAAAAAGCCCAGCTGAAACACCTGGGAGGAAATTAAAATGGAGTAAAATAGGAGTTGTCAGGAGTAGGTGCAGGAAAATTACAGCAGCTGTCTCTGGGCTCTGATTATTCTGTCCAGCAGAGCTCAGCTCTGTTGTGGAAGAGGGGAAGCTGCCCAGCCTGCATTGCCATCT
Source organism: Acrocephalus scirpaceus scirpaceus (assembly GCA_910950805.1). Lineage (NCBI taxonomy): Eukaryota > Metazoa > Chordata > Aves > Passeriformes > Sylviidae > Acrocephalus > Acrocephalus scirpaceus. The sequence goes on from OU383786.1 coordinate 6,524,266, forward strand.
CATGTCTCAGCTCATCATGGGCTTCTGAGCACATCAAGGCATCAGATCCATTCTCTGCTAATCTTTGGGGGGTGACTTCTAGAATAGGGTGGGGTATGTGGATGGTACATGAATGCATTCCAAATATACCAAAAATCCTGTGAGGTTTTGGGCCTCCCTCTGTAGTTGTGTTGCAGGTCTGACAAGCTAAGCCTGCTCTAGAGCAGATTCTCAGCCAGGGTTTAGGGCTGGGCTGACTGCAGTACCTCTGTGTCTGATTTCTGTGTGCTTTATTGCATTGAATCAGCAGTAACCCGTAATTTGCTCTTCTCCCTGGAATGGTGCATTCTGTGCTCTATTTGGCAATTACTGGGAATGCCTAGAGCCATTTCCAGGGTGTCTATAAATGAAGAGGGGAAAAAGAAGTGAAAGCACAGATGCTGGTACTACCAGTAATACAGATAATTCAGAGAGAGAACAAAAATGACTAACAGCTGACAACAGCTGTATGACTGATACTCACCATGGTGCCACCCAGCCAGAGTGACAGTACAGAGATCGTACTGAAAGTCACAAGAGACAGAAACTCCTTTCTGATCAGATACTTCTATTTTGTTGGTTCCTCGCCTTGAATTCATGGTACTGTTTTCAAGGGATTGATCCAGGACGTGGCAATTCTCTTCCGTAAAGGAGAAGTTATACATCTTGGATATCTGTTTTAAAATGAAAATGCAGTTTCAAATCTGTCATAGTCAAAGTTCAGTCACAGGCAAGCACAGTGGATTTGCAGGTGCCATGAGGCAAACGTAACCCAGAATTAAGGGAATAAGAACAGGATTGTGTTAAACTTCTGAAAGAGCAGAAAGCACAAAGCCTTCCTCTCAGTGCCATTCTCTTTGACCATGTCAGAGGAAAGTTGAAAAGTTTCTGTCATCTACAGAGAGCAAATAGGCAGCCCTTGAGTTAGTTAAACTGGTTTTGTTTTGGAGAGGTATTTTCTTTTTAAGAAGCAGTTACTTTAAAGCCATTGCCTGAGAGTGCTTGTGATCTGTGTTTTGAGCATTAGTATTTTATTTTTTTTTTTTGTCAGTTGAAGAAAATTTTTGCCAAAAGTAAAAAATGTTTGACTTGATTTTCCTACCTTTAGTCGTGGGTAGATAGTGATCACAGTCTGGTTCATCTCCACGTACAGTGATCTTGAGTTCCTTGTTTCCTCATTTAGTATTACAGTGAAAGCACTGTGAACAAAATCCTTGGCAAGAAGTACACTGCACTTTGATGCCAAATCATACATTTTTCCATCAAAAGTCACAAGATGCTTGGTCCCCACTAACATAGCATGATCTGGAGAATGGTATTTCATTAGAAAGATCAGTGAGTTTTCCACAGAGCAGTAAACACTACGCATACTGCAACACACACAGTTTCTTGCTGGCATCCTCTTAAAGTAATTTTTCAACTTACTATTACACTGACATTACTATACTTACATTTTAATTAGTTACACTGTAGTTGCTCTGCAACAAAACTTTTCTCAGAAAGAAAACAATTTAATGATTTATTTTTTGTTCTAGATTTACCTGAATGCCATAAAACTTTGATAAACTTGAACTGGGATTCAAAGCTCATCTTGATTTATCATTGTACTTGATAGTCATATTTATAAACACACACATTATGCATTCTTATGCAGAAAACACAAGAAAATTAATTCTTCAAAATTGTCTCCAAAAACAACCCTTCCAAACCAGAGCATCAAACAGCTGCAGTTCAGGAAACCCTGCTGATACATGACTCAGATTATTGGGTCAATAGGACTTACTTTCACAGCCCTCTGTTATGTCTCTCTGTACTGGGAGGAAACCATAAAAAGGGTTTTCTGGAAAAGCCATTCTCTCTAAGGGACAATTGGGACTGTTAGTGCATTCCTTTCACATTTAGCAATACTTTTACAGGCAGTGCTGTCGCTGAAGTTTTGGTAGGGCTGCGCTTGCTCATCCTAGAGGCAGCAGAGGTGAGGTCACCAGTTTCCAAGCATCTGTGCCAGGACACAGAGCCAACAGGTGTGACTAGCACTAAAATATAGTATCAGCTCATAAGAGCATATGGATAAGGCAGGTAAATGCCACCTGCTGTTTCTAGTCTCAAGAGTAGGAAGTGTAAAGAGTTGCAAAATTTGCATGGATATTAAGTAAAGCAGTGTTAGTTACTGCATGTCAGCTTTGCCCAGAGTGTTGGTCATAACATACCATCACTGTCTTACAAGAAAGATTATATGTAAGTTGATAGGAAAATTATTAATTAGCTACCATCTCTTTGTAAACGACTTCTTAAAATAAAGAGCTAAGTGGAAATAGACCCAGGTACGAAACAAAGCAGCACTTGGAAAGGGCTTACATTCAAAGGGGCTCTCCATCATCCTCCGTTTGAATCTATAGTACTCTGCAAGGATGTTGAGATTGTAGAGGTCTTGCAGAGGCCTCATTAGTTTTTCTCCAATGAGGTAAGTGGTAACATTTGCCAGTGGCAGGGACAGGTCTGCTTTAGGCAGTACTGGCAGCTTCCCTGCCACCAAACAGTTCCTGTAGAATACAAACAGAACACACCTTATCTGCTGAACTGATAAAATACTGTTGCTTTATTATTAGAAATGTTGAAGTGAAATATTCATAAGAACTGTAGTCTGGTTAGAACAGCAAAACACAACTGTACTCTGGGCAAAAGCTGCACTGCCCCAGGCCATCTCAGGCCAGTTATTAGTTGCTTATACCCTGCTAGCTGCCCAGTAGCTCCTTTAAAACACAGTGGGCCTAGCAGCCAACAGAAATAAACATTAGGATGTGATGTGACCAAAGCAAAGAGTGGTTGGGTGGCTGTCCAGAACCCTCAGCTGCACATTGACAGGAAGGGATAAAGGATATGCACATATCCTCTTAGAACACTGCCCAGAGTAGGGATCCTGCAAAAACACCAGTTACCAGTTACCTGGGTGAAAAACTGTACAGGTTCAGCAAGGGCTTCCGGATCTTGCTCACAGCTCTGGAAAATGTGGCCTCTGCCCACCTGAGCACCTGCTGTGTAGCCTGTTGGAGAGTCACAGGTTATAAAAGCAATTTCAGTATAGCTTCAGGGCAGCATCAGTACTTGCAAATGAGTTTTAAATCAAGAAATGCGAAATACAACTTTAGTGTCTCTTGCATTTGTCTCCTGCCTTACAGTGTCTTGTTAATATCCAGAGGATAGACTCTAGTCACAACACCAACAAATAATGGACAGAAATATATTCTTCCTAAATAATATGACTTATAGTGTAGCAATGCTTCACTAAATTAATGTGCTTCAGTAGCTTGGAAAGGACTGGTATCTTTAATAATATAAATTAGCCTCATGATACATCTTTTATGCTTTTTATTTCAACTAGAAGAGCCCAGATTTATTTGTACACTCTTTATTGGAATCACAATTTCTCTTCTCTATGCAAGAAAAGTAAAAGCTACATGAATGACAGATTACTGCTGCTGTGATTTCAACCAGAACTAGTAAAACAACCTCTCCTGTAGCTGGAAAAGTACTCTTTCAAAGCTGGACAAATATTGCAAGAACAGTAAATCAGCTGTGCACAAGCTTATTACATGGAAAGATAACGGCACTATTTCCATTTAAAAAAATAGTTAACTATTTTTGTGTATCCATAGTTCAAAGCTGAGACTTAAATTTGTAGGCCTTGTCTTTCAAAACATTAGAAATGGAGAACTGATATATACCAACCATATCCAAGCCTGCTTTCATAACCTTTAATGCCACTTGGATTGGTTCCATTAGCCACACATCTTTTACAATCTTGGGTAAGAAAGCCTGGATTTTCTTCATGTGCTCTTCTGTCTTCTCTTTCCAGACTTCATCCAGTGGCTTCAAGGTTACATCATAGTAGGCATCCTTCAAGGTTGCTAATGGCTCTGGAGCAAACACATTAATAAGACAAACCTTAGCTGGTTTGGTATGAAATGGCTGTTTGCTTGTTTGTTCCACCCAGCTTCCAGCATAAGTGGAGGAGGAGCACAGAAAAGTGCAAGAGGCAGCTGTGTTTCCATGGCAGTCCGGCACATTGCACAGCTGTGAACTGAAAGAGCCAGTTAGCTCTGACCCTGACCCCCTTATAAATACATTGCTGCTGTCCAAAAGGAACATAAGGGATGCTCTACAATGTGTCCCCATCAGAGCAGTACTGCACAGACTGCTCCGGCTGAGCAGGAGGACAGTTTGGTCACAACTGAGTTCAAGCACGGTATATCAACCAAATTCAACTTTGAGTGGGAAGAGCCTGGAACTAAGTGGTCCAAAGTGAGTTTTTACCCTTGTGAGAACCAAAGGTTCTTGCAGCTAATTCCAGCTGACTGCGTTTCTCAAAGGTTTCAGTAAGGGCCACAGCCCAGCTCAACAGTGAATTAGTGGCTACTGGGTAGGCTTGGAAACAAACAGATCAAGTGAAATCCAATTAGTACAAGCATTAAAAACTCGGATGGATATGAACAGTCCTTTGGGAGGAAAGGCTTGCCAGGGAACTGTTGGCAGAAACGCTTCAGCTTAGGAATTAAGGACTCCGTTCTCATCTGATTGAACCCAGCCTCCTGCGACCAAGAAAAAGCCTCACCACTGATTTCATTAGAAAGGTGCTCACAGAGAGCCTTCCCAGAGCTTATTGCATCAAGGCTCCCACTCTGTACACTAAGAGCCAAGGTCAGCATTTCTTGCTAGATCAAAATAGAAACCTTTGTGCTGTTCAGTATGTTTTAGAGTTTACAGTGAGGTTTGGTTTGCCCTGCACTGACATTGTCCCTACTCTTGCTTTGCACCGTTTTGCTTACTTTGTAATTCATTCTGCATTTGCTGGACAACATCTTGAATTTTCTCCAGGTAAAGTGGGATCCTGCTTGTCAGAATGGGCCCGATTCCACTTCGTTTCCACATCTGGGTGACAGCTGTACTCACACTGTGCAAGAATCCTGCTGCTCTTTGCAAGGCCATTGAAGGCCAGCCAGCTGCTTCAGACAGGAAACCAACATGCTGCACCTACAGTGGAAAAAAAGAAGCCATTTCAAGACACACAGTGATCTCAAGTGAAGCTCTGACTTCATTGTGAGGCAGTTCTGACTCCACAGCGTTGGTGCAGAGATGCAGGATCTCCACCATTAAACATGCTTTTTGTCTCTTGTATGAGTTACAGGTCAGCACAGGAGTAACCATTGAAATGTTTGAGCAAAACAAAACAGCTGCAGGCAATATAATTATGTTTAATTAACACTGCATGAACACTTAATGATGTATTCACAGGTCATGTACAAATACTTACTGATCTCCTGAATCTCCACAGGTATCCATCAAACTTCTTTATTTTCTCTATCAGTGTGGCTTTCAAAAGGCTCCCAATTTCATTAAGCTTGCTCTGTGAGAAGATTATTAAAATCTTGAATTCATTACTTAAAATTGCTTGTGCTGGATCCAAGTCAAAGTTGGTACTAATTTAAATGCCAGCAAACACCCCAGTGGCCTCACATTTTTTAGGGGAAACTGCTTCTGCATTATTCAATAGACAGATGAGGGAACAGAAAAGTCAAATGATTAAAAGCAAAAAACCTTCCCCAAGTAGAGAGTATGTGAATGCCTATTAAAAGTGAAAGCACGTTCAGGATTCTAATAATTCGTTGTGTAACCAGCAGTTACTGCTGCTCTCATTTTATTTACTTACCCTCAGAGGACCCACCCTTTAGAAGAAGGTCCTGTATTTTCTATCTATAGGCATGGCTGAACTTCTTAATTCTCACCGTGGTAACTTCTCACATCAACGTGAAAATAATTAAAACATTGCACAATTTTGCCTGGTTACTCACCAAAATTCACACCTGAAACCTACATGGAAGTTGCTCCATCAAAATGACAAAATCAAATAATATTTTGGGAAAATCCTGCTGCAGTTAACAGCCACTCAAGGGTCTCACCTCAGCCTTAAGAAAGGTATCCCCACATCCATGTGCCAGAAAACTCAAGCTTCCATTAGCGGCTGCTAGAGTCACTTGTCCCACGTTTTCCTGCCTTTTACCATTGATGCTCAGATAGGTGTTAATGGCAGCCATCTGTTGCCCATCAGAACAAGCACTGACTTCCATTCCTTCTTCCAAATCCCCTTAAGTAATGAAAAGAGAGTGCTTCATTTACAGGAACAACATTGACAGACATTGTTTCAAAGCCAGCTTTTAATTACTTAGGTGATCAGTCAGAGTCTGACTGTGTTAGGTGTGGAGGAAAATAAAACCACGGAAGAGATAAACAGGAGACAATTAGATCAGTGTCAGGGTTTGATCTCTCTTCTGTGTGGCTTGTAAATGAATTACATACACAGATTTGCTACTACAAAGGAAGCACTGGGTTAATGTAAATCTAAATCTCTCGCTGATTTACAGGCCTTTTTTTCTACATTAGTCCTCACTGTGCCTTGTTGCAGATGTTTCAAAACTGCTCAGCCCTTAAATGAAGGCCTGTCAGTTCCACCACCACACGCAAGTCGTTTCTACAGAAGCACTGATGAGCATAAACAAATGGTTGGCAAAGTGCACGTAGAATCTAGGTTGAGAGAGTTGAGTCATTTCTACAAATTTCTGACTTCAGTCATTCACAAACTAGTGGTCCTAATCTGAAAAATATCATGGCAGTCACAGGTGAGGGTATGAACCTGAGAGAAACTTGGCTTCCGAAGTGTGGAATGGCAAATCCGTAAGTGAAATAAGGGCTGGCATTGTCAGCAACACGAGTTTGAGACAACTGGGATACCATCAAATCTATTTGGTTTGCACCCAATTCTAATGTAGCTGAAATGTGGATGAGCCTCACCTCTTGCAGCTCATTTCACTTCACTCTACCCATCTAGAATTTAGGCATAACTTGAACCAACAGCCTTTTTTTCCTCTTTGTTGTCAGTCAGAGCTGACTGCTGTGAGACAATCCCTTGCAGCCAGTGATTGCACACATCCCAGTTCATACAGCTGTTCCAGCATGTGGTATGGTCAGTCTCTGGAGGTGCCTCTCTCATTTCCTTTATTGAATTTGGAATGCAATGATTGTCTTAAACAAGACAGAAAACTTTAAGATGGTTAAATCAAGAGGAATCTTTTGTTACTATCTATTGTAATCATACAAAAATATCTCCCAAACTGACCTTTGTAACAAACTTTAAGTTTCAGCTTTTCTTTATCTGAAAGACCATAGCTTGAATGAACTGAGCTAGCTCAGTGCTAGAGACGCAGCCTTTTTTCCTGTCTCTTAATAGCAATGACACTGGGAGTCACAGAATGGCTCCAGTTGGAAAGGACCCATAAGGATTATCAAGTCCAGCTCCCTGCTCTTGGCAGGAGGACCTAAAACTAAGTCCTGTGGCTGAGAGCATGGTCAGTGAGGTACGTACCTTGCAGATACCCCGTGTAGTACTGAAAACACTCCTTTCCTTTTGAAGCAGCTATTTTTACTTTCTCTTTCTGATCAATAATCCCCTCCACCAGGATCTGGCTCTGGACAGATGAGGAAGCAGCAGTTCCTGTCAGGCCTAGCCAAATATCTTCAAAGGCTCTTAACTGCAGCCATAAAGGAAAAACATTTATTCAAAGCCACCACACAGAATTAATGACCGTTCAGAGATGGTGCTCAAGTATCAGTTCTTCCCACAAAAGGGTAAGTGGTGAGGGAAATGTTTCCCAAGGCTTGTGCACTATGCAGGAGTTACACTAAGAGAGGCACAAGCATCAGAGTGATTGGCCCAGGAGATGAATGACTGGATAGCACGAGGCTGTAGACAAAATTTGAATGGAAGCAATGAAAGAAACAATGTCCCGGTCAGTTCTCTGTGAGGCTGCAAATTTGTGCCATTTATTCCAAAATATAGAATGAAGCAAGCTCAGGCAGAGCAGCTGATACTCATTTCATCTCCCTCCTATCTAAAGAGAGAGGAATGGAAAAATAACTCAGTATTTGTTACTGATTAAATCATCATCGTAATTTTGTTAAGGGATGATCTGTTGTCTCAGTTAGTGCCTGACTACCCACATTCCTGCTAATGAAGAGTTTGGATGGTGCCAGCCCTGTTAGTTTTTTGCCTCACTATGTTGTCTCCATCTGCCTCTCCACTGTATTAATTTTTCAGGAATTTAAAAGCAAATGCAAAATAGGTGAGGAGGGGAGAGAAGAAGGAAGAGATTTATCTCAGAATGAGTATCATATGAGCTGTTCTGTGCCTTTTTTAGTTCTTTTTTTTTTACCAGTTCTTTTTTCTGACAAATGATGCTTTGTGCAAGCATTGTATTTTGTTTCCCTCTTCTGATGAGGTGAAAACCCCATTCCTCACGCAACAGAGCAGTCATGCTGAAGGGGAGTTATAACAGCACACAGCCTCTTAAAATTGATACACTCCACTAGAAACATGGCTTGTGTTATTTGTGACAGCTCTACAGAGAACAAATGCTGCTGCCTTCCTTTGTCTGGTCACACTGCATGGACGCTGCCTAACTGCTCCTTTAGACACAGCATTAAAGAAACCAGGAGTGTTTTGTGTTTCCTGCTTTTTATAGCCACTGCCTGCACCTGATCCGTTTGGGAGATAGATGGCAGCAGGCCTTTGAAAACCAAACCCCAGTGCCAGTAAAAGAAAATAGAAACTCACTTCAATTTCCAGAGAATAGTTCTTCACATCAGCAGTGCTCTGATTCTTTATGGATATTCCAATCAACCCCTCATCTCTCCCGTGATCAGCAAGGTGGAATCTGCCCTCTGACTGCAAAATGATACTATCTTTGTTGAGCTGGTGCTTTCCAGATAAAACAATTACCTAAGTATGCACAAAAAAGAAGTTTTACAGTGGCAGCATTCTCATGAAATTACACCACAAACAAAACTCGTAGTTCCAGAAACCAGCACATCCTTCTGCTTCTCACAGCACTGTCATCATTACATCTTCTGTTTCTGTGCTCTAACAAAGCACGTTCAGTGATTACTCCCTAAGACCAGAGGAACAGCCACAGAGAACTATATTTTGTTAAAATGTCCCATGTTTTTTGCTCCTACACTTCTCAGCTACTCTAGCCAGCTGTTTTGATAAAGCTGGGGATACAAGGGAGGTGAGGTAAATATTGTCCTGGTTTCAACTGGGATACAGTTAATTTCTTCCCAATAGTTTTGGGATTTGGAATGGGAATGGGGTTGGTTACACGCTAATGTTTTGGATTTGCTCAGTAGTTTATCCTAAGTCAAGGACTTCTTTTTTCCGAATCTCTCTTGCTCTGACAGTGAGGAGGTGCACAAAAGCCCATGTGGGACAGGTGCCCCAACCTGGCCAAAGAGATATTCCACACCACAGAATATCATGTCCAGTACATAAACTGGGGGGAGTTACCCAGGAGGGGCAAATCTGGGTTTGGGAAGAGAGGTCTGGCACTGGGCAGCGGATGTTGAGCAATTGTATTGTGCATCACTTCATTTAGTTTTTCCTTTTCATTGTTAGTAGTAGTAGTAGTATTAGCTATTATTATTGTATTTACTTTGTTTTCAACTGTTCTTATCTCAATATACAAGTTTTACTCTTGATTGTCCTCCCCATTCCACAGGGAGAGGGGAGGGAGAGAGGGGGTTAAATGAGTGGCTGTGGTGCTTAATTTCCAGCTGGGCTTAAACCATGATGCCTTTGAAGAGAATGATCCAAAAATACAGAGGTACCTGCTTTAGGAGTGACATGCATATACATCCTTTGCATTATAAACAGCTTCTATCACACCTTGGTCTGGGAAAAAGTTTTCCTGTTGCTAACAGAGTATGATCTGCTCTGACAGTAAATAAAGAAACCAAGGTGTGTTTCAGCCACTGAGGACTGGAGAGAGATATTTACTGCAGGTTCCAAGTTCTGTGTTTGTGAGTGTCTACAAGCAGCTCTGAGGACCAGCATGCACCTAAGGAAGATCATGGGTGGGCCTTCAGTTTTTGTGTGTCACAGAAAAATAAGGTTACGTTCAAAAATACATCACTATCAGCAGAGCAATCAAAAACCAGCAAATTTTACCCACAGGGCAAGGAAAACACTTTTACTCCTCTCTAGTTTCCTTTTTGTTCACTGTTTTGGTATTCTTCAGATACATGAAATTAAGATACCTCTGAAAGAGGAATAGGAAAGAAAGAACATGGAGGAAGTGAGAATGTTTACAAACATGAAAGGATCTATAGAATACACTATAGTGGCAAACAGAACCTTTCTGCCTCAGTCCATCAAATGACACTGTTTATTTATTTAAGTTACAGAAGTATAGTAAAGTCTTCTGAAGAGTTGCAGCTGAGGAAAACTAAGTCTCCAAACAAGTAACTACATTTCAACTGAAGTAGGTTCAATGTGTTTATGTCAGACTTACATTTGGAAGGTCACAAAACTCAAAGCTTGTATAGTAATCCAGGCAAGAGCAGTAGTTTGTTTCTATTTTACCCAGAATCTTCTGTTTGGTACATGGGGTCAGGAAAATATTTTCCAGAACGGCTTCTAACTGAAACTTATCAGGATATAGGAGCTGATTTCTCTGCAATGAATCAAGAAAACAAAATCAAAAGATGACAGCAGGATCTTCAACACCCCTTGGAGCCCACTCATCCCATCCCCAGGCTGGCTTTTGTTATTCCAGTAGCTTCAGGATTTTAATGTAACATTTCCAAAACATAATATTTCCACTTGACAATGTTTTGGCTTATCAGCCTTGTTACTGGTCCCCATCCTACAAGTTTTGCAAATTTAAGGCACAGGTGAGGCATATCTATTTTATAAGAACCCTTTCTTTCTTAACTATGCTCCATTTAGCTTTCTTCCTGTGTAGAGAAAAATGTGAAAGGTGAAGTGAAATAATGATATTTCACAAAAAGTGGTGAAATAGAAGCTTCTATAGAAGCTTTCTTAAAATCTACTCAATATTACATCTAAATTCAAAATAATTTCTCATCTACTGAGAAGAGCTTCCATAAAAATGGTGAGTCAACAGATACAACTGCCTTCTCTTACCTCGTACGTGAAATTGTGTTTGAATTTTTTGTCATCCCAGTTCAGATCTAGGTATTCATTAAACAATGTTGATCTTTGCTCTAGAGATCCACATGCATGCAGATGTTCCATGCTTAGTATTCTCTGAAGCTGGAAAAGTGGAAAAAATTGACACATATAAGTAATTTTTTAAAGAAAGCATTCAGTATATTCTTGGGCAGTAGGTTTCCTGGGCAAAAACACACCCAGTGAGAACCCCTGGATGGTCTATACCCATGAAACACTGCTTCAGTCTCTCCCAAGAAACCTAAGGGGCTGACAGCTCTGTCAACCATGTCTGACAACATGAAATGGAATTTTTCATAGGATTTATTTCTCTTCCTCTAAGACACAAAAAAGGTTGACTTCAAGGCTCTTTTATGATAACAAGAACAGAAAAAAAATCCCCAAAACATTCTGTGAGGATCAAACACAAAAATTTGGCCACACTCATCCGTTCCAAGGAATGTAAGACTCATACCTGGCCTGCAGAGAGTGTCACACAGCCACCCCAGGCAGTGATGTCCATCTTGGATTTATCCTCCAGGCCCAGCTGGAGGTGAGCAGGCTGCCCAGCATTCCCTGAGACCTGCAGCTGAAAGCAGAGAAGGATTTGTCCAGCAGCAAGACTAGAACCAGCATAATGATCCCCATCCAGTGGAGGGAAACGGACCACAGTGAAAGCTGCCACAGGTCCATGTTCAAGCTCTGTGGAACTCTGTGGTCTGGAAGCTCTGGGCCTGAGACAAACACAGGGAAGCTGCACTTCTACAACCAAGGCCATGGAAGGCTTTTGTTGCCCTCTCTGGAAGCTGCCTGGGGTCTGTCATGCAAAACAATTAATGGCACAACTGCAATAATGACCCTACAAGAGAATTTATCCCTCTGAATATGATTCTGGAACCATACTGAGTATTGTGCTCAGAGGTGAGCACCAAAGGGCTTCAGATGAACAAACACTGCACAGCTGGCACAGCTGATTGCTGAAAGTCTTCAGCCTCAGCAGCTGCAGCGTCCTGACCCACACAATGCATTGTCAGACAGAAATTATACTGTAGTATTTGATCTTGAAGGATAATTTGTGGAGTTCCTCGTCCTCTTTTTCCCCAAATATGCTTTGCAACTTCACATCTATAGTTTAAAGCCTTTCTAGCCTTGCACATTTTCACGTTTGTGTTGCAATTTCCTATACAATCCAAAACATTTACATTTTCTTCACAGGGGTATCAAAGGGTTTCTGGTTTGGTTTTATTGTGGGGACTTCTTTGTTTTTCTTGTGTGTGAAGACTAGGAGTTTGTTCATTGCTTTATGGACAAAATTTGCCTCATTTTCATTGCTTGGTTGCTTCCTGGGCACTGCTGGGTTCCTCCCATCCAAAATGGGTCAATGACAAAAGTGCAAAGCTGTTGGCAAGGAAACAGTTCTGGTGGTTTGGACACAAGGAGATAACAGCACCCAGTTACATTTTTCAGGATGATTTCTGGTTCTGCAATTCTCAGGGATGAAAGGCACACTCACAGTAAATGCAGCATCACAGCTCTGTGTTTTGCAGCCCAGTCTCATGATCTCACCTGCTGGTTGTACTTTCTGCCTCTTCTTTCTGACAGGGAAAGCACCTCCAGTTGCTTCAGAGTGTAATTAAATGGGTGGGCAACAGTGGCTCTGTAGCTTGTCCGGTGTCTTCCAAATTTCAGAGAAGATGACACTGATATCTGATCCATACCAACAGATGGAAAAGGAACTTGTGAAATAAAACACCTCTCACATACTGACCACAAGCATGTCCTCAGATTTCATGTTTCCCTGTACCTTGTCCTCAGATGAATTATGTGCACAATAAAGTGCTTTCTGAAGTAGTGAGGTAAATTAATGTTCAAATTAGGACTATTTTTGCTGCTTGAATTCCCTGCATAGCAGAGCTCAAAGCAGAACTACTCTCTGTATTTTACTAAAATCAGGAACAATGCTTAAGTTTGTTGAGGCTAATTTTGGTCTCATCTTTAGGCACTGCAGGCTGCACTGCCACAGAGTCATTAAACACAGCTTGCAAAGTTAAAGCACAAGAAAAAGCATTTGCTTCATCAGGAACTAAATTCTGTTATGTTGTTGAGAGCAGAGTATTTTTTACTTAAATTACAGGTAATTTAGATAGTGGTGGCATTTAAATAGTAGTGATAATTTAAGCACTAGTAAAAAATACATTCTATACATCTGCTAAAGTAAATTTTGCAATTTTAACACATTTTAAAGAAATCAAAAAATTCTGTGCTCTTTGCAGGCACGTTTATGTTTATGTTTGCTATCATATTTTATACATTGTCTTCTATTTTTCCATTATTCAGAAAATAATGTAATACTCAGCCAAGGTGCTGCATTTTGGATGCACGTGTAAAGGTAGCACAGTTAGCAGCAAGTCAGGAAAGCATCCCCATTTAACCACATCTGGAAGTCAACCTACCCTATGTTCTCCTAGTTCTGTCTTTTTCACTCTTCTTATTTTTAAAAAATAGTGCTTTATGAAAACAGAGACTGGTTTCAACTGTTCCACATTTGTCAGTCTTGCTAATAAGGAGGAGACTGAAGGAATGAAACACAAAAGAGCTTTGACTGAATCAGCAAAGCTGAAAATGCTAAGCAGAGTGTGTGTCTGCTTCTGTGTGGGTAAATCCAGTGCTATACCCATGCAACGAGTTCTTCATCCTTTTCAATCTCAACTAATGCTCACACTCACTCACTTGTCTTAGATTTTATTTCTTTGTCCATAAGCTGCTTTAAGCATGACATTTGTCCTATTGTTCCCATCTACCCTCAGAGGCCTTTACCCAGTGCTTCAAAGCTTATGCATTTCATTACCTTTGGTTAAGGTTTGGGGTTACTGAAAACAAAAAAAATACTATGGCCTGAAAATAGTTCCCACAAGAATATCAGCTTCTCATCTTTCACTGTCAGAACTTTTTATACATCCAGAAAGGGGGATAGTTTGCCTTATAGTCAAGTTCCCTGGCTTGTTTAGTGACTTTTTTAATTTAAAAAAAAAACCCAAAAAACAAACAAACAAAAAAAAAACCCTCTTGATATTCCTGTCATTCTCCTGACATTTATTTGCTCTGGGCCACTGTACCTTGGCCTTCTCATTCCAAACGACAGTAAGATCATCCCGGTGACTGCGTGCTGAATGTTTCACATATAAGTTGGCCCAGGCATGCCATGGAAAAGGGATGGACAGAGGATGGAGAAGTTCCACTACAAGGGAAACAAACAAGTGAGATTTCCCATCAGGAATCATGACTGTTCCCAGGACATTTTCCCATAGGCAGCAGGACATCCCTTGGTTTCCAGGGAAACATGGTCTCTGCTCACACACACTCCTGCCCAGCAGCCACAAGGACTTCAGTGTGCGGATGTCTGCTCAACATGAGGAAATGTAAGTGAAAACAGGAACCCTCTCTCTACTTACCAGAAGAAGAGTAGTTACCTGCAATAACCAAAAGATTGACAGCTACACCCAGAGCAACCTCAGCAACAACAGGAAGTGTGAAACTGAGATGGTCTTTCACTGGAAGAGGAACCGCTTACAACACTCTAACAGGTAAATGCAGTTATCTTCCCTATTTCCAGATCATAAAGCCTCAACATAAGGCTTTAACACCTCAAGGTGACCAGTGCTCCTCTCTGCACCCAGAACTTCAGCTTTATGTTCCATATCCACAAAGCAGAAAGAATGTTCTCAAGTGGATGTTTCTAACAGCCAGAGCTACAATGAATTTAAAGCAAATTAGACCTTAGAAGCCCTAAATTGAAACCAGGATTGAAAGCCTTTGGACATGCATTTTGAATATGCATTTTGAAATCAGATTTATGTAGTTTATTTTATTTTACAGTCTGCTTTGAACACTTGTACAAGACTTGAGAAACCTACCCTGAATGCCATGACCTCCAGGCAGCTTTGGGAAGAGTCCAGTGTAAGTGCCTGTTAGCTTTATCTCTTTGCCATCCCACAGGGCAATGTGCCTCAACAGATGAGTTCTGTTGCCTTTTTGGTAAATTGTCATAAACACAAGTTGCCTTGGAAGAATTTTTAACTAAAAATAAAAGAGAGCAAATATTAAACCCCAAGTTCTCTGAGAAGGTAAAACCTAAGTGTAATTTTGGTGCCCCAAAGTCCTGTGAGATCTGTAGAAATGTGTTTTTAAAAGTCTAGTACAATGATACTCTAAGCCCACTGCCCTTGTACCAGCAACTATTCATTCCTACTTGTCTTCATTTCTACAGAAAGTCATCTTTGCAAATAGTGGAACGTACATAAACTACTGAGTATTCCCTTTACAACAGTCTTTGATTATTATACAGTTTGATTTTCTTTCATCTCACAGAATAATCCTTACAACATCAAGAGTCTCACTATTACAGAATAAATCCAGCAGATAGCACAAACAACAATAGGTATTTGTGACATCTTTTCTTATTTAGAGAAAGAGATGTATGGTACCTGCATTATAAAAACTGGTTCAGTTTGTAACACATTCTTTTTCTTATTCCCTATAAATCCGATGTGAGTGCTCCATCTATAGGAGCAAATAAATATAAACTCAAGCTAATCCACAGTGAAATGTTTGCTCCTGCTACTGGAGAAATCAAGGCAAAACACCTCACACAGCAGAAGCTGTATTTGGCCTTCACTGCTTGGCAGCCACCCCCTGAATGCCCTCTTGTCACAGCCTTTGCCATCAGTGGATGGTACCAACCTGGGCCATGGTCTGTGCCACTTCAATGGCATTCGTGTAGCTGCTTCCAGTCAAAGTTAGCTTTGCTGAAACATTGAAATCCCTTTTTTCCATCCTGAGGTAGAGTTTGCCTTTTGCTTCACTCATATCATAATTTACCTTTTCAAGTTCCCATTAAATAAAAAAAAAAAAAAAAAAGGAAAAGACTGGGTTTGTTAACATCTTAAAAACAGGAACATTCTCAACAATAACAAAAATGTTAGAGATACTAGTACTAGAAATAAAGCAGCTTGACTCCTAACATATTAGACAAGTCTACTTTGCAATGATGTATGCAATGGATTACTTGCAGATAGTTACCTTAGAAGACAGTTCTGCTGCACAGGGGAAGTACTGCAGAAAGAAGGGATGAGTCTGGAGTGCTTTTATATTCAACTCTTCACTAAAGGGAAGAAATGTACTCTTGTTCAACAATATTTCAGGAAGTCCATTCTTGCTGGCAGCATAAGTTCATCTGAGTTAGCTCCAAGTCTGCCACAGCTTTTGGAGTTAAAATGGCAGTACATGCCACTGAACACTTACCCAGCTCCTCATTTTTGATGCATTCACACAAAATGATCACCTCTGAGCTCAATAAAAAATCTCTGTATGCATCCCAGGGACAGAATGTAGCCCACTGGACCAGAAATCACTTTGCCATAGCAAATGCATCAGCTTTTTTAAAAATGAGAAAGGTATTTTGGAATCTGACTTCACAAGCACTGTCATGGTTTACAAATTTAGAATTTACAATGGTTAGAGATTTTAATAGAACTTACAAGACTTTTCAGTGCAAAGGCCTTTTGCTAGAAACTTAAGAAATATCTGAAATACCCCAAGGCTGAAAATATCACATCTCTAAACACCCTTAGAAGCCTACAATTTTGTGCAGATACAGCCATACTGATACCAACTTAGAAAACCAAGTCACCATAGTTTTACAAGTTTCAACAGTGCCAAAAAAAATTAATAATATTTAAATAATTATGTCAAGTTAAGTTATATTTTTAAGTACTTGTCTGGTTCAGGCCTAGAGTTTTATGGACTCTTTCACTGTCTGCTACTCGGATTCTGTGTGGGCAGGCAGAGAGACAGGTCCCAAGCTGTGAGGGGAGGAACTTGTCTGCAGCCCTTCAGAAACTCCCTGAGGTTTAGAGTGTGTTTGGTGTGACTACTCACTTTATCCAAGTTTTGTTATCCATTTCACCAGTGATTTGGTGATTAAAACAGTAACTGTTTCCCATGGACTCACTGTGGCCTAATGACATTTTTATAGTGCTCAGAATGACCCTTTTACCCTTGCTGGTCTTTTTTTCTACTGATGGAAAAGGAGAAGTTTTTGTTTTGTTCATAGGTCAGCCTCAGAGCACCTTCAGTTTCATTTTCAGTCATGACTTCTTGAATTGTCATCTGTGGAAGGGGAAAATAAACTAATCACATACATAAATTCTACCCATCGTTTCACCTCAACTGAGCACAATCTCTCGACTCACTTAAAATCATCGTCTTGACCGAAGTTTATCTTCCAGACAGACCTTCTGGATGCTTCTTAGATGTAAACCAAGAGCCTCAAGAGAGGTTTTCCTTTTTTGTGTGTGCTTCTATAGCTACTCATTTGCATTATTGGCAAATATTAGCGTTACTTTTAAAGTACCCTTATCTAGTTCAAGTCTAAAGCTATGGTTTTTGGTCACGTTTCCCACACTTGCATTTTTCATATACTAGAAAGAAATTGTGCTTTCTTTTTTTCCATTTTTTTCTTTTTTTTTTTTTTTTTAAGAAACAGATGAGGCTCCACAACTTTTTTTACTCCAAGGCATTTTCTTCTTCCCACACCTGCTTGCATAATCTACAGCCTTATCCTGAAAATGCTAAGAATCTCTCTGGGAAAGATGAGGGGCATTTTCCACACTTCAATAGCAACACTGGGTATTTGCCAAAGTCTGTGGGAACAGTAATTTCTGAAGTCCCCTGGTTATACTCACACCTTATACATGAATAAGGCTCCTCAAGAATTACCATCTCTGCTTTTCTTTTTTTTCATTCAAACATTTAGAAGATAAAAGACATTTCACTAAATATTGATGGGGAAAAAAGCAGTGAAAATATCTTACACCTTTCAATAAAAGGTTGGCAGTAAATATTCCCTTGAAACACTGATACTTACTATGCAGGTTTAATATTGGTCTAATGTTTATGTTCAAGAAAGTTGACCTTTACTCTTGCATCCTAGCTACATGTCCTGCTACTTGAAGAGAAGGTGGTGGATCACTTGGAAGTGTTTTTCTGTGTACTATCCTTCAAAAGGGAAGGGAACATTTCAACTAATGCTTCTTTCTCCCAAGGGATAAACAGGTACAGCCTTTGTTGATCCTCTCAAGTAGTTTGGAATATAAATCTACTCCTGTTTATTCAACACTGAAGCATTTTAGGTATTTGTGCTACAAGTGGTTTAACCAAGCCAAGGAGTTCTCTAGGTATAAAAGACAGGTTTTTTCTACCAAAAGTTCTTTCTACTTTTGTGAGCCCTATCAGCTGCAAAGTGGCAGTAAATATGTGCCTTCCTGAAATGATTAACCCTGGAACTGGGGATTTCAGGTACCTGAGCAGGTTCCTTGGAAACAGACCACTAGCTCTGTACTTACGTTAAACAAGGATTCAGATAAACTGGGCCAAGTCAGCTCTCAGCTGCACTTGTATATAAACCTGGAGTAATTTCACTGAGGCTGCTGGAAGTGCTCTGGATTAATGCAAATGAAACTCAAGCTTTCATCAAAGCACAGCAAAAGTTCTATGGTGCATTACCTTAAGAAAGAAAGGAAGTCCTAGGTGATGGAGAAGTGATATTGAATGCTTCACCTCTGCCATGAACACAAACATACCAAAGAGTTCAAAGTCTGTGTCAACATCCACAGTCACAGTTATATCTTTCTCATCATACTGGATTTCACAGACAGTCTTGGCTTTTTTTTCTGTATAGAAGGGACAAAACAGTGGTAACTTGAGCAGCTAATTTTTTTGAGAAATTTCAGTACTGCCTACATAAAATCAATCCAACTAGCTTTTAGGTTAATACATTCATCAAGACAAAGTCATCACTCAGGATTACAAGAACTTTGGCCTGTGGTTGGAGGAGAGCAGTTTTTCTGGATGTCCTTGAACTTTGTCCTTACAAAGTCTTGTGGTAACAGAGCTTGTGTGCCCACATCCAGTGTGAAGTGGCAAGTTAGCTCCTGTCAGGAATGTGTTTGTGCAGCTAGAGCTGACTAATCCATAAAGCCAACTGCATCCCTGGCCTGCAGCAGCCTCTTCCAGGGAAGAGCTCTGAGCTGTTCTGACCTCCAGTGACTCCTCTGGCTCCAGCTACAGCAGCTCAACAATACTCGAAGAGCATGACCTGAAGGCTTTTCCCCACTTTCCAGCTTTTCATTTTTGAAAATACGAGACTGCTAAAAGATAAAAATGAGATAAGAGATGTGAAACCCCCCAAATTCTTTATGATAAGACAAAACACACAGAAATGGTGAGGTTTGTGGTGGAAATCACATGCTGACTGTGGCTGTCCTGAGAGCAACCTCTCATCCTGCTGCTTTTTTCTGAAAGGGTGAAAGGAGATTGTGCCACTCACATTAGTATTGATTCAGTGCCTGCTAACCTCAGTATTTCCTGCCCCTTGGTGCTCTCACAGCTGTTGAGTTTTCTTCAACAGGAATATATTTCCCTGGGGGCACTTAAGGTACCTGATCACAGTGTAAGAGAGATATGCCGATAGGATTTATGCCAGGACAAGCTTTGATGCTGTTTCAGAAATGCAATTTTACTTACAAACAAGATAAAGCCTCTTTTTAGGTACTACCAGCAAATCTTAGTCAGTTTGTAGCTATTGAAGGAACAGCTGAAACATCCTCAAAGAGCTATTATAGAATAAAAACCCTGCCAGGAATGGCAGGTACCCACCTGATTTCTGTAAACTGAAAATCAAGTTGATTGCCTTAGGGTAGCCAGATGCCTGGAGTACCTCACTGCTGTGCACACTCTGGCAGAAGAGATCCACTTGGTGGCCAACAGAATAGGAGTTTATTATGTATGTGATTGATGTTTCTCCAGCTGTAATGTGCACATATCTCTCTCGAGTAGTGTTT
The DNA here is from genome assembly GCA_910950805.1 of Acrocephalus scirpaceus scirpaceus. Classification (NCBI taxonomy): domain Eukaryota; kingdom Metazoa; phylum Chordata; class Aves; order Passeriformes; family Sylviidae; genus Acrocephalus; species Acrocephalus scirpaceus. The sequence continues at coordinate 6,544,240 of OU383786.1, forward strand.
CTCCCTTGAAAAACCAAATCTATCTAAAAAATGACACGTAGACGTAAGTTTTCAAAACAATATTTAAATACTATGTAATTTTAAGACAGGAGAAAATGGAAGTGAAAGAAAGTTCTCTCTAGTCTATACTTATGACAAAATCTATCCATTTACAAAATGTCTCTTGGCCTTTCATTAATCATCTTTGACTTTCAAGTATGAAGCTCATTCAACTGAATGAATGTCAAGCCGTGTCAGCCTCACTGATCTACATCAAATTCTCATTAGGTTTTTTTTTAATCCCACAAACACAACTCCCTTCTTATAAAGGATACTTAATCTATACCTACTGACAATATTTAGCAGATGTTAGGTACTCCAATATTTCCCTGAAAATAGAACTCAAAGAAATACATCTTTCAGTATAAAATTCCCATTAAAGAGCATAGGAGCAATACTACAGTCCCTGGTGCAATGTACTCAAGCTCTCCTGTAGAGTTACAATATCAACAGTCCCCACTGTTGATATTGTAACTAACACTGATCAGAATGAAAGTGTCTCATTCAGAAAGCAGTCAAGGAGAAACTTTCAGTAGTTCAGGTTTTAGGCATCTACAGTTTTTAAATATCAAAAAATCTCAGCTTCCATCCTATACCCTACAAAATGGAAATTTTCATTCAAGCCATAAACTTGAATTACATCCTTATTACAGGACAATAATTATAATTAAAAACAAAAAATAAACAAACAAAAAACCCAAACAAGACAACAAAAACTACCCCTCCCCCCCAAAAAAAACAAACCAAAAACAAACCAAAAAAAACCCACAAAAAAACAACCTTACCCAAAAACCCCCAAAACTACCTGCAAAGAGGATGGGACTCTGACTTGTAGCAGCCATGGCAAAGAGTGATGGAAATTCCCTGTTATGTTGGTACTTGTTTCAAACTCCTGGATTTGTCCTTCAAGAACTGTTAGGTGAGCACCATAAAGCACTTTCAAACTAAAGCTCCTGGTGACTTTGAGGTTCAGGGTAGCCTGTGTACAACAAAAGTAAATTGTGAAAAGACAGAATTGTAAAATTTAAAGCTGGTCAGGGTTCTTTCTTTGGTTGAGACAGTATCATCCCAAAGATATGGCAAAGATGCATCTTGTATCATTTTATAATACAACATAGTTACAAATGTCCCTTTTATTTTAGAATTCAACCATTTAACACGTATTCTCAAGTATGATCATGCTTTAATGCTATTCAGTTACATGGTTAATAAGTCTTGTGTTTCTCAGACAAAAAATATGCCAGGTAGTCAGAGTTTAGAAGGAAAATATCATTTGGAAAGGATCCAGTGAAATCTCAGCAGTGCTCCCCTGTGCCCTGTGTGTCCAGGGGACACTGCAGCTCTGTCAGACACACAAATGCAATGCCCTCCTCTCTCTCCACACAGGGAGCCAACCTCCAGCCCCAGACCTGTGCAAAGCCCTGGTCTAAGCCATTCTCCCATGAGAATAAACTGAGCTTCTGGACTCCCCTCAAGAACAAAGGGAGCACCTGGACTCCCCTTCACCAAAACAGCAAACGTGTAAAGTCCCATCTACACCCACTGCTCTCTGCCATCTCACTTCCCCAGCTGCTGTTCCCCTCATGGCGTGGCGCCAGGTTGATAACCTACCTGCAATTCAATCCTGTCTTCTATTTGCAAAATCTTCAATGTCTCTATGTTATGAGTAAGTTTGTAGTTAAGAGACATAACATCCAACTTCTGGACAAAGTTCAGTTCTTCTGTAATCTGCTCAGTTCAAGTAAATACAACAAAAGTTAACTGTGGCATACCTCTGATATGGAGATTTCTCTGAATAACTGTAATTATTGGACTAATTACACGTTAGAATAAAATTATGAAAACTTTGTGGTGAAGAATTGTCTAATTTTTTTAGAAGTCACACTTTGTACTGTAAAAGGGAATATGCTGCACCAAGTGAAGGGTCTTGATATGGAAGGTTTGATATAATTTACAAATGGGAGTCATGGATCATTGCTGATGTTAAATTTGTTGCAAGGAGCAATTGCACAGAAGGGGTGGCTGAAAGATATGGCCTTCATTTAATTAAGGCCTTTAGAACTAACCCAGCCCCTGCAAAATATTGCATTTGGATTGTTTGCAGAAACAATATTTACCAAATCAGTTAGCGCACTTCAACCTCTATTTCACATATTACTGATATGGAGGAGACACTTACTTGCTTGTTGTTCACACAGAAATTAATAAATCCTTTATAGAAGTCACTGGTTTTTTCTGATATCACATCAAGTAATATCCTCATGGGAATGCCCATGTCAGCAGCTCCTTGGATGTTATGGGTTAGCACCGCATCCAACTCTTGCCTTTCCTGTTAATATTTTGCAGCATAGAGAGCAAACCATGTGTAGAACCCAAAGACTGCAGCAATACCGAGTTCAAACCAGAAATCTGTCTGCCCTACATTTAATATGAATTAAATTCCCTCTAGCTATGCTTTTTTCCATGGCACAGAAACATGCAGAAATTACCAGTTATGGCAGGAAAGTGAAACACCATGAGGAAACAGATACTTGTGTGTGTTCTCTGTTCTTCTCTCTGATGAGAAGAGAATTCAAACTTGTAATTGTCAACAGAAAAGCAAGAGATTCACAGACTTCCCTGTGTTGCTGTCTCACTGAATAAACAAACAGCAGTGTCTCAATTAATCACTGCCTATTATTTTGCAGAGTAAATCACAGTGATGTAAGAACATCCAACAGTACAATACAAACAACAAAAATTTACACATAAAGAGCATAACAAGGAAATGATTCAGGAAGTGCCAGAGCCTATATTCTATAATCCTATACATCAGTTACTGCACATTAAAGGTGCCAGATTTTCAAAGATTTTATTATTTCATTTTTATTCTGGCATTTATTACTAAAGTTTGACTATTTGTTCCAAATAACATAGGTTAGAGCACATTACTCAGTACTTTGTTCACACACTCCAACAGCCTGCAGGGTACTCACATGAGTGACTTTTAGTATAAGGAGTCCTCGGAATTTACTTTCATCAACAGTGATCAGTGTCTGTGAATCTAGGTTCATCTTATCCATCAAAAGGTAGCCTGAGCCATCAATTTTCACTGGTGCTCCAAGGTCCTGTAAAAGAAAAAAACTTTTAAAAACTTTAAAAAACTTTTTAAAAATCACCACTTTTGCACTTAACCACAAATACATTATACCCCTGAATTTTAATTCCTAATAGTAACTTTAATCACCTAGCTGTAAAATCAAGTATATCAGGCAGCATAGGCACAGGATGTTTCAGAAATCTTGAGAGCTTTTAAATACATTTTATAAATGCTGTCTTTTTATTTTTAATATGTCTGATTATTTTTGATAAATGAGTCAGCATAAATAGAACACTGGACAACATGATAGCTCTTCCTGCCTAAACAAAAAGTTAATTAACATTCTATGCTTGGCATTGTCTTGGTAGCCCAAAGCATCCATAAATTCAGTGAAACCAGACAGTATAGATAAGTTTATTATTGCAGTTCTGGTTTTGGAAAAGGGCAGGTGAATCTTATCTTTGTATCTTCAGATTTACCCTAACTTGCTAAATGTGATCATAATGTGATAACATAGCTCTCAAACTTTCCATACACTGAATTTTCTGACCTGAAGATTATTTATTTCATATATTTTGAAACTATTTCAGAGTTTGTTTCTCAAACTGCTGAGAAACTGTAACTGCTGATAAATCCAAAGACAACTTTGAAAAATCATTATTTCTGAATAGAAAAACCCTGCAGAATTTTCAACCATTTTTTTGAAAACTCATCAGAGCTAGTACAAGCAAGTCCACTATCTGCAGGTACTGATTAACAGAAAATTTGGTGTATGCCATATGAAAATACAGTGAATGAGTGGCTCCAGAAGTAAGATGCAACATTAAAAGAGAACATTTTTCTTATTTCTTTGCTACCTTTTTGAAATACTTAGTTTATTGTCTTTTGACTTCAGCAGGTATAAAGATCCTAGCTTAGATGTACAAATCCAACATTAAGGGAGAAAATTCTTTTCCATACCTGAATTGTTTGGCATTTGTTTTCTATAACCATTTTCCACTGAAGGTTCTTTTCAGGGTCAAAGTCCCCATTCATTTGAAGCTCACAGGCACCCAGTTTCATTCCAAGTCCAATAAGATATTTTAAGTGTTTCCGTGCAGTGATGGACAGCTCATTTTCCCTTGGGATTTCCTTCAGCTGGGGGAGGTCATGCCTGAATCGAATTTCCAGAGCCATCTTTGGCTTGCAATCTGCTCTCACTTCAAGATGGGCAGTTTTGCCTTCTGTTTCCAGGACAGAGAGCAGCTCTGCCTGGCACTTGTCTTTCTGAATGGATCCTGTGAGCCGTGACTGAGTTGGAAAACTGAGATCCTATCAAGATTCAAACGAAAATTCCTTTGGAATATACAAACACTTTAAGACAGGTGTGTATTATAGGATACAATATCAGAAACAAAACTCTACAATCTCCATGCTGCCATTTTTCTCCCTCTCAACAAGAAAGATTTTTCCCTAATAGGATCTGATGGAAGATTTAAGGACTGTCCTGCAGAATTCACAACTTCTGCATCTTTATGAAGTTTTACATTTACAAAAACACAAAATACCTGTTCCTTCAGATTGGCAAAGTTCACTAAACATCCTATGCTTCATCCAGACCACACCAATCTCAGTTTTCAAACAAATTAATGTACAAAAAACCATAGGCCTAACAGACATTCTTGCATCTGATTGTAGAAGGTTTGTTTTTATTAATAATTAAACTCTCAGCTTGTCTTGTGCAACATCCCAAATGAAAGGTTTCTTCCCATTCTGTCAAAGGATTTCTAAAAACACTGAAAATTCTATTTTTAAAACTTCAAGGGGTTTTCATTCCCTCTTCACTACAACTTTCCTGCCATTTTTGTGTTGCCACTTTGTAGTTGAGGAAGTTACTCACTTTGAGGATTTGAAAGCAAAATATAAATGCCTATGAACATCTAGGGAAAAAACCCCGATTTTGCAATAGTCATTCTTTCTAATGTAATCAGTGAGAGTAACTGGAAAAACCAAGGAAATTCTATTTTGATAGGGAATGTACTTTTGACAGAGTTCAGGCTAATATTGCTGTTCAGCCTTAGAGGGCAGTGTCGGCCTGCAAAGGCAACAGCCAGCAAAGGCTGAACTGATCTCAGTCTCCAGAGAGCACCTGGGAATGTGCTCTGGGAATGTGTGAGACACTGCCTTTGCCTAATACTGTGAGACAGGCATGCCTTTGGAGTGCCTTCCCAACACTCCAGCACCGCATTTTAGCTAAAACCCACAAGGCCTTCATTTGATCCCAAAATTCTCTTTAAAGGCTTCTCAGAGCTACCTGCAGAAGTTGACATTCTGTTTCTGTTTCCAGTGTCCAGTCAGCTTTATTTTGAACGCAGAGATCCCCTCTAGCCTTCAGTCTGCATCTACCAGCCTGCAGCAGGAAAATGCCCTCTGTGGTGGAGTCTGTGGCTGCAGAGAACAGGACAGAGTTTTCAAAAGGCAGCCCAAGGTGGCTGAGCCAGGGAAGCGAATGCCTGAGCATCCCTTGGAGTGTATATTCATGCTGGCAGGAGGTGTCTATCTGCACATCCACTGCTCTGCCATCACACTGCAGGTTCATTAACAAGCCCATGTTGCAGATGTTCTGGTGAAATGAACCCCCCAAGACTGCAGCTCGAGGTAATCCCATCCTCTGCAACAGAAAAGATTATGCAGTTTAAAACACACACAACTGTCTTCCTCATTTGTTCATAATTCAAAGCATTCCTTCTTTCTGAAACAATCTGCTTTTGGAAAGGACCATACAAGACAGCTTGTTTCATAGAGAAATCAGAAATTTCTCTGTGAAAAACCTGGGGGAAAAGCAGAGGGGAGGGGAGGGGGGAAAGAACAATAAATCCTACAATAACCTTTCCATAACTAATGTAGAAGAAAAAAATCTTAACCTCCACAATTCCAAACTGAAAAGACATGCTTTTCACTAGATTTTAGGACAAAAGTTTATTTTAATTAATAAACTATTATTACGCAACATTTTTATGGTAACAGCAATAACATCTACCATTGTATTACTGCAAATTATCATTTTCAAATGCACTTCCCCCTGCAAGGGCTCTGACTCACAGCTCTGCCAGAACAACTTTAATGGCCAAATTTGGCCTAACCATAAGTGTCAGGAGACATTTTTCTGTGACTCAGCGATCTGAAATACACAAACTGGAAGGGCAAGCAGAAAACAATCTGAGCTTACCTCTAGACTGACACACTTGTTTCTAAAAGCAAGTACCCATCCTGTCCCATTGCTTGCCAGGCTCACTTCCCCATCAGCTTCCAAAGTGCAAGGCCCAGAGACAATACCAAGGATGCCCTTGTACTTGTCACTTCTCATGGCTGACACCTTCAGTTGGTTCTCTCTGGCAATTCCCAGGGAATGAAGTGAAGGCAAAGAATGCTGGAAGTTGATTTCTAAACGAGGATGGGTATTAGTGGTGGCATAGAGTTGCAGGCAGGCAAATATGTCGTGAAAAGAAACGTGTCCAAAGAGGATGACAGTAAAGTTGCTGGTAGATATTGACCCATTCAGTGAAACTCTTACTGGAGTCTGAAAAATTACAGAAAACTCTTGTCAAGTTTGCTTTCCTGTCAGGTCACATACTGTTTTTAAAAGCTCATATTACTAGCAGAGAACTGTTCCCTATAACATCCTACATAATTATAAATGCTGAAACAAATGGAGAGATGGACTCAACTCTTTATTTTGGAGTTCTGTAATAGAAATAACAGGAAGAAAACCCAAACCAATAATTAATGGAGTGAAAATATTTGAAAGTGCACACAAAACTTCCAGGAAGCTCAAATCCATTTCTATGTGTCTGACACTTTCAGTACTTAGATTCCCTTCATGGTAGTTAAGATATTATGTTGTTGAGAGCAAAGTTTATAAATGAAGCCAGTACCTCAAAAGCATGAAATGCAATTTCACCATTGCAAAGGCCAGAAAGTTGTTTGTTAGCAGATTCTCCAGTGCAAGCAACCTGTTGATGTTGTCAACAAAGCACATTCAGAGTATGAAGAAAAGCAGGGAGGACTAAAATTCAAAGGAGCAAGTTACAGGGCTGCTTAAAGGATCAAATGGATGAAGGCCCCAAAACATAGATTTAAGATTCAAGGTTAGAGTTCCATTTCAAAAAGATAAACAGTTTAGTGTTTAGTGCACTAAATACATTACAATATATGGCAGGATTTCTGCAAACCTTTAGTACACATGGAACAATGTCCATCAGACCTCCCACATCATGGTGAAGTGAAAGAGAAATTTCCATGACAGTGCCAGTGGTTTTCTCCTCTATTTCAATCTTGAGCTGCTCTGTCTCCACTGTGGCTGTTATGCCTGCAGCAATCTTTCTGGAGAAATTCTGTGCACAAAAGAAACCAAATCATGGAAAGAAACAAACAACATCAACTGGGAAGGGCAGAGTGTGTTTCTCCGCACTTAAACATCACAGCCTGTGTCAGGGCAGCAGCACTGGTAAAATAAATGTGAAAATTCATCAAGGCAGCCTCATTTCAAATAGAGATTGTAGTGTTATGCCAGACCTTCTAAATGCAGTGTATCAATATTCCTTCTGACTCCAAAACATATTGAGTTTTCAGTATCCTGAAGGATTTGAGCCCTCAGGCACAAACAATTAAAGCACTGGAACTACTAAAAAGCAAGGCAAAGGAACTGTTTAGAATTCTTTCTCTGCACACCTCTGTGTCTCACCCTACCACAGTGGCTGAAGCCACCCAAATATAAGCACGTGAGTGACTTGAGTCTTTCAGTGGATGTCTGAGATAGCAAAGTATTTGAATCCTTCCTTTATGGAAAGATAATCTGCAATGCAAAAGAGCTGTAACATTCACAGATCTACATCAGAAAAGCAGATAGAGAGAACAGTGGCCGAGCAACACCATACCAGGAATCATGGTCCATTATGCTGCTGTGGGTAGGAATTTCCAGAGGGAAAGCTGTGCTAAACACTGTTCTGCTCTTTAGCAGCCATCCAAAGGATGTCACCATGACCAATTAAATCCAGTACCAGTTGCAAGCCTTAGGCCTGCTGGTCCACTTCCCTTTTATAGGGGAAAGATAAAATTGGACAAGACATCTGTCCATATGCAGCAAAGCACTTCACTTAAATGAGAACTGAATACAGCATCTCATTTAGTTGAGATTCAGCTCCAAGAGCTCAGATGACAGGTCCACACTATGACATGGGGCCAGACAACACCTTTCTTTCACTCAGTAATTTAGTACATCTCAAAAGCAGAGCAGCTTCTAAAATAAATATATGCAGTGCACAGGAAAAGCCTAGAGTTATTATATAGACACAAATTGCCCTTCCAGAAATTAAACTTTCACAGGCAGAACTCTTCTTACCTCATAGTAGCCAGCAGCTTCTAAAACAAAAGGGATCCCATGTTTCTTTATCTTTGAGATGTTGTGCTTTAAGCTCACAGATAGCTGGGATGTTGGAGGCTCTGTGGCCAGTCTGTGCCCCTCAAACACAGCAGCAATCCTTTCACTGCCACTCTGCAGGGCTATGGCAATGGTGTGATTTCCTGTGCCATGCTCACACATGGCAGTAAGAATGCCATCCAAAGGCAACCCTATTGACCGGGAAGGAAGTAAAATCAACACAGCACTTCTGGGTTGTCATTACAGACTACAGAGAAGATGTATTACAGATCAAAATAAGCCTTCTGTAGTTTTTCATAAGAAAAGACACACCTTTATATAAAGCGTGATCACTTTACTGATATTTATAGAAGGACATTACCTACGAGGTGAAAATTGTATTGAAAAGGGATTGTTAAATTAAAGTGTGGCATGTACTTTGGAAATCAAGAATTTTCCTTTTCTTAATAAAGGATATTTACCAATTAGTATTGTGTCCAACTCCTGTAGTCAGGTGTCAAAAAGATTCAGAAAAGATTTATTCTGTCCAAAGGAACCCATGTAAAATTACTGATAACTCCTGTTCATGAAAACCAATGGCTTTGTTTGGGAAACAACACTTGGCATAAAACTATACTTAGAGGAACTGGTCAGCTTAGATGCTGTGGAAGAACACGGATGTACAAGAGAGAAATAATTTACTCTTAAGTATTTCAAAACTCTTTGAACTATTTCTTTGTCCATTTTACTGTATTTTCTCAACAAAATTAAAAATAATGCTGCTAAGACTACATCACATTTTGTTCTGGTGTGAGCAAACACAACTCATCTGTTTCCACTGGTCAGCAGTCATTTAGATAAATTCACCCTGTTAGACCACACCATCAAGTGTGAAATTTCCTACCTGCACTTTTTAAAAAGTCGACATTATGTGTGAAAGTCCCACTGACTCTGCTGTGCCCATGATCCATGATATTGAAAAAATCAACAGAAAGAGCCTTCTCATCCACCTGGAAGCTAGCTAGCCCCCTTTTCTTCTCTTTGCTCAGTTCCAGGTGTCCTTTCAGTCTTGCCTCCCCTGGGATTGCCTGACTGCCGTTCTGAACGATGGCAACAGTGATATTGTGCACAGTGGTATTCCCAAACACATTCCTGTTCCTGACATGCAGTCCATACAGTCTTTTGTTGACCATCACATTGATGTTACCTGTAACAGGCAGAAATTATTACTGGAGAGAGAGATTCTTGGGACAGCTTTAGAATTTGGCTTAGTTTAATGTATAAATTAACCATTACTTTAATACCAGGAAGAAGTGGAACAATTTCCATTTATTATACTAGATAATTTTGCCTAATCTAGAGAGCAAATCAGTTCAGTGTTGAGGGTTTCTCTACTACTGAGTGTCTGTGTTTAGAACAAATTAATAGTATTTATGGCAGCTGTTTCTTTTTATTCATCAAGCTGCTTGTTCCCTTAGGCCATGTACTATACTGCACTCCCTCTGAAGGAAAATTTACAGATGGATTGTGACCTACTACTTGTGTAATTGCAGGCTAAACAATCTCTCCAGGGCTCCGCAGTGATCTACTCCACCCATGGAGCCACTCAAAGGAGTAGGAGTCTCAAGTCAGTTCCCACATTTCAGAAGAGGAAAGAGGCCACCCACTATTTCCTTTAATCCATGAAAAATCCCAAACTATGTTGGTTCGCTGAGAAGTATTCTCAACCCAATGACTCATGGTTCATTTTGCATTCTAAATACTCTGCTCTGCATTATACAGAATCACAGAATGGTTTGGGCTGGAAGAGACCTTAAAGCCCATCTTGTTTCAGCCCCTCTGCCATGGGCAGGGACACCTTCCACTGTCCCAGGTTGTTCAAAGCACTGTCCAGTCTGGCCTTGAACACTTCCAGGGGTGGGGTAACCACAGCTTCTCACAGACCTCTTCCATTGAACCTGGTCTGATAACCCTTATAACGAAGAATTTCTTCCTAATACCCAATAAAAACCTGCCTTCTGTCAGTTTGAAGCATTCTCCCTTGTCCTGTCACTCCCGATCCTTCTCCAAAGTGCCTCTCCAGCTCTCTTGGAGCCCCTTTAGGTACTGGGAGGGGCTCTAAGGTCTCCCTGGAGCCTTCTCTTCTCCAGGCTGACAACCCCAGCTCTCCCAGCCTGGCTCCAGAGCAAAGGGGCTCCAGCCCTCTGATCATCTCTGTGGTCTGCTCTGGACCCACCCCAACAGAGGTACACATTGTTCTTCTGTGAGGGCCCCAGAGCTGAATACATTGTGCAGCTCAGGAAGGATTACATTAAAATTAAGAAGCTTCCTTAGATTGCTGCAGGTTAGAACAAAACACAAAGAACAGGGTACCATCGTGAATGTTGTTTTTGCACTTCAGTAATCCATCCAGAGAAAGGAGATGAGGTATGGCCTTTAATCCAGTAAAAGTGTGCTGGACTCTTCCATTTAGGGACAAAACAAAGCCAACTTTCTGCTCCCTGGCTCCCATGAAATCAATGTGAAGCCCATTTTCATTAAGTTTCAAGTGAGAAGACAACAGAAGTCTAAAAAGACAGACATAAAAATTTCTAGTAAGATATTATGGTTGATTCAGGATTGTCAAGACACCCCTCCTCACTCAAAGCAGGATCAGTGACAGCAGGGTGCTCAGGAGTGTGTGTGGTCAGGTTTGAAGTATCTCCAAGTATGGAGACTCCACAGACTTTCTGGGCACTTGTTCCAGTGTTGTGAATCAGGCAATCAGATGTCTTGCAGTCAGCCCATGTTATTCACCAGATGTTTATAAATTCCTCAGCAAAGCTTCAGAGATTGGCAGACTAATTTTTTCTTTAAATTTCTTGAATGCATTTGTTATGGTTCCTAATAAAAGAAAGAGTTGGAAACTAAGCCTTCTCTGTGACAATATGAAATATCTCTTTGGTGCTGATTTAAAAGCAGCATTTGAGAATTCAGCTTAAAAAATAATTCTAAGTGCCACCGTCATTTGAGTTTGGTAAATGAACCAACAGTATTTCTTTGCATCTTGGCCCTAAATTGAAGAGTGTTGGAGAAATATGGCACAGCTTTTTAGGGAAACCTGCTGGAGCAACAAAAAGCTCCATTTTCAGTGTTGTAAGTACAAGACTGAGATACAATTTTCACATTGCCTTCAACAAACTATCCACTGAACTATCTGACTCTCTAGACTCAAGTATACTACACAAAATACCTAAAAGTGAGGCAATCACTCCAGTTTTCATAGTATTAGACATCCCTTGTAGAAACTGGAACCCTGTTGAAAGACTGGTGACAAGTGAAACCTTAGTGGAAATCCACTCCATGGGAAGAACAAAACTACATAGTTCAGGGAAGTAAGATTCATTCCATCAGTTAGCAACTGAAGTCTGTACAGACTGCATCGAGTTAGCTGTTCTCCAGAAACATTCAACAGTTTATTTTTGTTTGTATTCTCCCTGTAAAACAAATCCTAAACAAATTGTCATTCCAAAAATTTTAAGTGCTCTGTTTTCCTTCCTGTAAACTGCAATAAATTGCTCTCTTATAGCTTACCCTGGTATTTAAACAAATTAATGCACTATTGGAAGCCCAGAACTGCAAGCAAACTGCAAAACCACATGAAATACCCTTCTTGGAATATTGTATCTTATTTTTGGTGTTACAAGTAAATCTAATGTGCTTCATCTAAATTGTAGTAACTTCTGATTTCTTTAACTCTTATTTCCTCATTCTCCTGATCCTCCCCATTTGCTAAACACCAGGACTTCTGCAGAAACACTAAATTCTTCACTGCATAGTTTTGTATTTGTGAAATTTGAAAAATCAGCTGAAACTTGGGAGGGCCGAATTTCTATTTCTCACCTCTGCCACCTCAGAGTTTTCTCCAATACTTTAAAAACCTTACAATAAACACTGGGAAGTGCCCTTTTCCACTGGCATAGCTTGTATGGTCTGTTCACTCAAAGTTCTCTATTCAAAGTCCTTGGAAAGCAACTAGAACACATTAACAAAACTTTTCCCAACTTACGAAACATAAGCAGAAGTATTTCAATAATAGGATAACACATGAACTGGCATTTACTCAATAACCTTGCTGCAGCCATAGGAAAGCAGTTACATTTAAATTTGTATCCCAGAACACTTTTCAGTTCCTCAATTAACCAACATTGTGATTTCTCTACCTTGATGGAAATATTTTGCCCATGAGCTGGAACTGTACTGATTCTGGATTTGTCAGGACTGTCTGATGGAGAAAAGCCCTCAGTTCAACAATTCTGACTTTCCTCCTGTTTTCATTGTTCATATCAACCTCCAGCATCAGGATTTCCTTTCCATTGGAATGAAGGTGAAGGGAGCCATTGACATTGTTTTCACCATAACTCTTCAGGGCTGCCTGGGCCTGCACATAGAGAAAAAGGAGAGCAGGGCATTAAGGACCTCAGATTATAATACACAGTACTGAAACATCAGTTTGAGCAATGAGACTGCAGACAAGAAGTTGGGACTGAACAAAAGCAGAGAGGGGAGCAAAGGGGGAAAGGAGATTTTAGTTCTCATCTTTGTTTCTCATCATCTATTTCTAATTTTATTTGGCAATAAATTAAATTTATATTGCCCAAGTTGAGTCTGTTTTGTCCGTGAAGGTAATGGGTAAGCGATCTCCCTGTCTTTATCCCAACCCTGTCACAACAAAATGTGAGCTACATTGAATTTTAAGTACAATTTAACTTGATTTTAAGAGTTTTCTGAATTTCAGCCAAAACACAAGCCAGCTGTTCCAATCCCATGTAGCTATCTAGCCAGAATCTATCAGAAGTTAATCACTTCCCTAACAATTTACACCTCTCCACTTTAGTCACTGAGTGTATGAACTGCAAAACCTTCATGTTCAAGCAACAAGACTGTAATTACCAGGGGACTGACCTGTGAAGACACATTCTTGTTGATGATGACTTTTACACTCACACCACAGTCAAAGTGTTCCAGTTTAGTCTGCCTGGAAAACAGCTCCCCACTTAGGCCCATTGCTCGTGGAAACTCAAGCTATTTGACAAAGTAAAGTATCAGAACAGAACGTTGCATTCCCCCCAGTTCCCTCATGTGATTTAATGTCTGAACTTCTAGCATGAAGTGGGTGATACATATAAGCAAATGTATGTATAAAGTTTTACCAGTTTTATCCCAAGATACTGAAAAATATATTGAAAGCAGCAAAAAAAAGCATGAAAAAAAGGTCAGTGTGTGCCTTACCAGATATTATTGACACAAATTATTGACACATAACTGAACCTGCTGAGATACCTACAGTTTTTTGTCAGGGCCAGGATGCAATTAGATTAGGACATTTACCAGCATCAATTATAATTCTAAAGATAACATAGTAAAACAGTCACCAAGACATAAAAAATAAAATACCAAAAAAAAATCACCACCAATACCTGGAATGAGTGTGCCACATCCATGTGTAAAAGATGTCTAAAATCTGCCTCACTGGATTTGTCCTGATACCTCCCTAGAAAATTGAGAACATCTTCCTTATTCACCTTTAAGACAGCTTCAAGCTCATGCTTCACCTGTGTGTTAAGAATGGGAGTAAGCAAAGTGCACAGAGTATTAACCCTGTTGTATGATGAAATCTCAGAGAAGTCATCCCTACACATCATGAAAAATGAAAGAGTTGCAAGCTATTATGTTTTGGCTCAGAATGAAAAACAAGAAAATGAGGAAAAATAGCTACTTTGGGAAAAAAAGATTAATAGATAAGGATGAGAACCCTGAATCCATTCTATCCCAGTACTTGCTTTATTAATAACACTCCTGCAGAATATTCTTAAAAAAAAAAAAATATATATATATATATATATATGAAGTATTCTTATCATAGATTACTACACAACATATTATTATACAAAATAAGGAGGTGTCAAGGACATAATCACCCTCTGAACAATTTGGTTGCAGCAGCTATGTGGCGAGGAACTAAAGACCTACAGTAAATGAGGTCTGAAATGACAATAAAGTGTAAATAAACAGGTAATGAATGTCTCCTAACTGAATCTAAGGAGAAATTTACTCACATTTTGATGACTTAGAGTTAAAATGCACATTTCAACATCTTTGGGAAACATCCTGTTGTTATAGGGATGAGTTAAGCCAGCACAAATCTAAAAAGAAGTTTGAGAGAAAATGCAAAGAACATCAGTAATATGCAGTAAACAACTCATTTGCGGGTTGTTTTGGTATATCAGACTAAAGGAAGTTCTTGGATAACTCACATAGGGGTTTTCAGGTTGGTAACCAAGTATAAGAGTCTGAACTGTTTCCTCCACCCCATTTATCAAAACTTTTGTTTCCATGAAATAGTGCTTTTGTTTTTTGTCAACAGTAAATGTCTCCTGCAGAAGGAAGCTCTGCAGAAAGGGCACATTAAAAGGATGCCTGGAAAAAAACCAAGAAATAAACATAGTGTAAAAGATCTTAATAGACAACTACAAAAAGAAATCATGCAGAGTTCAACTTGAACTCCAAAATTACTTCTGTACCTGACACCAGGGTGTCAGGTACAGAAGTAAAACACACAGGACCAGACATTTAGGAAACTACAGAGCATAATTACAACTTCATACAAACTCCACACACTAACCTGAATTTTTGATAGAGTTTCCATCTGAATTTGGTAAATACCTGGAAGGGCATGGGAGAAGGTGCTGCTCTAAGATTCTGACATGCATAACCAGTACATACACCTTCTATACCTGCATGGCCAAGACTTCATTTCAAATAGGGACAGTGTCCAAAAGCTCCTGGCATGTTTGAAAATCTCACCTATCCACATTTTATGCTTTCTGTAGAAACAGTATATACATGCCAAGAATTCTGTGCAACAAAACAGCACTACACAGTTCTAGGATCAGTCCACTACTTCAGTGTAATGTTTTAAGGACTTTATTAAATATTTCTGCACTTTTACTTAGACCTTTTGGAGGCATGCACGAATCTTCATAAGCAGACACTGGACCAACCTTTATACATGTTAGAATATCTGGTACAGCTCTTCATTTACATTTTTTTTACTGAAAAGACACCTCCCAGTGTTTTACTTATCTCTGAGCTGCACAGTGGCTCCTAAGGCAGCCTGTGCACTCCTGTTGATGCTGCTGTGCCTTAAGAAAGCTGAGATTTCCCCAGAGGTGATCCAGATGTCTCTAATCTGAGCATACATTTTTACCAAAGCCTTCAGGCTGGGCTCTAGTAATGGATAATGAAGAGAGAAATTTCAGGGACAGCCAATATGTAGGAGCAGTGCACTCATTCTCATCAGAAAACGGAAACATATTCCAAAATCTAAACAAAACCATTTGTTATAGGTTTTAAGAGGACACCTCGGGCTTTAAAATGGCTATATATTGCCTAAGGACTGACAAAAAGACACATGGATGGCACAGAGGATCAGACGTGGATTTTGGAACTTCTCACCACATCCAAGTGTGGACACACCATAAATCCTGCTGTTTTCAGGAAAGGAGGCTATATGCCTGGCTGAGTTGCCAGCAAACACGTCACAGCACACATGGTCTGTTGACAGCTTTGACAGCTTTGTTCACTGTCATTTCAATAAAGAGGCCAAAAGCTAACGGATGCAAATAACCAGCGCATGAAGCTGCTGTGCTTGTGCAAGTTCAGGGAGCCACATGGGACAAAGAACAGACTTTGTGCATGTGGGACACACTTTGTAAAGCCCAGAACATTTCCTAAGAGCATCAAGATGTACATTAAATTTAGGCCAAAACATTCTTGAAAGATTGAAATAAGAATACTAAACCTGAAATAGAGGGTTGCACGTTTTTGATAAAGCATCTTCTCCTTCCTCAGCTCTTTTATCTGACCTTCACACTGCAGTATGACAGGCAGACTTTTATAATCTCTCCATACAATCTTCACAGAAAAGTTTGTCTTCTTAGGCTGCACTCAGAACATGAAACCAGAACAAGAAAGAACAACTGTATCAGATTTACTGCATTCATATTCAGGAACCTCAATATGGAAACCATATTGTACAACAGGCTGCAGCAAGGCTGTCACTTCACAGACCAAACCATTTCTGCTGCAGTTTAAGTCCATATCTCCATTAATCTCTCAGAGGGTTATAAGTGCCATCAGTAGAAAACTGACTCCAGCAGAAGACAAATGCCCCTTAATGTATCACTTATCAACATAAGCAAGCTCTGGTACATAAAAAACTGAACTGGATTTTCAAAGCATGGAAAAAAACGTCTGTAAAGTTATGTTTAGAAAAACACTTTTTAAGACTTCCTGCAAGGTGTGAATGGACCAAAGTAACTGCTCAAAGTACCGCTTTCAAGGAGAAACTCCTGATTACCCTTCCTGTGCTGCAGACATCAAGCAAAGCAAAAACTATTTTAAGACTAGAAGGGATGTAGAGATTAAAATAGCATATAAACCTGGGCTGTTACCATGCTCACTAGCAGGCAAGAGATTCTGATTCTCCAAGACAGTAGAATCTTCCACACCTCTCATACATCTGCACCAATTTGCAAGTAATCACATCTCCAGTTCTCTTTCTAGTCACGCTGTCTCTCTTAATCCTCCCTTCCCTGACTGGCTGTCTGGGCTCCCTAATAGGTGAGAAGTACTCCAAACTATGCCACACAAGTTTTTGTTTTCTTTTTGAACCTGGATTTACACTGCAGCCAGTCAAAACAGACAAAAATAGATGCAGTACTAGAAGGGTTTAAGTTTTAACACTAGCAATAACATCTTTCAGGAAGAGAGTGCTGAGTCAAAAAAATTGCTTTTGTTTTTCTCTCACCGTTGGCAGATTCTGATAGCTGGCTGTGAAGTTAAATTCCTGTTTTGTACTCTTTATCTTAAAGCAGAGAAGTTTGGCTCGTTCATTATTCTCCAAATGAATCTCATTCTTCACAAGCTGATTCCACAGAGAGATCATTTCACTATGGCTATGCAGAACATTCCTCCCAAGACGATTAACTGTGGATGCCTGAAAAACAAAGACATTAGTCTGGCTGAGCCAGGACAGACAACAATCCACTGTGCAGCAGCACAGCACACAGGTGACAGAATGATCACTTACAAGAACTATTAGAAATGTGTGCCAGCTTCTCCATTATCAAAATGCTCCAAATTACCATACAGAGTTCAAAGTTTATTTTATCTCCTCCAAACTAGGGAGAGACAAAAAGCTAAATAGTTGAACACTTTTTTCTCATTCAAGAATGTTTCTCACATTTCTCCATAGCTATGCCTGAAGCAGTAGTGACCTAAGGAGGAAAAGCTGATCTTTATCATAACATAAGTCAAATTGCATAGTGACAGAAGTCTACCACATTGCTTAACGCACAGCAACTATGATGAAATCAGTTTTAAACCTCTACTGCATAGCACAGTGTAAAATGAATTAGGAGGAAGCTTAGAAACCATGGAGTCAGGGCATAGTGATAGCACAGAGCCCTGTCCCCAAAGCCATACACTCTGTGAAGCACCATGTCACCAACCTGCAGGTATGTGGTAGCTGGTGTATAAATGTGAACTTTTCCTTCTTTCTCATTGCCTTGATCTTTATAGAATAGTTCCAGTACAAGGTCTTTAATGGAGAGAGCTTTTCCAGCTGTCAGCTCGGATGTCAGTAAATAAGCAGAATGCTGAGGCTGGTGCAGTTTGTGAGCTGTATGCAGATAGAGCCATGGGGTGTCTATATTGAACCCACCTGCAAGGGACATATATTAAAGCTGACAGAAACATTAGGTTTCAAACTACCTGGATTCTACTCCACATCAAGGCTGGTAAGATCCAGGGGTTCCAGAATGAAGCTAAAATGCTACTATCAACCTTTTCTCTTCCAATCTCTGGGTTGTATATAATGAAATTAATGTCCTTCACTAGCGTAAATGGAGCTGCTGGAAAAGGCCAGCCAGTCAGGCTGTGATAGGTTGGAGATTTCAAAAACTCAGCTAGACAAAGCCACAACCAATGTGATCTACTTCTAGAAACAGCCCTGATTGGAGCAGGAAGCTGGGCTGGAAAACCTCCAGGGTCTCTTTCTTCCAACAAACATCTTTATCATTCTGTTGCAGTCACACAAAACTGCTCAGAAAAACCTGGCAGCAGCTTCCAATGCCTGCTTTTCTAATGACAGACTGGAAATGGTTTGTGGTACTTCACCTTCCCACTTCTTCAGTCCGTTTCTGGATGCATTCTTCCACTGCAGCCCAGCCACAAATGGTACGTGGTCATTATACTGCACCTCGAAGTTGGTGCTGCTCTGCAAATACACCTGAGAGGTGTGCAAGTGCTGCAGCTGGGTTCTATAATTCACCTGTTTTTCCAGGACTTGTATGGTAAACTGGAAAAGAAGTGAAGCAAATTTAAATAAAAAACAAGATCACATTTTCAGGGCTGTATAAGTTACACACACAGAAGCAGGAAGGTCACAGCTTCTGCCTTTGCACGTTTGCCATTCACTCTATAGATTCTCATCCATGTTCACCAATTAAAGACTGAGGTTTCTTTAATATGCATTTGTTATATCTACAGGAGATTCAAAAAGAAAAATGCTATAATAATCTGAGTTATAACCTGCACCCTACTTTCACATTGTGTCAGCAAAGCAGCTTTCATAAATCTCTACAATCATTGTCTATGAGTTAACAATGCAAAAACCTCAGACCAAATTACGTCCCAACTTTTCCAGTATTTGCAAAATTATCTTCTAGCAAATGACAGAGATCTCAGTGTCTCTGGGCTAAGACCTCACCTAGGTCAAAATTATTAGTTCTGGGTGCTTGCCTTGTATTATTAGTACATAACATATTTACCAAAAAAAAGGTTGTAATAAAAAAATTTCAAATTTTATTCTGAGTCTGTCTGTTAAATATTTGAAGTGAAGGTCTTACTTTTCAACCATCACTATTACCTCCATGAAATAACTGACTACAGATGAACTGGAACTGTTCTTAAAGGCTTGGCTGATCAGCAGTTTCTTCTTGTTGTTTACTTCATCCCAGTGTTTCCCATAGTTCACTTCCATCTGGGAGGAAATCCAAGATGCACTCACTTCATGTTTCAGGTGAACCTAAAGAAGAGAGCATTGCCTTTTTGCTGTGAACTCTTTCTCACGTTGAGAGCCCTGAGTACAGGTGACACAGGGGTGCCCAGCACACAGAGTGCCTGGCTCAGCACCCACCTGGTGGCTGTAGGTGGGAGCCTGCACACAGTGAAACTCATGGCCCAGCTCCAGTCTGTACAAGCCCCTTGCACCCGTGTCCACTTGAACCTTCTGCTGTGTTCTGCACTCGTGGCAAGGGGTTTTTGCTTGTCCTGCTCAAGTTAAATCACAAAGTTACCTATTCAAGTAAATCAGAATTATTTTTTCAAAATGTTAATAGTATCAATCTGGCACTGGCTTCAAGACTTCTGTTTTTCAGAACATCAAAGTGAGATTTTCTATTTTTATAGCTATATACTTGTTGATTTATCCTACAAATCCAAAGGAAAGCACAAACTTAATTACTTAAACAGAATTTTACCCAGTTGAAGTAAAAACACTACAAACTAATCATGATCAAGCTTTACAGCTTTCTTAGTCTCACACAATATTTGATGATTTTCTGTTACCACCTAACTCCCAACATCAGGACATTACATGACATTTCACCTTAAAAAAAAAAAAATTAACTTCCAGCCCTTCTGGACATTGAGAGGGCAATTAAAATAATGAATTTGAAGTTCCAACTAATAAGTAGGATTACTTTTTAAAATGAAAAATCCAGTACTTCTCCAAGGACATATTTGCTGACCACTTCAGGCGGAATATTTGTCAAACTGGGTTTAAACTAAAGTGTAACTATGCTCCAAGTATTGAACTTCACAATTACATAGCTATAGCCAGGCATCTTAAGGTACCATTCAGGTGTTCAAGTATGTTTTGATTGGTGTTTATAAAATATTGTGATCAGCATGCCACTTTTAGCAAAATTATGGGGTCATGCCTGTGTAGGTTTAAAAAAACCTAATTACTCATATTGCTACACACTCTCTGAAGGTGCAACAGAGTTAGCATAAACAATCCCCCTATAACATTTATCATGATTAACTACTCCAAGGATTCAATACTTTGATATAACTGCACTGATGTTCACCTGCTTTGTCCTACAAAGTTAACACAATTCTTATTGCAGCCAGGGCAGCACAGCCAGCTGCTTCCCAGAAACCACTTCTCATGTTATTAAGTGCATGTATGCAAACATCTGAAAACACAAATTTATTTGGAGCAATTCTCACTGAAAAAGTGATTTTTAATCAAATGATGGATACGCTTGTGAAAAGCCCATTTAAAAAAAAATTTGTTTTATACGCAAACTCAAAGAGTAAAATTTATCCAACTGAAAAGAGAAACTCATTCCAAGTTTCATATCACAGTTTAAAAATTAACGGAAATCTTTGAATTGTGTTCTAAACACAGAGGCAAATCTTGTAGGAAAAATGAGTAATACAGAATACTTTTACTTTCCCTGTTTTTCAGTGTACCTAGGAGTCCATATTTTATCTGCAGACCATGAGACCACAATCCCTCATGCTGCTGGAGAAGGGCAACGGCGTGAACTCCAAGAACACCTGGAAGGTGAGTCTCCCCTTCCAACGAGTATTGTCTCAGCTTATCATCAATCTTTTTCTCCAGAAGTGCTACAGAAAAAAGAAAAATGATTACATAGTGGTAGAACTTGAAGTTCCTTCAGCTAGTCAAAGGAATACTACAGTGGGGAAGACCAAAAGAGCATTCAGTCTCTCCACCATGATGAACTCTCTGTGTAGTGAACAGATAAAAAGACACAGAGCTGGATGTTCAGTGTCTTTCTCCATCTCCACAGACAGCCTGCAGACCACACTTTTCAAAACTTGCTTCAAGCTTATTGAAATACATCCAGCCAAAGCTGCTTCCCAAAGGAAATAAATTCAGACAAACAGATCTTTTAATTGAACATGTGTGAACATGTGGATGTTCTCCTCCACTTAAAGTCAAAGCAAGGCTGTGGCTTTGCAGCAGCACAACTGGTGCATCTAAGTTCTCAGGTGCTAGGAGTTTGAAATCAGACCAGATCTGGTTTGGATGCAGTCACTGGTAATCCACGTGAAAGCTAAGGATGAAAACTTCATCAGAAGATCATTTCCCAAAAAACAAACTGCCCTTCTACATTCCTTAAAGATTAGTTCTGTTTGAAAGTACTGTGTAACCCTATGACATTTCAAAAATGAGAGCCTCAGACATAAATTACTGGTTTATTTCATTGTATAATTTTAATTTTAATGTATTTATATGATACAAATATTAAGGCTCACTTTCTGATACTTTCTCTTGTATTTTCTTCTTAGCTTATTTACGAGGAAAAAAGTCTTCAAGATTTTTAGAACAGCAGGTATAAGAGACGTTTAGCTACAAATATATGTCTCTGCATTGTTTTGTACTAACAAAAGTGAAAAACAACTGGGGTTTTTTGCATGTTTTTGTTAAGTAATTCCTTGTATCTTATTTCCTCCACCCTTTTCAACAGTAGTTCAAAACAGA
Source organism: Acrocephalus scirpaceus scirpaceus (assembly GCA_910950805.1). Lineage (NCBI taxonomy): Eukaryota > Metazoa > Chordata > Aves > Passeriformes > Sylviidae > Acrocephalus > Acrocephalus scirpaceus. The sequence continues at coordinate 6,566,377 of OU383786.1, forward strand.
CTTTTATTTTTAAATTTCTTTTATTCTGAAATATATATATTTGTATTAATTTATGCAGGATAGTAATTTTAAAAAGCAGTCTTTATGGATTTGAAAGGAATTTAAGGAATAAGTGTACAAAAGCAGGTAACGCTAACAAGTAATGGCTCCAGAACTTGCATTTATATGGCAAATACTTACTGTCCTCTAACCTGAAAGAAATGCAGCATCCTTCAACAAATTATTCAGAGATATTGAAAAAGCTATCTTCTTGCCAAGCTGTTTAGTGATGTTTCCTGACAGAATGATAGGACTGCTTTGCTTTATCAGCTTTACCTCCAGCTGGGTCATGTATCTCTGCTCTCCACTCAGCATCTGCAAATCTGCCATTCCCTAGAACAAACAAACAAATCAAAAACCAAACCACAAGCCACTCAACAACATAAGTTTTAAGAAACAATAGTATAGACTTGGGTGTTTCAGAAATGAAAGGAGGAAGAAAAGACATGTTTTTCTATATATCTAACAAGAAACCTTCCACATCCCAAAAAGCCTAAAACTTGCCATTGATAAATAATGGGGAGGAAGGATGGATTTGTTTTTCCAGTTACACAGAGGTCACAGTGTTATAAGATGCTACTTCCTTCAGCTTCTGCTGGTTTAGGACTGAAATCACTATGAATGTTGCAATACATGGCCAGAAGTTATAGAGTGTTACTGAAAATATTGGCAGTCTCACAGAGATTTAGGTTGAAATTTAGCACTGCGTCTATCTCAAAAATATGTAATAAGGAGAACTGGTAATTTCTCTGATGGACTGCTCACAAAACTGCTTTTCAATATGTGCATTTTCACTGCCTTTCTTTTCTGTGCTTTAATGTAAGTATTCATCCTAGAATGAGAGCTCATGAAATGCAAACATACCTTAATGTAATACACATCTCTGTCATCCACTATCAGCTCCAGGTGTCCAACTTGGGAATTTTTAGAAAACTCAATCTTCCCTTGGAGAAAAAGAAAACTCTTTACTTTTTCTTTACCAATCAGTGATGCTTCATAAGACTGTACTTGAAATGATAGTTGTTCTTGTTATAAACAATAGATATAGAGAGATTGAACATAATATCAGCTCAAAGGAAAAAAGTTAGGATCAGAATTTGCAAAGGCATTTTGCAAAGTGTCTTCAGAATGCACTAGTAATTTTGAAAGGGTATTCTGAGGAGAATAACTGAGAAGAGACAATGAAGCTGTCTCCAACAAAAACAGCTTAATTCTGAAACTGATTTATGCACTTCCTTTAGAAGTGGAAAATTCTAAATATGTGATATAGTAGAATACATCAACACAAAACATCACTTGACCAGCATGCCATATGAAATATGTTGTCTATATTATTACCATTAGTTTATCAGTTTATATTTCCTCAATGGGTTTGTAGATTCAGTGTTCTATGTTACACTGTGTTTAAAATGTTATTTTTCATTATAATGCATGCCAATAACACAGTCAGTACTTCATTGATTTAGCAACACATAACTTCATCTCATAATTAACAGAACACAGCAAATTGAAACAGTGAGGCAAGTTCAGCATATGTGAAAGACGTCAGAATAATCCACCATGTTCTTTAGCCTTCATTTCATCAATCCTGGTAACAGCTTTCTTCTCTAACATGACTTTATGAACCAGATACTGAACCTCTGACTGTGCAAAATAGTCTTAACCAAGATGCAAACCCCATTGGGAATGGGTGCTACCTAAAGCAGTAAACTGAACAGTTATCACAATGTAGTTTCAGCATTAGATTAGTGAGTAAAATATACTGATACTTCTCAGTTAATTGTAATGAAGTTCTCCTAACTGATATTAGCTGATGATCAGGCTCTTAGTTGAAAAACCTACCATCAATCTCAATTTTTTTCTTAGGTTGTATAAATTGGATTCTGAATTTCTTCTGTGGGACACTAAAACTTAGGTCAACACCAACATCTCTTTTCAAGTATGACTTTGGAGTCCCAATGAAGAAGTGAAAGACAGCTTCACTTGGGATCCATGAATTCTCCTGAAGGAAAGAAGGATAACCACGTTATTCATTGGCACACCATTTACAAAACAATCTCTCTCACTGAGACAACAGATTGTTTGTGTGTGCTGTTTTGTAGATAAAAAGAGTACGTACTTCCTATCAGCATCACTAATTTGTGTTCAACATATCCTCCCGCTATACTGGGAATGGAATGAGTAAAAACATAGAGCTTGGAATCCAGAGGGTTGAATATGCAACTGAGATATACCACTCTGTCACCAGAATACCAAACTGAAACTAAAGCCAGAGTCCAGCATGCGTGGTACCTGAGCTATGTAGTTATAGGCAGCTTCCACCACGTACTGCTGCAGGCCTCTGTCTTGCTTAGTTAATGTCACAGCCACTCTCAAAGGTCCAGGGAGGGGGAAAACCAAACCACTGGCTGGGTCAGGGTAGGACATTTCAGAACACAGCTGCCAGCCAATAATTTCAGACACTGGTGGAAGACAACAGTTGAACATTCAGTTAGAACGCAAACAAAGAAAACATGAAAATGAACATTGCATTGTAGACCATATTATTTTAGAAATAATATGTGAAAAAAGAAACTGTACTGAATAAAATGACCTGTAACAGATGTTTCAGAATGCCTTTCAAAGACAAACATAACAGCTGGACTCACCTTTCTCCCTAGTGCAAGATCTGGTTTCTGTGTGGTCTGGGAAGACATCTATATCTTCTGTCTCATCCACCATTCTGAAGTAGAGTTTAGAGCTACAACCAAGATTTTGAGCAATAACTTAAAACCCATTATGCTAAAGTTACAGCAATATTTAAACAAAGTTCTCAGTTATGTCAAGAAAGTTAACTGTTTTTGAAGATACCCTTGCTTAATCTTACCTGAAATTAATTATCTCCATAGATTCTTCTGGAGTGTTCAAGAAAACCTTGAGCTCTTTCCCTTTCTTCACCTGGATTCCCCCATCAAGACTAGTAGATGTTCTCATTCCTGTTAACCATTTTAGGCCAGCTTCTCCCAGAGTCCCCACAATTCCCATTTGGACAGAAAGCTGGACAAATGCACTGTTGAAAGATTCATGTACATTTCCTTCTATGAAACGCAGTTTCTTTTTAAAGCACTTAATTTAAACCTCTTCAATAAATACACAGCATCTGATGCTGTAACACAATATATTTTATGACTAAAATAATGAACTATTTTGTTTCAGGGAATAACTGAAAAGACTTCTGTACACCAACACACACTTTCTAATTCTAATTAGAAATTATAATTAGAATAATAGTTATTATAGGAATTATAGTTTTACTGTATCTCCTAAGGAGGGGATTTGAATGCAGATTTCTGCATGAAATATTAAGAAAGTGAAAGCAATTAGAACTGAGTGTCGCAGGGCAAGTTTCTCTCTGTCTCTACAGCACTTAGTGAAGTTTAGTAATGTATTCAGTATGTACAAAAGCTACAATATCCAGATAAGGAAACACAGAGTTAAATCCTCCACTGGTTTGTACATCCATAACCTGTAACAGCATGTTTGATCCTTAGAAAAATCCACTTGTCACAGGTAAAGCATTCAAAAAATCATCTGCATGCAAGAATTCAGGAGTTTGATTTAGAGACAGAGAGGAATAGTCAGCTTAAACTAGTACTGGAATAACACAGGAAGGGTTCAAAATTAGGCAGGACAGGAAAGCACTGCTACCCTTACACTATGGCAACCATTCAGCAACAGAAGGCTGATGGCTACTTTTGCTCTTCAGGAATCTCCTAAATAATTAATAGGCATTCACACAAAACTTTCACATCAGGAATTGCTACTTTATCAGGGACATGTGAAAGGGACACATTTGCAGTTAATACCTTGGCTTGATATATCCATTTAGAAAGAAATTGGACTGTTGTTTGAAATCCGCATTTCCTTTGATTTTTATGTTGATTGCTGCTGAGGCATTGACTGCCAGTTGAACAGGAAAGCCTGAAATTGCTGGAAACTGCAGTTCCTCAGTGGCCAAACTCATCCTTTTACTAAACTGGACCTCCTGCCCCTGTGGTGAGCAAAACACAAGCACAACCCAGAATATTATTTTGCATACTAGAGTTAGCATTCAGGATTTTTTACAGATATAACTTTTGACTGCATCTGTCTATCGTAAAAGTGTTTTTACCTGAGCTGATCTAGGACATAAAGAAGAAAGCAGCCCAGAGCCTACCTATGGCCAAGGCATGAGTCAGACACCAGTCCTACTCCAGTTAAAAAAAGAATTTGCATTTAAACATGGATGGATTTGAACGAGAGAAGCAAGAGGTAGAAAGAACCATTAGACAGCAGAACAAGTCTTTGCCTGATGTACTGAATGCTGTTTAAACCAAATGTACACTGGTGTCTTTTAGGGTTCAATTTTAGAGAAACAATAAGTAATATTTTGTATCTTCTACATATCTGTCAGAAAGCAGTTTCTCAAGGCATAAATTTCAAATAGAAAAAAGACGCCTTTTACCTTCAGAAGTTTGACGGCCAACTCAGCCAGATTTAAGGAATAATGTTTCATTTGTTTTCTTAAATCTTCACAATCTAAGAAGCTAAGTTCATTTCCAAAGATTTTCATGCTTAGCTCACATTTCAGTGCCTCCTTTCTTACCATTCTCTCAGTGAACTGACATGATAAAAAAAAAGAAATCAAAGGGAATGTTGTTATTATTTCCTTTCAAATTCACAATAAACAATTCCTCAATGCAGGCTATGCTATTAGTAAAGAAACATAAGGCTCCCTTTTACAAGTACTTTGGAGACCACTTAAGACCCTGGATTAGTAGCTGTTCTTTCCAGCTACCCTTCAGCTCCATAGCACACAAGCTGGCTGTCACTATGAACTCTGGTCATGTCCAGTCCTAAGATGACAGGCAAAGAAAAAATATTGCAATACATACCCAAAATCAGATGAAGCTTTGAAAAATGAACAAACAACAATAAAAAAAAAACAGCAATAGGGATGCTCTGATTGCTAAATAGACTGCTAGGAAGTAAAAATTTTATATTTTCTGTCCTTACAATTCTATGATACCACAGCAACACAACATGATCATGAGCTTACTCTCTAAGAGAAAATGCTAAGAAGATGAGTCCAAGAAGAGAGATGATCTAAGACAAACTAAATGAATCACACTCCCTGAGTTTTCCAGCTAATATATCAACAATTGAAGTCAATTCTCAGAGCTTTCCTGTTGTGTACATAAAACGTAATTCTCTTCAAAAATGAGTAAATTCACAAAGCATCAATGTAACATCTGACTTCAAACTGGGAAGTCAGATTGCAAACAACAGGACTCAGGAACTCAACATCAAGTAGCTGTTTACAGTGGGGCAGCAGTCAATAGACAAAAGCACATCAGCATAAAGGGATAAGAGATCAAAATAATGAGAGGAAGCCCAAAACACAGGCAACATAATCACATGGCTGAGTGTCATTGTTTTGAGACAATAAAACAATCTGAAAAAAACCTAAAGATCTGGCTCTTTGCTGCTCTGTATTTTCTGCAGCTGTTAAATTCTCTGCAAGTGAGCAGAACAAGTTACATATGCTTTATGCAAAGGAGTCACAGTAATCCAGAGCACTTGTCCAATGTGAGATGGGGCCCTGTGTTTGACTGGGAAATGTCATTAATTTTTCCAAGATCTACAGATTCAGTTACCTTTTTGACTAATTCGTTCATCTTACTGTATTTTCTACCAAGACAATTTTGATTTGTTTTCCTCAGCTTTGGCTTGCCAGACTTGCTCACAAGATGATCAGTGGGGCTATATCGCTTCAAAGTTGGGTTCCTCTGCTTGACCTTCTCTGCTGTTTCCACTGGGCTTTCTGACTTGTGGTTTCCTTCATTAGGGTTTCCAAAAAAATAATCACTGAAAGAAGATGATTTCGGCCCAAAAGCCTTCTCTATGAAAGCTTCAGCATTCTCCAATCGTACACCAACCTAGTGAAAAGCATGCAGCAGTGAAAAGCCTAACAGTGACACATACAGGCCATGGCCAGTTCTAAAGCAGAAAATCAAATATACAACCAGATGTAGCAAAAGATTTGCCAGGCAAGATCACAGTAGTCTACAAAGTCCATCATTCTACCTCCTTCAGCATTCAATTCTGGATATTTCAGTATTCAATCTTCCCATAAAAATTGGATATGTAAAGCTCGGTCCAAAATAAAAATCCTTTTTCATTCAGGTACTGCAGTACTAACACCATGATGGGCCAGAAGGGAATACTGCAATTTTGGCATGTTAAAAGCAGTATTTTGGCTGGAAAACACTAACACACCCTTTTCATGCTCTGAAATAAGATTTTGTTTGGAAGTTTGCTTAAAACAGAATTACTAACACACATAAATCCATGGTAGGTGGCACTGAAAAAAAAAATTGTTCTCTTGCACGCTTCAACTTGGGATAGGAGGGCTACATTAAATACTTTCTTTCTTTCATGTGCACGTTGTTACCTGGCACAGCAGGTAAAGATGATGAGATCACAGGCAGGTCATTGAAATGTCCCAAGCACTGGATGCTCAATGGCACTAGAACAGTGACTTCAGCTAAGTACAAATGAGTCTATCTCTGTATTAAAGGAATGGTGTACCCAAGCCAATCCATTTTCCACTGCACATCAAGAAAAGGAATCTTACTATCCTAAACAGGAGCTAGAGCAGTGTCTCAGGAAGCACTGATTTTAATGTTTCATTTGAATCAACAAGACTGAGTATAAGTCACTTTCCCAGTGCGCACTAGCAGGGTGACAGTGCTTTTCTATTGACTAAGCCCATCACACAGGACTCACCAGTCTGAGGTAACTGTGCTACAGCAGTGAAAAGCACATTTTGCTAAAGGAACTGCAACTGGAAAACAGAAAATGCTTTGTACTTCAATACCCCAAGTGTCACTTGAGGAGGGGGACAAAAAACCCCCACAATTAAAAAATCTTTAAACTTGCCTCCAGGAGATTTATAGCTTGTCCCATAAAGTGAACAGTCAAATTTGTCATGACTGATCGTGGTAGAAAAGATGTAGGAGAAAAGACCACTGCTGCTTCCATATTTGCACCTGCACCAGCTGCAATGGAAAATAGATGTCTGTCAGCTGGAGATCAGTTGTTCACATATATTTTTCAAAATTCATAATTCTTTGGAGACTTACTCCACTCAAAATGGTGAATGAAACATTGTCAATAGGTGAAACTATTTAACTTCTTAATACAACAAAGACATTACTGTAAGTAATTTCTGTTTACTGGAATTCCATATTTACTGGATATTACTGGGTTTTATCTCACTAACATCAAAAGGAAAGTATTTATAATACATAAGATACATTAAAGTACTGGAGGAAATGGACAGAAAATCAAAATGTAACTCTGAAAAATATCATCTAGCATTTTCACTGAGAACAAATGAACAGATAGTAAACCAGGAAGGAACTAGTTTGACTCTTTCCTTATACCAAGGACAGCACATGAATCAGGAGAAGAAAAAACATCCCACTCCCCTGTTGCTGCAAAGGAAGTTAACTAAGGAAGGAATTAAAAGTTGATGTTCACAGAAATAATCTTAAATGTTCATTGGTTCTTCGCCTCCTCTCTCACAAAAGGCAAAGGTGCACAGTATCTGGTCTGCTGGAAATACATTTCATATGCTCCAATTAAGGTCAAAGCAGAATCAAGCTCACATTTGCATATTTGGGTAGTATTTGATCATAAAAATCAAAGTTCTCTGTACTTTACAATAAATAAAGGGTCAGATAAATAAATAAATGTGGGATGTTAATAATCCATATGCTACAAAGTATTAAGTTCTAAATTTCCACATACCTGAGTGAAAGGTGACATCAGAGTATGAGGAGTATTTCCATGTCTCTGAGTCAAAATCTTTGCTAAGGATTTCATCAGGAATGGAATCTCGAAGGTGCTCCTTCAATGGATCATCTGTCTCCAGGAGCTGAGAGAGATGACTCCAAACAAAGGAGCCCACTAAAATTCAATAAAGAAAACCATATGGAAATCAGAGAAAAATTACAAGAGTCTTAAAAACAGATACAGGAAATATTTTTTATCTTTTATACCACCATTAATTCTAAGCCATTCCCCTGACCACAACAGAATCCACTCATTATCAGCATGATTAAAATCAGTCTGATGCACCTAGTGTAACAGCACTTTAAATAAATTTTAAAAAGCACATACAATTAAACAATTGTAATTCAGAATTAGTATTCCTGCATGACACTGTGGAGTCCCTGTCTGGCCATGTATGTGCTGTGTCGTGGGGGGCAACTATTTTCCATATATTCTGGAGCCTGGTTCCTAAACAGAGGCTTTTTTGTCTCCTGAAGATAAAAGATATTAGGCTCCAGTGTTAGTTCAATGCACAAACACTGAATACTGATGTAATCGCATTTACTTCTTTTTTTCAAATTTCATTTTCTGAATGTGGAACTATGTGCCCTATGCCTTCAAAAGCACTTGTAATTCAAAAGTTTATTATATAAATTATTTATCATGTCTCTTGTCATAACAAGAGACAAAGGAAAGAAAGTAAGAACGCTCATGTGTACTGCATTAAATTGTTTGAAACATACAACATTTTGGAGGGACTTGTAGAGCTCCTTCATAAATTGAACAAATTAAATGTTCTTCATGGAATCACCGGGAGGAGTCACTGAGGGTACACCTTGACAGGATTTTGGAGGTGGATGCAATTTCTCTCTGTCTGAACTTTGAACAGAGAGAAATGAGTGCCCTCCAAACCACAAGCCACATCAGCAGGTGAACACAATACTGAACCTGAACTCACAATCACTGCAGAATACACGTGTCCGGACATAACGTCCTGGGAAAATGGATACCAGCTCCAATGCAGAGCTGGCCAGGATCCAGACACAGTGCAGACAGAGCCTGCTTTCATTTCCCTGCAAACAATCGTACAGATACCCTTCTCATGTTTGCTTCTTCTTGACAGATGCAAATGCAAGGGATTAGTCTAGAGGTATCCTTCACCGAACGTGGTGAAACCATTTTAGAATATTGCAACAATTTTTTTCTGCCACTTGCTTCTTTCTCAACAAAATGTGATTTGTCATCATCCATTTGTGTTTCTAATGCACTGAGCATCGAAGCTCTTCCATACATCCTTCCCAGGAGCCTTCAGTGAATAAAATGCTGCCAGTAGAAGGAATTAATTCTATGAAAAGTCAGTCCATACTGATTAAATACTGATATTTAATCAGTCCATACTGATACTAAACTAAGAGTATCACAATTTCAATATAAAATGTCACAGTCATACAAACAATCATTTAGAAATCATCTACAAAGCATTGAGATTAAATAAAAAATTGACATAGGTTGGTAGAATTACACCTGCAAAGTAAATGTCACATAGAAGTATCAATTAGGAACATGCAAGACTTCAGCAGATGCTTGGCTGACCTTGGCTGGATGTTTCTTTCAGCAGAGTCTTTTGTACTTGTTTAAATAACTCTTCGTGTGGACATTTCATTGCTATATAATAAGCAGCAATTCTTATTTCCACATCTTCGCTGGTTGCTTGATACAATGGAACTAATACAGAATTCTAAGAAAAAAACACAAAAGATGAAGATGATTGCGATTCACTCCCCTGGAACACCTCATGTGCACTTTCAGTCCTGGTGGGTTTTTTGTTCTCCAAGATCTATTGCTATATTTATAGCTATTGCCTTATACCTGACAGTGTCACTTTGTGTAACATGGATACAAATGTATGTACATATTATCTATACTACCTTATCCACAAATTTCCTGAACAAACTGTCATTATGACCCTGAATCCTATACAAACAAATCTATACAGGACTCTGCAACACAAAGCCTCCCTTGCCAACACAACTGTTAAGGATGGTTCTATTCCACTGCAGGGGAGACCTGTCTGTTGCATCTCTCCTGTGCCACAGCCAATACACAGACAACAATGGCCATGGTTTTGTTCAAAGGCTATTAAGATCATTACTTTTGGTCTCAATCAAAGAGCAAGCCAGCAACAAATTTATTCTGTTCAATAGTTCCCCAGTATCAACCAAGACAGCTTTTTTTTGTGAACTCCCAGGAATTAAGAAACTGGTGACTACTAACATTTTTATTAGCATTTAACAGCCCCAGTCCACCCAGTTCAGCAGTTCATTTCCTAGAAAATGATGGGGTATACGACAACATACAGACTTGATACTTAGAACATGTCTAACCAGCAACATCAAGCTTCATAACTGCAGAATAAGTGAATCACTCCAATCCATGCTGAAATTAAATTTTAAAAAGCCATAGAAAGGTGCTTCTCCAAGTGCAAGTCCACGTGGAGCTTCTTGCTCCTCTGGAGCAGGACTGTCAGCTTTGCCCAGGCCAGCACTCCTGGCTTTGCCATTCTTCTAAGTATCAAGGTATTAGAGATAAACAAGTTTTGAACTTTGTTCCATTAAACCACTTAACAAAATATTCTAACATGGCAGTGTATTGCAAATCACAACAAGCTTCTCACATGAATACTTTATGTTTCAGAGAACAAAACACTGAAACAGACTATGGGAAAAATCAGGTCCTGTGGGTTTTCAGCCATAACCCCCACAGACATAAGCACCCAACTGAAGTGCTTAATTAAGAAGTCCCAAACACTGCCTCAGTAACTGGATGTGTAACCTCAACTACTCATATAACCTTATTATAGATTTGGTCATCTGGATGGTTCTACCCTCTCCTCCAACAGCAGAGGGGGTCTGCTGGAACATGTCTACACTTGTTCCTTACCCGTTTGTGTGTTTTGTAACTATTTTGTAACTATTCCAACTATTCCAAGTCCCAAATCTGTGGCAGTGCCAGGAAGCCAGCAGTCACCCGTGGCAGTAAATCACTCACCCTGACAGAGCAGGGAATGCGCCGGAAGGCCTGGACAGCAGCGAGGCGGATTTCCATGGGATGGCTCCTCAGGGCAGCGCACGAGCTCAAAGCAGGAGCCAGCGGAGCCGCTGCCAGTCCCGCATTTCCAATGGCTTTCAACACCAGCTGCATCTGTAAATGCAAAGCAAGGTGGAACAGAAAGCTCTCCAAGTGCTGGCAGCTGTACACTGAAATTCGTGGCACTAACATTTTCTGTGCAAAACTCTGTTTAAAATGATTACTAGTGATCTGGGGAGTTCACTGCAGCCCCTATGGTATCACCTATACACCCTGGCTTTATTGGGAGGACAAGACACATATGGACCACTGTTCTATTCTAATGTCACGTGGCACTTGTAAGTAGAACCTGCCTTAGACCTGGGAGAATAAAAAAACATTTTTGAAAGCCTGCATTGCAACAGAAGAGCAAAAATCACAAATTTTATGTACTGGAAAAGTTTTTCAAGTAATTTGATATTTTGTCCGTTTTGATCACAGACATTTTAGTGATTCAACATAGAGTTCTGAATACAATAACTTAGGTAAAATAATAATTTGTCAACAGATAGGTGTTCTTCATACTGCTCAATGGTATGAAATTTGCTTCATCAGGAAACCCAAGGCTTTTTCTTATTTCCACACACAACACCACCCATACTGATAGTTCCTACTTGTTGGATCACAAAATTTTATCAGCTCATTCTAGCAAGGAATATTCATTTACGAAGTTTGTATTCATGGCTGTCTGGAAATCAAATGAATACCATTTTCATCAAACAAGTTCAAGATCATAAAGGGAAAAGAAAAGTAAAGCACTAAATCATGTGCCTCTGTATAACCAATACCTTGCTGAGATGTTCTGAATCTTGCACAGTACAGTTTCCTCCCAAAAATTTCCCAAGAGTCCTCATCACACTCTGCACAGCAGGTACAATGTCACAGGAGCTGTAAGCCGAACAAAACCTATGTACAAGAGCAGTTACTCCCAAGAAGCAGCTCTGGCTTGCTCTAGGTGACTTCAGCAAAGGCTGTAAACAACCACAAAAAGTATGAGGTGTTTCAGAAAAGTCATGAGAATGATTTTATAGATTTTGAATGTATCAAAATACTTTCATACTAAAACTCAATCTCAACAAAATTACCTGGATAGAGCTTTGTATAAATCTGTGAAAAAGACTTTTACTGTAAAACACAAAAATGATGAGCCACCTAGATCCATTACAAATTAAAACAGAAAAAACAACATCCACTCACAGCAAGAGATTCAATCATGCCTGAAGTAGGATTAGGAATGAATATAAATGACCAGAAGAAATATTCTACTTTGTCTTCCTCAACTTCTCCAGAAGCTATGAGGTCTTTCATTAGGACAACACATGCCTCTGTGGCACAAGATGGGAGAGCATCTATTAATGGTTGCCTGTAACACAAGAAAAAAGTACAGGAAATCTAAAATGACTAAAATACTCAAGAATCACATAACTAGTACATTGAGACTAGGCTTCTTTCAAAGTAAATAAAAGTTGCTAGTGGCCTAGCAAATGCCAGATTCCATAGAAATCAATATTATCTTTTGGTTTAGTGGCCTTACAGAAATATGTTCCAGCCAGGATGTGATGGAAGTGCATTGGTATTTCAAGAATGTCATCTACCCAGATTTTGAAGAAAATATTCAGTTGCTTTCTCTGAGAATTAAGCCACATCATATCCCAGGTTTGACTTCCAAAGACTGAGGTACCTTAAAGCACTGTTTTTTTATTAACATCTTTTTTCCTTTCATTTCACCTGTAACACCAGTAACAAAATAAAATATTAAAACTGAATTGACCAGCTTTTAATTCCTGTGCTTTTTTAGACCTTATCTAAGGGGAAAGCTTACACTAGCACAACAGTCAATATGCATTTCAGCTCTTAAGAGTCCCTCTGTAAATATTCTGTACCTGCCTCCTATACTAATGGAAGGACACTTTTGCATTAACTAGAAAGCAGTCAAACTAGATGGAGTCAGAGAGTATCTGCATGGGATTCTTTTTCACTCCTAAATTTAATAACCATGTCCTGAGTAAAATTAGTCTAAAGGTAATATAAAAGAGGCAGAGTAGTTTAATTACTGTCTAATACTGAAGAATATTAGCATGACTATTTATCAAAGGATGAGAATAAACCTAACCCAAAATGAAATTGCCCCTTTTGCTTCAAGAAAAGCTATTGTTGCAAACACAAACCCTGGCATTAGATTTATTTCAAACAGGCTGATGACATTTTGTACTGAAACCAAGTAAAAGGATTGTTTCATTATTTTTAATTTTGTGAAGGGAGAAAAAATTACTGATTTTAATAATACTGGATTAGTATTTCTGATAGTCTCAAACCATCGGATCAGAACTATTCCTGACTGCAGAGGAGTCAGGATCTTTAAAGCCACAGTTCTACAACTGGTATAAACCATCCTGAGACCCAGCTGCTACTGAAAGATATAGCTCTACCACATCCACACTTCCCAGCCTCACAGCTGTCTCCTCTGCCCCACGACTACTATGGGCATTGAAGGTACAGATCCAGGTAAGCCTTTTCATAACAAATGGCAACATATATTTAAAATTGCAGAACTCATTTCCATCCAAGCCATGACTCAGATTTCCCATTCACATTACTTTAGAAACAGGAAGTCTAACTGTGGGAATAGGTAAGTCTATTTTGTACATAACATTCATTCAGTGAAGAGAGAATATCATCCCATAACAGAAACAAGATCTGCAGTACAGATTATTCCTTTAAAATGCTCCAAATTTAAATCCAACATTTGGGCACAGATTTAAAACATTTAAATACTTTAAATATTTGCAAAACATTTCTTTCCTGTATATTTTTGAATACAATTACTAAAGGAGACTTACCAATTATCTCTGCACTTAAATGATGATCTTTGCCATAGTGCTCTCAAGGCCTCAAGAGAAAGATGTCGAAGCTCAAACACGAGACTCATGAAGAGATCTGCAGTCTGTAAGTGCACAACCACAACTGTAATATTCCTGCTGTGCAGAAACCAGCTTCAGAGAACAGAGCACATGAGGTTATGCTGGCATTGCCATTGATTTACAATGAAACTTGAGAGTGAACCTTCCTTTCTTCCCTGTAGGGACACATCCCTACATTCCTTCCTCATTTGCTTTTCTCTCCAGACTGCAAACATATATGGAGAAGGGCTTTTGCTTTGGATGTCAGTCAGTCCCTCAGACAACTGTTCTCAGTGACCACCAAGCACACTATTGGCATATAAATGAATAATAAACCAAAATGCAACACTGTGGTTACAATTCAGAGAAAGTCATAATCTTCTCTGAGTTTGTACAACAAGATCCTGATTTATGACCAGAACTGCTGACATAGCTTTGCGACAAATAAAACAATGGTCAAGCTAACTATATATTAATCTTATGTTTATATGAAAGATCATTTAACTAAGCTTTGGGCAACACTTAGAAGTTTCACTTGAGAACCCTAGGGCTGTGAGAAATTACTCCATCTTGCTGGGGAAAAGCCCAGGCAGAACTGCCCTTACCTCTCTCTGCTGGCAGCATAGGACTAGCTGAAATATAGAGGCAGAAGAGCTGTTCTCGCTCACTAAGAGGAATTACTACATCATACAGCAGCTATTTTACCTGGCATTTTAAAGGCTAAATAGCACATGGATGTATTCCTCTGAGACCTGATCCAAAGTTCAAGAAAGAAGATAGGTCTCATTACTTGAAAAATTAGCAGGATGTTCAATATACTATCTTGTATGTTCATGTTAACCGAACTTTATAATGTGTAAGTTTTAAACATGGTCCATGTCAAATTCACTACAATGCTTTATTCATCTCTGATGTGAAAGGCTTAGACATAGGACTAAATTTCTGGTGCCAAAGAAAATATTTTTCTTCATGTAGAAATCATACAAAGTCTAATTCTACAAAGTCACATTTCCAAAGGTTTGGGGACAGACCTACTTTGACTTCCAGACCTTCCTTCCAGGAGCTACTCCCAAAACCAGTGAAAACATTGAATAACCCAGTACCAGCATTTGATTTTAATTTAAGACTGCCAGCCATTTCAGTAACAAGAAGCTGTCTTTCAGTAAGAAGTCTAAGTAATTTCTTACTGTTTTGTTTGATAGGCTGAGGGAGTAATTTGTCACATCCAATATAGATACAGTTTTTGTTTTTATTCTTTTGGGAATCTATATTCTTCTTAGAAATAATGTATAATTTCATCAAATTAAATTTGTTCTCTTATATGAAGCCCCACCTATGAATTAATTCTGCTAACATTTATAATTCCATACCTAAAATTCACATAGATCCACGTGCATTCCCTTCTAAGCCATTCCATCCCATCATTACCACTAAGGTCTATTTTAAAAAGAAATTACAAGCCTGGACACTATGGAGCTAGTGAAACAGATTACATTTTATGGTCTATAAAATATTCAGAGAACTGTGTTTTATATCATTTTTTAGAAACATTTCTAAAGCATGAGACTTATGTGCATTTCTCCACAGGCAAATCCACTGGGCAGCCAGGGACCCCCACAGATCTCATCACAAGGAGCTGGGTGTGCAGCTGCTGCTGAGCCCAGGTGGGCCATCAGCTGAAGCTGCAGCACAGGTCAAGATAAAACTGCCAGACTGATGTACTTTGAGGTGATATAATTTTAGACTGTAAATTGATTTCATTCTGCTTCACACCTGCTGACTGGACAGGCTCTTATCTAATAACTCCATGCAAAATTTTTCACAGAAGCAGATATTTTTACTTTCTAATAATAAAGATTTAGAATGAACTATCTGACTAGGTGGGCTGTTTTCAATTTTTAAGGTTGGCTGCACTGAAATTGAGCTGTCACAGCAAATTCCTCTATTTGTAGTATCATAATAACAAACTGTGTTCAAATCTGACTCCCATTCCCACCTCTGAAAGAAATACAAGAAAGCCTGGCTTTTATTCTACATAGAAGCTTGTTTATCCTTCTACCTGCATACTTGCCATATTTTAAAAAAAAGAAACTAGGTAAAAGCAAGCAATTAGAATGCTTTATGAGGAAAAAAAAATCATGCCCTGAAAGTAAACTTTTTGGGTCAGACTGGGGTCCAGGAGCAAGGCAAAGCAAATCTGACATACTCTTGCCCACCTTACTCAGTGCATACACAGCCACATTCACAAGAGCTACTGAGCAAGCACCAAAACCCAGCCAGTCACTGGAAATGCAGCATCAGCAGAAGTGGTGTGACAGGCTTCTCTCCAGCCTCTCTCAAGAGAGGGTCCCTTCTCCCCATCCCTTTTCCCATTCTTTGTCAGTAGGCAGCTTGTTCACTTAATGGTCCATTAGCTAATCTACATCCACATTGAAATTCAATCTTGTCTCATAATAGCATTAAAAAATTAAACAACAACTTTGCTTCCTTGGAAATGACACCATCTCCACCTCCATTTTCTCATCCCTTCACTGTTTTCTCCAGAGTTGGAGATTTTCCCTTCCATTTATTCTTGGGTTTGTGTCCTGAAAGAAATGCATAATCTCCCTTCATTCAGAGTCAAACAATAAAGGGACAAACAAGCTCTACATGCATAACAGTGCAGCTGTCTCCCAAGCAACGCTGTGGGCATTCCCATAACTTCTTTCTTGGCCCAAAGGACATTTTATTGGTTGAAATGAGGGATGATAAAGATTCTCTTTGAAATGTCTTGTCACACAGAAAGAACACCCTGAAACAGTGAAAATGGTTGACAACCAATCAAACCCTGTGCTGGGACAGGCACATGATGAATAATTCACCTCTTTTAGGCAGTGGCACAGACAGTAGCCACTTGTGCTAATCTTAGTGATTTAAAAAACAAATTTCCCACACATGAAGCCAGTAGGCCTCTTTGGAGGCAGAAGTGACATCCCACTGTTACTGGGAAAAATCATCTACCAGTCTTTCAAAGACACTGAATTAAGAGTGCTCTATAGAAGGTAGGATTTAAGGAAAGTCTCTCAGGTCTAGTTCTGCAATAATTTCTTTCTTCAACATTTTCCAGGCAGTATGTGACCCTCTAGTCTGTGCCTAAATGCCATTTCATACTGCTGTAACACTGATAACCACATGGATTTAAGTATTATCCATCTCCAAGAGGCTGCTTTTATTCTATATTAGCACCAACTGTTATTACATGGTTCTCTTAGCCCTCTCCATAGCGCCAGTCTCCATAGCATGCAGCTAAAAGAGATGGCAGACCTGCTTATAACTCAGAGACAGAAGTCTATCCAAGTATTACAATAACCACAGAGGCCACCTGCCGCTTTCTCCTCAACCCCGTGCCCAGGCTTTTGTCAGGCTGTGGTACCAGGTACTATGATCACCATTTAATAGGTTGGGAGTAAGGTCTGGGGCTGGAATTTATCACAGCTGACTGAAAGTGCTGGCTTCAGCAGCTGTGACTTATCCTGCTCCACCCCGTCCCTTCCCCTGAAGTCTCACACACAAACCAGGAACACCTACATGTGCTCATTAATCACAGGTAGTACTAAGAGGAAGGTGAACACACCCAGGATATCACTGCAGAGCTGCAGTCCAGCACTACGCTTTTCCCCAGTCCCCATAAAGCCTCTCCTCCATCCCTCAGTATCTGTGTCCAGCCCAGGGGAATGACAGGCAGAGCTTCTGTTCTTTGACATGGGACTTAATCTAAACAAAGGAAGGTGAGTGCCTTCCATGCTGGGTCTGAAGCTTTCTGTTAACATCAGTTGTACATCACTGTGCATTTACAGGAGAGATCTCAGCCCCTCTGCACAGGAAATAACTTTGCTCCAAAGTACAATCTAACAAGACAAAAACCTCAGAGGATAGGGAATATATCAGGAATGAGCTGACTAAACTCATCAGTGGCAAATTCAGGGAGGCACCAATGCCCTCTTTAGTGCCTTTCTCATTACACCATCCTCATTTTCTAGTAATATCCTGACCAAAAATTACTAAAAGAGTGTTTTCTTCTGTTTTCACATTTACATTTTTTTTCTTTTATTTTTCTCTGTAGGAACTTCACTACTAGCAAGAACCACTCTATTTGAAGGATAATGGGATATGAAGTGTCCTCTGTTTGCCCTCAGTTGATCTCAGGTGAACAGTGATTAAGCACCATCATCTGTTGATCCTTCTGTATTGTACATAACAGGTGCTCTTTATAACCTAACAGGTGTTCTTGATAATCTCTGAATTTCAGAGATAGGGATTTTAACTTCAAACACAGCAACACAATTACTGACTAATTCAGCTGCTGCCAGTATCAACAAAAAATACAAGACCCAAGTGAGCTAAGGAGACAGGCAGCCCCTCATCAAGAATGATGGTCATCATAAAAAATATTTAAGCCACTGCCTGTTCCACATGACCAGAAGATTCCACTCTATCTTAGCAGCATTCACCCATGAAAATGGCCTAGGGGGCAGAGATTCCCTCTGGACCCAAGTAGCATCCCCAGAAAACACGATGGCTGTCAGCAGAGCTCATCAGAAGCACAAGGAACTTACCAGCCAAGTCCCAGAGGCAAGGGCTTCATGTGCCTTCTGTTTTGAGGGCATGAGGCAATATAAGGATAGTAGAACTCCAATAAACATGGAGACAACAGCACAACCGGGGTAGTATTACAGACTAAAGCTGTAAAAGATCTGTTTTTTGATACCTTACAATAAGGTATCAAAACTGCCAGTGACAACTCAAACCAGATACTTTTTATGTTTCTGTTTTTCCACAGAGAAACAAAAATTTGGGACATTTTCTTTCAGATTAATTTAGAATATAGTTCAAAATTGCTTTTGCTGAATATTCAGGGGGCTATAGGATGTTTTAACTCCTCAGTGTGATTTACTATTTATGTAAGAAAATGGCATTTCAAAGCGTTTTCTCTTTCTCTAATTCCACATTTAAAAATGTCCAATACAACGGAAGGCTTCAGTATTTCAAGATTGCTGCTCTCCTGGTCCCCTCTTATTTGTGTAGGAGAATTCTCAGCCCACGAAGAGCCTCCCAAGGAAGCAGAGGCTACGTGTACAGCTTACCTCATAACTTGCACTGTGTGCTAAGCAAAGCTTCCACACCAGTTCATTCACTTCTGCCCCAGTGATCTCACTCTTAGTTACCTCCCTTTCAAAGATAATGGTGGTCACATACAGATCCTCAGAGTCCCCTGGAAAAAGGAACATAAAGGAAAAATCACATCTCTGGTGATTGCTGGCCATTTGCTATCATTAACCCTACTTGCAAGGGGAAAGTTTCTCTCTGAGCCTTTATTTCTCTCTGTAAGAGCCTCTCTAGGCTCAGTACAGCTATGGGATGAATATGAATGCCTGCAGCCAGTTTGAATTTAAGAACACAGCAAAGTAAAGAAGTGTGACCCAAAAGAAAGAGTCAGAGAAACAAGACAAAGATATGCATAAAAAGCGCCCTATTTTCCATCCATACATCTCCTTGTATGGCCCTGCTACTTTACATTCATCACCTTTTCCAATATTATCTAATCACTAGTCCCATCTAATCACACTTCAACCATCCTAAAAGCCAACAGGAGATAGATCTAGGTGCCAAGAAAAATAAATGGCTTGGCTCTGAACCTCTTCCTGAGGAAGAATCCTATCATCTTATGTTGGTGTAATTATAAACAAAGTGACCTGGAAATTTGGGGGTTCCTCTAAAAAAGAACCAAGTAACTATTTAGAAACAGACAAAAAACATGTTTCTCAACATTTAGAGTTCAACTTTGAAATCATTCCTCAGGCAAGCCACCTGTTGACTTCAGTAAAATCATTTACCTAAGGAGAAACACACAGAGCAAAGGAGCCAAGATTAAAACAGTTCTCAGACATGGCATGTCCTTAGTTCCATTACAACTTGCAATTACTTAGGTTCCATTTATATAAAAACTAGGAATTGCCCACAGACCTGGGAAGGCTGATACTCTGCATACAAGAGCACTAGGTATGTAAAGTAGATAAAGAGGAGCTGCCCATTACAGTCACTTTTGGAAACCTACCCAGCTTTGGAGATCCATATAGTTTTGTTATAGCAGGCCCAAGCCCTCAAAGAAGGGACAGCTCAGCCCAGCCTGTAAAAACACCCACTTTAAAGCAGTTTAATATATTAAAGGTGAAAATCATGGGTGCAAGGAGTTCTCACAGACAAGACAAAGTCACAATATTATTCTAGGAAATAAATTTACTTTACTTTAGCAGAAACATAGTTACCTTTATTGTAGAGTGTCTCTGTTTCCACTTGAAAGAGTTTGAGTGCAGACTGTGTCTGTGTCTCTGCCCCGCTACCCTGCTGAGGGAACAGCATCACACGGTTGGACTCGGTACATTTGGCCTCCTCCAGGACCCCATCCTTAATGCTCTGGACACATTCCAGCTGGGAGGACAGGATCTGCTGTTCAGACTGAGAAAAACAGATACTTCAGGAAGATTCTTGATGACCTGTGTCAGCCTACCCAATCCTTCCTCTCCCAAATTCAGAGGATTCCAGTTCTGGAATAGTGGGAATTCTCTTGTCTACACCTCTGACAGTGCCCAGCCTGTGGAGGTTAATGTACTCCTTATTTTAGCCTAGTTTTTCATCACTGAAAAAACAAGTGCTATTAACTGTCAGCATCAAATGGTGTAAATTCATTTCAGTTCACAAAGCCTCAAAGTTAATCAGCTATTTTTGGTCAGCAAAGTAGAAAAAAGCAAAAGACTGGTTAATCATGAATAGCTACTACAATATAAGAAATAGGTAATATTCACCTAATAAAAACAGCACAAGATACAAAAATTGACTATTTTCTGTCAACAGTGGAAAGCTGCAAGTCTGGCATTTAGAAAAGTTTCTCTCTTTCCAAAGTTTTCTACAAATAATAACTTTCTTTTTCTAATGTATTTTTTCTTACTCACATCTCTCTTCTCTATTCCTCTCTTCCACGGTCTATTTTCAGTTTACCTCTATAACATATTTTAATGAGAGTTCAGTCCAGGTGCCTAACAACCTCCTGCATTTATACTATAAAATTCATCAACTACAATGAAAACTTGCATTAAAACAAATTCTGTGAATAACAGACATTATAGGAGAATAATATTCACCATTTCTTTGCTAAGAACTCAAGTTTGGGCAGACACTCTCTTCAAATAAGTCAGAAGCAAGAGTCAATATCATTCCCCAAAACTTACTGACACATGAGGAAGAACAACAGACTGCACAGAAGTCAAACGAGAAGAGCGATGGGAGCAGAGGTTTAAGTCTTTTGTCTTTACAAGAATGGGACCCTTTCGCTGATACCTGGTTGGACATATTCCCAAGACGTCCACCTAGTAACAAACATGTTGAATCACATATGCACACATAAAATACAAGGAGATAGTGTAGGTTAGTTCTAATAATTACCTTTTTGTTAATAACAACAGAGACCTAAATTCTCCCTTGCAGAACACCAGCTTTGCCACAAAAGCCATGAAAAGGCAAATAATTTTAAAGACATTGGTCACATTTATAGAAGCCAGGCTCTGTTGGTTTGTTTAATTTCACTGTATTATTTTGAATCAGATCATTTGCAGATATATGCTTTTTCATTTAAGATTTTGTGGGCATGCAGGGAAGCATTAATTCAGAAGAGCATTACACTAGGCAGAATAATTTCAACTACATATGGGTGTGCCAAGCCCTACTGCAGAACACGTCTTTAAGCACTGACATGCAGCAGTAGCCTGAGAATGAGGCAGTGCTCATCATGCTAAAGGTGAGTCTAGAGACAGCTCTTCACAAGAGAACTGCAGGCCCTGTGGTGTGTCAGCAGCACCCATGCAAACACTCAGGTGACAGCAGGGTGTGCTGGAGTGTTGTCTCAGTGTTACACAGCAGAAATTGAGCTTAAGCATTGAAATCCAATAATGGCAAAGAGCTCTGAGAACACTGATCTTAAAACCACCTGAAATTAATGAAAAAAAGTAACAAAAATTAACCATGAATTATGAATACTGTATTTTGTCCATAGAACGGGTAAAGCCCTCTCAAACGCAGGTAACCAAGTAGTGGATTCCAAGGCTCAACAGGAATGCAAATTATAGATAATTTTAGAACATTCATTACAAGACACAATCAGATGACTGCCACTGTCTGCTGAACTAAGTGGCAAACCCCTTTATTTATTTATTTACAAGTGGAGTAGACTTAACATGTTAAAGAGCTAAGAGTCACCTCAGAGCATGACTGACAGTCTCACCTCCTCAACAATGGCACCAGCAGGGAATTCTTGCACTGTCTGCAGGACACTGAGAATGCCTCGCTTAATGTTCAGAGCCCAGGTCTGTTCACTCCTCACAGGACAGAGCTTCAGAACTTTCCCATCATGGAAAGAAAAATGAAGAGGATGCTCTTCTAGTATTTCCCTGCGATAAAAGAGTTTATCATTTCTTGCTTCAAAGGGTGCAAGTCAATTTATGACATTAGACTGAGATTTTCCTCAACAGAGCTGTTCTTCCACAATGGATCTGTCTCACTCTGTATCTCCATTCTTTACAGCAAGCCTCTATTCTTCATAAATTCAGCCTAACCCCAGGAGCCCTTGAAAAAGCCCTGTGAAACCCTAAAAACAAATCTTCTCAAGATAACCACAGCATCCTCAACATAATTGTAACACTTAACAAAAGCAGTCCTGGCAAATTATTTACAAGTAAATGTACTTAATGGAAATTATTCTTGTTTAATTAAGAGAGAAATTCCATTTTATGATTTAGGGTGCCTTTAGCTTTGGTAGGTATGTCTGAATTGCAAAGTAACTGCACCATGCCTCTTCAGCTGTGATACACACAACAATTGCTTCCCAATTAACCCATATCTTCCTGCTCTGCTAGGTGTGCATACTTGGGCTCTATCCCAAACTTATTCCCTAATCTCTGCTGTTAGTACACTTCCTAATGGCTTTTGCTATCCCAGATTGACAGTACAGTGTTTTCTACCTTCCCAAGGGATCATTTTTTAACATTGATTTTCACTCCTAATGTAACATACTTTAATAATATATTTTCCCTCTAAATGAGGGAAAATCAACCATCCAAAGGAAGAATTCTGTAGTAGCCCAGAGGTCAGCTCTCATACAAGGAGCTAGACAGTTCATCTGCACATTAACTGGGGCACTAACTATTCATCTAATCAATCAGGTCACAAGGTAAGAGATAAAACTTTAACACACCAACATCTGGATAAAGTCCTTCCAGAAGAGACTGGGCATATAGGATAAGGGTTTCTGAACTCCCAGGCAACTGAGCCTGTTTTTGCTACTATCTGTGGAAATTACATGCATGTTCAGAGGACAAGCTAGACTACTGTATATTCACAATAGGCTGAGGCAAATGCTAATAAGGCTCACTTGTCTGAATAATTATTTTGAATAGCCAAGCTTCACTGAATGCTTTCTTTGCTACCTCTCTTTTTTGGCTTCTCTGCAAAGAACAATACACAACTGCTCTTACTGCTACGAAAATCTTGCAAATAACTTCACACAAGATGTGTCCGTACACTCATTTGAACTCTGATACCACTGCCCATAGAGAGAACATAAAGTTCTTCCTGATGAATATAAAAAGCAATGCATTTACTCCAAGCTTGCTCTTTTTGACCCTTTGAATTGAGTCAATTACCTCAGCTCTCAGTGTTGTTTAAAGGCTGAGAATCCAAGTGGCAGGACAAAGAGGGAGATTACAAGCTGAGCTTAATCAGACAACAGAACTGCTTTTTTTTTTGATGACACAAGAAGCATCAGCTCTCTGGGAAAATGCCAGAATTCCACAGTTTGAGGAGATCTTTTTGTATAGCCATCTACACAGGAGACTATACCTTGGCAAGTCAGTGAGAAACACACTGACATATGTTATGAATGAGAACAGAAAAGGAAGAAAATCTCATTGGACAAATAAATGAAATATAAATACTCTGGAAGAAAAAAACAATGTTTTGCCTTATGAGGATCTTCAAAACCAAGAACTTCTGAAACTCAAGGGTCTGTAGAAGTAACATCTGCAGCTCTGAGAGCTGTGATCCACACGTGCTGCTAGAGGCCTGCTGATTTGTACTCAGAATAATTTGAACTGTCTACTGTCCAAATGATTTTACATACAAAGGGATGAAAGTTACGTTGAAGAAAAACCTGTTTGGAACAGATGCCTCTCATTCTCTCATTTTTGCTTATGGTGCTCATACCTGAAACCTCATTAAAAAAACCCAAAACAACCCACAAAAACCAAAACAAACAAAAACCCAACCACCTTACAACTAAACAGAGCATGAAGCAGAATGAACAATGTTCAATCATGCTGCTGCTAAGACATATAGTTTCAAAAAACCCCAAAAACCAGACCAGATTAGAAGGTTTTCTACCTTAGATTATCCATTTCCTTCAGAGACTCCTCTCTGGATGCATAACTTTTCTTAATCTGTACATCTTGCACCTAGGAGCAAAGATTATAGGCAATATATTTCACTGTCAAGAGGAACTTGTGGATTTATCACATCAGGATATCCACAGAGAACATCACAGACTATGAACAAAGGCTCAGTGTTGCAACAGAACTTCATTTTCCCCATCTTCAGGTGGCATATCTGAGGCAGTTTCCAGAAATTTCTTCTATGAAGAAGTTTCACTCACTATTAAACACATTTTATACAGCACTATTATATCTCTTTCACTGTCAAACCACTAACCAGGTAATTTTTATCCATATGCTAGGAGAGGGATAACTATCATCATCTTTGTTGGCCTCATGTATGTGTGTGTTTAGTAGACACATGTCAACCCTCCAGCAAAACCAATGAATTATCCCTTCTGTTAACCTGAAGGAAAACCCAGGCAGCTGAGAAGTTGATTTTCCGTGCTGCCCCTGTAGTTCTAAAGCATTGTAGTTCTCCACCTGGCCTACCACAGGGCTCACCCCTGGAGAACCTCTGCAATTTGAAACTGCCCTCTTGCTCTTGTCATTGAGAGACAGATCTCCTATTGTGATGAATGGAGTGTTACAAGACTGAATTTTACACTGGACTAGGAATGGCACCAATCCATCACATCATACAAGTTTTTCAAGTTCTCTTTAAAATGCTTGCTATTTTACAATTACTGCTACAGATATGAAAGTACTTTAAAGTAAACCAAGTTCCTTTCAAGAACTGGCTTTATCTCCAGTTCTGCACTTTATGTAACAAAATAGTGAAACTGTTGTGCCACTTACAAAAGAAAACAATTATTTGCTTAATCTGCCTTTTAAAACTGGCAAATACCTAATTTCAAGTTGTGATGCATCAAAGCAATACTGCAACTCTAATTATAAGATCCAGAATTGAACTGGCTTTTAATTACAAGAAAAACAAATGTTTGAAATGTAGTAATAAGCCCAAACAAAAATATCATTCCACATCAGCTCATCCCAATCAAACAATTATGACAATACTTACTTTCAAAACCATCTGGCAATTCCCCAATACTTCAATGATCACTGTGCTCTCCAGAGAGATGCCACTGCTTTTGTAACTATTTCCCTGCAGGAATGTGTTGGTGACTGTTGAATACCTGTAGCTGTATCTAGCTCTTTTGGGGAAGTATGAGGCACTGTGTCCTAGGAAATAAACAAAAAAAAAAAGGGGGGGGGGATGGTGGTGTTAGCCTATCACTCTTCCCCTTATCTTTGTTTTTTGTCTATCTTTTAATCTTTCAGCCACCAAAATCAGCTAAGCAAAGGGATGGATATTCAGATTGTTCCCTTCCCACAATTGAAAGAATTGGATTTCTGAAAGCATTCTGTGTGCTGGCTATAGCTTCTGTAGGGAAGGTGAAAAGACTTCCCCTCTCCCAACCACATAACCTCACAATTTCCTTCAAGGCAAGCAGTTAATTTCCAAGGGCAGAAAAATAATATAATGCATTTATGGCATGATGCTCTTTCAACACCTTTCAGAGAGCAGCAAAGCAGGACCTTCACCACAGCAAGATGAAATAGATCTGCTCCTCATGCCCATGGCTGGGCTTAGTCCCACACTGGTTTGGTCCTTTGATCAGCTCTAATGCTTAGGAATGTTTCAGAGTTCACACAATGCAAACTTCAGGGCAGGTGTGGGCCCAGTAAACCTTAGTGGAATTTCTCTGCTACTTCTATGAATGCTGATCACTCAGACATACGTGTCATTCTTCTCAGAACATAACATCCCTTTGGAAGTTTTCAAATTCCTCTTTCCTTATCATATAAAAAGCCTGAATACAATCTTGTTTTACTCACCTGCACATTCTGCAAAACAGGAAGCTCCATAACTTAACCTCTCTGAAGATCCTGCAATGACAGGTAGCAGAACAGAAAAGCACTTGCAAATTTGTGTGCAGCTAAGCACGGATCTGCTGCTTCTGAATTTCAGTGAAATTACTGAAATCGAAGTGTGGTCCTCAAAATAAATAAATAAGTCCACAAGAGTTTTTCTATCAAGTATACAGACTGACACAATCTCACTACTTCTGTTACTTTCCCCAGAATGCTGAAGGAAGATGTACTATTTAATGCATCCTTTCCAGGGAGGGTGCTCTCCCACCTGCCAAGTACCACCCAAAGAGCTCAGTAAAGCAAACTGCTACATGACGCTAAAAATCGAGACAAAGCTGCTACAAGAATTACTACAAACCTACAAGCTCTAACATAATTCTCTGAAGTTTTGCCAGTGAGAACATTTCTTAGAAGAAGTATTCTGCATTGAGAAAGATCAATCTTAGCAGAGGAAAAATTTCTTCTACTTACTCCCTGAAGCTTCAGCCACAACAGTACAGAGTAAAATAATGGCGAGCAACCCCGTAGCCATCGAAATCACCTCCTCAGACCAGAAGTTAACAAAACCACATCAGCTCTGCTCTCAAAGGCACATCTGAGCAAGGCACTGAAAGAAAATTTCCTTCACAAAGCAGGAGTTCACTATTTCAACTCCCCTCTTCCAGCCAGGGGAGGGGCTCTGGCAGCGCAGCCTACAGAGGGGAGGGGGAGGTTGTAGTAAGGGGGAGAGACAGACACACACATAACCACTGATCCCATCCTCAACAGCATTTCAGCCTTTTTGCAAAAGAAGAGACAGAGGAGTTAATCTATTAGAAATCCCAGAAAACTGCAAGGAAAAGAAATTAGGTATATGGCATCATAACAGAGCAAATGCTCAGAACAATCTCTTGCAGTGAGTTTAAACTAAATAAACAAATGTAAAAGTTACCCTAGCAATCACTCCTTGATGATTAATCAACCAAAAAGCACACAGAATGAAAGCCAAAGCTTTGGGTCTAAAGGGAAGGTGTTTCCATTGGGAGCAAGCAAGTTCATGGGAGGCAGCTCATCACACCCAAGTCCCAAAGCTCAAATGGGTGAAATTGTGTGTGAATAACACACAAAACCACTGAACCACCATCCTTCTGGTACCAATCAGGTTTGTACAACTCATCAGACACAGGCAGGGCCCTCTTCCAGGCCCGGGGCTCTTTCCATGCACTCTGAGCCCATGTTCAGTCTCCACACATAACAGAGCCGATGGTCACTCACAGCACAGAGCCGGGGCCACAGCTCAGCTGTGCCTGTGTGCCAGCGCCTCCTGAGGGAGCCGTGTGGGCAGGCAAACGCTTGTTTCCTCCTGCTGCAGGGCCTCTGGACCAGGCTGAGCTACTGTTTTATTTCAAACAAGACTCACAAGTAGAAATTTAGATAACAATCCTGGTCACTGGTACTACTCTCCCCCTCTAGGTTTGTGCTGCTACAGCCTTTTTCCTGCACTTATTTCCTCCATCAAATAACATTTGTTCATGAAATGCTTACAAATGTTAAAGGGAAAGCAACTTCTCAAGTGTGCTTTGCAAACATCAATGACTAAAGAAGGTGAGAAAGAGCAATTCCAGTCTAAAGAGTTAATAAAATACTCCATGATGTAACCTGGGCCCCTCTATCAAAATCCCTGACCTACCAAAGGCCAAACTCAGAGTCAGTCTAGGTTTGAAACTGAATTTAAAAAAAAACCCCACCAAAACCTACATATTTCATTCAGCAGCTCATATTTCCTAGAACCAACCCAAAGCAGTAACTGAGAAAGCTGCCTTCTGCCTTCACAGGGATTTTTCAGAATATTCTAATTTTGAAACTGCTTCAGAGATTTCTTTGCAGAAAATTACTTACTGAGTTTGCCAATTTTACTCTGCTAGGCTACTCAGTCTGGTACTCATTCTAATTTTTGATTTAAGAGTACAGCTCATCTGGGCATTGTATGTACTCCATGTAAGCAGTCATTTAGCTCTTGGTCAACTATCAGCAATATGGATAGAAGTAGGAAAGTTAATAGCTGGGCAAGAATATAAAAACGTGATGAGTTTACCAGAAAATTGCTATGTTGTGACAACTATTTTCTTGAATCACTACTATTGCCCAGTTTCCACACCAATCTGACTTTTAACTGTTTATCTAACAAGATTTTTCAACATATTTCACATAGCTATTGAAAAAAATAATCTTTAAAGCATAAAATATGCATCAAAGTCAATAGGAACATCAACACTGAAATTAAAGATAATTTCTCCTTTATCATGACACTTGTTCAAGTGTAGAGTGTAACTCAGGATTTCTAAAATAATCTAATTTGCATTTTAATCTCAAATTTTAGCTTTGTAGCTTCCCCTTTCTTAGGGAAGAAACTATACTAATAAAAAAAGAAGAAAAATATTTTATGGTAGGACTATGAGCAGGCTCAAGAATTTATAGATCTCAGCTTGCTTGAATCTTGACAATTTCATAGGCCCAAGAACAAAGAAATTCACTAACAAAACTCTAGGGCTTTTTTTGATAAAAATATTTCAAACAGCTGTCTTCAGCAGAGCACAGATGTGGGGCAGTTTTTATTGAAATATCTAAATATAGAATTAAATGCCTGAATAGCAGCTATGTCTTAAATGCACACTGAAGTCAAACCTTTAAGATAAAATATCACGTAAGTGTCCTGTGCACTTGGCTCATGTGACATCCCTCATGTAGTGGCTGGCAAGTGCAGGATGGAGCCCAAAACTCAACACCTTTTAAACAGTTTTTCCTACCTCACACCAGTTGAGCTTTTTCTAAAAAATCAAAACATCACCCCCAAAACAGGCAGAAAAAGAACCTCCTGAATAATCCAGCACATTGCTGTCCTAGATGATCTTTAAAAATGGAAGAAAATCTGGCACGTGTGCTGCAGACACACAGGTTTAATGACACACAAGAGACCCACACTGGCTGTAAGTCTCAGAAAAATATTCATCCATTTTAATGGATACTGAACTCAAGTTTGGAAAATGAATTTAATAAAAAGTACCGTCTGCCACACAACAGGCTAAGCCTGTCCATGGACACCTGAGAACTGTTCACCACTGTTGCAAAGGAAGCCTGAGGTATTACAAAATGGCAAAGTCTGCTTTGTATAGGCCCCACGAATAATATTAAATTAATATTCTCGTAATACTGACGTTTAGTCCTAACAGCTAAGGCAGGAGAGAAGTGCCCTTGGCCAGGGTCCCACACCCACCTGTGCGTTCGCCGCATCTTCGCCTCCCTGCGCTCGCAGCCCTCCCGTGCCCGGGAGCTCCGCTTGGTTACGGACCCGAATCGAGCCCGCAGAGCCCTCACAGCACCGGGCCCATTCTGGAGAATCACGGCGCCGGGCACCGCCTGGAGCCCGCGGCCAGGGCGCCCCTCACAGCACCGGGCCCGTCCTGGAGACCCCCTCACGTCCGGGAGCCTCCCTCACGACACCAGGCACGGCCCAAACGCCCCCCACCTCTGGGGAAAACGCCACGAAAATGCTGCGAGGCATCAACGCTTTCCAGGGCGTTTTCCCAGCCGAAATTAAGGGATGGAAGGGCCATCTATCCGCCCCAGGGCTGTGACAGCGGCCGCTCCCTGGCGGAGAGTCCCCAAACTCGGCCGACGAGCGCCGAGGAGCAGCCGAGGAACCCGCGGCACAGCCGGGGCGAGGGCGGGCAGAGCCAAAGGGTCAGCGACGGCTGCGGGGAAACGGGGCGATGGGGTCGCACCTCCAGTCCGGTGTCCAGTTCTGGGCCTCTCGCAACAAGGACATTGAGCTGCTGCAGCGTGACCAGAGACGCGCAGTGGAGCTCCTCATAAAGACTGATGAGCAACAGCTGAAGCAGCTGGGGGGCCTCAGCCTGGAGAAAAGGAGTCTCATGAGGAACCTTCCCTCTCAGCTGTCTGAAAGAGTGGTGAGGCATTGGAACAGGCTGCACAGGGAAGTGCTGGAATCACCATCCCTGGAAGCATTCAGGGAACATGTCCATGGGGTGCTTAAGTACATGGATGAAAGGTGGCAGTGGCAGGTTGATGTTTGGCCTAAGTGATCTCAGAGGTCTTTTCCAGCCTTTGCAATTCTATGATTCTGTTATCCTAGAGTAAAAAAAAAAAATCTTCAGCACTACTTCATGAACAATAAAAGCATTTTACAAGGCATGTGCCTGAGGTAACTTTTGTACTAGGCGCCAAGACACAGAGCACTCAGACTAGCACCAGGAGAAGGTACTTCAGAAGCTGTGGGGAGCAAGAGATGGAAATTCCTTTGGGTTTGTCTTTTTCTTCCCCCCTAATGCTTTTGTGAACCCCTTAATGTCACACTCAGATGCACTGTGATTTAAAGTCCTAGAGCAGTGTCTGTCATACACCCTGTTTATGCAATACTCCTCTGGAGTTCACTGAAGCTGCTTTTTGGGGCCAATTTTTTGTTACAAAGACAAAGCTGTAGAGTGAAGTAAAGCAGCCGAACACAAAAGGACTTTCAAAAAGCAGCATACTCACTCTTGGTTTATTCTCAACTTGGACACAGCTTCTTTCAGCACCTCCAGACCACACTACTACCTGTTTAGACACTAAATTTTAAAGTTCTTAAAAACCAAAACAAAAATTCAATTTTAATGGTTATAAAGAAGCACTTCCTTTGAAATCAGTAGGTTTCACATGCACCTTTTAAGGTCCTAGTTGAAAAAGTACTAAGATGCTCATTAGCAAATTTATTTTTATACTGAATTCACAACCAGCGTATCATACATGAGAGTATCCATCTCACAAAAAATACATTAAAAGTCATCCTAAAGAAAATAAATTCATATCACATTGCAGGATCTTATGAAGCAAACACAAAGGTTAATTTGCTATAAAATGCAATCACTTTAACTACAAAAACTTTACACCTTTGTCACAGAACTTGCACTTCTTAGTTTTTACTCGAGGATGACATTATTGTATACTCTATTACTGATCTCCTCCTGCTCAGTTATGAATAATAATTAACTAGGTTTGAGTAGACAAATAATTTCTTCAAAAAAACCATTCTGGCTAGACTGCCAGAAGTCTTTCACAATCACTGCAATAAATAGCAGCTTCTTGAAACCACTCTGAACTTGCTTGACAACTCCCTCTTGCAGGGCTATCAACTGCCTTTTACTTGTTTTAACCATTTTTATTTTAGATCCTCTTTGCATGACAAAACAAGTTTTATTTCCTTCTGGCTCAAGCCTCATCAGAATCTGAACATCATTCAAGTTCTGTCTATTAAAAATAGAAGCCTAATGAAAATAACACTGTCAACACGTAAAGCAATGTCATCCTCATGAGAAAGCTCATGAATGTGGGTGTAGGGAAGGTTTTACCTGAATCTGTAATGTGAGGCTGGAGGATTTCAGATGGCCTGTGTTTCTTCCTTATGTGAAAATAGCTTGAGTCCAAAAAGTCAACATTGCTCCTTCTGTATCTTACCAAGGAAAAAGTATTCATACAACACTCACATTCTACCAAAATAACCCTAAAGTTGCTTAATAAAAATAATAAATATCAATGCATTTAAACAAATTTGTTTGAGGCACTAACCTTGCCTTCCTGTGCTTTCTGCACCTCAAAAAACCCAACCAAACAAAAATTTAGACATTGAAAGAAAGTAGGGTATTCTCTCATGATTAACAGGGATTCTTTCCTACTGAATACAGTGATATTTGATATATAGTCCTAGTATGTGAACATGGAGCCATATTTATATATGTTTGTTTAGTTGCATTGCAAATGGAAGTTTTACTCAATAGTTTGAACTGAAAAAGTATTTCTAATACCTGGGTTATAGGAAAACAACACATTTTCAGCATGGCTCTGTATGGGACAGTTGGTCTGAAAGGCAGACGATGCCATTTATCAGAGACTTGGCCCAGGTGAGACCCTGAAAAATTTCTCCCTGTAACTATTTTTCTTCACGTAACATTTCAGCCATCCATGTGTTTGGAAACATTCCAAATACTATAATTTTCCAATTACAAGCACTAGATAGTAAAGACAAAGTTTTTATTTTAAATAGAGTCAATTTTAAAAACAAACAGTAATTTCAACATAATCAAACACAAAGTGCTTTCACACAAAGCAAGTTATATCCTGCATTTGTTTGACCAAGGTAGGTTTAACAAAGCAGGTTACTTTGGCACAGTCTGTAGATCATTGCATACACAAGAGAACAAACACAGGCTTTGCGTTTAAGGAAACACAACTATAGAAGGGGCAGCAGAAAGCTTTGCAGAATGCTGAATGACAAGGAAGAGCTGCCAACATTGTGCGTTCTATTCTCAATCCATACAAGGAACTTAAAGAGAATCAATGGACTGTGCACATAAATCAAAACAAACATTTTTATTTAGTGTTTTGCATTCTGGTGCCACCACCTCAGATTTTCCAACCATCACTTTGGAGAGAAAAGGGAAGCTAAGGGAATAACAACTGAAGATTTACCAAATGAATATATGGCAGGATTATCCAGACTAGACTGACAGGGTACTAAAAGAATTAAAAATCCTCCCCACCATGCAAGCAAATCCCAAGTTTGGAAACACTGCGAGCTTCATCGCTTCTTTCTGTCTTGCTCTGACAATAAACTGACAAGAAGCACATTTTCTGTGACACTCAGTGGGGGAATTCAGCTTCCCAGTAAGGCACAGGACTTACTCATGTCACCAGTACAGAAAATTCAATGCAGCATCACCCAAGCCCTTCAAGAACATGGAGAGGGTGGTGCACCAGCAGACAAAAGCACTTGTTGGTACCATGCCATCAAGATGGAAAGCTACGAAACTACCAGCTTTTTATCTCCATCATCTTCTTGCCAGTTAGTAGCTGGTGATGTACATTCTTACGGCACGAGGAGACCAGAAACCTTTTCCAAATACACAAGGAAGTTCTTAAATCACTTGCAAACTGACTTACAAGCAGTAGAAGTTTACAAAACCTAATTAAGACAAGATCTAGAGACTGTACATGATCTACAAAATTACTGGACTTTAAACATAAAGTGTTGAAAGACTTTTGAAAAACTAACTTATACCAAATATTTACAGAAGGCACATTTGGTAAGAACAGTAAATGCAGTATTTTTTATTTGTATTTATTTTAGCTTTTTACTTTTACAGATATTTATACAGTGTTACCAACACAGCCTTGTTTAAACACCCGTCTGCCTTTTCTGGACCGGTATCATCTAGGTTGGACATTAGGAAAATTTTTACAGAAAGGGTGATCAGACATTGGAATGGGCTGCCGAGGGAGATGGTGGAGTCACTGTCCCTGGAGGTATTTAAGAAAAGATTAGGCATGGTATTCAGCACCACAGTCTGGTTGGTAATGTGGCATTAGGACACACGTTGGTCATGATGATCTCAAAGGCCTTTTCCAACTCATTTGATTTTGTGATTCAGATTCTGTGATATGCATCAAAATGTTGTTTGATCAAGTTGCTTATGACACAGAAATTACTTTAAACTTCAGAGTCTCATTCCCTAATTTTTTGTGATTATCATCTTAAATAAGCATATCCAGCTTAAGTTTCTAAAAGCAGAACTCATCTTTTGTTTAGTTTAGAAAAATCAGTGAAACCCCTTAACAAACATTTTACCTTCTTGATAAAAAGCCAATAATTAACGAGCAAATCAACAACTAAAAGCCCAGGTGTTTTATTTATGTGTTTCAGGTGGAATTCAAGACTTAAGATAAGGCTGAGGTTTGTTTATGATCGATCAGCTGACTTACATAAATGTACAAGGAAGTTTTCCACTGTTCTAACCAAGGCTCTCTGGGCATTTCCTCTGGGGTGAAGAAAACATAGATTTTCTATAAGCAGTAAGAAAGCCTTCAGCCTAACAAAAACTACTGAACAAATATCTTCTATATAAATATCTTTACTTCAGCTTAGAGACATGACTAGACTTGAAATTGGCAAGAAAATTCAGATACTAGATTCAATTGCTATTTTTGCACAACAACCTGAGTTGTCCATTTGGAAAAGCTATCTCCAAGAAGGAAGAAGCCTTAAGTTTGGTTCTCCTACAACTATAAAAGTTTTTAAACGAATTCTAGTGCTCATGGAAAGATGACAACAATGATTTCTTTTTTTCAAAGAGGAGCACCTGTCTCTGAGGCAACTCCCTGCAAAGGTTGTAAACAGTGCTGCTGCCAAAGCATGAGCCTAAATAGTTCTCCATACGTGTCCTCCTTTTGTTCTGTGCTGAGACTTCATGATATCAATGCAAGCACATTGTGCAACATGCCTGAGACAAGATTAACTGAAGAACATCACCAAACTGTTCTGTATAAAGCAAAAAGGAAAACACTCCATTGCTCTCCACTGGTGCTGGACTGAGTGGTCCACACAGATTAGGTATGCTTTTTACAGACCTAAGTGAGACTCCTCTCAAGCAAATGCGTATTCAAACCAACTAGCAATAAACATTACTTTTTATTGGTTTCCAGTGACAGGATGCACAGAAAAGACAGAAGTCTCCATGAAGCTTCAAATAAGGCTTGTAGAGGTGCTAAACAGCTTCATCACTCAATGTTTAAACACTGCCTATAAACGTTTGTAAGAACCAACAAGAGTGTTGCATTTTGGACAGGTGTGATCCACATCCTTTAGGGCATCAATGCAGAAGGGAATTAAGCAGCAGCCTGCTACACACCTGCAAAGGCAAAAAAGGAGAAAAACACTGCTTTACCACTTTTTATACACACAAGAAGGTGAAATGTATTTTGTCCAAAAGCAATCAGTAAAACTGGTGCCATAAGCTTTAGGAAGAACACATATAGCTATGGGGAGTCCATTACCGTAATGTTCCAGAACTGCTTTAAGGTCCTGTAGGACAAAGATGCAGGCTAACTGAACCACAAAGGCTCAGGTCCCATACAGAGAAAGCAAAGTTACACGTAAGAGCTGAAAACAGTAAAGTTGAAGTGCAAATCAGAGCTGACCTACCCCAGCAGGCAGAGGCCACCACATGACAGCCAGGTCAATGCTCCTGCGTCGTGGGAGAGACGTGTCACCATCATCTGGTTACAGGAAGGGCAGCACATCTGAACTGGGCGGTCATAAAACACTACTGGCTGCTGCACGTACACCGTCTGAACAGTAACTGAGCAGAGAAATGGCTGTTTACTCCATCAGCAACAGGAAAAGAGTAGTAGTCAAGTTCCTCTAAACCAGATATAACTGAAACATTCAGGCCTCAGAGCAATGAAATACACAACGACAGAGAGAAATCACCACGGCATTTCCTAATGCAGAAATACACCATCTTAAAAATAAAGCTGCACTAAAAACTGCAGAAAGCCAAATGATGTTACTGATATCAGTGCACACTGAGGGATTCACAAGAATTAATTCACCTTATTCTCTTCAAAAGTATTTTTTGGCAGATGGTGAATACCTGTGAACCACAATTTTTCGTCTTCTGACAGCACCTATTACACAGCCACTTAACACCACCTTAACTTAACATGAGGTACAGAAGAGTTTTGGAGGCTTACTGGGGTTATTTGCTGGTGGAGGCTGTCCCATGTGTGGGGGAGGGTTCATTCCCTTCCCATCTGGCTTCTGTCCAGGGCCAGGGACAGGATAGGGGTGAGGATAGTTCATATTGATTCCCATGGCTTCCTCATAAGAAGGTGGTGCAGATGGGACAGGGTTGCCACTTGGAGCAGACATGATATCTAAAACATACAAGAGAGAAAATCATAACAAAAGGCATTATTTATTAAGGGCATTTGACAAATAATTAGGCTTAACTCAAGAGCAAGAAGATAACTAGATTAAAAGGGACTTTTACCACCATAAAACTAATTTGCTGGTATTTGTTCCTCATAGTATTAAGTGTTAATCTTGATTTCACTGTTGTTGTTGCCTACTTCCCACTTCTTTTTCACTGGGAATTTTTTACACTTTGTCCCAACACCAATTCTTCCTTTATAAAATAAAAATACTAAAGCAGGGATGTGGAGCATCTTTATTAGTATACTAGACTATCTAGCAGTCTCCTAATTCTCCAAGAACACTATTTCCAATCCCTCTTGTTCACCTGAAAAACTGAACAGTACAATAGGCCACATGGTAGTTGCTAACCAACATGAGCTTGGTTTGTGGTGAAGCTTAAATATTTTAAAAATACTATTTACGTCTGCTATAACGAAATAAGAAGTATTTATACTGAAGAAAAAAGAAACCAAAACAATTAAGCATGTCCAACCAAACTCAAAGCTTTTACAACTATCAAATATGTCCAAGGTTGACATTTTTGCTTGTTAGCAAAATTTTAATGAGTTTGTAGTGCAACTTTTCCTCCACCAATTGTTATTTTGGTGCAGAGGATAGGAATGCTGACCACTGCCAAGAAATCACTGTGGTTTCAATACAGACTTCCTCTCCTCCTCCCCACCTACCCACTTCCTATAGCCTGCCCACCATTTTCTTCGTGGAACAAGGTCTCATGGCATCAATGCTGACCAAGCATCTTCCTTTTCCCCTTCCTCCTAAGGACCACCAGACAGCTCTTCAAGAGCCACACTCCATTGTGTTGTCGTACATATGATCCCTCTGTACACATGCAAGTCTTTTCACTCAGTACTATCTGGGAAAGGCAACCTGTATTTGGAATATTAATTCTATGGCGCTATGAAAGTTATATAGGAGCTCCAATTACCCACAGCACTAGTATGAATAAAAGAATGGAAATTGCACTGATGCAATTTGCAGGTACAAAAGACAACATGCAAAGAGAAAGAATTTCAAGTGTAAGTATCTGTTTAGGGCTGGTGTCATTCCATCCACACAAAGCTCGTGTGAGACCCAGCACACAAGTTTCCAACAATGACACAAGCCTTTCCACTCTCCCAGAGCACGGAAAATTCCCTGGAATACTGCTGATTATCTTCCTCACACAACACAGCTTTCATCAGGATTTCAGCGAAGTCTATAAACACTTCCATAAAGAACTTGTCACAAGTTTGTTCACTCTTCCAGGTTACACAGGACTAATTGGCTGCACTGGAGGCATGGGGATACACCAGCAAACACCAATGTATATATATTTCAGGAGTCCCACATTCTTCCCAGCAGATTTAGCAGAAATGTGGAAAGGTATATTACAAAGGGAATTGTGTACTCAATCAAGTGTGGGTTTTATAGTAGCCTCATGGCCAGGACAAACACAGGAGCTGGAACAGAAGAACAGACATGGCTACAGGTGCTGGAGCAGTAATTGTGGACAAACATTGATTGCTCCCTCCCACCTTTCTCACACTGCAGCTTTGGCAGAATGAAGAGGGAACAAGACAGCAGCCGAAGATGTTGAAATTTAGTAAGTTTTTGTAATAACAAGTATTAGACAGCTGTACTTCAAAAAACACTGATCTTCTGTTTTCTTTAGAAAAGAGAAGTATTCTCCTTGTGACTAAACTACAGAGCTGAATCATGATCTACCGCCCCCACTTAGTGTGCTGGTTTTGGCTGGACAAGAAGCCAGGAGAGGACACTGCCAGAAAAGCTGACCCTAGCTGACCAAAGGGATATTCCAGACCATAAACCATCACGCTCAGCAATAAAACCAGGAAAAAAGTTGTTGGGAGGGAATTACTGCTCAGGGACTGGCTGGGCATCACTAGGTTGGTGGTGAGCAATTGTTCTCGTTTGCTTCACCTGCTGGATTGTATTTCTCTCTATTACTTTCCTTTTCATTACAACTATTAAATTATTATTTTTATTATTATTTTGTTTCAATTATGAAACAGTTCATATCTCAACCCATGAGTTTTCTCACACCCCTCCAGTTTCTTCAGGGGTGCAGTGAGTGAACAGCTGTGTGGTGCTCAGTTGCTAGGCACACAGCTACTTCTGCTGCTCAGCTCTGCTTCACTGACAAGCAAGTTCTAAGAAATCGAACAACACTCTTCCACAGATTTCAAATGATCATAACTTCAGCATGAACACTTCTAGTCTTGATATTTAGTTATTTTTCAATTACGTTGCATGTTCTTTTCTTGCCACTAAGTAGTTTGGAATAACCATTTCAATTTAAACGTAATCATTGTGCTTTTTCTGCACTTTCACTTTTTTTTCTTTTCCTGTAGACAAACATGAACAGGTCTCAGGTCCTCACAGCACACTGTGGAACCACTTTTCCTTTTTTTAAAGTTTCATATCTGTAGCACAAATAACATGTACAAGGTGCTACAGTGAATAGTAAAAAACTAAAATCATGTATGAATTCCTTCAAGTTATCTATCAAAACAAAAATTCCTAATAAACATCAAGATGACATCCGGACTACAAAAAAGCCTCTTCACAATACTGAGTGTTGTAGATGTAACAACAGCTTCAGCTTTTCAGTTTCATTTTTCTAATGTCCCTTCTGCTTTAAATGTCAATTTTGAAGAGATATTTGAACCATCACTTCATACAGCCAGTGCAAATGTGCAAGTGTGTTTCACACTTCAGGTCTTGAAAATTAAGCTGGGTACAAGGGAAAAAGAAGGTAACAGCCCACCTCTCTGCTTGGTATGTCAAAAACCAACCAACCAAAAACCCATCCAGTAAAGAATTGCTAACAATTACAGCTATCCTAACCTAGTCTGGCCAAACAAATCTGTTGCTGCTCCTCCCTTAATCTCTTGCTAAAATTTGACACAATCCTTAAATTAAACAATTCCTACGCAGTCCTCTTCACTAGAAATCCCAAGTTGCCCTCCAACACCACGAGTGGTTTAGTGGACTGCCTGCACATCAGAGTCTAAGACAGCTACTGGTCAGCAACACTGAGAACGAAATACAGGTTGAAGGCTTTTTTTTTAACAACCCAGCAGGATATACAGGTTTATCAGAGCTCGGATAAAGCTTGGATTTTTGCAGTGCAAAGCCCTAATAGCACGTTCTTGGACCACCAACTTTATCTGAACTCTGGGTAACAACTTCCTAGTTTAACAACTTGCTGAGAAATATTATCTCAAAGTTGTTTAAATTTCTCAGGCATTTGTGAGAGAATAAAATCCAGTAATCACAACAAAAAAGACTTGGACATACTATTACTTCAGGAAGAACCAACGACATTGAGGCCACACTGAATGCTATACTAGCAAAGTAGAAATAGTACCGCACGGTGTGTTCTGCTGGCAGGAGAGATTTCAGAAGTTAGCGTGTTACTTTTACCAAGTAATCAATAGTTTCTGAATAATGCTGTGAGTGGCTTCCTGTGAGTACCCCCCCGCTTGGGGCAGGGCAGGGCCGGTCCGAGAGGAGCTGCTGCCGCGCGGCTCCGGAGAGCATTCCCTAAGGAAAGGGCCACCTTCCGCCTGCCACCCTTGGGGAACCGAAACTCCGGCCTCGTTCGGCCCCCGCCCGCATCGCCGAGGACAGGAGCCGTCGCCCACGGCCTGTCCCGGACGGGACCGGGACTGGAACTGTGCCGCTCGGGACACTACTGGCCCGCGAAGCCCCAACCTGCCCCCGGTGCTCCGGGGGCTCCTGCGGGGCGGGACTGGCCCCCGAGCCGAGGCTTCTCCCCCGCCCCGCAGCCGGGCCGGAGCACCGGAGCACTGGGAGCGGCCGGGGGAGGGCAGCGCTCGGGCCCAGGAGAGGCCCCGGCGGAGAAGCAAAGCCCCCCCCGCCGCCCGCGGCACCGCCAGGCTCCGGGCGGCGCAGCACACCCCTTACCGTGTCGAGCCGTACCCGCCAGCCCTCCTCGCTTC
The DNA here is from genome assembly GCA_910950805.1 of Acrocephalus scirpaceus scirpaceus. Lineage (NCBI taxonomy): Eukaryota > Metazoa > Chordata > Aves > Passeriformes > Sylviidae > Acrocephalus > Acrocephalus scirpaceus. Next base: position 6,606,458 of record OU383786.1, read on the forward strand.
TCTGCTTATCTCCACTCGCCCGGGTGCAGCCACCGTCAGCAGGGCATGTCCCGTCCCCACCCGCGTTTCCTCCTCCCCTTCCCCCTAGAGCCGTGAGCAGGCGCCGCGGGGGTTGCTCGGGAGGGCGCTGCGCTGGCCCCGGCCGAGCCCTGCCCCCCCCGGACCCACCGGCTCCCGGCAGCGGCGGGTCTGGGCGGGACGGGACGGGAAGGGGAAAGCCTGTGGAAGTACAGACACTTCTGACGCATTTCGCAGTCACGGCCATCGGGAACTCCGCGGCTTTCGCCAAGAGTTCACTCAGATGAAACGAGTAATCTTCAACTTTCCCGTCAGCAGCGCAGCCAAGCACCATGTTCTGTAACACTGCAGGGAAATCACTTCTCTAATTCTACAATACCCCCTACAATACCACATCAGGTATTTCAGACAACATAAAAGAACACATAAAATGATCAACAAAACTTTCAAGTTCAAGATTCAGTGATTGGGCAGTACCTTTACAAGCAATTGAAATGGATTCAGCTTTTGGAAAACGCAAGAGTATGTCACTCCTTCCTATCCAGTTCCGAGATAACACAAAAGTAAATGACGGCCAGATCCCTAAACGGGCTTCAAAAGGGACTGCTTCACGCGCGGGTTTCTGTGAATCTACCTTAGACTGAAGGGACTTGATAAACCATGTGAGTTATCAGCAGGGACAGTTCATAAAGCCTTTTGGCTGAAAGCATCTAAAATCCGTTCAAGTTCCTATTTTTGTATTTAAATCTTTTCTTGAACCTTGCCATAAAGAACACGCATAAAACCTTAATTCAAGCCCATCCTGGAGCAAGGAGTCAGGTATTACAGGATGAAAGGAGCTCTTACCCGAAGTGACGATAAACCCAACATGAAGCTCTGTAGTCATAGTAATCTACTGAATCACTTGCAAGTATGGGTGCTTGGGGATGTCATCAGATGTTGAGAGTATTGAGGGCATGAATGCTCAAGTCCCCCAGTTTGGGGGGAACAGGGAGAGGAGTGTGCAGTGTGATTCATCAGCACTGAGATTAGGACTACTTAGAGGTGAATATATTTACACCATTATCAAGAAATCACACTATATATTATTTTTCTCAGGAGCAGAATATGAGTAATTTGGGGTTTGGTGCCCTGGATTAACTAAAATTGAATAATTGTTCTCTTACTAACTAAATCCTCTTCCCCAGGTGGCTATGAGCAGCTTAGGAACCACAGAAGAGAGAAGCCATGACTGAACACATCTCCCAGGGTGAAATAAGACATGACCTTCCACTGAAAGCCTTCTTACTCCTGCTGCCATGCTCTCTCACTGCTGTGTTTTGCATCTAGTCTAGGCTGGCTCGTGCTCCTCCTTGGGGACCCCAGTAACATTTCTCCTTTTTGCCCTACTACTGTTTCCACCAAATGTCCAAATAGACGGTTGGCATCCATTTACTGGAACATGACTGTATTTCCTCTCACTATCCATCCCCCTTCTCACCCTGCTCACCATTTGCTAATTCTGCCTTTCCAGTCCTTTTGCTGGATGGCACTGGGTGAAACATCAGCTTTAGCCAGTCAGTGGCTGACCCAGTCACCACAGCACCTGTGAGCATGTGGAAAATTACACAGAAGTCACAATTAATGGAATGTTGTGTAGTGGTCAGTGAAATAAATCGGCCCAATCCAGTTGATGGGCTCTGTGGCCACCTAAAGTAACAAATTGTAACATTTTTCTGAGGAATATATCTATCCTTCCTAATAAATACTCGTACCATCTTGAGCCAAGCACGGACCCTAGGCAGAGTTATCCTGTCCAACAGGCACCATAAAAACTAATGCCCTTAATACTACAATGCTTCTTAATACTACATTGGTGTTAAGGAGTTTTATTCCTGATTCTCAGTGAAAAATTCACAATTTTCTTGTGGAAAATTGGCAGGTTTGCTATGGAGAATTGATGGGGCTGGTTGAGCAAGGACATGAGTTGAGGCACTTGCTTATATTACACCTGACTTGAGTGAGGCTTAAGCAGTGCATGGTGCCTGGAGTGAAGTGTAGGGCTCCCAGCCCAGTGTCTCAGCAAAGTAAAGAGTGTGCTCACACATCAGTATGGAGACAGGGCCTCAGACCCCTTATCCACACACAGAAGGCCTTATTAGAAGTAGAAATCTCATCCTGTGAGGAGATGTGTGGCCAGCAGGCCAAGGAAGGGGATTATGTCTCTCTGCTCCACTCTCATGAAACTCCACCTGCAGGCCTGCACCCAGGTCTAATGTAACAAGGGCATGGAGCTGCTGAAGCAAATCCAGAGGTGGCCATGAAGATGTGCCAAGGGCTGCAGCACCTCTGCTATGGAGACAGGTTGGGGGAGCTGGAGTTGTTCAGCCTGGAGAAGAGAAGGCTCCAGAGTTACCTTACTGTTCCTTTCAGTACTTGAAGGGGGCCTATAAGAAAATTGGAGACAAACTTAAGCAGGGCTTATTGCAACAGGAAAAGATATGATGGTTTTAAACTGAAGGAGGGGTCAATTTAGAATACATTAGATATAAAAAAGGAGGCTTTTACAATTCGGGTGGTAAACCCTTGTCACAGTTTGCCCAGAGAGGTGGTAGATGCCTCTGGAAACATTCAAGGCCAGGCTGGACAGGGCTCTCTGAGCAACCTGGTCTACTGAAAGGTGTAGACCAAATTGGCTCATTGCAGGGGCCTTGGACTAAATGATTTTTAAAGGTCCCTTCCAACCCACACTGTTCTATGATTCTGTGATGATGATGTGCAGTTGTAAAATGTTGGTGGAGTAAAGATGATCAAGCAAAGGTCTGATAGCCTTATTGCTGCCTCAGCCAAGTGGAGGAGGAAGCAATACTGAAGTATCATGGTTCTGTTCTGCCTTTGATTCAACCATTAATCCTAACTCAGCCTGACCAAAGGTAACCAAAACCCTCATTGTCCCTCATTTACATATGCACCAACATGCAACTGAGAAAGTGCCTTCCTCCTCATTATCTAAGATGGAAGCAACAGGTAACCAATTATATTTGACTACAGTCTCACCTCCATTTATCTGAAAATATAAAATTGATACTTAGAATCCTCCATGCAGAGGATGAGAATATGACCCCATTTCATGGACAAGTGGATGGTTTTGCTCCTCTCTCCTCCTCAAAGCAGAGATGCCTCTTTAGTAAGTTTTGTGTCTCTGTGTCAGACCATACCTGGGTGAAACTAAGCCTAATTATCTGTGAAGTGTAATGAAAAACTGAATTTTTAATTTAGCTTGAAGCTAACTGAGCTTAATTAACCACTGGCTTGTGCTAATGCAGTTAACAGCATTTATCACCAGCAATTCCAAATCTGTATTCCTGTTGCTTCAATAAGTAGCTCTATTTGTGAATCTGTGATTGTGGATGTTCTTACTAAACACAACCAGACTACAGTGCCAAATTGATAATAACCAGAAATTAAGGCCAGCTGCATTCAGCCCCTCTGATCTCCAACACAAGTGGGGTTATTTTGTGCCCAGTTTCATACTCTAATGGAACAGAGCTGCAGCCCAACAACCTACCTGTGTTAGGCCCCAGGAAAGCCACCCAGCTTCCCCGAAACTGCCGCCTGTGCGTTGGCACCCACAGAAGTTCCCTTCCTGCAGCAGAGCTGGTGACTGGGTGGGGACATGGCCAGCGCCAGCTCAAGGCGTGCATGAGGAAATGGGGCTAGAAACAAATACAGCTTTTTATCTCCCTGCCCTTCCCCATGAGCTGTGTACCTGAAGATTATAAACATAACTCGTTTTTAAAAAATCATAAGAAAAAAGGGCCCTGTGGCAGTTTCAGAAGCCTGATATACAAATGGAGCAAGATGTAACCACAAGAGCTCTGCTCTGTCCCCAGCCCCGTGGCACGGTGTGATCAGCAGCCCCACCTGCTCTATTCACTGTTCAGCCTCTCTCTGCTTTACTGAGTCATCACCAGGGCTGCTAACAGCATCGTGGAAATGTACACAGAATATAGTGGATGTTTTGTCATCACGCTGATTGCACACACACTATTGCAGAACACCAGCAGATGTCAGTTTAGCCCCAAAAATAATTGCATGCTGGATTTACTAGCCTTTGCTTTTAGAGTAGTAGGCTTCCGTATAAGAAGCTAAATGAAGTTCAAAAGTTGGTGTACATTTAAAAGCCTGTTAGCCATATTTTACATACTGTAATATGTTCTCAATAACGTGTAAGATAAGTAAATCTTAATCTCACCTTAAATTTTTCCCGCCTGGAAATCACAGGATTTGCACACAAGTGATTGTGTGCAAATAAATCTTTTTTAATGTGTGTCATTTCACATATACTGATTTGTTGAAGCTAGATAAGAATTTCTATGACTTTTGATCATTTCAGCAATACTAGATACTTAAGGAGTTGTACCAGAATGCAGTTTCAGACCAATAATCAATGTACAAAGACAGATTTAAAGAGAGGCAAGGTAGATACATTAAGCCAAATAATCTGAAAGAATGGGTTTTTTTCTTCGCTGCTGCAATGGCTGATTCAAGTTGCTAAGCAAACAGAATAAAAACTCCAGCACAATTTCAACAGTTAGTACAATGATACAAGTGTTGAAGTTCACATGAGAAACCTCAAAGATGACAAGATCCCACACTTCAGTGTAAAATGCATGCGTACATTGCTGAGGTGTCCTCAAAGCACTGGTGATACTGGTGCAGGATAAATAATTGTCAACTTCCACATGGTCATCTCCAACCCTGCTGGGCAGAGGAGCAATAGCGAAAGAAACCACTGGAGCTTAGGGGTTTTGTTGAGCTCAGAGTTTAAGGGTTTCTTCAGCTTCCAGACCCACTCTCTGGTAACTTCAGCACTTTCTGATTGCACTATGCAGACAATAGAGTTTATCCTCTAGGCTGCTTCTGAATGAGTGCACATAAAACCTTCTGCAATAAGTAAAACTAAGTACAACCATAATATACTTCCTCTTCTGTATTATTACTGCAAAACTCCAGATCACAAAATGCTTCAGAGCTAACTACTCCATCATTAACAGCTTGCAGAGGCAGGCCTGGGTAACACTGCTGTGTTGTTTCTGCTCTGTTCAATATAACCAGCTCTACCAACATGTGCTGTTGTCAAACAGCCTGATATTAGAGGTGCCAAATTCATGTGAAAGTGTGGTGTGGTTTGCTTGTGTGAACGAGAGCAGAGCCTGGGGTCAAAGCTGCCAGGAGATGGGTTACCTTGAATGCTGGTCTCCACACTTGGCTTAAAAAAAAAAAAAGCTGTGAAGCTGTGATAGAGGCTTTGCAGTGTTCATTTGGGAGTTAATAACTTCAGCTTAGACTATCCCCAAATAAACTCTGTGATAGAGGGAGCAGGGGAAAAGAAAAAGGAAAAAAAAAAAGAATAGATAGACCACATATACACCCTCCCTTTCAGAAACTACTTAGTGAAGATAAATACCCTTCACAACAGCCACTCAGACACATCTGCCCAGTGCTCTCTGGCAAGCCAGGCTTGAAGCTGAGCTTTCCTGACCCATTTATTTCATCTGCAAAAGTTGGTAGTATATGGGGTAATATGCTTATGAAACATTGGAATATTAATGGATTTACCACGTTAAACAGAAGCAGTATATCAAGTCTAAAACCACAAATGATCCCCTAGGAATGCAATGGATTGACAGAATTGTGAAATTAATCCAAACCTAAATATTAGTACTTTGCTGTCCTTCTAGTATTGCTTCCTTCTTAATTACCAACTCCCATAGTGTTATTTGATCATCATAACAACTAATAGCAGGTGCCAGACTGCAACACACAGTACAGCAAAATATTGAAGTTTGTAAATCATATTATCTCCCCTAGGGAGTGAGACAGAAGTGTGGTGTCAAAAGAGGTAATGATAGATTTCTTTTTCTCAGAACACTTAGCACTTCATGCAGAGAATTACATGGAGAATAACCACTCACTGCCAGTAATGGTTCTCCTAGTATGAACAACTAAAAAGAAATGGTTACAATAGAAAAGCTTCACCTTTAAAAACAGCAGGTCTGTCCTGATTAAGTCATCCATTATTTGATGGATTATCTATTAATACCATGACAAAACAGGAAAAATTATGATTCTCCAACCATTTACCCTTCAAATTCATCTTCCTACTCCCTTGACAGGGTACAGGAAGGGTGTGATTTTAAAAGTAAAGTTGCATGATTATTTTTCCTGTAGACAGAACTGAACCATGATTTCCCCTACTCTGATGTCACTGCTGAATGAAGTGGTGCAAAAATCCCTTCTTCTTACCCTTTCTCCAGAATAATGCCTGACCTGCTCTTTGGCCAAGCTGTGGTATAATCTTGGCATAAATCAGCTTCACCAGCTCTTGTATTTGACCACTGAAATCACTGATCTAAATCTTATAGTGAAGCTTCCTGCTATTTTGCTTGAGGCAGCAGCCAGACATGTTTTCATGAAGTGCTTTGATCCAGTTCTGTGGATCTAAAGTGAGTAAGGAATGATCAGTATTCTCTTGTGCATAATTTTGATAGAATATTCACACAGATGTCATCTGGACACCAGAATTATTGTGATCTAGTTGGGATATAGGCAAGAAATACAGAAATATGTATAAAGATTGAGACCACATTACCAAAAATTTATAGTTATCCAACAAAGTTTTCCTTCAGGCCTCAAATGTCCCCTTCTCTTAAAGTCTGTTTCTAGCATCACTCACACATTATGTGCAAAGCTAAATTCAAATAAGCATTTATTTTCTTATGCTCCTCTCACTTTATGAGTTATTGATCTTGAATTATATATTGGTTTCTAATTTCTAGGGTTCTTTACTTAGGTTACATGATTTAAGGATAGTTTTGACATCATGTTTAGCATTTCAGTTCCCCACCTCTGGCAGGAATGCCTTCATTGAAGCCACTTCAGTGAATCTCTCAAATCTCAACTCGGAAGGGGTCCATTCCTGTTTCAGAAACTCAGACATTATATGTTATATCTTGTCACTTGGAACTGATTGTCTGTACGAAGCAGCAAGCCAGGAAGTTTATCATCTGGGCACAAGTGTCATAGCTACACAGCTAAAACAGCAACAGCAACGTGAGTATTAACAGCCATTTACCGAACAAGTGACTAATCATGGTGAAATGCAATCTCATCAGCCATTGTTACACAGTAAGAAAACACTTCTCCAAATTTGCGTGCAGCCTTGAGTGGCTTGTTACAGTGGATGCCGAATGTTTAGGACATTCCTTGCTTAAAATGAAACCTTTGTCTTTTCAGACTGATCCTTTATGATAAAGCAATCAGTAAACAATTGAATATGCTTACAAAGACTAGTAATAAAGATAAGTGAACTAGAAAGCCTCATGTAGGCTGTCGAGAGCTGGCTAATCTGCTGGGTGCTGAGATTCTGCAAGACTTGATTGTATGTACAGCTCCTCCTAAATTTGCCCTGCAGCAAAATTGTGTTCTGTGACACAATCACAACAGAATCTACAATAGCTAAAAATAAACTGCTTCTCTGCAAATTTATGGCTCAGTTTAGTCTAGCTCATAAATAATTGTCCAGCACTGGTAAGCACAGTTCCTTATGATTATCACACTGTGCACAACCTCATTAATTGTCATTAGAGCCAGCTATTTTAGAACCTTCAAACACTTGCAACACTTGGGTTTAGTCCCAGAAGACTGTTTAGTAAGTCATCAGTTCTCTGAGCAGCTTGTTACCCTCATTTGTATATCTGACCCAGCTGCTTTGCCACTTCCTTGATGGCTTTCAGCACTGCAGAGTTGCCTCACAAATCTGTTATAAGGAGCTGCCACCCCCATGGCACTAATTCTGTTACACCTGGGAGGTGGGAGAGCTTGGTCATGGCCACATTTCGAGAATTTCTGCAGGAGCAATTAAGAACATCTGCCCTAAAGCCAGGAATGGCTTTGCCCACCTGTAGGGCAGACACAGATAGCTGCACAATGAACCTTAATGTTTCTTTAATCAGATGGGAGTGCCAATAGTGCCAATTCGTCCACTAACTTTTATAAATTAAATCAAATTTAAATTGATTTTTTATTTTAAACAAAAAAAATTATTTTAAACAAAAAATTGAGTCCAAATTAGATTTTAAGTCAGAGCAAGAGTTGAAGCTGTTTTTTGTTAGAACTGACTTTGAATGTACCAGCAAAACCATCACCTTTTTGACCTTTTTTTAAAGTTTTACATACCTGTTTGGGGGAACATTTACCATAAATTTTAGAAAAACAGGCAGTGAGCTGTCTCCAAAGGACTTTTACAAAAGGGAAATGATCTCATTCAGCAAGCAAAATATTTTCACAAGTACTGGGGAGAGCCTTCCCCATAAAATGAATCCTTATTGCATTTGGAAAGGATTTTTCACTCACTAAAGAATGACATAAGAGATGTCATTTGCATTCTATCAAGAAAGAATCAAGCTAGTATAGATCAATAAAGAATATAGATATCTTAATTTCAAATAAAAATATTTGTACAAGTTGTTTATGTCCATAATAAGAAGTGTATTTTTGCTTTCTGATTTGAGCAAGGGAATTTCTAAAATTATTTTCTCCTTATTGTTGGCGTGTAGCAATTGACAGATTTCTCAGATTTCTCAGAGTTACTTCTGATTGGTTCCTACATGAACATTTTAGGTAATTGATTTAAACTTAATTAAATCGAAAACTGCAGAGAATTTAGCATTTGATAGTTTTACAGCTAGTAACAAGTGGAGCAGAAGAAATAAAGTATCCTCAAAACAAACCAACTCAAACCTAACAAACTCAAGTAACTTCAACTGAAAAATAAGTCCCCACAAAGAAAGATTGTTTGCATTGAGCTACAAATAATGAAGCAATTTTATCACACACACAAAATATTATGATCTTCAAATATTTGTCTCTAGGATTCAGACATAGTATGACTTGTCCACAAGATGGCAGGCACTGTATCCAGAAGGGATACAGAAATGTGCTTTGTAACATCTGTGGGGCAAAAAGCCTTCATGGTAACTATCCTTCTTAATTTCTTTATCCTTCTAGGCAAGCACAGAAGAAAACCTGTCTGTAATTATTTTCCTGGTTTGCTTATATAATCCAAAAAAATCTGCTTGCCTCAGAGATAAGCAGGATTCAGTTCAGAAAACAGAAAATGTCTGTCATTCAGGGGAACTAGTTTTTCTCTTTGAGATTTCAGGTGGCTGGAATCAAGTTAAGTCAAATACAAGAGGCAAAGATACTGCAGGGAGAAATATTACAATCTTACCAAACATCTGTTTCTTACCAGCCTACTGCCTGGGAGAAGCAGGCAAGAGTGGAAAGGGCTGAAGGTTTAAAGGACTGACCAAACCTGAAAAAGTCAGAGTGAAGGCAACAGTGCTTCATAGGAAGATGAAATTAATAACAGTCTAGAAGAATTTATCCCTACATACCTGATAACTGAAAGGCATCAAATTCTCAGAGCCCTCACAGGTCTGTTCAGATTAAAAATTAAATCTCTCAAGGTTCCTTTTTCCCTCCTTCAGACTGGCCTTGTTGTCATTGCAAACTGCAATTAGCCTAAACCAAGACAACTGGGCAGGCTTTCCTACCCATCTGCCTTCAAGAAGTGTGAAAGAAGCTTCCCCTTTTCAGAAAACTGAAAGGTGTTTGGTCTATGTCCTATAGGCAAACTTCCAAGGGAGTGAAAAATTCCTGCTACAATGGGCAACTGTATTAGAAGTCTCAAAGGCCAACAAGGGGTTTGAGGTGTCAGTCAGGAGATATTTTCAGCAATGTGTACGTGAAGTGACTAAAATCCATGAAGTGCAGCAAATACAACAGGTGCAATAAGTACAACACTGCTTCCACAAAACCAGGTCCCTTTCTAATGCTGACATCATATTTCTGTTTGCTCTTGATCATTCCACAGAAAAGAGCAGAGAATCTCCCGTGTGCTGCAGGGCAAGGGTTGTTCTCTGTGAGTGTTGCTTCCTCTACCTGCCACAGCTGAAGTTTTGAGCAGAAATCACCTGGGTGGTCAGACTGTTGAGAGTGAAAGGAGAGGTTTCAAGTAATGCCAACAAGGGCATCTCTCAGCTCAGCACAGAGACACTCAGAAGTTACAGTGGACCACTGAACAGGCAGTGCTCTGAGCTGTGAACTGGCTGGTAGTGAGTGTGAGGTGGAAATGACACTTAGAAGAAATTTATTTTAAGGTTAACAGCTCTACAGAACATGTGAAAGTTCTCAGAAGTGCAGTAAGAGAAACAGATATACACTAGAGGCATTTTCTTTTTAACATTTAAACTGAAGAGACTGTGGAAACTTGGGGCTAAATTTCATTTTTACACAAGGTAAAGCAGACTCTCTTTGTGAGAGTGAAGAAATAAAATTGCATACAACTATAACTTGTCCAACCCCTACTTTGCACTCCTGTGCTTTATTCCAGCTAGGAAGTGCTCCTAAGCATGCACTAGTTCTACTTACAGGCTTGGGGAACTCCCCTAAGTCCTTGAGAATAAGAAGGCTGGGTTAGGGGAGAGCTGATGGGTTAAACATTGCTCCTCTGAGTACCCAAGTTTAGTTTCCTACCTCCTTTACTGAATTGCTCTGTAACAAAGTAATTCCAATTCCACTGCACAGAGCTGCCGCTGACAAAATGAGATTAATTGCTGTACTCAGAGCCCACAGAGGTGACCTCCAGCAAATTACATGGGAAAGCCACATCCACAGTTGGAAGATGAGGTGAATCAATAAGAACAGAACACAGAATTTCTTCTGTTGCAGATGATTATTATGGAATTGTGTTTTGAGCAAATTTAATGGACAGTCCATTATTTATTAGTGGTTAATGATAAAAGAGAGGGGGAAAAAAGTAAATTTAAAAATCACCCAGGTGCAGAGGTAGAAGTTATACAAATTGTGCATTAAAAATAATAAACCCCAAAGAACTCACCCTGCCCCTAATCCTCCCAAACACCTTATATCACACACACGTAAAAAAATATAATCTGCTTTAATTATTCCAGCTCTAAAGTGCTAGCTACTTGTCTGTGTAATGTCCCCTCTCCATTTCAAGCCCAGAGAGATTTACACAGCGTGTAATGGAAATCCCCATCAGAAAAAACTTTTACTCAGGCACACAATATTCTCCATGGTATTCCATCTTATTTGAAATTGTATTGCTCCATGAAGTTACTGGAGCCTGTTGGCAGCAGTATCAGTGTGCTGGCTATCCTGAGAACTTGAAAAATTAGATGAAAAGTTGGTCTAGCAAACCATGAATTTTATCTTCTATAAATCAGTAGGTGTGGACTACGAACTGTATATGATACTATTATTAATACATTTCTTATTTATTTATTTCTGAGTTGGAATATATATACTTTGTTCCAGAATGCCCAAACCATTCAATGTCCAGCGACTGCTGATTAATTCAGACACTGGGTTTGGATACCCAGAGGAAAGACACAAATGTCAGCTGCAAGAGTGGCCTAAAAGAGCAATGTTAAATCAGCGTGAAATCAACATCTAATTTCCCCGTGCAGAGGAATGTGACATACTTTTTAATTAAATGTCAGCCTGTCGATATTTTTCAGATTAGTTATGAATGTGAAATATACCCAAGAAAATGGAATTAAAATGGGCAAATTGGTTAAGCTCCTGCTGACACATTTGATTTTTATTCTCAGTGCCCTACAATGAGCATTCTAAGAAATTAAAGCTTATCTCTTTAGTATATAATAATGAATCAGTTTTCAGGTTCTGAATGCAAGGTATAGAGCAAAATATTGCATTTATTCCAGTTCCAGCTGTATGTGGAGGCTAGAATTTGTTTATATGAGGCTAGAATTCAACATCAAACATTGAAGCTGCAATATCATCCTTCTGGAATTGAGGCTGTGTGTTTAACCTTACATTATTATTCTGGGGACCACTGAACTGAAAAAAGAGAAAAATCTGCTTGTCTTTGCTTCAGTACAAGTACATTGAATGCTTTTAGTTGTGGTTTTCTGAAGCACGAAATCTCAGTGAAACTCAAAAAACTCCAACTTTCTTCAGCAAGAGCTGCGCTGAATTCCCAATTATACAGGGAAAGCTGGATGGGTGATAACAACCCTGCCAGGATTGTAGCTGACAATGCTGCAGTTGCAATTTTGCTCTTTCAGCAGCTGTGCAAAAGCAAACTGGGAAATAGAAATGTTTCAGTGGAAACTGCAGGATATACTAGTTAAAGCTGCCCTATTTGAATTTTCAGGATAATGCAAATAGGCCTCCCAGGTAACAATTAGAAATCTTCATACTATCTTTTATTGCTTGAATTAGATAAAATTTGTATCTGAGAAACACCACATTGCAAAAAATAGACCTACAGCACCTTATTGGACTGTCTATTATCAGAATCCTACCAAAAGGACCTGAGCGTCAGCTTTTAGGACTTTCATTCATTTATGTGCTACACAGCATTGGATGTCCTTTTAAGTGAAAGGCCAGAGTGCTGCTAGGGTCTAAACCCCCAGAATATTACTAAAGCTCACAAGAGAAGTAGGAGATCAGCACGAAGAGAAGAGGGTGAAAGATCCTGGACAAAGCATGCTGCTAAAGGTGGGAAGTGCATGAGGCTCCCCATGGCAGGTGTACCCTGGTGCCTCCCTGGGGCTGCTGCACTGCATGGATGTACCTGGGAGACCTCTGTGTAGCTTCAGACTTCACAAGAATATATACACCAGCACAATCCATGGCAGGATTTTCCTGTGACTTCAGAATGGTCCATAGGCAATGTCCACACACTTAGAGAAGCAGGCAAGAGGTGCTTAAACACCTGTGCTGCAGTAGCCTTTGACAAGGCATACAAATGGTAAAGGTACACCTTTCACCTGTGCAAATACTCAAGTCAGCAAGGTATCCCTGCTCTCTTTTCTCACAATTCGTGTTTACCTTCTAGGCAAGGCAAATGGAACAGCAGTAAGTCATTTGCTTATGCCAGATAAAGAGAGGCTCTACAAAGGATGTTAAGGTATATGTTAAGACATTCTGGTTGAAGATTATATTAATTAAAATAGCACCCTGCTACTATCCTGTCTCTCTGTATTCCCTCTGAGTTCTCATGAAACAGGACTGCCTCTGTCTAATAAGGAGGGACGCAGAAATAACTTTTGAGATGTTTGCTATAATTCTGGTCATTTCTTGTACGCCCATGTATGGCCTGTGCATCATTTGTTATCTTCCATGGCATATGTCAGAGTACACTCCTACTGTAACATGCTGGTGCTGAAGGCTTAGTTACTGTGTGCCAGACCACAGGGTGAGGAACAGAAGGAGCCATGTCTGTAAAAAAGCCAAGTGACCACATTGCTGCCAGAAGGAACAACAGCTGAAAAAAACCACTTCTGCTACGTATCCCACAATGAAAAGTGAGCTCTGCTCAGCTCCAGAGGCTGGAATGCTGGCTCCCTTGTCCTCTCATTGGACTGGAACCTGTGTCCAATACACAAGCATACAGTGTCCCTGACAGGCAGCTATACAGGATCTGTGAAGTTTTGCTACTCTGGCTGCAAGGTCACACAGCCCAGAGGAGCCAGTGTATCCAGTCCTTGTGTATGCAGCAGTAAATACTGTTAACTCTCTGCAAGACTGCAAGCAGGACAGATGCACCTGCAGCCTGGGCTGCAAAGCTAACTCACCATTTTTATACCTTCTTCCCCAGAAGAAAAAAAACAAAACAAAAAATACCATCACCTTCAAGTCTGTTACATTAGATGTATTTATTAAGTAATATAATATAAACAGATTTCTTGTCTCTGTTGAAGAGAAATCACTACTAATGATTATGGACCAGCAGCACATACACAGGTGCAGATTCTCTTGCCTGTTTTATTCCCTATGAATTGCCAAACAATGGCAGTGCTGCATGCAGGGCACACAGCTCCTGGCCCTGTTTTAAATACAGCTCCACTCTCTAGTAAAGAGTTTTCTTAGAACTGATGCTTCTGCTTATGAGGAAAATGCAATTCCTTTACGCAAGGTCCAGGTTTTTCAGGGTCACAAAAAAAAAAGCACCAGGAGAGGGCAAAAGTTCATTTTATAACAGCAGCTTGCAGTTATTTCTGCATTTGAAATGTAACTTCCAAAAGAAAAATAAACTATAACCTGTAGACAGCAAAGATTCATTAGGACAGACAGTATTTCACTGGATTCCTGCAACTATTTCTTTACTACACACATTACCCTTAAAATCAGTTTCTCCATCCTTTCCAAGTTGAATGGGATCTATGTTTTTCCACAGCAGCAAGAGCAATTTATAGTTATCCAGATCAAATACCTTGCTGCAAAACATTGCCCTCTCCCACATCACCCGTGCTCGTTTTCAATCTTTTTAAATTTTTACAAATAGATTAATTCTAGATAATTCAAGCTATTCCCTATATGTGAACTCAGTTATGTTTTCCTTCTTTCCATGTGCATTAGGATGGCAGAACTACCATAACCCTTTCCCTTTAGCTCCCTTATTAATCACACACATAGTGTATAACAGCTATTAATAATTAGAGTGTGGCAATCAAAGTGAACCCAATTCCACTTCAATGCTTTTGCTATCCATGAGATATTATGCCTACTCCTGACAAGAAATTTCATCAACTCTGGCTCCTCCAGTCATCTTTCTCTTCCACCTTGTGCTTCCATGCCATCCCACCTCTGGAACCACAGCAGCTCTTCCCTGGCCTCCATTCCCCAGGACACAGCCCTGGCTGGCTGTGGGGGTGCCATAGCACCCACAGGAGGGATGGCTTCTGGCCCTGCAGCCTTGTTCTGCTTCATCTCACAGCACCAGTCTTCTGTTTCCATTACACAGGGCCTGCCTGGAGCTACACAAGGTGCTGTTGTTTCTTCAAACCATTAAATGTGTGTTCTGAAAGGAATTTATACTTTCAAGGATCCCTGCTGTCAACAGGATTTTCACAGGTTGTGAGTTAAAGAACGTATTTGCAGAAAATTACTGTGCAGCTCCTGCACAGTAATTACTCTGACAGCTCCCCAATCTTCTCTCAAAGTGACACTAAATACATCAAAGTTCAAGATCTGCTTTAAGATCATGAAATAATATATATATATATATAAAAGTAAACACACAAAGGCATTCAAGATTGCCAGCAATACAGAATGTTATCCTCCAAAGTGGTTGAAGCTCATCAGATGCTTCTGTGTAATTCAGAATGCTCCTTGACCACATCCAATCTCAGGGCTAATTTATAGCCTTGCTTTTTTCTTGATTAGCATATAACTGAACATTAATTCAGTGATTAACCTCCAGTAGATAAAATAAATAGTTTGAAGGGGAATGTAACATAGTCACAAGTGGGTTTAAACATGGTAGTGTGCAGTTGTTTACCAAGGGCATTCAATCTCAGTTTATTAATCTTTTATCTAGATTCTCCTGAAACCACATACAAATATCTTCCTCCCAATTTCCCTTTAGAAATCTGTAGGGTAATCTGGACACCACAGACAGAGCAATTTGGAGAAACTTCATTGTAAAGAGATACTAAAAATACACATTCTCATAAACTAAACATTTTGTCCAAAAGAAAAGAAAATTGCCAGTTTTGAACCTTAAAATTATTATGAATGTACCAAATAACAGTAGTAGATGGAAGCGAAATCAGCAGTTAAAATGAAGATGAAAAAAGCTATTCATTTTAAAAAAAGCAAGTTTTACTCAAAGAGATACAAGAAAGGGTTAAGAAATGTAGGAGTCAAAAATACTTAAGTTTGCTTCTACAGATTTTGCAGTTTAGGAACGAATTTGTGTATCACACACAGATGGACGTTTACCAAAACCATGCCACAGGGAACAAAGTGGATGAAGCCAATGTATCAAAAGTAATGGAAGTAACATTTCATCACAGATCTTAATATAAGTGAGCTTTACACACCAGTGGTGAGCCTCAAACAAATAACTGCAGGAGATGTATTCTGAGTCATGAGAACACAGCATTCTATGAAACTTTGGTTGTACTGCCACACAGAATGGCTGCATAAAAACACCTTGGATTCTTAAAGGATGCAATATAAATACTTCTTTTCATAGCCACCTTGCCAGCATCACTAACAACTCTGCTTCTCACCTCCAGCTCCAATGTGAATATTCCACTCACCCAGCATCCCAAGCTATAGCCAAATACTGGAGTCTATCCAGCCAGCCCCAGGACAAGCACTCCGAGCTCTCCCAGGGCTGCAGGCCTGGGCAGCTCTTCAGAGGGGATGACATAATGGCTCACAGCTGAAAGGATCCCTTTGAAACAAGCTGCTTTTTCAGAGCTGTATGCAGCCTATTTACTCTGCTCTAGCTCATCTGGAAAAGAAGAGATAATACCAGTGTTCCCACTCTGCCATGAATTGCTTGAGTTATTGAAGTCCTGGACATGACAAAAAAATGGACTGTGAAATTTTAAGTGCTCGGATTGCATATATTAAGATACGTGCTTTTAATTCACAGAAAGAACTAGGTAGAAAATTTGGGAGTTGAAAGCAGATATCTTTATTAATTTTCTTTCTAGGGCATGTAATTCCCCATCAAACATGCCTAGATAATGCCTTGCAGCCAGCAGCACCACGACATACTGAGCTTTGCTGAGCTTACATGTAAGAGAGGTAGTTTGTATCTAGGACTTAACTGCTTAGCAATGTTTTAAATAACATTTTAACTCTTCCATAAAGTGAAAACTAGGCTTAATGTATTAAAAGCCTCTTTAAACTTAAAAATACCAGAGAGCCACAATCTTTTTTAAATTTAGCAAAATATTGGCAAATATCGTTCCTCTGAATACTGTATAGTAGGTATGTTAAATTTCAGACCCTGCATTGCTTTCCTCCCACAGGAGACAACACTGGATTTAATGAGCTGTACTAGCAAATGCCAGGGCAGGAATCTCCAGGATCTCAAAGAGTGTGCATGAGTCAACCCTCCAGCAGAGCTATTGGATCCTGTCCTTTGTCCCTACCTCATCGAAAGCAACACACCATGAGGAATATCTGCTGCCATCAGAGTGACAAAAATGTATACTGGATATATATTAGACCAGAAAAGCAACATCTGCTATTAGGTTTGCTTGGTATTAGGAAAACTTGACAAATTTTTTACAAAGAACTTCAAAGCCCTGAAGAGCTGTCTCTTTTCATACACATAGCATTCAGCTGACACTTTCAAATAGGAAAGCCAGAACACTACAGAGACATCTCGTTTACCTCTCTGTTATGTTTCATACAACTAGGCTGGTTGTATACAGGCTAATACTTTACCCTTTCCAGATGTTTAGTCATAAAATGAATGTTTTCATATGCATTTTCTGAACACAGGAGTTAGAGAACACTAATACTCCATGAAATAGCCCAATAAAACATTTGAAAGCAGAAGGAAAAGCTACACTTCCAAACCCAGTACCCAAGCCTAAATAGCTAAAATAACCTCTTCTAATAACTTATCCACTCTACTAAATGCTTGGTAACCATAGGGAATTATTAGCATGGCTTTTTTAGTGATGCCCTTACAAAAACAGATGATTGCACTACAGCCTGGACTGTAGATGAACAAAATCAGTTTATGGGTTACAGATTTCTTTTTTTTTTTGTTAAAGATCAGGTTATTTGTATAAACCCACATCTTAGTTATGGCCTGCAAACATTTTTGATTCTGCCCAAAATAGCTAGGCAGCATGGCATATGATGAAATCACAAGGCTGCATTACTGGCTGGCTGTCCTTTTTAGATTAGAGAAATTACTTAAGCTTTTCATAAAAACGTTGAAGCTTTTCTGATGTCAGTCCCCATTCACACAACCACCACCACTGTATAGTTGGAGTTCTGCTGTAAGTACATGCACTTGTATAAAGCACTAGTACTTACTTATCTACTCCCAGAATTCATGGTAATGGCAGGGCTCTGCTTCCCCTTCTCAGTCAGTTCAAGTACCTGTTCAGTCAGGACTCACTGTTCATTCCCCTTCCACAGCAATTAGTGCTGACAGCACAGAACTTGCTGCAGTGCTCACACTGCACCAACTCTTGGACCTCAGGCAACGATCCAGCCTGCAGGGAAAATGGTAGTGATTCTTTATTAACATAAACCTTAAACATTGGCTTATTTGTTGGAGCCTCTATCTTTGCTACAGTTATTTTTATGCACTATTAGCTGCAGAAGCCATAGCAAATCAGATCATTGGCTGAACCTGGTTTAGACCCCTATTCATCCCTCCTAATTTCAAGCATCTAAGGCACCTGAACTCTTAATACAGTCACCTAAACTGCACAAAACAGGTGCTCAGAGACAGCATTCTTTAAAAAGTGCTCGCCTTTGTAATTTATGATTTCCTTTAACAAACTCTGTACTTCTGTGTTTTGTTTAATAAAGGAGGGAGCCACACTTTTCTATGGCAGCTCCATTATTCGCAGTCACAACTTACAGCATCAAAGACTGGCAGGTTTGGAAAGCACTTGCAGTCTGTGCTCCAACAAAACACAGATGCAAAGTGCACTGAAGAGAGCACACCCAGCCTTAAGCTCTGAGCACACTCTGCTTCAGGGAAAAACTGGAGCGTGTCTGCAAAGAAACAAAGGATGACACTGCCAGTTTCATTCCTGCCAGACTGTAGAGATGACTTAACCACGGGTCTTGTGTTCAGACTTGGCACTTCTTTAGCACCTCCTCATCCTATGACAAGAAAGATGCAATTTAAAAACAAGCGATGTTCAGTGTTCTAGGCTGGGTGAGATTGCATTCTGGTGTACTTTCAATTCAGAGGCCTCTCTCACACAGGAAAGTTACAGAGTCTAAACTGCAGTTCAAATTAAAACAAAATGAATCATATCCAATCTAGTTAAATTAGTGGAAGTTCCTTCAAGGATACTAATTTAATTTCTACAGATTGTCTCATTGCAGCTCAGCTACTGCAGATACTCATGGTTGAAAATTAAAAGCTGCTTCAGACTCTTAAAAAATTAATTTCAGTATGATTTGAGTAATTTCAAAATTCTATTTAAAAATTCTATTTATTCTAAGCTATAGATGTCAATACACCTTCTGGTACTCTAAATGCTCAAAAATTACAAGCTGAACAAGTGTAAACAGCTTATTCCTTGTAATAACTAAAATCATAACTGGTGGTTTTTCTTTAAAAGATCTTCCAGTTTTTCTGACAACACGGTGTTTAAGCACATCTAGTGAAACTGTGTCACTTGACTCACAGACATTCAGTATTTCAATTCACTGTGAAAGTGGAACTTTGCACCTGTAAGTATGGATGACATGAGTACAGAGACTTGTACAGCATAACTGCAGAAGAATACCTGTTAAAATAGAAGGTATCACAGAAATTGACACAGTCAACAGGAAATTAAAATCTATCTACAGATGACATAGCTGTATCTGCAACTTGAACAGTGGGGATAAAACTCCTCTCTCTCTCTCTTTCTTTCTCAATAATAAAACCTCAGCTTGCTAGTTTTCACCTTGTTTTGGTTTTTATTTGATTCTGATTTTGTTTCTTCATATTAATTTCAAACTCAGTGAACTGGCTACAACAGAGGCTTAAAGGGGTAGTGAGTACCTTCTTCCTTGTAACAGTGCCTTTGCAATGGTCATAGCAAATTGTGTCAGGATTCTTTTCTCACCTCATTCCTTCATTTTGGGAATGATGAGAAAGATTGTGCCTGATTGCATCACTCTCCTAGTGCTGACAGTATTACTGCAGATTTCCATCAGCAAGGCTTTCAAGACTAAAGGAATGCCAAAAAGACCTGCCTCTGTTTCCCTCCCTTGTGTCCTTACCCTGGCAGGACTCATGCAAAGCAGCAGCTGCCTGCCACCCACCACAGGCAGGAATTGTTGGAGAATGAGAGCCAGACTGTCCCAGAGACCTGTGTGGATTGAGGGAGTGAATGAATGTTTGTACCATAAGACTCTTCTGTCACTAACAATAACTTACCCAACTGAAGTCTTCTTAGCTTTCATCAGGAAAAAGTACTACATAGAAGCCAACAAAGCATTTTCCCCATATATATATAGTTATATGCATAGTATAGTTATATATATAGTATATATATAGTTATATGCACAGAGAATTTGTGCTTTTAGAAAAGATGGCAAAAAGTAAGTACAGCAGCAGGTCTGACTAAAGGAGTGGGAGTATGTGGGTAGGGATGACATCACACAGAGGTGTAAAACAGGCCTAAAACTGTAACATGGAATAATTCAAAATCAAAGGAATTCAACAGCAACATACTAGACAGGATTATAAATTGGGAAGTGAGCAAATTGTGCCCTTTCCCAGAATGTGCACAGGATTTTGACAGGAGGATTGTGCACAATCCTTAAGGCTCAAAGTATTTCACCCCAGAACTGGCAGGAAGTGTGGCATCCTTTATGTGATGTCCTGGAGACACTCTGGAAATTGAAGGAAAATGTATAAATATAACTCATTTCCCCTGCTAAGGGAGTTGCCATTCAGCAACTCTTCCATCATATCTGTAGCACTTAATTTTCTTAAGCACCTTTGGATTTTCTGGCAGACAGAGGGCAGCACAGTAATGTTGGAAATCTAGAAGAAATGAGATCACTTTCAAAAACACTTCAGTGAGAGGTTTAAACTCTTCTACTTATATCCAAAAAGCATATTAAAATAGAGGGGGGAAAGAAGAGACTACTAAATCTATAATGTACTGGTTTTGCTCCCTATCTGACAATTTTTGTCTTCTGTTGAGCCATAATGAGACCTGATGTTAAATGACAAGCTTCATTCATGCTGCCAAGATTCTAATGAGCTGCATTACCAGCCGCTCATGAGGAACACGATTCCTTTCCCATAGAAAATGCTGGGGAGTGGAGAGGCAACAGACACATGGCAGCAGTGGCAGAAGGGCTGCATGGGCTGCAGCACTGGCCAGGGAATTGGGAAAGCAGTGGAAGAGGAACATTGTTGCCATCACAAAAGGGGCTGTTTTAATGCCAGAAGTCTCACAAGTGAGGATTGGACATCGCTGCA
Organism: Acrocephalus scirpaceus scirpaceus; assembly: GCA_910950805.1. Lineage (NCBI taxonomy): Eukaryota > Metazoa > Chordata > Aves > Passeriformes > Sylviidae > Acrocephalus > Acrocephalus scirpaceus. Next base: position 6,627,501 of record OU383786.1, read on the forward strand.
TGACACACACAATGCTCCATTCATTCCTCTGCAAGGAATGAACTGCTCTCACCCAAACACAAAACAAAAACTGGATTCCCTACAAGAAAAGCTCGGTGTATGTCAAAGTCTACATCACTGCACTGTGATAACAAGCCTTGAAGTATCAAAAGGGATGTAGATCTTATTTTGCTGATGGATTGCAGAAACATTTCACTTCCTACATGAAATGCTAAACAGGACTTTGCTTCCACCCATACATACATTCATAAAGACTGGTATATTGTGCTACCTAACCTCCACTGAAAACTGGCCAAATGCTGTAGGAAAAGTGAGGATGTGTCCATTTATGGTAAAATCTTTTCTTTCTAGAGCTCTTCTTCAACTGTATAGAATATGGCTGTAGGAAGAAGACTTGAAGAATAACATCCCTAGAAATTAGAAATGAAGGAGGTTCATTTCCTGGTTTTTTATACATAGACTGTGGTCTTCCCTTGTTCATGAGCTGTGCCTTCATTCCCTGCTTCCATAAAACTGAGCATGGTGGGTTTAGATCTGTGTGGATTCTTACATAAGAGCTTGATTCCAGGTGTGTCATGAGCTCTCTGGAGAAGCCTAATATGCAAACTGAACTAATAAAAGCAATGACTGCATTAGACACAGGCTAAGATATTCTGTCTCCCTGTGTTTGTCACACCTTGGCTGAGTAGTTCTGAATGTAAAAACAGCTTAAAAACAAACAGGCAAGGAACTGATGGAACAGTATTGCACATGACCTCAGAATTCCTTACAGCTTTCAAACAGGGACTGTTCCCTAATTCTGCTGGGCAATGTGGAAGGAAAGATACAGGAAATAGACCGTAGGCATTTTGTAATATCACTACAGACAGTGGAAGGGAGGCAGCAATACCTATTGCTACACCTACCCCAGAAAACAAGAGATGCCCATCAGTGAGAATGAATTGACATCTTCCTCTTTTTTCCTAATGTTCTGTAAGTCATTTCCAGCACAGCCCAGTGACTAGCAACAATAGATACACTAGAAATTATTTTAAGGATGGACATTTCTGGTTTAAAAAAGATTTCTTTACCGCAGCGTTTATGCAAGGAAACAAATTTAACTCATATCAGCATTAAATTGTAGGCTGTAGTAGTAACCCCTGCTGGAAAAGCTGCATTGTACAGTTCAGTTGCTAATCAGATCTTTAGTTTAATAAAATTGTTTCCATTTAAGGTTAATCACATTTGCAATTTGCTGCTGCCAAAGTTTCTAATTGCTGTTAGTAAGGGCTTTCAGGACACTGGGGAACTGCACATTCAGTCCTTGATCTGATTCTATTTTGTGCTCCATCATACAATGGATTGCTCAAATAATTATTTTTAAATAATTCTGTGACTATTCAGCTGGAGTTCTGTCTCACAGGCTATAGGGAGACTTGATGCCCTTTGAAAACAGATGCAAGACCAAGAATTCTATTTAGCTGCAAAAACATTTATGGGACATGAATTTCAAAGCAATTGCAGCATGCTGACAATCTGTGTGCAATCATTTAAATCACTGAAGCACCACCACAAGATGCTCAATTAAGCATTAGTGCCTAAATGTAGAGATTGTGATTGAAAAATTGGAGAAATAGTTTGAAGCTATTTCAAAATTGCAGAAATTTTGAATATATACAAAACCATAAAAGTAAATAAATAAGCATCAGTTCTATGCAAGAAAGTCACTAATGCTGGGAATAGTTTTCTCAAATCATTGTGTTTGGAGCTCCACAAAACTGAAGCATGAGTTTTCCCCTTATCACAAGAACTGTGTGATGAATAGAATAAACACAGCTCTCTTCTGATAAGGGTACTTTTGAATTCAGAAGTATTTTTTACATCTTGTGCTTGAAAATGTATGACAAAAGCAGAAATCAGCCATGGAATGCTGCTAAGGCTTTGCTCAAAATACCAAACTTCTCTATACCTTTCTTACTAAAGGAGTGATACTTCATGCACTTCCAGAAAGTAGATGTTCAGGTTTGGCTATACAATTAATCCTGTGTCAGCAGTGAAATAATCTTCTACTTTATTTTTCCAATTCAGCCTTCAATAGTGTTTATTACAAATACATAATTGTAGATGACCAATGCTTTGAAACCAGTGAGAATGCAAGTATTTGTACAGGATTACTAGCTCAACCTATTTACTGCTGTCTTGCCTACAAATTTCTGAACAAGCAGAGTTTATTTATGTTAGAGTCTTAAATTGTGCTATTAAGACATTGAATGTCCTGTGACTTATTCAAAATATTTTTGGTTCTTCATCATTGCAAATGTACAACTTTCTCCCTCTCTACAAACAGTAGAATTAATTTTGACCTCAGCTGTATCTATTCAGTTTCCATATATTATAAATGCAGTTAGAACTGCAAGGACCTTGTTTTGCTCCACTGAAATCAATACTAAAACAGCAGTTTAGTTCAATGGCAATGGGCACTAAATTAGGCCTCAATCTTTGCTACCTATTGGAAAGAGAGGCTGGGAAATGGGGTCTTGCAGCTCCTGGGTGCTCTCCCTGAGAAGCTCCTGCACAACTGCTCAGGTCTTCAGCTTGATGCCAAAATGACAAGAGTATTAGCAGAGATGGTATTAGAGACAGCCTACCTCAGAATTCCCACAAAATGCTTCAAAAAACTAATGAACTTTCATCCCCTGCACTTAGCTGTTTGATGTACTTAGATATCATCCTATCCTTACATTTGTGGTGTTGGTTTTTTTAATTTCTCGCCAAGCAAGAAACTTTAGAAGCTTCATGCTAAGTACAGGTGAAGTTGACAGAGCTTCCCTTCTTTCCCCTTTAATTTAGTTTTACTCTGACAAAGCACTTTCAGCACCTGTCAGGTGAAAAGTCCTCACACATTGAAAACCACCAAAATATATAGAACAGAATGCTAAATGCAATCTTAAAGAGATAATCTTGTGAGCACAGACTGTATTGCAGCTAGTTTCTCAGGCTTCAGAAATTATTTCTTTGCCACAAAACTACTCACGATTCCTTCTCTTGAGGACAAGAGCCAAATCTACAGCTACAGCCAATATCAGACTTGCCAGCACAGGATAAGCTGTGTCCTGCCTAAGGGAGGCAACACCCTATAGGCCTCATGATCTGAGCAGTAACTCCAGAATGTCGATGCAAATATAGGAAGAAGTGACAAACTCAGGCAGAAGATTTTAAAAGTGCTGAGAACTAACATCAGAACTTGGTTTGAGACATTGTGATGATACACTGCCCCAGCCATTGGGGCTAGTGCCACACAGCAAAAATAGGCAGGATAGAGAATGAAAAAAGAATCAGTCTTCGGGTCAAAGAGACAATTCTGCTCCTGCCTCAGGCAGTCTGTGAGTGCAGCACAAACACACCAGCCTGGGCTCACAGGGCACTGCAGGCTGCAGCTACACACACTGTCATTTACTGCTTATCTCCAACAATCAGATTTTGGCAATAGTTTTTTTAAGGCTTGTTGAGTACAGAAAATCTCCCTCTAGGATTGGAACAAGGACATTAAAAAAGATGAAGAAAAGCAACTATGCTTTAAATTAAAAACTGTTGCAGTCAGTTCAAGATAATTAGGAAGCAACTAAGATAATTGTTTTACCCAGCCTGAAATGCAGCTTTCAATATACAAAGTAAGCGTAAGAATTTTATTCAAAGGCAAATGCTATTTTTTTTCTGGCTTCATTTTTTCTCCACAGAGTAGTGGATTAAACCAAACCTGTGAAATATATTCTCCACAGTACAAGTAGCACAAAGTGGCATTGGCTGTATACAAATGCTGCATAACATGTTTGTAGCACAGGTAAACTTAGGTTTTGGTGGAGATGGAGGAGAAACAGACCCAGAAAATGGAAGAATATCCCTCGAGCAGCTGGGCATTTCCAATGTTATATGTAATTATCCTATGACAATGTGTGCACATGCACTTTATCTGAGAAAGATTCAAACAGCAGCAGAGCCATTATTTGTAATTACATGTTCAGTGTAGCAGCACAAAGTGTCTAATTTAGAGTTGTTCATTGTGATTTGATCTGTTGCATTCCTACAAAGGTTTATTCACTGAAGCCAAGCAATGCCAGAAGTTAGTTATTTCCAGCTGTAAGTGTGAGGGTTATCCTCTTCAAAAGAGGAAGCATACTTTCATATCCTTTGCCCATCTGTGAGATATCCACTATCTGCTTACATCAGCTGAAATTAGGTGCCACTTGGGAGCCATAAAGAAATATTAATCACTTTTTCTCTCTTGCATTAAATGAGCTGTGGTTCTTCATATTATGTGAGGAGTAAATTTATATCAATACATCTATTTCATGATGGTTCATATTTATACTTTATGCACAATAACCTGGTTTGGATGCAAAAATGTTTCAGATGTCAAAGTTGATACCATCATGCACCAGCACTTCTGATATCCACTCATCATTTATGAAAGTTTTGTCTGAAATCTGACATTCAAGATGGCTTCACCCTGATCTGGGACAGTCAGACTGGAGATGAGGCTCTCCAAACTCAATGTTCATTCATCTGTACTCCAGGCATACTGACACCACCATGGCCCAAAACACTTCATAGTTTGAATGCCATAGGCACTCAAGCAGAGGTCCTGGATATACCTTGGCAAATTCCAAAGTCCATTGGGGCAGCGTTTGCACCAGAAGCACCATTACAGGTGGAATGTCCTGAGAAATTAACTTTTTAAAAGCAATACATATGATGATGGATCTATGCACATCATTTAAAAATGAAGGCCTCAGTTAAATGAAATGATACTTTAAAAATGTTTTTACTGGAAAAAATGTTGAAAATATACCTAAAAAGTTTTTTTTTTTACTGAAGATATAATACAGTGGAGTCAATTTTTAATTTTCTTCCCACATCTCAAAAAATTAGAAACTCATAAATGAAACTTCAACAAACTGAGCAGGTCTTTTGTGACCCTTAGAAACAATCTGGCAAGTGGTTTAAAGGGCTGCCCTTGGCCATGCCATAAATAGAAGGGAGCAGATGAAGATATTGTCCCTTAAAGCACTGACTGAAAGCAAAGAGCAGGGCTGATGTTACTTTCCACAGAAAGCAAACTACACAATGATAGTACCAAAAATATATGGCAAACTTTCTCCTTTAAAAAAGTCTAGGCTCCTTCGTAGCATGACAAAAATAGAACAAATATATTGATTCTACTGCCTAATCCTCTGGTCCTAAACTTCTGATTCTTGTAAAGCAGGGCCAGGGAAGTTCCCAGCACCTTCTGCGGACCGAACACTTTCTTATCAAGTTCTATGGAGCAGAAAATGATAATCCATTCTGCTGGCTGGGATATTTTAGGCAGTGGATGAGGAGAGAGAAGAGAATAAAAATAGCTTTATTATCCTAGTCCTTGAAAGGCGAAAGTGACATACAGCAGGCTTAAAAATGTTCTGTAGATAAAATTTAAAAATTAAATCTTTTTCTTCCACACCTATATTTTTTTGTAATTTCTTTTGGGTTTGCTACATATTTTAAGGTTAGTCTGGCAGGTAATGCCCCTCACAGGAAAGCTAATTCTTTTAAAAACACTGGCCAAGTCCAAATTTTTCAGGAATATTATGGAAAAATCAGACTTTTTCCTGTGTCACATGAACAATGTCAGCAGAAGACTCCATGTTGTTCCTTTCCCCTCCTTACTGCTGCCTTCCCTCCCCTCCATCAAGTTTAAGAGTAGTGATGACTGTCGTCAGTCACAGACTGATTAATAACATTTCAGATCTGCTCTCTCGTCATATTAATGCAGATTGTATTTACAGTTCTGACTGACCTGAATGACCAAGAGCTGTACTCTGCAAATAAATTGTCAGATTCAGTGCAGTATTTTAGAAACTTATCATCACAAGACAGTCTTCCTTCCAAATTTATAAACTTAGATATTAAGCCTAGAGATAGATGCTCTCTAAAAATATGAATGAATCATTTTTATTTGAAAATATCAGCATCTGTTGAGACTGCAGCATTAAGGTTTAGTTTGGAACTGGTCCAGGCAAAATAAATCTTTACAACTGAAGTATAATATGACAGCAGAGGTAGATGTAAGCATTAGGAACCAAGTAGTTCTTTTTCTGTAAATTACAGAATTTTAGATCTCATACAAGTTCTTTTTGATCTGGACTTCTCAGTACATTTGAAATTAAACATTATATAGACAAGAGAGGAAAGGGAAAAAAGAGTTAATCTTTGAGATATGTTCAAAAAGGCAAAGTCATAACCCCGTAAAAGATGGAATTAAAATACATTCTTGAAAAGAGAACTAACAGAACTACAGAACTGTCTTTGAAATTTGCATTTTATTTTACTAGTTTATCTTTGATTTGAATCTTTATATGTTTTAATTAAAAATATCTCCATTGCCTGAGTGCATGAAGGTCTATTGAACACAGTATCTATATTGGTAGAGCCAATATAGCTTGACCTACCATCTGTGTGTAGGGTAGATGGAATACAACCAGAAAGCACATTAGAACAACACAACTCAATATTTATTGGATTCCAAGTCCAATCCAGTTCCCTTCTTGCACCAAATAGTCTGAAAAACTGAAATGAAATTGGCTTAAAAACAAATGAAACTATGCATTACAAGGCAGAATATTTTACAAATATGAATCTACTGCACTCAGGACTGAATTATTATCTTCACATCTATTTGGATGACACTTTGCCTCTATTCACCCTGGCTTTTAATTCCTGTAGGTAGGATTACAATAAAGAGCTGATCAATACAATACATTTATTCAGATATGCTGGTCATTAAGGAATAAGAGTGTTCTGCAGCTTACAACAATTTAGATTATTCACATTTTATGTGGTCATAGTGGTCATTATGTGGTCATAAAAGCATGTTTCCTTATGCTACCTATGAAATCGGCATTTGAGTTTCAAGATATTCTTAGTACACACAAGAAACACCAGACATATGTTCACTGAAATTACTATAAATCAGTAGGAATACACCTTTCACATTTGATGCATCTGTGTTGGTGAATTGACAAGACAAAACCAATAAACCTATACTTTGTACTTTTATTCTGAAACTGTAAAATTAAACATTCAGTATATTTTAACAGAGTGTTTTACACATTTCTAATTTCAATGCAAATAAACATGCTGGTTTACTAACACCTCACAATAACTCCAGGAAAGGGCAACACTGATGGACCACCCGATTTGAACTAAATTCATGGATAGTCACATAGAGATTGTGTCAGGAGCAAAATCAGAACACCTGTTCTGCCTCAGTGTCAGACAAGAGCCAAGAGCGATGCCTCCAGCACAAGGGAAGGGGGTTTCCTTGCCATTTGCCACACTTGTAAGAGAGTAAAGTTAAAACATCTCTTGAGTACATCAAAAGGGAGGATATTTTTACCAGTTATCTATGAAAGAGACCCATTTAGGTCACAATTTCTGGGAATATTTAAAAAGAGAATAATTTAATTGGATAATGTGCCAACGAGTACCTATCCAAATGAAGAGAAGTGACCTACTTTCACTTTTATTTCAGGCCCTAAGGAAGGATCACACTGTTCTCCAACATTACACCAGGAGCAGCAATCTTTTCTATTCTTCTCCAGGATTTTCTATCCTTGCCAGCGAGGAAACTGTGGGTGCACAAGAACTTGGGAGGGGACTCAGTTGGGATGACTGATCCCAATAGGCCCAAGGGAACTCACGACACACGTCCTCAGGAAAGAATCCTCTGAAATCCTTCCCCAGTTCATTGAGACCAGCAGCCAGAATCCTGCATAACCACCCACTTGGACATGAAACTGTGTGAACTTCACCCTGTCTGATCCAAGCATGCAGAGTCTACAGTGCCTGGTATAATCCAAATTAAAGAAAGCAAAAACCCCATCAAACCAGTGAACAGCATTATTTAAGAGAAGAGCTTCTCATTACCCTCCCCGTAGAGGAAGTGTCCAGAGAAATCCTACACTCTTAGAAGACTCAGACCAGAAGTAACACTCAGATACTCTGACATAGTATATTTCTCTAGAAAAGACTTTGCTGCTCTTACGTTCATACAATAAATTTCTGCCTTTCTGATGATGATGTACAGATTGCAAAGCAGCTGCTTTTCCTAGGATAAACCTGCTCCTCCTGGAGACTTTCCTATTTTTTTAAATAAATTTGCTGTTATTTTAATAAGGACAGAAAATCCTTCACTCTAAAACGTCTACAGAGGGGAATGAGAAAAGCCTATAAACATTTTTGAAGGATACATTAAACAAATTAGATACATAGATCAGATTTCTGGAAAGAAAAAATGTTTGTTTGCTTCTCTTCATTTTTCATTCTCTTTTTACCCAGAGAACTTTGATCATGACAAACTGAATCCAGTTGGCTCAGCAGAAAGAATAAGTCATTAATGAATTTAAATCCAGAGGAAATTCTTCTGGCTTCAAAGATAATATTACACTTGTTGGCAGTCAATGTTTTTGTATTGGCCTTTATTTGTTTATTATTCAAAATTGCTTATTTTGATACATGTTAGTCAGATTGCTTTGGATGCACGATAATCAGATCACCAGGTATTGTTCAGCAGGAAATTATGAAGGCGCTCCAAGTCCTGTGGTGGACTGGCTGTAACCAGCCACTGAGAAGAAAGGTCAAACTTACACTGACTTACCTCCTGGGGAAAAAAAAGGTAATGGAAAGGGAGATGAAATGCTGGTAAACAAGTTTTCCTCAATACTCCCTTATACAGCACCACGAGTGCTTGGACATTCAAGCCCAGATGCTGCCTTTATTTCCTTCAGCAAGCACTGCTACAGCCCCAGAGGACACTGCCTAATATTTTATGTGTATAACTCAAAGAAGGGACTTGATTAATGAGTTCTAGAGGAATGTGTAGATTTTTTCCCCTCACAACTCAGTCCTTCTTCTGGACTGACGTCTGTGCATTGATTTTTTTCTTTTCTGTGCAATCAATTTCATTTTAAATTGCTTCTAGCAGTTACTTTGTTGCTACAGGAGCTTCTACAGTTTCTATAAGCTATACTGATGTGCAGTTATCTCACTATTCAGCTCCTCCTGATAAACCCATGACACTGGAATCACCTTGCTCCAAATGTTTTCATTTCTTCCACTTTCTTTTCCTGGTCCTTTGTAGCATCACTATAAAAACCTCCCATGCACAGTGGTTTTAATGCATCCTGGACTTACTTTATTTACTGAATTTTTCTTTACTTTTGTTTTTCCCCTAAGATATTAGAGGTATAATTAAACGTGTAGTTTCAGTCTTTTTGTGCTACTGACTTCCTTCAACAACTATTTTTACCCTGGTAGTTTTTAAATGATTCTGTCAAAATCTGCTTGAAAGATCCTTTTTTCATTCTCCTACCTTCATTCTCCAAAACCTTTCCTAATCTACCCCTACCTTATTTTCAGGTCATACTCTCAATTTATGAACTCCTAGAGCTGATCTGCTCTTTGTTCATATTGAGCTGTTCAGCAAGCTCCACTGTTGACCTCTGCAGCCTGCTGTTTCCTTCCTTTTGTTTATCATGAACAGAAAGGATTCTTAAAAAATTCTTCAATGGAATATTATCAAACATTTACTTTAAATTCTACATGTGGTTTTAAAAACAGCCAGTCTATATAGTTGCTGCTGTTGTACCCACATCACTGCCTATTGTGCTGATGTTTCTTTTCTCATCCTCTGTTGCCTCCTGCCTTCAAGAAGAAGCTGGGGGCAGCTGTGAGTTTACAGGATTTAAGATTCACATGTGGACCTTCTGAAGCCACCAGAAACACAGCATATAGCACTACTTAGCAGGACAGAATAACCCTGCTATTACTTCTTGGTAAAGAAGAAGTTAATACTAGATTAAACAAGACCTGCTTTTGAACAGAATCTCAAACCAGCTCCTCCTTCTGCCTTGCCACCTGAGTTGAGAGACAGCTGACAGTTTCAACTCTTGTTCAAACCTGCAAATTATGCACATAAACTTGTATTTCATTTCCAAAGAGGGAGACAAATCAGTTAAATGCTTACTAATAACTGCAGGGTCATTGAGAGCATTAGTGTTTGTATACTTGCTGGGGCCTTTTACAGAGGCATGCAAAGGAGAAGCAGTAATAAGGAGCAATATTTAGCCAGAACATGTGCCATATTGAACTGCTGGTATGTCAACCTTGACTAATTTCCTGTCACAGAAAAAGAAAGCACAACTCTCACTTCCTCCCTTGAGGTTGTCAGCACACTATCAACTTGAGAATCTTTAAAAATCAGCAATCAAATGATTAGTCTAGGACAAAACAAGGAAACATCTGTCAAAATAGTAACAGCAATACTCACTTTGAAATGAATTAGCAGACTTCTGGAAACTTATTGAGTCCATTATTCCCTGCTGTTTTGCATTCTTCTAAAGGATCATGGTAGGTAAGAATAATAAAAAATAGGCGTTTGTAGTGGATGTATTAACTGGAGATAGGCTGCTTGCTTGCACAGAGCTTCTTATGGAGCTCTGACATGCTACCAAAGTAAAACACTTCATGCAACTGTGAGAGTTGCTGAAAAAAACAGATGTACAAGAATTAACAGTCACAAGTTGCAGCAAGGAAAATTTCTGTTATATCATTAAAAAGAATTCTTCATGGTGAGGGGGAAACACTGGAGCATATTGAAAGTGAGGCTGTGCAATCTCCAGCCTGGAAGATATTCAAAACTCAATTGGACAAGGCCTTGAGCAATCTGCTCTAGTCTTGAAATTTGCCCTGCTCGCAGAGGTGGGCTGGACTAGAGACCTTGTGAGCTACCACACAGCATGAATGATTGCCACTGTATGTCTGTTACTGAGTGAAGGAACCACCTCCTCTGTTTGATTGATCATACTCTTTCATATTCTCTGGACTGAAATTTGTCTTTATAATAACTTATGGTCTATTTCCTCAGCTCATGCCAAACTATAGGCTACAGCCCCATCTTCCTCCTCTGCAGTTCTTTGCCTCTTAGAAGTTTCCCATTTGCACATGTTTATGAGCATAGTTTTAAACATACTGTGCCAGATATCTTGATTTCTACCATTTACACAAGCAGACAGAAGCAGATTTAATTGTTGTGGAATTCCAGAGGTAAGGTATCCCAAGGAAGGTGACTGTATAATGACAGTCCCAGGGGCTATCCATAGACTAAACAAGTGCACAAGTATTACAAACCCTGCATTGCATGAGGACTGTCTCAGCTGTCTCTGGTGAGACCAGCCTCAGGTATGTAATTTATTTGGTCTATATGTTCTTTGCTGACATTATTGACAAGTATGGGAATTACTGCCCACTGTGATGCAGTACTTCTTTTCTAATTATAATTTACTTCCCTTCAATATCCTCCTAAATGGGGGATTCTCATCCTTCACAGTAACAGGATGCTGTGTGGGTAGCCAGTTCTGCACATGCTGAGGCCCCTGGCTAGAAGGCACTGATTTACTGTGTTCATTTGATCTTAATTTGAAGCCAATCCTGCAGCACTTTTCTTTACACCAGTTCAAAATAAACTGTCTGTATGACACTGAATGTAGCTGCATTGAAAACTCCTTCCACTTTGTGCTCTGAACAATCATTCTGAAAATGTCATTATGTGCAGTGCCATAAGGAAATGATGCCACTTTCCCCTTGTAGGCTTAGGGAAATGGCAATTATTTTTAATATCTCCCTTCTCAAGCTTTTTATGACATTATTTTTTATTTTATTATTCTTCAAGATGAAGCAGTTGACATTGCTAGGATCTGGGTGACCATTTACACCTGGGCAGTGGAAGATGGTAGCTAAAGTAAGGTCATACCACAGTAAGCATATAAACATCTCTATCATATAGATCAGTCAGTGATTTTTCAAGAAAATCTTGTCTTTCATACATGGAATATCTGAGTACCACAAAACTTTTAGAAGGTGGCTACTGTAGACGTTTTATATGGCAGGGAAATGAGAGTATGAAGAATTCTTCTCATGAATAGGTTACTAGAGGGATATTAGAGATTAAAGCAGGAAGATGTGGAAGGCTGGCCTATCAGAAGGGTTTGGGCAAAGGGAGAGCAGGAATTAGAAGAAAGGATGAGAAAAGCACAAAATAGTGAACATTACACTTTTCTTATTTATTTTATTTAAAGCTCTATCTCAACTATTCCCTTTTGGACACACATTCCGTTTTTCAACTGCAACCTCACATTGAAGAAGCAGGAGTTGAAATTCCCCATTCTTGCCCATCTGTATAAAGTTCTATCACATTATTCAGAATTCTATCACAAAACACAAACCCACAAAGATTTTACCTCCCAAAGTTCTCCTTAGGCTGGCACCCTGGCACACTGCTGCTGGTGGAAAGCTCCCAGAGTGGAGAGCACTAGAAATCACCTCTATGAGTGATAGGATGTTTAACCCTCACTAGAAACAGTGGTGAGGTTCCAAAGCTCACATTGGCCAAACAGGAAGAACTTATGTCATTGTCCTGGCTAATAAATAGAGTCACTTCTGTGGAATTTAACAAAAAAGAGCTTTGGTCTCAAAAATGGTTAGCTTTACATCCTGCACTAACAAATAGACATCTTCCTCAGCATCTAGCACATTTTTTTAAGAAAGGAAAAAAAGGTTTCAGCTTTGACAATTTATTAAAACATATAGAGGATGGAAATGCCTCTCATTGAACAATCATTCCATTGATTGTCAGCCTAGGCATTTGAAAGTCTTGCAGCCTAGATTACCATAGTGAGTTTTAGCATAGTTAATTTTTCTGTGAATAAGATCTGACAGCCATCAAAACCACCAGGATATCTGCATCATGAGTAAAGGACTGAAAAAAACATCTCTGTTTACTGTGGAGATATTCTAGGGTATCATACAGTGCTGCCACAATGTATCTGCAACCTTGGCTGGTTGAATTGCACAGCCATTCACTGAATTATCATCCTTCAATTGCCAAATCCCACTTCAGAGCCTTGGGAAGAATTTAATCACTGTCTCTTCCCACTGAGGGCTCAACATCAATGAAAATGCAAAAGCAAATACTAAAGAATAAAAGGTCAAGTCAGCTAAAGCTGACTCACAGACACAGGAAAGGGAATGCTAATCCTTGCTTAGGAATTGTCAGTGCATCTCCCGTTCTGCCAGCAGCAATATTTTAGGCCCTTCTTCAAAAAGGGTGCCCTGAGTATGAAAATCCTCCTGCTATTCTGAATGTCTTTGACATGAACTGAATGCCTGTTGCAGCAGTTCCTCGCACGCACAGACTCAGACACTGCACTACAATCACAGGCACATGAGACTGTCCGGCTCACTGCACACTGTTGATCCAACACAGAAGAGACACCCTAAAGGTTTCTGGAAACATCATGAGACAACTACTATTTTTAACCTAGTTACATCCACTACTCTATGTAGTTACCAGTGCAGCCAGGAAGAGTAAAATATGAGGATCTTAGTACTTCCTCAAAATAAACAGCCTATTGAAATATAATTATAATTTGGAATGATGAAGCTATACAGTCAGCTTCTAACTTTGGGATAAAAAGTGGTATCAGTTTGATTAGTGCCAAAATGCAGAGATCAATGGTTAGGGCTGCCATGCCAACCTCAAAGAGCACTAGCTGCAGAAATATGCAAGAATAAGTTGGTGGATGCTTTTAGAGAACCTGGCAGATTGCAATTTTTCTGTTCCTGTCTGATTTTCTTTATTTCATAGATAATGGAACTGCTTATTTTAATTTAACAAGCTGCAGTTTGTGTGCTGAATTGAATGCTATGTAGTCTTTTCCTAGTGCCCATTTAGGTAAGCAGGGCAGGCTGTGGGTCATTGCAGGCAGTGTAGGGTTAGAGACTGAGCAGAACTGAGTGCAGAACAAGTGAGAGAAAATCAAGTAAATCCAGTTACTCAACTTCTTACGCTTAAAATGAAAATACCAGTATTGTGTTACTGTGGCAATACTTAAACTCCTCATTATTTTCAGTGAACTTTAAGTTCAGTTCCTTGCAGTCAGGTCATTCCAGTAACATTTATCTCAGCATTTCTCTACCAATAGCCTCCTATTTTAAAGGTTTTATAGCTCACCTACCTATAAAAATATACTTCAGACTCACAAAGTACAGTCTCCTTTTCTTGGCATTACTTATGAGTATAGCACAAATTTTATTTTAACCCAGTTCCATGTTAGTCCACAGGTGAGAAAGAAAAGTCTTTAAGATGGCATTGAAACAGTATTGGTTGTATAGAGAGGAAAAAACAAGACATGGAAAAGAGGAATAAAAAAGATAGTAATACCAAATAGGATAGAACAGACAAAAAATAAGTGGAAAGGGAAAATCTAGCAAATGAAATGTTGCTCTTTACATTTTCAAAAGTGTTTTCTTTCCCAACCATCAGGCAGTCTGCCCAATATCCCCAAGCAATAAGGATCCCCAGGATCCTTACTCCCCAAGGTAGAAGGGAGAGGACTTTCAATGTGTTAGGAGCAGTGTGAGACATCCAGCACTGTACTGGTGACATGCTTGGCTCCCAGCCCTTGCCATGCACTCAGTGCAGAGTGCAAGAGCTCAGGGCAAAGTGCAAGGGGAGAAGATTTTCCAGAGAGAGCCAACACTGCATCCCACTGCCTGGAGGGCAACGGGGCTTCAAACTTCAGCTTTCTATCTGGTAAAGGCTTAAACCCACTAACAGTCTGCTACATTATGCCACTGAGGATACCCTAAAATGCCCTGTTCTGCTGCTTCCATCTGAAAAGACATTCAATCTAAACCAAGTCCAAACACTACAGATTTTCTGAAATCTATCCTTTTGTTATGGAGATATCAAACAATGAGAATAAATAATTTTGCTTGTCATCATATTGAACACAGTGTCTCTGCATTGTTCCACTATCTAGATGTCCTGGGGTGACTTTGTGATGCTTGTATCCCCAACTGTCTGTTCTGTTTATGCTGGATATTAAGTTCTACACCTTTAAGACTGGTTCCAAGAGTGAAGGAGGGGAAGAAGAAGCATCACTTTATTTTGAAATAAGATACTTAAGAACTATGCCCTTAATTTGAACTGGCAGTGCAGGCAAATCCAGACTACTGGGTAGAAGTGACAAGAAACAATTATTTACATGAAGAGAAAGATAGATTGAAAAGTTTGAATTTAAAGCTCTTGAGTTGGCTTTTCTTCTTTGGCTTATCAGGATGAAGAGGTTGCTGAAGTGTCTGAAGTGGCCTTGTGGTACCTCTTGGTACCTCCTGGGCTGGTACAGACTCTTTAGAACCATTTTACCTCTCTTTGGTCTTTGCACCTCCAATCAGATGCAAGTTTCAGGGAAAAAGGAAAGCACTTCCACACTCTGCTCAGTGCAGAGAGGATAAATAAAAGAGGCACTCTGGAAAGCATTTTGAAAACTGACAGTTCAAAGAGAGTCAGGATGTTCAAAGCTGCAGAGTCATAAATTAATCATTTTTCATCCAGCACATAAGTGCTATATTTTGACTGTGTTTCTTTGTTTGATGTCAGCAGTCTACCCTATCTGTGAGGCACAGCAGCACACAAGTTCATTCCCCATGATAGTAACCTGACACCATCCCCTTTGAATCCTATTGCACATTTTAGTAATATACAAATTTCACAGCTTCTTTGTGTTTCCATTTTGTTTAAACAACTGTGGTGAAAATAGTAAGTTGCACTTCCCTCCCCTCCAACAAAATACTAATCTTGGTTTTTAACTTTTTTCCTGCGTATGTTGGTGTTTGCTTTCCTGATGGTGCAAGCATTCAGACCTGTCATGCTGCAGGAATCAAGGCACGCCTCTCCTATGGAGCCAATTACTTTCCATGAATTTAATCTTCTCTCTCACTCTTTTTAGTAGTGTATGAGAGAGTTCAGTGTTATTTTTATGCTCTGTGTTAGAGAAGAAAAATAACTTGCTTTTAAGACATATAAAAGGGCAATGGCTGGGACAATTTTATGTGTATTCTTTTACTTGAGGCCAAACAACTGGAATCTTGTGTCTGTTGTCATGCAGAACAGGGATGTGTTCTGGTTTAGAATTCTATTGCAGTAGGGTGGATTTCTAGATTTGAGCACAGAGAGATCTCACTGGCTGCCTGGGGAGCTAAGAGAGCTCAGCAGCTCCGAAAATGAAGAGGGTTGGGGTCTGTAGAATTATACAGTCAAGCCATTCCATTCATATGAATGTGTGCAATAATACTGAACTGAGGGTTCTACACTATCACCTGAATCTGAGTCTTGAGTTAGTAACTCTCTCATTGAATTCTATGTTAGAATGTAGTGGGGTTGTTTGGAGTTTCTTGGGGTGTTTTTTCTTAAACCTAGCTGGCATGTGACATATCTAATAGAAGCACTAGAAAATAGTGTTTATCTATTCATTAATAATATGCATACAAAGAATTATTTATGCAATTGGCCAGTCTAATTTATAACTGTGCAAAAGTCTGACTCCCTTCCCACATAATTCTAATTCAGTCTTCATACGTCTGACAACCATGGCATCAGTCTCATTCTAAATGAAAATGCATGCATTTCTCATTATTTAAGTTAGTGCTTTTGAACCTTTCCATGTTCAATCACAGAATGAAGTCATTAGCGGAGGTGCTTAACCTAGCAAAGCAAAAGTCTGAATAAACTAACACATGGTATATAAATACAAAGAGATTCATTATGCATTTAAACACTTTCTGTAGCAAGTAATATCATGGAGCTACACTCCCATTTCCCAGAAAAATCAGAGATCCTGTAGTAATCTTTTCTGTCGAGTCCAGAGATATTAATAAGTCATTAGAATATGATCATTTGATTAACACTTTCTTAAACTCTTGTTAAAAAGCCAAGCTAGACAACTAGCTAACATGGCTGTAAGTTTAGCACATCAAAAAAATAAAAGGGGGTGGGGGGGAGGTGTTATGGTAATCTGTGTCTTCAAGAGATTTTAATGTGCCCCCATAAACTGTGCTGCTGCAACCTATTTTTAGGTAAAAATTTAAGACGTAGAACATCCAAAAGAGCTCAAAGACTGAATCATATATATATATATATATATATATATATGATGCCCTGCCTATAGAGAGGTCAGCAGGAATCAACCCAGAACCTTTAACAGGGCTATTGGAGGCTTCTCCCACCACAATCAAAACAAAGTGCATTCTATTACAGTCCCTCCAGCCAGAGGAGACTCAGAACATACCTGGAGGGTCCTAAGTGTGCACCTATCCTGTAGCTTAATTTCACCTAATGATTATGGCCAAGAGCTTGTCACTGTTGAAGACATCACTTGGTCTGTTTTGAAAACAGATTTGCACAGATCACACACACCTGGTAAGTGGGGGAACTCTCCCAGTTCCCAGATCATGGTAGTTAGGGTTCCAGTCACTGCATTTAGTCCTGTGTGTGATATGTTCTCCTCTCACACCTCTTTGTTTTGCATGTGTTAGCACTCCAGACTGGTGATGCAGACATTGCTGGAAATAGCTGAGTTATTTCAAGTTCCTGTAGCAGCAAAAGTTTTTCGGAGAGAAGCTTGCAGACCTTTAACACTTAGTGCAAGCTAGAGGCAAGCTCACTGTTACAGGATGTGGAAGTTGGAAATTTCTGTTATTTTATGTAGAAAACCCAGTTGTCATCTGTATTTGAATGGGTCACATCATGCACAGCCTTTCATGCTGTGAGGAGAAACAAACATCTGAAGAGCTTTTGAAGAGTTCTGCCAGCATTGCTTTGCAAAGTTGTGATGATACCAGCCATTGCTACAGTTCATGTGACTCCTTTAGCTCACAAAACAACTGTTCATAAAGAACACATCAAGAGCAAAAAATGTGGGTGTTGTATAAGGTATTTTCCAGAAGAGATGGGTCTTCGTGAGGGAACACCAACTGAAAAGCCTAAAAAAATTTCCCATTTATAATAATAAGGTTGCTGATTGAATTTTAAAGCTGTGCCCTAAGCTGATTCAGCAACAACCAAGAAAGCTGAGCCAAGATGGATTTAAGGTGCCAAGTTCTTGATCTCTAATTCTGCTGTTAAGTGTATCTAGTAATTTGGTGTCCTAATTACAGCTCTTTCCCTTTTTTTAATAGGCACTTCTCTACATATTGGAAGGGAGAGGTGAAGCAAAAACTGGGAGGAAGGGCAAATGTAGTATCTACAAAGAGTGAAAATGCCTTAGGTGCATTGGCATGACAAAATCCCTTTAGAACTTACTTGGAAATTAAAGAGGGCAAAAAAACCCATTTAGAACACAAATATGTTTAGTGCAATAGAGTAAGAAAAGAGTGCAATAGAGTAGGAGCAAGCTACTCCTACAAAAGAATTTAATTTTCACAAAAAACAAAAGTAAATTGAAGCATTTGATAAATGTGTATAAAGTTTCTGTGTACTCCAGGCTAGGATGGATGGCTGCATAGTAAGTGTAGCTAAGTGTTTCAGGTTGACTCTTCCATGCTGCTAAGGATTCTCTTTGTTGTACCTTTACTTAAATATAGCTCCAAGGTTTCGGTTGGCAGTTGGGATTAGAGAGCACTGCACACGCCATCTGAAGAAGCATCGTGTTCAGCATCTCTAACCAAACAAAACTGGGTCACAAGCAGTGACCTAGGCAGTGCAAAACTGAGTAAAAAACCCACTGCTGCTCAGCCAAACAAGCTTTGAACTCTTTCTGCTGTTTGCATGGCCACCATCACCTTAGCCTCACAAAGTCAGAGCAAAGGTTTTGGTTAAGGAAAGGGAAAAAGGATGGGGAAAAAAAGACAGAAAGAAAAAACAGGCTTACACTAGCCAGTTTTTAATTTGGTTTTCACTGGAATATCCTCTCATGACTTCCACTCATGGATTTTCCTTTTCAGTACAGTAAATTAGCTAACATATGAGTGTGGGCCACAGTTTCTGTCACTGGCTGCTGCTGTGTAGACAGTGACAGGTGGTGGTGTTTATTTTTATTATGCTATGTGTTATGTAATCAGAATAAAAATGTAGATTTGGTTTTGCTTCAGTGGAAGGAAATTTCTACTTCTGGAGGGAAGTAGAAGAAAAAATTCATATCTCTAAAACTGCATACATGGCCAATAACAATCTAATACAATAGGAAAGGGGATTCTACCAGAACATGTGAAAAGCTTTCACAATCTTGCAGTTAATCTTCTGAAAACATGAAAATCCCTGTTTTATTCTAAAACGGTGCAGGCAAAGATTCCACTTTTATCACCCTTCTGCCCCACACAAAATTGTATGCAAGGAAAGAAGTCTGTTTATTTCAGTGAACACAACCAGCCTACACTGGAACAAAAGTGTTTCTGCCAGGAGCAGACAGGTCTGCAGTAATGGGAACTAAAGTAAAGAAAAGGAACTCTGGCTACTGGCACTGACACTCCAGCAAACAGAAGTAACTATTACTACATAAAATAGGAATATGAGATCCAAATAATCACACTAGTCACATCCCTATCCACTTATCTGATAACAAGCTCCAAGAGAAGCCACACACCATATAGAGCTAAACTGCTGTGAGCAGATCTAAATTTCACCCTATTAATACCTGTCACATTTGAATACCTACATGTTTCTTGGGTTTCTTGTTGGACGGCCCCCAAGATATTCGTAGAGAGTCTTTTCCCAGGCCCTGTGCCAGAAGAAGAGGTCGAGATTTGTTGGCTCAGTTTCTCAAGGTTGTTTATTATTTCTTATCTATTACATTCTTTCTCTGCCCTGCTAAGGTTCTCTGCTGCAGTTCAGGTCATGGGCCAACTGATGACAGTCAGGGCGGTCTTAACTCTTTATACTGAGTACTACGTGTTCTGTGTTTACAATTAATTACCAATACCTATCACCTATGTTAGACAGTTCACTTCTACTCTAATCCAATCCAAAAATGCCACCACCACAGCAGAAGATGGAGGACAAGAAGAAGGAACAGAAGGACAGGGACATGCCCAGATTCCTCCATTTTGCCTTCTTGAGCCCCCATTCTAAAAACCCCAAAATTCTACATTTGCACCCTGTGATAAATTAACTATCATTCAAATCAAACTCTCATGGCTTGTAAATCTTCACACAAGGTTGGTAATTTCTCCCACAGACTGAGATCAAAGGCACTATCACTTTTGACTCTGTGCCAAGGTCTCTGAACCCGTTGCCAGGGTCTCAGACCACCCAGGGCAGCCAGAAGGATGTCCTGGGTTCTGAAAAATTTTCTTGATTTTTCTGTTAAAAAAGTGTATACCTAAATCTGGAAGACTATTGCCAGAATGCTTTCATGTCTGATATCCTATATCCCACCAGAAGCTACAGTCTTCCCATACAGTGCTTGAACAACAAGTAAAATGGAGAGGAGCAAGGTTTGGGATAATGCCCATAAGTTTCTGGGGTGATATTCACACTGCCTCTGTATTCTCCTTAGCTTTTAAAGCATTTTTCTTGTCCTTCAGATTGCCTGCTCTCTGTTTTTCTTACTAATATTCTTACCATAGTCCTTGACTCTTCAGAAAACTAAAGGAATTAAGGGAATTGCCTGTGTTCACAAGTAACTGTTCTCCCAGCAGCAGCATTCACTCT
The DNA here is from genome assembly GCA_910950805.1 of Acrocephalus scirpaceus scirpaceus. Classification (NCBI taxonomy): domain Eukaryota; kingdom Metazoa; phylum Chordata; class Aves; order Passeriformes; family Sylviidae; genus Acrocephalus; species Acrocephalus scirpaceus. The sequence goes on from OU383786.1 coordinate 6,648,061, forward strand.
AAGTCCTGTTGCTCAATTTGCAATATCCCACAAGCCCCAATACAGCATGTTGGCCTTGCCAGCACTCAGCCAGTGCCATGGCCAGCTGCCAAAATAGGAACAGCTACAGTGTCTAACTCTGGACAGTCTAGGCTATCCAGAATATCCAACATTAGTATAGCTGCAGTAATGAGTAATAGCAGAGAAGCTGCACAGGAAAGTCCAGCAGGTATGACAAAAAACAGAGGTCTCCAAAATGGAGAACAGGTATTCAGAGAGAGTGTAAGAGCATCTAGAGAATAAACAGGGGAAAAAAAAAGAATGTGTAATTCTATTTAAAGGATTATATATTTTTCCACATAGCACACTGAATCTCATTTCTTACAGCAATTAATATAAGCTTCAAAGAATATGCACTTCTAGTTTTGGAATTCTGAAATGCAGTGGGAAAAAAAAATTGAAATATTTCCTACACACGTTGCCTTGCAGGGAATAACTGCTGACTGGAGACACCATAAGGAATATCATATAGGTTTTCTTTTACAGAAAAATGCAGTGCTGTTTTGAAGACCTGTGCATTCACCCTGAGGAATCTCCAGAGCACTTTGTACTGTAAGAAAGATATCTTGTCATTAATGACTAATGACTGGTGGGTAATCCTGCAGCAGAGTCTCTTTATCTGATAGGGCTGCACACATGGATGACTTGCAGCACAATTACCCTACTGTGGTTGCTAGGTGGCAAATGTAGTGCCTAGAAAACATCTGATGCTGACAGCTACTGTAAACTGTTTTGTAGGAACAGCTTTACCACTGCATAAATTCTGCAATAAAGGATTTTCTAAACTAGAGCTATTTCAAACAAAAGCACCACAAAAATCACATTTATACTGAACTTCTGACATCTACAACTTAACCCACATTTCTCAGGATAAAAATTTATAAAAACAGAATTTTCTAAAAGCTGAGTCAACAAAACAGCTAGGTCACTAGAGAAAAGGCTGTTCTGATCCTTCGACAATTTACAGGCACTCATAACTCTGCCCTCCCAGAATGGACTTGGCACTGCTCAAATAAGCATCGTCGCCGATGAAACAAGGACGTAAAATTTTACTTGCAAATTGGTCAAGGACCAGTGCCACTTCTTATGCACTGCTCACTATACAGAGTTAACACCTTGCATTCCTTGGCCTTTAAACTCCCCCTTCCCTAAGGACTTGCATATGTTAATAGCTGTAGTACTCTCCCAAGATTCACACCTTGAACTCTGTGATCTTTGCAGCTTTGTGGCCTTCTTGAGGAGATGTGATCCTCACATAGTGCATCCTCTACCACTGCAAATTTCCATTTCATACCCTTCTCATCTCTGCTACCCCTGTCTAAACTGGTCACAGAAGGCTACCAACAATTAAAATGTAGCAAAACCCACATACTCTGACATTTAGGATTTGACACAGCATAATGCAGCTTAAGTAGCCGACTCAGCCCAAAGTATGTCCAGCTGCAGATATTCAGAGGGAGAGTACACTTAATCCTAATAAAGAGAAAGAAAATCTTTACTTGATGCTTGAAACAATGGAAGTAAATGAAAGAGGAGAAAGTTACAGATAGATTAATTGCAGGAATCCGAAGGAGAGTGCAGGCCTTTGAACAAACACCATCAAACAGCTTATGGCTCAGCTTGTAGTATAGTGAATAATTACTGGTATTCAGGAAATTAATCTGAAGATCTTAATTGCAACTCAAACAATTACTCATAATCAGACTGCTGTAATAGTCTTCCCTACTAGTAGATAAAACAGCTCCTTCATGTATTAAATATTGCCTATGTTAAATGTTCTGATCACTCTGGTGCAGTATTTCTATCCTGGGTTTTATAGGTTATGTTTACTCCCAGGAAAACAGGAGGAGTAAACAACAATATCCAGGCAAAATTTACCAGGAAACTTGCAGAAAAAAAATTATGACCAGAGACTAGATGAAGCTGTCTGAATTGATTTGTCAGTTTGGGCTTAGGTTTTCAGATTATTTCCATCTTCCCTTTTTACATCACTCAAACCCCCATTTTTTCACTAAACTACCCCTAGCTTCTCTCCTAGCACCAGCAGTTAGTCCTAAAGTGCAGTAGCAAATGTTTCATTAGATCACTATTCTGGGTAGGTATCAACCATGCAGTGTTTTCTGGTTTCCCCAAGAGCTGACACTTCCAGTTTGAACTGTTTACTGTGATTTGTTTTCAGAAGTGCTCCTAAAATTCAAAGCTAAGTCAGGCAAATGGGCACAAATGTTGAGATAACAAGGGATTTCTTTTTCTCTTTGCTACAGTAGGGAAGGTTCAAACTAGGCTTTATCTGGAGAGATGTTTCACTGCAATGCAATGTCACAGTAAACGCAATGCACTGGGGGACCCTTTGATTTGTGTCACTGCTCTTACACTGTTTCAGGAAGCATTTGCTGTAAAAAGCAAGGACTATGGTGATAAAGTATAATAAGACTGTCAAGAAGTTATTAAACGTTTGACTACTCAATCTCAAAACAATCCTACTCCAATCTGAATGTCTACTTGTATGTGAATGTAGCTCAAGTACACTGTGAAGCATATGGACCAAATTCTACTCTGTATTCTGAAAAGGTAAAAAAAAAAGAAAAAAAGTGTTGTAAACACACAAATTTGCAATTTAAACAGATTTTCTTTGGGTTTCCCCAGCTAACCCATCCAATAATATCTTGAAGACAGGAAATATGGCTCAAGTAGGGGAAGCAGTAAACAAGGAGAGGGCTAAAAATCTGGTAGATGTTCAAAGCCACTTTTTGTTTATTTGATCAAATTCACTTAAAATGCTACACTTGAAAAAGGAAGCTTCAGTTCCAGTGTACAGGATACAGTATTTACTTATCCATATCTCCAAATTGGCCAAGGTCTAACAAGATCCATACATAAACATGGAAGACTTTTTTACAATTGGATTTTTTAATACCTGGAAGAAAGAAGTTACTTAATAAAATTAGTTCATGTGACCAACTCTTCCAGAAAGCCACTAAATCACTCAATTTTTCATTAAATGTTTCTTCATAAAATAAAGAAAAAAAAAAACCTAACCACACACATAATGGTTAGCAATGTCATTTTTAAAAATAATTTTTATACTTCGGTCCCTGCTCCTCTGGACTATCTGAAGGCTATGAAGGTTGCTAAGCTCGTGCTTATCTAATCTTCCATTGTTGCAGCCCTTCAGCTTCCTACTAAGAAACCAGTCAGAAGCTGATTGCAGACTGTTTGGCTTAAAAGAAAGAGACTGCTTTGCCAAAGGAAAAGCATATTCTGGGCCACACTACTGATGACAGAAAGAAATAAGAGGATTCTAGGTTCATCCAGAGTAGGATGAGGCTGCTACACATAGGAACATAAAATATGTGGGGTTTTATCCATGGACGAGAGAAGGAATGAAAATAAAAACTTTTTGCATCTGCTTCCAGTCTTGCAACAGGGAGCAGCTTTGTTGTAAATATCTTTGTGGCAAACTGAAGGAAATGCTAAACCAGTCTACCAAATGTGCTTTCCAAATGTATATCAAGGAATCTATTTTTCAGCACAACAGGTTTACCTTTAGTGCCAAGCAAACACTGTTCCTGTAAAGTGAAGTTTGTTACACTGCCAGATCTTTCAACTAAGAAACCATCACCTCTCCTGTCTGATACAGATTGGGCCTGCAGCCTAATTACAGAGCAACATTTGATTTTGCTGAAACATGTCTGGTGTCAAGTTTAAAATAACATGTTTTAAAATGACTGTTGGATGCTAAGTAATAACTTGAAAGGATGGGGAACTGACTGCAGCCAGATCCACGGAGTGAGCCTGAGATGCTGGCACTCTCATCAGATGTCTTGTCCCAGTAGGCTTCACAACTGTGGTGGAGAGCTTTAGAAGTAACTGCTGCAAAAAGGAAATGCTTTGTACCTTGTTCATCAGTTTTCAGGTACAAAAACAGCCTCCAAAGCACAAGACAAAGATGTTCAACACAGCAAATTCATCTAGCTGCAGCTATCTCCTAGTGTTACAGCAAAATAAAGATTATACTTTTCCTTGTGAATATGATGCATAGCACTGTTTTCACCTTTTATCATCTATGGTGTTACATACAAAAGCTGTCTTTTCAGGGCAGAATGCAAGGCATCCACGCAGAAACACCTCTTGTTCCAACTTAGGCTCTATGCCAAAAAGGGCTACAGCCTTGAGAATCCTAAATTAAAGCTTATGCTCAAATGGGTTTTAAACAATCCATTTTGCCTGGCCTGGACTCACAGACTCTCATCATGAAGTACCACTTACAGCACTAATTAGAATTAGAGAATGAATCATTTAATTATGCTGTCATATAAAAACTATCTTTTGAGGGTTTTCTTTTAAATAGATATGGTGGTTATTCCTAGCACTAATGCAGAAGTGGATTGATTCTACTATTCAGATATACAGTGAGTCTATTCCCACACTAATCTTAAAAGTGCTTTTACACTTCATGAGTCATACCCAAAATTACAAATAGCTGAGTACAAAACCCAACAGATGCTTTCTTAAGCAGAAGGCTAAGGAAAGCTGGTAGGGTTCCAGAGCAGAAGAATGCAAGAAAAGCTTTGGGAGCATGTACAGCATGCTCTGGTAGAAGAAGAAAATCCTGGTTTAGTATTACCCTGAGGTTTTGCAAAACTTAAAAAAAAATTAAACTTTGACCTGTACAAACTCGTCATGTACTTTCATTTCTCTTCATGCACAGAGCTGGATTAATAATTTCTCATGCATTTTTTTCCAGGTGAAATAAAAAACCATAAAACCTTCTCAAGTTGCTGGAGAGGGTCAGCTTGGTCCCATTTTCTCAGTGTATGTGCTCTCCAGTGACCTGTAAGTAAAGGTGCAAGATGTCATTTAGACCTCCTCAAATAGAAACAGCAGCAGTTTGTCCTCTTTAACAATCTCCCTACAGACCTGCAAAACTGTTCTGTGTGGTCTCTTTCCCTGATAAACTTTCTAGAGTGAACAATTACTGAACACATTTTGCACCAAGGAGTGCTACAGAACACCAGGAAATGAAACAGGTATTATAGGTGTAATATGCATCTGCTGCATATTCACTGTCTTTCCAAGTGGAAATGGAGGGAGCACATGGTTACTTTATTGGCCACCATTTCAGAAGTAACACAACATATGCCCCTAATTAAAGGAACAAATATTGACAGTAATAGTTCAAAACTTAAGCATAATGAATATACAAAGAATATACTTAGAGGGCACAGGATATAACTGACAGAAGGGAACTCCAAAAATAAGTACTTTTAAAATAGCCACATTAGCAGACAAGGAGTGTGTGGTGTGAATTTGCAACAATGGAAACAATTTATTTCTAACAAAAAAAATTACAGGCATATCATAATCTTGTCATTTATTTCTCTGACAGTGGTATATTCCCTGAAGAGAAATAAAAGAATCTCTATAAATTAGTAACACTTAAAATCAACACTGCTGGAAACTATGCTTAGGTCAGAGTAGCTCCAGCAGAGAGCAGATGACTGTGACAATGGCTACTACAACTGACCCCAGAATTCTTCTGTGGATAATTTCCAGTGACATCTATAACCACATGTAATGGTTTAAACTCTTGAGTGCTTGTGATATGAAAACATCAAAGCAGAAATGTGTGCTTTAAATGATAGTATAAATTCAGAAAATTGTCAAATCTGTTTATGTAAATTATGAATATTGAGGAAGAAATTTTACTCATAAACTTGTAATCCTTTTCAAAGGAAGAAAAAAATATCTCCTGTAGTAGCATGTTGCATGTTCACAATTGTACATTACTTATGCACAGCTAAGGAGCCACAGTAAATAAGTAAGAGAAAACTCATTCTTTCATCCTTAGCACAGCTGAAAACCATATTACTCAATGGCTTTAACTGAGTATGCTTCAGCAGCTCCTGGTGAAGAATACAGTGGATTCTTTGCTCCCCCTGTGTGGATCTGAGATCACTAGACCTTGCCCCTACTAAGCCGCATTACCTGGGGATGGGTGAAGGTAGGAAAGTACAAGGAGCTTTTAAGTGATTTTGAAGGATTAACAGTCCTGTACTTTCTCCACAGCAGACTGGAAATTTCCCATCCAAGCCTGCTCTGAGCAAGCAGCCCATTTACAAAGATAAGAAACTGATGTGAATGAACATGCTTTGTTCTCCGTGCCATTTACTAAATATGAGATACAAAATGACTATTAAAACTTTCTCAAAGGCAAAAAGTTTTCAAATTATACCAAACGAGATTGCTGGTCTTCTTCTCTTAAGGCTGTGCTATTATTGGACGGCTTTTACCAGTCAGCTTTGTTGTAATTGCATTCATGATTTTTGTACAAAAGGGCATGACCCTTCTCACTGAAATGCATTGGGACACTTATATACAGTGAGAGAGTCTCCATCCATGGTTATGTAAGTAAAACAGGCATCTCTGGAGACATTCAAGTATCAAAATGAGATTTAGACATCTTATTAAAGTACTGGCACAAAGGCTACCTCTACATCTGCTCATGTGACAGAAGGTTACTGCCATGGCCAATACTACTTTGCCAGACAATCCAGACCATTAGTTACCAATAGTGAAAGTAACCCAGCATCTCTGCTTACTCTTCCACATCTTTCAAAAAAGATTATGAGCTTTTAAGGTTTAGTAGTGTTTTATAATCTCTTCTATGGCGGTTATGCATAAAGACAGTGGAAACTGATGCTGCACTACACTTATTAGAGCCAAAGCTTAAACTGTTAATCTTACAGTAAAAAATGACTTTTATAAAACTGTTCTTACCTGGCTGTGATAACTTAGACACCATACATTTTTGATTAAACAAGCTACAGAGTGGTGTGCTTGGGGCAGTGTGTACCGTGAAACAGCTGCTCTGCTAATGCTGCAAACTGGCTAGATAGGATTTGGGGACAGTCCCAAGTTACCTGTCATCTTAGGAAGGTCTCCTGACACACCAACATATGTGAAGGGGGCTGTACAACTTCCAGGCAAAAGATGACTTGTGTCTGGATGGCTTAGAGAGCAAGTAGAGGAGGTGAGGCATCCATGTGGGTACTGGGCCATATTTAGCTTTCCACTGAGTAACAATGGAAAGAGACCACACACCTTGTTCCATGCTTATGGTGGACCCTGCATTTATGGATGGAAAATTTAATTTAACTCCATAGAAAATTTTGCAGTTGTGCTGGTTTTGGTTAGAATAGAGCAAGTTTTCTTCACAGTAGCTAGTGTAGGACTACGTTTTGGATCTTCGTTTTGGACTGAAAGCAGAGTTGATAATTAAAAGTGAATAATAAAATTAAGTAATCTGATTCTCTCCCCCATCCTGCTAATGGGGAGCTTGTTTGCTGACTGGGGTTAAACCATGAGATAAACTGTGTTGTAAAACAAGTTTTTCTGTAAGTCATGGTGACTTCCAAACTTGATCTTATGTCACAGTTTATTCCCTCAAAACTAATTTTACTAGACTTCAGAAGAACTTCAGACAAATTGGGATCTGCGTTACCAGTAACTATACCACGAGAGGAGTCACAATATTCTTTTTTACTCCAGTAAGAACCAACTTTAGCCGAAGGGTGACAAACCCCTGTATTGGGCAATTTCCTAACTGCAGCACTACGGCATGAATTACCAAATGTAATGACTTTACTGGGAATGAGACCAGGTTTGAGGCAGAGGTCCTCAAGGGAAGCCGTCACTGTCTGCTCAGGGCCACGGAAGGAGGGGTGGCCAGGCCCGGCGGGGCCGTCAGTGCCACCAACTGCGTGGCTCAGGCGTGGCCTGCGCTATCAGCGCCCTTGTCCTGTTGCTGCCCGGTGAACCGAGAAGGTGCCTCTTGCGGGGTCACGGAGGTGTCTGAGGGGTTTTACCTCGGCGAGGCTGGCGAGGAGAGCGCTGGGGCTCCGTCAGCGACGCCCGACACCCTCAGCCCCTGGCGGGCGCGGCTGTGCCCTCACGGCCTCGCCTCGACGCCGCGCGGGGCTCAGGGCGGAGGCGGCGAGGGGCAGGAGCGCGGCCCTTCAAGGGAGCCCTTCAGCACAGCCTTGCCTTCCGCGGGCCGCCGGCGCCGAGCAATGTCTGGAAAACATGTCCTATGGAAAGTGGCTGAGGGAGCTGGGTTTGTTTAGTCCCGACGAGGCTCCGAGGGGATCTCATCACTGTCTACAGCTGCCTGAAAGGAGGTTGTAGTGGGCTGGGGGCCGGTCTCTTCTGCCGTGCCCACAATGAGGGGACCAGAGGAAATGGCTTTAAGCTGAGACGGGGGCTTTTCGGGTTGTCAGGCAATGGAATAGGTTGCCCAGGGAGGTGGTGGTGGCACTATCCCTGGTGGGGTTTAAGAAGAAGAGACGTCTGGATGTGGCGCTGGCTGTCTGATGTGGTTTAGAGGTTTAGGGGTGATTTTGGTGATGCTGGGTGGACGGTTCGACTGGACGGTATTAAAGATCTCTTCCAACCTCGATGATTCCACTATTCCATGCCTCTATGATTCTCTGACTCCGTGATTCTGCTCTGTGATTCCATTTTCACCCCTCGTGGGGCGGGACGCACCGCGGCTGTCACGGACAGGGAGGGAAGGGCCGCGGGGGCCCCGCCCGTCAGCTGTTGCTACCCGGGCTCCGATTGGCGCCGATTGGCGCCGCCCGCCCCCCGGTATAAGGCGGTGGCGCGGGTGGGGAAGGAGCTGCCGCGGCTGCGGCGAAGCCGGTGGGTGCGTTGGTGCTGTGAGGGATGGTGACCGCGGGCGAGCGATCCGGGGGCGGGGGGAGGCTCGGCTCCGTGCGGGGTGGGGGGGGGCTCGCTGTGCTGTGAGCCGGGGTGGGGGTCGTTGCGGCGGGCAAGGACCCGCGCTGGAGTCGGAGCCGCCTGAGCTTCCCCCCCGCTCTGGGCCGGGGCCGCCTCTTCTCGCTCTTTGTGTCCGCGGCGACCCGCGGGAGGGTCCGCGCCCGGCCGTGCTGTGCTCCGAGCGGTGCTGGGCGCCCCGCAGGCCTCGCGTGGGCCCCGTGAGTGACTCGGGACTCTCCCGGCCCGGGCGGCCCGTGCCGCTTCCCCGCCTGCCCCGGGGCTCGGCCCCGTCTCCCGGCGGTTTGCAGCCGACCTGCCGTGCTGCAGTCACAAGGCGATGCCTCACGGATCGTCGGCGGCTGCTCGGGGTGGGCGCCGGGCTGCTCTCGGCTGGAGAGGCTCGTCCTCGGCTCGCCCAGTGCGAGGAGTTTGGTTCGTGCTGCAGGGTATGTCCAAGCCGACCTTTATGATGATAATCCGGGAGTTTTCGGTAACGCAAGTTGTTTAAACTGAGTCTTGTTCCTTCCTCTGAGTATTTGCAGTGTACCGTGTCGTCTCGTGCTCTTCCTGACACAAATGTAAGTGTAGACATTACATTTGTCAGTAGGTATTGCTTTTGAATAAACCTAAAGAACTTGAAACCACTTGTGAGACTTTTACCTTGATTAGCAGGTAGGTGAAACAGTAAGGGATCTTTCCCTGACAGCTTGTGCCAGAAGCCAGTAGTTGAACGTGATTATGTCATTGGAAAGCCAAAAGTGAAGGGCACTCAGGATGCGGAGCAGCCAGAGACCAATGTGATCTCTCTCCACAGGGGAAGAGTGAGAAGGAAGACTTGCCAGACAAGATCCAAAATCAGTGTGACCTTCGCCTTTTCTAATAAGGTGACTCAGAAACTCTGCGTAGAGAATTCCTACCCAGAGCTGCTTGGTGCAGGTACGTGACTGACTCCGGGGTACTTGCTGTCTAAAGGTTTGAGCTGTGTGTAAAAACTGACTATCAGAAACATCTGGTGCTGTGTAGCTGCTGTTAGACAAAGCCATTAAAAAACAAAATGACACATTTGGAGAGCTACCTTGAATCTAAATAAAAAACCTTGTTTTTATCAGCAAACTTAATGCTGGCATCTCAGTAAGTTTTCTAATATATCAAGAATTAAGCTATGCCAGGGGATATATACAGCATATTGCTTCTGGTAATGGAATGTCAGAAGTGACTCTTATCATGTCAGGACAGACTTTTCATTAGAATGCCATATGTATGTGACACTGACAGATAAAAATCTGGAGTCTGACAGATGTTTTGCCAGCCATGCAATTGCCTCTGAAGTTAACATAGTCTTAACACTATAATCCTGTTTCCAGTTCTGCATTAACCAGCTGACTTGCCTGACAGGCAGTTACAGGATAAACCTCTTCCATTGCTGTGCTGCTGAGAATGTCTGCTCCTGCAACTGTTGCCGTGTCTGGAAAACATCTTAGACTGCTCTTCTCTCATCTCTCCATCTTGCTGTCTTCTGTAAACTACCAACTTCTGTGTGGTTTAGCTTGGTGCAAAGCTTTAAGAGTCTTAAGTCTAAGGTACCACTACGCCTCACGTGGGAACTAACTGCTGTTCCAGCCAATGCCGTTAGGTATCAGCTTTCATTCTAGAGTGTCTAACCAATGCCTGAATGCTGAGTTCTTGGAATACTGTCCACAGCTAATTAGCCACAGAAAACCCCTCTTCTTTTATTCCTCATCAAAACTATAATAAGGGTTGGGAAAAGATGCATTGAAGCCTTCTACTAAACAGCTCCTTGCTTCTAAAATAGCCTCTGGCCAAGCCCCAGCTTGTGCAAGGTAACTTGGCATTATCAGGAGGAGGTATTAACTGGAGTTAATGAAGAATAACAGTGATGCAATTTTTTAATGTGCAAGTGCTGAAACCTGAGCACTCCTGTACTGTAAAGCTTTGCTTTCTGTGGTGTGCTATACACACTTGTGTGTCAGTGGTAGATGTACAGCACAGATCTTCCCAGTGGGTTCTCCCCTTGTCCTGCATTGGCAGGAAGGATGAGTATGCAGCATTCCTCAAAAGGGATTTTACTAGCAGAAACAGGAGAAAGCATTTTTCACAATTAGGAGCATGTTGATTATAAGCTGTTGTTGGAGGCTTTTTAACTAAACAGTTTTTACTGATTTTAAAAAATTAAGCTGAAGGTCACTCTGGTAGTTATATCCTCATTTCTTAACTGTGCCCCATTTAACTTACTTTAGGTGGAATACTATAAAACAGTAGCTCCCACCTTCTCTCCTCCCTGCCACCCCTGCCCCCCCCCAAAAAAGCCAAAAGACTTAATATTTGAACATTGAGCATAACTGTTTGATGAAGACTTCAGTATATTTGGGTGAACTGTAGTAAATTTGCTTTTGAAGCCTCTTCCTATAGCTTTGGCTTGAATGGTAGCAGTGAAACATGCCTGAAGGCATTAACTATAGTGAACTTAGCAGCATAATGCCTGTAATAATGAAAAATTTGGTTTAGAAAGTAATTGCAGTCTTGCACTGTATTTGTCCTCTGGCAGCGTTCTGCAATTCAAACTGCCTTTCTGTTTGTCCTTTAGTTACAGCTTCTCAATTGGATAATAAAACTTCACAAATGAATTTCTGAGTAGAAGCTGGTATTAGGCAAAAAAGAAAAGAAGCAAGTTACTTATGGAAAAATGGTTTCTAGCTGATGTTTTCACTGCTTGATTGCTGTAAGAACTGAGATAGGCTATTTGCAGTTATAACAGTGATCTGACTAATCTTGCTAATGAGTAAATATGCTTAGATGCTTGATTTGATAGCAAGTGTAGTGGGAAGGGGACATAGCTCTACAAGTGCCACCAAATATGGGTGGTGCTGGCAATCTTTTTGAAGATCAGGAATTTACAGCCTCTAATATCTTCCAGTAGAAGTGATGAACAAAGGCAGTGCTGCTTCTGATATGCTCATAGGGGCTTTTTAGCTCAGGTAGGCTTTAAGGGGAAAGTGAGTCTTAACTATCTGTGGCCTTTAAATCAGTTTAAGGGGATCTACAGATTGCAGTATTTCCCCTATCAAGAAGGGGAAAATGGAGAGAGCTTAATCTGAATTCCAATCAGTTGCTGGTGGAAAGAATAGTAAGGTTGGAGTTGTGTGTCCAGAAAACAACACAATCCCAAGGCTTCTCCCGAAGGTCTTACTAATACAGTTACAACATGCAAATGTACTGTGCTAAGGGTAGAACTAAGGCTGCAGGAGAGCTTTAGCTCTAGATGTACAGTGACCTAAAGGCAGAAAAATAGCAGTGTGAGCTAGCAACAACACTGTCGCTTCCAAACTATCTAAGGCTTTACACACTATTAACTAGTTGTTTGTGCCATCTGTACACATGCTTAATACCTGACTTTATATAGGCTCTCAAAACCCTGAGTGGGAAGAGGATATGCCTGAAGAAATGATACCTACACTTTGTCATTGAGAGGTGAAGTTCTTTGAATTTTAAATCAAATAGAAAATATCTGGAATTTCAAAGGGCAAACCTGTGGATTTGGCCAAGGAAGATCTCTTAGATCTGTAAGAGGAATCTCTAAGTTGCTGTGTTGCACTCAAATTTGGACTCAAAACTGTCTAGACAGCATAAATCAGTGTTGTGCATCCTGAAACAAGACTACCAGAAGATCATGGTGATAGAGAGGCAGGTGATGTGCAGAGTTTCATACTTGACATAGTTGATGCTGTTTACTCAGTCAAAGACTGGCAGAGGGGTAGCATCTGCAATAGTTTCCACTATGAAAAACTATTTTCTAGGTGACAGTAACTGCTTAATGTAAGGCTGTACACTGACCCAAACTTCTTTAGAGGAACAGCAGGCTGTCATTGCTGCTTGCAGTAGTGCAAACTACAGAAGAGGCCTCAATGTGGCCATGCAGTGTCTGCATGAGAAGCAAGGTAAACTATCTTTTATGCTGATGCTGTATTGTTTTGGCTGGATCAAACAGTGCTGCTTTTCAGACATGCCCTGAGGAAAATGAACTATATGAAAGTCACTCCTAATCACCCTCAGCTGATCACCCTATGTTGAATAAGCATTGCAGAACCAAGGTGATTATGGCAAATCATACACTTCTCTGGCTGCAGTGGGTGCACAGCCCTGCTTGAGAGTGTGTGGTGTGGTTAGGTTTGGTTTTACTACTTAGGCAAAATTGGGTCTGCAGAACTTGGCTGTTGTACCAAATAGACTACAAGCTACAGATTGCTGTAGTTTAAGGGGCTGGAAATGTAGCCAGAGTGTCTGCAAGTTACGTGACACTGGACCCTAATGACACATTAGTCATTACACACTCTGTAGTGGAGGCTTCCTTGCTGAAATGGTGATACACATGAGTCTGTCATTCCATGAGACATGAGGGAACAAACTTAGTCTCTGGCTTGAGCTGTCTTGGTAAGGATCCTGCACTGTAATTGCCTTGACTCGTGTTGAAACGCGTGTGAGACTTGGTGCAGTGGGTGACATTCACTGTAACCCAGTGGTCCTGGCTCAGGGTGGGTTAAGACTGACTTCCCTTGAGGGAGTTTTTTATGAAGATGCTGCACTTGCAGCTGAGATTGCAGCAGTGATGGTGGGGAAGAGTCTTTCCTGGACAGGCATATGTGACCCTCAACAGACTGGCAGCCAGAAGATACTCCTGTTACCCCAGTGGGTACAGGTCAGGAGAAAGGCACATGTGCACTTAGAGCTGGCCTTAGAGCCTCTAGAGACCACACTTTTTGTACCTGAAATGGCAGTATTGAGCCCTAATCTGATTTTACAGTAGTACTGAGGTAAGAGATGTTCCTGGGTAGGACTGGCTCTGGTCTCTACTATAAAGTCTTCCATGAGTTTCTGTTTTGTTGAAAAGCTAGGGTACTAGGAAGAAGCAAGTCATTCATTCATTACCTTTTATGTCCTAGTTGAAGGAAGGAAAGTGAAGCTATCCGCTTTGTAAGCAGTTAACTTTGAAACTAAAAACAAGGCTCACATGACTTTTTTAAATAGGGTTGTGAATTTGGAAGGAGAAGTAGCAAAAGACATTACCTGTTTATTTTTGTCCTGGTCAAACTACAGCAAACTAAGGAAGCCTTTTAGTTCTTCCAGTTTCCTGCTGCTGCCTCTCTTCCAATTCCAGCTGCAGTCCTAACAGACTGCCTTTCTCTTATGGTTTTAAAGCCACTAAGAGGAACAGAAGCTTAAAATTATATTTCCCTTGTGCTTTGTTGGTCTTAAATACAGCTCTACTTGCTTTTTATGAAAAAAGAGAACAGATGTTTTATGTGCATTTATCAGCTTAATGAACAAACAATTAATTACCATGTGCCCAGCCCTTGTAAACAGACCAGTGTTATGGACAGACTTACAGTAATGCATTAGCACTGCAATTACCTTCACAGTTAGCTTACCAATCCTGGAATTGTTAGTATATAAGGATGTTTGTAAATTAAATTTTAAAAAGGGCCAGATCCTCAAATGTACTGTTTCTGTAGAATTCCCTGAGGAAAATTAAAGCTAGCTGAATTGCTACCTTGTCATGGATTTGAGATTTCACTTGTGATACAGCATTTTTATCAACAGTCTTAAATCTCCCTCTACTAAACTGTATGAATTCCATAGCTTTCAGTCTTGTCTTGCATCTCCTAGTGAAAACTGATGGTTTTCACTAGGAGATACAAGACAAGACTGAAACTCTTAGTAGGCTGACTATGTGCTATCTCAAGCATGTCAGGAGCCAAAACATGGTTCTGTGATTCTCTAACTAAGCAGCACTGAGCACTGGAGTGCAAGAGGGTCACGTGCCCTTGTGGACAATACCAGCCATGAATATAATCTTGCTGAGTGCAGTAAATTTGCACAAGTTCATTATTTATTTTTCACCCTGCAGGAGTTTGAAGATGCATCAAGACTGATAGGACAGAAAAATCTCCTAGAGAAGAGTACAGCCTGAACTATTGGCCATGTCTATCACAGATCACAGCCCCACCACTGGAGTGGTGACTGTCATCGTTATCCTGATCGCTATTGCAGCTCTGGGAGCCCTGATCCTGGGCTGCTGGTGCTACCTGCGGCTACAGAAGCTCAGCCAGTCTGAGGATGAGGAAAGCATTGTGGGTGAGGGAGAAACCAAAGAGCCCTTTCTGCTGGTGCAGTACTCTGCTAAAGGACCCTGTGTGGAGAGGAAAGCGAAGCTAACTCCAAACGGCCCGGAAGTACACAGCTAACTTGGAGCAACACATGCAGATGGACCATGCTCATGACGTGTAACCAGCAGAAGCATCTCAATACTGTGAAGAACCTGGTCACGTGCACACTACTCATCAGAGAACACCCTGATGAGAATTAAATAAGCTTTGTTTGCAACTGCATGCACTGAGAAGTTGCACTTTGCATCAGCTGTGTATCCTAATTCCTCTGTGGCAGGAGCTGACTGGCCTGGTGTAATGCCCATTGCCAGCAATGGGCACAGGGATATTCCGGTGTGAAGAGACTACTACTGTTTTTTGTTACTTGAATGTTTAGCTGAGCCTATTTTGATGGAGCTGCTACTGTAATGTGAACTACCTTACAACTGTGAACTGTAAATAGGCTGCCAGAAACTTCTTGCTTTGTGTTCTGTAGCATATGGGAATATGATGCAACTGTATATATGTAGGGGGATTCCTGAACCACTACCAGGGATGGGACTCCAGACCTTCAAAACCAAATCTGCAGTTAAAGCTTGCTTCTGCTACTAGATTGAACGTGCAGCCATTAAGTCAGAATTCCTCCTTTGAACAGTTTATTGGACTGATGCAGAGTACTTCCTTTGAAAAGAAGGGATAAGCCTTCTTTTAAGGGATAAGTACTATGCTGAAGGAGGAAACAGAGGAGCTACAAGAAAGGAAGAATTCCTTTAGCTGCAGCTATGTTGGTTAAGCTTTTGACTGCTATAACTTAGTTCTCTATGTAGTACTGCAAGGAAACTGCCATTTTGATGGGTTCCATCTTGGGAACTTATGATGGATACTGAGCCCTCAGGGAAAGTCCAGAAGGTTTCCAGGTGTTTGAAATGGCAGTAGAGCAGGCTTCTCTCTTCCATAGGTCTGTGCGCTGAAACTGCAGAAGTGGTTACTTAGCAGAGCTGGTTTAAGTGCAACTAGTATGAATTCTTCCCAGAACCCTGCTTTGTATACTTAGGGTGTATGTTAACAGCCTGTTACAAAAAGACACTTTAGTCTACAGCCACCAACTCTAGAATTCAGTTAATGTATCTTGTATATAACTTTTGATTGAACTGTACTACAACAGGAGAACTTTCAGTCTTTTCTACTGGTGATAGGTGCAAGGGTTATTGCTGGTCAGTTTGTAGAAGTTTTAGCTAGCAACTGGCCAAGTCCTCCCAGATAACATATATTTCCTGCTCTGTGCTGGAGTTCAGCTGTAGGAATTGTAAAAGTATTAAAAGTTCTGGACTGCAAAGGTTCGGAGGGAGGAAAAGGAACAACACTGAGCAGCTAATGGCAGCTTACATATTCTAAAACTCTTATGTAGGCAAACATGCTCAGAGGTCACTGGCCTGTTTTCTATTACTTTATACATGGCCTCCTTTGCGTACTGATATTTTTAAACACTTAATTGCCTAGCCTTAATTCAGTTCCAGAGGAAGCATTAGACTTGCTTCTTGTACCTGTACATATAGAATAACTTAAGGCCTAGCAAGCTTGCTTGAGAATTTTAACTATATGCAAGACAAAAATGGCCTAGACAAAAAGTTGTCCCCTTCTTCTACACTACGACATTGAATTGCTTTGTTAGTGCTACATTTACCTTTTTAAAATTGAAAGATGTAATCTGAAGCAAAAAAATGCTGTCAGTAGCAAAAAGCTCCTGCTGTTGCCTCTTGAGTACTACATATGGGGTACAGCTGATAATGTTCTTACCCTGACACATGCTTTTTAAGATACTGCTCTCAAGAGACTTGCATGTATAGTCAGACCTGTACACTTAAAATTGCTGTATTTGAGACCTCTTAAAAGCAAAGAAAAAAGGATTAATTCAGTAAGACTTCCTCTGGTTTTCATTAGAGAACAGTTCACACATGGCTCTTGTGGTTTCCAGACAGAATACCAGTATATAAAAGTGATACGAAGTGCTGAAGTTTGAACAGAAGAGTTGTAGCAAGATGAGTTTGTCCATTCAAGTTTACTGATTACACAGATGAAGTATCTATTTTAATTCAGCAAAGAGAATGCAGTGTAAAGGGCAAACTGCAGAAATTATGGAAAAGTATAAATCAAAGGTCTGATTTCCCTTCCAGCAGCTGTAAGAGAAAGCCAGTGAAAACTTAACTGGTTCTTAGTCAGAGGTGCTGCACACTGCTGCCCCTACAAACCAGTATCTTTAATTTAAATGGATAGGTGTTTGCAAGTTAGTGCAATAGTAAAGTGCAGAAAGTGTTTTCCATTCTCTTAAGATGGGGGTATCTAATAGTTGTTCAAGTATACAAAAATATTCCATTTGATTTTTCTTTTTCTAGATCATGTGGGGGAAGAAGTCTTTTATTTACAATAAATGTCAATAAAATTTGCATAAATACCTAACCAATACTGCATCATTTGATTTTGTGTAAGCAATTATTCTGTCCTATTTCCACTACTGTGCTCTGTCTCTATGGTATCAATATTATCAATCCTTTTTTCCTCTAAAGCAGCAGTAGCTGTTGAAAGTGATATATCATTATCTTCAGAAAACGTTTCCTCAGATTGAAGGGGTTCTTTAATTTCACCTTTGCTCTGTAGCTTTCCTCCTCTTGATGCCACCAGAATTCTCAGTAAAGCATTCTCTTTAAGGAGGTTTTCTGAGGCATCAGCTAATTCTTGAAGCTTTTCAGCCATTTCTAATAATTCTTGATTCTTCTGGTCATATGTGGCCTGTAACTGCTCACTGTGGAGCTGCAGCGTCTTGTGCTGCTTTTCCAGTGTGTGTTTTTGCTGCTGTAGTCTTTGCTCCTCTCTCCTGGCTTCAGAAAGCTGTGCTTCAAGCTGGTCATGGGCCTGATGAAGGGCACTGATTTCTGATCTTAGCTTCTGAATTTCTCTCTCTAAGTGTGATATGTGTCCTTGCTGTAGAACTGACTCTTTATGTAGGCATTCTTTGGTACAGGGCTCTGACGAAGAAAGACTTGAGTGATGTAAAATAAATTTCAGGAGATTAGGAAGGTTAACTGAAGAGTCTTCAGGGAACTTCACACTTTGCTCCTTCCTAGAAGGACATAACAAGTTAATAGTAAAATACTCAGGAAGGTTAAGGATAATTTTACCTAAGCATCTCCTGTTCAACTCCAACTTAATACCTTATTTTTTATCAAGTATGGTTAGTACAGCAGCCAAGAGAAATCTAAGCTCATGTAATAAAGATAGAGCACATAGGTTTCCTTTTGATGAACACTTTTCCCTGTGTCCCAGTCTGGATGCTGTAAGTATCTCTGCATGAGACTGGTATTTGAAGAAAAAATTCTGAGAAATCTCAGAAAATAGATTTCACTCTTTAAAAAGAAATATTCATTATCATGGGTTATGAGATTTAAGTACACAGGGCAGCATCACGATGTGATCAGAGCACAGTGCCAATAGCATTTTTTAAGCTGAAGGATGACATTTAAATGTCCTTAAGTCTACATAGATTACTAGAATTTAAGTCCAGATACATAAAGCTACCCAATGGGAAATGACTATTTTCAACCTTTTCTGTTGGTTTTTTCCCCCAAAGCTGTGAATACTAAGCCCAGCAAATGGAGCAGGTAAGCCTCCTTGGTTTCTACAACAGCATAAACTGTTACAGCTGGGCAAGAGAGGCCAAAACCAGCAAGTACTGAATTTCTTCCTCAAGACTACCAACCACTAAAAACCACCAGCTCCAGCTGTGACAAATGTTACAATTACTGCCCTTTGTGGTGGACCCTGTGCACACATATGAGGCTAAACTGTCCTCTAAGGACTAGACTGGAACTAACTCTTGCTCTTCTCTTTCTGAACCAGTTCCATCCTCAGCCTTTCATCTGAGCCTTTCACTCAGCATGTTCCAATGTAACACAATTTCACTTCCTCCTGCAGCACAGACACTTCCACCTCACTCTGTACAACTGGGACGCCAGCTAATAGTTTATCACTTTGGGTCTGCTCCAGCTTTGCCAGTCAGCAGTATATTCTCTCTTTCTTGAGGCAGCCATCAAAACAAAGAAGAGAAGCTTAGTTTGCTTCCCTCTGGCTGTCAGATTCCTGACTAGAGTAATGGTAAGTAGCATACATTCACACATGGGTTAATTACATAAGTGAGAAAAAGGACAGAGAATAAGCCCAAACAAAAATGATTGCAAAGCAAGAAAGCCAGATTCAAGTATAATGCCTACAGCCTCCTGGTGCTCCTGTATAACACACACAACAAAACAATTGTGTCCCCTTGTGTGTGACATTATGTCCTGAATTGGTTACAATGTGCATCTGGAACAGGGGAGTTCCTCCATTACCAATTACACTTTGCTTAAAAATGCCTTCTGTAAAATCCAACTCATAAGCATGTGGGATATAAAAACATTTCATTTACTGGAAACTACTTACTACATCAGGTAGAATACAGATACCATATTTTATTAATAATTCAAGAACTTCAGTCAGATGAGGCTCCTGCTCATGAAGATTAAGCTATTTCTGGCAGAGTGAGCACCATGAGTTCTCCTCCCCTGCAGTTTCCTGGTGATGGACCAAGTTACTCTTCTAATTACCATCAGCAGTTGCTCAGCTGACTATCAGCTCCCATTCCAGATTAATGAATCATGACATAATTTAGGGAAAAAATAGTCTATGCTAAATCAAAATTGACTCATTATATTATGGTTATGCTTTACTACATCATCATCTGTTTTTATTGATCAAAACTACAGCATGTATCAAAGAAGCTAAAAGGCTATTTAAAACAAATAGCAGAACAAAATATTAACAGCGTGTGGTAGAAAGAAATTGAGAACAGAGTTAATTTGCAAAAATTGTCTCATAGGGAAAATGGATAAGAAGCTGCATAAAAAGCCCTAATATGAGGCACCTTAATGTGCAAGATGAATATATGACTACTCTACTACTCTACAACTGCTACACGTACTACAAGAACTATCAGATCCTAATTTTCTTGATCATCTACATGCAGCAAAATATAAAAACACTGGAGAGGAAAAGCAGGAGTGAAAGCAATTACTAGATGTAAGGTACCTTAATAAGACTAGTTGGAACATTACAAAAATAATCTTAATAAAACTACTCAGTCTGTCCCTCCAGAGACTGTCTAGAGCATTACAGAGACTGAGACAAAATGAGCACCTACAAAAAGAAACAGGGAGATGATCGGTTGGAAGTTGGGGTGGCTCAGAACTGAAATAAACAAAATTCTTTCTGTATTGCATTAAAACATGAATGGCAAAACTTAAGGCATAGGTTTAAAGATTTTGTCGTAGGTAAGTGCCCAGTACCAACAGTCTGAATTCCCATTTGCTGATGGGAAGAGTCCTTGAGGGAGAAGCGTGGAAATCTGTGAGTGTTGGTTGGGTTATTTTATTGTTTTGCTGAGGTTTTTTTCATTAGAATATGCAAGAAGTAAGAATGCATACACAGAAATTAATTACTATTTGGCTTTTTTCTCTACTAAGACACGTAACCAGATAATTACTGCAGCTTAGTAAAATGGAAGTTAAAAATCCACAGGGAAAAGAATTACATTACCTCTGATGAGGAAAAAATAAAATGGTTGGGAGACGGTCTGTCATAAATTCCCAGGGAAGGTCATTTCGAGTCACATCAATTCTGTGAGGAAAAGACACACTGATGAAGAGAACAGGCAGATGAACAATCTGCATTATCTTGTAAAATGCCATTTTAGGGATTGGGAAGAAGGAAATTTAAGTACCTGTGAAAGTAAGTCTAAATGTGTTCTGCCCGAAATACATTGTGCATGTGAGTCAGCAGAATTAATTACCAATATTCAAGATGATGACTCTCAGTTTAACAAATATCTGTGTGGTTTTTTCTCTAGAAAAATATGTTCAACACTACAACTGCTCTCAGCCAGCAATTAAACCGCAGTTTAATTAATGCCTCTGTACACACAGAGAGCACACATTGTGTACACACCTTCCTTCTGAGATAGCCATGCCAAACATGAGACAAGTTATTTTTAGTCATTAATTTGTTCCTCAAGTACATCTCTTAATATTGTCCCCTCGAGTAGTTTGGGGAGTAAATTATTTTGCTTCTTCCAAGGACAAGCACATTCTTAAAAGGCACTTTTTTCTGAAAGCTAAGAGTAGAAAGAACTCTTGGTTCTACTGTTATTGTTTTCTTCTGCATTTTAGGGCTTCTTTTGACAAATCAAATTCTTATTAATTACAAATTATTATAGAACAAAATAGACAATCACATCAGTAATACTGCTGTGAAAATAATGGAGCAAAGGAGAGAACTTCAAAGTCGGGCAAGAGAATGGGTGTAGCCTTGGGAATAGCATCACATCCATGGCAATAAAGCCACAATTATAAACAGGGGATGAAAACCCGTATTTTTAATTGATTTACTTTTTCTCTACATCTCATGCTGTCTCCTGGAGTAAGTTCAGTCAGAATCAAATAAAGATGCAATCAGAGCAGATATTTTAAGTAGGCATTACGATCACATACATGAACAAGAATGTTTCAGTTGTACTGAAACATTAATAACCCTGGAAAAACCAAAGAAAACAATGTCTTTTTTACATATAGAATATATTTTAACATATATATTAAAAATATACATGACACACATGCATATATAGATATAAATATTTCTGTAAACTGGTCTTGGCTGGGATAGAGTAAATTTTCTTTATCGTAGGATGTAGGTTGCCGTTTTAGACTTGTGATGAAAATGGTGTTGCTAACAAATATATATATCTACAAATAGCACATTACTATTTGCTACAAATCATCACTAAGTTGTGGATTCACTTCCTGAAATTAGGAAGTTTCAAGGTTAATTGCACAGTTTAAAAATTAATTTTAATGAAAGTGGATGACTATTGCAGTGAGATAGAAAACCACTGAACATATACAAAAGAAAACAAAATAATGCATTCAAAGAGAAATTAAGCAAATGACATTCCCATCTATATTGCACAGTTGTAGAGAGAAAAAGAAGTATGTTCTAGGCTGATGACCTCAGTGATCTTACATTATTCTCGAAAGATGAAATTAGAATCTTTTTACCTTGCCACAGTGAAACTGTCAGGAGGCAAAAGCCGAGCAAGTTGGATAAAGATGTGATTAAGAGAAGCACAGAATCCACACCACTGTGCATAATACAGCAGCAAGACATTCTGAAAAGTGAAATGGAGAAGAGTTTGATTATCTATCAGAGGTAATCTGCAGAAAGGAGGACTAGTTTTCACACCATCTAACATGAGAACTCTTGAAATGTGAAAGCCAATTTTTTCCTAATATCAATGAACTTTATTATAAGTTATTCACTGCTACTGACTACTAAGTTAACACACAAAAATTCTTGGGGAATTCTCTTTCCATATCAGAATAAAAGATTATTGCGTTTAGGATCACTCCCTTTAAGTGAAAATGCACCAAATACTTCCCAAGATTCTTTTGCAATCTTAAATTCCTATACATCTAACACTAAATGTACACTTCATATGGGGGGAAAAATGATGTCCAGACTTCTGCTTTCTGCCTCTAACTGACAAAGCTGGGGTTGGGGCTGCTGGAAACCAACTGGAGATGCAGACATTCACTGCAGACTTGAATGACAATGGATATTCCTTACTATCCCATATTTTACAAAATCAAGGCAATTTAACTGTGCACAGAACGACATCTGTTTTCATGGCATGCAACTGGAAAGCTTTTGAATTCTTACAAAACACCGTGGTTTATGTCACAAGTAAGAAAAGCATATCAATATTAAACAGCCCCTCGTGAAAATCTCAAGAAAGCTGTTGAGTGAGCAGGGGTTACCTTGGCACTGAGGAACACGGTCTGGTGAAAGGTGCTCGTGGTCACTTCAGTGACCACGTGCTCTTCATGAAAATGGACTGAAGGGTCATCAACCAGATGCCTTTTCAAGGGACTGTAGAGAACACTGAAATTTTTTATGAAGTTCTCTGAAATGAAATTGATACATAACAAAGTTATTTTAGTTTTGCAGAGGTGATTTTGGCACTTTTTGCTTTAGAATTCAGAACTTAGAGAAAATACAAACTGAAATCTGGTTTCATGTCAATTTCTGACAGTTTGATATTAACTCTTGAGTAACCACAACTAATGTGAAAAGAGGATAAAGCTTCATTTCACTGGTTTTTTTTTTTATTATTTTGCTCCTTACAGTCTTGCCACACCAGACTTTAATCTTGTGTCAAAGTGCCATAATAATAATAATATTCTATTCTCCTAACCACACACCTGCTAAATCATAAATAGGAACCTCTCCATTTTTTAACTTCTACATTATATTGAAAGGCTCCACTAAGTTCCACATTTATTTGCATTTTTTCTTCCATTTTTAATTACTTTCTCTGCAAGTCTTTCCTTTTGACCTTTAAATATCTGCTATTTCCAGGCCAATATGACTTATCCCCTTTTGTCTACCAGTGACCACCTTCCTCTTTGTTCCACTTTCTCCTTTATTTTAAGCTATCCAACAAGTAGCAGGCCACTGGTAAAAATTTAAAATAAGCTCTAAAACCCTCTGCTACCTTCAGCTACACTACTCTGAGCCTGAACTACATTCTCAAAATTGCTGCAAAGTATCAGCAATACCCTTCTTTTCTATTTGGATAGAGAAGTATTATTCTGTGCATTAGAAATAAGAGTATTTAATAATCCAAGACAAAAGGTAAAACATGAAAAACAATAAAAATAGTTGTTTGATTAAATAGATACAACTTTATGCTTTAATTTCCAGCATAAAAACTAGGCCCAAGTAAAACTGGCACTTTTGTACAGACATACAAAACACCACATCATCAATTTTATCTCTGAAATGCGAACAGCAATACATTTACTTCCTTACTATTCAGTAAGTCCTTATTTAAATCGTTCCTTATTTACTATTCAGCATTTAATTCTCACACCAGACCAAAAGAGGCTTTTTTTCTTTTCGAATCTCCAGATCTGGAGTATCTATGCGTGATTAAATAGTAACTGAAAGGAAGGGGTTAATTAAAAGACATATTCCTGAATTTCTAGAAACCATCTGTAAATACTGAGATCTGACAAGGGTATTAAACCACTCTGTTTTGATATTATGAAATATTGAGATCTTAAGGAATCAAAACAAAATTAAAATAAAAAAGCACAAAAACCAATCATAAATCAGAGACTCCTTGATAAAATACATAGAACCAAAAGTTCTCTGGATGTTCAAATAATGGAACAGAAATGTAGTAAGTCTTACTCTGCAGAGAAACCCTCATCATGCTCAGGAAATCCTGTGACCTAAAAAATGTTAGTGACAGAAAGTACTGGGAGCACAAAGGGGAAGGAAATTCATATGTCCTCATTCTGATCTTAATATTTCCTAAGTATCCTTTTATGGTCACTGAGGTTTTTGTTTGTTTTTCCAGAGTCTTCCTGGGGGTTGTGATAGAGACAGGACACAGGGCTGCATGCAATCCTTAAGAACATAGCTATTTATTCTAGTTGTGCATATTTTTGTTTAGATTTGTGGCAAAAAGGCAACGTAATTGGTGCTGTAAGAATTATAGTGATATATGTTCTTGAGCAACTAATAGCTGGATTTTCTTCCATGTTTACTTACAGAGCTAACATTAAGAAATCCAATATTTTCTGAAGGTAGACTCAGTTTTGCACATCAGCATGACAGGCAAATGCACACGGTTAGGAATATTTTGTCTTATTCACAAATTTGCAAATAAATCAGAACTGCAATCCTTGCGTTATTTTGTCAGAGTTTTTTGTTTGTTTGTTTTTGTGGGTGTTTGTTTATTTGGTTTGGTTTGGTTTTGTTTGTTTTCTCCTCCAATTCAGACAGGAAATAATAATTGGCAGATTTGGCCACAAGCACTTCAGAGCTTTACCTTGTTACCTTGAAAATAGACACACTTTTCAAAATAAATTTAAAGCAATTTAAGTTGGTTTCAGAGGACAAGAGGATGGGGAAGTCTCTGCTGTTAAGTGGTCAGTATCTCCCAAAATTCTGTGGCATTTTATTACACAGAACAGCTGAGCAAACACCAACATGCCATTAATACACAAACACTTTCTGTAATCAGGTATTTTAGATGAACAGAAATTTTTTTCTCCACCAAGGTAATTTGGATTTTACCAACTCCACCAAAGCATCAGGCAGTCAAGAATCATACATTTTAAGGTTTACTTCTTAAAAAGCAAATTACTTTGGTATAAGGAACTTAGTTTTTAAGTCACCTAGAACATGATTCTGTTCTAGCCAATAATCATTCATAAATGCTTGTTTAACTACTAAGTAGAATAGAATAAATTGTAATTCACATTGTTAACTTCACAAAGTAGTCTCACTTTTCAAAATGACATTAAGTTTTCCATTCCTGCTTGGAAATACAATTTTCTGAATGCAAGCATTTGTATAATGAATACTGTACCCAGGGTAGGTCCAACAAGTGACTGATTCTGGTCCAGGACATAGTGCACTTCCTCTTTCAGGTCAACAATGGCAGCAAATTCCTTAAGATGAGTAGATCTTGATGCTCCTAGTCTCTCTGCATATATCCAAAAAAGATTTGAATCCAGTAGATAGAGATTCAAGGTTTTGTTGGTCCTGCAGCTCAGACCAGTAATGTTCGTGCTACTAATATTAAGGTCAGGAATAAAACAATTCCTATCCTCAATGTGAGGAATAGAAAATTGAGTGTTATCTTTCTTCCCATGGGAAGAAAATGCTACTTTGGGGGTCTGAAAGATGGTCTTCTCAGAACCAATGAAACTTAAAAAATGCCTGTTTACTGTCCTGCAACATGCAGTGTAATAGCTAAAGGGACTATAGAAACTTAAGAAATTGCTGCATTCTATGGTATTTGATATTACTTGAAAAAAGGTATGTTCCTGGAGGTAGAAAGAGTCCAAAGCTGCTTCTATCTCTAAAAAGTTACAGTGTGGCACATGGACTTTATTTGGTTTGACACCAAGAGTCTGGTTAACACAGAGCTCACAGACATTGTGAGTCCTGGAGATGGAGTGCCACTGTGGAAGCACGACCGTGTTACAGCACGGGGACTTGGCTATGGGAAACGTTTCGGAGAACTTCACGTGTGCATCTGGTACAGAGGAATCAAAAGCTGGTGAATCAGAGTCTCTGTGCTGAAGATCTGGCTCAGCTGCCTGGCTTTTATTACACTTGTGGTATTCCAAGGCCACTTTGGTAATCTGGGGAGGGGGGAACAAAAGAGAGAAAAAAAAAATCAAGATTAACTGTACGTAGTTCACCCAAATGGAGTTATCTGTTGCAAGTTTAACAACATTATATGCAATTAGAGATGGAATTTCAGGAACATGAAGCTGACTAATCTCTGTTCTTTCAAAAAATTACAGAGGGCTCTGGCTTGACAACAAAGTTTAATTTTCAGATATTTCAGCATATAAACATTGAATATACAGAACAACAAAGTCACTTTAAAATATTATTCAGTCCACCACACTGATTGCAAGCTCCTCTGTGCAACATATTCACAACAGTGCAGTAACACAACATTTTATGACTAAACCCCGCTACATGAAGCATTACTGAGTAGAGGTTCCTGAATTTCCCTCATTTTCCAAAAGGAGGAGAAAATAAATGAAAGCATTCCCACATGAAAAGGGAATGGAGATTTCTTCTGGCATAGGTGGTGCACAGATTTTGTGACAATCACTAGGAGTTTTGAAGTAATGTTTGTATTCTCCCAACCATGGGAGAATATAGTTGTAATACTCCAAGTGTACTCTGCACATCGGAACTTATTGGGAGAATAAAAAAATCAGAAAAAACCCAACCTGTACCTCCATGCAAACATTCCTATGCTACATCACCAGTTAGCTTTTCATAACCAAGGGTAAACAAGCAGAGAAAAAGGCACGTGTAAGGACCATACAAGGAATTCCCTTACTGGGAGACAAGTTACAGAATATGCAAGAAAGAAAAATGAAATAAGAAGTTTCCTATAAACCTTATTAACACTAAACAAAATACTGAACATACATACACTGCTTACAGAAGAACACTTTGACAGAAACCATTAAAATTATCAAAGAGATGATTAAATGTCACATCCAGGAGGGTTGCTGTGTCACAGGACTGTCAGTATTAACATGTGGTCTACAGCAACACTTTGTTACAATCTTTTAGAACTAGTTGTTAGAAGTTTTCATCCTGAAAAGGCTTAACTGAATACTTGAAAAAAACTTGGTCGCTCACACTATAACCTAGCCTGGAGATCTGGACTACCTAGAGAAACTTGAGAAGAGATTATGAACAGAAAACCAGATGTGCAGTAAGAAATCTCATTTCTGTAAGCTGTGATCAGAAAAAAAATTTGCTGTGAAATCTTTCAACATTCAGCTTGAGAGCCTTCTTCTTGCAACTGCCTTACAGTCAAGTGGTTTCATTGCTTGATGAAACCCACAGGCTGGCTGCAGTGAACAGCTCTTCCCAGGGTAAACAAGTTGCAAACACTCTGGCAAAGTGAAGCTATGCAAGGACAACTGGAATATTTTGTATCTCATTTCACATTTTGATAAACACTGTTATTTAGTAGAATGGAATTTGAAATGGAACATCCACCTTATCCTGCACTGATTTGACAGAAATAAGTGGTACTTGTTACTAGAATGTTTCATTTGTGACAAGCACCACTGAATAAAGCCTCCCAAACAGAAAACAGGTTACTACAAGAGTAATGGCAGTTCTTTTCCAGGCACAGATTTCTCCAACCCTATTTCATAGCAGTCTAGTGTACATTTACTATGTCTATTTAGTTGGGCTAAATATAAGTTACTTTCATTTTTCCCTTATTGTTTCAGACACTGCAATATTAATTAGGCCTCCTTGTGGAAACTTCACATTCCAGGACACAGATGCCATGTAAGTCAGTCAGCACTGTCACAAAAACTCAGCCCTGCTTTTGGTCTTGCTTGTCTGTTCCACACTGCTTACAGCTACGTGATCACACTGGGATGTGCAGCTTTGTGTTATACTGAATGGGATGATGGGTTCCAGCTGAAAAGTAGCCCAGGGACAAAAAAGTTTTTTGTGTGCCAAGTTAGTTTGCCTATCTCATTTCTTCACAGCTCCACAAACTCCTGTCCTAGGCAGTTCAGACTGGAAGGTGACTAAGGAACATACAGGCTATAAAAATCAGATTGGCTCTGACTAGTTTGATTGGGCTGTATTTTAAATAACATTGTCTGGTTTTACGTAAGATCCATTCTTCCTTGCACAAGCACCCCTGGAAAGACAGGAGAGGAGAAATAGAATGGGGTGGACAAAACAAGTCTTCAGTTCCAGCTGGCAAAGATCTGCATCTCTTACACTGCACCCACCACAAAAAGGAGGAGGTCAAGGAAGAGTTAGATGCTTCTTCTAAAACAGCTGTTGAGTGAGACAAAGGCACGTTGTGTGGGATGCAAACCAGTGTAAGGGAGTTGTGATAATATGTCTTGAGAAAGTGGTTTTAGTTAGACAAAACCACATACTTGGAGCAATGGGATAGAATCAGGTATCTGTCACAATTAAGCTCAAACCCCTGATTACAGCTGTCAAGTTTTAGTATTTTTTAAGTAAAAAAAAAAAATCACTTACTTCATCTAAAAGAGGATGAATTTCTTCTAGGGGGTTATAAGGTATAAATATGAGAAGTGCTGGTCCTTTCTTCAGCTCATTGTTTAGAAGAAGGCTTTTCCCACCGTGTGGTCTCAGCCAGCGTATGAGCATCTCCCGATTTTCCAGAGCCCACTTGCAAATGTTCTCAGCAGTGAAGTTCATGATGTCTTTTGGATAGATCTTGGAGGGAGAAAAAAATAGATTTGTCCTCACTTGATTTAGTAACAAATGCAGTTCTTCAGTATGGCATGCTTTGTTATTGTAGTGACTAGAACTCTTGTTCTAAATGTAACGAGTGTCAGCAAACTTCAGCATTTCCTACACCTTTTCCCTTTGGGAAAGCTTTCCAAATGCTCATTATAGTAACAGCCACATGCAAAAAGGATTCTACTAGGGAAGCTCCTCTTTCTTTTACTACATCTTTATAATTTTGACTTTTCTCAATAGTACAAATATTCTTTGTAAGTGAAAGAGCTCTAAGCTGTATCATCACATATTTTAATTTATGGAATATTAGAACATTTTCCCCCACTATTCAGTCCCCATATTAACTTGTTTTAAATTAGCCTTTTAAGACTCAAACATCAAGGCTGCATTAAAAACTGGTATTTCTCATTCCTGAATGCAAAGAAAAGAAATATATAATAAAAGGTGCTTACAGGTTCTAGGATCAAAATATTAAGGCTTGTTTATCTTTAATAATAGGAATAAAAAAAAAATTATGTATTTTATGTTACTTCACCCAAAATATCGCTGTTTTCCCTAGTCTCAATTTAATAAAATATACATCACAATACCTATCTTCAGAGTTTACACTCAGGGTGCCAATGTGGGTAGGTAGTGTCTCTGTGCCAAATAGTGAATCCGAAAGTTAGTATTTTCAGTCTTAACTTTTCAAAAAGCAGGGTGCATGGATTAAGAGTTATTATAATTTCAATTAATTTAATTTGTGTGATTTTTCTAATCAGTGCCATGTTATACCTTTAAGCCAAAATGGAAGTTTTCACTGTTCCTACTATCCCTCCACAAAATCTTTGTTCATATCCTCATTCAAGTAGTTTTCTAATTCTGATCCCTGATCATCCCTGTACCAAACCAGAGTCCCTACAGCACAGAGCAATACTCACAAGAGATGTGTTGGCATGTCTGTGCAAATACACACTGCCAGAGTGCACCAGGGAGATCTCCTCTGCCACATGTTTATCCGTGACCACTCCAAAGCGGATCGTCCCAAGGTAATCTGAAAGGGCACATTTGCAATCTTTGAATACAATTACACATTCTTAACTCCCCTAGAACACCACCCTCAAACCAGAACACACAACAGTGCTGTGTAAAGGCACAGAAATCTGTGAAGAGCAACTGCCAGTGCTGGTGATTAGAGCAGAAGAAAGATGGCAAGAAGCACAGACGTGTTCCCCTTCTGCACTCCAGGTATAGAGTCCTGTCTATGGAACCTCAGTTGTCCAAATTCTCCATTTGCTTAGGAAATATAGAATCTGGTATCACAGATGCACCTTGCTGTGATTTATGGCATCTCAAAAGCCAAGATGATACACATAAGGGAAAGGCATGAACATTGTTTAAGTGATGAAGATTTATAAATATGTACACATAAAGACAGACTGCTTATTTTTCCAAAGAAGTAATAGAACGTACAAATGTGAAAATCACAGAACAAAATATGGAACAGGCTCTTTATCACATCAGTGGCACAGTAAAAAATAAGAATGAATAAGTATGAATAAGAAAAAATAAGTATGCATCTCCTTCATCTGCTGACAGGAAGGAATATTCATAAAACATGTTAATTTTTAACTTTAAGAAAGATCTATCCCAAATTCATGACCCAAAAAGGAGGTATTAATCATCACAAAGTTTGCATGTTTAAACACAAACAAGAGGGTTTGTATTTCAGATTATCAGTGCAAAACAAGAGGGGAAAAAAAGCCTTCTCAGGCTGCCTTGCAGCAGCTCTGTAACTCCACCCAGGACAGCACTGAATTCAGTTACCAAGGGCTGACCCAGCCCAGTCCATCTCAGTGCCTCTGACACTGCACAGGACAGTGACTCCTGGATTCACTTGGAACAAGTGTGAGTCTGATTCCGATCCTGGATGGGCTGCAGTACACATGTATGGGGTTTGAGGGAACTCTATCCCTGGTGCATCCAGGCTGACCACATCATAAGCTTTTTATGTAAGCAATCCTCAGCTGTAATGAGACAGCCTCTCAGTTAGATCAACACCAAGAAACACTCAGAAGGGATTAATTCCTAAGGTACAAAACATTGCAAAAAAACCCACTGAAGCACTTGGACATAACTCATTTACAGACACCTTAAATTATGAAAATGGAGCTTTTACCTTTCTTTAATGAATGTAATGCTGAGGTGAAGAATGTTAAATAACCAGGTGGTTGAGGTGAAGCATTGAACTCAAAAAATCCCACAACTCCAGGCTGGAAAAATAAGAATTAGAGTTACTTAAGCTATTTTCAAGTATAAATATATGGGACTACAGTAAGCACAACAGACTCCTAAAAGACAACAATGTTTACTGAAGAGCAGTCACTTTATGCTGCAATAAAAATTTTAATATAAAAGACTGAATCAAAATCAGTTCTCATTCAAAGAATGAAGCTGTCATTCAAAAGCTTATGTAAGAAAGAGGGGCTTTATGGATGCTACATTTCTAATGGTGTGTCTCCCATGCTGAAGTTCACCAAAAACAATTAGTATTCGCTTTGCAACTTTATTTTGAACCAGTTCCAGCACCAAGATAAGAACCAAAAGCATCATAAAGATTTTTTTTAGAACTGGAATATCAAATATAATTTTTCAGAGTATAAAGGGCTTAAGCAGTAACACTTTAATTGTTTATGTTGTACATAATTAGTATTTACGTAAGAATTTGCACATTTTGTGTGTGAATATTTGAACTGCTAAGATAAGTGATCATCCTATCTTTAAGCTACAGTCCCTGTAAATCCTTTCAATATATCCTTCAAGAGTCAGTGAGAGATCAACTGCACAAAAATCTTGAGAACTCCATATCCCATCTGCATATCCATAAAGCTCTTCAAATTGCCAGATAGACAATTCCAAATTTAAAAGACTCATCCCAGAATAGGCCTACTGACTTTTCCACTTGAATGACTTCCTATTAAATTCAGGAGAGAATCTGGAAGAAGCTGACTTGGAAAAAGTCAGATTATCAGATTTTTCTGATCAGACAATCTAGATTTTTCTTGTTCCAATATTTCAGTTAAGCGTTGATTTTAAATTTTTCAAAATATAATCCATTAAAAATTACTATTAATTATGATTCATCACTCAAATGGGCTTAATAAGCTTTCAGGACAGAGTAAGTGATGGCATTTGGTTATTTGGTGTTATTTGTTTCTCAGTTCCACCAGTGCATATAGAAGGCATTTGACACACAAAGCAAGAGCACTCCAGGGACTGTTGATGTATAGAAGATTCCAGACTCACCTGGCACCCATTTGTGTGGCAAATACATCCTCACATGAGGATTTTCATTTGGTACTTCAGAGGCTGCCTTTTTTGTTGTTGTTGTTTTTAGTTCTACATATAAAGTTTATTTCTTTTTAAAACATGAACATACATTTTACCTGTTATTATTAATACGAATTCAGTTATTCGTATCAGCCTAATACACTGATCTAATTCAGTATGAATTAGCAATCTGAAGGTGTTCACCAATAACAACATTGCCCATTCCAGCTCATGACTTCTCTTTTTAGGCAGGAATTCTCTTTCATGGATGAACGCTAAGCATAAACCCCTTGTTCATAAAGGTTCTTCATGAGGTACCCCAAGAAAATTATCAATAATAAAAATGAGTTACAAGCAAATAGGAAAATTTATGCAACAATAATTACCAAGAAAATAAAAATAGAAATAAAATAGTAGTGAAAAAACACAGCAAAATAATAGCGCTCAGTGTTCTTTTTTAAACATCATACAGATTAGTAATTAATGTTCATCTTTTTCTCTTAGTTCCAAACTAAGACAGTAAAAAGAAACAATTCCTTCTAAAAACTTTGAAAGCATTCAACTGAACCAAAATGAGGAGAAAGATAATCAAAGTTTTTGCTTCCCACTTCCTAGAACCATTTTTGAATACAAATCCTGTACCAAGTGAATTTAGGACACCAGTGAACGAAAGGAGAGTCAAAAGTGACAGTAAAATGTGGCAAAAAGCCAGAAGTCAGATGCAGAAGTATTTATAATGTTATTTAAAAGGTAACATTCTGATTCAGACTGCCAGTTCTGCTTTACACTAACACAAGCTTTACACTTAACACAAGCTTCCAGATTGTGAATAATGTTTCTCAAAGATAATTTTTATAAAGTGGGTTTTTTCCATTAAAAAACCTGTAGTTGGAGAATATATGATAATATTCACTAATATATACTACACTACTATATATACTAGTATTTACTAATGCTCTATGCCTAATCAGTAATCTAGTTAATTAATGTCCTTTTAATCATCATCTCAGACCAGTTAAAGTTTTTGCCCTGTTATAGGGTGCAATTACCCATATGAGGAAATGGACTAAAATACTGCATTTCTTCTCAAGTACCAGTAACATTTTCCTGTCTGTAAGAATGAAGTTTCTAACAACTAACTAACTGAACACTTCCAGGTATTGCAAGTAACAACAGTTCTTGCTCTGTACAAGTGAAGTTCAAGTCTCAGAGAAGAGGTATCTCAATGTGAACAAGAGGTTCTTGGTTTGGAATACAAACAGGCTAAGAAGAGCTCTTCTTGGACAACAACAACTCCCACCTGCTTTCACATAAGGCCCCCCAAAACTCAGTAACAGCTGCCAGCAAACAGTTTAGGAGGATGCCTACATGCAATCTGTTACTGATGAGCAGCTGCTTCCAGGCAACTGCTGGTGTGCAGTTCTGGGTACCCATCTTCATGTGGGCACTTAGGGGTAATCAGCTGAACCTGCTGCTGTCTAAAGTGGGAGGAATAAACACTGACATGTGACACAGGGGTGCTTAAGAGCATTAGGAGCATGGGCATTGCTAGAGTGGAGCTTGCTGGAACTTTTCTGTCCCTGACATTTTCAGTCCCTGTCTCAAGCCAAGTGTCTGTAGCAAGGGCTCTGGAGCAAACCTGAGGATGTCATTAGTAAAGACTTCTTAGTGCTATCTCCTAATGAAACTCATATATGGAAATACAAAATCATTAATTGTAGTGAAGCCTATTTCTTGCATGGTCTCTACACCACAGGAATGGAAAGTGATGTGGGATGCAATTAAATCAAGTAACAGACGTACCAAGCATCTCAACAATTACCAAACAGCAAGTTCATGGAAACTTTAAGAATGAACAGAGATTTCCAGATGAGTAATTTCTACTGGAGAAAAGCCAGCAGTTTCATTACTGAACCATGCCTCAAACCTATCACAGCTCTTGGAAGAAATAAGCAAGTATGTAGATGACTCCATGCAGCATGCTGTAATTCCCTAAAGTCTAGAAGAACTTACCAACCACTCTTGAAGAGACTACAGTGATAAGAAATAACATGGAAGGCCCTTTTCCAGATTAGTAGGAACGACAAAAAACAGTTAAAAATTAATGTTTTTCAGCAGCCAAAGACAGCCAGCCAGGATGTGTACTGATACTCAAGCAGTTCAATGTTTCTATAAGCACTTTAGAAAAGGGAAGAAAGGGTGAGGAACAAAATTTGCAAAGGTTGGTGGGAGTCACTGAGACTCCAGCTGACTTAAAGAGTCGTAGAAAGGCAGCATTAAATGACTGTGATGAAAAGCTCTGAAATTTGAAGGCCAAAAAAAGTGAAATAATGGGAACAGAAGATAGGAAAAATCCCACAGCTACTGATTAGTTTACAACTGGATAATTGCTTTTAATACTCCAGTTACTTCGATCCCAATTTGTCATTTCTGAAAAATGTTTTGGCTATATTGCATTGGCAATTCCTGCCTCATCTTATCTGTGAACATGGGAAGGAAAACAGCAAGAGGAAAGGAATGTGTCTTCTCTGGGGAACAGAAGAACCAATATTACATACCACTAAACCTGTACTGTAGAAATGCAAAGAAACGGTTGACTGATACTAGATTAAATTTACATTTAACATCATTTTCCAATGTGTACCCAGACCTGAAAGCAAATTTTCACATCATCATTTAACATAGGCACCACACAAGAGCCAGCTGAATCTCTGTCTGTGTCAGACCTACCCAGCTGGCTGATGCTCAGGAAGCATTCCTACACAAAGACAGCAAAGCAGAAAGCTGACATCATGTTAAGAGACGCAGCAGTCACCTCCCAGAGAGACCAATTCCTCTTCTACACCTCCTGAAGCCACGAAATGATGAATTCCCTGTGCACATTTAATTTTCATAAATGAGGAGAGCTTTTTGTCTAACTACAAGTGGCTTCCTGTTTCTTCCTCTGTGCCTCAGGAGGCTGAGGCTATTTCTAGCAGCTGGGGCAGTCAGATGAGGAATTAGAGATGTGAGTTTGGATTAAAATGAAACTGTTATATCTCTGCAGGTAAGAAAACAAAAGAAATCTAATTACAGGTACTCACAGGTACCTTGAGTTATGGCAGGAACTGCACATCTTTCTGCTCATATAACTTAGATCTTCCTTAATATTCCAAGATTTTAACTGCTCTCCAAATGGCACATTTTCCTTGCTCTCAAAAATTAATTCTTACCCATTTCTAGTTTTACACTAGTATCCTTCCACAACCCCGAAGAAACCAACCTTAAATCCCATCAGAGAATGCGGGATCTCAACTCGCGAGCCTTCAACCCGATTTTTTTTTGTGGGGATTGAGCGCCCTCTAGTGAGAGCAACACGGCATGTCACGACAGTCGTGATTAGGTCGAGGAACGAACAAAAGACCAAGAAACAAACACCACCTGTTCTTACATTTAACTGGATTCTGTTCATCAATATTTCTTCTAGTTTGCAGAACCCATTTGCTATCAGAACACAGGACTGAAAATTAGACAGTGATGATGACAAATCTTTCCAATTATTTTGAGCTTGAAATTAATTTGCTTTTCAGTGAAATCAAAAAAACATGATCCACCAGCAGACGGTGGCCAAAGTAACCACAGCAATCCTTGACAGTCTTCTGCCCTTTCCCTTCTGCTAAAAAGTAGCATTTTTTATACAAAGAAGATCGAAAGTCAAAGGAAGACACTAGCCAAGGATCTCAAAATAGCAATTAGTTTGTGCCATACAGGCCCCAATTTCCCATAATCTACTCTATTCCTCAAACATTCTGACTTCTTAAACACAGGACTCACCCCTAGATTGTATCTTCTAAAAAAGGTATCAATTTCTCAATTCTGTTTCTTTCATCTTATCTGTATCTGTTACTTTTGTATTCCCTCCTTCCCCTCTTGCATAACTTTACAGAGGCAAGAAAGACACTGAGCACCTGGAGCCATGGTCTGTGAGAGAACCTCAGCCATGAATGACTGTGGGGCAACATGGCAGAATGACCTCTGTTCTTGGGCCATTTCAGAATAAAAAGAACCAACAAATGCTGACCATAAACAGCAACTCAGCACTTGGAGCCACAGAATTTCAAGCACAGGAAGAGGGAAAGTCTGAATGCAGAAACAAAATTGCTAAGCAGTATTTAAAAATATTTTTGTTGCCCCCTAAATTTGTCTTTTATCTTAGTCTTTTTTCAGTGGAAGTGCACCTCTTACTGTAAAGCAAATTTATGCTTAATGACTATATTAGTTATTGTTAAGTTAGCTCATTAGTTACCTTCTGCAGTCTATCAAGAAATAACATAACACAAACCAAAAACCAAACATGGCTTTCTTCAAATCTCTGTGAGAGGCAAAGAAACGTTTTATAATTTTAGAACAGCAAAACTGAGGCAATGGAAGGACAACAGAGCTGCTTGTGATCACAGAAAGTATCAGCACCAGAGACAGGCCACAACTCACAGTCCCTCCTTAAAACACTGAAAAACCAAACCCAGCAGTAGTTCCTGGCATGAACAGCACAGCACCTACCCAGGGGAACTTCCAGTGCACGTCCCCTACACTGTGGCAGACGCCCCAGAACAGCACAGGCCATGCTCCATCCTGCAGCAGAACCAGGCACTGCAACAAGCACCACAGGATCTGCTCCAGTCCCAGCCACTGGAGGGTCCCTCCCATGTGGTGCCCACTGCCACAGCACTGATTTGTTTATCAGGTTTTCCACACTGCTGTAACAGCTTGGGCTTTAGTAAGATTATGGTATTTCTGCACTGTGCACTACACGAATGAAAAGTTATAAAGGGATTTTAAATGGCTCTGTTGTAAGCACATTTTGTCTAACTGGAAGTTATTATTCCACCAGTATTGCTATCAATCTTGGCACCCCTGAACACAAGAGACCAAAATGAATAAAACACCATGTACCAGTAGATTAAAATCATCAAGTTACTGCATACAAAGTGATTAGGAGCCCTGTACTGTAGAAATACTGTAGCCCTGTACTGTTTCACATTTATTTTCTATTAAAAGACTTATCCTGTTAGAAAAGCTTACTATTCTCTAAAAATTAGTGATTATATATTTCTCAAATGCTGTCCCAATTTAGCCTGCAAGATTTTTATGAAAAAACTTCTCCCTTCTTTCTTGTTTGTATGTAACAGTTTGGTGAGGTAAGAACTTTGATTGTTGTCTCTACATACTAAAGTAATGTAAATTAAGAGCATCAGTAAATCATAATAGCAACTATACAGGGAACCAACATTATGAATCTGTCATTTCATATTCTTATGATTTTAACAAATTTATAGGGCACTGATTTCAGGATCCTGAAAATAAACTAGTACTTTGGAGCAGATCAAATTTAATCCTTAAACAAGTCAAACTCTTTCTGAACCACAGTGGTAAAGCTAGAGAAGAGAGACAAGTACCTCATAATTTGAGAGGAAATCTAGTAATTTTGATCGAGACGAGATGTAGAGTAGTGGTGTCATCACCCGGCGAACAAACTTTTCAATATAAACAGCACTCATAGGGCCTTTGTATTCAATTGGTCCAAAACTAGTACCAAAAAAAATAATAGAACATTAAGACTTAAATTAACAGTAGAGAGTCCCTCCTGGGGGTGGCAAGGAGTTACATAGACAGCATGCTCAGCCTCTTGGGAATTGCTCTCTGTGTTTTACCAGTGGCTTCTGTAACTGATGAGGGAGTTGTGTTACCAGAGGGAAGTGCCAGACTATCTGTGGAAGGGGCAGAGTTGGTGAGTATGGAGGGATGAAGACCACCTCTGAGTCCCATTAAAGAACTTGGTGAAACTCATGTATAAATTACATAACCATAAACATATCTTTCCCCTTTTTCTGAAGTAAACATATGTGATTTAAAAATACAGATCTGAAAAATGTCACTGTTTTCCCTTGCTTTTTCAGTGTCTCAAACAGTACCAATCTGAAAAGGTGCAATATTTTTACACAGGCTTTTATGAGTAGCAGTCAGTAAAGCAGGGATAAATTCAGTTGCACTGCTGATGAACAGGCTCAGCAAAGCTCCAATTTCCTCCCAGCTATCTAATAAAACAGCTAACATGACGTTAGGCAGTGCTAAAACATAAGGTGTGCTGGAGCTTGCAGCTGTGAATTCCAGAGGTTCTCCTCCTAATTACCACTAGATTGGACAAAGCTTCATTGTCCCAAATGAAATTAAACACAGAGAGCATAAAGAATTAGTCCATTTCCACTGAAAAATTTAATGTGATGCATTTTTATTACAGATTGCACACACAGACACACTGGAAAATACCCATCTCACACTGAGACACCTATACTGAGGTGGTTCAAAATGGTCTCCTGGAGCCCACTAGATCATTCTACATCCTACATCTCTGTATCATAAACCTCTGTCTTCACAGCAATACTCACTGCTCAACATGTCACATGCCCAGGGCACATGTGAGGTTTAGTATCTCAGGCATGAGGGGTACACTGCCCGTCAGGATTTTATGAAGTATCAATAGGGATTTACACCTCATCTTGTTATAACTCTGTTTAAGGTTACTGATGACACCAAGTGCATCCATCTACTGTGTCATAATTTCAAGGTCAAGTAAGTTTCAGTCATTGTACATCCCAGTGTGAATGTACAGTTCTTTTATTACAGTTTGAATTATGCCAGTGTCTCGTGTCTATTACAAGTTCAGCTAACAAAGACCATGACTGCTCCTCCTCAATGCATAAATTCCCCCCCAAAACCAAAATCAGCCTCTGTAATGAAAGAGAGCTGCAGTTCAAGACTAGCAAAATAAAAAAAAAAAAAATACAAGGAATAAATGCTTTTATGGA
Source organism: Acrocephalus scirpaceus scirpaceus (assembly GCA_910950805.1). Lineage (NCBI taxonomy): Eukaryota > Metazoa > Chordata > Aves > Passeriformes > Sylviidae > Acrocephalus > Acrocephalus scirpaceus. The sequence continues at coordinate 6,687,137 of OU383786.1, forward strand.
GTGTTAGAAACTGTGTTTCCTTACCTTCTACTCCACAGAGAAAAAAAAAAGGATAATACATACAAATACTAAAAAATAAAAGTGAGGTTATATTAAATTTTACACAATGATATCTTAGCTTTGGGGGAATAAAAAAGTAACTGCAGAGTTCAAAATTAAAACAAGGTCTTCATTATGTAGTGCAATTTAAATAAGCACTTAAATGCCACTAACTTCAACAACCCTTGGGTACATTCTTTAATGCTGTCATAAATTAGGACCAGTTGTTATAATCCATCCACAGAGCAAGCAGACATCAGAAATTAATATGTGACTCTGAATTATTTTCATTGGAGGCAGAACTTCCAGGAGATGCACAGGCAACCCCAAATTTCCATAATCATGAAGAGTTGCCCAGCGTGTAATTTAACTGACAGTTACAGCCCTACCTGGCACTTGAGTAGCATACAGGATGAGCTCACCTAAAATCTACCCAAAAACTATTTATTGAAGCCAGAAATGTAACATTTTCAAAATGCAGCACTTTATATCATACCTCTGTTTCCCAAAACAACAGTAAAACCTTGACTGTACACATGAAACCTTACCTCCGATGGTACAAGTGTATCACAGGAAAATAAAAGAAATGCTTCTGCTTCCTGCATTTCCCCTGGTTCCACCAGCAATTTACAGCCACAAACAGCACCTGCAAAGGAGGTAAAAATTCACAGCTAACAAAGTACATTACTGTGACCTACTTTATCCAAGATGTACTTGATGTACTTTTTCCAATCATTTCATCTGATATTTTCAGGGCCTTTTCAACTCAGTATTCCACATCTGTAACAAAAAGACTTTTTTTATTATTCTTTTTGTTATTTTGCAATAGCAATTCTTTTGGTCACTATTCTTTCCAGCTTTTACGGTTCTTAATCTAAATCCTTCAAATTTATTAATTTAATCATAACCCACATTCATTACCTTTTCTACAGAGTGGAGCTCAACAAGGGGAGGTTTAGGACAGGTGTACCTGTGAACTGTTCACAGGTACCCAACTGCTTGAAAGTAGTGCTATGTTTACAATCTTTATATGATTACCAGTGTCTCCAAAGATCCCAGAACTGGAAGCAAATTCTGTGGAATTTCTGCCTGAAGGCAGGTGAAAAAATATGAAAACACTTTACAACAAGAAACTTGTAGGCTTCCCCATTCAAAAGCAGAAATAACAGACAACTGAGCAGGAATGAGAGGCTGTCTCAGTTTATTCTAACACTCTGTATGCTAAATTAAAATTAAGGTGACTGATGAGTTTCCCTAAAATATGAGCATTCGAGTCCTACTGTTTCTCATGAGAAGACAGAAATCAGCATCAGCTTGGACACTGAAAAGCTGTCAGGTCATGTTTAAGGTTGGTATCTTCTCTGGAGTTACCTGGTCTGACAATCTGCTGGCCACACGTTCTATTTCTTCTCTTGCTGCAATGGACTGCCCACACCACGGTGCGTAGAAGAAATACAGCACAATTTCTGAATCCTGACGGAGCTGATCTGCATAGTCCAACTGCCCACGAAAAAGGTCAATGACTGGAGATCTTGTGGAGAAAAAGTTCACTGGAAGCTTGGCTGGCATTGTTACATCTTTTGCTCGGCTGCAGGAAGAAAATTAAGAGTGGTTATTGAGACTGTACAGCAGTAGTTTAAAAAGAGTGCCGAAAGCCCTAGGTTTTACTCTTAGCAGAAGTCATGCAATGACAAAACTTTAGAAATTGATGCAAAACTATTAAAATTTATGTTATCTGAGTTAGTTTCACAAAATACTATAAAAATCTAAAGATCACCTTTCACAAGCTTTAGAAAGTCACACTCTGATACCATGCACTATGTTTATGGTACATTAGCTCACACTCTTATGGCTGGTTGCTGTAGAGCATAAAATTACCAGGAAGAGTGATTTCTTTTGATTTCTTCCCTGGCCTCATCCTCTTTTAACACTTGTACTTTAGGTAAAGCACCCTGGTAAGAAAAGAGATACTGGTCATAAAGTTTTGTGATGTGTTGTTTATATAAACAGAGCCTACTACCCTGCCTTATGCTTTGTTCTACAGTATTCCATACTTCCGTTCTTTTATGTTGTATTAGGAAAAGATATATAAATGTGCACTAGTTTATTTTACTGATCAGAGCAGGGAGTGCAAACTGTTCAGGGCACATCAATGCAAGGACAGTATCAACAAATAGAGAGTCTAAATTTAAAGACATTATGACAGATGAAGTTTTTAAAGAGAAATTAGATTTGCCAGTAAGTAATACAAAGAACATAAACCAAATACTTAAGAAACCCTTTCAAGCCAATCAGCAATCAAACAATCCAGAGTTTGGGACTTCCAAGGTGTTCAGAAGTTGCTATGGTATAATCTGCCTTAAATGCAAGTGAATGATCATACTCTTTTTTTATATTATCTTCATTTAAAAATTTTTCACTAGCTATATTTATACTAGAGTAAGCCAGACTGAAAACTGGACAACACTGTCTTGCTCAATTTTGCCATGGTTCATAATGGGACTGGAAGTTTTAGGAAAGACTGTGCATTTCTTTACTTTGTGTGCATTTCTTTTACTTTGTTGCAATAAAAAGCTAATACAAAAATCTTATTATTTGATATTTGATCCTTCTCAGGTTAAAATTTTAGTAATTGCAATACTGTCAAACTCATATATTAAGCAACCTCCTAAAAACTCTGCCACGCTTTCAAACTTTACCATCTATCTAGTTTTTTAAGAAGTACCTTTGTCTTTATAATGCAGCAAAAAACTGTAGTGCAGCTCTTCTCTCATTTCCAGGCTACTCACTTGAACATTTTAGAATTATCCCCAGTAAATATCACAAGTCATAGAAATTCTTAATTTGTATATAATAGAAAATTGCTTCAAAATCAGAATTTTGAAAACATTAAATGGTTCCTCCTGCTTATAATTCATTAATTCCTCCACTCACAACATTATGCTTTCACACAGACTATCAAAAATCTACTTTCTTGTATGGACTTCTACCTGTGTCCTTCCCTTCTCTCCTAGCCACCAACTCAGCACCTCCTTCCCAACCCTTAAGTTCTTCAGCCACCTCACAACCAACACCTTTGGTTCCCTGCCATTCCTGCACTCCACGCTTATCCAAACTGCAGCTTCTTCCCAAGATTTCTGCCTGCCAGCTGGACAGGACATGGCTCCTGTGTGAGCTCTGGCACACACAGGCTGATCAGCTGAAGGCACAACACTTCTTCAGAGATAGCAGCTAGAATTTTTCTTCTCCATCTAGTTTAATGAAAACAGACAACCTCAATATGTTTAAAACCTCTGCTTCCTCTACTGAATTCAATCAAAAGAGAATGATTGGTTCAAGAATCATAGCGTAAGATTTAAAAATTACATAACGAATTGGCTCCAAATTGCAAGAATGGGTAGAACACATCAGCAGGAGTCTCATGACATGAGTGAGTCAGAAACTACACAACCACCTTCGAATATGATAAAAACTCCAGTAATTATTAAAAGCCAAAACATAATCAATAGCTAACAGCTGCTTAAGCAGATTTGCTAAGTAGTGTCTTCGTTTGCAATACCAAACATATAATAGAATACCTTGACTAATTTCCCTAAGCAACCCCCTAAAATTTACACTCATATAAACTGAGCATTACGTAAGAAACAAACATAATAATTATATAATTAATAATTATAAAAAACATAACAATCACAAACTGTTTATTAAAACACCAATTGTGTTATTTAGCTGCTGCCAGAGCCTACAAAACCTTAAACTTTCTGTGAGAACACCCTGGTAATAAAGGGAAGCACATGCAAGTGCCAACAGGGCCAGCAGCCCCTTTGATTGCACAGTCCTGAGAGTGGGGTTGTCTCAAAGACATTTGCATAGTGCCAGAAATAATTCAAGTTCTAGACCACAGGCTATCCATAACAACCCATGCCAGGTCAGGTCTCATTTGGCTATTCCTTCAGTCACTATAAACCTGCAAGACTTCAAATCCCACTAATGGACCACCTTATAATACAGGAATTCTCCCTTTCCATACTTTTTATCCATTGATCTCAAAAGTTATATATTGTAAGAGCAGAAGTAGTACCTATGCCCTGGTGCTGTGTCTTGCTAGTAAATCACACTGACATATGGTGAGAAACTATGTCCTGTATTTATAGTTAACGTGCAATTAACCATGCTCCAAACTGCACAAGGAATTTTTACACCTGAATTTTCTATATTTCTGACAGCAACCAAACAGGGCATATCTATCTGATATTAGTTTGTCTATTTAACTACAATTTGAAAAGCTGAACCCTTTTAATCAAACTTCTAGATTACAGGGTGGTGAGAACCACATTCCAAACACATTCCATCTGTGAGCTTTCAAACACAGCTAGCAGTAAAATGAGGAATAGGCAAGTTTTAAATAGAGGAGAGCAGAAAGCATCATCGTAAGTATAAAAAAAAAGTATTATTTTCTTAGTAATGTAACACCAGGGAGGTGATTATGTTTAGAAATCCTTCACCATACATTCTGAAATATGGCAAGAGCTTTACAATTGCATCTATGTTATCTGGTCGCTGTGAAATACAGCCTCCTGCAATGGAGGCACAGGTACTCAGAGGCACACATTCATAGACTTAAAATTCACTCTGATTCAAGTAATACATCCTTTGTGGACAAGTAAGCAAAGAAGGCCTTAGCATTTTTCAGAAGCATTACTTGTGAAGCAAGTGTTTCATGGGAACAAAAATTTACCAGATGCTGTGGAACAGGGACATAATCAGTACCTCGTAGCCTTCTCCTAATCTCAAAATTAAACCCCAAGTGCAGTAAATGTTCTTAATATAGTATGACCTGGAGCACATAACAGTCACCTTGACCTAAAACCCATCCAGAAGATTTAGACCCTGGTTTAGGCTCCAGAACTGAGCCGCCTGTGCCCACCGTTCATTGCCACGGTTCCCTGCCCCTCCAGTACAAACATCTCCTGGTTCCACGTACACCAGCTCTGGGCAAACAGGAACTGGAGAGGCCTTTGCAAAGAAGGAAGGTCCAACTCCCAAGAAGAGCACCACGAGACCGGCAGGGAAGCCACGAAACATCTTTTTGTCCGAAGCAGGTTTGGTAAAGGGGGGTGATGACACCGAGCTCGACACACGAGCCAGGGCAGACTCGTTTGTCCCCCACCGATGCTGAGAGCACTGAGGGCAGGGCTGCAGCCCAGAGCCCCCTCGGCCCTTCTGCAGCAGGTCCCAGTCACCTCTGGAGATGAGCAAAAGCAGCTCCATCTCAACGACATGCCTGTCACAGGGCCACAGCATGGGTCAGGTTGGAAGAGATCACAGTAGGTCCTTGGTCCCACCTCCCTGCTCAGACAGGGTTATTCCAGAGCACATGGCACAGGACTGTGTCCAGACGGTTCTGGAATATCTCCAGTGAGGGAGACTTCACAGCCTCTCTGGACAATCTGTCCCAGTGCCCGGTCACTCACACTGAAAAAGTTCTTCCTCATGTTCACGTGGAACTTTCTGAGCAGCAGCTCCTGCCCATTACCTCCTGTGCCATTGCTGGGCCCCAGGGAGCAGAGCCTGGTTCATCCTCTGAGACTGCCCTGCATATCCTGATAGTGCCCTCAGGAGCGGGTGCCCCTGCGAATCTGCGGCCACAGCACGACACCCCGGTGGGACAGATGTCTCTTAAAACACTCTGCTCCCTCCCCACCCACGTTCTTATCACCCCTGACCGCCCCGCGGTCCCGCTGCCATCCCGCTGAAGGGGACACGGCGTCTCCCCGACACGGGACCGGTCGCAGTTGCCTTGGGGACCGCATGTGGTGGGGCTCGGGAGGAGGATCCGTCCCCCAGCCCGGGGATGCCCTGCCCGACGCGGCCCGGCCGCAGCGCGTACACGGCGCCGGGGGAGACCCCGGCCCACCGGGCCCCGCCGGCGGCCCTGCCCCAGACCCCGGAGCAGCACCGCCTCTGAGAACGGCGGCGGGCCGGCGGCCGCTGACCCCTGGCCGAGCCCCGGATCCGCCCGCTCCCCCGCCGGTACCTGCAGGTGACTTTGAGGGCGACGAGGAAGGCGCAGCCCAGCACGATGGCCGCGCCGCACAGCACCTCGGGCCGCCGCGCCATCAGGGCAGCGCGGGGCCGCAGCCGCGGGGCCACCGCGTCGCCGGGGCCGCCGCACACCGACATGGCCCGGCCGAGGGGGGCAGGGCCGCGGGCCCCGGGCCGCTCCCGCTCGCACACGTCTCCCAGCGCCCGCCCGTGAGGCGCGCCGGGCCGGGCGGGGCGGCCGCTCCGCCCGCCAACCCGCCGCCGCCACGTCCGCCCGCCCGAGCAGGCGCACAGCCGGCCCGGCGCTCCCCGTCCTGCCCGCGGCACCGGGAAAACCGGGACGGGGAGTGTTGTGTTCGCCTCCTGCGCGTAGCACCGGGGAAACGGGACGGGGATTGCTGTGCTCCCCTCCTGCCCTCGGCACCGGAGAAACGGGTCGGCGATTGCTGCGCTCGCATCTCGCTCTCAGCATCGGCACCGTTACCAGTCCCGTGGCCGGGATCAGCGGATGAATAATCCCCGAGCCCCCCCCGGCAGCTATTGCCCAACAGCCCCACCCCGCAGCCAGGAAGGATTTCACACCGGCCTTACAGAACAAGGATGTCATGTTTAGTTTTGTCTAGAATTATTTCCAATGATTTACAGAGCACTTACATTAAACAATGAAAGCATAAAACTGAGAAAACAATTCAGAAAGGCACACGATACAGTCAGGTTTTGTCACACAAATAACAGTGTCCATAGTACTCTGTCTCACGCTCACTTTATTAGAAACAATGTAAAAATCAGCACTGCAGCAGGTGGCATTTCAAGCACCAAGCTAGTTTCGTACTCCGTTGTACCGCAGCCCAGCCTGGGAGGAGCAGTCACTTCGCAAGAGCCCCAAGCTATGGCTGAAGCACACATAAGGTGTTGGTTTCAAGTTTGTTGTGCTTTTGTGAAGTGAAAGGGACACAGCATCCATGTCGTGTATGAGTATCATTGAACTTCGGTTCAACACTTTTTACATACACAATGTATGCCCAATGACTACATTCGAACTACTGAGGTCATTGTTAAAGCTCTTCTAATTATGTAAGGTCAGCCAGGAACAGAGAAAAGTACCGGGGGGCGGGGGGGAAGGAGAGAGGGAAGAAGAAACCTAGTTATTTTGAATGAATGGCTGAAAGAAACATGGCAGGGGGGGAAGGAAATAAGCAAGCACAAAGCTGAAAGCAGGATCTGCAGAGAAGCCAAAGCACAACAGAAGCTCCAGTGACTGGAAAGCCCAAAGGCTCAGCAGTCAGGAGTCACCTCAACGCACAAATTGTTTTCCATTTCCTGTACTCTGCAGGAAAGGCAATGGGAAGCACCATCCACTGTGCAGCTGAGGCAATGGTTCATGTCCGAGGCTGAAAACGTCTCCCAGTACTCCGAAGCTCCAAACTGCTTGTCTATATCACAACTTACTGGCAATTTCTGTTACTTCAGTGATGCCATAAGCTAATGACAATACAGAAAACTGCAAACGAGCCACTAGCGACACAAATACCAACTCAGTAAATGTTTAGCTACAGGTGCTCAAGCTTTTGCTAACTGGCAAATCATTGTTTTTACAAAATTCTCAATCCTGAGAGGCTACATGCAGTAATCAGCTTTGTGTAAAGTTCTCTTTATTACAGGCAACATTAGTCCATACAATAATACACAATACTGACATACAAGTGTAATCTTTCAAAATCATCATTTAAACAGCAAAGACCAAGAAACAGGATTTTAACTACTTCATTTTCAAAAATTAATACTTTTTTCCTCCCAAGATCCTTTTTCAGTAAATTATATTGAAACATACAAAGAGAAAAAATACCCATTCAACGTATACTGTAGTTAAATGGTTATTTTGTTTAAAATCTTTAATAAGAAAATCCTTTTAGCAACCTACATATAGATAAGTAGCAAACTTTGTTTTAAACAAATCCTCTCCATTAAAAGATCTGAAGAATTTTCATCCATCATTTTCTTAGCCCACCAACACTTCTTTTTGCAATACCTTGATACCTTGAAGTTTTTCAACTGAAGGTCTGAGACTAGGGGGCTTCCTAGATATTATAGCCACTCTTCCCCCCTTCTATTTCCTAACATTCTGTCCAACAGGAGGTGAGTAAGCACATAATACTTCAGATTTTTTTAATCACCACTCTGTTTCATGAGAGCATAGACAGGTCTGCTCAATCCCCCTAAATCTACCATACTTTGCTGTTCAGGAGGAACAATGTATGCCAATAAAAGCAGAAAACCTGCAGCTTTTCTGTCACATGCTTTTGATTATTGTCAAATTTTCTGGTTTATGCTTCCAGCTGATAACATGTATGTGTCATCTCAGTATTAGTTTAAATCTTTAAACAAAAAACTATATTTTCCAAAGTCATTATCACTGGGAGCAATCAAGTGGTCTTTTCTTGCTTTGCTGAGTTTCATTCTTAAAACTTGTCTTCGTTCTTCCCACTCACGGAGTTCAGCATTTCCATGGGCAAATTTACAGTTGTTTCCTTCAGTGCAAGTACCAGCCATATATCTGTTAAGACAGATTTTGAATAATGTTTCATAGAATTACCATGATCACTACTGTGTCTGTATTTTCTTCACATCATGTATTTCAAATACACTACATAGTAAGGACAAAAAATTGGAAGAGTATTTTTTTACAAGTTAGATGACACTAACTCTGTTTAGCATTTCGTTGTATTTTTCTTTCCCAGCTGTCAAATATTTACAGAGGACAAAAGATGGCCCTTTTCTTTCTATTTATGTTCCTACTTAAACTGAGACACTTAATGCTTGAAACCATCAAGTTCATCATGTCAATGAATACCTTATCATTTAACTCACTAAGCTAAGGAATGACTATTGATAAAAAAATCCAACTAATCACCCTTGTTAACTAAATTTGAGGTCAGAATACTCAGAACACTTTAACATGCCAGTTTGTATTCACTTTATGCTGCAAATCCAAGGTCTGTTATGTTCAAAACAAATACATTTAGAATGCTACTTAAAAATTTAGTAAAGGGACATGTAAGTTTCCATGCAAAGACTGCAAATGAAAAATAACTTGCTTTCTCTGCTATGCAGTTTCTCAAGATCTCCAAGACACTCAAAATCTTCAACTGAAAACAGAGTAACAAAGGCATCTGTACCAGCAAACTGAATCTTAAACTCCAGAATGCTCGATTCCAAAGTTTTCAGCCTTCCAAAAAGATTCCAACAAGTGGAAGGAATTTTCAAGAGATTTACAAAAAAAAAAAAAATAAATAATGAAGTCAGGTAAAACAGGTTGCACTTAAAAATTAAAGGGAGCAGCAAAACATACAACCAGTGCTGGGAAAAACCAACAGATCTTGGAAGTTCTCTTCCAGATGTTCATAAATAATTTCTAGTAACAAATACTCAGTTTTAAAAATTTGGTTTGACACTAACAACATTTCTACTTGCCTTAAAGCTCCAGTTATCACTGTCCAGCTAAGTACTGTTCTTGGGCTCTAATTAATACACAGATGCCTAAGTAAACTTGTAATAATACCAACAATATTCATTTCACCACTTCACACAGCTGCAATGAACTTGCTACCATTCATTAACATCACATAGGCAGTTAATTTGGTCCCAAAAATAGGCACCTTGTTACTCCCTGAGTTCTAACACATTAAAATACTGTTAATTACTTCTTTCCTTGTTGAAAGATGTATGCATTTCAAGAAATACTAGAAACTTTGTCAGAATCAGTAATGGCCTTAATTATTTAAACTACGAACTGGAATTTTTCAGCATTTTTGCCATCTTAAAAAAGACATACCTATCACAAATGCTAAAATATCCGGTTGGAAAGCGATACTGCCAGCAGTTCTGATCATCCTCAGTGTGGAAAACCTTCTCCTTATGCTTTTCAGAAGAAATGTGACCCTGCCATTGCTTCTCACTATTACAGTTCTTCCCACACATCCAACAATGAAAATCCACCTGTTTTACAAGGAATTTGAAAACAAAATGTTGTGAATTCAATGCTGTAAGAACAGAACTTCTTCTGATACATTTTGAATGCTTTCTTTATGTTGGCCTGCACAATATTGTTTACCTAAACAGACACAATTATTTTAATAATCACTTAAAGTTTATGATCTCCACTGGCTTTAGAAGAACCGATGTACAGTGTCAGCTACATTTAGTGTATGGTCTAAGGAAGCACCAAGAAAATAAGAGAAACAAGTTACTGACTGGGAAAAAAAAAGCCCAACAAACCCCCACATGCTTGGATTTAGAATTATACCTATGATTACTTACTGTAACTTCAGCATAGTCAGTTGGCATGTGAATTTGCTTCCCATTTTCTTTGTTTGCCTGAGCAGCTGTATCATCTCCTTTTTCTGGTTTTTGAGTTTTTAGCCATATGTCATACAACTGCTCCAAGTCTTGAACTAATGAGAGCAGAAGCTAAAATAAGTAATTAGCAATTAAGGCAGAAGTTTGAGAACACTAGATAAATGACTGAGTTTGTGAGCATAATTCAGTCCCCGCCTACTCTAAGAAGAAAAAGGTTAGGAAACAAATGTAGACAGTTACGTAGTTCAGAGATTAAGAGCCAAAGGGAAGAGGCATCTCTGGCTACTTACCAAGAGCCCCCTGTCCCTCTTGAGGGGACAGCAGGAGGTTACAGGTTTCTGAATGGCACCCCAAGTACAGATAGCAACTGTGCTGCTGCATACCAATAGCTGAATTTCAAAGAACTAATCTCATGTGTGCTACAGCTTTTGGTAAATTTAGTTTGCTTTCTTGCACACCATGATCTGATCATTTATGTCATTTATTACTTCTGATTTTTGATACTTTCTCCCCAGTAACACTGATGGGATAATGAAGTCAGCAACAGAAAGTGAATGGTGATTCCCAGTAAATACACTGGGGGGGATTGTTCTGCAAATAGTTTCCCCTATATGTAATTCCATGAATCCATGTGTGCGCATACAGCAACACAGAGCACATCACCAACTAATGTTGCTGCAAGGATCAATATTTCTAAGGCAACTTAAAAAAACAATACAAACTTCTTTATTGTTAAAAAAAAAATCAAGCAATGAATATGCAATACAGCTATTTTTATTTAATACTGTTATTAAATGTCTGATCTGGGTTTGTTTAAATTCAAAGACAAGGGCACCTGCAAGGTTTACTACAAAAGATAATTAAAGAAATTAGATTAAAAAGTAACTGACGTACAAGAATGAAAAGCAGAACAGTTAGACTTACAACATGTTAGATTTACTTTTCTACTTACTGCTGTTCTCTTTCATATAGGTCCACATCTCTCTCTCTTCAGGACTGTGAGCAAATGAGCAGTTTCCATCATACTGACATTTCTTGCCTGAAGCAATATGATTGCACAACTGAAACATGAATTTAAAAAAAATCCTTAAGAATGTAAAGCAGAATGGATGCTAGTAGAATTTTAAAAATTTTTTTCAGTCTTAGATAGTATTTCCCCTGTCAAACATTTATATAATGTGAAAAATAAAAAAATTTATTTTACAAAACCCCACATTTATTATAGTTAGAAAAAGAGAATTGCTGAAAGTAAGTACTAGGAGTGCTTTTTGCCTCCTATCACACTACCAGACCACAGATATGTATAATTTCAGAAATATTTACTTCCACTGACAAGTAGGACTTCAGTAGTAACACGAGATCAGTGCTTTTCTAAGGCTGAATGTTGTAGAAACACTGTGAACATTTTCCTACCAACTCCCATGGGAATTTCTGCTGAACTGATGAAACCAGCCCAATTACTCATATTTTCCAGTGACTATTATCTGTCTTCTTAACCAAATTGTTAGTTTTAGGTTCACATACATCAAACTGCAGAGGCACTTGTTTCTTTGCAGGAAGAGGACGAATGGTCATCCACTTCTTACGTTCATTAGACATTACCAGCACCACACGGCGATCTTTGCTCCATCTGGAAACCACAAGCATTCAATGAAAGAAAATACTATTCCAAAAAATCACAATTTCTGCCCAGCAGCAGAACCAGGAAAGCTTATAGAGTTTATTTTTAAAGCTTTCACTATATATTTAAGGTTAAATGAAGTTCTATTGAAACTTGACTAAAACTCTTAATACAAAAAACCCTCCAAAACCAAAACACAAGCACTTTGGTAGCCATCAAAGTGTTTCTCCAATTATTAGCTTACTACAAAGAGATAACTCTGTCCAACTTCAGTATGTTTGGGGTTTTTTTAAATTCCTTGTACGATTCTTTCCTAAGAAGCAACAGTTTCCAAAAAGAGGTCTTAAAAGGCTGACAAAACAGTAGAATTTTCACTGTTTGATCTTACTTACGGGTGTCTTGCCTTTGCACTACAGTATTTTTTGTTTCTGTCTGGCTCACTAACTTGACCATTTCTCCAGCACTGCCCACAAACAAACTTCATCTTCAAATTAAGTGATCCATATTTCATTTGGTTCCCAAGAATCTTAAGCCAAAAAAATAACAACAACAATAAAAGGTATTTTTCATCTGCAAATAAATCCATATATAATTATTAATTAGCCCCTATGGCAGAGATTTCAAAACACGTTGGGAAGCAGATATTACACTGCATGCCTTGTAATAGCTCAACTTGTCATTTCAAACTAGACATTTCTTAACAAATGCATTTTTTATTGAACTTATTTCTGATTTAGGTATATGTACCCTGAAGTTGTCATAATATGTACAAACTAAACACATAAAAGCACTACGTACTGAAAAGATAATTAATTGCCCTAGGGCAGGTGACTCTGAACTTGTATTTACATTTTATGCCCCACCTGGGACAGAACAAGCAAAGCAAAAAAGAAGTTGCACAGCAGCAGAGCAGGCATTTTAGTCTAAGTGAGCAAACTGAAGAAAGCCTACACTGAAAGAGATTATTTGAAAGGAATTATTTGGAGATGATTAAAAAAGTAATTTCTAAAAAAGCTGCATTATATACGCACATCAAAAAAGTATTCTCACCACAGTCACTGCACAATTAGTTGAATAGAAAAATGAAAATACCTGTGAACCATGTGCACTAGCTTCCATGTTCTGCCAGTACTTCTTTGATTCTTGAACTATAGTATCATGTGAAATACCTGGAAAGGAAGGGAAACAGTCTTTGAGTACTTATGACTGTTGCAGCCTTACAGACATGCTCAAACTGGAATGCTACTGAAGCCCTAAAGCTTTTATCCATTTTTCTTTTTGTATATTGTGTAAGTATTCACACACGTGTGATATACATTTACATCATGGATATGTTATGTCCATACACACACACAAAAACATACAGACACACAATTAAGAACATCGTGAGGGCATCCAAAACAGAAACACTGCCAGTATCATCACAATGGAAAGCATACAAGGCTTTTAAAATTACGGATTGCCCACGTAAGTTAAGGTGCATCTTTCAGTATTTAAACATAATGTACTCTAATGCCAACATCATTATAAAATCTTCTCTGGATGTACCACGGAAAACCTCTCCAAAATGCAAGCTGAGAGGCACCAGGGTGTTCCTGCTTGCTTCCTGCACTGATCCCAAGCTGCTAATTTCAGAGGGAATCAAGAAAAGGAACAAGTGGCAATACAATGAAGAGTGGAGTATTTTACTAAACATACCTGATTCCTTTTGCATTATCCAGACTTTAAGCTCTACCAGACTGTGAGCGTAAAAGCATTTATCCTCTCGTAAGCAGCCGTAATGCACCTCGTGTCTGCACAGGTCAAGCTGACACCGAACTTGGTAAGGGCGGATTTTGGAATACTTCACCATAGTCTCTCGCAAAATGTGAACAAGGCACCTGTTTTGAAAACAGTCAATTTTAGATATTCTTTAAAATAACCATCCTTCATCACAGCTTGTTCAAATATCCTTTAAACACTATTTACTTGAAATCAGAAAGTCAAGAAAGTTCCCAGAAGGAGGTCATGTCTAAGCATCGTTTCTGGGCTGAGTAAACACACTAAATAGCACTAAACAGTACTCCTGGGAATCCAGAGTTCCTCTTCTGCAAAGTATTACTGCTTTCAATCCAGCTGGATCACTGGTTTCCAAGAAGGAAAGCAGATCACGTCCACTTTCAAGTATATATCCTGATCTAATAACTAACCCACGTACTTATTCCTTTATAGAGCACCATTTAAGGAAGAGGTGATGTAGAACAGTAACAGCCTATCTAGCAGCAGTGCTTCTTCAAGATAGGGAACTGGAATACAAATAAAGCAATTCCAGTGCACTTACTTCTACATCATACAAAGACAAAAGTCTCTTAATTCTCCAAAACTAATTTTACAGTATTACAACAATAAAAACTTTTCTAACTTTCCAAGAATAAAGACACTCTTCACACTGTTTTTTTATCAACTGAGTTAATAAAGACTATGGTCTATTTTATACACTGTAATTAAGGTAAACCTGAATTAAAACTACAGCAAAATAAGAAAAACATTTCAAAGAAAGAACAACTTCGGAGTTCCTGTTTTAACTTAACATTACACATCTATTTACAGCAATACAGCTCACCAGGTAGACAAGCTATTACCAACCTGACACCAAATCCCACAAGATTCAAATTTGAGGGCAGACACCACTAATTTTGAATGACTGATAAAGAAATGTCTCACTTTCATTTAGTTACATTTGTCAAACCTTGCTCTTTAAGTCTGTCTTGTCTATACTGCCAAAGCATAACAGTCAGTAGGGAAGAGAAGTTGACCAACAGGTAAGAAATGAAAGTCAGTATTAAAAACTGCCTTTGCTTTTAAACTGCAGCTTATAGAGATGGTATTTCCAACATACTTGTTATCGTCAAAGTCATGCATAGCAGGGTGAGAACAAGAAGATGAGTTATCCTTGTTCCTTTTGCTTATTATTCTGGGCTTGTGATCAAAACATTTCTGGAATATAAAAACAAGTAATTTTACAGTATATATTTTGGACAATTAAAAATATACCTTACCTTAAAGATTTTAACAGATACTTCATTTAGTCTCTAATCTAAAGGCAGCCAGATAATTACTGAAAATCTGTTTCAAAAGTTACAAACTAGTAATTCATGAACCAAAGCACTTCTTTCTATGTAGTTTAATTATCTATTACCATTTTTGTTGTGTTACAAGAAATAAAGCAGCACCTCACAAAGAAACATAAATAATCCGTGGTATTCTTGAAGCAGTTGGGACACAGTCAAGTTGATCTTTCCAGGTCCTCCAAAAAGAGCTTCTCGACTGAAGGCTCCTTTGCGCTCCAGCGTCCACACATCGATCTCCTCTTGGCAATAGGCAAACGTGCAGTGGCCTGGGTACCTGCACTCCTCCTCAGCAGCCACATCTCAAAGGACAGCATTGAACAGGACACTGCTTTTACACAACCTTTTTTTGGAAATTCATCTTAAAACTTCCACTATATCCGTTTCAAATACGTTTAATAAAGAACTTACAGAGATCTGTTGCAAATTTGTCACTTAAATCTAACAGAAGCAAAAGCTTATGCTGAATGACTTGGTGAAAATGTAAAACTCCTCAAAAGAGCTAATGCACAGCTCTATCAACTATCCTGCAATAATCTAGGGCAACGATGCTAAGAACCCAGAATACCTTCTGCTCAAATAAAGCTGCTCATTAATCCACAGGTCATCTTGCTTACATCGTAAGTAGAAGTACATATTGCAAAAGTCTAACAAAAAAGCTTCTTTGCTGCTGTTTTTAACAGTAATCATCCAACACTCAAAAGCAAAATTACTCCTGATGGAAAATAGTACAGAAGTACACTGTCTGTTCTCTGAATAATCGTATTAGTGGTCAAAATATGGCTCTCTTTACAGCCTTTGAAATTATAAACAACCCAGAACTTCCTTCTCCACGTCCCACAAGAATAAATAAAAATTCCTCCTATACTTCACTATGGAAAAGCTACATTGTATTACTTTGAGTTGCAGGCATTACCATTTTACTCTCTGTAACACCTACCTTTACATATATGATATGGTCCCACATACTGTGTCTTTGTTGGTCTTGGACGTATTTTTTTCCATGATTTATCTTCAGAGTTTTTTATTCTGCCAATTAAAATATCCTTCTTACATTTATGTTCTAAATTGGGATGGTAAGCATAATCCAATAATTTAGGACCTGAAACAATCAGAAAATTGCATCAATTGCACTGTATTTGCATAAATTGCATCAAACATGAACATGTCCATACAGAGTGGCACAGAAGCCCAGAAGCAAAGTACAAAACCACACTGTATAGAATTCCTACTTGCACCAGCAGCTCTGAAGAACCAAAAGTCATTAACCACTATGTTGAGCAAAATAGAAAAAAACCCAAATACTTACAAAAGGCAGTCTCAGCAAGAAAAAACCCACAAGTTATTTTATATTTGGGGAGGGATGCTGTGTTACAACCTTAAGGTTGCTTTGGGTCAGCAAATTGCTGCATTTTTTCAAATTACAAAGTATCCATTCCAATAACACTAGTTTAAAACTTAAATTGCTTATCTATACTAAGTCAATGCAGGTGAATTCCAGTGATCTCTTAACCTTCAACATTTATTTTATTAGGAGAGGTACTATGTTCAAAGACAAAACACACTCAGTGAGAAGTTCACATGTGCCAAAGATAAATGCCAATCCCAGAACTTTGTGATTTTGGAAACGAAAATACACCCAGCTTCAAACTCTGTCTTTAGGATGGTACTAAATGAAGACATCAGGAAGAGCATCTGAAGATGAGCAATGCTCAGTGAATTTTGCTATTCATGAGACTGAAGAACAAGAGCATGACCCAGTTTTCTCTGGACAAGAAGATGATGGAACAGTGTAATTTCAAAAGGCAGTAAAAGCAGGAGACACTTAAAAGCTTTGCTAGAGAAGGAAAGAAAGAGGAAGCAGATGCATTGACACAAAAAGTAAAGCTAGGAACATGCCAAGTACTCTCACCAATATGTTAGAGCTCTAGCTTTAGCAGAACATGTTCTATGGTTTTTCAAACTTCACTTTGTGGATTTTTCTAAAGATAATTTTAAACTAGTACAGAATTTCTTAAGGGTACAATAGTCATCCCCTAAAAGTCTCAATACAATTCTTTATTAGTATATAAATATCAATATCAATGATACCTGTAACTTTAAACACAATGCTAATTTTTAAGATTAGTTTCAATAGAAGCTATTGCCTTTAGAATATGACTCTGTTTAATAGCAACAGCTCAGGCTTAAAAGATTAGTTATATTAATGACCAATACTGGTTAAGCTCCTTTAAGTCAATACAGTGGAGTTAATTATTACTAAGGTTTGGAAGCCTCGTGATTATGATTTAGAATTAGTTTGAAAGAACAATAAAACAGATGGGATGTGAAGGTTACCAGGTACTTTGAACTGCAGTTCAATTCCCCATGGCCAATCAGAGAGAGTATTGCAAGTTTTATTTAGTCTTGAGCAAAGGTGTCATTCTTCACAGTACCCTGGGGTTTGGGAGGAAAGCGGATACAGAATGTGAATGACCTTACACACAGGGAAAGCGTGTGGTGATTTGTGCTGGGTTTAGAAATCAAGAATCTATTAGGACAAGAAATAAAGACAAGAGGAAAGAACATAAAATAGTGGCTGAAATATTTCACCAATCATAAGATCGTGCTACATCTGCAAAGAACAAGTCAGGACTAACATGGTTTAGAAGCCAACAGTGTTAAATTAGGAACATGAAGATTTTAAATGTAGGCTTTTTACTTAAAAAACCATGAACCCCATCAAGTCCAATAGCTCCTTACCTTTTTTGACAAAACATAACTGGCAGGCCTGTCTTAGCTCATGTGTGCCTTCCAGTGGGTTCCTTCCCGCCAGTGCCGGAGATACAGGTATATTAGCAGTTGTACTGCTAAAAACATTGGAAAAGTCATTTCTAGTTTGGCCTGCAATTCCCATGTAATTTTCGGACCCAAACAAACTACTAGGACCATTTATCTGTTGAAAGAAAGCATATTGTACTTGATACATAGAATTTATTTATCTACAATTATAATTTAACCTACTGAAATTTTTCTTCAAAGCCATAATATGAACTTCAAACACATCTGAGGAGGGACATGAAGATTTTACAAAGGCCACATACACAGCACAAACTTTGTTAGGCTAATTACTACTCCCTCCTGGCTCCTAAGGATGCAATCCTTCATGCCACCCTTTCCCAGGAAATCAATGCCAGCAGTGTGATGGGAAATGCACAGCACGACTGCGGTATGGAGAGCAGATCCTCAGACACACGGTGGCATCTGCTCTGTTCCTATACTAGGACAGTTCTTCAGGATGCTTAGTGTTTGGTGCTCAGATCATAAAGGATTTTAGACTGGTTATTTTACAATTCAACAGTATTTTACAGCAAGTTCCTCAAAACGGAGTAATGGTTGTGACATTAGTCAAAATTTGCATACATAAAACCACCTCCATAAATTTTTTGTTACCATTCCTGTAAGTTTCCACAGCCAGAACCCACTTTTAATGGTAGAAGTGCTATTTTATTAAAAATAGAATCTTCAGCTGTAAAAATTCAGATCTGTGTAAAGCCTCCAAACTGGTGTGAACAAAAACATGAAAAATACATACAAACAATGGAGAATTATTGCTGTTAAGTGTTGGTGTTCCATCTCTAGAAGCTGAACTTGAGATGTCTGAAGAAATAAAAAGATAGTTTAATTAAATTAATTCCCCAGAACATCCCATGCAAAAAATAATTATCATTCCTGAGAAATGGCAGAGGTTTGGGGTTTTTTGACAAACACTAAATATATTTTTGTTTGCTACAAAAAGGTTTTTTTTTTAGATTATGTAAAAGTCCCTTGTAAACATCTGGGCTGAAAAGTTATTAGGCAATCATCTTCAAAATATACACCTGGTTACCACCAGCAGTACTGGCAGATACTGAAGGCAGATTCACAGGCAGATACTGAAGCAACATGAAAACACTTGTGCAGTACAAAAAGAGTAGCAAGATAAACAGTATCTGACTATATAAAAATGAGGAGATGAAAGAGGGGTAAGAGGACTCTTCAATTTTTGATTTTATTTTGTAAATCTGGCTTTGTTTCAAAGACAGCATAGTCCTGTAACACTGGTAATTAAAGACAAAACGCTGTTTTATCTTTTGTAGTTTGTTATTTGTATCTTTTTATTTCACATACCTGATTTCACTACATAATTATAGTCTGAGCAGTTTGAATCCAAGCATGTAATACTGGTACCTTTTCCAAGTGCAACAGTTACATTACCCTTTTAGAATTCTTGTTTAATGCCAAATAATGACAAATGCTTTAAGCTGTAAGAGCAAGTTTGTTTAAAAAAAAAAGTTTGAGGGTATAGTGTTTCTTCTTTAAACTTATTCACCTGAAACAAATAAGTTTACATAATAGATACAGAAAAACTACACAGAGGGAGCTTGGAGCATGCTTATGCAGACCCCAAGAAAACAAAAGCTTTATGAATTCTTGTATACAACCAACACTCAAAAACTATTAGCACAGCTCAAACGTTATGTGTTAAATATAACTAATAGTCGTAAAAACTGATTTGTTAAAAAGGAAAACCACTTGGCTCATGCACAACTCTCATCATCATAAAAGGTTAAATATTAAGACTCATTTCTTACCTCTTTTTGGGTCACTGATTGAAAAGGTGCTTAATGGTGAACAAAAGTTTTCCAGCGAAGAAGCCAAAGGCTGTGAAAAGATTTCTGAAAGAGAAGCTGAAGGAACAAATCCTGCAGTGACTGGCAGTGTCCCCAACAAAGAGGCAGAGAAAGGTACACTAGGAGCTACACTCCCTGCAGGAATGGGTCCTCTGGCTCCTGTAGTTTGCTGGAAAAAAAAATTTAAAAAGAATGTTCAGACCAAATAAGAAAGGCCTCAAGAACATAATCTGCAACAGAATTTCTTTTAGTCAAGTTTCTGCGACGTTTTTATAAACTGAAAAACATCAATGACAGGTACACCACAGTCCTGTAGTAACCAAACCCTAAACAATGCCCCAGATGCAAGGCATTATCCACTGATCAAACACTTTAAAGGTTCAGTTACCAGACACTTACTAAGCCAGTAAGAGATTTGATTTTTTTATCCATCGGATCATAGCTGGATTTCCAAATTATCTTAAAAACACAGACACCAGGGAAGAGCAGGAAGAGTCAGATATCAACAGTATTTGTTTCTAAATAAAGAGAATGTAATTCAAACTGTAGTACAGCAGAGGTATGAGCTGGCTTTGAGGTAAATCCTCAGATCCAATCAAATGATAACACGTTCTGCAAAGGCCAGGTCACATTCCTTCCTCCCATTAAAAGTAACATATCTTTCTGTACAATTCTGTTAAGGACATACCAAGTGGGGGAGCTTCCCCTCCCTTCTTCCTGCCATCCCAAGGAGCTCCCTCCTTGTCTGGATGTTGCGTGAGTAGGAATGCACAGAGTCTGCCCAAATATTCCAAATGACTGGCAAGGCCAGAGCAGGAAGTCAGTAACCTTGGTAATAAGTTCAGACATTTCTGCTCATCAATCAGAGCTCTCATTTTGACTGCAGAACTCTGGAGGCTTCACAGTCTGCTCTAGGTCTGGCACAATGGTGTAAGAAGGAACAACACTTCATAGAACTAAATTTCTCTAGTATCTCTTCTGAAAATACAGAAAGACTCATGATGGTCTATTTCTGTTCAGCCAGGTGGTGGATCTGGACAAAGCTCTGATTGCAGCGATACCTGTGAGCATCCTAGAAGTACATCCACAGCCCAAGTACTACTCTGCTGCAAAGCTTTTTGCTTATGTTTAACCAAAGTTTCTACAGCTAGAGGATGAGTATTCCAACACACTATTCATGTTCTAAGAGGGATTATTTGCACAAACCCCCCCAAAAAAACCCACACTAGCCCAGACTTCCAATGTCCAATTCACATTTCACAGTACTTCCTGTAAGCAGCATTGGTGGTAGCATAACAGTATTTCTGAAGTAGCAGTACAGCCACATTTACAAGATTCTGAACCTGAAATAAAATCAGGCTATGTCCAAAGAAAGCTCAATGTAACAAGGAAAGGTAACACAAACTTCACCACTAGCCCACCTGACAAAAATATGAGACTCCACTCTTAAAGGGAGTCTCTGGAGAGAGAAAGCAGACAAAAAAGTCTTACCATTACACTTTCATCTGGGTCAGGCACAGAATCAAGTAACTCATCAAGTTCTTCTCCAATAATTATATCTCCATCTCCACAATCTAAACATGCTTCTGGCATAGAGAAAGAAACATTCCCTCCATTTGACAACACTGTAGAAGGCAAAGGAACCTTTTCCATCTGAAGAGGCATAACAGTAGGTAAAGGTGGTACAGGTACTGGTGACACTTTAGACACTTCAGAAACAAAGTTTGATGAAGAAGCAGCAGAAACCACCTCTTGTTTCTGGTCAGATAAATCTGAAACAGGTAAGATGGGAATGACTGGAACCTTTGTTCAGAGATGTGAGAAGTTCTTGCGTAACTTTTATCCTGACAATGTGGAGGGTGAGGGAGTGAAGAAATGTGAAGAATGTTTAAGCAAAACCACATTAAATGTTTTCAGCTTCCAAGTGATGTGTATCTTCATCTCAAAGTTTATTTATTACTCAAGCTAAAACAGACAGAAAAAGCTACAGATCTGATACTTTACTATATCTTTGGCATATTGCCTCCTCCCTCTTTTTTCAGGCTGAAGAGGACAGTATGGATATGATCACTACAGGAGCAGTTACAATTGTATCAGGTTGAGGAGGCCAAAGGGAAATCTGCTCAGCCACTTTAAAATACAGTTTCAGAGATAAACAGATCAGACTTTTACCCCAATACTTTCAAATGACCAGATGAATTTTCTTCCTAATTTTCCTCATGCAGTGAGATATGTATGGCATATCTAGCTCCCTAGCATTAGTAATGTAACACAAGACTCACCTAATTCAATATCTTCTACAGAAGAATTCTGTAAATGAGAAAAAAATAACTCTCAGCCACAAGAGCCATTAAAAATTTTCAAACACATATTTACAGACAAAGCCGTCTCAAATTTAGGTCTTATAAAATCTCAAATTTACCAAGTCTAATGTAATTTAAAGGTCAAGTATTTTTTTAGATAAAGCATCCATTTGCAGACTGAAATCCACTCATGGTATCACTAAAAATTTGCAACCAACCAACCAAAGTGAGAATGACACTTGAGGGAATGGAAGAGTCTAAGTGGTATCTTAAACGAGCTGTTCCTACATTTCCTCATTCCTTTACAGCTAAATTGTCTATAATCCTGTGAAAGAAGTCTGTAAGATAAAGATGAACTCCTCTTCACTACTGCTATTCAGACACATTACAAAGAGCAAGATCAATGCAAGTTCAGCTGCTAAGATCAAATTTGGACAAATGCATATAAGTAAAAGGGATTTTACCCCAGTGCCCTTCATTTTGATAATTGTCAACTAAATAAAATAAAAAATAAACCCATTAACTTTGCTTTTGCCTCAAGACATGAAAAATAAATATATGCATTGCACTGGATTTAATATTTTAGCTAATATTTAACATTCAACAAAGATAACTTGAATAATAATCTCATGTCCTAGTCTGCCCTACATATACAGCAAAACTGAACATAACAGAACCCTGAAGTCCCAAATAACAGCCTCTAATATAAATGTCAATTGCACCACTGTCCCTTTATCATCACGAAATTATGAAATAATTATTCCCTGTAGTTTAGAGTCAGTTTGCACTTGGAACATGTAAAACCTTACCTGAGCTGATACATCACTAGAAACTGAATTTGAGGAGGGTGGCTACAAAGAAAAGATACTTCCATTAAATACAAATTTGATATCAAGAGAGGGAAAACTTAACATAAAATGTTAAATAAAATCTTACCTTTGCTCTAACATACGCTTTCCTTATTTTTAACCCTAGTTTTTGAGCTAGTTCTTGAGTAAGCTTAATCACACTTTCATCCTAAAAGACATAAATAAAATCTCATCATTTACACTGTCATCAAGCAAAGACATCTGTTTATATCTCAGTCTGTGTTCTGCAAGATCCCTATATGCGGGATGTCTCAAAATGCAGCCTTATTCTTTCACAAACACAGAACTGAAAACCTGTATCTGAAAATACAGTTACCCTCAAGCAAAAACTATGTTGACAGAAAATGGACAGCATTGTCCTTCTCCTTTTATCTGGATTTAAAATAATATAAAGGCTTTCTAAAATCAGAGAAATTCGGAAGTGTTTAGTTGGGTTTTTATGTTTTGATTTGGGTTTTTGTTGTTGTTTTGTTCGTGATTTTGTTTGTTTGTTTTTGTGGGTGGGCATTTTTTTTTATTTGAGGAAGGCATTTGTTCTTTAAGGGGATGGAGGTTTATTTGGTTGTTTTGCTTTTACAAAAATTGAGGGCCATATTCCTGATTACCATATGAGCTACTACATGATACTGATGAATATTTAATGAGCACTCTGTATTTTGGGAGGCACTGCATCATACAACTAGAATTAAATGTCATCATATTTCCCTCTGTCCTACAGTTATAACTACCCATTTAAATTATTTTAAGATTTAGTATTCAGATCACACCCTACAGCTAGAAAAAGCTATTTATAAAACTTACATAAAGGCACATTAACCTTAAGCAAAAACATTCAGATGTGGAAGTGCAAAGTGAGGATCCAAAGTCCAAAGTTACACATTCAGATGAACTGTTTATGTCTTTGGAAACACAACTGAAACCTCCCTATCAAGAGGCAAACCTATGCCCAACACTTGGTCTAGTGTCTCACTGGAGTTTTGATGCAGCAAGGTGAATATGCAGCAAGTCAGTATTTTATCCTGTGATCAGTCTATTTTGAGCAAAGCATGTAAAGATTCCATCAGCATGTAAGTTCAAATCAGGAATGCATTTCTGAAGTGAAATCTCTTAACCATCCTCACTCACAGCATTTTAGTTTGCATTAGGAAGGGTCCCAGAGAACCAAACTGGGTTTGGATGTAACTAAAGCCCTGCAGGGCACAATCCAACCACACAATCAATCATGGAGAACACATACTCAGAACCAGTATTTCAGTCTACTGATCACCTCCTACACCACAGACACAGCCCAAGATTGGGGGTGCACAGCAAGTGATTCACAGCAAGGACAATGCACTGGTAGCAATGTTACTAAACACTTGGAAAGCGAAAATGCAGTTATCGAAAGAATAAATATACATTATAATTATGGCGGGGATCTCTTCATGTCATAGAGAATTGTAAACAATTAATTCAGTGGTTCTAGTGCTTATTGCAAACATTCATGGCACTTGACCCCCACTGCATTTCTTCTGCTGAAAGTTAGCACAACAAACTGAACTTGGGGACTGTAATCTCTGCCCTCAGTCTGCACTTCCACAAAAAAAAAATAATGCTTAGAGGAATAAAAAATATTTTATTACATTAAAAAACCCCAAACCAAAAGAAACAACCTTGATCTTAAAATAAGTGTATGTTTCAAAACCTTAAAAATAATCACCAATATACAATTTACCCACCTGTGGTACAGCAAGAGAACATTTTGCGACAGCATCATAAGCCTTCTTATAGCTTCCCAGTTCATTCAAAGCTTTTGCTTTGCGATAGAGAGCTCTGAAATTGTTTTCATTCAATCTTAATGCTGTCTCACAGTCCTCTAGAACTTTATCATGCAATCCCTAGGAGGAGAGAAAAGAACAAAAAGGCACTAATCAGAACTCTTATCATGGAAACAGTGAATTTGAACTGTATTGGACAAAGGTATTGAAACACTATCAAACGTTCACCAAGGCCATTGCATAGTGCATTTATAAGTTCTGCTAAGACACCAAATTAGGCAACTAAAAACAAGCAGGGCCATCATTATGTAAAATTCAGTAACAGTCACAAAGAAAATTAAGCTCTTTCACAAGAGCCATCTTGTTCCACAGAGAAACAGCCAACTCGTGCACTCAACAGTGTAAATGAGTAAAAATACTGTTCCATCAAATTCCAAGCCTAATAATACTCTTTTATGTCAATTCTAGTATTAGCAACTAAAATACCTCATTTATACATATAAAAAAAGCTTTTAAAGAATGTGCCAAAGTGATGATTTGAAACATGTCAATCCTCAAACTGCTGTCAAGAGCTTTTCACTCACTAGACTTTGTGTCTTCATACCCTGTTCTGGAGAAATCCTAGTTTAAACAGAAACTTACCATATTTGAATAACACGCGATCCTGTTCACATGCAGCTTCTCTAAAACATCATCAGAAACATGGATTTCTTCTGAATTAGCATAATCAGCTATGTTTATAGCTTCTGTATAATGACTCAGTGATCCTCTCCAATCACCTTCTCGATATACGTCATTTCCTTCATGAAAAAGATTTCTAACAAGATCTCGTATAAATAACTGCAAAAAAATAAAGAAAAACCCATCAACAGCAGTTGCTTATCTTCCATACTTCCAAGGAAAATTTTAAATAGAAAATTTATACTTGTAACTTCATGGAATCAGAGTGAAATGCAAAACTTTTGTCTACATTAGTGTTTTTCTTCTGATATTTTTCCAAGACAATCTCAAAGACGTATATACATGTTCCATATATTCTTTCAGCAAGCAGCAGCCATAGCAGCTGGCAAAGCAAGAGAACACAAAAGCTGCCTTTGCAGAAAGGGTTTTTTAATCAAAATGTGAATGACTGCATTTTTATCTAATATGTTCTCAAATCCAATGAAACCACCTACCACTGGAAAAGACTAAACTGACAAATCTGAAAATACAAGCCAAAATTATGCAAAATCATAACACATACAGAAACAAAGTATGTTCTGAAGGTTTCTGTGACTGAAGTCCTTTTATCTTACTATTGCTGTGCTACTCTGAACTTTACTCAGAATAGCACATTGTTTTATTCCATTAATGCCCCAAATTTATCCCCAACACCAGTAGAGAAAGATTTCATCTCAACTGCTGCATGAGTAAATTCAGGACATCAAAATATCTGAATACCTGTATCATAATGTTAGTAGTTGATCAGTTCCAACATTGAGACTTTTAAAATTACCATTTATATTATATCATCACCTAAATGATGACCAAAACCAAGATTAACTATAATAATATAGGTCCACGTTAGAAACCCTTCTGGAAATCAAAAAGTCATTTCATTACCTCATATTGTTCTTGCGTCCCTGGATAGGGCAAAGTGGATCTAGAAAAAAAATTACAAGCTTCACTTATTATACATATTGCTTAAAAGACAATCACACTGAGGAATGCTGGTTCTTAGTAAAGGCAGCCTTGCTTCTGCAACAGGCAAATCTCTGAATTTGCCCATAGCCTGCACTGAATAAGGAAAAGTGCTGTAGATGCGTTTTCATTAAAAAACTGAGCTTTCTTACTACTAATGGCTCACTTTCTTTTGAAGTTACATGGTCAACCTGAACTCTGCTGTTCAAAATGTCTTAAGGTTCTGAATGCTTTGAGAGTTCTAGACATCACTGTTCTTTGTTTAAAAGCAATTTCCTTCCTCTCCTCCCCTGTGCAGAACCATGTTATAGATGAGGAGAACTGCAATCTTCTAGTAAGTACTATAAAATGACAAATTATCTGTCAAAAACCCATATCAATTTTAATTAAGTCCGACCAATGACACAACAGGAATTTTAAGAGTTCTTTCCTACGACATGCAACAGAGATTTTCCCTAGGACAGAAAAGAGGTCTTTACATCTGCATTTTCAGGAAGAAAAGCAGGAATCCTTTCCTTTTGCATACAGGTTAACTGAGATTCTGTTATTAAATGGTCAGGATTTTAGGGGGGAAGGTTTTGTCATTGGTTTGTTTTGGTGGTTGGTTGATGGATTTTTTGGTTTTGTTATCTAAGAATGTCATGTATGCAATTTCTCAATGATTTTAAGATAGCCAGGATTTTCAAAAGAATTTGGCATTGACCCAAATGAAAATTAAATACTCAGATGATTTCTTAATAGCTTAAATTTTATCTCCAGAGAGTTAAAACATTTAGGCAGTGGGGAGCAAACCCATCCCTTTCAGTAGCAACCTAGTTTTAGGTGTAGCTACTCTTAAGGTGGATTATCAGGCTACCAACATTTTCTACCCACAAAAAAAAAAAAAAAAAAGATTAAATGCTAATTTTTCTCAAAGGCAGGAAAGGAATAACCTCTCACCTTCAATTTGCTCTGTTTAGGAACAAAGAGAAGTACTATCTTTTCTTTAAAGCTGCTGCCTGTTTAACATGTTAGTGCTAGCAAATATTCTGAGGAAAAACACTAAAGGCCCTTCCCAGAGCCATCCATCTCAGAAATATATATACACATGTGAATGAACATACAAGAATAAAAACCACAAAATCATACTCTATAAACTGGAGTCCTTTCTTAATGTCCTGTTGTCTAGTGCTTCTCTCTTCCGACACATTGGACATGTTATCCTGAACATCCACTTTTCGGATATGCCACTCCTCAAAAAGGAAGAGAGATAAATGGCTGTTATAATACGTTTCAGTGTGCATTTGGCCCAGAAGGATCCACTCTCACATCAACACTAAGTCCATTGTACAAAGATGATTCCACACCAAGCTTCAGAGAGCACTGCAGAAACTCCAGACACAGCTGAAGCACCCACAGAGACAGAGGGAGAAGCCTCAGGTCACAACCAACACCCCCCATTAGTGCCCAGTTACACAGTATTTCTGCAGAGAACCTTTCTTCCAATTTCTAATTTAGCTTTGGTTTCCCCTCACTTCCTCCAGAGGATGCAGTGTCCTGTCAGTGTAAGTGCACCCAGCTACAAGCCCAGCTTTTCAGGGATTACTGCTAAACTGAGCTGAAGTCCCCTTTTAAGAGCTTTACACTTCTTTTATTTGCTTGTTAAAGTGGAAATAAACTCAAGATCCTGGTATACTTATTATTAAAAACCAAACTGATGAGAAAGCTACCATGAAATCTAGTTCTACAGCATCTCATCATCTCCCAAGCACTAAGGTGAAGTTAGAAGCAAACACTTCTGCTTTATTAATATCTACCAGTTGGCCAAGGTGAAAACCTTGTACACTTTACCAGTAGCAAAGACTGGCCACTTCCCTTGAAAAACTGAATTACTTCAATATAACTCCACATCATCAGCTCAACATTTCAATTCATTTCAATTGGTGATTTTCTGTTTAGTTTGTATCTTTAATTGACTGGACTTACAAATATCAAATTAAACAAGCTAAAATGATCTGCATAACCTTCAATATAAGCCTATTTGAAGTATGCTGTCACAACTGTACATGGTTTGCCCAATTGTGATTAAGAATACAACTTATTTTTCCAAAAAAAGGACCAGTAGGACAAAGTTTTATTCTGAAAATACTCAAGTTCAGAAAAAGGCTTTTAGCTAGAGGAAATGGGTATATTTTGTGAAGAAAATTACTTTTTGTAGGAATTTACAGTTTAAAAAAATTGAACTACATGCAGTACATTTCTGTTAGTCCTGAAATTAAGTTTTAAAAAGCCAGTATTTTGTGCCAGGTTGCCATTTCACATCAATGGCAGAAGAATGAAAACAAAGAAAAATGAAAAACAAACTAACGCTCAGCAAACTCCACAAAATGCCAACTTAGAATAGAAACAGGCTGCAGAAGATACCCTACTTCTTCTGAATCATTTGGAATAAGGAAGCAAACTGAAAAACTTTCAGCTCTAATGTTTACAAACCTTTTCAAAGCCCCTTAAACGAATGTACAAAGTCTAGACTACTTCAAGTCATTACAAATTAGTCCTATTGTAATACATTCCTAAAATGAGCATAAAAATGCGTAATTTTCTAAACAAATTATTGGAAGCACTCCAAGGTTCCCACTTCACCTCACTTCCCACTGTGACCTCACTAAGAGCAAGCTTTATAAAAACCATGAAAATAAAACTCAGTGTTTAGATAAATATCATGGACAGCTGTGACAGTTCACTAACAGGAGTTTTTCAGCTATTGCTTGCTTGAGTATATAAATAGCCCTCAGTAATTTACTCTCCAGAGAGGAACTAACTGGTTTTCATGTCATTTTACACATCACCTTCTCTTCCATAAGTTAATAATACATACTATGCTATATGATCAAGGTTTTAATAAATAACAGTGTATCCACAAAGAAATCAAATTATAAATGCCTAAAGGACATTTTATTTGGTATCTGAATAGTTTTTATTTACTCAGTCATGGATTAGGTTTTAGAATTCAAACAAAGTCTAGTAAAATAAGAAATTCTCACACTAACTAAAGAAAGTAGGAATATTAGCCCATGTTTTCCCTCAGAAGTAAGCTTTGAAATACACATTTTAGTCCTGTGAATTAACAGCTGACAATGTAATACCTTGCCACACAAGAGTCTTGCATATGCCACAATCTGGGCAAATATTAAAAATCAGCTTTACTAATTTTAAGAAATCCCAGTATTCCATCCCAACTTGCAAAGACACGAGAAAAGTCCAACACAGTAACTAACACCTGCACTTATTTATCACCTCTAACATAACATTAAAGAATGATATGAACCTGAGGATGTGCAGATCCAATTTCTCCACAACAATCAAGTTAATCAAAATGTTACAAACTGGCATCGCATATATAAGAATAGTTGGTAAATGATGAACATATGTGAGTGCTGAAATTTATTATTCAAAGCAGTTTTCTATTTTTTACTACTAATTTGCATTCACAAGATATTCAGACAAAATTGTCTTTCCTTAGAATACTTTGACAATGAAATTGCCCCAATATTTGATAATTTTGCAGAGGATTTAAAATTGTTTCAGATAGCACCTTTAACAGTATCTCTTCCACCCAAATTTTCTTTCTATCCTCTGAAGCAACCAGAAACATGTTAAAACATGTAATATACAAGGGAAATAACAATTATGTCTTGCCATTTAATGTCATCCATTCACTTTCCAAGATGAAACCCCCACCTATGTAGCAACAGCCCTTCTCCATTTGCAGGGATGGAATTGAAAGAAAAATAAACTTATATACATACATACATTTAAAGAGTCTAAATGTTGCTTTGTTGCTTGAAAAATTACAAGAAAAGCAAAGCCTCTACTGTTTTACTCTTTGTGCAATTCACTGAGAGAAACAACCTTAAGTAAAGAAAAAATAGTACAGGAGCTGAAAAAAAAGAAAGCAGACTAATGTATCACTAACTAACAGCACAGGCAGAATTAACTGTAACATTAAATGCAGTATTTCTACGGCTGCTGTGAGACCAATACAAGCTCAATTTACTAAATGCAGTAAAGAAAGAAAGAAAGAAAAAAAGCTGCCTAGACATTTTAAAGAATAATTTATCCTGTTTTATCTTCATCACAGGCTTTAATTCATCCTGTTTCCCAGAAGCAGGAGCAAAGTGACAGGAAGGACTCTGCCAGGAGCTAGTGACACCTTTTCTGACAGATGCTGGTCCACCCCTACAAACAGGAGATACGAAGGACAACAGGTCTGTGCCAGTGCAGGCAGGCAGGAACACCTCCATTGCTCTCTTATACAAAGCCACTTATGCCTCTTACTGGTTATTTGCCTTCCCTCCAGCATATGGCAAGACAGTTTTCTTCTTTTCTATACTTTAGCACTTCTAAGGCCTTCGAGGTAAATTTTAAAGGACATTCCCATTATCTAGCATATACCATGTGCCATATTCAGACACAAGGGCTTTGAGTACAATTGCTAGGCTATCTTTGCAAAGGAAATCTCTGTGAACACAAGTGAATAAATTCATACGGAATGTAGAAATTGAGTTTTTCTGTAGAAAGAATATAGGCCTTGGCTATGGGAAAAAGGAAGATGCCACTGTGTAAAACTATAAAGAGTTGAGCCTTTCCATTTCTGAACTACAGGACCAGAGAGCTACTATCTATAGTTTGGCATGCACACAAGTTTCCCCAGTTGAAAATTCAGTCCCACAGGACAGGCAACTGGGAAGGACCGATCCTTTATCCTCTTGCACAGAGTTTTGCACATTGCTTCTTTAGAGATGAATGGAGAATGCTTTGAAAATGCATAATATCATTTGGGAACCAGAACTATTCCCCCCTGGGAATTAATGACCTTCAGCTGACCAAATAATGCTGTTAATGTTTGTTATAGATATTTATGGCTCTGGTTATTATAAATACTTCAAGGAAGTATTCTCTGCACTTTCAGTCCTAAATGCTGAAAAACAACTGGAAGTCAGTGATCCCTGCTGCACTTGTCTCTCCACAGAACTAAAACTTACAAAGCAAAGACAGTGTATAGATGTGTTCTTTTAAATTACAGGAGCATATCCTCCTGCCATGTATCACCGAGTTCACTATGAACACATTTACTGGGTTACAGGAATCTCAAATTAGATCTCTGTCCAGTACAAAGCACATTGAAAACGTTACTGCAGTTGATAGATCTCTACCACCCTCAGTGGTTCAGCTGAACTACCCAATAAAATCACACCAAGTGAAGATATCCCTTCTGTATTCTAGCATCGGCCTTCTCCTCCTCAATTCTGGCAGAAATTAACCCATCATGTACACCATCATATGTCAAAACTTTGGTCAGAATCTGTGAAACCAGAAGCCTGTGTATAAAACAACACCACAAACAGTTCACCAATGTTTCCACATAGAAAAACTGTACTCCAGAGAAGTTACATCTTAGAATAAAGGGAATAGTGCAAATAGATGAGCAAGACTGCAACAGAACAGCAGGAGTGAAGATATGACTAAGAGACAGGCAATACAGATCCCTCTCACCTACTAGAAGCAAAAGCCTATCTCTGCTGCTGCCTCCTGCACCACTAACAGCAGCAACAAGCACAATACATTCAGGCATTTGGATCCAAAAGCTACCTATGTGTAATTCCCACCCCAGGGGCCCAGGAAAGCAGAACTCTGGCTCGACAAAGCCAAGTGAGAAGTGGCTACACCCAAATCGCTTCCTCAAGAGATGCCATCGACACAAACATCTCCACTACCCCCAGCTCAAACTCAGCCAAGGATCCAGCTGGACATTAAGCCTGTGCCATCATAGAATAAGCCTTGTCAGAAAGCAGGCTAGTCAAAGCCGTTTTATTGCCCATCCCAACCACCTGACAGATTAAAAGCATAATTACAGATAATAAACTACAGTGCAAACTAAAGCATGCCTTGCAGAGATTGTAAACTGCTCATCAGACTTGGGCTGGCATCAAAATAAGGAAGGAAAAATAGAAATCTTAATAAAAAATCCATACAAAACTAATGTGTTCTTCAGAGGGCAAAAGCACAAAAGATCTTATGTTCATGTTCACGCATCATTGAGCTGTTATATGAGACATTTCAAACATGCAAGATGCTGGGGGAGAAACAGGAAACACATTACACAACACAACATTTCAACAGTTCCCACTTAACTCCTCTGCTTAATCAAGTACTTCTGGGACAATCACAGAATTCTGTTATGTCAGCTCAAAAAACCACCTAACACAGACATAACGCAGTTCCACTTTTTATTTCTAAAACGTGAACTTGACTGTGGTAAAAACGAAATATCTGAATAAAACTAAACAGAACATATAACAGTAATTTAAGACCTATTCATTTCCCACTCTTTACTTACCTTCGGTATTTAGTTGCATCTCCTCCCACTTCTTCCCTATCCACAAAATAATAAGATAGTTTTCAAGATTTATTTTCTGTTTTCACGGTTTTGCTACATTTTTTTAAAATCCATGTAAGAAACAGGAGAGAACAAAGACGCTTTGGGAAGTCACTTAATCTCCCCACGAAATTAAGAAGAGGGGCTGGAAGACTTTGGTTTATGGTTCTCTCAGATATTTCTGTAAAGAACACATCCAAAAACCTAACTGAAGGAGGAGCATCTTACCAATAAATCCCGATTTATCAACAGTATTTAAACCAAGATAAACTTTGATACTCGATTCTGAGTATGTACTGCAGGTGACTACAATCGACAGTATTTGAGTTTCGTTGCTGGTTTTGGTTCTGGGGTTGGTTTGGGGTTTCTTTCCTACTTCCTGTAGGACAGTTCTGACTTTCCGTAACAAAACACTTCCAGCGCTGCCCGCCGGAGCTGCCCGGGCACACCGAAGGCACCTTCCCCGGGCTGGAGGAACGACAGCAGTCACCGCGCACCTGTTAGCGCGGAAAGCCCAAAAACTCGTCCCGGGGGACGCGGCAGAGGACGGGCCCCGGCCTGGCCACTGTCAGCGCTCTCTGGCATTTGTTCCAGCACGGCGCAACAGGAGAGCTCCTAACCCGCCGGTTGTGCCGCCCCAGCGCGCCGCGCCCGCCGCCGCCTTTGTTCGCGCCGGGCGGCTCCGGGGAGCCCTCCGGGGGGCCCGGCCCGGCCGCGGCTTCTGCGGGACCGACAGCGGCCACGGCCGGGCGGACACACGATCCCCCCGCGGGAGGGGCGCGGCGACCCCGCGGCTCCGCCTCGGCGGGGAGCGGCGGCCTCGCGGCGTAGGAAGGGACGGGCGGGACCGGCTCCCCGCGCCCGGAGCGGAACGGCAACGGGGCCGGCCGCGTCTGGGCACTCCTTCCTCGGGCGGAGGGTGCCGCGGGGGCACCGGGATGCGGTGTGTCTATCCCTCCCCCCGCCCGTACCTGCTGTGAGGCCGCGGGAGCGCAGCGGGAGGCGGGGCCGGCGGGACGGGCGCGACAGCGGCGACGGCGATAATGACACCGAGAGCGGCGGCAGCGCCTTCTCCGCGCCGCCCGCACAGCGCCGCCGCCCCCGCGCGCCCCCTGCTGCCGGGAGGCCGCGGGCACAGCCCGGGGGCGGCCTGAGCCCAGATCGAGCAGCGCGGGCTTCCCATTGGCTCGCCGCGATTGTTTTGGGAACCGGTGCTTCTGATTGGAGGCAGCTGGGAAGCTCTTAGTGCCGATTGGTTGGCTGCCTGCGGCCCCGCCCCCGCGCGCCTTTCCCTTCAGCGGGCCGGAGCCTGTCCCGGCCGGTCCGTGGTCCTGTGCGGGCGGTGTCGTGTGACGGGTTGCACAGAGACGGGTACGACCAAGGCTGGGGCTGCCACCACCCGGAGCCGCCGCTCCAGGCAGCGGGACGCTGTGGCCCTTTAAGGCTCCGGTTGGTTCTGCCGGAAGCCGCCTGACGTGGCAGCTGGCGGGATTCCTTCCGCCCACTGACGTAACTCCAGACCGAGGGGGTACTGCGCATGCGCCTCGCGCCTGACGCGATCCCCGCTGCCCCGAGGGTGGTGAGGCGGGGCCGAGAGGAGCCTGGGTGAGACCCGGGCGTCGGTGTCAGCTGGGGTTTCTCCTGTCGGAACGCACAAAATGAAAATGCCTTTGCCCGATAAAAGCTTCTGAGTGAGCACGAGGCCCAAGGGGCGCTGTGCTGTCGTTCGTTTAAGCGACGGCCGTGGCCAGTCTGACCAGCGACAGGTGCAGGCGGGGACACCTCCCCTGGGCCAGGCAGGTGGCACACACGCCCTGTCCACAGAACGGCCGGATTGGAGCTCTCTTCAGTGCTCTCTCAAATGAAAAGAATTGGGGTTTCCCCTCTCTGACTGTGCACGTAATTGTGTTCTGGTAGTATCATGACGAACATGGTGAAGGGTCTAGAGGAGAAGCCATTTGAGGAGTACCTGAGGTCACTTGGCTTGTTCAGCCTGGAGGAGGCTGAAGTCAGACATCATTGTGGTCTTGGAGCTTCCTCATGAAGGCCAGTGGAGGAGCAGACACTAATCTCTCCGCTAGTGACTAGGGATGAGACTCAAGGGAATGGCTGAAGTTGTGTCAGGGAAAGTTTAGGTTGGATATAAGGAAAACATTGTGGTGGGCACTGAAGACGTTCCCCAAGGAAATGATTACACCACCAAGCCTGACAGAGCTCAAGGAATGTTTGGACAGGGCTCTCAGGCACACGGTGGAATTCTTGGGGCTGTCCTGTGTAGGTCCAGGAGCTGGACTCAAGTGATTTTTGTGGGTCCTTTACAACTAAGGATTTTCTGATTTTGTCTCCTTTTTTTCAGCAACATTAGTTATGGCAATGTCAGTAGTGCAGTTGGCCAGACTTGTACAGATGTCCCTACAAATACTCTGGTAACCTGTATGGTAGGACTGCATAAAGAAATCTTTAGAAATTCTAACCAGTATAGTATGAAAATTAAACTACCACTAATCAAGATGGGAAGGAATGCAGCCAGTTAGTAGTTTATCGGCTAATGTTATGCTGATGAAAAGTTCCTGGACTGGTGAGGCCTAAAACATTAATTATTAATAAATTAATGTATTAAACATTGTTCCAGTCTAATTACCCTAGAGGGACTAAATTATTGAAGCTTTGCCTTGAGGCTTTTCCCAGCTGCAAAGGGTGAATTGCCTCCTGCCCTGTTATTCTTGAGACTAAGTGTGACAACTCAATCACAGCAGTCAGAGATTAAATAGTGTTAAAGTGTATAGTATGGCATTTAATGGATCCCTGAGAGTCATGGTTGGGCCTTTGCTTACTGCAGAATCTAAAGAGACATGAGAGAAACAGAAAAAAAGATCATGCATAGAACAACAGTTATAGCCATGGATTATATACCATGAAATAGACCATAAAAATTATAAGAAGGCTTATCCAATTCCAAATTACAATTGTTTGAACACTAAGCAGCTTAAGAAAGCAAGCAGTATGATCATTCTTATCCAGAACAACGAACCACTGCTGAGATAAAACCTTTTGGCTGGTAGTAACACAATGAAAATATTAATCTTAGCTGTTAATCCTTTTGATTTATAGATATTACATAAATCATGCTGCTGATTTTTCCAAACCTGCTGTTAGGAAATTTTCCAAACCTGCTGTTAGTATGCTGTTGCTGCATACTATTCACCTGG
Source organism: Acrocephalus scirpaceus scirpaceus (assembly GCA_910950805.1). Lineage (NCBI taxonomy): Eukaryota > Metazoa > Chordata > Aves > Passeriformes > Sylviidae > Acrocephalus > Acrocephalus scirpaceus. The sequence goes on from OU383786.1 coordinate 6,723,193, forward strand.
AGGGAATGGCCTGTTGGGGAATTCCTGACTCCTTTGGGAATACTTCAGATGTAATACAGACTGCAAATGTGAGCTTGAAAATCCAATCTAACTGTTAGAATTAGGAGGTTATTGAACAAGTTCTTGACTTTAAAAGTTACATTCCTATAAAATCTGGAATAAACTTATGAAACAAGCAAAGGGACTTCTCTTGAACTCTAAACAAACTTTTGGAGAGGAGACAAAATCAGTCTGATTTTTTATAATTCAAATATTATAAAGTAAATTGTTTTGGAACCCATATTTATTATGTGCTTACTGATCAAGAAGATTACATGGGTGTGAATGATAGTTCCAGATGAGAGGAAGACAAGTTTTTCCAGTGTATTCCTTAATCTGCAGCATCTGAAGTCCTTGTCATGCAACACTTTCTGACATGAGGATCACAGTTCACTGGAATTTCTGATGTGAATAAGTTATTTATGTGGGGAGATAATTAAAGGAATGTACTCCCTTCAGAACACTTTTGATTTTGCTGTTTCATTTTTTTTCAATTTGAATTAAGCTCTTGACCTTTCCCAGGATCAGAATTACAAAATAAGTATGTGGATAGTGACATTGCTCTCTTTTCTCAAACAGTGGTTATGGTTATTCCAGGTCTGCATGTGACATGGGAAGGAAAAAAATCTTCTTGAATAATTAAACCAGCAAATTTCCATTTTTTTTCCTTTAACATCTGTAAAAAGAGTCAGTTGTGATCAGACATGAATTTATGCTATAACTACTACCCAAGGAAATACTCCACAACAAAGAATCTATACAGTCTATAAAATTTCACCAAGACAGAGCTTTATACAAAACAAGAGTATGAAAAGGAGAACTCCTTTGGTGATGTTGTACTTGGAGATATTGACCTGAATTAAGCAAACTGAAATATTTCAACCATATTAGAACTTTATGAGAAGAGAAACCTGCAAAATTAAACTGAACTAAATTAAGAGTATGAACAATTCCCTTCCAAAGGTGACTTAACCAAAATACTGCTGTTTAGTCAAAGTAATCATGTGTAAATTAAATATAGTCTAGTGTAATCCATTCTAAAAGTCAATTTGAAGTTAGTGGCTGTTGTTCAATTTGCTGCTGTCACTTGACACAGAAGCTCCTTTGCTTAGGATGCCCAGAAGTGAGTATTTCTCTGGCCAGAACTGGAAGATCCATGGCACATTCTTGTAGCTGGCCAACATATGGAGGATGACTCTCACTAAAGGTACTGCCAATATTAGGTTTTGTTTCTGCTTTTTTGTTGGTAGTGATGGATTCTTAATATCTCTGTGATAAAAAAATCAATTATTGCATGCAAGTTATACTCTTTGTGGTATTTTATTTGTTTTCTCATGTGCATACCATGTTTTTGAAAACCCTGACCCACTGCGTCACTGAAACAGCAACAGCTTTTCTTTTTTAAATGCTAATGAAATTATACATTATAATTTCCAGCAGTTACCAGTCAAATTATGGGTTTGAGCCATGAAAATAGGATAACTTTTACTTTAGCAGAAACTACATCAGTCTGTATGGTTTTTTTAATCCATGCAAGAAAAAATATCCTATATATTGTCCATCCTAAGACAACAGTTACCTGTGTATGAATAAGGAGGTTATGGTGGGGGTTTTTTATGGTTTTGCTTATTCTTTCTTAAGCATCTCTATATTATAAATTGGTTACTCTCAGTCTTGAGCCAAACAGTGTATCAGTATCTTCCAACTACACAAGTGGGATGTTGCAGAGCTGTGTTTGTGACTTGTCAGTCTAACAACCATTGAAGTTCAGTTGCTTTTTGCGTACCATTCTTGCCCTGGCAGAGACATACGATTTCTGCTGTCGCTGGGAGATTGACCGTGGTGGAGCAGAGTATTCGACAACAGCTACAGGGCAAGTTAAACTGTAACTTTTGTGGTATGAGCCCGAGGTTGCCCATGAACCTTTAGTTTCCCTGGGAAACTGTGTAGTATTTTTAAAATGAATTTAAGATGTCTTGCATGTTAAAATTTTGTTGGAATTGATGGAAGGCAGTGAAACACGTGTAAGTTTTTTATAAAGATAATATCTTGGATTGATTGCAATGTCCCAATCGTAAACCGCGGCAAAAATGAACAGCCGTGAACAGCCACTCCGTACCGCCTTGCCGTGGATTATCTCACTCGATCCAAGGGGAATTTGGCTGCCACGCACCAGCAGGGGGAGCGAGTCCCTCCGGGGGCGTCTCTGACCCGGCCCACCACACTAATTCCTCTGTGTTGGAAGGTGCAACGTTCAAAACGATTGCTTGAATTTAAAAAAAAAAAAAAAAAAAAAGGAAAAAAAAAGGGAAAAAAAAAAAAAAGGAAAAAAAAAGTGAAGCCGTTTCAGTGCAGTGTTTGAGCACACAGAAAGTAGACATACTAAGTAGAGTTAAGCTGGAATGTGAATGCCAGCCACCATCAGGAGCATTAGCTTCAAGCCTCAGGATAGCCTCAGAGGAGAGTCATGAGTAAAATATGTTGCATTATGACAAAGTCACGGATGACTGCTCTAATGAGGATGTGAGCAGAAAAAACAAAAAATATTTTGCAAATGGGTGACTGGTTAGAGATCTTCTATTAGCCAGAAATAAAACAAAAAGTGTGTGGGATACTGCCAGTCTCCGTGTTTAACCTTCTCTGAAGGGTGGTAACAGTTATAATGGGCAGGTAGGAGATGGATCCAGGTTTTTTTCCCCAGCTAGCTTTACTCCCTGAGGCATCTAAGTTACTCAAATCTCTCAGTATGTTTGGCAACAAATCAAACTGCACCATCTCACTTTGGCAGGGGGGAGGATGAGAGACAGAATCGTTTGGCTGTGGGTGGTGTTACAGCTTAGACTGTCTTCTGATGGTGACACACACACTTGGACAGGAAGAATGGCAAAACTGAAGCCATTCCTGAAAATGTCTCTACAGCAAATTCCTAAACCCTCTCTTCAAGCACACTGTTCTAAAAATGCAATAGTTAATATTTTAATCATTACAATCAAGGTGCCTAGCTAAGATAGCCTTCCAAATCATTAGTTGTCCAAAGTATGTAAAAATTTGCAAATAAAGTTTTTTTGCTGGACTATGAAATTCCAGATTTGTTTGCAGAGCCACACACACACAGAGAACTTTGAAAATGTGATTTAAAAATGAAACAGAAGATTCTGTATTAATTCAAACAAGGAATACTAAAGAGTAAATAAATTTGAGAGGCTGATACAAATAAAAGTTCTGTTCTGAAGGCTCTTAGTAGATTAAATTCAGTTTTCCACCTTACTGAGCCTTGACACTGCATACTCTTAATATCTATAAATCTTTTGAGGTGCTTTACTATTTGCTTAAATGAGTCATACATTTGCAAAATTTCTTAAAATTGGAGAAATGTATCTGTGTGGACAAAAAGGCTGTATTTCAGTAGGAATCATATATATATTGCTTCAATTCTTGATTTAACAATAACTTATTTATCCTAGCTGTAAGTAATGAGCAGTCAGGAGTTCAGATAGTTCTGTGAGCAGTTCTCACTCACTTCATGTCCAGTGAGATAAGGACACATTCTGAAAGTACAGGATAAGCACATAATGAAGTTTTTAGTTTGTCAACTCTTCTTTCAGAGACACTTCTCACTTTGTTAATATTATGTAAGTCTTTCAGTTTCTCTAAAGAAAAATATTAGAACTTTTCCGACCCTTTAAAAAGAATCCTTTTTTTCCTTGTTGCTTATTATAGTTAGGAATGATTAAATGTAGCAATCTATGTCCTATGCTATTTGATTATTTTATTCTATTCCATTTTCTCAGAAGTGCTGTCTTAGTTGTATGTAATAAACAGGCTTTGGAGATTAAGGTGAGGAAAATTACACCTATTTTCTGACCTGTTTGCTAATATAATATTTACCTCACTGTTGTAACTAGCTAACCCATTATCATGAGCTTCAGCTGTTTACATCACATCTCAATTTTATCATTTGCTTTTCTGTAACTGTGGCTGCACTGACTAATTTAGCAATATAAGGTGTGTCTGATTACTTCCTTTGGAAGACAGAGACTTCCACTGCTAGCATGAAACTCAGGAAGTGTTTTATTCAATGCATAATGCTCGTTGTAGTACTTTAGAACTATGTTTTAGTTAACTTTAGTATCTTTTCATCTGACCTTGTCCATATTTTCTTTGTTTGCTATTTAGGGGTTAATTACAACAGGTCTTTAATGCTAGAGAACTCTGCTATAACTGGAAAGATGGAATAGGGGTAAAGTGAATTGGTCTCTTTTCTGTCACAGGTTATATATGAGGTTTAAATCTGCCCATAAAGATGGGGGAGGGAAAAACAATGGTTTGTTGTCTAATTCAGTTAAAGAGTGGTGCTTTGCCAAGTAACACAGCAGAACTGAGGAATACCTCTCTCCACAGGGAGTTTCCTGCCAGAATAAACCTTTCTTTGTTTTTTAGTTTTGCCAAGATCTAGAAGATCTCAATCTCTTGGTAATGTCAAAGGCAAATCAGTGTGCCTTTTAGGAGTGTATATTTAGGACAAGCTGTCCAAGAGAGACTGGAGAGGAAGATGTGTGCTGGTGCTGCTAGCTTTGCACATGCTTATGCCTGTGTGCAAGCAGACTCATCCAAATGAAACCCTTTCTTAAGGCAAATGTTGTGTAGCTGTCAGATGCTCAGCCTCAATGCACATTTCAGGGGTTAATTTGGAATACTGAATGTCATGGTTGGAGCACACCTTCCTGTCTTATTCCCCAAATGCTCTCATTCTATCAAATGAACCGAAGCACAGTGCATGGGGACAATCAGTTTGGTTCAATTTTGAGCCCCAATGAAGTGCTAAATCACACACTGATTCGTGAGTTAGATTGCTCTGAGCAGGAATGATCTCTGAAGCAAGTTTTGCATGAGACTGCTAAGGGTTGCTTACAATCCTCTTGAAGCTGGCAATCAGATTATCCTCTTCGCAGGTGACCTAAGTAGGTTAAACATCTTCAAAGCCTCTAAACTGTTTCTCTCATATCCTGAAAGCTATTAACACATCAGCACTGAATCTGCTTCCCTGCAATCTTAGGTCAAAGGGGTTAAATGTTACACCTATCTGCCTTGCTTAACCATATCCATGTGGCTAAAACAGAAATTCCCCAATGATCATATTGGCTGTTAGGAATTCTCAACTCTCTCCATGTACTATGGAGGAAGTTCAGGCCCTCTATAGAGAAAGCCACCATGATGCTCAGTTATAGACCAATACCCTAATTCCTGCAAACAGGATAAGCATTTATTCATCAGCTTATCTTAACTGTCACACTTATTCCAAAAGGTCAAGGAGTCATCCAAAACTCGGGTTTACGAGCACCAGGAAAAATGGCGAAGTATCTTCAAGCTGTCTGAGTATAAAAACATAATTAAGGAATTCTTCAGCTTCACCTCTGACATTTTGCAAGCATTTGGAATTTCAAATCCCTAACAGTAATGTTTGCTTTTTGTTTTCTATCATTCTGCTTCATGTTGCAGAAAATACTGGAAAAGAAAATTAATAATATCTCCTGATATGTAGCGAAACAAAAGCCATGTTACAAAACTAACAATTTTATATATACATTGATTAATTCTGAATTTAAATAAAACTTTAAGTAAGGAGTGGCCAGACTTGACTCAGGTCTTTTAAAGAAAATACCTCTGCAGAAACACAAGGAGAATGAAGGTAGCTGATGCATTCAGTGTACTTACTTCTGGTTTTATGTTGCTGAGCATCAAACTAATACAAGCTTTTTTTGTTTTCTTTACAATCATTACCAAAATACAGATTCAAAATGCATCTTCTTCAGAGGGCAAGGGAGAAAAGAATCTTCTCACCCTCCTAAAACACACTTTTCCAGATAAAATTTCTTTGTAGAATTCACCTTTCATTCCTTCCTGGCAATCTCCATTTCAATTCTTGACTTTTCCTGGGCAAGTAAGTGTTTTAAAACACAGAAAGGGTAAAGAGTATTTTAATTGTTGTTTGTCAAACTAGAAAAATCAGCATTTTAAGAAAATCATACAAGTAGAGCAGGAAAGCATGAGAATTTTTTGAATGCATCCCTAAAGCCACCTGTGCTAGTGGAGTGTGTGACAGAGGGGGCTGAAACAAAATAATCTTTAAGGTTCCTTCCAACCCAAACCATTCCATGACCCTATGAATGCTGCCATAGATACCCTAGGAAAGTATTTTCCATAAAGAGTTGTGCTTTGCATCCCTCTGTCCTGCATTCAAGCCAATATGATCCTAAAATTATAAAATCTCAGGCTAAAATTGATTTGCCATATAAGCAACACAATCCTTGGAAATTAGTGATTCCTCAGAGAATTATTCAGAAATTAATACATTTTTAAAAATAAGTTTAGCACATTTTCTTCTTCCTTGAAAGAGTCAGTATTCCCTAGTAAGCACACTGCTCAAGACTTTTGGGAGGCAAGTATGAACTAGTGTTTTAGCACTGCCTAATTTAGTAGTGCTGACATAACTGCAGCTTTCAGCTGGATTGGAAGCATCCCAGTATATACAGATTACTCTTACAAACAGGCAATATCAGAAGTCATGACAGTTCCATGCCAGTGGACTAACAGACCAACACAGTATCCTCATCTTCACAGAGTTCTAATTCAGAAGGATGGAAGAGAATCCAGAAGAACAGGCAGTTTACAGTAGCCATTACAAATAATGGTGGCACTGATGGAGCAGCAAGACCTTTCACACAATCTTAGTGCACACAGCTATTGCAAGGTAGGACATTGATACATGAAGTAATGTTTTTAGGAAACAATTGCAATTGCAACAGAATTGCACTGCTGTTAAGATTGAGGTTGCTACAACAGGCAGAGTCCTGCTGTTTCTCATATTTTAATCAACTTTTCACTTTTTACATGCTTTTGAAATCTGTTTTATAAATCCATTTTTTGTGTGTTTCTAACAACGTAGGCTTTCACAAAATTTGAGGTTTGAGTTTGTATGCTGTAAGACTCAAAACAAACCTTTGATGGTTGAGGTTTTAACTTGAATGCTGCACTCTCAAATGTGGCACCCCACCCATTGGCTGCATACAAAAGGAGGTTTTTAATTGACAGGAGAGTTAACATTCTTCCAAACCTCAGTCTGGAGCATATGTAATTATACTAAAGCATTGTTAGAAGCTATTTTAAAAGGAAATGTTGCCTGCCTTCTGAGGCTTTTCTATATTCATGTAGCCTGGGCATGTCAGCCTTTCCTTAAAACCACAACGTTATGCTTGATCAATAAGCAGCACTAGCACACTTTAGCACAGGAAATGACAAGCAGCTGAGCTCTTCAAATTTGCAGCTTGCCACTGACTTTGTAGAGAGCTTCAGCTATCCTGAGTCTCACTACTTAAATTTGTAAAATGGGACTTACGCAGCTGCGATTATTTACTTACTTAAAACATGTATTTCCTTCTGTAAACTGCTGAATCTCGGGCATTAGATAATTTTTTTACATTTTTGTTACCTTTTAGGTATGTACTGGTTAACTGAGGTCAGAACCTAACCTGTAACAAATGCTGTCTATACTTTATTTATATTTTCTGAAGACTAAACCTTCTCTAATGCTCAGTTGAAACATTTTAGTATTGAACTTACTACCATTCCTTCCTTTTCTCAAAAGTCCAAATTATTGCTTATAACAAATACTTCAATTAACAGCCCACCTTTTTTCTGAGGGGATAAAAACGCTGTGTTTATTAAATTTTGTTTTTACTATAAAAATATGACACACTCCAAGTATCTGTAGTGCCATTTGACTTTAAGACAATCAGTTTTAAATAAATCCTTCCCTATTTAGGTTGTCCTGTCTCTGGTGCCTACTCCATTCAGCCTTTTTCCAGACACAGGCTCCTTACAAGATGCTCTTCTGATAACAGAACAGGAAGTTTTTATCTTCTAATGTTGTGTGACTCCAAATTTAATTATATGCTTTAAGCAGGTAGAAAATATGCCTTGCTCAAAGAGAAATTACTTGGGCTGGTACAAGAAATTTCAGGGCCTATGGCATACAAGTCAGATCAGATGATCTGACCTTCAGCTCCTTGAACAAATGACAAGTGACATAAGAAGCCAAAGATAAAATGACGGTGGGCAGAGGCCAGAACAAAGTGATGAAAAACAAAATTCAAAGACAAAAACTTGAAAGCAGCAGCACAGCAGTAAGCAGTGACACTTGTTAGCTGTTTCAAGGTCAGCCCTTCTCCAAGGGATTGTGATGCTTGGTGTTCTCACATAGGTTTCTAAGTCCAGTATTTCAAGTAAAATTAGGACTGTTGCAGCTCCTCCTCTTCCTTCAACTTGCTATCATAATGATCATAAAAGGACCCACCTAATTCCAGTCCTTCCAGTTGTGCACTAATCAGCTAACTATGCAGATTACAGAAAACTGAAGGGGGGGGATGCAATATATGTGCTATGGTAGAAAATTTTTCTCTCCTTACATGAAAGAAGTGATCATTTAGTGCTTGTATTATTTAGAATTTAAGATGCATTCCCTCTCCTAGGAACAGGAATGAAGTCATTAGAGAGAATTAACTACTTTACATTGCTTTACATTTGAATTCTACTTTATTGTATGAATATGCAAAATATGTTTGCACACATCCATAGACAAACTATGTGTTGCTTCAACAAAAATAAGTAAATGAAAAAGCCCAGTTGATGGGAAGAAAATGGAAGTTTGGCAGCATCTCTGCACACAATTATCAGTGAATGTCCTTGCCTTTGGAAGAGTGATGTGCAGTATTGGCCATTGGGTTTTTTGATAAAAACTATACGGGTTTTGGGGGGGGTTTTGTGGCTGTCAGAAAGAACCAATCTAAACAAAAATTCAATCTAGTATTTTACAGAATAAAAATTAGGCCTGCTTATGTAATTAAGTTGACCCTCCATTCTAAATAAGACTTCAACACAAGCAAAGATTATCTGTCCCAGGCAAATCCTTCCTAGGGATTACATGGTGCATAAACTAATAAGGGTTTATTATTTCTTCTTTCTGAGAGGGGAGATAACTAGAGGAACATTAAAACATTATTTTGGCACTAAAGAATTGCAAACAGAATTAGGAAATTAGATGGCTGTGAGTCTCACAGCAGCACCAAATCACCATTAAGTTTCAGTATGCAGATCTATGTGCAGACACACAAAATTCGGAACACTCCGTGTACGCAGAACTGTTTTGGTCTGTGAAGTAAAAATGTCAAGCATGCATAAGCTGTTTATTTTAAAAGCTAATTTGAATATGGTCAGCATAAAATTTTGTATGCATCATATTACTCCTATTTTTGGGGTATCATAGTCACAAAAAGAAGCTAGACAAAATCTTTATCATTCAGCATAATTTAGGTGAAGATACTTTTGGTAAAGTAACTGAGACACAATTAAAATGTCCTGGTTTACACCCTAAAAAGGTAAAAATATATTTACTACCTACCATCTGAAAGACTTTCATGAATATTGTAATACGGCTATTTGGGAAAATGACTGTTTATTTAAAAGGCTAACCAGTGAAAAGTATAACCTAGACTTGAAACTGGAAAGCTACCAAGGAAGTAGTCAGAGAAATTAACTACTTTACTTTGTTCCCAGTCACTTTTTGACTGCTGGCTTGAGATCATCCTTGACTGGATATAACAAAAGTGTATTCTAAGTACTCATAAGAATTTAAATCTATTTAATAAGATTCACACCTCTAACAGCTGAAGATAAAGCTATTCATTTTAAAGCATTACTGGGACTGGTTCCTCACTCCCTTTTTTCCTTTCTGTCTTGCACATCCAAGCCTGGTACACACAGTACATCAAACTCTTTTGTTCTGTATAGTAAATACAAAGAGAATGCTGGTTCCATCACTGCTGGTACAAATGGGGTGGTTCATGGCATTTGGTCTCTTCATTTTATGATGGCATTTCATATGCAATTAAAACCTTTTCTCCTTTATATGTAGGAACAATAGTCTTCATACATGTTATTTTAAAGAAGAAAGCTCTACTTCTTTAATATGGTATGAGCTTTATTAGTCACAGGATCTATAGATAAGAGTTTTTCTAGATGGCTCATGATGAAATTCTGTAAATATAGTATCACCATGAGGAATTTGTTTTATATTAAACCAAGGAAGCAATTTATGTGTTTGGATCATGCCAGATAATCACAGAATGGATAAGGTTGGAGGGGACTGCAGTGGGCCATCCAGTCTAACTCCTCTGCTCAAGCAGGGTCATCCTAGAGCACGTGGCACAGGATTGCATCCAGCTGGTTCTGGAATATCTACAGCAAGGGAAACTCTACAGCCACTCTGGGGAATCTGTTCCAGTGCTCAGTCAACCAATGATCATCCTCCTTGTATTAAAATAAAATCAAAAAGAATGAAAAAGTCTGAAGACTGCCAAGCCCATTGGTGTGGGTAGTTTTCCATCTGTACTATGGAAGTTATGCAACAGTTCTATTTATCTTTGAAGATTCATTGAACTTTGTAAGAATTAAATGTCATCTTCCCTGAGCCCTGTCACATGTACAAGGTATTGGGACTCCAATTTAGCAGCTTCCTTCACACTCCACTGTTTCCTTAGCTCTTTGTGGCAATGAGTCTACAAGTCTTCTGCTCCTGAATATGTCTTCTTTTGTCCATAAGTGATCCTTTTAAGGAAATATAAAGTCTATAGAAACTATGAAATCTTTCTTAGTTTTAGGAAAATGTATTCTTAAGACAGTAATTGATACTCCAAAGAAGCATAAGCTTAACTCTTTATAATTATAGGTTATATAAATTGTTCTAATTTGGTTCTATTGTATAGTACCCATGGCATTTGTTGCCTTCCAATGCAGTGGAAAATAGGTCTACATAGAAAACATAATATGTTTGTCATGTTGGACCAGATTTGAGAATGCATTTAAATTCTTACCTTCAACTGAGTCCCCACTTCTCACTGAAAATCAAACAGCTGCTGGTGCCTGAACAACATTTTATTGAACATCAGCCTTCCTGTTGTGCACTGGCACTCTCTGCATGCTCTCAACAAATAACTCTTGCATCTTTTGGCTGATTTGAAGTATCTGGTTTATTTCAGGTATAGCAAATCATGATGTTAGTGCTGACAGTTCTCTGGTTCAATTACTCCTCATCCCAAGCACTCTTCAAAAGCAAAGAATAAAAGTAGGAGACCATCCCACAGAAACTTGGAGACAAGAGATTCAGAACCTACATGACAAGTGACACATACTCAGTTCTTCAGCACTATTTAGCACCTTTTTGATCTTACATGTGTTAAGATGCAAGTTTTCCTATACTCACTTTTCTCCTACTCTTAAATTCACTAGCTAATCTCCGTGTTCCCTACCCCTCAGTACTTCCAGGGATTTTTTGACCCTCAACAACAAATTCAGTAACTTCTCAGTTCCCAAGCAGTCTGGATAGTGTTTAAAGACAGAGGGCTCTTGTGCAGATTAGCCTGGAACAATCAAGGGCCACATTCTATTCACCTTTCCTATGACGGACACATTACTTAGGGATTTTATCCTGACAGGTTCAGTTGCCATAAAACTGCACGGCTGAGGGAGCACAAGAAAGACAGGTCCTGAAAGAAAGCTGCAAGACAAGCAGACCAATAGGGTGTTCACTGTTGACAGGGTGAAGAACAAAACAACTAAGAGGTGAACAAATAAACAGGTAACAAAAAATCTTCATTTCATTTTCAAGCAATTTAAAACATTTAGAGACAATGAAAAGCCGATAGACATGGTAAAAGTTACACAAAACTGTGAATTTCTTTTCCTTCTCTCTTAAATGAAATATAGTCTGCAGTCTCTATAAATCCATGTTCAGTCTCCACCCTGGATACTGCATTCAATTCTGCAGCCTCCCCCCAGTCTCAGTAAAAATAGAACTGGAAGAGGATTCAGAAATGATTGACAAGGACTAAGGCATAGAAATGGGATTTCGTAACAGTGATTTAAAATGGTAGGAAAGTATGAAAAGGGCACTGCTTCTGTTTGTGACAAAGCTGTCTAGATAATAAAAGCAGGCAAAATCTCAAGTCTCTTTGAATTCAGTACAGATGATTTCCCCAGTGCATTTGCATATTTTACTTGGTGATATATGAAAAAAATTATTATCAATTTATTTGTTATTGCAGATCAGGCTCACTGCCTTCCCTGCCTACAGGCCATGGTTTCATAAAAAGCTTTAGGCAAAAGGAAGTGATATTGGAGCCTCCTTCCCTGGTAGGGTGGAACTGTTAATTTGAAGGTGTCTGCTATCACATCACAATATCAAAGTCATGTAGGTGGCAAGGGACTTCTGCAAGTTTTGTATTCCAACTTTCTCCTTCTGACAGGTCCCATTGAAGCAGGTTGCTTTTAGTCATGTTCAATTGAGTTATGTGTATCTCAAAGGATGGAGTTGCCATAACCTTTCAGGGCAAATTGTTTCAGTATTTGATCCTTAAAAAAAAAAATAATTGTTTCCTATATTGAATTGCTGTAGGTTGTGCTCATTGTTCCTTGAGCACCTCTGGGACAAATGTGGCTTCATCTCTTCTGCAGCCTTCTATTACGAAGTACATCACAGCACAATGATCTCCACTCACCATCATCTTTCAACCTGGGCAAATCCAGCTCTCATCTAGTATGTCATGAACTGCAGCTGCCTGAGCAGTTTGGTAGCCTTGCTTTAGTGTGTCAATGCCTTTCTTAAAATGAGACACAGAGCTCCAGATGTGGTGTCACAAGTGTCAGATGGAGGGGAAGAATCAGCTCCCTCCAAATCTACCAGTGGTACTCAGCCCAGTTTTCAGCTGGGCACATTAGCTCCAAGAACACACAGCTGACTCACTATTCAGCTTCTCCACCACAACCCTCAGCTCCTTTTCTACAAAGCTGTTCTCCATCCAGTCAGTTCCCAGCCTGCCCCACTTGGAGGGTTATGCCAACCCAGCTGCAGGGCTTTGCATTTGCCTTTGCTGAACTTCATGAGGTCCCCAAGAGCTCATTGTTCCAGTCTGACTAGGTCTGTCTGAGTAGCAGCCCTGCCTTCCAGTGTATCAGCCACTCCTCCCAATTTGGTATCACCCACAAATGTGCTGAGAGGTCACTCTATCCCATCATTCTGGTCATTACATCAGCCATTTCAAGAATCCAAATTGATGTAACCTATATAAAGAAAGCAAGTCAAATATCCTTCCAGAGGTATGCTGGAGACTTCAAATTTTGTTTTAGAAACATGCATACATTGCATTGCCAAGTCTTTTTTTTTCTCAAGATATAAAAATAAGAAGTAGCCCTGAGTTCCACAAGAAGCAGGCCGTGAGTCTTTTTCTGGATGCGAATGCCGAATGTAGAACTTGACTTAGAGAGTGCAAATCTTCTGGAAGGCAGAGATGACTGTCAGAACCTAGGAGCTAAGCAAGCTGGAAGTTACTTATAGAGTCCTTCCCCTGTATCTCCAGTGTGTGCCTTTGCTCAAAGGCAGGCAATATATTTCCATGCCATAAAAATGGACAGAACTGCATCATTAAATACGCGGTGCTCTGAGGACATTCTTGCAATCTCGTTACTTGCCTGGGTGGTTGTATGGACAGAATGGACTCTGTGCTAGCAGCTGTTGTACTAAAGGAGCAGAGGGGAGAATGGGGATCAAGAAAAAAACAAAAGTAGAAGGAAGAGAGAAGAAAACTGTAGGAGTAATTCAGCTCCTCTGCAGACATTATAGCAGTTTCAAGAACATTTCTGTAATAACAACTTTTCCAGGACAAAACTGTCTGTTATGGGCAGTGACACGCTGCATGGACAGAGTAACATTGCTGCCAAAGGGCATGGAAAGGACAATGCTACAGACATGATCCCCAAAATTCTCTTGGCACATACTGTGCTACTCAGAGACTTACTATTACCAGAGACATTATAAGTTATGCTTTAGGCTGGTATAGTTTTAAAGTTGGATTTTGTTGTGTATGCTAGAACTGGATTTGAGATAATGCATGTACATTGCAAGATACTATAAAATGGCTTAACAGAATGTTTTCTAATCTTCCACATGGAGCTTGTCTCTCCAAACTTGGCTTTATAACTCTTGTACACTTCGGGACAATATCTCCAACATGAGCTGAAGAAAACACTGGTAAACAGGAAGCATTGGTTGTGAAAAGGAGCTAAGAGAAGATGGAAGGACATGAAAGTGAGGAAACCCAGCCAAACCTCCAAAAATGGGAACAAAGGCACTGAATGTTTCCAAACAAATACTCAGATAATTAAGGCTGTTTGGTTTGGTATTTTTATGAAGACAACAATGATAAAGAAGTTATGTACTACGTGAACTTTCAGTATCTGAAGGAACATACACTTGTAAAGGATATATTCCCAGCAGAACCTGTGTCCCAATCCAATGTTTAAGAAGATGTGGGATAACTCAGAGACATTTACCAAGTATAGCAACAAGTAAACACAGTCATTTGACTTAATTGCTGGGAAGCAACTCTTCAGTTCTATTTATTCTGATACCCTCACAGTAAGGCATGTGCTGCTTTCTGTATTTTCCTCTAGGAGACAGTGCCACAAAAGAACCCAGTCTGGGGCTTAACCTGGGATGCAAAACATAAAATTCCTGTTTCCCAGCTCTGCAACAGCCATCACAAAACACCTTAAGGAAATCATCCTGCTCCATACCCATCTCTAAAAATGGGAAAATAATTTCTTTCACCATCCTTTATTAGTTCATTAATTCAGTGAGACAACAAGTATGTCCTATTGCTTAAATGCCATGCTTAAATGCTGTAGGCATTTTTTAGGACTTTGCTTAGATGCCTACAGACCCTAGTACTTCTGTACTCATGAGCAGCAACACTACATTGGTTCACAACACCTAAATGCAGAGTATATATAAATATGACCAAGATAGGTGCCATGCTTTTTAATTTCTCAGGAAAATAACTGTTCTTACTAAATAAAAAAATTTAATGGAACTTTTATTACTATAAAAACACAGCTTTTCAGCTATTAAGTCAGCAGTAAATCTACTGTTACACTTCTCTTAAGATCACTACCTTCACCTGATCACAGGGTAGTGGATAACTTGCACTTACATTAACTATATTTTAGAACATTCTAGCACTTTCCATAAACATTTTAATATTTTGGGTTATTCTACTCTGTTGTTTTCCTGCATGTACATAATCCTAAACCCTGAGAAATGAGACTTTTAGAACTCATTTAACAAGTTTGCCAGTAACAGTGTTATGCTGTGAGAATGTTTCTCAGTGCAGCCATGTCTCAATTATATTAATCTGTTTCTCGGATTTAAAAGCAATTAAAGCAATCATAAGGCACATGCAGCCTTGTTTGAGAAAGTATATTTTAAAAGCAAATGCTTCTCCCCACCCATGCACAGCTCCAATTGACAGACAGAAAGAATTCATCAGTAAGAGGGAAAATGCCATTTGTCACATATGACTTAGGCCAGTTTCCAAGTGCTTCAAATAGCAGAAACACTACAAGAAGAAATACGACAGGTCTACACTGCCACATAAGTTTTTAATTAAGAATTTTAAAGGGAACCAAATCTAATTATAAAAAATATGACTCTATCATTGTAATTCATATGAACTTCCAGTCTGTTACTTGTACATTTTCTTAGCCACATGCCTGGCAATTAACTGGACAATCAGCCTCAATAAAAGTATTTCCTTCTATCAGATTTCCTCACCTCTCACCAATTTCACTGGATGTTCTCCTTTGAACTTTTACTACACTCATAGGAATCAGAACTCATGACTTGCATTCCTTACTTCATCACCATATACAGTTTCTGTCCTTACACATCTTTGTGTACTTTCTGATAGAAGCAGCTGTAGTCTGAGTATTTCAGTCTCATTTGATTTTTCAGTGGTTGTAAGGTTACTTTCTTTTCTTCAGAGAAAAACAGATCAGCTGCACTAACACATTGCATCAGTCAGTGTCCTGAAGAACAACATGAAATGTAATTCATCTTGCTCCCTTGGATACTGTTTTCATTGTCATATGCAATGGTATGCTGGATGGGATAGTGTTCAACTGGAAGTTTCATTAAGCAGCTCTCGGACACCATTAAAGTGTTCTAATAGGTGTGACTTATTGACCGGAAGAGTCGGTAAACAAATGAAGTATAAGTGACAGTACGAGACCAGAGTAACAGTAATTAGCGATGTGACTCCATGAGTAATAGGAAAATTGCCCTGACCCAGTTGATGGCAATAGCAACGAAATCTTAAATTTTTTTTTTTTAAAAATCTCCAATAGATGGGTTTTCTACCAACAGTTACAAGGGTCGTGAGCAACCTTTCTGGTTGCCACATGACCCACTTCACTCATATTCCACTCCAGCTGCGCTGTGGCATGCAGTGGCAGTTATGCTCCTCATGTTGGCCAGAGCAAGGCACAGGGGTGGAAGGAGAAGGTTGGGCTGGCAGCATTGTCCCAGCACACTGCACCTTGGTACAGATCTGCCAGGCATCGGGGCCTCACAGGAAGCCTCCAGCAACTTTCCCCTCTCTGCAGGACACCAGCGCTTGGCTAGGAACCCTGCTTATTTCTGCTCTGTGGAGTTCACACTGGCACCCTCTGCCTTGCCAAGTGCCATGCACAGTCCTGGCTGAGCTGAACCTTGCCTGGTGTTCTGCACGTGGTTGCACAAAGGTCTACAGGTGTACAATGGCGTATCAATATCCTGCCTCCGATCGATTTCCACATTTATCCCACGCTACCCTCACTTCAGTGCCAACACAAACATTTCAGAGAGCCTGGATTAATGGGAGCATAACAAAAACAAATCTGATCTGTCTGTGCATGCTTTTTGTCTCTTGGAATTACATCACATACGATTTTCTACCTCTCCTGAATAAAGAGGAATGTTATAACACAGAAATCAGGGCATTTTAATGCAAAAATGGAATTATTCCTCAGTATGTGCATGAAGAAACGATTTTATTTCTTTGATGAAAATACCATTCTCAAACCCCCCCACCAAACTACCAGCTGCTCTCCAATAGTAAGGTGACATGGCCAAGAAAAAGTTCTTGGTAAGTTCCATAAATAAAACTAGTTTTATTTCTCTTTCCATATCCTAGCAGTGTAGGCTTCAATGGGATCCTATGGGGGTAATATCCTGGAATATAATAATGCCAAAAAAACCTAAACTATGAACACCACAAGACAAAACACATGCACACAAAATCAAATTCTAAATTTGAACTCTAAATTTTAGTGTTCCTGATTGCTCAAACAACTGACAGGAAATGCACTGGTTTCAGTGCAATAATAAAAGGTCTGAAGAAATACTTGGAAAGTATGAGCACAGGAAAAAAATCACATAAAAGCAAGTGGTATTGTCTGTGTATTGAGAAAGGCAATGAACCTAATTGTAATAAGGCACCTAGTTGTAGGTTTTACAAAATAATACCAGAGTTGGAAAGGGAATGGTAAAATACAAAATTATAATACAATGTACAAAAAAATACTCACTTTGAGAGTCTATTTTGTTTGAGGTACAATTAAAACGTTCTTATCAAGCTACAAATATCCGTAACTGGTTTAGGAGTTGGTTGTCCTTTAGTCATCCAAGGAAAGGAGCAATCAGTAGATGAAGTCTGGCTGATACAGACTCCAGATAGAGCACGTCTTCAGCACTGGTTATAATTAACCACTAGACTAACTTACAACACAGTTCCTGCTTTCCTCTTCAGACCTAGATTAAATTACCTAGGAACTGCTGTAATTCAAAAAGAAAATACAGCTACCAGAGCAGGAAGGTGTGGAGGAGCGGAGAGGCGGCCCCCATCACCGACCTGCGGGGTGTGACCCCTGTGCCTGCGCTGCGCTCCGCTGCCCGAGTGACAGGTCCCAGCTCTCGCAGGTTCTTCCAGCGGCAGCTCCTCCCTTCTGGCCAGATGGACAGCACAGCTTGGACTTGGGCTCCGGCTGCGGGGGACCCGGCTCGGGGCAGAAAGCAGCCTTTTATAGCCGGCACGCCGGCGCTGCGGCTCACACCTACACGCTCCGCTGCCGAGCGCTGCGCCGCTGCCGGGACCCGCACCCCCGCCCGCCGCTGCCCATGGCGCCGCTGCCCCCGCTCCTGCTGCTGCTGCTGCTGCTGCCGGCGGCCGGTGAGTAGAGCGGGCCCCGCGCCGGGGCTCGGCATCCGCACGGTCCTTCCCGGCAGGGAAGCGGCCCCGTCCAGCGGCGCCTCCGCGGGCTCTGCTGGACGCGCTCCCTTGCCCAGATGGGGCTTGGCAGCGTCGGGGGCCAGGTGAGAAGAGGGGTAGGGAAAGGAGTGTTAGGAGATACACTCACGGGAAGTGCCTGTCTTCCCACGCCGGAGAGCAGTCCCTGTGACAGGTGGCCAGCGCTTGGGCACAGCTGGGTGGGACTCGCCCACGGGAACCCCCGACCTGCCGCTGCCAGCGGCGGCTGGAGCTGCCCCGACAGCCCGGCCGGTGCTCAGACCGCACCTGCACGCGGGAGCGGGGCTGGAGGGGAGCGCATTACCTCTTTAAAGTTCATCAGTAATGTACAACTCTGCTAACGAAGTTCCGTGTTTCAAATCAGTTTGCAGCTTGCACGTGCTGTAACAATCTTTCTGTAAAGCCAGTAACTTTACCCCCACTCTTCTCTGGGTGTTGGAGTGAGCTGTCGCGGAGCACTTTAGTTACTAAGCAGTTCAGAAGCAGGAATTGCTAGAAGATTGCCTACAAAACCCTAACTGGGTTATTCTGAAAAATGAATCAGTCTTCATGAATGAGTTATGATGTGAGAATGTAATTAAAGGACCCCTGCCTCACACCTTCACACAGCCAATTACTCACTTTGCAAATATTTAATTACTTTTTTTTGTCTCCTACATCCTATTTATTAATCAGTGTTAAAGACTGGTTGTAACAGTCCGTTTCCTCCTAGGTTTTCTGAGGTATTCAGAACAGTATCTGATTGTACTCATTTCTATAAAACTATATTATCATTCTTTTTTTTTCAGATAGGTGGGTAGGCTGAAACAAAAAAGCATCCTCTAATTTTAGGTTCCCATGGTGACATGGTAGAACCCAATTTTACCTACAACTGCATAAAATTATGTGGAACTTCAACTGCGCAAAGCCTGGTTCTTACTGAGTGCTCTGGCAGCTTGGTACTCCAACCCCAGGATATTCAGCAGGCTGGGAGCCTACTATTTGTAAACATTAATAGGCATTGTTTTAAAGTGATTAAATTAACTTTATACTGAACCTTTGTGACAGCTGTAAGGATAAAATCCTATCTTCCAGAATAGCAATCAGCTGTCTTAAGTAAGAGAGTGTCTTGCACTTTTTTTTTTATACATTCCTACACAGCTTGCAAATTCACCACACCAAATCTTGCAAATAGCAGGACCCTAAAGAGCCTCAGTTCACTCCTAGAACAGATTCTGGGCACAGAATGGAGCAGGGTCTGGGGGAAGGCAGTCGTGTGATTAAAGCCCATAAGGTAAGGTGCTTGCATAATGGGGCCAACGTAGGGCCCCACCAAGCTCCCTGCCCCAATTCTACTTCCTGACCTCAGATTGCCCCTATGATTCCTTCTGCATTTTGATCATCCTCCAGACTTCATCCCTTGCATGGCACAAACCTCAGCAAGAACATTAAGGAAAGCAATGAAATCACTGCTTTTGCCAGCTTGGAGTGCTCATTACAAAGAGCCTGGCTGCGCTCCGATAGCTCTGAGTCAGGCACCTCAGTCACCCACTCCGTGGGCAGTGAGGAGCATGGGAAATGCAATTTACCTGTTTCCTAATTGGTCCAAAGTATCAAAACAGGCAAATTTAACCTTTAAAAAAATTTACATGTGACCAGTTGGTAGAGATAGCATGTAAGTTTTCTGGGCAATAAAATGAGGTGGAAAAGGCCATTCCTGATGGCTTATGAAACAAGAGGTAAAAATCTAAGCAAAAACTAAGGTTTCTATAAGGCATACAGTTCTTTTTTGCAAGATCTTGGAAATGCATCAGAAAGTTTACTTATTCCCAAGTTTCAAGTTCTGAACTACTGCAGCACTATGAGTGCATAGAGATACCCCTACAGGAAATTTTACAAATATTTAACATCAAAAAATGTTTCTGTACCCTCAGTCTTTGAAAGAATGGCTTAAAAATTCTTTTTAAATGCAAAAAATAGCATACACTGTATTAGATGCTAATAATGTAGTTAGGTATAAAATTATGCAAAGTTGTAATCTCAATAAAAATGGGAGTATCTGGAAAAATAATCATTATCTTTGCATTGGGCCCATTGAAAAGAGTAAAACATTATAGGAAATATGACTTTCACAAAAAATTAATGTGTTTCTAATTTTTTTCCCCTCTTTGCACATGGAAATTTAAGGGAGTGGATTTTTAAAATACCTTATAAAGCAATGAAATGAAAATAAACCCAATCTGGCTCACTCCCTTTTTCTCCACCTTCAAGGTTGTGTTTGACACAGCTGCACACAATCTGCATGACAAAACCCAGAAAACAGACTAGACATCGAGGGACAACACTGCTCTTTCAGGAATGCATAATCAAACCTCTCATTCACAAAGTCTTCATAAAAACAAACAAAACCACAGAGAAAATTTAAGAAACTTAATCATAAAATATTTGGAAATACACAGAACATCAATTCACTCTCTTAACTGTATTCCACAACATTTCTGATAAAACACATTGGAGATTTTGTTATATGGCAAACACACCAATGCTATCATCATCAACAACAACATATCGATACTCTGATTTTTTTCCATAGTTCTGTGCATTCTCAGATGGCATTTCATTGCTTTTATTAACTCAGCTTATAAAGCTGTTGTGACAGAGTATCATATTCAGAGTATCTATGCCATGCTGGTTTACAACTGCATGTCCTGATGTATGTAATGTATCTAAGATGCTGTAAGACAAACATATTACAAGGACAAAAAGTTTATGTCCTTTTCTTTAAGATGCATGGCATATTACACTTGAGCTGCTCAGATACCAGACAGTTCATCACTTCTACTTGTCATGGATTTAAATCAAGGGAGTAGGAATTGTCCCAAGTAAGGAAACAATTCTCTGATGAAACCAGGAATATGACTTGGAAATTCTAATTTTCTTCTTCCTGACTTGTATCTCTCCTACACCATCCTTCCCCAGTTGCCAGGAACTGAGACACAATGAAAAAAAAATTCACTTTTTTCAGAATCGCCAAAGTCATGCAGAGCAAATGCATTTGCCATTAACCATGGTTCCTCCCAATATTACTGGCTGTCTACAAGAGTAACCATTACTAAACACTGAGGAGCATAACCAGTTGTTACTTGTAATGCTGCAGCCTTATTGCAGGTTTTCAGCTCAGAATTTACTGAACATGTACTGACAATGAAGATACCATTTTCAATGCTATCATAACACAAATCTGTTAATAACCAAATGGATGCTTCTGCTACCCAGAACCAAAATTTCACACTAAACATACAGGTAATATTCTGGAACAGGAGCCATGCACAACAGATACTTTTCGCTATCTTAGCAAGGACGTTTAGTGCCAACTCAGCAGTTTTGAAATGAAACTGCTATTGACTACATAACAAGGAAGCTTTCCTTAATTCCTCAGGATATGATTGCTTTTAATCAATGGCCAAAGCTGCATGTGCAAGTTTAAACATTGTTGTTTCAACACTTCTGCCCCTAGATCACATGCCCAAAAAGCAGGAGGGACAAGATCTGGGAGCGGTCACCAGTCAGGAAAGTACTAAATGTTGCCTCAGGATCCTTCCTAAAGTGCTTCTTTATCCTTTTCACACACAAACCAAATGAATTTCTTACTGAGGTGATTTCATGAGGTGTTTAAATTCCATTGTTTCGTGACATTAAAAGTGCCAGAGGTCACCAACATCCCACACATTTCAAGTTACTCAACTGTGCTGGGACCGGTATTTTTTCTGTCAGATTTTCCATTAACTGATTATAGTTAATCATATAATCTATTATGATACAATCTATTACAAAAGATTAGTCTATTATGCTATCATAATAGATTATGTGATTACGCATTATTAAAACTGCATATAAAACTGATTATATTATATAATATAATTAATATAATATAAATATATTAATATAAATATATACAATATAATATAAAATACTATATAATAATATTATATATTATTAAAACTGATTATATAAAAACTGCATAAGCATATTGTTATTTTGTAGGAAAGTAACTATCAAAGCCTTCAACAATGAAGTCTAACTATTTTTTTTTCTGCTGTTTGTCTCCATCACAGGTATTATCAGTTATTATATCTTAATGTCTTTTGGAATCTGTGATCAGTAGTGGAGTTTAGGTTTATAAACTGTTCTCCTCAAACTAAAATAAGTAATTCATTTATTTAATAAGAAACACTAATCAGAAGCCTTCTAAAACTAATTTTTTGTAGTCATTCTGCTTCTTAAAATTTGCTGTGAATAGCTTGGAGCCTGCACTTCAAGGAGCGGCTACCCCTTACCATCAGGGTCTTCAGTGTGTTAGTTCAACCTCTCAGGATGACATGAAGCCCTAAAAATGTCACTCATAGTCTCAACAGTTTTCTGCTGCTTAGGACCTCTTGCTTTAATACTGATATGAGATGGTTAAAATATAGTTCCTAAAGTAAGTTTTGTTCTGGAGAAATAATAGTGAGAATCACTTCAACAACAACCCCAAACAAAAGTAAACAGGAAAATAACCAAACCCCATCTTTCTAACTTCCCTGGAAAAGACTCCAAGCAGCCACCCATTTCCCTGCCTTACATCCACCACACCATCCCTACCAGCTATTTGGCTGCTTTGTCTAAAAATGAGGAAAACCAAAACCCCATCATAAAGGACCTATTTGTTCCAATGTAAAGCACTACATTCTACAAAATAACATGGGCAAAATTGCACATTATGTTAAAGAGAAGACACTGCAACCCTGGGGCAGCTAATCTTAGCAACTGGGTGGGCCTGGGCCACAGAACACATGCTGGCCCTCACTAGCTGGAAGACTGGAAATGACTGGACTGGCATCGTACACTGCCTCCATGGGAGGAAACCACTGCAGCTGTTCTCAGTGTTCAGTATTCTGCTCACTGTGGACTGGGGACAGAGGGACTGGGTCAAATAGCGTGGCCCCAAAGTGTCAAAAATAAAATTGGATTATTTTCAAGGACTGTCATTTATTATCAATGCTTTAAAAAACCCAAAAATCCCAACTATTTTATATTTGCATGTTGGATTCAATAGTAGTTTTTCTTCCACAGTTTATAAAGGTACTTTAGGGGAAGCCCGTTTGAGGAATCGAAGAGGAATTCTGGAATTAGCTGGAGCCATCAGATGCACCACAGGGCGCTCTCCTTTTGCCTACCTGCGCTATGGATGCTACTGTGGCCTGGGAGGAAAAGGATGGCCCAAGGACAGAGTAGACTGGTGAGAGTAACTATTTATCTGACTAATTAAGTGCTGAATGCAGATCACAAATAAATGAACTAAAATATAAATTAGGCCTATTTGAGAGAGGGAACTGAGTTTAAACACACCTCAGATTGCTAAGAAACTCTGAAGCATTGAAATTGTGTTTCTGTAGATCTACACCATCTTGCCTTTAGTTCAAATTCTCATTGCATTAGTACAGGATTCACAGTACAGCTGAGTTTCTTTGCTGCTCAGCAAAGAGCTAAATAACTAAAGCCTTTTTGGAGAAGCTTTAAAGTTCAAACATTGAAGCTATCTAAAGGAAAAATTAAGAAACAAAGGCAATAAAAATAATTTGATTTTACCATCTTCCATGTTATTAGTAATCAAAATAATACATAAGAATTATGCAAAATTCAAGCTGCTGAAAAATAATTCTAAAATCAAACCTTTCCATTTAGTACTAAATCTCAGCATACTGACTATCATCAGTGCAATTTATAATTGAACATTAACTGACAAGAAGATATTGTCTGGGTTTTGTTCTGGTTTTGTTATTGTGTGGTTTGATTTTTTAAAAAATTTCTACACATGAAATGGAGTTACTGAGCTGTGTTGTTCAACTGTTATGTACCACAGAATTTTTACACAGTGATTTGTGGGGAATGACCAAGTAATTACTTAATAAGCACAGGAAAACCAGTAATTGCAAAGTGAGAGCTCACAGCATTAACTTTTCCTATTGCAGACATAAATTCCTCAGGCAACCTAAACACCATCTACCTACTGTTATCTGATGGTTTTAGTCTACCAGGAGGAAACTGAATGAATGAATAAATGAATGAATGAATGAATGAATGAATGAATGAATGAATGAATGAATACTTTGTGGATACACCCAGTTCTTCCAGCAAGTCAAAAAGAAAGGGTGTAATTAGTTTGCAGCAAAAACTTACAAGCTGCCTAATTTCAGGTCCTTGTTACCTCCTCTACTTGCTTTTCTGGGCCTGCAGTGACTCCATACCAGAGACACTACAGCAGCATATTTTAATGCCTTTTTTAAGCATTAAAATGTCATTAATTTTCCCTGTACTGTTCAGTTTCACAATGTCATAGAAAACCTATAAATTCTTTGTGCCAATTATGACAAGAACAATTTTGAAAAGAATCTTGAGCAACTTTCCAAATTTTCTAATGATATGAGCTAACAGTTCATTTTGTGGAAGGGACTACAAGAAAAGCATACTCACCTATAACTGAGAATGCTCTGAAGTTCAATTAGCTCAATGTATATCGGACATTTTTCTCATCACTTATTCCATGAAAAAGTAGTAATTTTTTCTAGGTGATCTATTAAGCAATTACCCCGGTTTGGTTCCTGAGCATGTAATGTTTGTACACTCTCTGATGTTGACAGGTTTATTATTTCACAGATGTAGCAACCCACCAATAAACCCCACTGAGACTGTGTGACCATAAGTCACCATTTCTGTTCCTCTCAGGTGCTGCTTTCACCATGACTGCTGCTATGGGAGGGCAGAACAAGCAGGTTGTCAGCCAAAGACTGAAAGCTACCACTGGGAATGCAAAGACAATTCTGCTGTGTGTGGTGAGTGAGCACTTGAGAATTTTTTGGTGTTAGGGTTGAGTTGTTCTGTTATTTTTGTTTGGTTGTTTCTTACTTCTACTAATTATCTCATTAGAAAGGTATTTTTTAAATTGACTGTAAAACTCTTAGTTTACCATCCTTCCTTTTGTGACTTTTTTTGCCAGGATACACTGTGCCTCCAGAAAGCACAGCTAAACCAATCAACTGAATGCATTTCTTCTTCTTAATCCTCCCCTACTGACTGACATAAGCAAACAAAACTGTGATCTAGAAGCATCTATTATTCTTTTCAGAAAACACAACCACAAGCATCCTCCTTTTACTCAGCATTAACATTTGCTGAGGAACCCATGTTAGGCTACTCCCTGCAAGTCTCTAGCTAGAGAGCAACTACAAACAGGAGACAAGAACATTTTTACAGTTTAAATAGGATCTTTTCTCTACTTAGCAGAAAATATTTCCCACTATTTGAAAGTTTACAATGGACACGGTTTTGGCACATTTATCCCTGATCAGTTGCACTGATGGCTGCAATTTATGAATGAATTAATAATTACAGTTTACAGTTTCAAACAATGAGGTAACAAAATGATTGATGAGTATGTTTATTTCTGGAAGTTAAATTAACAAATATTAATTTGAAAATATTTGCGTAACACAAGTGCACAAATTGCAATTGCAGATTGCTGACTGCATTCTGATAAATTTTGTTTGATTGTTCCAAAATATATTTCCCATGCTGAGGTAAGGGAAAGAGAAAGAGATCACCAAGAAAGAACTCCAAAAAATGGTTAACAGGAAAAAGCAGCTTTTCTTTTACATTACTTGTTCACAACTCCAAGTTTTAGCAAATGTTTTCCAATATACTCAAAGACCCATTGAAACTGTAGTTTCTCACAAGCCCCAAATATTTACAGGGTTTTTTATTCTTGTTGTCACATTTTTCTATTGGTCTTTTGTTTGTGTGTTGCTTGGGATTTTGCTTGCTTGTTTTGTTATTAAAATCAGATGCTCAGCCAGTTACTTTGCATATAATCTTATGCTTCTACATAGAATGCAAATGAGCTTGAGAATTGGTTATTATTTGCACTACAGAAATGCAAAAACCCTATATAAAACTTGTTTAAAACAAGTCTGAGTTTCTGACTACCATGGTTTCAAGGCAACAGTTGGCCATTCACAGAGAATGCAAAACCCTCTCATTTCACAACTCAATTTAGAATTTGCCTGACCTGAAAACAAATGAAAGTTTAGACATTACTTCCTTTCCTCCTTCACATTCAACATTTAATTTGCCCAAGTGTCTACCTCATTCAGAATCTCTACTTGCTCATTTCTTCCCCTGCCCCAGATGTACAAATTAATTGAGAGAGAATCAAACTAATTAATCACATTACAGTCCATCCTTATTTGGCTGTAAAGATTCTGCTCCTGACAATATTCAAAATACTGGCCAAGATAGCAGGCATGGTGTCAGGAAATGAAGTCCCTGGTGTAGCATGAAGAAGATGAAGTCTGGAGCAATATCAGGAGAACAGAAGAAGGAATAGTTCTCAGTTAACATGTTTTGATCTTTTATCCTATCATGTTGTTCATGCTACCTGTGCTATTGAGTAGCTCTTAGGGCAGCTAGTTGCAGCACAAACACATATACATTAAGAACGCTTCCATTTCATGGCAGAATTTGAGTTCATTCACAAAACTGCACACTTGTTCTGCTCCTGGACAAATCTCAAGGCAGAGATTTGGCTAAGCTTTTAAAATGGTAAACACTCAGACAAAATGTAATCAAGGATTCTTCAGTTTACAGACAGTTACAGAGAGAAAAAAAACCACACACTTCTGGGTTGGCACACTGAACCCAAAATACATTGCTGTAGAAGAAAATGTTCATGCCAAGAAGAAACACTCATGCCAAGAAATCTGTTAAGTTACAACACTACAATTATAAAACAAACATGACAAGACATGGATTTTATCACACAAACACACTTTACCTGACTTCTTACTGAACGCCCTAATAAAAAAAGGTGGGCAGTTTAGGCTGGACATGGAACACCTTTGTATGCCATGTATATATCCCATGTATTATTTTTATGCTATATCCTATAGTAGATTATAAAGGGTATGTGAATGGAATATCTTCCCAAAGTCATTTCACTAGAGCAAGAGGGAAGGCAGGGGGGGTGTCATACCACTTTCCAAAGAGAGATCAGCTATCAGAGTTCCTTTATTAAAAAAACTGAAAGAAGAGTATTTAAATCTTTATCTGTCTGTTGTATTTTCACCCGCCATGATGGGTGATTACTGACAGGTTCTCAGTCTTACTGGAGCTCAGTACAGTTCCTATTGCACTTGAAATGTAAGGCATTTATACAGCAAATATGGAACGTGAGGGAGCAATTCTTGGTATTCCATTTGGGAGTTTTAATTTCTTCAGACTAATATCAAATTTACTGTGTTTTCTTTCAGACTCACTAGAAGATAAATGTCAAAAAATGGCATGTGAATGTGACCGTGAAGCTGCCAAATGTTTTTCTAAAGCTCCCTACCATAGAAAATACCTTTTGTGGCCAGACTTTATGTGTGGTGAGATTCAGCCTTTGTGTAGGTATTAGATACATGACTCTTGCATATAGTTAAATCTAAAATGATTTTTTTTTTTTGGCCACAGTAATGACAACAAATGAATTGCCCCTTTCTTGATAGTTCTTCATTCCACCTCAGTCTCTCCAACCCAAAATGGTCAAAGTAAACAGTTTTCCTCTTATTTACCTTCTCCCATGCACTTTTATTGACTAAACAGAAATTAACTTTTGTTTATATTCAGATTCACAGATTTTTTAGATTGATAATATCATTTGCTGTGAACTTTTTATCCCCCCTCCACTGGCTGTAAGATACAAATCAAACTTCTCCACTAACAAATCTTAGCATTTGTTAACTTTAAACTGACTGGAAAAAGTGCATGAAGTTACAGTGTCAGCACAAAGAGCCCTTTCATCTACATTAAACACTAATTATAAAGCTTATTTAAGTGTTGAATTTCATTCACCTGGAGTAATCCTACCTGCATTGAAGAAGGCCTAATATAATAATTTTTTTTCTAGCATTTACTTTTTAAGTAGAGTTTTCTAAACAGCTTATTTCATATGGCTCAAACTCCTTACTCTATGTACACCCTGAATTTCCTGTAAGCACAGGGAGGAATTCTACCCTTAGAACTTTAGAGCCAGATTTAAAAATGCAAATGCAAACCATCACCAAAAGAGAAACATGAAAAAGTGTAGAAGTTGTTGGGACCAGCTGGTTTTCCTACTAGTGTTTGATCCTGCACAGCAAGAGTTCATGAAGCTCAGAAGTGTATACACCTCATCAGGATATAAAGCTGGTTTTAGCTAGTGTCACTACATAGATATTTTTAACCCTTTGGGATGAGGAATCAGTACCCTGAACTGCTGAATAATACACTTTTTTGTAACTGCTGATGTTAACAGTTATAGAGCCAGAAGTGGTTTATGTCTACTTTCACCCACCTCAACTTACTCAAAGATTCAGGGCTAAAGAACCATTAGTCAAAGCTAATGACGTGTACTTCAATGTAGAAAAGAAAAAAAATCCATACCCAAAAAAAATAACCCACCTCTATAGGAATAGTGAAGATTTCAAGAGAGATCTTTAATTGTGAAAAATATTCATAGGCAAATTTAGTTCACATTACTGACACAAATGAAATAAACAAAACAACAAACAAATGCAGAATGCAAGGGGACAAAGTTCTCAAAAAAATCTTACCTTTTGATTCAGTCAAAGGAACATACCTTAACAAATGTCAATCCTGCTTACACAAAATAACTTTCCGGTCAATATTTGCTCACAGACATAGCTACACACATTATATTGCCATAAGTAATTACAGTGTCAGGTCACTTTCCCGAAATATTCCTTTTAAAGAGATAACCCTGAATTTAAGAATTAGCAACACAATTCAAGAAGAGAGAATGAAAGGAGCTATTGATGAAGCCTGACTGATCTGAATAAAAAATTTCTATGGTAATTATCACATTTTCCAAAACACAAGAAAATTCAAGTGATCTTTGCCTTCAACTGCAGGAATTTTGGAAAAAACTCTACTGTGAGACTGTGTATAGGGCAGTCACAATGCTACATGTAAAGAAGACTGAAATAAATAAAGTTCTTTCAACATCAAGCCTATCCAGGAAGGGCATTCCTTTGGCAAATTGAAGTTGAGGAACACATTGCTGGTATGAAATGCTAAGTTTAAAAAGAAAAAGAAAGAAATCACTGTAGCAGTGCAGAAGACACTGATTTTAAGGCAGGCTTGAAAATACACAGAATGCTCAGGACAGAATAAAGAAATTGATCTGATACAAACAGGGTGAGATGACTGTATGAGTTTTACATGGCTATACAGAAATGTGCCTTTTTTTTTTTTTAACAGAAAATTCCTTTTTCCTTCATCCTCCAATTTGGAATCAGCTGGTTTAAGAGTAACTTACCTTAAAGCTTTTTCATATATTTAAATTAACATAATTCACACTTTTTACTGCCACATACATAAAGAAGAAAAGCAAAGTTGATTCAAAATGTCCATTTTTAGAAGCTAAACAGCTCAAGAGTTCCAATGCCAATCACTGCACTTGTGTCTCCAGACGCCTTATCTCTGTAACCACAAGATCAATGTTTATAACTGGGTTAAAATACAAGGCCCAATAAAACAAACAATTGCAAACAAACTGAGGAATAAAAGGCCAAAAAATGGCAACAAAAAGTCCCTGGGTTGAGACTTTCCAGAAATGGCTCCACATTCTGTGAGGAATAGTCCTGTGAAAAGGAAAGGGAAAGGCTTAGAGGAACTTTCTGGTTTGTTTTTACCCAGCTCTAAGAAAAACTAATAGGTGCTACAGCTTTAAATTACTTAGCCCTTACTCGGGTACCTGTAAAAAACACCATTTTGCACTCCAGGAAAAACTTTACTAAAGCCCAGTAGTACCAGATTTCAAGAGGAAGCACTAAGTCAGTGCACTTAGATCCCAAAGCCCAGTAGGTTCCAGTGCCACATCCCAGCTCTGCCTCTGGTTGTCCCATGTCCCCTGTGCTGTTCTGGGCACGTTCTGCCCTCTGTCGGCTGGCAAAGAGAAAACCCACTACCCACCTAAACAAGAATTTCTCCCATACAATTTCCAAAGATCACACCATCAATGAATGTTAATATGCTTGAATTAAGATTGAGGTAGTAACAGAAAATAGAGATTCTGATAAATTATCAGAACTAGTATCAGTATAACTAAACTTATTTATGATTCTTAGGACTCATCCTGTAATAACTACACTGTATCATGACTACATTCTGATGTATTTAGTTCTCAGCTAACACCAGGTACCATAAGAGGCAGTTCTCAGGGTAAGGTTCAGCATCTCCCAGTGAACGTGCTTGTTACTGTTTCCGCATTTGCTACATCTGATAAGTAAAACCACCTCGAAGAAACCCTTGGGAAGCATGCCCAGAAATAAAGTATTCAAGAGCAAGCAGTAGCAGATGTGGGAATGCAGATTCACATGTTGTTATTGACCTCAGAGTTTGGGTTAGACATTCATTTCAGTGAGCAACGGTGAAACTGTAAGGCCCTCTTCCACAAGCTTAGTAAGACTTACTTTAATTCTCTTCTTGACCAGAGCCTCCAAAAGGAGAATAATTCCAGAACAGAGAGCAACATGGCATTTACAATTATAAATCTTGATGTCCAGTAATGCACATCTAGCCAATCCCAAGCAAATTCAGCTATCAGCTGGTATGGCAAAAATAAATACTTTACAGTGAATTCTCTCCATTGCCTCCAAGAAGGATCTTTAAGGTCCTGTAAATTAGGATTAAAAAACTTAATCAATTTTCTATTAAATTGATGTAATACTGGCTTATTTCCACTAGTCTTTTGTTGAAAAGCTGGGGGTTTTATACACTGAAAGCAGTAATTTATCTTTACTATATTTGCTAGTAGGTAATACTGTAATGCAGTAATTTCCATTAGATTAGAACATCACTTTCTGTAGTCACGTGAACTTCAGAAGAATCAGTTTTACACATTTAAAGTCTTAAAAGCCTAAAATCAATCCTATTAAAGGTAATGGTTGCAAGCTTATAACTAAAGCAAGTAGCATATTTAATGTTTTGGATACTTACAAGCAGTTTTGTAACAGTATCTTCATACTTGTCTTCTTGCATAGGACAAATTGTGTGGATGAAAGGTAGGAAAGCTTCTGCATAATCAAACAAATATAGGTATAACATACTGAGTCTTGGAGAACTCTTCAGTGCATACAGAAGAAAGAGTGATTTTCCTGGGTTTACAGCCTAAAAAGTATCAAATTATCAAGTTTCAATCAGTGAAAAAACAAAATGAAAGGGACATGCCAATTCTTAGATTTTCTGACAATCATTTTTCAAAGGGTTGTTTTTCAAATACAACAGTGCATTAAACAGAGCAGTTTTTACACAGGTAATTCCACTATTTTAACACTCCTCCTGGCTTTAACAGAATTTTCTTTTAAAGAATTAACTTTTAAAATAATTAATACACGTGACATGACACACTTCATATAAAATTTACCTTATATTCCCAAAGATTCTGTGGTGGTTTAACACCTAAAGCTTTCACACATTCCAGTTCTGCCATAATAGCTCTCCTATGGTTACTGTTCTCCACACTGTAAGGCTCTTTGGTGAAATCCTCTTCAGTCAGTGTTAAGAGGAGTCTACAAAAACAGAAGAATTAAGAAGGCAAACAGTGCCTATTCACCAAAAAAGATGACTAACAAATACACAACTGTATACTGAAGCAATAAGCTACTGATACAAGGTAGCACCTTTTGGCTTAAAGAATTATAGAATACTTTGGGTTGGGAGGGACTTTAAAAGATCATCATTACATTGCATATCAAGTGTTCTACACCAACTGCATCTCAGAGCCTGGGTTTTAAATTTCCTTCTTTTCCAGCTTCCTCTTGCCTGCTTTCAGCATGGCTCTTGGGTGGAATACATATGCATATAGCACATGCACATTTCCACATGAAAGGAAAGGTGGAAGGAGTGGATAATACATCAGTAGAATTTTACTCTTGGTATCATTTCAGTCTGCATCGTCAGCATTTTAAAAAAGTTCTTAGAAAATTTCCGAGTACCTTGCTAAGTATCTACTACTTAAAGTTTTCAAGAGCAATTGTTAAAACTTGTTAAAATAATTGTTAAAATAATTGTTAAAATAAATTCTGAAATTTATTCTGATGCATCAACAGAATAGTCCCACAATCTATGTCACACAGTATGGTCATTTCACAGTAAGCCACCCCTAATGAATTTATCAGTAGTCCAATCACATAGTAGTTGTCCTTGACCATCAGGCCTCTCACCTTCCATTTACTTTCTCCAGTAAAAATCTTTCTTTGTAATGTGAAGCCCATGGGCCCAGCTGCTCCAGCCAGAGTATCACTTCCTCAGCAGTCCACTTAGCAACAGGCTTGTGGACAAGAAGATCATCTTCAAATTCTCTGCTACTCCAGTGATAGCCAAGTAGAACTACCTACAGGTAAATTACAAAGATAAATAAAGATCCTTTACTTGCAAATCAAATACATGAATGATATAAATAAACACACAATAAGGGGCTTGACACGTAGAGTCTTCCATTTCATGGAGACTAGAATATTCAGGTTATAAGAAAGTATTTTGAAGTTTTACCCACTAACTTCCATTTGCTGTGCACTGCAGTAGTAGTTCTTGACAGACAGCTCTGAAGGTCACTTTACTTACTCTGCCCAGCTGGAGTCTCTTCTGTGCTGACAATCTTTTCTCTGTGCATGTAATTTAAGAATATTTGATTGCATGCTTAAGGAAGCAAATAGGGAAAACCAACCAGATGAAACTTACTGCTACACAAGTTAAAGCTGTCAGAACGCCTGAGAAAAACCCTCCTCGAGCATTAATTCTTCCTGTGTTCCGAACTGTAGGCATCTGGTCATTCCCATATTTTTGGAAAGTTGCTAAGCTGCGTGCTACATCACTGTTTTGTTGAATATCTTCTTTTCTTTGTTCAATGGCATCAGAAAATAGCTTTTCAATAACATCCCTAATAGGAAAAAATATTTGTCATTACACTGTAACCATTGAAGCTTAATATTCAGAAAAGGGACTCATTTTTTGACTTTTGTTTTCCAGCCTTTACTGAAGACTATCATCTTTGAAAGCAAGAAAAAATTAGTTATTAAAGCTTAGTAAACTTAGAGTTATATCAATCACTGCCAAACAACATTTTCCTTAGCTTCTAGAGCTGAAATACCACATAACTCCCAAGTTATTTCTTATATAAAATTAGAATTCTGTGTGCCACTGGCAATTATTAAAAAATGCTAAGCAAAAGACAACATAAAAGCCTACCATCAATCCTACCACATATTTATTTGAATATTATTAACCCCATATAAAGTAGTATTAACAAAACAACTTGTGGGTAATTCAAGCAAATAGATGTTTTTGGCTTTGTTCTTTAATATGATCACATTTCTTCCAATAAATAATTCCTATTACAGAAATTACTTCACAATTATCATAGATCAATCTAACATAGAATCATTAGAAAAAAAACCCAGCTGAATTAGAATATTGAAGACCCCGTCCCTCCATCTCCCCAGAAATTTGGAAGGGGGGGAAAGCCCTCCCCCTAAAAAAAACTTCTCCCTCAAAACAAGACCAACCAACCCACCCCTCAATTCCATGTGCTTGAACAGTTCATTACAATTGCACAAGTTGAAAGTCTTTGGGATTTCAATTTCTTTGTAGCAGTTCAAACTACCAATTATCTAAGAATATCTGCAGCAAATTCAAGAAACCAGACAGCTAATTTCTGTGGTTTCATTTATGTAAAAAAAGACATTCACAAAATAGTTCACTCACCTGAGAAGGATGTTGACTTTGGGGAATCCTTCCCATTTTTCTCTGCATTCAGGGCATTCATTCTTCTTGGATGATACCCACCACAAGGCCAAGCAATGCCTACAGAAGCTGTGCCCACAGTTCAGGGTTGTGGGATTGATTAGAATGTCGTAGCAGCAGTGGCACAGGAACTCACTGACTGATATCTGCCGACCCAGGCCAGGAGTAGCACACGGTTCAACTTCTGCCCTCTGTGTTTCCCCTCGTAAAGTCTCATCTTCTTCCATTTTCCTTTATGCCTTACTCAAACAGAAAGCTCTCTTAGATCTTCAAACCAGATAAGGCATTACTTCTGCAAAGCAACGTGAAAACAGCTATTATAGAAGTTTAGAATTGTAAGCAATGTGATTTATCATTACACCACTTTTGTCACTCAGATGGTTTTAAATTTAAGTAACTCAGCCCTCCCCCAAATGAAACATGATCTACTTTTTCAACAATATATTCGTTGCCAACTACAACCAAAACAAGATTCTAGATGTAAACAGCTGGGCTCAATCTCCCTATGCTTTCTTCTGCCGTGCTACAAAATACATGAAAATGAAACAAAATAACTCACTATGATTCACATGACTTTTGAAAGTAGCTTTTATCAAGGTTTTAGTAAACGAAACCAGTCAAAGGAAATATCATTAAAAAGTACCATCAGAGGACACAAAAATAAAATACTAGCATAATGTAATGATCTAATTTACTTCATCCCTCTTCTTTCCAAGCATATGGAATAAAACGTTACTAACAGATGTCAATGCTAGACATTGCTGGGCAATGTAAAATAAAAAGAAAAGTTTGATTCACCAAGTCATATGCTTCAGAATCATTAGGGATTGATCTGCACACCTTCTCAGCAAAGCTCCAAACTCCACATTAACTTTACTTGCAGTTACTTTGTAAGTATTACAGAAAATTCACAGATAAGAGGAGTTTAAGATGGTTCCAAGCTTACAAAAAATATAAACCTATTTGCTTGATTTTCCTACTCCATTCTTAGATAGCAATATATAATTTCTTAAGAAAAACACTGACCCAGATCACTCACTCATCACTCATGATATGTTAGAAGATACCAAGAACTAGAAAATTTTCTCCTCAGGCACTACCAAACCAAAATATGATTACACGCTCCACCATGTGGCTCCTACTTACTACTAACTTACCAACTTGCCATCCAGATCAAGCACGAAGAGGTAAGCACGCAAGCAGGTAAAGAACAGAAATTACGAAAAAAACCCCAACTACAGAAACAGAAACCAATAGTGAAAATAGAATCCTCAGACTTCCTAACCTGTATTTCCCTGGCAAAGCACAGGCTGTTGGCTTTCTAAAACAAACCGGAAACAGCGCTTACAAGAAGAGAAAAAACCCCAAGATTTTGCACCTAAAAACATTCTTCTGGTTTTTTTGAAAGACACAGGCAACAGGATTTCTGTGGAAAATATAGCAAAAATATTTCACCGCTCAGTCTGCGCCAAGAGCCAGCAGCAGAATGATTTCTAGCTCCTCTCCTGTCTCTTCCTCGCTCCAGCTTCCTGCCCTCCGCGCTGCTTCCTCAGGCGCAGCACGGCCGGTCCGGGCCCGCGGCGTTTCCTGCCCGGGCCGGACAGGCCAGGGCAGGGCAAATCAGGGCCGGCCGGGCAGGGTCGGCGCTGGGGCGGCCCCAGCCCGATACCCTCTGCAGGCTCGGGCCCCGCGGCGCCCCGGCTGCAGCCCCGGGCCGAGGAGGGGCCGGGCCCGCCCCGCCGCTTCCGCCCCGCGGGCACGGCGGCACCGCGGCTCCTCCCTCACCACAGCCGCTAGCGAACACCGCAGCCCCTCGCCTTCTGATTTCATGCGTTTAGAATCACCGGACGTGAGCACTGCTACACTCCCATTTCTGGGAATACAAGCACTTTCATGTTCGTGAGAACTGAGGTACTCTTGCTTACGGTACACTACGCACCCAGGAAGCCTTCTTTCTCAGAAACTGAACAAGGTTGATTTTACAATAAGGATTCGAGGTGTAATCTTAGAAGTAAAGGAGACTTTCAGGTGCTAGTTTGTTTGCAGTGCTAATGCATCCTGCACAAAGACTATTCTTACCACATAAGAGTCTGTCTCTCCACACATTCACAATTACTTCCATCAGTCTCTGTTCCCTTACTGAAATTCGTTTTGACTAGCCCCCCAAAAATGGATGCACTCTCCACAACACCCAGACAAGAGGTTGTACGCAGGTGGAGAAGAACCTCTTCTCCCAGTGAACAAGTGACAGACAGGACATAGCTTTACTCTGCACCAGGGCAGGTTCAGGTTGGACAACAGGCAAGAGTGGTTAGACACTGGAATGGGCTGCACAGGGAGGTGGTGGAATCACCGTCCCTGGAAGTGATTAAGGACCGGACACAGCACTGAGTACCACGGTCTGAGTGATACGGTGGTGTCTGGCCACAGGTGGGACTCAATGATCCCAGAGGTTTTTTTCCAACCTACTTGATTCTGTGCATTTTTAAAGTACCTCTGAGATGTATTTTTTTCAACTGTTCAACACAATGACATTTTCTTTTAAGATTTTGTTCTAGTTTGATACAAAACTACAACTCCAGTTCAAATGACATTTCAGTTAATTATTCCAGCCTATTTCAAGAAAGAAAATAGTCTCTCATTGTTTTCCCTCCCATATTATCCAGTTTTTTTCCAGAGAACCAATGAGCAGATCTTTAAACTACTCTAGCATGAAAGAATTCAACCTCTTCTAGATCTGAGAAGTGCATCTAGATCTACCTTGGCATGCAAGGTGAAAATGTGGCCCAGAATACTTGTTCTAGAATATAGTTTTTTACTACTTTTTTGTGTCTTTTCACTTAGCTTCACATTCAATGTTCAGTAAAGTAAAAGAGCATACAAGTGTTTGATAGTCTGTGCAGCAGACTTGAATGATGTGAAAACATGGCCTTTCTGTTCCAGCTTATAAAACTTTTCACATATAAAAAGCCATGGAATCTCGAAATAACTGCTTGTATTGATTGCCCTCTCCCACTTTTTAGGTGTTCCTTCTGCTTATGTAATATATACAAGTTGAAGTAAAAAATGTCTAATCTGTAAGACATAGTATTTCAATTCCTATTGAAGTACTTTATTACAATACCTTACTGTTTGACTTGCAGTTTGTTTTGTGGGTGAGGGAAGCAAAGAGTTCCCAGATTTGTCAGCTACTTGGGGGAAAATGTCAGGCTTCTAAACCAGCCATCAACCATTTTAAAGTGCCATGATCACTTTAACTAGAAACTGCAGAAATGCATCTTTAAAAACTGAGGCGTAACATGCAAATTTTAGGCTTCAGCCCATTTACTGCAAAATAAAAACATCTCTGCCATTTTAACTAACATCTTACTGGGGGCCCATTTAATCATACTAGATGATTTGCTAGGAATGTCTGTTGAATCAATTGCTTATAGTGAAAAGGCAAAGCTTAATATTGAAGAATCTTTAAAAGCTCTCTCCACTAAATCCTACATAATTATTTATCTTTTCCTGTATGCAGAAATTACACCCCTCAATTTGTGGAGAACTTTTCATTTGTTTTCATTCTGCTGGAATTCTGGAAAAGATGCTCTATGAGCCCTGTGAACTCCAGCCCTGCAGCACAAACTCTGAACTCTTTTGCCGCCCGCGCCCACAACTCCTGCCCTCTGCCCCTGTGCAGCACCTTCTCTCTGGGGCAGGTCTTCCTTCCACAGCGCTGCTGCGGGCTCATCCTGCTGGGCACTGCTCTTCTACAGCGAGTGTCAAAGTGCCGCTTGTAACAGGAAGACGCTCCTTCTGTAATACGCCAAGATCTCCAGTTCCCCTGGAATCATCATCATCGAGGCATCATCGCTAGCAGTTCTCCACCATCCTCCTGGTGTCTCCTAGGCAGAGTCCCATCCCTTCCTCCTTGCTGGTGCTAGTGACGCATTTCTGGCTTTCAGGGCGAGGCCCACATCCCTGACATTTCACCACACCCCACAGAACTGCGGCTGGTGTAGGATTCCTTCCCCCCGGCAGCCCTGCGGTCCTGCGGCCCCCTCAGAACACACGGTAGGCTGAAGGCACCGTTTAAAGCAGGCGGCGCCGAGCCCGCGGGCGAACAGGGCGGAGCAGCCCTGAGGACTCCGCCCCGGTAGGAAATGGCGGCGGCCCGGGCTCCCCGTGCACGCTCACAGGCGGTGCGCGGGGCGGCCCCGGAAGCGCTCGGCGGCGGCGGGCGGCGCTGGGCGGTGCCGGGCCGAGCTCCGGCGGGCGGGGGCGCGGGATGGAGGTGATCAGGAGCAGTGAGTGACCACTCGGCCCTGCGTCCCGAGCTCTGCGCCGCTGGCGCTAAGCTGTCCCTAAGCTGTCCCGGTGTCCCGGCGTCCCTGCCTTGGGCTGGTGGCCGCTCCGGCCTCAGCCTCTCTGGCCTCAGCCTCTCCTTCATGGCGAAGGGGTCCCCATTCCCCCGCTCACCCATGAGGCGCAGCCCTGAGCGGGGAGGCGCGGCCCCGAGGCTGAGGGGGCGGCGGGCAGGCCCCGGCCGCCCCTGCCATCCCGAAGGGTG
This sequence comes from Acrocephalus scirpaceus scirpaceus, assembly GCA_910950805.1. NCBI lineage: Eukaryota > Metazoa > Chordata > Aves > Passeriformes > Sylviidae > Acrocephalus > Acrocephalus scirpaceus. The sequence continues at coordinate 6,761,875 of OU383786.1, forward strand.
CCGGGCTGCCGGAGGATGTCGTTCGTAGTCTCAAGTGTGTTTTAACCCTTTACCCGCAGATTTTAAGGATAACCTAAACAAAGTGTATGAGGCCATTGAAGAGTCGGACTTCCTGGCCATCGATGGAGAGTTTTCAGGTACAGTTGCACCTGTTTTGTGATTGTGAACTGTTGACATGTATCTCGGGGGGTGGTTTGACGTCGGTGCCCGAGTTTGTTTCTGTGATGTGTCTCAGGGTTGGCTTGAAAAAGCTAAAGCTGAGGCTACCATAAAGTGATTAAACCACTTGTTACATGTGTGACAGCAAGACTTTGGTCAAAGATACGTGTCATGCTCATGCTGCTTGTGCTCCCACAGTAATCTTTCAACATGACAACTGATAGTTGTTGCAGCTCGAGGTAAAAAAACCCAGAAGGTGTTGTATGGGCCATGAAAACAATAGATTGGGATAAGTGAGGGAGATCCTGCAGGTGTTTGGACAGGGAAAGGCAGCGCTAAGAACATGTGTGTTTGTGAAACTCAGAGGGTATGTGCCGCAGAGAGATGCTTTAGTAGGTCCTTTGCTTTTGGGATGCCATGTTCAGTTCACCCATGGGACGTAAATGTGAGCAAGACTAGGTTTTGTTACATGTGGTGTTTGTGGAAGTACAGTTGTTGCATATTACTTAAGGTGACCAAGTTATTCGATAAATCTCGGGGTAACACTTCCCATTTTTAGTTAGGCTTTGATCCTGCATTTTGTGGTGAAGCCCATTTACATTAGAGTACTGGTACCTCTTGTCCTGTTACTGACATATTGAATAGGAGCCAAAATGACAGAGCTTTTGCAAAAGAACTTTGCTTCTAGAACACCACTATTAAAATGGGTGGCTTATTGCAGTAACATTTTTCTCAAATGAAATAATTGTAATGTGTACTTTAAGTGAAAGTATTTTTCTTAAATTGCTAGTTGTTGCATTTCTTTGCTGTAGTTAATTTTGAAAAGCTTACCCAAAGCGAAATATGTTCTGCCTTTTCAGGGATCAGTGATGGACCTTCAGTTAGTGCATTAACAAATGGCTTTGACACTCCAGAAGAAAGGTATCAGAAACTTAAAAAGGTAAAGTGTTTACATGGACTAAAATGAAAACTGAAGCAACTTTTGATGCAGCATCTTATGTGTGTGACCAACAGGAGGAAAGAGAGATGGGACTTCCCTCAGTTCTTGTCTCTTTGTGGAATGAAAGTGCATACTAAAGTCATCTTGGGCCAATAGTAAGATGATTAAATGGGGATGAAAGCTAGTGGAAAAACTCTGGTGTGTTTAATTTAAAATTACCAGCAAAACAAACATTGGTTAAGAAGATTCACTTTACTTAATTTTGAAATGGAGAGGAATTGTATGTGTATGCACCCTGGTAATCTTTATATGTGTACATGTTTTATTCTCATGCAAAGTTTTCTTTTCCTTTCCAGCATTCCATGGATTTTTTGCTCTTTCAGTTTGGTCTTTGCACTTTTAAATATGATGACACAGAAGAAAAGTATGTTATTCTCTTTTTTCTTGTTTTCTTAATTGAGGATTTTCGAAAGTAATACTGATAAGCTGTATTGACATGTAACTCATCTTTTCTACAGGTATATAATGAAGTCATTTAACTTCTATATTTTTCCAAAACCCTTTAACAGAAATTCACCAGATGTCAAGTTTGTCTGTCAGGTTAGTAGAAAAGCAATTTAATTTTATTTGGTTAAGGTACACCTGAAAGAAACTTCAGCTTAAAAGTTAGAAAAATGTACATTTCTGGGTTGGAGTCTTTTTCTTATAAAATAAATAAACATCAATTAAGAGCAATCCCAAAAATTAGCTTTAAGGGAATATCCTTGACTTCAGTTTTTAAATCTTGTTACGTATTACATTATGTGGTTTCTGGAATTTGAGATAATATTCCAAACTTGACAAGATGATCTATTTTTTTCCCTTTCTCACTGAACTTCCAGTTTTCTTGCTTTTTAAATCCTTTATTCTCATCTGCTTATCTTTCTTTCACTGCTTCCTGGGCTATTGCCAACATTTTTCTGGTCTCAGATTTGTTCTTCTGAACCATATTTTGCTTTCTTTAGTTTCCTCTCTCCATGTAGTTTGTTCTTTCATCTTTATCCCTTACCATATTCACTATTCTTGTACCTTATGGAAGTTGAAAATCAGTAAGAAAAGTAGCATAGCCTAAACTCTCAGTCACTTCTTTGGGTCACAAACTTGGTTGTTCTTGGCTTTGGACTTTGTTTGATTTCTTAAAAAGTGTGAAAGTAACTGATCTTCTATGTCACAGCCACTTTTGCCAATTGTAAAGCCTTTTTCTCTTGTTGCAGAGTTCAAGTATAGATTTTTTAGCAAACCAAGGATTTGATTTTAATAAAGTTTTCCGCAATGGTGAGTAGTTTTGGGGTTTTTTTTCAATTTCTTTCAATGTCTGCAAAATTTATGATGCACCTTTTATTGTTTTCTGTAAAAAGAAAAAAGGTTGCCATCCATGACAGTGTCTTAACTTGTAATGAAGTTCTTGAATTATCCTTTTGCAGTCTACTGTTGTGCTGATGGTAACTCCCTTTCAAAGAATTCATTGCGTAGTTCAGCAGAACAGAATTCCCACTAACATGAGAGCTTGGTCGGGTTTTTTTTGTATGGAGACAGAGCATGAATAGAGAGAGAGTAACAAGATGTGGAGCTGTGTAATACATCAGTAAAAACATCTAGGGAAGGGATCCCAGTGCACTGTGATTCTGCAGTCTGTTATTTGTGATGCACAGAGCAAGGAGAGAAGTGCTCAGTACTCTGTGGCTGTGATCTGCAGCTCTGCAATGCTGGGACTCATGCACTCTGTAGTGCAGTGGTATCATCCAACCTGGCACATGCTGGATGGCTGGACAGACACACACGTCTACAGCAGGTCACTGAAAGGGAAGTGTTTGCTTTCAGCCTGCAGGGGTGTAACAGGGGCAAATGCTTGAATCCCTATGCATCCCCAGTTTGTCTCTAATTATGATGAGCTTTTACTTTTTTTTTGTTAGGAATTCCATATTTAAATCAGGAAGAAGAGAGACAGCTAAGGGAACAGTATGATGAAAGACGTTCTCAAGCCAATGGTGCAGGATCTCTGTCATACATTTCTCCTAATTCCACAAAATGCCCTGTAACAATTCCTGAAGATCAGAAAAAATTTGTTGATAAAGTAGTGTAAGTACCACTTAATATCCTGTGATGTTGTTAAAACTAAAATGTGAACAGTAGTGATATTTTCATATGTTGAAGCCATTTCTGTTAGTTCACTGTAAAATGCTGCTCTTTTTGTTATGAAGCATTTTCTTGTCTTTTGGAGAGAGCTGTAAACTTCCAAAAAATAAAGTAGTAGATATGGAAGCAAATAATCTCTTTCTTCCAGGGAACAGATAGAAGACTTATTAAAGAATGAAGAAAGTGAAAATTTGGAACTGGAGCCATGTACAGGGTCAGTTTCTGAAATTGCATCTCTTCTAAAAAAATTTTTTATTTTGGTTATACAGAATTAGGAGAGTGACAGAGAAGAATATATTTACTTAGGTTAACTGTAGCAAAATCTACATTTGACCGATTTTGAATGTTGAGAAAACGTGGTTATGTATACGGGTGTTGTAATTTATTTTGAGCTGTAACTTCTGCATGTAGTGGCAAAATATGTAAGAAATGTCCTGTATGTTTGAGCTGCCTTTTGTTCCTGCTGAAGTGATCCATAAGCCTTGGAGATGCATTTTGTAAAGAAACTTTTCAAATCTGTTGAGCTATTGGTTGTTCCCAGTTGGCAGTGTGTGACTGTTTTTAGTATGTATCCTTCCCAAAAATCTATTTAGCTTTGGAAACTAGATATTTGGAGAGTATGATTATTTTTAAAATCTTTTAAAAAATTCAATTTAGAAATAGTAGAGCATGGTGAAGCTGGGGACAAGGTACTATCACTCTATCTGTATTGAGTGATCATGACTACAGAATACTCTGATGAGAAGACACACGGGTAACTGTGAATGTGGTGTAAATGCCTTTATAGTTTGGCAGCTGAACATCAGAATTCAGTAAATCTCTTCCTAGCCTCTAGTTCTGCTAGCAGTGGCTCTTGCTTTCAAAATCTTTCTACAAAGGAACACTTAGAGTCAGCTTAAACTGGAAATCATTTCTAGGAGACACTCTGTAAGAGGATTATTAGTAACACGATTGTCTTTTGATTTTAGATTTCAAAGGAAATTAATTTATCAGACCTTGAGCTGGAAGTAAGTTACTGGTAATACTGCCTTACTGTATATTTTTAGTACTTTTGATAGGAAATCTGGGTAAGATCTGATCTACTTAACCTTGGGGTGATTGATTTAGACTTTTTTTTTTCCCCTTAAAAGACTTCTGTAATGTTCTGAGGATGAATTACGTTAAACTTAATTGTGATGATTATTTTAGATATTAACACTTAGTATTTGTTTTATCATTCCTATATAAAATCTCTGAATAGAACAGCACAGCCTAGAATTATGTAACAAATGCAGCATGCTAGGTTTTTAGTGAACAGAAAGTGCATGTGCTTATACAGATTGTGGGTTTTACCTGAAGAAATAGTAATTCTGTAGTAGGTACTGGTATAGCTATAGTTTTCTGTTGGATGCCAAGCATAAGCATTTCTGATAACTGAGTAAATTGCCTAAGTATATCCCTTAAGACCTTAGGAGAAAGCCTAAAGCTGTAAGATTTTCACTGTTCTGACTGCACTAGTGAGATGTGGAAAATATGCAAGTCTTTTTTTGTATGTTTAGTTAATTCAGTGTTGCAGCACTGAATCTGGCACTCTGTTACACTGGAAGCAGAGAAAATAAAGCTACTCTCTAGAAAATGGAATCTCAAGAAGTGAGAACTAATCCAAACCAGAGCTCGAGAACTAATTGGAAAAAAAGCAGATGTGTTTTCAGCAATTTTTCAGTGTCATTTTTTTAACATATCTGTAGAATATCTATAGCTTCCTGTAGCATGTCATTTTATGTTTGTCTGACACTTATCCTTGCATCTTCTCTGAGTGGATGGAAGGTTGTGTTCTTGAGTTGTGTTTTTCTAACATTCAGCAGTGTTGCTTTACGTGAGTACAGCTGTGTACACTGTGTGTGTGCACTGGAGAAAGTCAAGCTGTGAAGGTAGCATGGAACTAATTAAAGCAGAAGAGTGAAGTTATTGATTGGCCTTTTTTCCTGACCTCTTCCCAGGTCGTTTTCTCCATTGAAGTATTCTCTTGTGCATCAGTGTTTTGATGCATCCAAGGTTTGTGGCATGAGGCAGCTTGTAAGTGAGATGGAGGCTGAAAATTGTCTGAGGAGTCAGGGTGGAAAGGGCACAAGTGTTTGGAGTGTGCTCTCCAGTACTAATTTTAGGAGTAGCTAGAGGACAAGGAAACTTGCTGGTTCAGCAGTGGTTGCACAGTTGTGGTTAGTTTATAATGATGAGAGATGAGATGATGAGAGTAATTGCTACTGGTTAAGCAAGAAAAGGCAATATTCTCTTACCTTTGCTATCAGCTAGATGCTCTATGGCTCTGTGTATGGTGTTATTTTGGAAATCAGATGTGATTGTGGTGGTGTGATGCAACTCTGTAGCAGAGGTGATGACATTTGTCTTAATAATTCCTATTAGAATCTACTGCTAGCAGAAAGTTAAAGGTTGTTAATAAATCCTCAAATAAGTCATGCATTTAAGAGATGCATGCATTTGAATGCATGCATTCAAAGAAGCTGTCTTGGGGCTGCAAGTAAATGACAGCATTCTCATCAGCATTTTTGGTTTGGATTTCTTGAAAGCAAAGATTCTACATTGTGATGAAAAATCTAGATGATGTTTACTTACTATCACCAAAATAAGAAGTTACAGGTTCCACAACAATAGCATGGGAAATGGTGTAAGTGCTAGTTACTGTTAGGTAATGTAAAGAGGCCAGTTAAACTAGCCTATTGCTTCAAATTTTCATTATTAAAATTATAAAGAAGCTTGTAGTAGTTCTTTTACACTTAAGACTTATAGAAATAATGAAACATGAAATTTCTGAACTACTGTTGTGGTTTCAATATGCTAAATGCCAAGTGAATAGCTATTAATATTTACTTTTCATTTGTTTTGATGTAGATATCCAAAAGGTATCCATGTGGAAACTCTGGAGTCAGATAAGGTAACTAGGCCTGTTACTGCCTCTAACATTTGATCTGTTGAAAGGAAATTGTATTTCTCAATTTCACCATCTCTCCTAATTTTTAGATTGAGCTTTGTTATGCAGATGCAAAGCATTTTAAATGGAATATAGTGAACTAGTTTCTAATAGTTTTTTACATTTGACCAACATATGGAGTGTGGGCATGTATTTGTGTGGCTTAATATTACTTTTTAAACAGATACAAAAAGGTGTTTTAAAATAGAGTGCATCTGATGTTCTGTATTAGTGAAAAGCAGGTTGTGATCTTAGAGGAAAAACAGCATCACGTGCTGTGTCCTCGCTTCCCAGCACAGATCTCTGCTTCAAAAGGTATTTGAAACAAACTATTTACAAGGAAAGGCTGATAACTGTTTTTGAGAAGTAAAATGTGGGTTTAGGAAAAATTAGTTTTGGTGGATGGATCAAATACAGCTTTCTAAAGTAGGCTTCTGGGAGTAGGTGATAATGTGGTGCCTACAATAGTAACAGTTGTGTTGCCAAGTAACTGCTGCTGAGGTATGACTGTTTTCTTTACAATGTCAATTTACAGAAACTTGCAGCACCCTGAAATCCTCAGAGTCATTCCTTAAACTATACATTTTTTTGTTTTAGAAGGAGAGATATATTGTTATTAGTAAGGTAGATGAAGAGGAACGAAAAAGAAGAGAGCAGCAGAAACAAGCAAAAGAACAGGTAAATAAATTCAATTCCATGTGTTTGAGAGAGGAAGGGTGAGAATCTCTGACTTAACTCAGCAATACAAAAATGCAGGATAGGGTTTGCTGTTGTTTCCCTTTGGTTTGCTGTGGCTGGCTGAATTTGATTTTCTAAATTCTACCAGGTAACTTAAGCTTTGCTCCAGAGCAAAAAGAGTTGCAAGACACTTTAAAATTTTTTTAAAAATCAGAATTTGTGGAATACTGAATGAGTATTCCGGAGTAGTGATTCTCCTTATGTGAATCTCTGCTCTCACAGAAGTGTGGCCTAGTAAGAGGAAACATCAATTTCTTGCAGAAATTCTTGAGCAAGTTGTTACGTGGTTTGGATTCAGTCTCCTCTTCTCTTACAAAGCTTGCTTGCTCTTGGTTGTCTGAGTTAGTGTCTTGTACAATGAATGTGTCATTTCTTGATAGAAACACACCGTACACTCTGCTGTGGTGACAGGCTGACCTGGAGATCACACCTGATGTATTCAGGCACTCTCTCTGTTCATGGGACTTCATATTTTGCTTATTGAGTGATGCAAATTTCAGGAGGTCATAAGACTTGAATTGTGGGAATTCCTGATCAGACTCTTGTGATTTGTGCTTTCATATATCAAGATAAAGTCAGTGTGGGTGGAGCAAATGATACTTCTATGCAGAAAGCCTTTTAGGAGGGAAAGAGATATCTAAAGAGACATCAACTAATGTGACATCTCTTCTTCCAGAAGGCAAGTCAGGAACAATTTACTTACAAAGTAGATTTTTCTGAAGCATTTTTAATGGGGGTATTACTTGTTTGGACTAGTGGTATTCAGAGCTGAACTAAAGTTAACAGTGAATGCTTTCATTGAATTTCAGTTCTGGGGAATAAAGACAGATAACACAAGGCAGAAATTACTTCCCTAGACCTGAAGAAGGAAAATCTGTTACAGAACAGTTTGTGCTGTAGTCAGATGCCCCCAAACCAATCAGGAGTCAGTTTATACAACTACAGTATTATATAATGTGTCACACATTTTAATGTTTCTTCTTGGTTTTGTTTATGTAATTAATGAAGAATGTTTCTTCCCCCATCTGTGTTGGCATAAAAGTACGGTCTGATTTAATAGGAGTAGCAATCAGGATTCAACCTGTCGCATATATAACAATTTATGTAAAAAGTACAGCAGAAGATACATAGGTTAATTTGAATACCTTCTGAGCTGTTTGGAGTGTCATAGCTGCAGAGCACTGTTGGAGATGGTGTGCTGACTGCAACTGTTACTGCTCTGGTTGGGGTGAAGTTACCTTTCTTTGTAGCAGCCTATATTTTGCTGTGCTTTGCTTTGTGGCGAAACACCAGTGATACCATCCATGTGTTTTGTCTACTGCTGAACAGCACTTGCAGTGTCAAGGCTCTCTCCCACCCTCCCCCAAAAGCAAGGAGGCTGGAGGGGATGGGCTCTCATTATCCGCAAATCTGAATTTTGGGTGAGGGGAGTGAGCAAAGCGCAGAGTGACTGTTTGGCTTCTGGCCGAGGCAACCCAGGACAGCAGCTTGTGACTTGTCCTACTTGACAGTGAACTAGAGCTATATATAAAATGGGAATTCTGTGAGCAGCATCCTGTTTGACGTCTTATATCTTCCAAATATTAACATGTCCTTTGTGTTCTGTTCTTGGCTATGTATGGGAAACAGTTTGAGGCAAACTGGGGGCATTTGGCAGTTTGCAGGTACAGTTTTGGCAATATTGGTGTTTATGTTTCACTAATGTCAGAATCTTTGGTTACAGGAGGAATTGAATGATGCTGTAGGATTTTCCAGAGTTGTTCATGCCATTGCTAATTCTGTAAGTTAATGTGATTTTTAACCTACATTTGTTCATAAGAAAAAATAAATAATACAAAGAAGGATTCTTTTGCTGTTACGTTTTGGAAGAGAAGATGAAATACAAGTTAAAGAGACATTTTAAGTTTATGTTGCTTCATGTTTTACAGTGGTTGAGTGTAGTAGGTTAAGTAAGCTCAAACTAAAGAATGACATGAAGAATCTTATTGTCTGTAGGAGTCAAGAATAGCAATTTCTTAGGGCTCTCATGTAAATAAGCTTTGGTGGCTTTTTTTTTTCTCTATTCTGAAAAGATTGTGAGTTTTTTCCCTTTTTTCTCCTGGCAGTTAAAGGCTATCAAAGAAGGACTGTTGTCATGTCAAATGAATCAAAGTTAACGTTTAAAAATCTGCTTGAGCTTTTTCAAGGACCTTGCTTGTACAACATATGGCATGAAAGGTTCTGCTCTGTGAGGAGCCAGACCATGCCCATAATAACTGTTGTACGCTATAACCATAAGGAATATATTGTGTGTTGTTGTATAAGTAAATTAAAAGGTAATGGACTGAGAAATGCCTTGACTTCAATCTTAAGTAGATTACATTTTGAAACCAAGTTGTAAGTAGCTGTTCTAGTGCATCTTCTCAACATATGAACCTGCTGTGGCAGCCTATGATAAATAGGTGGGAGTAGAGGAAAAAGGAGTGGCTGCTCTGAGAGAATGGAGGAGTGAGTGGGGCAGGCAGAGAGCAAATGGGAAGGTTTGATGTGTATTTGTTCCCACATGCCCTTGGCTGGCATCTGGGATGAGGTTTTCACAGATTCCCTTTGCCATGGCCAGGATTGGAAGTGTAACAGACATTTAATGTTATTTTCACAGGGCAAGCTTGTTATTGGGCACAACATGCTGCTGGATGTTATGCACACCATACACCAGTTCTATTGTCCCCTACCTGATGTAAGTGATCTTTTGAGTGTTCAGATGATGAAATAAGTGTCTTAATGTGTTTGTCTTTTATCTTCATACTTTTTTCTGAATGGAAGAATTCGTCAGTCTATAAAGAACTATAGGAAAGTATTGTAAAAAACATCCATTCTGGGCTTATTGTCATAAATGTCATTTATGTAGAAAGTTTAGTTGGATTGTTCTCCTTTGCATTTTTAAAATGTTCAGATAGAATTGGGGGTTATGCTTATATCAAGTGTATTTAGCTGACTGACATGTAAGAAACTGGTGTGGAGTTTCAGCACAATTATGTGGTGTTTTCCCCTTTGTAGTTTGCAAAATGGGAATGGATGTTTTTAAATAATATAATATACTTAATAAAATGATAAGCTGTCTTGTAGCAGGATGATGTTCACTGGGGTGAAGAGGTGTAATGTCAGAGTAATTGGAGGGAGCACACTTGGACTGCAGAAGGACAGTCTGACAGTTTATGACTGGACAATTCAGTTACAATAAGCAGTGTATTGGCCCCAAGAACATTGTCTGAGGAAGTGAAAGGTCTCATTGGAAGGATGGCTCACATGACATTGTTACTTGCAGTCTTAAAGGGCTTGTGGGTGTTTGGGGAAAGACTTGACCATAAGATGGGAAAAAGAAGTTTGGGACTGGTTTGGATGGTGTTGGAACATAAGCAATTGTCATTAGTTCCTGTATTTTTGACCCTTGGCAGATCTAAACCTGTAGGCAGTCACTGCATACCTGGAGTGACTGCTTATATTCCATTGAAATACTAAATGCTGGGAGCACTTAAGAACTGTTAATTAGGCTGGAATCAGAAGTAGCCTAGGGTATAAAATAGGATAAGGTGCTGGCAGTGACAGAATATTTTATTACTAATGATGGACAAATCAGAAATACGTAGTCTGTAGCTGTGTGTAATTGCAGGTGGTGTCTATGGTAGTGCTGACACATACATCTCTTACAGTGAGAATTCAGTTACTGTAGCTGACTTTTAGAGGCTGTTTGGATAATTGTAGCACTTCACTGACTTGGATTTTATCTTCTGGTTTAATGTTAAATTAGGACCTGAGTGAGTTCAAGGAAGTAACATCATGTGTCTTTCCCCGGTAAGTTCTTAGTTCAAACTTTCAACCATTTCAGTATAGTTTTAGCTAGCTGATAGTTTTTGTCCCAGCCCTGTACCCTAGCTGTTACTGGAAAAGAAATTGGGATCAAGTTAGATAAACACAGTTTTTAAAGTAATTTTGAGCAGCTTTTTCTCAGAAAAGCAGTGTTGTTAGTTCACTTCATTGGCAAAAGATCCACCCTTGCTACTCCCTTGGGTTTGGCATGATGTTTGGTGTTTTAAATCTACACTTGATTTGGAACAAGATTTATTTGCTACTAGTTGTTAGCATCTCTTGCTGTTCCTTGGTTGCTGTTCTTTTTTTATGCTGAACAAAGCCAAGGAATGTTTTGGCAGTTCCAAATCCAACAGTAGTTTTCAGTAGGGTGTATCTGCTGTTTCCCAGCTAATACACTACAACATTTTTTGAGGATTTGGCAAAGTGGGCATTCTTCTGTTTCAACCTTTTTAGCTCTTACTTTGTTTCTAGGTTACTGGATACTAAACTGATGGCAAGTACACAACCTTTTAAGGTAAATTAATATTATAGAATGATTTGAAGATACAAAATTGCATTAATACATGTGTATTGAAACAAATTATACTTCTTTGTATAGAAAGATGTCTAATACTATTTTCTATGATGCTCCTTTTATGGTAGAAGAATGATTTTTCTTTACCCCTTATCCAAACTTACAGAATTTATAGAATGCAAATTTTTACTTTTGTATTAGTGGCTTCTGTGTTTGAAGTTTTATGGTAACTTGGCAGCTTTGGATTCCAAGATATGTAGGGTTTTTGCTAGGTAAAATGTGATTAGTAGATTATTTTCTTCTTAAGTAGCATGTCCCTTCAGGACATTAAAAAAGTGCTGTTCATGAACAAATAGGATCTGGAAGCTGCTTGTATATTCAAAGCCTTAGAGTACTGTGAATGCTGACTTGGATTTGTCTGTAAAAATGCTTTATCATCATTAGGTTCTCTTGTGGCCTTTGCTCAGTGGGTAGTCAGCAGGAGAAAAAAAATTTACGGGTTTCTCTTAAAATCTCTTACAGCATGAGTTTTATTCCTCTAAAGAAGTATTGAGATAAATGTTCATAAGCTCTTGTTTTCCCATGTGCCTTTGAATTAATTAAAAAACATGCTGAGGAAGCAGCATCTCTCTTTGTGCATAGCTCTGTGACTCCAGAGCATTGCATAAAGAAGTGCTATTAAATCTACTTGTAGATATTGGCAGGTTTGTGTTGCACACTGCTGTGGTAAGAATGAGACTTTGGCATTGTGAAAAGTAAGAATACTCTACAAGTTTTATGTTTGGTACAGCTATGTTGATATTTGTAATTCTATAGAAGCTTGGGTTTTTAGGCTGTTATTATGAAATCGTGCTTTGGGATGCCAGATTAGTGCACATTTGAGCTTGTTCATTGTACGTAGTTCTTGATAACTTTTCAGTCTGCAGGCTTGATGATTGTAAACAGTTAAGCTTGATTGAGAGCCAAAGGAAATCTGGTCCTCATAGATTTCAGACAACTTTAGGATTGTATGAGATATTTTGCTTTCTCTGGCTATTGATTCTGCATGTTTCCATTGTACTGATTGACAACATATATTTGATTAAGAACTTCAGTAAGGGATTAATCTGTAATACATCTTCGTGGCTTTTTATTTTATGCATATAGTTCATCAGTAGATCCACTGATTCTACTCAACTATGTTGAAGTGTAGGAGCAACTTTCTGATTGTCAGGCTTCTTTCACTGTCTCTGTATTACTTTAAGTCAGCAGTATTTACACTTGTAAAACTATTCAAAAATGTCCAGTCAGCAAGCACATTTCAATACTCACCTTGAATGCCTTCAACCATTATGATCAATATTTAGAATGTTTGCCCTGCCTTTTCCCTTGCCACATGTACTCTGCATGAAACCAGACTCAAATAGAAGTATTACTTTGGCATAATCCCTCAATAATTCTGAGCAGCATTAATAAATGCTTATGACTCATTATGATGCAAGTGAGGCAAGGTAACTGAAATTTGTCTTGACACTCCTCTGGTGCATTAGTTTGAAATAGGGCTGTGTGTAAATCCTTAGAGAACACAGGGTGGCAGCAGTAAATACTCATTTGATCCTATTTGATTTCAGTTTCCAGGGAAAATGTGCTTGGCATTGGCAATTAACTATGGCTTTTCTTGCAGGAGATCATTAATAATACATCGCTTGCAGAACTGGAAAAGCGTTTAAAAGAGGTTCCATTCAGCCCTCCTAAAGTTGGTAAGGATATATCAAAATGCTGGTTTTTCTTAAAGTTTTCCTCTTCCAGAGGAAACAAAATGTTTTGATTATTTTTGTTTTTGGTCTGAAATATAAATTCCCCTGCTAATACTTAGTGTTTTGATGAAGGGACTTTAAGTGAGGGCACTGTACATACAGTGCAATTATATTTAAAAGTATACCTGGAACTTAATAGGAATCCAGACAGTAAAAGAATGGATGTGTTCAGTGAACAGCAGTTTCATCTTCTAGTGATGGAATTTTTTATTTTACGTTGACTTTTAATTTGTAATTAATTAATTTGTAATTTGTTTACAACTTTCATTTAGTGGTTGTTCTTCAGATCAAAGCCAGAACACTCCAAGAGGCACTTGGACAAACAAAACCAAGACAACTTTTACAGTAGTGACCCGTTGTGTGTGTTCTAGAAATTACTAAAGTTCTTTTAGTTCTTCTTTTCTTTAGGAAAAAGGGTTTTTTGCTTTGAGGTGAACACAAGGATATTTAATCAAAGGGCAAGCTTACCTCCAAGTTCTGGAATTTTTCTTAAGCTGCTGATTGAGAAAAGGGACAGCAATACTGAATAGTGGAGTATGTTGAAAGGGAAAGTTTCAAAGCTTGATCAAAACCAAGATGAGTAGTACTTTTTTATATTGCTGAATGTGCACAGTGTAAACACCAAGACATCCTTAAATAATTTAGTTTAGTCTTCATTTAAATATCTTGAAAAATCTGACCATAGGTCAATCAGATGGTTGGCAAACAGGTTAATATTGAAGCTTTCAATTAGACTGAGTGTCTGTTCTCTTAAATGCAAGTCAGAAAAAAGATACTCCTTGTGAGGAACTCCGCTGTCGTTGTCTTACAATTAATACTACTAAGTCTGGGGATTAAGGGCTTTTTAATAGGAAAGGCTTTCCATCTTATGAACCTATTCTTATTTAAAAATGCCAAACAAAACTTCTTTTTAAGAACTTAAGAAAATTCAAAGATTCTGAAAGTTCTATAAACTTCTCCAAATGATGTTATGCTCTGACAAAGTAAGCCTCTGGGTAAGCATACAGAACTACCTTTATCTTCTCTGAAAATGTGCTTATAAATGTTTTCTTTCCCCTCAGAAAGTGCAGAAGGATTTCCAAGTTATGATACAGCATCTGAACAACTGCATGAAGCAGGATATGATGCTTACATTACTGGACTGTGCTTCATTTCCATGGCTAATTTCCTAGGTACCTCTGAAGTCTTTTCCAAACCTTTTCCCTGGTGCTGTCTGTAGCTGCTTATTACATACTGAATTTATTCTTCATTCATCAGGTTCATTCCTCAGTCCTCCGAAAAACCATGTGTCTGCTAGATCAAAACTCATTGAACCTTTTTTTAACAAGTAAGTAGTTGTATAAAAAACCTGCTAAAACATGGAAGTACAACACCAGCTTTAGCAGATCTACCTCTAGCCTTGGAATCAATAGCTAACTACATTTTTCTTTAAACTGAAGTTTGTTTGGCTTTCTGATTCATGCTGTAATGCTGAAGAGGCTACAAAGTAAAAAGCTTTTCTTTTGAGGAGCATGGTTTACTTTCTGTTGACCTGTGAAAGGACACTTAGAAGAGTACCTGGACTGCTTTAATGGCCTTGCCCATGCCACTGGATAGGATATATTTACAATTTAGAAAATTATTTCTGGAGTAAACTTTGGGAGTAGTGGAACTGAAGAAAAACTGGTTAGGTATTCTTTATGTTGTAGGACCCTCAGTAATAGGGTGATAGTTAAAACTGAGTGTGCTCAGCAGTCTGGAAAAACTGAAATATCCCTATGGTAATGTCAGTCCAAATAACACAAAGCATTGATATTAACATTGTTAGGTAACCCATTTTTAAGATGGCATAAAAGATATACATGTATGATTTATGGGATGATGCTATGAGCAGCATTTTGCTTTTGAATTAGATCTTCATGCAAACTCCTTGAACAAATTGAAGTATGACTTGGGGAATATAGAAACCTTTATGCACAGAGTTGATCCTTCACGTAATTAATCTGTAGATTCTACCTTAGGAAACTTCTAAAGATGATGCAATCTGTCACATAAAGGAAAAAGGTTGAAATTAAAAAGATTCTAGTGCTTACTCTGTTTAAATTCAGGAGAAATTCCATCCTTTCAAACCCATAAGAGTTGGCAAAATTGATTATTTTAGCTTCAGATGACCCACACAAGTGAGGAAGTGATTGTGATCAGTGGCTTTCACCTTTCATTGTTCTGAAAATCATACCATTATAGTGACAGCAGTTATGTGAGTCTCTTGACCCTGAGACATGTGAGGCAGTAACTCTATATATTTTAGCAGATGTTACAAATATTCCCTAGATGAAACATGGACCCAACAGTGACTGCTTGATTTGAATGTGAAGGTGAAGATAGAATTGATTAACACAATTTCATTTTAAGATGGGATTTGTCACTAGATTGTTTTCCGGAACACCAACACACACATGCCAAGTAGTAGATGCCAACTGAGCAGGTTAATTTTTCAATCATTAACCAAAATTCTTTCTGGAAGTGCATATTTGCAACAAGCACAAACAGCAACTTCTAGAGCTGTCACAATAGTACATTAAATTTAAGCTTTTCAAGTTAATTGTATACTTGAAGTGTGGCATTCCTCTAGGAGTGACATTTTGAAGTTGTGAGAGTGAGTGAGAGGAGGCCTGCTGTGTCTGTTCTGGCTTCAGAGTTAACGCTGCCTGACTGTAATGAAAGGAGGAGTTAATGAACTGTAGGGTGAACAGCTGCCTTTTTTTCTTTTTCTTTTTTAGAGCAAGAACTGAAAATTACTGTTTGCAAGAAAAGAATGTTTATCCATTCTGTCATTATTCAGAACTTGTAATTTCTTGTTTCAGAAAAGCCATATATTATTTTTAAATCATGGAAACTTGGAAGGCTTGCCATGTCTTTCTTTGACATGATTTTAGAAGCTTTGCCATATTCTAACTAACATCTACCACATCACCTAAGTCAGAGCCTAGAGATGAGACTGTCTCACCTTTTTCTTACAGTGAGCAGGCCAAGGCTTGTATTTTTCAGGCTAGTTTTCTTTCTCCTATTATGCAAACTAACAAACCAGAATAAGACAACTCTCATTTATCTTTTTTAATAAGATTTAGCTACATGTCAGGTGTCAGAGCTGTGAGGTGTTTAAATGAACAAGTCTTTTGCTTCATTCATTCAGTCCTTGCCAGTCTCTGTCAGCAGCAGAGTGGTGTTTTAATGCCTGTAGTAGCATCCAGGGCTCTGCAGTTCAGAGTTCCCTGAAGGTCTCTTAGTGAGTATGTTGCTTCTGGGACTTTTGTGGCAAGTATGCTCTGGGCTGCCAGCCAGCTTCCTGCTACACCTACTTGTCTCTAGTTTGTAGTCTAGAATCTCTCCATAGCACTGAGCATCCTCTCTTCCTGCTGGGGAGAAAAAAAATTATGTTCCTCCTTCCTCCAGAAGTTCTTCCTAATCATGTGGGCAGCAGTCAGAACAAAGAAACCTTTTCCTTTGTGCTGTAGTCATGTTCTTCAAGCAAAACACAAACTACAACATGCAAACAATAAGCTAACCAACTGAAAGTTATACCTTGTGTCACAAGTTTTTCCCGAAAGAAGCTGAGCAGAGGAGTTCAGTGTAAGGCAGCTATTTAGAAGCAATGTTCTCAGGTTGAACTACTATCCAGATAGTCTTGAAAATGTTCTTTAAAATGGACCATGATTCCTTGGGTTGCTTATAAAGTCTTAATTTCAAGATCTCTGTATATTAGATGTTAATACTTAAATAGAGTTTAGTGATAAAACTTTCACATCATTGCGAGGATTTTGGAAGTGTTTCCTGTTTGAATGGGCTTGGCACTAATGTGATTTAAATTCGTAAATTTAAAATTAAAAAAATCCAACTTTGATTTTTTTGAACTTAGCTTTCAAATGAAGGTAATACTTTTTTCAAGTGTAATTTTGATGTCTTTCATTATGTCAGCAAAATTATGGAACTTCTTGGCTGGCTGTTAAGAGTGATGGCCAGGATACAGGTTAATGTTCATATAGGTTAATGATGAACATAAGTAAAATCTTTTGTTTTAGGGCATTTGTGAGAGTGGAACTGATTAAAAACAGACTTTCCCTTAGGGTTGTTTGGCTCTTTCAGGCATAGTGCAGTAAGTTATATCATAAACAACTCAATAGGCCAGGAATTCCAAAGATGCATTTCCGTAATCTTTATGTTTCATTGTATATACAACATCTTTGAAAAATCCCGTTTGTCTGCTGTGAGTAATCCCTGATGAACATTTATGAGTTGAGATGATGAGACTCTTTATTGCAGTATCTAAACTCTTGTGTGTGTAATTTGGATACTGTTATTGTCTCATATACTTTGGAGTTGGTTTGAAATTTTTTTTACTGGTTTAGGACAACAGCTCTTCCCAATCATCCTGCCTCCACCCACAAGCCCCTCACAAACTCTTAATGACAGTGTTCTTTTGTATCTCCTTGGGTTGTTTGAATGCTGTTTATTCTTTTGATGTAGCTGGAGGCAGGGGGTGGAAGAGGTGTAGAGAAATGAGAACACCATGTTTTATTGAGCTGAATAGCATCATGGTCCATAGAAATAGAAATTAGCTTAGAAATGGTTTTTTTATACAATGAATATCAGAAAGCAAAATCCATGCAAATTACTTGGGTTTGTGCTATATTTGTAGAAAGTTTCTCATGGGGAGCTATGTTCTCTGGCATGTATTGGAAATCCCTCAGCTTTTCTATTAATTTACTTTTCTTTGCAAAATTACTGCCTAAGGAGATTGGTGTGCTTTGTGCAGTTTGACCAATAACTTCCCACTCAGTGTAGGAGTGAACAGTTGCTGTTCTTGTGCTTGCAGCCACGTGTGGCTGAAGTAGTCACTGACCTGGACTGGTAAACTGAGCTGGGTTTTAAAAAACGCCTTTTCTTTTTTCAGCTGGATCAGTTTCTCTGCCCAGTTCACCACACAGCTTTGGAAACTTTGATCCTAGCTCAATGCAGAGCAAAAACGTTGACTCCTTGAGGCTATTTATGCAGTGCTGTGACTGGCACAATGATAGCCTTCCTCTCATCTTCCTTGCCACAGGAACAATTGTCTTCCAAGTAGCTTCCTCAAAATACCTCATAGTTCTTATTGAGAAGTGGATCTCTGTCCTCTGACTGTGTGATCTGGCTGTAGTCCCTAAACAGTGTAGGAAATAACATTTTTTTAGCTTTGTCTGCTTAGCTTTTAAAGAAATGTAGCTATGACACTGATTTTCACATTAACTCAAAACTTCATGAATCAAGCTAATTTAATATAGAGTTCATGCTGTCAAAAAGAAAAGTCTTAATAATTTAAATGTTCTGCAGATGGATAAGGAATCTTAGAATCATCGTTATGCATGCTTAATTATGGATTATGTTGGAACTTGGTGTTCATGTGGTGTAAGTTAGTGCTACAAGATGCAGTTACTTCTGTAACACAGCTGAAGTGTACTTAATACTAAAATCAACATTTAGGCTACAGGGAGCATGTGTGTTTGTGTGTGTATGTGCTGTTTAGTGACATAATTGTTTGGCCAAACAAATGTAGGATTTGTCTCGGGGAATAAAAAAACTGATCCTAATTAATTTCAGGTATATGTATTTTTTTTTTGGCATAAGTCTGTTCTTGTGGTTGGCCACTGTATTGCTTTCCTCAATATAATAAAACCTGGGGGAGGGAAGCTTAACTAGTGTTCCTCCCCAGAAGTATTTGTTGTGTTTTTAGTAGACTTCATCTTTATTTTTATGAAAACCTACAAAACTTACTATTTGAGTGCTTTAAAAAGTAGTAGGTTCCAAGAATTTGGCAAAAGTTTGTTCAAATAACTCAGCTTAAAACCAACCTGCCTTTTCTTTTTCTTTAATAAAACCTGCCACTTTTGCTGTCCTTCATAGATGATGGACAACCTCTATCCAGCAAAGACTAAACTGTATTTAGCCTAATTAAGCCGTGCTTATCCCCTGCACTGGGGTCTGAGGAGGGCCGTATCTCTTACTAACAGTGACACTGACATTTCAGATGAAGATGTGAGCACAAATCATAGTTAATAAATCAGATTGAGCTTCTTTTGGCAGTCTGCAGAGCAGCTTACTGGGAGAGCACAGATCCCAGTTCTTTTCTGCCCAGCTGGGTGCCCTGTTACGGTGCTATGATCCTGCCTAATGTCTTCCACCAGAGTTGGAATGTAGTCACATCCCTTATGTTGCTCCTAGGAGGATGTGTCCCATGGTCCTTCTTTCTTTTCCCCTTCAATTCCATAAAAGATACCCTTGTGGTGGGACCCCTGTGCCTCCTTGGTTTCTGGGTGGAGCCAGTCCTGTCCAGTTAAGACAGACAGCTGTGTTGAAGCCAAGTCCACAGGAGTGTGGCACCTAAGACTAAGTATAAGCAGAAACTCTGGCTTCCTTGTAGAGTATCTCCATTTCTGAAGTTAATTGATGTTTGTAATTTTTATTGGTAAAGTTCCTTTTAGGTGCTGCAGT
The DNA here is from genome assembly GCA_910950805.1 of Acrocephalus scirpaceus scirpaceus. Lineage (NCBI taxonomy): Eukaryota > Metazoa > Chordata > Aves > Passeriformes > Sylviidae > Acrocephalus > Acrocephalus scirpaceus. The sequence continues at coordinate 6,781,518 of OU383786.1, forward strand.
GCTCAGGGGGATGCAGTGCATGTTAGACTGTGCCTTTCCTGAGACTCAGAAGATAAATTAGTTGGGACAGTGTGTGGCACAAGTGGTGCCAGTTCTCACACCCTGTGGCTCACATGTGAACCTGCCATACAGTACATTTTATCCCAGGGTTTGGGGTTTTTTCTTCCTCCTATTTGTGGCAAAACCAAGTTAACAACTGCATTCCAGTAGACTTACCAGTGATACAGGGAATCGTAAGGGCATGATATTCAAACTCTTAGGAACTACTAGTGAGTGTGGTATGATACAAAGAATCTCTAGGGAATTATAGATCAGTCTGTACACTTAAAAAACTCAGCTGTTTACATCAGTTAGTACTTAATTGAATGCTGTAACTGCAATCTGTTAAGCATTTTAGGAGCTTTTTAAAGTTATGATGAAAAAGTTATTTATTTTAGCCTTCCAGTGAACGCTATACACAGCAAATGTTTCGTAACATCAGTGTGGCATCTGTACCTATGACAGGATTTTGAGCTGTTCATCTTACTTTGGAAGGAAATAGTTTTCAGAGCTGAGTAAGAGCTTTTATTGAAAGCATTTCTTGAATGTTTTGAGAAACTCTTTAGTTACATGTTAAAGAGGAAAAGACACATTCCAGTTATCTCCAAAGAAGTCATGATGGCTTTTGCAGTTTTAGGGTTTTAAGATCCGTTCTGTCTAAAGCATGTTGAAGTGCTCAGAAAATGGGGAGATTTATGTGTATGTAGAATGATGGCAGCATTTGCACTGCCCACTGTGCAAGGGTCTCTTACTGCACAGAGCTGCCACTTGTTAAATGTTCCTTCCCCTCTTGTGCTTATTGTTTTCAGCTGTAGCAGTTTGGGCCTTTTTCCCCTTGTTTTCTTGAATAAATAAAATTCCTGGTGTGATGCCAAGTAACTTTTGAATCTGGTTGTTAGATAAGAGATTGGGCTTACAGAGTCTGTTTTAACATACCTTAAGATAAGTTTGGGATAGTTAATTTTGTTTCATCAGAAGAAATGTTAAAAAAAACTACAAAAAGGCGGAAGTCTTCAGGCAGAAATTTGCTTATGGTTCTTTTCCATTTTGCTTCTAGGTTATTTCTTATGAGAGTGATGGACATACCATATCTCAATTTAGAAGGACCAGACTGTAAGTAGCTGCTTTCATTATAATCTTAGTATCATTCTGACAAAATTCCTGGAGGACAAAGTGTAAAGATTAATTATGTATATCTAAAGCAAGGATATCAGCATATCTATCAGCTGTGTTTAGGTTATTAGCTGCTTATGAAATTATTTAAATGTGTCTGCTCTCTTTTTTTCCTTTAACAAAATAGTAAATCCAGAAGTTCTTCAACTTTGACCAGAGAATCTGCATTATAAAGGAGGCTGACGAGAACAAATTAAGTTAATGTTATTAAATCAGTGTTTGAAAAAAACCAGTGTTACTAAAGTGTTTGAAATTAACAGCTATTTAATTAACGGCTTATTGTTATTTTGGGTTACTCTTCTTATGTACCATATCACATAAAAAGTGAGATCTTAACACTGTCCCCTCACCCCAGCAGTAAATACAGAATGCAAACTAGTAAATAGCAAATGGTTCTGAAAATCTTGTGGTCACTTTGTTTCTCAATTGACATGCAGGAGTACCTCTCCTTAACTTCAGCCTGAACATCAGGATTCTTTTGCCACATGGGATTATAATAATGGAAAAATATTGCTTAAATCTTTTTTACCTTTCTGGTTATTTCAGTTTACAGACCTGGAGCTGTAATTAGTTGATAATATATTAAAATGAAAATAGATTCTACTAATGTAGATGTCCTTACTGTTATGGGATGTTTCATTATGAGGGGAAAAACTTTGGATGAGGGTTCCCACTGATGCTGTGACTTAGGAAAATTTGAAGCCCTGACGATCAATCTGGTCCTTGAATAGACAAAAGCTTGATTTTATGTTGAGGAGTCGGATACAGGTCTTGAAAATAGTATCCATTTAGAAGCAGTACTGATGTGGATACATTTTCCACTCCTTGCATCGGAAAGCTCAGACTGGAGTGTGACTCTAGTAGATGCCAGTGTAATAGTAACAGAATGTAGTTCTGGAGGGGTGGAAGTAACTGTTGGAGAGGAAAATACATGCTGTAAGGGCATATATTTAATTTTGAATTCACTTAGGTGGTCAGATCACTGAGCTCTGGCTCTGCTGGAATGGTAATCTAATTACGTTGCATCTTCCTTCCCCAGCTGTTTGATACTGAGTGGAAGAATGGGTAAATACTTTGGGTCATTGAGAGAGTGCCAAAGCTACTAATTTGTCAAGATGCTACTTCCACTTGCTGGCCAACTTACAGGATTGTTTTGATACTTTGCCAAGAAGGGTTGCCAAAAAAGAGTCTGCCTGCCTCCGAAAGTCTGTCTCTTTTATCTGAAAGCCACTCCTGTAGAACAGACTGATGTAGATGTTCTAGGAGAACCTGAGCCAAGGAGGCTTTCTAAGCCTCAAAACAGAAAGCATTGCAGGGGTGGCATGTTGGGCTGGCTGTTTTAGCCACTTTTATTGCTGTTCTGAGATGTAAACACCACTGTAGGTTGAGGAGGCCGTCTGGTGGTTGTGGGGGACCGTTCTGCAGAGAAGCAAAGCCACCTAAAGAGTACAGCCAGGTTTCTGTGGGAGGTGCATTTGGAGTCTATTTTTTAAAAAGAGATGAGGCACAGCTGACTGGGTGACTGTTGAAAGTTGTATGTTTCTGTTTGTCAGGTAATGAAATAGCAAGTTTCTGCAATTTTTCCTGAAATAATGAATTTCAGTAGCCTGTGCTAAGTTAAATAGTATTGAATATGTGAATGTGACTTTCATCATCTTTTGTTACCGTATGTTAAAAACTCATTTAAAAGAATGAAGTTGCTGCACAAAGCAGAAAAAGAATCCAATTTTTCACGTGAGTAGGGAGAAGTTAGAGATTTTAACAGCGGATTCACTGTGAATTTAAGAATAAACAGATACAGGAAGGTTAGGAATAGTTTCTTTTCTCTAATTAGTATAAAAAGGCTAACATCTGAAACTGAAGTTGTTCATGCTATGATTTTCTACTACTGGATTGCAAATAATTAAACTTTGAGTTGCTCTTTGTTCAGTAACCTGTACAGCATTGAATTGATCTTCTGTTGCTTTGGGGGTTTTGGTGTTTGACTTGTATAGTGCAAAAAAATTGAATTTTAGTCCTTAAAAAATGCTGTGTCCTTTCTATTTAAGTAGCAGATTTAGGGAACAGGATTTCACCTGTGCTCATGAAGGGATTGCTTTCCTTAACTACTTGTGTCTGTGTCCAGCCTGACTGAGCTCTCAGTGCTAATGTACACCTGTAATTTATTAGCAGGAAGTCTCTGTAAACTCAGGCTAACACACTTGTTTAGGTGAAACAGATTAAAAAACTTAGCAATAAGAAGTGCCTGATGGTCTGATTTTGAATACCAACTCTATGAATGAGATACACCTTGGGAAGCTCTCCAGTTTTAATGCTGAAAGCTAAGGAGATCAGAAACTAGAAAAGTTTGTATTACAAAAGAATTCAGGAGGGTAAGTCACTAATCATTCAATAAAATGAAAAACAGTCCCTATGCCTCTATACCAAAAGAAGAGAGATTTTATTGAGAGTATTACCAGGTGGTCAGATTAAAATCTGATCACATCAAGCTGTATGTAGTTAACCCTTGAGTTATCCTGAACAAACCAGAGCACTACATTACAAAGTGGAGCACTCAGCTTTAATGGTTCAGCCTCTGTCATCAAACATAAATTGACATGTAAGATGTAGCAATGTATCATACATAACAAAATAGCTCTCTGCAGATACCTGTGGAAAGGCTTAATTAATAATATGCAAATGGTTTTGTAGGAAAATGTAAAATATTTCAGTGTCTTTGCCCCTGAAAGTACAGTGTTCCACTTGTTTCTTTTTAAAATATGATAGGAATTCACAGGTTATAAAATCTCACATCTCTAGTGAAAGGAACTTCAGGTAGGAGAAGTGTGTAAAAGTTAGATATATAGTGATAATTTCTGCTGTATTCTTACCTTTTTCAGCAGTTTGATTTGGATTCTCTCTCAAATTCACAAACCTTAAATGACTCTCACTATACACTAAAGACTTTTTCTGCACTTTTTAGATGTTGGCCTTGATGAGCTGTCTTTTTTTCTTGGTGTAATTTTTAGTAATAATAAAACGCCAATGTGAATATTCTAGCTTGTATCTAATATTATATGAAAACTGAGTTGAATGTTGTTTCACAGGAAGTTTTTTATTAACAGAAAAATGGCAAAAATTGAACCATTGCTAAGATTTTTTTAAAGGTGAAGAATGAAGAGGCTTTTTTTTTTTTCTTCTGTCCTTGAACTTGGTTTGGTACAGGGGATGGGAAGGACTACATTTGTGGGCATTTCCCACTGCAGGAAATGCTATTTCAATTTCTTAAACAGATGAGCTAGTAGGATTTAGTATATCTTTCGTGCCTAAGTGCAGGCACATTCTCACTGTACCTGATGTAATTTCATAAATCTCGGCCTGTTACTGAAAAATCAAAGGGAAGAAAAAAGCTAAATGACCACATTAGATGACTGTTTTAGGATATTCTAAAGATACTAGCAGTAACTCTTATTTTAACAAAAGTATTTTTGTTTTGTAGTGCAGCCCAAGCGAGATCATGTTCTTCATGTTACTTTTCCCAAAGAGTGGAAGACTAGTGACCTATACCAGCTTTTCAGTGCCTTCGGTAAGTGATGCAGTCTGTCTTCCTTTTTTATTATTTTTATATTATTTTGTGATTTTTAATTTTATTTTATTATTATTATTATTAACAAGTTAAACTTCTGGTTTGGTTTGTTATATTTAGTCTGTGGGTGCAGACTTATTCCTAATGTAGGTAATGATGAATTTCTTCATGTAATTTTTGAATAGTATCCTGTGGACTTTGTAATGATGTGTGGAAAATTACTGTTCTTATTAACTGCTCTTTAGAAATCTTTATTTGGTGCTTGTTGAATATTGTGGGTATTTTATCCTTTTATTTACAGCCCCTCCTGAAAGGAGGTAAGAGTTTATATAGGTGGATAGAGGGAATGGGAATTGTTGTGAGGCAGATGGAGGCTTTAGGAACGACGTTCATCCTGCAGTCAGTGTAAAGCCGAACTCCAGCAGCATATGTGAGTCTAGGCAAGCAAGCAAGCTTGAAAATAACCAAATTGATTTCCAGATTATGAACACATCCCATCCAAGTGAGAAGAAACAGCAAAAAGGGTCGTTAATAACTGAGGACCAGTAGTCCTGTTGTTGCTCTACTAAGTAGAAGTATCAAATGTAGGTACTTGGACAGCTGAAATAATTGATGGTGGTCTCCTACTCCTTCTCTCTTGTGGCCTAGTACTCTGTGCAGGGTCTCTGGAGCTGTTTCAAGCTGTTTCAGTTCCGTGTGAACACTCGATCTTCACTGCAGCAGGGGTCAGTGTAGTGGAGAGGATGTAACAGCCCCTCCTGGGAAATGCAGAACTGGCAGGGTTCTCGCGGAGCTGCTGTTCCGGGCTGAGGAGGGAGCATCGCTCGGGCCCGGTCCCCGCGGATTTTAACCACACACGCTTCCGTGTGTGGGGGCGGGCAGCGCCGCCAGGGGGCGCGCTCACACACCGCTGGCTGCTCGCTCTGGGAATTGCCAATTGCCGCACTTCTCCAGATTTCAGAGCTGAATGTTTTCATATTTCGGTTTACAAGCTCCAGGTTCGATAATTAATCTGTGGGGTTTTTTTAAGTCTTTTTGCCATGATATCTCAAAACAAACTGCAGATTAATCCTTCCAAATTCTGGAATACGGAAGTACCCATGCTTTTCCAGTTGTAGGTGGATGGGGGGGCAGAGTGGTTCAGCATGAGGTTGAGGTTGAGAGATTTGCCAAAAGCTTAAAAAAAAAAAAAAGGCAGTAACAGACATTAATTACCCTAATTTATTACATCAGTTAAAGCAAAGTGTCATGAAATCAAGCAGTTATTAGTCAAATTTTACAGAAAAATTATTTTAGAATGAATTGAAGCAGTTATAATCTTCCAGGAAACTTCTAACAAAATATGGTTAAACAGCTGAAAGGGCTGCAGTGTCACACTTGGAACTGGCTTACATTTGCTACTCAAGAAGGGGTGTTCATGATTCTGAAATCCTTCAGCACTGCCTGCATACCAAGTGGACACCTGTTCATGCAGGATGTTTTTATAGTCTCAGGGGTGAATGTAGTTTCACTGTACAAGTACTTGCAGCACTCTGCAGTCTCTTAGAACACTTCAGATTCTTAAATTTGAGTTATTTGGTCATGCTGATGTGAAATACGAAGTCATTAAAATAGGATTTGGTAGAATACAGCTTTAGTTTATAGCCTTAAGTTCTACTTAAATTAATGTCTTTGTGCTTTTGATTAAACCTTGTACTATCAAAGTATTATAAAAACTACTGCTTAATTACTAGTAAAAGTAATGTAGGAAAGGTATAAGAACAGAGTATTAAAAGGAAAATGTTTCAATTATATAATCCATCAGTTTAATTTTATTCTGTGGATTTAATCTTGTTTGCATGTTTGAGCTGATATATGGAGAATTTTCAGATTTCTTTATAGAAGAAATACATATTCCTTGCACCTTCATGTCATAGTCCACCAGTCGCATTCTTCAAATGTATTCTAGAAGTGCAGAGAGAGAAATTTCCTGGTTTATTTCTCTGGAGCTGGTGTTCCATTACATTGCTGTCCATGGCTTATCTGCACTGGCCTTGCAGTGAGCTGGCACGGGGCTCTGGTGATTGCTAAATATTGTACTGCAGCTGCATTTGCTTTCCAGATCTTTATTTGCATTTCACCATTCTTTTGAAATGCACAATATTTACTGAGTGCTTAGCAGTATTGCTGAATGATTTAATTTATTAATCTTATCTCTCCTAAATTCTTCTTAATAATGATGAAATGTGGCATAGTCTGCAGAGAGCATCTCTTAAGCATGGAGAGTTGCATAAGAGCATTTGTTGTGGTTCACTTCAGATTGGAACTCAGTGTCTGTTATTTAATGTTTGACTTTCTTTAAATTCTGTATTTAAAACGTGTAAGTCTGAGTATAAAAGCAACGTATGTTGGCAAGTATTGAAACCCTTCAGTAGCTAAAAATACAAAGTCAGAAGTCATATACAGTGCAGCAGCCTTTCTGCAGCAATAAATAAGGATCTGATACTGAAATGATGTGCCACCAATAGGTTGGATTTTTATTAATTTATTTTTATTTGGCACTTAGTGAAAATATGGACACTGAAGTCCATTTGAATAGTAGCTGAATTCCTGCAGGAGATTTTTTTTTTTTGTCTATCACCAATCCTCTTTCTTTTGTACTGAGGGCACAATTGCAAGATATTCAGGAGAATTTTTCTTTCTGATCTATTTTTCAGTCTGCTCAGGTAGATTGAAATTAATTAACTGTATATATAGGAAAGGGACACGATCTGGATAGCATTTCTGTGTTCCAGAGTTACAACAGAATATGGTCTCAGGGATCTGAAATGATTTTTTAGAAAACTTTATAATTAGTAATACAAAAATGGAGAACTTGATACATGAATAATTTTAGACCAAAGACTTATCAATGCATGTAGAGCAATATGAATTTGTACAGTAATTTCTGTCCTTTAAAGGAAACTCAATGTTGGGGTCCTACCAAATGCACTGCAGTTCTGAGCTGCAAACATGAGTCGGCTCAGGCTTTTCTTGTGTTGTGAAATTTTAGTGTGCTGTCAAAAGAATGTTCTCCCTACACCAAAGAACCTTATCCATAGGCAGCAAAGTTCTATGTTCTTCGAAGACAGAATTATTAGAAATAGAATTTATGTGCCCTAAAAAATGTTTAAAGAAATTCTAACTTCATGGTGTAGGCTCATCCTAATAGCAGCCTTAGTCCTTCAGTACAGGAAGATGTGAGAAACCATACTGAATTAATTATGGTTTTGGCAATGATCAAAATGATTATAACATAAACTCCTAAATAGCTGGCTATTCAAATGTATAGCATGTGAATGAAATCTATCTAGGCTTTTATTGTTTTTATAATTAGAAAATCTGTTTATAATCTGGCTGGATTTCAGAAGGGACTTCTATAACCTTGTAACCTGTAGACTAAATTAGATTTCAATAGATTAAACAATTGAGAATAAATGTATTTTAAGCCCTTTTGCATCATTGTTTTTAACCTTGTAATGTCTGAAGGTTAAATGGTGGTGTAACATTATATATAACTTGATTTTCTAGTCTGTGTGAAAAGAATGGCACCAATTTTCAATATCTGAATTGTACTAACAGTAAAGCACTTAGATAAGGACAGGAGATGTAAATGGATTTCAGACTATAATAAGACCTTGTGTATGGAATAGGAATCCTTTCCTCTGCTTTTGCTTGATTATGAGCTCTTTTAGTGCTAGCGTGACATTTTAAGCCATTCACGTAGAAAATGCACTAACTGCTTGATGAATAGAGGGACTTACTCCAGTCACTGTTCCATTGTAACAGCTTCCAAATCAGGTCCATGATTTTGTGCATTTGTCCTCATATTGACTCAAATTAAGTTTTTATTTCACATCCAGGAAATGATGTATAGTGGGATTCAGACAAACCAGGGTTTGAAAATTTAATGTCCCAACAGTGGAGTTCTCCATTGATGTGATCAATCTTCTACCTACCCCTTTTGACAGGAGTTTATCATCACTCAGAGCTGTTATTTATTTGAGTAAAGAACTGAAATTCCCAGAAAATCACTTCAATTTATTTTGTAGACTCATATAGATACCATGAAGGGAGGATGTGAGGGTCTGAGGGTGTACAGGATGCACATGCAGCCCTGACTTTCTGAATAGTTCCATGCCCTCGTGCAACTGGGTATGAAATACACACCTTTATAGTGGACAAAAGCCTTCTCAGGTGCAGTTAGTCTTAGTTGGCTTTTTTATGTCATGACAGATAAAAATCTGTGACTGAGTCTAGAATAAAAATAGTCATAATAATTTCTTTTGCTTTTTCTAGGTAACATTCAGGTTTCGTGGATTGATGATACATCAGCATTTGTATCATTGAGCCAGCCAGAGCAAGTACAAATAGGTATGTGTTGCTAGATTTACTTCAGCATTAAGACTTTTACTGGCTCCTGCAAAATGCTCTGAGCCAGCAGGGTCTGTGATTCCAATGGCAAAACCACTGACTTGCTCAGAGGAACTGGACTTCCGTAGCAGCAGCACACGTGTGACAGCAAAGATAAGCACAAACTGGACTTGATTGGGAGTTTTGTGTTTCATTCCATGATCCTCCTAGTACCTAAACCTGTAGGTAGAGTAGTGCTCATTTCTTCACTTGGTGCAGTATTTATTGAGGCAATTTACTGTTACTTTGCACAGAGTAAAACTATCAAAGTCTTTTGTGGTCTTTGCCTCCAAATACCCTTTGGACTGATACATTTAGTTTGGTTTACATTTGCAAGGAACAAATGCAGAGAAGCCTTTTGGTGCATTGCAGAACGCTTGCTAAATAATAGTGTCCACAGAGCCTGGACTGCTGATGTATCTATAGCCTGTTGTATGAACAATGTCCAGTCTCTCCAGACTTAAGTTTTTAAATTTGTATTTGAACAATTGAAAATATTGCCGTTAGTAATGTGGGAAAGTAGTCTTTTTGGTGTGTGGGGGTTTTAGGTTGGGTTTATTTGTGGTTTGGGGATTTTATGCTGTTTTGGGGGTGGTTTTATTTGTGTTTTGGGGTGGGATTTTTTAAAAGATTTTTGGTTGAGTGTAGTTGACTCCACAAGCTCTTGTGGTTTCTGTAGTTCTTTTGGGCATATATTTGAGGACTCACCCATACCCTTACTTCACAGAACAATGGCTGGAAGTAGGCCATTATTTGGGATATGTTCTGTTGGTGTCATCCCCCTTTACTGAAATGCTTCTATCAGATGCTGTGGAGCCAGTGAGAGCAGCAGTATATGTAGCACTTCTGATTAACTGGCTAAAATCTTGTTTCACTTAAGAGCTATCCAGGCAAAATTCCCACAATTAAGTTCTAAAAAGAAATAAAACAGATTAGAAAACCCCACTGAGTTCACCATCATCTATCCTTACTAAGCTCAAATAAAGAGGCTTTCAGGGTCTGGATGTACAATCATTACATCTCTTTAATTCCTTATTAACATCCTGGGGGTGTTTATCATACTTCCTCATACATTCATAGCTCCACAGAGGATTTTGAGGGCTCACCAGCAGCCTCCTTACAGCAATTGCTCCTTAGCAGCAACAGCTATTGTTTCTTCATCTATATATAGATATAAGAATGAAATAACTTCTAATGAGAATTCTAATGATAATTCCAGTAAAGAGTTATGTCAAATAAAGCCTTCCTAGATGCTGCCACAGTAAATTTCCCACTGCTGGCACCTCAGTTAGTTATCCATTGTCTAAATGCTTGGCATATACATTATCACCTCTACTTTTTGTTGTCATTTGGTTTGGTTTTGGTTTTTTTGTTCTGTTTTTTTTATAGCAACTACATGTTTTGAAAAGAACTGAATGTCTGCAGAGTATTGAAACTGAGTCTTTCTGGCACTGCTCTGTGTCTTTTTTTGTGCTTTGACAAACAGGGAGGCTTGTTCTGTGGCCTGCGTGCTGGGAAACGTTATTTGTTTGAAAGCTCAGGTGATTATAGTCTTTCATAGATTTTTATGAAATCAGGTTAGTAGAAATGCATATACTGAAAGCAGTGAGCCAACCAAGCTGATAAACTAAAGCAACCTCAACAACCAAAAATTGTGTGATTTTTTTTTTTAACTGTAAAATTGCTTAAAATTCTTGGTATTTCATTGGTTTGGGTTGGGTTTTTTTTCTGCAATAAATACATTATAATATCAATTCTGTTAATCTATTCACTGATCTTAAATTCTTCAATTAATTGTTTTGGTAATAAAAGTCACTGTTTGTACTTGTGATTTAGTGAGATGGGCTTAAGTGAAGAGCCTAGGAAAAACTAATAATGTGGCCTGGATTTTTAACCTGTTTCTGTAAATGTCTGCATCTTCTGGACTTTATAAAAAGCCTTGGAGAACTGTGAAATGATGAATACAAGGCAAGATGTTGCTATGGGTATACTTCTGTGCTTACCTCTTAGAGAGGTTTCTGACTTTGAGCTGGTATTAATACATATAGTTAAGAAAACACAAGTGCAACAAAAACATCTATGGGACATAAATGGATCGAGGACATGTAAAAATTGTATGAAAGTTTCCCTTAAAATGTTCAGATTTCCATTACAGAGGAGTCTAAGTACTGTAAAAACATCCAGACTTGCTTTACATCTTTTTAATAAGGAAATTGTGTGTGAAAAAGCGATGAAAATGGGACTGGTTTTGTAATTGTCTGCATGGAGTGTTAACTGATTTGAATCTTATCAGATTTTGAAATCTCATTCATATCTGGGAGGTGTCTTTATTTTTCTGTTGCAGCAGTAGTTCAAATACTGAATATTTGGCTGAACTAAGATGAAGTTAAGAGACTTGAACAACAGATCATTTAAAGACTGATCTGCCATCCTCCATTGATGTGCATGCTCAACATAACCAGCTGATGAATTTGCCCGATTGCTTAACTGTTTAGCTCCAATGCCTTTTAATTTTGTTCAGCTTCATAGTTGTTACAAGACAACTTGAAATATGATTTGTCTGTATTACTAGTTTTGTGTAACTGTATCTAAGGGTAGTGTTGAAATTGTTACAATTAATTATCATGTGTAACCTTTACAAATGACAGCCCTCTCAAAATGTGGCACTTGCATAAGCTGTTGCTGCTATGCTCTGCTGTTTTTGTTGTTTCTAACTCTCCTGGCTTCAGTATTTTAAATGGGCTAAAAACTTGTTCATCAGCATCCTGGGAATGTGTCGGATTTCTCACTGATTCAAAAATCCATTTTGAACCTGTAGGGAATAAAAGATATCTCTTCATCCCCCAGTGCTCTTTAAAACAATGTCCCTGAGTTATGTAATATCATGGATGGTAACCATTAAAACTTAGTCCAAAACTGATTGATAAAACACTGGCCCATAAGATTTTCTGTTTATAAAGTATACGTTTGATTAGCTGAATTTAGCTAATAAGCAGCTCTTCAAATTTCATGTGGTAACCCGTAGTGTTTATGTTGCCAGGGAGAAGGTGAATTCCAATGTTTTAATTGTTTAAGTGTTACCCTGAAGGACCTATTAATCTTTGCATAATATAAAAAGACTTGTTTCCTCTTCCACTTTATTTCCTCTGAAAAACTAAGTAGGGAAAAGGGCAGTATTTTTATAGGCAATTTTGGAGCTGCTCCTAACTTTCCAACTGAATATGGCATGCTTTAAAACACACAAACCAGAAACCTTGGGAAACAAGAGTCAAATACCTTAAACTTCTCATTTTGCTGCTTATGATAATGTCCAAGAATTTTCACTTTATTTGGTTATTCATGTGACTTGCACATTGGCAGTCTCTCAGATTTATTATGAGTAGAAAAGGCTTGTTCTTGTATAAAATCATATGGCTCTCTATAGCTTGAAGTGGAAGCTGCAGCAGGACAGATGCTAGGGAACAGTTGCACAGTCACCCTGCTGTGCCTGTCTGTGCAAGCTGGACCTGACCCTTGCCAGGGGAAAGTCTTGGCTTCTAGTGGGCTCTGTGTCACTCCTGCTGTTGGGCTGCCACAATGTCAGGTTTATGAAAGTGGTGGTTTAGATGGCTCTGATTTGTGTTAACTTTTTGCAATATGCTGTGCTGTAAACTGATTTCCAGGCTACAAGCGCCTGAAAGCTATAATGGACAATAAACATAGTCTATGTTCTGTTGGGATTTGCTGTTCAAAGTAGGTAATTAATAAGAATTGGTTAAATGGTTGATATTCCTTTAGTTGGACATCTGGGAGACAAAACTTCTATTGCCTAGTTGCGCTGCATCAGCATTTATGTCAAACATGAAGCACATATCTGTTAAGTGTGTTGAAGATAAACACTGTGCACTGTTAGAGCTGATGAACACAAGAAACTTCAGAACTAACTTTTGGCATACAACTTCTGGCTCTTAAGATTTTTGTCTGGCTAGATAAGTTTGCCTTTGGATGCTGTTCAGCTTTGTATTTATAAAGCTGGCTTTTCATTTGGAGAGGTTAGTATGGAATAAGTGCTGTTTCAATGATTCTGTGACTTACAAAGATCTATGATATCCAGATAGACTGGAAATGGTGGGGAAAATGGGAGAGACTTCAGCTTGTCTTAACTGTCAAGTAAACCCAGTATTTTATTTTGATGAATAAATTGGTATAACCTGAAGTATTTGTGTTTCAACCACTTCAGCCCCTCAAAGTTCTGTGCCGTTAACTTTGTGAGTCCTCAGTTAATGCTTTGGATTGATGTTAAGCTCTTGTTTTCCATGGTTTCCTTGAATGCTGTCATCTAGCTTTGATTGTTCAGGGTGCTGGTCTAAAAAGAACCTTGATACTTAACAGGGAGATTCCTGTAGGTCTTTGCCCTTGTGGAGTCTTTATTGCCCATCTAAAATGTACTCTTAAAAACCACTGGTACTTGGAATAGGTTAATTTTTAAAACATGGGAAAGTGTTATAAATATGTTTAAAGTACTTGAAAATAAAATTGAGCTTCTGGGACATTTTACATGGTTATATGTTAATGAAAGTAATGGACAAATTTATTTGTGGTACCTCAAAAATACACCTCATTTATTTTCCCTTAGCAGAGAGCTTGCACTTAATTCCGTTTACCTAAGGCTTAGGTGCAGTTTAGTAACATCTATGTTCTGATTATGAGTAACTTCTGCAATATTTTAAGATCACTTGTTCAACTTTAGAGTAGTTTTAACCTGAGAATGTGTTTCTTGCTGTTTTAAAATGCAATAAATAAACCTAACCTGAAATTTTAAATACACGTGGAAAGCAACTGCTTGTTGTAAATGGCAAGCACTGAAATAATGTTGTTATTCCATGTGTTGGTGCCTTGATACATGAGCTCATACAGAATTTAGTGTGTGCAAGATATCTTCTTCCTCTCAGCTTTGAGAAGCCCAATGCTTTTAGACAGCAGGGGAGCAATGGACTCAAGCAGGTGCAGCAGCTGAAATTGGGACAGCCTTTCAATGATTTGTGTTTAAATCATTAATCTTTCTGAACTTGTGAGTTTCTCAGACAGGGCTGGATTTTATGGTTTATTCATGTTTTGAAGGTTTACTAGAGAGCCTTCTACTTAGCATGAGTGCTTACCACCACAATTTAAATATCTAAGAAGTATTTTGAGATTGTGTGTATATCAGTCCCTCCTCACTGAACTTGGGGAAAGGGCACGTAGTATATTCTGTATTACCCAGAGGCCAAAAAATTACATTTCACGTGACTGTGCTGTCAGCAATAAGTTAATGTGGAATTTATGGCAGATATGTTCTGAAAGGAGGTTATAGCCAGGCGAGGGTCAGTCCCTTCTCCCAGGTAACAAATGATAGGACGAGGGGAAATGGTCTCCAGATGCACCAGGAGAGGATCAGGTTGGATGTTAGGAGAAATTTCTTTGCTGAAAGAGTTGTCAAGCATTGGAACAGGCAGCCCAGGGAAGCAGTGGAGTCATTATCCCTGGAGGTATTTAAGAGATAGGGACCAGATGGTTTGGAGCAGGGGCTAAGGAGCAGAGCATGGGCTGCTCCCATTTGGTACCAAGGTGAAATCAGCTGTGGGGCCAGACTGTCCATTTCTGTCTGAAAGTCCTGCAGGTCTGAGCTCTCTGTGCTTTGAGCAATAATAGGCATGGAGACTTTCTGACTAGAATGGAAATGTTCTGAACACGTTAGGCTTTTAATTTGTAGGTTCACAGATCTGAGCACTTTACTAGCAATGCTGGGAGTTAAAATTCTCCAGTGTTTATTTAAAATCTGTAGTAAATGCAGGGATTGAGATGTGGTGAATTTCAGCTTGTGTTGCTCAGGAATCTCAAGAGCAGCAGGAAAATGAATTACTGGTTTTACAGTGGAACCTGTGGTATAAATCATATTAGAGATAGCTATTTTACAACTTCCATCATTTCTGATGTGGAATTAAGAGAACAGATGATAGACTTGCCTTCAAGGTGCCTGCAGCCATATTTTTTTCTCATCAGTGAATAAATAAACAAACAAAAAACCACCCCAAACCCAAAATGCCCTTTGTACCCCGTAAGTTTGAATAGAGTATTTTCTTAATGTTGGAAGTCTTGTGACTACCTTTTCATTTGATTTGGATTTTTTGAAATGAGTTGAAACAAAAGCTGTGAAATTGTATTAATTACTGAGGTAATTAACAGGGTGCAAAGTTTAAGTAGCTTGAATTCTTTTGGTAATTAAATAATTTCATCTGTAAGGAAGTTAAAGTCCTTTATAACAATTTACGTACATATGCATGGCATGAAATGTCACACTGGACTTAACACTCTCATCTCTGTTCTTTGTTGAGGAAAATATTTTAAGTTTTGCATAAGGATCCTTCCTCTTTCTTTGGCATGCTTTGTACTTAGCACTTTATCTTCCTTCTGTAAAACCATTTTCTTTCAGATCACCTATTTGCCCCTGTTCTCCAACATGCAGGTTCAAAGCCTCATTTTAGTTTGCTCTCTAACTTGCCATCCTCTTTTGCAAGGTGAAGAGCCGCTTTGTCCCTGCATTGATACTGTTCCTTGGTCTGCATTCAGATACCAAGAGAAAGGACAACCTTTGTACAATGCTTTTTTATTTAGAGTCTGTGTAGGCACCTTCTATCTTCAGCTGATACAGGAGAGGAAAACAAAGGGATGGGCAGCACCATGTACAAACTGGTGTTATCAGTGGCTACAGCCTGCAGATAGTTGCTTTTATCAAATATACTTAAAAGACTGGTCCAGCTAATTTGTCATGTGTGTTAACATTTTGATGCCTTGCAGCAGAAATTGTCCAGATGTGCTTGAAAGACTGAAAACTCTATACAGGCTAACAGAAGGAACCATTAATGTTGCATTGACAATTTCACTAATATTTAACAAAAGATAGTTGAATTCTGCTTACACCTTGATAATGTCCATGGTTACACGATTATGTACTGTTCCTTTAGGATGTATAACTTCTCTGGGAATATGTTTGCTATGGGAATATTCTCTGGGAATAACATTTGCTGTGGAGGAACTCAACCCTGAATGTTCTGTAGGGGACAATTTAATTCCATTTAGGTTAATTTAAAAGATGCCCTCTAATTTAGGATGTTGAGTCTTCTGCTTTCTGTTGATAAAATAGGCACACAGCACTGCTGCTTCCATTCCTGAGTTTTACTTTGAAATACTGGACTATGCATATGCACTTTTGTCATCATGGCAAACTTCTGGGTTGTTACATGTGGCATGAATAGCCCTAGTAGTCAATAAATAAGGGTGTGGAACCATACGGTGAGTATTGAGAGTAAAACAAAATACTGATTTAGTTACTCACTAATTGCACACTGTTGCTCTGGCTGAGGCAGTGGGCCCGTGTTTTAAATAGAGCATGATCAGAGGATGATCAGATAAGATTAATGCAGCATCGACACAGAGGTCACATAAAAGCTTCACAGGTGAAATTTTACTTCAGTATTTCATAAGCTTAAGTGTTTAGTATTGCAGCCTTAATCTGTATAGCTCTGTGTGTTTATTGTATTTTTATACTATGGCTTTTCTTTTACCTACACAGTTCGCCAACATATTTGTCTATTTATTAAGAGGCTTAATATTGTCAGTGACCATCTGTCAGGATGTTGCTCTGCATAAAAGCAAAGACTTGGCAAAAGGATATCTTTGTACACATTCCTCTTGGAGCACTCAATGACAGTCAGCCTGTTCAATGTCTTCACTAATAATGAGTGATGGTGCTGTCCTCTAGAATTGCTTTTCCTAAAATAATTTGCAGTTACTATTCTGCTATGAGACGGAAACTTTAGGGCTGCAATTAATGTGAAATGCAGCCACGTGATGTTGGTTACTAGGTCAGGTTTCTCACAGAAAAATTTGTCTCATCTCTTACAATTTAAAGAAATAACTAAATAGCCCCCCTGAGTTCTCTGAAGTTTTTTAGAATTCACAGAGCATTCTAGCAGTGCATTTCTGTTGGGAGTGCAGAATGACCTAACTGTATTTGCTTTGTTCGGCAATATGGACAGCATTCATCAAAAAAGCATCAGAGAAAATATATTAAACTCTTACAGGGAGCTGCGCTTCAAGACCATGCAAGATTGATTTATGTGTGTGGCTCCTTAGACTCCTCCATATGCTTTCATATCAGTTTTTCAATGATGAAGCAATTTATTCAGCATGTAACATTTTATATTAAATATATACGCTATATATGTGTATATATATATTTGCATGTGTATGTGCCATATGAATGGATTGCTGTAAAATCCATGCCTTATTTCAAGAAAGCAGAGTTGTCTTAGTACAAAAATACTGACTCTTGCTCAGATTTATTTTAGAATTATCTTTAGGCCTCAAATGATTTGTTTTTCTTCCTTAAAAAAGGGCTGAATTTGTTAGGGAATTAAATGGCAGACCCATAACTTTGGTTCATAGCTTGTAGCAAAACAAATAATGTTATTGTGTTTTAACAAATGAGTATATATCAGATGATCCATGGTAACTTTGTGCTTGATTTTAGCAAGTAAAAACATGCTTGAGTTTAACTAAACATATTTTACCCCAAGGAATGTTGGCTGGCATACAGTATACTCCAATGAGCCTTATTAATTCATTCATGGTGCCTGTCCCATAACTTCATGGGCAATAAATATTGTCCTAATTCTTATGAACAGATCCTGTAACTTTGCAGTTCAAAACAAATATAAGTGGGGTGAAAGGAGGTGTATCTGACACTCATTGGTTAGTGCAACAATCTCATGGGGCTGTTAATCATAATTACTGCTATCTATACTTGGGACTAAAATGAAATAGTCAACACTCCTGCCTGCTTTTATGTAAGTTGCAACAGCAGCATCTATTTAGCACGGCAGGTACTATAGGTATCTCATTTCACTGTTGCACAGCAAATATACAGAATGCACGATCCATCCTGAAAGAGGAGAAAAAACCACATCCACTCATCTTCCTCACCTTTTCTGAAATTTGATGTTGGAGCTTGCCATCTCTAGTGCTTGCACCAGAGGTAGCACAGTGAAACAGCTTGGCTAGACTCTAGAAGTGGGATATGCATCTGAAATTGCTCTAAAAAATTGGAAGTACAAAATAAAATCAGGATTTTGTCTCCACCATAATTGTGGTATTTAAAAATGTGCAGAAAAACGATCTGAGGTTTGGGGGGGAGGGGGGTGTTTTGTTTACATTTAAACTGGTTTACTGGTTGGTTTACAATACTTCCTTTCAGAGAGCTAGGCTGAAAGCAGCAGAAGACACCAGTTGACAGTCAGTTTAATTTGCTGATTCATCTGTTACAAGGATGGCGTCAGGCCAGAGCTTGGCTCCCAGACTAAAGGCTGAGAGCTGTGAAGATACTGGGACTTGAAGGAATGTTGTTAAATTGTTACTGAGTGGAGGCAGTGAAAGTTTTTTTCTTTAGTTTTAAAGTGCTTCTAATTTTCCATTGACAGAAATCTTTCCACCTTGAACTTGAAGTCCTTTTTGGTTAAAGGGAGATCAGACATTAGAAAGATACAAAGATGGAACAGCTGGCTATTAGTTAAGTGCTTCTTCCATGGATATCTTGTGCAACCAAAAATGCAGCTCAAATAAGCTTATGTTTCACAGCAATCAAACAGAGTTTTGGCACAGGATTTGCAAATGTCGTCTTTTCCTGGCAGACTTGCAAAATAAACCTGCTGGGTTAAGTAATGAGACTAAAAGGGAAAAAATCCAGGAAATCTTTTCTTGCCAACAAGCAATCTGGAAGAGGGTTACGACTGAAGAATTGATCGTTTCTAATTTAAAAGAAACGTCTTAAGCAGATTTAACTCTTTTTGCACGAAGTCTGACTCTGAGAAGAGCTTTTAGCATCTAGTTCAGACATTGTGACTTCTAGAGAATATGGCATTTTAGTTTGTTTTGGTTTGGTTTTTAATTGCTAACAATGGAATTAGAAATTGTTTTATGAACAGAACAAATAGCTTGCAGCCTTCTGCTTTTTAAGATAAGCTATTTCAGTAGAGGGCATGCTGTCATTTAAGTGTTTTGTATATAATACCATTCTCCTTCTTCATAGCTGTAAACACCAGCCGGTATGCTGAAAGTTATAGGATCCAGACATATGCAGAATATGTGGAGAAAAAACATGAAGAAAAACAGGCCAAGAGAAAATGTACAGAAGATAGTTGGAAGGAGATGGAGAGGAAGAGGTTAAAAACCCAGTGCACACCTTACGTTTCCCAGAGTCGATACTACTGTGTTAACAGGTGAGACTGTGCTGCCAGCTCGTGTTCTTACTTCATTTCTACCCAAAATCTAGCATTTTCAGGTAGTTCTTTACTAATACGGGACATTTTTCTGTATGTATTTCTTTGCATATGAATCAGTAGTGGTACATCAACTGTCACAAGATGATAGGTAAAGGAATAGAGGGAATTTCATCACGAATGTGATCAGATAGATTTTTAAATGCTGGGATCTTGAAGGGCAGGTCACATCACAGCTTCTGAGCTTGATGTAGCAGCACCATTTCTTACAACCAAAATTTAAAAGTAATTTTCTTTGTTCATATGACACTTGTGAATGGCTTGAGTCATGTGGGCACTTAGTTGTTGTCACATATCCTTGTAAAAATCATGTTGGTTTTGAGCTGACTTTCTATGGTGATAATAGTGGTGTGTGTATTTCTTGTTCCATATTTACCCACTGATATTAATGACAGGTTTTGGATATGATGGTAACAGGCAGCTTCTTTCTCAGTTGTCTGTGTAGCTGAGCATGTGAAGAGTTTTTTAGTGTTAATATAATTGTATAAATAACCTATCAAGTTATTGCTGTTCTTCCTCCTCCCTTCTTCTGCAGTGTCCTCCCAATTCTATCAATTCTACGTGAAAATGGAATTTCTAGAATTTTTATTCTGTGTGAAAATAAGTTTGAGTGGAGTGTATAAGCTACATTTCTCTAGCAGATGTTTTGGTTTGTTTTGTGGGGGGGGGGTTCTCTCCTTTTCCTCACTGCCTCGTGGTTGCACAAACCGAATTTGGTGGTCATAAAACCAGTACTGAGGTATTTCTGCTTTATCTGTCTTGGAAATGCTCTATTAAGTTCTAGTTCTCATTGTATCTTCCTGTAAATGTTAATCTGTCGTGTAACAAATTCACTAAACTTGTTCTGTTCTTCTCATGACCTTAGGATTTTGCAGGTGTGTGTTTTGGCAAGCTGTCAGATGTTCATGCCTCTTGTCATGGTTGGAATTCTCAATGTGTTATAGACATGTTTGATTCAAAAAAACATATGGAGGAAGCTGATGATACAATCCGTATCAAATGAAGTTTGTTTAATTAAACTGTTGTACTCAGGAATCCTGGGGAGTTCATGCTGTGAGGAGATGAGGAGCTTTAAGGATTGGCATGGCACCAGCATGCACCTGGTTAAGCTCTATATCTAAGGTGTTAGACTATTAAATAGTCTGGAAATACTTACTGCACTTTGAGTTTGCTGCAAAGAAACACTAAGTCCTAGTTTTGTTCCTGCCAGGGAAAGTGTCTCCTCTCAATGAATGTTGGAGTTTGGGTATCTCACAGGTTCCAGGCAGATGGTAATGGCAGAACAGGAAATGCAGAAAGCTGATTTGCTGTTGTCTTGCAGGGAGGTTTAACATCCAGCACAAACGTGTAACTTCGAAAACTGCTGAATGAAATTTTCAGTAAATTCTTCCCCTAAAACTTTGACACACCCCAATGTGTTGTTTGTCTAAGCACTTACTCTCCTTGAAAATTTTTAAGATATTTTTTTATCTAGTGTTGTACAATTCTTCAAGAAGTAGCTTTTTGTTTTCAAATGTTCAACATTTTGATAGCCTTGGATAGCAGCCTTTATTTTGTTGACAGATCTCTTGTAATTGATGTTACATAATTTTTTGTTGTCTTAATATTCCAGTAATAAAGTGATTTGGTTCTGTCCCAAATTTCCTCTCATGCAGATCTTTTGACATGTTTTTCTTAATTTATTTTTATTTGTTACTAGTCATATTCAATTCTTTTGTCAATTTATATTTTGTAAATGCTTCCTCTGAAGTGTAATCTGGTTAGATAGAACGTGGAATTGCAAACCATGGTCTTTCATTTCATTCTAGACAAACACTTTTTTTTTCCGGACGAAAGTACATAAAATATTTATATCTAAAGGTATAAAAAGTATTTATATTTTTATCTATTGTATACAATAATTTTGGTATAAAATATAATATCAATATTTATATAAACAATCAGGACAAATATGTATGTGCATGTATATTTGTCCAGATTAGTTGAAGTCCTGTCTAGCTGAGCACTCAGCACTATGATGTATCCAGCAGCTGATCCCTTATAATAGCTTCATGTTACTACATCCTTTATTTATTTATTATTTAATAAGCTTGCTGCATCAGCTTCTGCCAAGGAGCACAGCTGCAGGATAGCTGTTTGTCTCCATGATGACAATGTGTGCTGGCTACTTTTTCATTCAGTAAGGAAGTTGTTGAGTATTTCTTGTAAGGAACTTTTGTCTTAAATTGACAGATTGATAAATAATGTAACAAAGGTTCTTTAATTCTTGTCTTGTTGATAAAACTGTAGTCCTGTATTGTAGAAGACACAGGACTATCTGTAGAAAATACTTAAGAAAATAAAGTTTAATAGTATTAATAGCAGTCACAAGATAAAATTTGTAGTTAATATATATCCCTTGCATATAACTTAATACTACTGTTAAATATGAAGATTTATTTCAATGGAAATATGCCCCCTAATTATTAATGTAAGATGGAGAAGTAGAGGAAAAACTGCTGCATTTGATAAAACTTCAAGTAGTAAATAAGATCCTCTTGTCCAAATCTGTTGCTATTCAGAACACACTTAGGAAACAGATGGAACTGGCTATGTTGTGCTTAGCAAATTGCTGCCTGCCAGCTCTGCCATGACTGTTAAATGCATGGCTTTAAGAGCTTTTCCTTAGCAAAATAGTGTTAAACCATAGCAGGAAAAGTCAAATAGGGTGTGCTCTATGGAAAACTAGGTACCTTGCTCTGTTTGTATTTACTTGTTCTCCTGATCATCATCTGGAAATAGTAAATAGAATAAGGGCAATGTCAAAAGACTCATGAAATACAAGAAAGGGATACAACACTTTGCCTTACAGATATTCTACCTCAAACTATGAGTGCTGCCTGCATCTTCTGTCAAGTCAGGGTGCTGTTTGTAGCACCACTTCCTTGAACGCCTTCATTTTGCCAAAAATTACTTAATTTTTGAAATGTGCAAGTGTTTCTACTGATGATTCTTTTTGTTTATTACAGAAATAGTTGTTTATAGCAGTTTATTGCTCACTAAAGAATAAGAATTGGTAAAAGCTGAGGAATTATTAAGGGTATGAATATTGCAAATAAATTATTGTAGTATTCCTGCATTGTAATGTTATTTCAGGTGATTTCACCTGCTCTTCAGCTGAAATCACTGATTTTTATGATGGATCAGAATCTACTTACACCCCTCAATGTTGTTTCAAGTGTCAAAAGAACTTACGTTTTTGTGTAAATGAAATCCATTTGAAATTGTAGGTCCTCATATACCCAGGCCAGTTCCAAATACCTTGTGATAGTGTGTTTCTTTTAAAACTCAGACATGCTTTTCCAAAACAGAAAATATCAAATGCTACATCATCATAATTGTTTTCCTACCTTTTGCCCTCCGCCACTTGCCGATTCTTTCAATTTAATTACCGTAGTTCTAGTTGGATTACTGCTATTTAGTACCTCTTGAAATATATTCTCTAGAAAATAAACAGAGTTATTGCCTGGAGAACTGTTGTACCAGGTGTGTTTTGAAACTGAAGTGTTACCTGGTTAGAGGATGGTGTAAATCTGTGTCTCTAAATGGTCATAAGGATCATAAAAGAAATCTGTCTGCATTGGACAACAACTGAAAGCTGTTATTGTGTTTGAATCTTTGACTTTGTTCACTTGTTTCTCAGCTGAATGAGGAAGTCAAGGCAGATATGTGGACACGTCCAAAATAACTGTTATAATTAGAAAACTTTGAGTTTTCTCAAGTGTGAGCTTTGAGTAGTGCTCTAACTCATATATGCAACCATACTCATTTACTACTATGCGCATAAATAACATTGCTGTAATCTTTTATTTAAGGTTAAAGATGAACAAGATGTAAAAAAATTAACCCTTTCCCCTCTAGAGGTAATGCAATTAATGAATTAATATAAAATAAATAATTTGGGAGAAAGGAAGACAATCATTCTTCATTGTAAAATATGTTTATTTTATGTTTTATGCTGCCACTTTTTGGTGGTGGGTTTTTTTTTTTCCCCTTAAGGTATCTGCAGGAGGACCATAAGGCCTAAAATTAATTTTTATGTTCTTTGGTACTCAACTAAATGTACACTGAAGGTCAAGAACTTGTTTTGCTTTACTTGCAATAACTTCACAGGAGTCTTAAGTTGGGAAAAATTAAATTCAGCCATAAGACCATTCAAGAAGGGATCTTCTTCCTACAGTGAGTGCAAGTTCCCTTCTGAGTGCTGAAGAAATGCTGGGATCATAATTTATGGCTCCTGAGTTTTTTCTTCCTAATGTATTTTTCAGAATGCCTTTCCCCAAAGTAGAATTCTTACAAGCTTTTCTGAACTATATTTTTTAAAAAAATAGTAGTCTTTCATTTCCTAAGTGCTCCTTCTTCCCTAGATTTTTTTTCTTTCCAACCCTAGTTTTTGCCTGTTTTGCAACATTGAAGTGTGTACATAGGATTAACAGTTCTATCCAGCTTTTTTATTGGTGGTAGTTGTGGTATGACTCAAAATGATGATTTGTAAGAAATCATGCAAGAAGGCCTTCTGTGTGAATGTTTGGAGGAAAAACCAGCTATTCATCAAAGTAAATGGTGTTTGTGCTCCTAAAGTGGAAGTAAGAGCATGAGATGTAATCATATGTTTCATCTTTGTTTATTGCCTTTGGACATCTCAGACAGACTCTGTTTTAAGTTGCAAAATGTTCTGCTGAAAAAATTCCATTTCAAAGCCAAAACTATACTGCAAAATTTAACAGTTCTTCCTTTAGCTGAAACCTTATTGAAACACTGTAATTCACTGCTATTGATTAAAAAGAAAAAACAAAAACCTTATAAAGCTTTGTTTTATAACTTAGTATTAATATTTATTTAACTCACAGAATAAAACATAGCTTAGATGCATATAGCTATGTTGTGTAGTTCTAATTAAAAAGTAAAACTTCATAAATTTAAAACTACCCTTTTTAATTGGTTGTTTTAAAAGCATTATATTAGACATTTAAGTAGCTGGTGTTTACATATCTAGAAGTTCATAATGGGAACTGTTTTTTAATTAGCCCCTTTGCTACTGCTTTCTCTTTTATACTCATGCTAATTTGGTTTTAATATTGTCATTTGTCTTTTAAGGAAATTTAGTAATAGTGTTTCAGTGGAACAAAAGCCTATGCAAGGTTATTTCAGTGTGGGCTGAATGGAATGGAGCTCTGAGTTCATCTTTATGCTATGTTAGTCAGACTTCATTCAAATGCTGCTAATGAAATGAGTGTGCAATTTTTTGTGCTTTTTATTTTACTGGCTCCATTAATAATAGGACTCTGCACTTGAAAGCCAGATTTAAAGTTTATATATGGAGCTTGATGATTTTCTCTACCTTTATATAGAAATGCTTTTAAAACTACCTGTAGTTCCAGGAGAGAGGATGAAGTTAGCATGTAGATTTCTTTAACTTCAACTTGTGGTTTTGAGGCTTGTTGTGCATGATTTGGTGTCTGTTGACAGTGCTTTAAAGAGCTTGCATAACTATGAGAAAAAATGTAAAACCATGCAGGGATAGAGAAGTGATTTAATTACATTTCAGATGAGTGAGCTCATCAGAATAGCAGCTATGTCTGAGACATCAGTAGTACAAAGAATTAATACCTTGATCTACATAGGATTGGATTAGATAGCAAATTTATGGAGTTTTATAATTAAGCTCTATCTTTTGGATAATGTAATTTCATGGTACACCATTTATGACAGTTTTATTTTTCTGCCTTCATAAGCATTTAATAGATGTACAAGAACGTGTACCTATGTAATAGTTACTCTTGACTTCTTCATTATCATCTTTCTTCTATGTTTCAGTTTCACAGGTACCAGTACAGTGGGAAAGAGAAGCATGAGTCCTATTGAGGAGGAAACTGGTTCTGATGATATGGAAGAGGGAGAAGGCCAAGATCAAGAAAATGATCAGACAGACTCTTGTGCAGAGTCCCTTCCAGATGGTAAGAAGAGAGCCAAAAAGTTGAAAAAGATCAAGACAGAACAAGTTCCAGAAGGTAAGTGCAATGTTCGTGCACATGGTTTTCTGTTTGAAACTGTTCTAGGCCTGAACAGAACTGAAATTCTTTTCTTGAAAATCTTCACTTCTAGCAGTAACTTATTCCATTACATTCCAAGTTCTTGAAACTGAAGACTGCACCATATAAAAATTGTAAAAAAACTCAACAAACAAACCCAAAACAACATCAAAAAGCAAAGAACTCACCCCAAACCAAAAAACTCACAACCAACCAAAACCCAATCTGACACCAACCAAAGGAGTCAGAATGCAGTTGATTTATTACTTTTGCTTACTTTCTTCCTTAAAATAAATATTTTTGATTTTTTAAAAGTATTTTTAGGTATTCTTAATTTTTTTAATGTGACTTTGTAGTTACGGTTACTGTGTTTTGTATATCGTAAGCAAAATTGAAGGGACTCTGTTTTGATATACGCGTTAATACATTCGGTGTTCTTTGTGGTGTCTGTAACCATAACCTTTATTGTGCTTTATTTGGCTGAGGACTTTTCACCTAGAATTGGTGTGAAGGTGGGTGTTTTCAGATTTTAATACCTATATGTTTTTTTAGCCAAAATACTTGGAACTGAATATCTGACTAAATGCAGGCAGGTGACTATCAGATGATGATGTTTCACCTTGTAATTTTTGCTGTTTTGTGAGTTATTGCAGCTTGTACAAAAAAAGTAAATAACTAAACTTAGATCACATGAATTTAAATATCAAAAATTTTTATTGACCTATTTCTTGTTGATTCTATTTCAGTATTTGTTAGTAATTTCTTGCAGAAACTGGACAATAATAAAAGTTAAGTCGTATCTTAATTTGGTCCAGATGACCAGACCATATTAGTCATCTGGAGCATGGCCTGCATTAAAATATGTTCAAATATTCATAATTAAAGCTTCGTTTCAATAACTGCACTAGCAGCTTTTATCCAGAAAGTGGTATTGTCTACCAGGCATCCTTTCCCCTGACTTGGTTAAGTCTTTCTTAGCTGATTCAAAAGCTGTGCTTGGAAATTGTTTTCTTCTTTTTATTCAGTGAGGCAGTTGGGGCCTGTAAGCATATGCAAAATGACAAGAGTGTCTATGGTAATTCTGAGTATAAAATTCAGACTCTGTATTTGGCATTATGGGAATATATGTTATCGGTATTTAGTGATTCATCTTTATTCTCCAATTAATTTGGGATGGAAATATTCTTCCCTGTCTTAACAGCCCAAATAAAAATAACGACAAGTACACTTGGGAAAATAGTATTTATCATCTCAGTAATTGTAAAACCAAAATTACCTAATTACTAGGGTTAAAAATACAGTAGTTACCATTTATGTAAGAAACCTGAAATTAACCTTCATTTCTTTCCCTTTTTATTTTTTTTGTAAGTACCTATTCATAAACAGTCTCTTGGTTTCTCTTTGTAAATACTGACTTGCCAGGAATGTATCTAAAGCCTTCCTCTATAGGAAAATATGTCTTAATGTCCTGTGAAAGATCAACAACAAAAAAACCTTGATTTAATTCTTATTCCGTGATTCTCTCTTCTAGGAAGCCTCACAACTAGTTCCACTGGAATTTTTGAGGTCCCTGAAACATGGTAGAAAACAACTGCCTTAACAAGTGGAATTGAATGAAAGCAGTTGAGAGAATGCACCTCATGGAAGCCATACTTTATTTAAATAAAGTGGTGTTAACAAAGCAGTATGTGTCCTGAAGATCAGTTTAATTATTTTAAACTGTTTCTTGAACAATCACTGTCAATTTTACTCTTGTGTGTATCACCTCGTACATGACTTGTCGTTGATCCTGTGAAATCCTTGCTGTTGTAACTGATGTTAGGTTTAAGAAGCAAGACTCAGTGTCCTTTGGTCACCTCCTTTGGCATGCTGGCTATGAACTGTACAAGAACTGGCACTCTGTGATTTTGTGCTAGGCTGTTTCCTCTGCTTGGGGAGTTACCACAGCTCTCCTAATATTTAGCTATTTTTTCAGGCAGCATCAGTATGCTGTCAGCATTCTGGAAACAGGTAGAACTGCAGTTTCACATATTGCTTTCTACTTGTTACTTTAACCAGGAACATTTTTTGAATTTCTGTTCTCTACCCCCACCCCCAGTGCAGGTGGTATTCATATCAATACCAGCATTACACATACCTTACCCCTTCAAAAAACTGTAACTTAAAAGTTTCTCAAACATTAATTTCCTAGTGGGAGGTAGTTTTTCTTTGTTTTCACATCTGTTGTTTCCACTTTTAAATCCTGATTTTGTAAAAAATGTTTTTTGGTACCTGTGATAAACCTGCTAACTGCACCAGCCCTTTATTTGTTTAAAAGAGGATCTGCATTGGTAGATTTCAGAAAATGTTTGATATTTAAATTTTTGTATCATGGAAATAAAAACAAAATATGTATTTCCATAACATGAAAATTAAAGACATTTTCTTAGGAACTGGTTTGGTTTTATTTATTAGCATCTGAAATGGTTTGAGTGAATCTTTTTTTTTCCCTTCCCCTAATATAACAATTTTTTGTCATCTTGTGAGTAGCAGACTCTTTTGTTCCATGGCCTGTTTTCAAGATATTTGTGAAATGTGACCAAGAAAAGCAAGCCTATTGTCATAAGATTTAAATTGCTATGTGTTTCCCTTGGAGGGGTGAAAACAAAAGAATTCCACAAATCAGCAAGTTCAGAACCATTTCTGTGAAAGAGTGGAATATTAAGAAGGCTTCATCATATAATATTTACACTAGACTGGGAACCACTGTCATTTAAACATGGAGTAACCTGTTTGAAGGTATGTCAAAATTCATGGGTTTTTAAATTATTGTGAACATGCATTGCAGAGGGAAAAATAATTTCAAGATGTTGAATGTGAAACGTTGCATTTCTAACCTTAGAATACTCCCAGAAGTACTATAATTAAATTGTTTAATAGCAGCTCTATCATCACATTCTCACACTAAAATGTGGGAAAGAAGAGTTACTATTAGTGATTCAAGGGAAAATTAGTAACTGAACTCTTCTGCTCTCAAGGATCCAGAGATTTTCTTCCCCAAGACTCATGACCTTAGGACTAAATACTTATGTCACTTTCATCTTGAGTATCCAAGCCAATTATGAATTTAGTTCTGAGAATATGTGCAACACCTAATACCAGCTGTATGGAGTATTCATCTCTCGTTGGGGTGGTTCAGGTAGTGGAGTGAGTTATTAACTGTGTATCCTAAAGAACTGGCATAGCATGATTTGGGACAAAGCTTGAGTCATGATGACAAAAGGGTACAGAATATTTAAAGGGATTGTCAGGAGTATGGGCTAAGGGGCATGGAATTAGCTTCTCAAGAGACACAGGGCCACACTGTCAGAGAATCCACCTGGAGTCTACCTGAGGCCATTAGGATCTTCTTTACTCTTGAACAGCAATGCTTACGTACCTGCAGGGAAAATATAAGTCTTAATCACATTACAATACAGTCCCTTAAAACTTGTTTCTTTAGAGCAGGCTACATGCATACTTCTCTACACTATGAAGATTAACAGTTATACTCACTATTTCTATGCACCTCCTCTCCGTTGTCATTTTGAGAAACTGGATGTTATTGATATCTATCAGTAACTAATACTGCTTAAGAAAACAAGATTCTTGTATGCCCTAGTCTTTATGTGTGTAATTGACATCTGGGTAAGCTACTAAACTGTGCTGGATGGAGCTGTAATATTTCTGACACTAAATTTGGGTGGATGAGTGCCAGAGGTCAGGGCCGGTGGTGTCCTAAGCAGGGACTGACGCCACTCATCCTGCACCAGACCTCACTCTTGTGTGGGGTTTGGTCTGCTTCACTGCGCCTTAAATGAAATCATTAATTCTAGGAGGGAAAGAATGTAGCTTAAATTAGATCCACATTTATTTCATCATGTACGTTTAAAATATGTGCATAGAATTTGTTTTGGGAAAGCAAAGCTGTCATCACTAGTTGTGATGGCTCTGGGGCTTCCTGGTCGCTGGGGATTTGTGCTGTTACTGGCTCCAGAGGTCAGTGAATCACAGAATATCCGAAGGATCGTCATGTCCAGCTCCTGGCCCTGCACCGGACAGCCCCGAGCCTCCCGAGTGTGCCTGAGAGCGCTGTCCCGGCGCCTCTCGCCCTCGGGCGCTCCGCTCCCCTCCCGCTCCCCTCAGGGCCGGGCGGGCACTGGCGGCGCCGCCGCCTCTTCCCTCCCCGCTGGCCGTGTGGGGCTGGGGGCTGCAGCCGTCTTGAGGGTTTGTGCTTGCGCCTTCCGACGGTCTGAAGGAGGCGGTGTGACCTTGCCCTCAGTAGTGCTGAGTGGAATATTTTCCTCAGCAGCCGTGCAGCGGCTTTGCTGTGGCGGTGGATCCCCGGCGTTCCTGCTTGGGGCAGGTCAGGAGCGGCCAGTCCTCACCGCTGGCTCTGAGGGGACGGAGCTGGGGGCACGCTGAGGAGGGTCTAGGAAGAAACAAGCAACAATGTATAGAAGTGCTGCAAGTAGGCGTTGAAGAATTGAGGAATTGCTTTGAGAAAATAAGGGGTTTTTGTGAGAAGTGTTTAAACAAAAAAAAAAGGGCACTTGGAGCTGTAGGCCTGAACATGGGAGTATGTGACGAAATGGTGTGGAGAAACGTGAGGGAGGTCTGGCTCAGCAGCAAGTGAGGTAGGTGAGCTGAAACCCTGCCACTGCAGAGCAACGAGAATAGGTTTATTTGGCTGGAACTTAGACTTGACAGTGATAATTTATCTGTGGTGGTAGAGCACTTCATTGCTCGCCTCAAAAAGCACACTAAAACTGTATTTGAAATAATAATTTTCAAATTCATCTCAAGTATTTATGGGTGGGAAGTGTTAACGAGTCAAAATGCCTAGGATTGCAGCACAGGATATAGGAAGTTGCTGGTAAACAAGAAATAGAGATAATTGTATAGTGTAGACTTAAGAAGAGTGTGAATGTCCCTAAAACATGGATTTGAATGGGGACAGGTAAGAGACTGAATGAATCTTTTATGAAATTAAGATTTCTGTGAGTGCAGTGGCCTGTTCTTGGTCTCAGATTTGAGCTTTTGGTGCGGAGCAAAAAGTTAAAAGCTTCAGATGATTTAGATGGAGACCTAAATTTTATTATGGAACTAGTGGTAAATCTAAGAGAGAGATAGAAAGCTAAAACTTCTGGTGATTGTGGGAAAAAGTAAATGTTGTAATTCTTTCTTTCTTTAAACTTTTGAGTTCTGTCATGGTGCCCAGAAAATGTCTGGTACCCTGGATGTGTTCACTCTCTTTAAATCATAGTAAATGTAATGCAGACAAAAATGTCCTCTGCAATTCAGTGTTGGAGCATAAAGAAGACTCCTGACAATCAAAAGTTCTTGGCTTCCGATATGTTTAGACTGCTGCCAGCTGAGCAGATGTGTACATTGAAGAAGATTCCTTAAGTTACTCT
The DNA here is from genome assembly GCA_910950805.1 of Acrocephalus scirpaceus scirpaceus. Taxonomy (NCBI): domain Eukaryota; kingdom Metazoa; phylum Chordata; class Aves; order Passeriformes; family Sylviidae; genus Acrocephalus; species Acrocephalus scirpaceus. Next base: position 6,812,587 of record OU383786.1, read on the forward strand.
ACAGTACATTTAGTAAATGAATAAACATTTGCTTGTTTGTATTATACTGTTACAGCTTTAAACTTACACTAAACTAACACTCCATGTGTGCTTTACACATGTACTGCCACATGTCCATTGGATGAGGAGCAATAGATGGTGGGTTAGACTGAGTTTTATAGGGTCAGTTTGTTTGTACTTAGGACGTTCTTTTTGCTTTAATAGGTATGCAGGAAGCTCATTTAATGAATTTTTTTTTTCATCACAGTAATTATTGGCAGCTATGTGTTTCCATGAGCGCTATAGCAGATCACAAGTTGGTCCCAGCTCAAGGCAAACTCGTATGGAACACATCTATTCAGAAATGCAGTATAGAAAACATTCAGCCAAACTGGGAAAAGTTAGATTTCCCTGTGCTTATATTAATTTCTTAAAAGAGGTCTTAAAAGACAAATTCTTAAAAGAATGTGTACATGAGCAGTCTACAGTCTGCAAGCTTTGCAAACAATGTTGTGGTTTATTACCAGAGTGACCCAGTGTGTGATGGGGTTGGTAGTGATGTGCAGCTGAACATGAAAGTCTGGAGGTTGTGGCTGTGCTGAACCACTTGAACCCTAATCTGTGATCTGTTTTCAACCCATCAAATGACAGAAAATACTGCATTAAAGATGTTTGCTTCAAAAAAAAACCTTTTGATGTTACTAATTCCTTTTATAAGCCTCAAAAGTTTTGCACTGTTACTGAGGTAAGAATGACTTTTATTTGATTCTATACATGTATTGTAATTTTGAATATTTCTTTCAAATGGGATTTTAAACGTAGAATGTTTAAAGATGACTGAGCATGTTTATTTCATGTAGATACTTAGGGGTGTGGGGGGGGTTATTTGTTGTTCTTTTTTTTCATTAGATGTTGTGACTTAATTGTAGGATGCTTCTTACTTCAAAATTAAGTCTGCTCTAAGCATATGCGTCTACCATTTAAAATTTTTTCATTAGGGGAAGTTGCTTGCCTCATTTGCAATAACTGATACATGTTTGCTAACAATACCACAGTGATTTAAAATTGACCCTCCATTCTGTTTAGAAAAGTTCTACACTTCAGCCTTCCCTTTCAATTCTCTCACATGCTCGATTTAATTTCAGTTATCCAATTTTTGATGTGCTGTTGAGAAGCTGCCAGTTACCATTAGAAACTTGCTAAAATGGTGTCAAACTGCTGAAAGTGGAAATAATAGTTCAGTTGTTTGCTCCTGTGCTGAGTATGTTGTCTTCAATGAATAATGCAGTGTTGCAAAGAGATGATTTGCCAGAGAATTTCCCCTCAGTATTACTGGACTCCCTCACCCATAGACTAATAACCCTTTCTGCTGGGTTGTGCCGTACTCCCCTGGGGTTTTACAGTAATTGTTACTAAAACAGATTAAAAGATGGTGGTACTAAATGATGAGTCTGTGAAGAAGTTAATGGGAACTGGCAAATTTTAGGAGGTAAATATGGTGTTGCTTGAAACGTTTAATATTCCATTCTTACAGAACACATCACTGTATTTTTAGTATTTCAATCAGGTTTCTTAATTGAAGTAAATTCTTCTGTCTCATAGAGGCTGCAGCTCTAAGGTGTTCTAAAGTGTTTGTAACATCTTAATAATAATTTCTAGTGGATATTTACAATTAGGAGCAGAGAAATTTTTGAGACTCACACCTTTGGTTTTAACCAGGTCCAAGACAGGAATTTAACATCTAATTGTTCATTTAAATCATGTCTAACATGAAATCTGGGATGAGGATGTTTCTAAAGTAAAATGGAGATTCAGTGGCAGAATCACTTGTTTAATACCTTTTAGCCTTTTTATGCCTTCTTTTTTGCTATTTGAAGAAAGAGCTAGAAGAATTACACTAAATATAAACTAAATATGAAAATATTTTAGACAGATGGTTTAAACAAATACCTCTTTTCCTTACAACTACCCTGAAAGATATTTTGAAACACTTATGATGACAGTAGCAATAAGTGAATACTGTATGAGTGCTAGCTCATGCTAAAATCTAAATTAATGTAGTTTATCCTGAAAAAAATTATAGCAATGGCTATACAAACTCTACAAAACTGTTGGATTTCCAAGAAGACTAAAGAATAGAATGATGCTCAGTTTAATATATTCCCAGACTAGTAGCACTCAAATGTTAGCAGGTGGAGCTGTTTTTTGTCTTGGAAGTGATCTGTAAAAACATGCATCTGAAATTGCTACTCTAACATATAAAATTGGTCTAATAATCAACAGTAAAAAGTAGCAGTTTCTGAGGAAAGTGCACTATTTTTCATGGCAAAAAACGGTTTCAGTCTTCTGAGAGGATCCCCAGTATAGTCTGGCAATTTTCAAAGACTTGCTGAATGTACAAACTCATGTTTGAAGGGACCTTGTCTAGGGGGTTTTTGTGTATATGATGCCTAATCTTAGGCTATGTGTGTTATGAGCAAGAGCTAGAAGCTTTTGTGCATGTGTCCCAGAATCTTAAAAAGCACACAGACTTTCTTATTCTGGCTTGCCAAAACAGGCCTGCAGGCCTGTATATTTTGGTGAAACAGATTTTCTGTCAGTAGATGCTTTTCACTCTAATGTAGATGTTTTCTCAGTTCAAATAAGGAATATGGAAAGTTCTGTGTTTTTCTTCTACAGGAGTTCAGACGAGACAAGAATTGTGGTAAGTTCTGAATTCCAGTTTCTTAGATAAAGGTAGTTCCCTGCCATCTGTCCCGAGCATATTTCAACAGTTTAAGGTAATGTACAACATATTTAAATGTGGCTATCACATTCTCATCTTTCTATATACTAAATGCTGACTTATGTTAAATAAACCAAACACTTTATTTCTTGAATACATTTCTGAAAAACAAGTACACACATAATAAACACAGCATTTAGAAATGCAGGGAAAAAACCTTTGAAAAATGTTGAGTGTTTGCATTACATAGAGTTTTGCTTGTGTGTATTTTACCTTTCTACTTGGAATAAATTATTGGAATAAAATTCTGCTGTGAATTGAACATGGAGTGGAGTTTCAAATGCAGTCACACAGATTAAGGTAGATTTGTGAACTGTAATCAGTATTTATTGCTCCTTTACTCATTTTGGCAAAAAGGTTTCACATTGTTTCTCTCTGCAAGAACTGAAATTATCACTGTATTTGAAATTGCAGTATCTTTACCTCTCACAGGCTGTTGTATGACTCAGGCAACCTGTGTAATCTCAGTGTGTTCATGGGTAGAGCACTTCATTTCCGTGTGTAGAATATTTATGTGAAGTGGAAGATAAAATGAATAATCTGGCATGATGTCTGTTTAATGTACTGCAAGGATTGTGTTCAGCCACGCTGCCACCAGTGCAAAGGGATTCCTGCAAGCAGGAAGGCTGGGGGCACTGACAAACAGCTCATATAACAGCCTGAGAACTGTACATTGTCAAACATGGTAAAAGCTACAGAAAACTGCAAGAGTTTTGCTTGGAGCCTGAAGAGCTAGCCCAAACCCAAAGAAATCCTACAATATTTGAAATTAAAATGAACAGAGGTTATCAGTAAACATGAAAAGTTAATTAGTAGGTGAACTCTTGCCTGTGTCTTCACATTTAATGTTTCTTAAACAGAACTCAAGTCTTGTGCAGGTAAGATCTCATGCAGGGATGCCCTTTGACAAATGTGACACTAGAGTGAAAAATGGTAAAATTGTTTTCCTGTCTTGTTAAATAGCATGTAACTCTGTCAACACTGCCTGGAAGTGTTGAGCACTGGACTACAGGATATTGATGTTTCACACTGATATTGATGTTTCACAGTGGGGAAGATTTTATGTATCTTGTTGTTATGAGAGACAATTAATTCATAGTCACTGACATCATTGTTTAACATGCATTAATAGTGCAATGAGCTCTAAGATTACTACTACTCCTTTGCAAAGCTCTTCTCTTAAATGCCAATATTATGGAATTTATATCACAAACCCTTACAAGAACCTACTTGGTTTTATGTCAGCAAACAATACACAAACATTTAGTCAAACAGACACAGGGAAATGAACAAAACAGTTTGTATTGTCCAAATTACTTTACTTGATTCTTTTTGCATCCTTAAGAAGAAACCTGGCACCTCATTTAATAATTTAATTTTAGTTTGTAAAGGAGAAAAATATTTTCTTATCAAGCATTCCTAGTAAGTTTACTCTCTGTACGTTTCTTTGAGACAGATGGAAGATGCTGTTTATACTTTAAGTTTTTCAGCTTTCTGCTTAGTTTTTCAGCTTATAGAGAATTACTGAGACTGAGCAGATTTTGCTGAGAAAAACATCACTAAAAGAAGACTTTTTCTGAGCAGTCTTTGAAGAGAATATTCAATTTCTATTCCATCCTGGTTTGGGGAGGTCTTGGTTGTATTGCAAGGCACATTCTAAAGCTAAGATACAAAAATGTGTTGTCTAGCTCTAGGTGGGATTATGTGATGAGTGCAGATGTGGAAGAATAAGGCCAAGCATTGGCATCTCAGTACTGTGGGAAACAGAACGGAGTAAGTGATCTTTCTGGCCTATAAATCTGACTGGAGTTTTATTTGCTAACAGCCCAACTGTAGAAACTTCTGGGAAGAAACAGCAGGAAGCTGACAGTTGTCTAGTGTTCTGAGTAATGTAAGTGCCAGCTAAATCATGTTCAGGAAACTTGGGGGTTTGTCCTTTTTTCTTAATGCTGAAATGTATTTGCATCTCACATAGGTTTAAAGTTCAGTCTGGCAAAAAGGTCAGGTGAATTTTAAGTTTCCTCTAAGGAGAAGTGAGTTGTTTGTCAAGTTTAATGTAAGCTAACCTAGAAAAACAGAAAGTAAAAATGTTTACTGTAGTGAGATGTAAATACAAGTACTTGTAGTAGATCAGAAAAATTTACAGGACTTGTGACTGATATATTTTCTATTGCTGCTCTTGCTTTGTGTATTCTTAACCTACCAGACATCACTGTTTACTCCATAGATTAGGAGATCTCCATAGATTACTAAGATCTATCCACATTCAAATTGAAATAAAACCCCATCACACTGAATTTTCAAAGCTTTTAGTGTAAGCAGGACAGAGTTATTGTAGATAACAAATGGAGAGTGCTGCCATGTTCCAGACCTTTTTTTTTTCTGTGGAATAGAAATCAGTGTGAATGATCCTGAGAGAAAATTTGAACTGTGCCAGTGATCCTTCTGGTTGGGTGGATCCATTTTAGCATGCTCTGGCTTGGTTTTAGGTAACTGAAATTAGTACTGGAAACTGGAATGGGGTTTAGGTAACTGAAATTAGTACTGGAAACTGGAATGGAAAAAATGGGTAATATAAATAAGTTAAAACATCTATGGTAATAGATACACAGTATCTGCTTAATAATAAAACCAAGGCAGGGACTTAAGAGTCTTTATAAAATTCAAAATATCCAAACAGAAGAATAACTGGAGAATTGACACAGCTGAGTTGAAATTCATGAGTGCTTTACTTATATTTCATCAGAAGAAGGTAATGGCTTAGTGATTAAATAATATTATGCCACATTCAAAAGCACAGTCTCCCACTCCCGCTTCATTTCCTGAAGTTTGAGCCCTGTTTAAATCACTGTAGAACTGCTTGGCACTTAGTCACACTCAGACATGCCTGTTCATGTGCTTCTGTGATCCAGCTCACTCTCACGTGGTTGCAACTGTCTCGCACCTTTCATGCTGTGGAAGACTTTTTTTTTCCTTTTAGCACTGAGTTGAGAGGGAGCTACAAGTGCAAGGCTTGGAGTTTGAGCAGCTGCATGAGTTCCCTTGTACAACACCCAATTCTTATGCCATACATGCTACTGAATATTATATTCTACAGAATCCTGAACTTGGAAGCTAAAAAGCCTCTAGAAATCATTTGTCTGAAACTAAAGCAATTCTTCATAGAGTGATTTTTCTCTATTCCACTCTGGGATGTTTATCACAAGTTTAACACTGAAATTCATGGTTGGTGGGAATCTGCAAATATTTTGATCTTTGTTTTTATATGTACTTACTTGAGATTTTATAACAAATATGAATAATTAGTTTTTCTTCTCTTTTAGGTTATTTGTATTTCCACTGCTCTGCTAAGGATTAGACAGCAGCATACAACTTAACCAGAACAGTGCACAAATGTATTTTCAAACTTAGTGTAAAATAAGATACAGTTTAAGGGAGTTTTTACTTGCTTCCACAGTGCTTTTTATTCTTGCAACATAATCTTATTCTCAAAAGACAGAAATCCTTTAATTTTTGGAAATGTATGTAAGTAGCTGTGGCTGGGAGATTCAACACTGTCAAGCTGCAGAGATTTAAAGTGTTTTGTAAATGTGAATTCAATATTGTATTCAGTTAAAGTTTTTAGTTGAGGATGGTTCTTCAGGGAACCTGTGAAGATTTACAGCATTGTAAGGGGAAACAGTACAATATGTCCTGTCTTTGCTAGTTCTAGATAGAGTAATTGCTCTGGTGATTTTACTGGCACTTCTTTCAGTTTACTATAAAATCATATCACAATGAATTTCACATTTTTCTGACAAAATCAAACCAGAAAAATCAATATTTCAATAGGTGCCAGGGCTAGAATGGCTCCAACACTTAATCTGATGGTTATTGTAGAGCTTTTTTAATGCTACAAACTTACTAGAGGATATTCTATTAAACTTATGTTTCTTTAGTGTAATATAAGTGTGTTCTATTGTCTGGTTTTGTTCTGTTATTCTTCCCATTAATAGCCACCTAAAAGGAACAGCCACTGAATTGCTAAAAATGAGGATGAATGACACATTGTAAGGAAAGAGGCTCTATGCCAAATTCCACACATTTACACTGCCAACATTTATCCACAATGTTGGCAAAGTGGAGAAACACTTCTGAGCTGCTCTGTTATTTATGAGACAGATAATTTTTTTCCCTGGTAGGATGGGGCTGGATAATCTGATTTTTGTTACCGTCAGCTTAGCCACCAGTTTTTAGGGTGCCACTGGGCAGCACACTTTAACCCTTCTGTGTCTCTGGTTTCTCCATCTGTAAAAATGGAAGTGATAGTTACCTATCTGATGTTACTCTGAGATTTAATTCAGTTAAGCTCCATAAGAAAATTTTATTTTCATGTGAGGTATTATTGCATATTAAAAGAATCATTGCTTAAATGAATTTAGTATTTATTTACTCAGGATTATGTGAATTTTTTTCCATGATAGCAGTACATGGTGAGTTAATTTGTTTTATATATACTATAAAGTATTTGACAGAATCAGGTATGACAGTTTTCTTCGATTTCATTTGACCAATATGACCATACACACTTCAAAATATTCTGCCTCATTTGTTTTTCTGAAATCCTTCCAAGATCTGTCTGCAGAAAATATGTGAAATACTATGTTTTTGTGTCTTGGTCCTTTCCCCTTCCCTCTGCCGTGTTTTAACTAAACTCTGTTATTTAACTGAACTGTGTTATTCTATATTCTAACTCATTGCATAGGGACAGTGTTGTTTTATGGAGTCTTAGTTTATGCAGTGATCACGCTCCCTGCTCCCCCCCCGCCCCCCCCCGCCTTCTTGTCCTGAAAAGACCTGCAATGCAGCTTTTCCTGGTATTGCAAACTCCCAGCTCAGAGCGTGGAGTTAGAAATGTGTGTGCATTCGGTGAGGACGTTAGTTTGAACAATGTGTACTGAGGCTTTGTGAATTTGGAAGTTAATTACTGTGTAAGAGATTTCTTAGAGAAGTTCGTTCTGAGCAGTTGCCTTAGGCAAAAAAGACAAATTCTTACTTTTTGAGATGTCTTCACAACAGTAGGCACTGAAAACATGCCCGAGGTCCCGCAGATAAATATTCACTGTAAACCTAACCCGGGCAGTTACACCGCTACACAGAAGCTGGTTTTTATGCAACTTGAATGCTACACAGGAATAATGCAGTACTGGGAGGAGGCAGGGAAAATGAAGTAAAACAACAATTAGAATAGCTGTTTTTTGAAATCATGGTCCAGGTTTTCTTGGAAAATATTTGTGTGTTTGTGTAGAAATGGAGGTCTGTGGGACAATATAGCCTTTTCATTTGGTATTTATAGGAAAAGGCACAAGGTTTTTTAAATTCCTTGAATAAATACACAAAAATACTTTCCAGGGACATTTAGTATCTGCTACAGTTCTCTTCAAATATTTTCCTGGTGTAGTTTAAGCATCATGTAAGCACCAAGAGAAGGGTTTATCCTGTTTCCTGTGGTCAGTGGTGTGAGACATACTAATTTCAGTTCATCTCCAGTTCATTCCCTCTTCCCTAACAGACAGACCAGGACTCTAAGGTTCAGGCCACTTACTTATAATGCTCTGATTGCATTGCAAATGGGAATAAGTTGGATTTGAATTTTTGTTTGTTTGTTTCAATAATCTAAATATCATTTTTGCTTTTGAGTTTGTGTGGAAGACAGAGCATAGCAAAGAAGAAACAATGCTTCAATTTATTTTTTATTTCAACTTCCACATATGTTCTCTTTGTATTTTTATAGTTTTATTTCTTGAATGAAAATTTTAACATTAATTTCCCATTCAAGATTTTTTGGTTTAGTTTCAACGAAGTCTTTATTTTGTTTTATTCCAATACAGTGTTTTCTCTTGTGCTGTGTTTCAACTTATTAGGGCATCTAAGCAAAAAGTAAATGTTGCTTTTTTAAAGGTTGTGTACATTCTGCCAATTATGCACATTGCTGGTTAGCCAGATATCTCCAGGAGAGGGCTTATGAAGGTAGCTTGAAAGTGTCTGGGATTTAAAAACCACACAGAGTAGAAACTCATAAAATACATTATTTATGCAGAGAGAGTTCTTTGGGTGTAGAGAAAAAGTCTCTGGGGCTCACAAAGAAAGGTAGCAAACAATAAAATATATTTTTAATTTGCTTAGGATATAACTCTTCACGTAATATATCCGGAGCCTGCAAAATGCAGTATCCAACTCTGTAATAGAAGCACCTCAAGCTTGAACTTGAACTTAATTTGGTCCAAAATAATTTAGCCAAATTGAACCATACATGAATCACTTACACTCTTTTTTTAATTTACAGTGTAAAGTTTAAAAATATTTTGCTGTGATATCAATGTTGAATGTGTGCATTGAGAGAGACTTTTGTGCAAATTAACTTTAGCATTTATAGCTTCCTGACCTTCAACTGACTTTTTTTCCAAGTTGCATTCTCAGATTGCTGCAACAGAAAATCACCTTTATAAACAGAAAGAATATAATTAACACTACTGATTAAAAGCTTGTGGCATCCTAGTGCACACAATGCTTTCAATTTAAAAGGTGAACAATTATTAGTTTTCGCATTATTTCCCTTGCCCTGAAGTGCAGACATACATGTGGCTTTATTATCACAGGAACTTCTAAAGAAATATCTTGTCCTAGTGATGGGCTGTTGGACCCTCATGTGACAATGGGACATGGGGCATTGTTGGAAAACGAGTCTGCATGAGGAGTGACTTGATCACCTTATGAAGCCTTGGAGGTAAAGAAAGGGGGAACAGAAAAAACAAGTGTGATCAAGACTAATAGAATTGCAGTATTGAAACACCATGTAACAGGCTTACTTCAGTTTGAGGTTCTTTCTCCTCAAATATACAGAGAATAGATTTGTTATTATAAAGTAAAGCTACAAATACCTTTCTTTTCATTTTTTAATAAGTAACCTTTAATTAGTTTCTTAAGTGTAGATCCATAAATGGGATCAGGACTTTTTCCAAGATCAGGGAATATGAAGATGCTACAAACTGTATTGTAGGAATTATCTTTAAAGGAATAGCTACATCTTAGATGACCAACTACCATTACACTAAAAGCAATCAGACTAACCTTCAAACCATGCAAACATTGAATTATTTGGGTTTTATGAGTGATGGATTAAATGTAACAAAGTTGGACTTTTTGATTGATAATTCACTATTGTTATATGACAAGTCCCTTATGATAAAGGTACACATCAAAATGTCACTGTGGTTAAAACATCTGAGTGATTTTAAATAGCAAACTTTCCCTTTGGTGGAAGATAGCAGGCAGGAAAAATGTATTTAAACTACCTATTTAAAATAATTTTGAAGTATATAGCAGATTTTCCTTTACAGTCTGGTGCTTAGGAGTTCAAGAAGTATTTGGACAACACTCTCAGGCACATGGTGGGATTGTAGGGGTATCCTGTGCCAGGCCAGGACTTGGATTCAGTGATCTGTGTGGGTTCCTTCCAACTCAGGATATTCTATGATTCCATGAAAATGCATAATAAGAGGGCATTAATAAAATATCATCTTTATTTGCAGAAGATCCAAGTGATGTAACAAAGTACTTTTTATTTCAGGATGACCTAATTAGGATATTATGGCCAGGGTTTCCAAAGATTCATTGGTTTGACCTTCCTGAAAACTTTTGCATCTTTCCCAGATGCAAACTGTAATTTCTTTGACCTCAATTTAAAAATTCTGTAGTGCAGAATTCAAAGTCTGTAGGGACTTCGTGTAGAGTAAGTACATACTCTGTGTTATTAAATGCATTTTAATTAAAAAACCAATTTTATAAACAAGACACTCAAACCACATGTATTCAGGGCTGAGAATTTTACTTTTACACGGGCCTATGCAAACCAATAGATGTTTGAAATGACTGAGTCAATAAATAGCAGTATTTAATGAGATTTTGGTAACCAAATCAACTTCAGACAAGTTAGAGTTCAAGCCTTGTGCAAACAGGTGCAATTGAAGTGGCTTGAATGGATTTGATTATTGACATTTCTTGGGAGGCTGAAAGAGACTGAGATAAAACATTTTGAAAGGCTGCCCTTAAGGGGCAGTTGCCAGTGTGTTTCCCCACAGAATTTTAAGATGTAAGTTTTACCTCCTGGGGAAATTTTCTATTTCTAATGTTATAATTTTGCCATTGTTGCACTTGCCAATATTGTCACATTTGCAGCATGAAATCTCCTAATTTAGTGAGCATTAGCTTGAGCTATTTTAGACATATACAATTAGAAATTATTAAATAGGGTTCAGGTAAACAATCTTCCCCTGAAAAGCTCAAGTGGAATTTTATTACAATAAACAAAACCATTAGGAAGCCATCTGTTTAAAAAAGATCTAGGACTTGGAATCCAATATTTGTGTCTGCATTACCTGGTAGTGTATTGTTGACTCTTGTATTCATAATTATGTTATACCCACATGCATTATATAAAAATATGCAGATTTATATAGTAACTCTAATAATTGTTTGTGATTATTTGTTTGCTGCTATAAATTGTCAGAACATCAATCAGTTGGTCTCCTAACTCACATTTCCCTAAAGAGCTGTAATGTTCAGAGTCTCCATCAGTTTCCTAACCCATAATTATTTTTCATAAGTTAAGTGGAGAAATAATGTCATACACATGGCAAATTGTTAAAAAACTCATGTTTTGTTACCTTTTACTTAGCAGTTTCCCATTTGGTACTTTACTTTGGATGGTATATAAAGCCAATAAGCAGGTGGAAATTGGGTCATAGGAATCTTTCTGGTGCCAAAAACCAACTTAATGGAAATTGTTAAACATAGCTGTATTTTGTAAAGGAGCTTTACTGTTCTCATCTGAGTTTGGCATAATGTTCTGTATTATGTATGTATGTTTGAAACAATTGTAAATTAATGCTGAATCCACTTGGCTCTCATCAGTCCCTGTCAACAGCAAACACATTTCATACAGATATATGTTCACTGGAAATAGGAAGTCTTTTATTTGAAATGTTACAGCTTTACTTTTACATTTTTATGTTATTTAAATTTCAATATTCTTAATTTAGACAAGAGCTGAAGCTGTAAAATTTGTCTACTGAAACCTGTTTATTAGCTTCACGCTTACTTTTAAAATTATTAAATAAAACCAGGTTTTTGAGTTGGACTGACAGTTGAATGGGTGATATTTATTGCTGTAGAGAAATCTTAAATTTCCTGCTATTTTCATACCTGACTGATTGTCCTTAAAGACAGATTCTTTGAGTCAGTACACAGCAACTGCTGTTCTACTGTTGCTGTGTGCTTTTGGTCTGCAAAAGTGGTAATTCAGTGAATGACCTCAGATGTTGACCTTGACATCCTGAAGTGAAGGGCTATTTTCTACATGAGTGTGGAATTCCAAAAGATATCTGAACTTCATATTTCACTCAGCTTTGCTTTTCCATGTTCTTCTCCCTTGAGAGTCAAGCCTCCAATTCAAATGTTTTCTCTAGTAGATACCCATAAAGAGAAAATAAATTAGAATGCATTCTGTACTATTAAGAGTACTAGTTACAGACCTTAGCAATTTGGATTATATAATTATTTATTTGTAGTTAAATGGATATGTGTTTTACATAATCCTTTCTCTTTCAGAAAAGATTTCTTTTATATAAAGATTTTATAGCACATATCCTATCTTACACAGAAATAAGTGTGTTCTTTTATATAGCAGAAATAATAACTCAGGTTTTTATCTGCAAGAAAAAAAAATTGAAATGCCATAGAGGAAATATTTCTGGAGAAGTATTGTACTAAGCAAGATTTTGCATGATTTGCCATGCAGTTGAAAGATTGGTTTGCTTTTGAAAGTTTGGACAGATGAGCAATTTTTTTTTTTTTTGAGTATGCAGTCTTTTATTAAACTTGAACTTATTAAACTGCCTTTCAAAAGAAAAGACAACATCTCATAATCTCTGTATCAGAATTTATGGTAATGCAAATTCATAATATATGTTAATGCTTCCTTCATTAGCTTTGATGTCTAATTTTGCAAAACATTAAGTTTTCTATGAGCTAAGTGACAAATTTTGCCATACTTTAATTTTTTTCTGAGTAATAAACCCAAAATAAGCTAGAATGCTCTGGAGTAACTTACACCAAACTCTGTCAGATTTATTGATATAAAATGTTTCAGGGTTTGTTTGTCAGAGTTAGGAGTGAGTTAAATCTGTATCTGGAATTTTAACATGTGAGTCACAGTGAGATCTTCAATAACAAATGTTTTGACTGGGTGTCCCAGGCAGAAAAAAATCCTGGCCACTTAAGATCTTGCTGAAGAACAGTTCTATAGTTCTCTCTTGACCTCACTTTTTTATTAATGTTTCACTGTTTCCTGTATGAAGAGAAAAAACCCAACCAACATTCACACGGCTTCTTTTATGGTTGTGATTCACCACTATGGCAATCGAGCAAACCTTGGAAGAACATTGTGTGGGGCTTTGCCAGTGCTTTGAAGTGCAGGCAGCCAGAGCTGTTTGGACATGGTTTGACTTGAATGTTGTGCTAATGTGTGATTTCCAAAGTTCTTGCTTGTGGTTCTCCACCCAGAAAAAAAGAAGACAATCACAACGCACCCTCATACTTTTTTCCTACAAACAAATAAGAAATACATAATAATGAAGAGGCATTGAAAACACTAAAAATGCGAATTGCTATCTTACAAATAAATTATTCTTAAGAGTGAAGAAGCCAAGGACAGAATTAATTACCTATAATGTCAAGAAAACAACTCTGAATGTTGTCCTGATGCGATTTTTGGTGTATCTATGAGTGGTTTGAAATTGCAGTTTAGTAGCTTGGGTGTAATTTTACAATATAGGGAAGAATATAGATTTCATTGTGAACAAGTACTTGTCTCAGGTAGAAAATCTTCCTCTGGCATTTGGCTAAAACCATAGGAGGACTTCTGTAAAATTTATTTAATGAAGAGCATCTCTGTAGTGAAGAGCCATTTGTACTGCATGGAAGGTTTCCTAAAATAATCATAATTATGTTAACTTTTATTGAAAGTGAAAATTTGACAACTGACCTGCAAATTTCAACTGATGCAACAGTAAGAAGAAACAAGCTTGTCACAGGTTTCATAATGTCCAGTCAGCTGGAAATGGGCAGGTTTTCTTTGTTTCCATTCTTTCTCCTGAAGCCCATATACCTTTAAGCTTTGCTTAAGTAGAAAGCAGATTTCTCTCTGGTTCAGTTTCCAGTCAGATTATTTGTCTTCTATTCCTTGGTAAATGTGAGACTTCGCTGGCTGCTTGCACGTGTGCTCCTGCCCCAAGGATGAGCACTCACAGCTGTGTTGCTACATTCTCTGAAAGATTAAGCACAGCTTTTCCTTTTGCCCCCCTTTTATGCACTCAGAGTTTATAGTTCACCTCTTAGGAAGATGTGATAGTTGAAGGAGACAAGCACAGGTGTAATAATTTCATAAAATCAATGATTCTTTGTATTAGCTGGCACCTATCATGCAGCTGAGAAAACACTGAATATAGTGTGTGTACTTCCCTTCCTTGGTTCTAATGTTGTTTTGGGCATACTCTGTGCACTCTGTGCCATCCACTTCTCTACATAACTTCACTAAATTATGTTGCATACATGTCTGTGTCACGGTTCTGAAGCCAGTTTCCTTCTCATTTGGCTGGCCCTCAGTTAGCAAAGCACACCTCACTGTTCCTTCTCCATGCACAAGTTCTTTCTGTGATTCACAGCATTTCTCAAATGCTTTTGCTTTTAAGGTTGTGGTTGTAGCTGTTAATATTCCCTTCAGTTTGGGGGAAAATCTATAGCTGAAGACCCTAGCTTGAAGGAAGTTTGGGTGAATTTGTTGCCATCTGGCTCAAACACCCCCTTGTCCTTTTATGTTCCCTCTTAACTGGGAGCTGCTAGGGTGGGACATTTTCCACAGCCCCATGTCTGAGACATGGATGACTCAGCCCTGACAGCATATGGCTGATTTCACATCCTCTGAGGTACTTAATGATTCAGCAGTTTCATACCACAACCACAATTCCTACTTTGCACACAGATTTCCCACGTCGGCACAGATGCTTTTTCAAAGGTAGTTTCTTAGCAGTTCTGAGTATTTTACCTACAAACTCTAGTGGTGGCATTCTCTATTTCATGCAATACTTATTCACCTCACTGCTTCTTATGAGCAGAGTATGTAAGAGGTGTTAGAGTGGAATAAACTATGAAAAGTGAGAATTATCACACCACATAACTTCTAAGTAGAAAGGTGATTTTCAAAGCCAGCAGCTGCTTTGTATAAATCTTAAGATATAACCAATATTTCTCTGAGCAAAAGAATCTCAGACTGATTATGAATCAGAAACATGAGAAAAACTGATAGACACATAGAAGGCTAGAAGCTTGAAGCTTAATTTTGGCTTCAGAAGTTGTGGCTTCAAAAGCCACTTCTATTTTTTCCCTGCTGTTGTTTCAAATAGCATTATCTGTTACTTTTAACTTGCACACAGTAAATGTCCAGACAGGAACGGTCATCTTGATCCTGGTTTGACCTTGCTGTTATACCATTTCAGGGAAGAGAACTGTCAGAAACTAATTCCCTTTTTTTTATGAGGATAACATCTTGCTTGCTTCATTCCTTGAGCTTACTTAAAAAGATGAGCAGGGTCCTTCTGACCAGCATCATGTCAGGAGATGCTGGTTTGGGGGAGGGAATAAGAATGTGTGACCAGAGACAAGGGAAGCCCCTAATGTTAGTGCCTAAGGAATTGCTCTGCATTAGCTCCATCATCCTCACTTTCTCTGTCATGTTGAGCATTTTCAAATTAAATTGCTTTACTTAGATTTTCCCAGACTATTGGACACATGAACTTATTACCTAAAACTCATTGTGTTAAAAACTCTTTAGAAATTGAAAGAGTACTGAGAAGGAAGAACTATTAAGAGGCAATTTCAAGTGTTCTAATTTTATATCAATGTACATTATATTATATCTGCTTGTATCTTGAAATGATAAATATATTTCTTGCATGTGACAAATATAATTGAAAGAAATTTTACACTTCAGATTCTGCAAAATTAGTATTTTAGCACTCAGTCCAAATGTCAACAAATTCTAAATGAATACTCCTAGAAGTTATGCAGCTGTACCCAATACTCATATGTGATAGTCTGGGATGTAGTTTGGGTAACTATGAATACCATAGCAATCCTTAAAACAAACAAACAAACACACAAAATCCAAAGAAACTTAGAAAATCAACATGGTAAACTTCTTCAATTTTTTTTTTTTTAAAGTAAGCTAGGGACATGTGTTCTGTACTGTACTTATTGAAAAACAAAGGTCTGGCAACTTTATTCTTTGAAATACTGGAATACCCAAAGGCTTGGAATTGAGATTTGATGTTGGCAGGAAAGTAACCTGCCTGTTGAGCATGTGCTTTTTGTTATTTCTATGAAAAATCTACATATTTAACCAAGTTTTAACCCTTTTGGGCATAACTCCTCGTATGATCTCTGCTTGCTAGATTTAAGCAGCAAAATCTTCGATAATTTTATTCCAGATTATTTCCATAACCTCTCTCCACATGACCCATGTGCATACAAGCTCCACTGAGCTCTTGGATATGCTCTGTCCCCTCACAGGTCTCAGTGTGGCTGGACTGCAGATATTCTGGCATAATGAATTGAGAAATCTTTAACTGCTGTAGAAGGTAATTCAGCTGAACTGAACTGGCTCAGGAAGGCAGTTCCATTTAGTGGGGCTTGAGGAGGATAAAAAGTTAGTAAAAGAGGTGACTTATCACAACTTCTCTGAAGTGTTTGACCACAGCTGCAGAACCCAGGTAGGTGAATTTCTTGGTTCCAGAGTTCAATTCATGTGTCAGCTCTGCAGCTCAGCTGTCCCATTCCAGGGCTGCAGAACCAAAGGAATGTTGGCTTTGTGGTCATTGCAGGTCATAGGTCTGTGTGTTAAAATTTAACAAATAGCAGCTTCATTTCACTTGCTCAGAACTGAACTGTAGATCTCCCCCAAAATTTTTATCCTTATGAATTAGCATAAAAGGTTGTGAACCTAAATTTTGGATATGGCTAGCATGAAAAAAGTAGTGTGTGAAAGGTTGGCCTTATTTGATATTACCAGCAGTTAATAGTTACAACGTGTTTGCAGTTACTCAACCTTTTCACCTGCTGCTAGGAGAGTTAAGAGACATGACAGTTAAATCTGATTATAATGGTTTAAAGGATGTGCTCTGTCCAAGGAACTCTGCAAAAATACTAAATTGCAAAAGTTCTGAACTTGCTTTGTCTTTGTGAGTTAGAGATTTTTCTTTACAGAATCAACTTTATGTGTGAACCACTTTATATGAGTTACTGGTAGATGTATAATTGAATTATTTTCAAGAATTTAGCATTAATTCTGCTCTCTCTAATTTCTCTCACTCCCTGTAGTAGTTATTAAATAATTATGAAGAGTAATGGTTTCAATTTTACAGATATTGTAAGAAATTTAGGATTTCTGTAAGAATCTAGATGCTTGAAAAAAACATTTTTTAAAAGAAGTAATTCACTGGGAACATCAGTTTAATATTGACCTTTCTCAAGCCTTTATCATCTTCAATTAAGATTTTTGGTGACTAATTTTTTATGATTAGTCTGTTTAAATATTGGGTTCCTGACTGCACTATGACTAAGCAGTCTAGATGCTTACATCTTAAACTGAGAGCAGAAAGGATTCATCATTCATACAAAACTGTGCAGTGAAATCAATCTTGAGCAACAAAATTCCAATCATCTCATAAGCACACATAAGTGCACATGTAAAGCTACACATGGAGCTTGCAAAGGAGAATCAAGAAGTCACCTCTCACTTTATGCTGTCTCCAGTGTCTGTCAAAAATTAATGCAAATGATTGTTTGTACTCAGGAATACTGAGTACAAAATCTTCATTTCACTTAAAGTTTGCCCACAAATGAATATGTCAAGTGCCATACAAGAGAGAATAAGGCCCCAAAAATCACTTCCTTTTAACTCCAGGTACTTGTTGCTTTATGCTTTCATTTTTATTGACATTAACATAATATTTAGAATTAAATAATCTACATGTAAACAATTATTTTATGTTGATTGTCTTTTTCTCCAGAGTCAATTGAATCTTTGCAATTGATTCAATTGATTCCCTGCAAACAGGGATTCTGGAATGCTCCTTAATATTAGGCTTGTCAGCCAAGAACGCTCTCCAGTTGTGCTAAAAAGCTTCTCAGTTCCTGTCAGTCTTGGGAAAATCCTATTTTTCTAGTAACTCAAAATATTTTGGATAACTGACTTTCTGATAAGTCAGTGCCATAATTAAATTCTAGTGAGTTTGCTGCATCCTTTGCATCTTGTCTGTTAGATCCTCGCTTTTTTTAAAGCATCTTTTCAGTAACAGTGCGTTTCCTGAAAACAGCAAGATGATTTATAATTTTAAAATACGAAATTATTATTGCATAATGTTACTTTAAAAGAAGTTAACAATTTGTCCTTTATATCAGTTGATCTCATGGGCAGGCTATTAGAAAATTATAATTCAGAGACAGAAAATGAAGGATTTTTTCGCTTTTGCTTTTTTTTTTACACATTTCAGTTAGTGAGTAATTGTTCCATGTTCTCCCTACTCCACAATATAAGTATTCAAACAGCTTGATATATATTCCAATAAGAAACTTAGCAGGTTTTTTGTATATTAATGGTAGTTTATGGTAGTGAGAAGGACAGTTTTATTTTAAATACGCAGAAAATATAAAGCAGAATGTATCCGTTTAGTGAAAAAAGAAATACACAGACAATCCCATGTATTGCTGCCAAAAGCATGAGTTATAAATTAATAAAAATAATGTAAATGTTGCATTCCATTCCTTATGTTTTCCCTTGGAGAATGGGATGTTTTCTTTTTTGCATGAGTGGCGATGAAAATGCATGAATTAAAAAACCAAAAAACTAAGCAGAAACAAACAAAAAAACCCACCCAAAAAGAAATCCCCCAAAACAATTGCAGTTATTTCATAGAGCAGCTTCTGACTCATGGAGACCACAGTCTGAGTTTGACTGGAAAGGTTAGCTTTTAACCAGCTGAATTTCATTGAAAACTTCAAGAATGAGAGAAATGGCTGTTACAACATAATTTATCTTGATAAGCAGAGAGAGAGACTCACCACATTCCCATAGTGCAAATATTTGTGTGCCTAAGTTTTCTGGTTGTTTTTTTGCCTACTCTGAGTTCTTGCCAGCTTTTCTATCTGGCTTTCTTATGTGGATTTCTTCTGGGCTTTTCCTAGAGAGGCATTTAAGAACACGAGAGAAGCACAAGGATTTCTTTATTACCAGCTCCTCAGTACCTTTACCTGCTGCATTATAAATGCACACACTGTGAGGTAATGCAAATAAAGGCACAGCACATAACAGAGGTGTATAAAGAGTTTCTAACCGAGGGGCATTATTTTGTACATGTGATTTGGGACTATGGAGAAACAATTAGAAGTCTTGTTTAAAACTTCTGAAATTACTCAGGATTTTGTGGAGTGCTTAATTCAGATGTTTTTATTTCAAATTGTTCAAATCTAAAAGCTAGTTAAAGGACTTGGCAAAGGTATGTAATTTTGTCAGGGATCAATTGTATAGAAGAATATATCTTCAATGTCAAAATAGATTATAATTCATAATGGTTATATTTTAGTTTCATAAAACTTTCAGAAACAACAAAAAATGGGTGAATACCTGTGGTTTTGAATTAATTTTTAAGATATGAAAATGAATTTTGAACAGCTGTGGTATGTCAGGGACTTGAGTTGATAAAAGGGAAATAAGCCAACAGCAACTGAATATTTCTGGAGATTTTAAATATTATATAAATAACGTGTTCCATCTTTGAAGCAATGTTACAGGGTGTATCAGAGATATTCAGGACAGAATAGTGCAGTCATTGGTGTTCTTCCCAGGGGAGTTTTTCCCCACCCTGCTGTAGTCCATGGCCCTGTGAGTGTCCCTGCATCCCGTCTGTGTCGTCTCCTCTTGAGGAACAGCCAGCCCAGGAAAGTGCAGTGGAAAGGACACCTCTGTCCCCTAGATGAGAACTGCTGCTGGCACACATTCTGGGGCACCTGGCTGGGTTATTTCTGACTGTATCCACCCTAAAGTACCAGAATGTGTACACAGTAGCCTCTTAAATCCAGTGTACTCTGAAGAGATAAGATCCTGTTATAAATTCTCACTAGTAGAGAAAAAACGCTCTGCTAGGAGCACAGTGATTTTCCTCAAGCTTCTCAGGAAATACTTTACTTATTTTAGCACTGACAGGCCAACAATCAGATTATACAAATTTGTTTTATCAAGAAGCTAGGCAGGAAAGGTAGTCAGTGTCACAAATTATCTTCTTATCAGATTCAGGTTTGCTGTCCCAATTAGCTGTTCCAAATTCTACATTGACAAATTCCATTTTAGCAATCTGGAATTTGTCCCCTTTACTTCTGAAGCCAGATGAGAGGGAGATGTCTGTATATTTCCAGTTGCCACGGAAATCTTTATAATTCTTTTATAATTTCCTTCCTATAGAATTCCCTCTTTTAGAAAAAAAAATTTTTTTTGAGGGAGTGGGTGGGAACCTTTGTAAAATTCCTACTAATTTAATTGTATCAAATGTAATATATTTTCATCATCATCATCATAATTAAATATTAGAATGGAGTAGAGAGGCATTGATAATAACAGACTGAAAAACTGTAAGATTAAAATTATATGAGTCCTATTAATTACTTACAGTCACCTTGATGTTATCAGAGATTCTCATTAAAGAAATTGTAGCAGGAGTTGATATTTGCAGGACATGTGTAGTACTTACCATCTTATATATTCCTTACAATACAATTCCCAGGTATTATGATGAACCAAAAGGGGAAAAGAAGAAAAGAAAAATGTGCTTGTTTGGGATTTTTTGTTGGAGGTTTTGAGGTTTTTTTAATGAAAAGGTGGAATTTTCCTTTTAAAAAGATGAAAAGTACAATGATAATTAAAAAATAGAAGACTTGTTGAGGCAAACACATTGAAGTCATTCAGAAAAATAACTGCATGACATCATGAGAGAAAGATAGAACCAAAAAAGGATAAGTGTTGCAGGCCAAATAGCTTCTATTCATTCCCAAAGAATTTGTCCTACTCATACAGGAATTGGGAGAAAGAAAGAAAGAAAGAAAGAAAGAAAGAAAGAAAGAAAGAAAGAAAGAAAGAAAGAAAGAAAGAAAGAAAGAAAGAAAGAAAGAAAGAAAGAAAGAAAGAAAGAAAGAAAGAAAGAAAGAAAGAAAGAAAGAAAGAAAGAAAGAAAGAAAGAAAGAAAGAAAGAAAGAAAGAAAGAAAGAAAGAAAGAAAGAAAGAAAGAAAGAAAACCTTCATCCTTGGAAGCTCACAAAACACAAATATGTTGTCCCAGATAGAAAATGTCAAAAAAGTTAAAAAAAAAAAATAAAACAAAGCCATGACTCTAATCAGGAATGCTTACTGAGAAATAGTGACTTGCTGCTTAAAAAACCAGTTCAAGTTATTCCCAGTAATCCAAAGAACTCCTGGAGCAATGTGAATCACTATATGCTTTTATTATCTTACATTTTCAGCAAACTAGTATTTGCATATTAAAGGATGATTTTTGACACATTTTTCTACCTTGATCGCTCAGAGCAGCAGGAAGAGTTTTACACCTTTATGAATTTAGCAAGGTGATTCCCAGGCACTTGTCTGACACTAGAAAATGTCAGAAGCATGAGCTGCTCCATAGATTGATCTGTGGCCTGTAGCTTATCCTGTTCTTAGGCAAATAATTGTGTTTAAACCAGCCCACATAGTTCAGGAGGAAAGGAAGCGTTTGGGTTCAGAAGGCTTCCAGGACTGAAGTACTACATAATGTCAGGTTTTCTGCCCCTTGACGTACCCAGTCTACTTTGAAATAAATGCTGTGCTAGATACCATGATGTAACTCTTGCTCTTCTGCCACAGACCTGTTTATCTGCCCTGTTTCTTTACCTGTCCTATTATTATTTTGTGATTTTCTATACTTCAAGGGCATCTGTCTCTGAACAGTTACCTGCTCCCTGCCTCTTTGTTGCCTCTGCATTGTCTAATGATGGCCAGTTGCCATTACTTCTCCTTCCCTCCTCTTTGCAGTTTTCACATCATGTAGTTCAATCCATTATCTTAATAGAAATCTTATTTGTCCTTGAATATGTGCAATATGCTTAAAAATGAGTATATTATCAAATTAACATATAAAAGTCCTTGAAATCGATGTTTCTGAGGATGTTGTTAAGCTCATGCACTGTTAGTCACAGCATTCTCCTTTTATTAAACAGAGTGAAGGAGCTGCTCTTGTTGAGAGGAAAATAGAACAGAAAAAATGTGTCAGAAGTTTACAAAAGCAGGAAGGCAAAATCAAGAGGGAAGTGTCTGTGTTGTCTGAAAGTTGAAAAGGGACTTGCCTAAATGGATACAGCTGGACAAGGTTAGCATAGTTGGGTACCTTTTAGCGTGCATATATAAGTAATCTTGAATTGTACTGGGGCTATCTTCAGAAGGTGGTGCATCTTTAAAGTGTTGTTGTCATGCAGGTGTGTAATTTCCACAAATAACAGCTAAGGCTTCAGAGATATATTGGCACTTAAAAGCAGATTTTCTGGCTTCCTGGCATATAGACTTGGATAAGCTTTATAGATAAAATATTGACATAGAGTATTTGAGACACTCTCAGCTTTGTGATTTAAAGGCAAACAACAGTAGTCCTAAAGTGCCACAGCACTAGAAAGGAGGTGCCATTCTTAGAGGAACTTAGACCATGAAAATTGCTCTTTAAAACCATGCAGAATTTAAAGGCAGCAGATGAAATCAGACCAAGAATGTGGCTTGTAATGATGAGCAGTGCCATTTAAATGTTTTACGCTACTAATATGAGATTTCTAAACTCCTGGGCACAAGCTTTGCACTGTGAAAACACGGTATTACTGTTAGCAACAATTTTGGTTGCATTTATTTTTTTTTTATATACATGTATGGATTTAAAATCACAGTTGCACTGTGATTTTATACATACTGGCATGTATCTATCTTAGGTACTTCATATGTATTTTCCTAATGAAAAAGTTTTAATGTTAAGATTAAGGAACATTTCTCACTTGTGAAGAATGTGAGTCTAAACTCAGCTGTTTTTTTGGTAAGTCAAGATGCATCCTTTATGTGACTTTTGGAGGGAGCTCAAATGACATTACCCTACACACATTCAGATGACAGCTGCATTTAGCTGCAAATTTGAAGAGTAAATGTTAATTTAAAATATTTTTTTTACTACCATTATGCTTACAAAAAATTTTCATAGTAGCAGTGCTGTTGCTGTGATAGTCTTCAATGCTACAAGATGTGCTATACCATACAAATTGGCCTACTGCCTGTAGGCTTACATTTGGTTTGCAGCTGTCTGTAGTTCTGCAGGATTGGTTCTAGGGAATCGCCAATTTAAAAAAAAAACACCAAAACCCAGCATTAATTTCAGAGCTATGAGTTGTGTGTATTCAAACATCCATTTCTGATGGACCAGTTCCCAGGTAATTTCTGTGAGCTGATTGTTCTCATCCTTGCTCAACTCAGAGATTAAATTGTATTCCTTCTGTAACAATGTTCTCATTCCACCTTTTTAAATATTGGCTGTTTAGTCTCAGTCAGTTACTTTCAAGTTCCTGAAGAGTCAGATCCCAGGGAAAGGCCACTGGTTTTTTTCCCTGTGAAGAAGCTGTCTCTTCTTGAAGACCGCTTTTCTGCTTTCCATCTTTCTCCAGACTGTACAGACAGTGCAGATTTAGATGAAGAATTTTATTGGCATATCTACAAAAAATCAGTTCCCCCAAATCATGATAGTAATGGTCCTGCTTCATCTGCTTTGTTTTCTTACAATGATAGAAAGCACAGAGAAATTTTTCCGATTAGTATTTTATGCTTAAAGAGGCAGATTCCTCTTTAGAAAGCCTGTGTGAAATATGCATATGTGGTAGGAACTAAAAAAGGAGAGATTTTTTATTTTGCACTGTCCAGAAACAATTCCATGTCCTTGTTTTACACTAAATTCACTCTAAAATGTAATTGAATGAGCCTGAAGATTTATTTAGTAAATTGTCATCTAAATCCATTGAGCAAAGAAGTGTTTACTGTAATAGTCCAGAAACCTTTATAAATGTAATAGTTAATCCCTTACAATTCAGGCCCAACAAAAATGTGTGCCAATATACTTTCTCATAATTGAAGCCTATTCATCTTTATAAACAGATGAAATGCATTTGTCATATTTATCAGGAAATTAGGGTGGAAAAAAAGCACCTTCTATCTGAACCTTTAGTAAGAATAAGGGAGTTGTAGGTGAGGCATTATAAAAAAGGAGTAATGACAATTTTTTTTTTAAGTAGGTACAAAGAAACACCACCCACAAAGGTGATCAAGGTCTATATTAAGGGATAGCTTTCAAAAACTTATGGTTCAGATTATTTCAATTGCCAGCACTTCAGAGCCTGATTCTCAAAATGAGAAAATGATACACGGAGAATAAATAGAAGAACATTCAGTGTTTCATTTTTTGGCATTATTAGTACATTTTAGATGGCATGTACTAGTAAAACTCAGAGCATAGCATTGGAATTTGGATTAAATTAAATGTTTTATTTCTTCCAACAGAGATAAATTAAAACAAATCCTGTGTGAGCTGGTTTGAGTTCAGCATTTTGCAATCAGTGCAGTTAAAAAAGCAACTGAACTAGCCTATATACTACGTGTCAAATCTTTTCTTATAAACTAATGCGTTTGAGTACATAAAAAGCACTTCTTACTGTTATATTCCAAATGGTGCAAGTGGTGATACATAAAACAAACATGCACAGAGAAAAAACACTTTTAGTTTTTTGTCTGTAGATTGATGCTAAAAAAGAAATCCAAACCTCCCTGCAAATTAATTTTATCCCATAAGACCAGTAAAACAATGGCAAGTATGCAATCTGCCTCACAAAAAGATGATTTAATGTCTTCATGTCTCTAAAAGAGCTTGGTGTGGCCTTCAATCTCAAAGACAATTTCACCTGTTGCAAAGCTTGATGAAATTATCAAAACATGTCATGAATAAAAAGTTCAAGGTGTTATTTCTTCTATTTCTTAAAGCCATGTGCAGCTGTAAAGGTTTTGCTTCTATACATTGGATGAGAAAGAAGAGTTTTCACGTGACAATATTATTGCAAAGGATTTTAGGCATGAACAGATTGTGGACTGTTAAACCATTTTGAAGATTAGCAATATTAACAACATATTTTAATAATAATGCCATTAATGTATTTGCTAACAAAGTGGAAGATTTTAAAATGGTTAGTAATAGGATAATATGAAATTGAATTTTTTGAGGGATGGTCAGAAAGGAAGAAGACGGCAGAACACAAAGCTGCTACAGCATTATTCTGTTGGAGTTGTAACGGGTAGTCAGGCATGTTAAAGACAATATAAGGTTAAGAGGAAAAATGAGAAAACAAACCCATTTAAAATTTAAATTTTATCAAATTAGATATCTTTTACTGTTGCAGACTACAAAGAACAGGTGAATTTTCCTCTAACTTAACTGTAAATACTACTTTTATTCAGGAATCCAACTCGTTTATCTTTCACTAAGTATGAAAACAAAAAATTGTAGAATAAACGAAGAAAAGTAATTTGCTGTCATCCAGAAGATAAGATTGAAGTGAGTAACAGGATGGAGTTGTGAACAGCAAACCAAGTTAATCAAGCTTGATTTCCCTCTATGACAGGGTATCAGCTCTTGTGAATGAGGGATAGGCAGTTGTATATTTTAATTTTAATAACTCTTTTGAAAAATGTCTCAAATAACATTCTCATAAACCATCTAGGGAAATGCAATCTAGGTCATACATTGGCAACATTAAAGGCTGTATGCCAGATTGAATTTCCCTCTCCAAATTCTGTAATTAGGAACCTTGTGCAAGTTGTGAGATGTCACATCTCACACAAGATGCTTTGTGCTGGTAATGTCGCCTCTGTAAAGACAGTGGCTTCTCACATGTATCCCTGCAAGTGTGCAGTGAGCCCTGCTGGCAGGGCAGGCACGAGGGCAGAGACACAAATGGAGGGTTAGAGCACTGTAACAAGAAATAGCTCCCAGAAGCTGAGCTCTGCCTGGTAGCCAGCTTTATTAGCTCTCCTGATGGCAACTGGAAAGGCTGCTAAAACCCCAACATTTATGGAATGTCATCTCCTTGAACAGGTGCAATATAACTGTGCATCCATCTTCTGGCCTCTCTTGCAGCAAGTCAAAATAGATACATACATTTCTGTGTTACTCTTGCTGTACATTTAGTAATGGTTGAAAAGTACTCATAATATTATCAACTGTGGAAACCTCTTGCTTCTTGGTCCATAGGAAGTGGAACTGCTCAGCAGTGAAAATATGAAGAGATTTGGAATCAATGCTCGCAGCCTGAGAAATAACAGGTGGTAATGAATCAGCATCAACAGCTAACTGTTCATTCTCTGCTAAACTGTCCAAAGCTTGGCTTAGAAGTACAAAAATTAATTAGCTGATGTCAGGATTAGAAGCAATGATCAGTAATGGACCACCTGGGTGTGTTTATGTCCACTGAAGTCAGTAGATAGTGCTGATATCAGCAAGAGAGAGCAGGATGAATGCAAGCCAAGAAAGTAAGAGTGATCTGGCTCTACTTCTGAGTTTTGTTTTGGAGGTAGATTAGTAGCAGATTTTCTGTCTGGTGAATGACTCTGATCTCTTACTCATCAACTAAACAAGCCAACACAGACTTAAAACAAAGGAACTCTACTGCAAATGAAGCAGAGTGTGGGTGCCAGCTGTGCCCAGCTCTTGCTCCGAGTGAACCTGTCATCCTGCACGTTCGGACAGTTGGTATCACTGTAGGTGGGGAAGAGGATTTGGAACAGTTTCAGAAGCAAGGGCTTTCTGGCACTTTTATTAGGTGATCCAGACATTTCTTGATCCAATAAAGATGTGATCCTGTGCAATCTGCTCTAGGTGGACCTGATTCAGCAGGGTAATTGGACTGTACAGTCTCCAGAGGTCCCTACCAACCTCAGCTATTCAGTGCTTCTGTGTGACAAAAATCTCAGAGGGCCACTGTCCTGCCTAGCACAGCCAGCCACAGAGCAAAGAATGACTCAGCTAAGAAAAACCAACATTTCCTTAACTTATCAGGTGTAAAAGCATGAGGAATGCAGAAAAGCTGTGCAAAGTACAATAAAGCTTTACCAGAAGATCCCAGAGGACCATGGTAGAGGTGAAGAGAATATAGTCAACATTTATGAAATCTTGGTTAACCAGCATTGGGCTGAAAAACATAAAATGTGGCAGCAGAAGTATACTGGTACGGTCTGGTCTATTGGCATACTTGTACACAAATACCTTACTAGCATGGGTGATTGCAATGACTTAAATATTAAAAATGCTCGCAAGAAATTGCTACAAGACACTACAATTAATAACTCACATTTCAAAATGATCCTAAAACAGCAGAAGTCAGCAAGACTGCTGTTTTTACAGGACATTAAAGCATAGCTATTAAAACTTTTTGCCCTGCACATGAGTATTTTGAGCAATGCAAATTACAGTTCTGTGCTTCCTTCCAAAGGTCTGTAGGCAATAAGATTTCTCTTTCCAAATGCTTTTTTCTTTAAAGAATGCGTGTACATCATTAAACTAAGCTTGCTCTTCTACCTAATTTTTTAGAGAAGAACTCTCTTCCTATTGGTGTATTATAGGAGTGAAGCTGCCTCCCCCTTCACAGAACATGGCACAATTCAGAAGAAGTTGTTTCAGAACATACTCAGTTTAATTACAGGATCAGTGAACACAGCAACATTTTCTTGGCAACAGGTAGAAAAGCTGGCAGTTACTCATTTTCTCTGGAGCAGTTTCTTGGCATTGCATTGCTGCATTAGAAACTTGGATTTTATTTCTCACTTTGTTCCCCTGCTTCATTTCCTCTTTATCAGTTTTCTCCTAGTGGTACATAAAAATAACATGCTGCATTTTTTGTTATGAAGAAAAAATTAATTCATTTGCTTTTAAATCATAAGCAGTAATGTAATGTGGTAAGAATCCTATGCATATACATATGCATTATTTAATAATAAATAAGGTAGATAAATGAAGTTCATGAAGAAGAGATAAGTGTTGAATGTTAAAGTGATGCAATTGCCATTGCTGAACTTATAAATTAAAATATATTATATGCATAAGAAAAAAAATCAGGTTTAAAATGTAAATCTACTGGTACATCAAGCAAGAGAAAACCCTTAGGGCAGAGAAAGAACAGCCACCAGCAGTCCTTGTGACTTATGGTAGAGTTTAATTGCTGTAGCCTTGCTCCCCCACTGCCCCATGAAGTTCATATCTATTGATCACTGCATATATTACGCTGAATTTAATAGATGGAAGTAGATATCATATATTACCAGCAGTACTTTTCAGAGAAAATCTATTGTTCTCCTTCCCTTGTCCCTTTGATAGACTAAATAAAACAAATAAGAGAGGTAACTGCTGACTGAAAAGAAACATGGCGTAAGCCCTGGGTATCTTCACTTTTCTATACTTTAATATAGTCATACAGAGAATATGAAGAATTAATCATCAATCTGAACTGGATCAATGATGGAGCTCTCTGGGCAAAGATGAGCCACAAAGAATGACAGGCTTATTAGTTTTAGGAAATCATTTGTATACATGTCTAGCATTCAAAACCGTCTTGCTTTTTGCTATATACTTACCTTTATTTTTTTTCATTGTTGCTTTTAATGCTATCTCAAAATAGTTTTATTATTAATTTTCTCTTCATAAATAAAAAGTATTTTTGCTCAGCTACATCATTATTTGCTTGTACAACATATGGAAGATAGAAACATTCTTAGGAGCATGCCATGCCTGTACCCTGGCCTTGTAATTTTAGTTCATTTTTGTAATTCTACAAAAACTCATTTCATCCAAAGGAAAAAACCAGCACTTAAAATGTTTCTTTTCTGTCATCCTTTCCAATTACTTAATGCCATTGTAGAACAGTAATTGAATGTGGCTCCTGTTACTGATCTGCATCATGTACATGGTCACGTCTCAAAACAGTTTCTGGTTCTGCAGTTTCTAGGACTGGAAGGAGTACCAAGATAAAGTATTTTTTTTCAATTTTTTTTTTCTTGTCTTAGGAAGTAATTTTGCCCCAGTGCCAAAGTAAAATATTCAAATTCCTATTTTGAGGTCTGCAAATCAGAAAGTAGGGCAGTACTTTATTAGGTTAAGATGTTATGCTGTGTTTTTGTTGAGAGCATAGCTTTAGAGTTGGGGTTTTTTTATTATGAACTGTGAAACAGTTTCTGCACATTTAAACCCTTCCATAAAAAAACCCAAAATATTTTCAGAGGTAGTGAGGAACAGGACAAAAAGAGTTAACAATCAAACAGTACAACTTCTGGAGAACTTTAAACCTCTCCTCTAAATACTCACTGGTAGCCTAAAATTTTAATTTGAATTTTTGCAGGATGCCATGAAGTGTTTACAACACTTTGCAGTGCTTTTCACTAAGTCTGGAAAAAATACAGTAACGTTTTTTACCAGAAGTGTTGACTGTCTCTGTGTAGCTCTTACTTAAGTGGCTTGAGCTTATCCCTAACAAATAATGGTTGTTTTAAGACAGGGATAGCATAGATCTCTACCCACAGATGCTAGATTTTCTGCCCGATTTCTGTATACTGTATTCTGTCAGGAAAACTGTTACTAGAACTAGAAGATGTTTCCTTTTCTGCAGAGACACCTTCATTCTGGGGCAAGGTTCTGTTTCACTGGCTACAGACATAGCAAACATTAAATTCAATGCTCAGTACCCTGTGTCTTCAAATAGTTTACTGAATCAGGCAAGCTATCTTGGAAGCAAGACTCATGTTCAGCGACTCACTTGTTCAAGTTTGTCACTGAATTTTGCCTCTAAAAGGGGCTGTACTGAACCTTTATGATATTTTTGTGCATTTTAAAATTTTGTAAATATCTACATACAGTATCTGAATTTGATTTCAAAGGATTTGTCTGGAAAACATAAACTGGAATTCTATTCCACTGGTTTTAGTTCTTTTTCAGAACTCATTTGAGTGCGTACAGAAGAATTTTCTATTTAATGCTACTTTTAGTAGTACTCTTCTCAAATATTCTGTCTTTGGAAAGAATAATAAATATGGATTTGCTCTTTTCATCTTGTTTCTTCTTTTCCTCTTGACTGCATTCTTACACTACAGTTTATATAATGATAAATATGAGAGTAACACCTGCTGATTTTGACTCACTTCTGATGATAAATATGAGAGTAATCACTAATGATTTTGACTCCCTTCTGAGTCAAATAAATAAAAGGCTTTCTCCTTTTATTTTCAGCCTTAATCACTGCTATTGTAAAAGTATTTGCTGTCTTCACAGAAGCTCCCAAAAGATTTTTGACTATGACTTGGGTATGTCTTGTTATTCACACATATATAATTGATCCACCTATACGTGTTGTTAATTAACTGCCAGTTAAATACAAATCTCCTTATTTTTTTCCTAATATAAAATACACTTTTTTCCTATCATGCTGTGCCACACTTAAAATAGTGTTTGACAAATTTACCCAATCTTTATTTAGATACGCTCATCCTGGTAAAAGATAAAAAAAATATTTTTTGGCAGCTAAACCTAATAGGCTTTTAATTGTTCTACTTTTACTAGACTTAGTTGCTGAATTTGGTGCAAGAATATAATTTTTTTCCTGAGGTGCCCAGGATCATCACGTTTCCAGTTTGAAAGTACTTAGAAGTCCAGACTTATTTCAGCAAATTTCTGTTCTTTGAGTCTAGAGTGAATATTCTGTTTCCACTTTCAAATGTTAAGAAATAATTTCTTTTTTCTTTTAAAAATCTTTATCTTATTTATTTCTAACAGAATACTTACTTAATCACATGATATTTACTATGACTTCTCAACGTGTGTGCTTCTGCAACTTTTGCAGAAGTTATAAGAAGTTATATTTGCAGAATAGAGGCTTACTGTTAGTCTGCTTATTTTACAATTTCCTAATAATTAATGTGAGACAAAAGCTTTTTCTGAACTGAAACTGTGGTGACGTATAGTTTACTTTTGACCCATTCTAGTGTAGAAAGCAAGCAAATTTTCTTCCGATTTTTCACATAGTTAATTTTCAGTTCAATTTATATTTTTTCATAATCCTTTTCGTATGTTGTTTTCTTTGAACTGAGTTGTATTATTGCCATTTACAATATCAACCCACATAAGAGTGAGGAGTAGAGGACAGAAAGGAAAAGTAAGAATAAACAACTTATAGTCCTAATAATTCTTAATTAGCTGCTGCTTTGGATCCTTTAAACATGGTGATAATTAATGTGGAAAGCTCTGGAAGCCTTCATAAGCTAGCTTGATCATCTGAAGAATGCCGGTACTTATTAGGGAAAGTTCATGATTCATACACAAGGATTAAGCCAAGAGAATCTTGTGACCTAAGCAGCCTGGCTCTCCAGTGGTAAAAATGGGATTTTCTTATCTTACAAAAATCATAATTGTGACAGACAGGGGGGATGGGAGCAGACAGGACACGTTTGGTTTAGGAGCGAGCTACACGCAGGCCGTAGGGAAATCACCATTTTGGCACATTGCTGGTACCATGATAGAAATACAAAGTTAAGCTGCAGCACACAAAGTGTTCCACAGGGATGAATCAGAACATTCCTGAGAAATGGTAGTGAGGAGAATTGTAACATGAAATGTGAGGGGGGTTTATGTTCAATGTCTGAGTTATCCTTAAGAAATTTTTAGTCATTTGCCTGATTGTTCTTCCCTGGGTACTAAGCACTTAAACCCAAACACATGAACATTTGTCACAGTGGTAGGTGGACAGTTCTGGATGTAAGAGTTGGAGGGATGACATGAAATCTAATCCTTCTTCTAATAGTAAATATTGACTTGACAGAGTCAGTCAGCTTCAATACTTCAATTTCCACAACTGAGTTAATAATTTAACTTTTGATCTGTATGATTAGAGCCTTGAAAAAAAGGCCTTTGAAATATGAACAATAAAGGATGCACAGCATAAGTGAGCATTGCAAACCAACTCCCTGAGACAGTCACATAAACAGACTATCTTTTTGCAGAGCTCATGGACATAAACAATCTCGGTTATATTTAGATGCCTTGCCACCTCTATTCTCTCCTTTTTCTAGTGCTCTATCACACTGCATTTGATGAATTGAAGGGGAATTTGAAAGTACAAAAGCTGTAACCATCATCACTTTTTAACTGGAATCTGCAGTCACAAGCATGAGGAAGGTAGAACACACACATCTTCTTTTTCTTGGAAACACACACGTTTTAATTTCTTTTTAAGAATGGATGAATATCAGCAGGCAAAAATGTAATCATTGTAGGTTACTGATGATCCTCTTGGCTTCTTCAAAAACCATGCTGGCAAATTCCTTAACCTTCCCAATGCTGAGATTTCTGGCAGGTATTTCAGGGTTTCAGTGGTAACTTTTGTGAGAACTGCAGAGATGGGGTCACCGCAAATTCCTTTCTGTGCAGTCTTGTATCATACAAAGCAGTCGTAAGGAATGATGATATAAGGGACATATACAGACAGGCCACTCAGTTTAGTATTACATCAGGGGGTTGGTTTGAGTTCTGTGGAGGAAATACATTCAAAGCTTCATGCAAAAAGATGATTTGTAGGAAAAATTTGCCATCATTACACTCCTGTGCTTAGTCACAACATCTCACATTTACATGTATTCACACCTTCCTTGGCCAACCTGTTGTGGCTGAAATAAAAAAGTCATACAATGAAAAATACAATCCATAGCAGTACATACAGCAGATCCCATTACTACTATAAATTCTATCTTTGGTACTATTAGCTAGAGATGTTTTATTTACTAGCATCTATTCCTATAAACATGTATGTGTGAGAAGATGCCCAGACAAAAATGGGCCCAAGAAGGTTTTATAGTCTTTCAAAAACCTGTACAGTTTGTATTGGGAAAAGTATTTCATTCGTGTTTTATTCTCATTCCAAAGTTATACTCATTGTGAATATCTAAATAAACAGAATATGCATAATCCTGACACTTGTACAGACACGAATCACCTCACTTTTCAACACAGCTTTAAATAACAGAATAGAATATTTTACCCATAAGAAAAGAATAAGCAAAATGAGGATTATGACAAAATTTAGATATTTTGATTTTCCCATAAGCACTGTAAAACAAAAGCAAAATATACTTTTATTTATTTTATGTTGAGTAAAAAAATAAAAATTCCTCAGTTCTGCAAGGCATTGTATCCAAGCAGTCCTGTTCCTCTGTAGAGTTCCACCACTGAATTATGTTCAATGAAGATGTACAGGGCTTCTTGCAAAAGCACAGTTTGCACAGGGAAGAATAACACATTTATATATCATAAATAAAAACTACTTCTACAATGTTATACAGGTTTAGGATTTGGACTTTGGCGCCAAAGCCACTGCTATACTTGTTGTCTGCTTCTTTGTGAGTATTGCCACTATCCATAACTCAAAATTATAAAGGATTTCTTCATAATAGGAAATAGGCTGAACAACTCAATTTTACAAATCCTTGGAAAACAGAGATTATTGTAAAAACAGCACTGCATTTTGCTGAGTTTTACCTTGCAGTATTTATTTTGACAACCTTTAAAAATTTGATGTAAGTAACTAAAACTCAGTCTTTATCAATATTTTTGGAATGTGGCGTATGGACTCTGTAAATTCCACCGAGTGGGGTTCCCTACAGAGTGCTCTGCAGCAGGCTTGTATCAGAGAACAGCTTTTTGCTAAACCTTTTCTAAATATAAGTAACTTGGACATTTTTGTTAACAGTAGTTGATTTGAACAATCTCATTGTAATGTGCCTTAATTAGGAGATATCCATTTCCCCCAACTATAAGCCATTTTAGATATTGAACCAATCCAGGTTTACCAAGCTCTGACATTAGGCTGAAATGCATTTTTCAAATGGAACAGATTTCATTACTAAATCAAACCTTCCCACAAACAGGACAGATAGCAGAAACACCAATAACACATCCATAAGCCTTTCATTAAAAGCTGACATAGATAAAAGAATGATAACTAAAGTAATGTGGTTATTTGAAAAGACTTTTATTTTCAGAGTATAAATATTTTTTGCAGTGAAATTATAGCAAATTCTCTCAGAAAATTGTTGTAAAGCTGATTTTCTTGTGAAAGTGAGAGAGATTTCTGCAGTATTTATATACTCCTACACATGATAAATGGTGTCAGTGTTTTCTTTTTTATTAGCATGCCTTTCCTACAGTATTTATGACATTAGAGGATTAATAGTATTGGCTGCAGTCGAGTCGAGTGCAGAGAACATCATGAAGGCTTCTCCTACGTATTTTAACAAAGCTATTGCATTTTAGGACAGACTCTTAGGCTAACAACTGAGTTTGCCTTTTCCAGTAAATCCTTAAAAGATTTTCTATTGCAGTTTGTCCATGCTGGTACACACTTGAGGAATTCTGATGGAATTGTGTATGTGTACTTCTTTGCTTTGGTGAATAAGTGGTTATCACAATTGATTCAAGCTAGTGAAGATTTTGTCAGAAAACTTCAATCCAAGAATTAAAAGACCTTACAGCAAACTATTAACTATGTTTTTTCTGTCACTAACCACTAGTGATTCATGTAGGTCATTGTTTAAGGTGGCTGCATTGAAAATGTGCTTTTTACATTATTCATTCTAGTCAAGATGTTGCTTATGGATAAAGCTTCTGCTACAGGTAAAAATCCATTCTAAGATAGGGAGTAAGAGTTACATTAATAATGGGTGTGTATGAAGAGTGTAAATATTGAATGAAAATGTGTATTTGCATAATTGAAACATGGAATCAATTATTTGTTGTGCGAAGTGTGAAATTACACCTACAAGCAATACTTCTGAACCTAAGTTTTAAGGACAAAATGTAGTTTTCCTAGATGATTTCTGGATTATGCTACTCATTTGACGGTGTTCTGCAGCTCAAAGCAAGTACCTGAGATGTGTCTCTGGGATTACATCACAACAGCTCTGTATTTGGTCCAACTACTGGAATAATGCAAAAATAATTATCCAGTTATCAGGCAACATGCTTTTTTATAAGAAAGTCAAGCAATATCCTTCTTGCTTGAGGTCACAGCCCAGCCCAGACAGTGTTTGATGTGAAGAGATGTGCAGATACACAGCTGTGGGACACTGCCCCCCCACACTATTTCTCATTACAGTGGCAACTCCCGCTGCAGCAAAGGAGCTTGTTTAAATGTGGAATTAAGTGTAGGATTTATGGTTAATTTGTTGTGTTCTCTCCTCCTAAACCAATAGGAGCATTCTGGAGGAATGAGTACAAAGAATTCGCCAGTAGTAATATCTAGAAGGTCATCATCCTTATTTATTCAGTGTGTTAATCCAGCTATCAGAGTCTGCGTCCCAGAGAGGACCTCTGAGACAGGCACCAGGCATTTTTGTCAACCAGCACTTACAGTCTCCAATATTTAATCACTCTGCATTTAATAGGAGAGGGGCCCTTCCTGTTCAGCACAGTTGTACAAACTGGGATTTTAGTTTTATGAATATAGCAGAAACCTTTCACTTGGTAAATAACTAGGCATGAAAAGGTTAGCATGGATAATTCTTTCACTTTTGTACTGGTTTCACATACTTCAGAATCATTAATTCTCCAGATTCTGCAAGAATCACAGCCAAAATGTCTTGAGTTTCATGTTATTGCCTATCACCAGTACTATTTGCTGTGTTGAAATGAAACCAAAATCAGCTTAAACACACTGAACATGTTTAAGGGAATTTGGTCTGGGTTTCCAGTTGATTTAAAAGCAAAACAGCCTATTCAAATCAAGACTCTTTTCATAGATTGAGACTTTTTTTTTAAATTCACACTGATCTATGTGACACTTGTAATTTATAAAAGTGATTTTTAGGGTGAAATATAGAAATAGGGACTCAGAATAAAATCTTCTGAGAACATTTTGCTGTATTTCATTAGAAGCAAAATGGTCTCACAAATCTACTTATTTAAAGGCGTGCTAAAGTTATGGTTGTGCAGGTCAGTTTCTGATTTCAAAGCCTTGTAGAAATGTCAGGTAATAGAGACACCTGTTTCTGCCGGGTTTTTTATGACTTATACCACAGGGATTTTCACAACACAATGTTTAGTGTATACTTCTATACTGCAGAAAGTTTTACCAATATGATGATAATGACATAAAAATCTTACTGTCAGTAATTTTACGGAGACAATTACCGACTGTTTTGTCATTTAGACTTTATCTTTGATCATGTTACTTCCTCTGAATATAAATGTCTAGTTGCTTTATTTTTTATGTGATATTAGCCTTGTCTAGTTCAATTTAGAATGTGTTTATAGGTGGAAATTATTTCTGCATGATAAATTCATGATGTTTTCTATATTCATGCTCAATTTTATTTTGTCATTTAGAACATCTGTAGGTTGCAGGAATAGATTTGTATAGTTTATAAAGTGATGTCCTTAATAGAATAGGCAGCCACAATGAGATAATATTAGAATACTCCTTTTTTTCAGGATTTCTTCTGATCTTGTATGTAAGAAAAATAATGTGCTGACTTTTCATTTTTTAATCCTCTAAGGAACATAGTGACTTTAAGGATAATTAATCCTTCCTTACTTTGGGTGTCTAAAATCTGGGGACCATGATGAACAAGAAGACTGTTTATCAGTGAAGAGTAATGGTACTGTCAAAGAGTTATTCATCCTCTCACATGATAAGCATCTAAGGTAGGTAGGACTCAAAGAGGAATTTGCTGAGTTTTAAAAGATTCTACTCTGAATCTGGATTTAGCTACAAAACCAGACACCATCTTTAGGGGGGTTAAGCTGTTAAATCACCCTACAAACATTAAAATGTGGGTTTTATAGAGAAGGGTTATTTCCTTTGTATCTGCTAAAACAAACTGTAAGTGTGTATATATAGTTACATATAACTAAATAGCTACTGGTTAGGTCTTGATCCTTAAGTGATCATTTGTTGCCGTGAGACAGAACCAGGTACAATACATTACTTGTATTCTGAAATGTTTGCTCATTATTTTAATCACTACATTTAGACCTTGGCTAACAATCTATATGGCTGTAAATCTAAAAATGAACTAGAAATAGATATTTCATTTATAGGAGTACAGATGATGTACTTCCCACATTATCAAAAATCACTTAATAAAGATTTATTAAACGTTTAAAATTTGTTACTTCATTAAGAACTAAACTAGTCATGCTCTGTAGGAATTCTTTCTAATACTCTCCTCAGTTTATACTCCTCTGTAAAGAACTTACCATTCAACTCTGTAGTATTTTTTTCCATAGAGGAGGAGGACAATATTCTTTCAGTTCCATTCACCTTTAAGTTCCATTTGCTGCTTTATTAGGATGTCCTGGTTTAGGGCACATAGGATTAACAAAGCGTTCCAAGTATTGTAACGGGAAAGTAATATAGTCACAAAAATTCTCATTAAAGTCCTTATCTTCAAGTTACAAAAGACTGCATGTTTTAATGATTAAAACCCACATAATGAAGCAGCACATACTTAGAGAATGATTCTGACAGTACTTGGGTTGCATGGATTTGGGAAGATCCTTTCTTTGGTACCCCATTCTTGTGTCTTGGAGATCTTTTACTGCAGTAATAAAGACTGAATTACTACTCAGGAACATAATATATGTTTAGCAATGCCTAACTAACACATCTCTTATTAAAACAATTTCAATATGGAAATGTACAGTTTTCAATGTAGAGGATCAAATTATATTTGGGGTTGTACAAGGTGAGTAAGGCTGCAAGTAGAACTAAATAGCACCTTTGCATCAAAGGTGCTGTTTATTTCTTGCAATTTATATATTGCAAGATTTATGTCTGTTTCATAACAATCTGTGAGGATTCTTAATTCATACCATATTATTTTTAAAATTCAGAAGGAACTCTATGTAATTCTAATCACTACTGGAATACCTGATGTAAGAACAAACTAGGTGCATTATCTGAGCAGAGATAAACACCAGAGCTTTTTGGGATGAATTCCTGTGCAGTGCTCCTGGTGTACCACCTCTGAGTCGTTATTTCAGAACAGTTTCTTCACATCTAAATAAACAAAATTTTAAAATAAACAGATTCTGAAATGAAGAGTTTCAGAGTCAGGGCCTGCTCCCAATATGCATTCTCAAAAAAAACCCCAAAAAACTCAAACAACCTGCTGGCCTATTGTTTTAAATTAAGGGGTCCTTGAAGTGCCATTGTAGATTACTTTTGCAATGATGTGTAAGACCCAACCTAGCCTAATGGAACCCAATTTAAAAAGTAAAAATATATCTGCTTTAGGCAGGAAAATGAGTCTAAAGTGCTAGATAAGCAATATTTTATGATATATGAGCTTTATTCTACCCTAAACATTAAATCTGTCAGACCCAATATAAGACAAATGTTATCAAACAATATTCTCTTCCATTTTAACTTTGTTTTATTAGCTCCTTACAGCACAGACTAAGCAAAATCTTCTTAAACCTCAAAAGACAAATGCTATCTGTCTGTTTTCTGTGCTTGCCATATGTGATCTATTCATCTTAGGAAATACCCTCAGCTGAGTTGTTAGTATGAAGTTGAAAGACAGCTAATTCTTTAAGCAGTGTGATGCTCCTGTAGGCAGCCAGTCAGTTCATCTGGGACATTTCTCCTTGTTCCTGCATTTTCACTGGCTGCTGTTTATGATACGGGCCTGCATAAATTCCCATAATGATCCGTTAGTTTCCTGCTTTCTTCATGCCACAGTCATAAGATATGTTACCTGCTGATTATCACAATATAGACTTTGACAAACACATATCTGCTGATTGTCACAGCACAAAGGTTTGTTGCTGTTAAATACCACACACTTTGGAGGAATTTCATTGCACTGCAAGAAGCTTTTAACTTCACAAAAGACTTAAATTGAAATGTACACCTTATAGACCATCTTCCCAGACTGCTCACATTCTGAATCTTAGAACTGCTCTTCGCACCAGCTGCTTAAGAGTGAAACTGTCTCCTGTATCATGAGACCTCTAATTTTAGTGTTCTGTTTTATGAAGGCCATATCTCACACCTGAATTTACATGTGCATGTCGCTGTCTGGTCTGTTGTCTAAGTTTTAATATTCTAGATTGGAGAATCAGAAGAAGACAGAATAAGCAAATAAATATGTGAATTTCATAAGTAACTGAGTGAAAAATAACTTATTAAATTATTGAACTTATTTAGTTCATTGAAAATATCTAACATGCCAACAGCAATACTTCTGTACTATTAGCCTCAAAGTAGTTCAATTTCAAAAACAGTAACCCCTATTTGACTAATATTGATATGGCAAATAAATATGCTACCAAGAAAACTTAATATTTTCAAGGAAGCCATGCATCTGCACATAAACAATTCCTGCCTTGTAGCAGAATGTGATTCAGTGTCTAAGGATACAGAGGAAAAAATCCCTTGCTCTTTCTCCTTCAAAACAGACAGGAGTGTGTTTATTTTCACCAAATATCCACGTGTGACACTCATGAACATTCAGTTGCTATAAGACTAAAACTTTTTATTCTTTTCCATAAACATCCTGCACATGCATCTCCTGTGACTGTGGGACAGTAAAGGAGGAAGGAAGTCCTGAAAGACTGTCAGTGTATTCAGTCGTGAACTCTCAGTGGGAAGCCAAGGCAAAGGACACAATTCTTATACAATGGGCAAAGGTACCTACATTCCACAGTGCCAAGCAACCATCAAATCCACAAGTTCCTAGTCCTTACCCTTGCCCTACTTGAGGCATCTGGGAATCATTGAAGTCTTGAAAATAACTGAAAATATTACCTGACTGGTCACTGATCACATCTTGCTAAAGTGTACATTTGATCTTATCCTAATTTTCTTGTTCCTTTTACCCCATATTGTGAGACAGGATATTAAAATAAGTTCCTATGCCTTTGACAAAGTGTAACAACATTTTCCAGACAAAATGTCAGAATTTTCTCCTAAATGTGTTATTATTATTATTTCTCTAGAGCAATAAAAATTGGCATACCACAAATGTCAATGGTGCCTTAAAGTCTGTCTTAGTGGGGTAAAGGGACTATAGAATAGTATGGTTACTTTTGTAAGGGAAAAAAATCAAAAATTTTCTAAAATAATTGTTCAATAAAAGAGATTATACAAAAAAGTCATTACAGTGTAGGATATAGGTCTCTTCCTGCAATCTAGGAAGACCTTTTTGATTATATTTTTATCATCTGTCATTAATATACCCACATCCAAGTTTTGCCAGTAAACTCTGATCCTACATTGCTGCGTTATCTCTTTGTTTCTCCTTGTTTATATTATACTGCATAGTCTTAAAAAAAGGAAACTATAAGTGACATTTGGGATGTATGGTGGGATTTTTAATATTTATTTTGGCAGATCTTAGTTCAAATACAGATTTTGTGACAATATCAAGAGTCAAACTATCAATTTGTTGTAAGACAAGTAGACCTACACCAGAAAAATAATCAGGCAAGAATGTAATTAGGCAACTGTTAAATCAAAGGATACTTAAATACTCTGTATTTAGTTTTCAATAACTACAACAGACAAAAACATGGAGACAAGATCTCAACATTTACAGTTAATGTGAGAAGACACCAAGCAGAATTGGCTAAATCACTAAACCAAATTCTGCCTGTTGTACCATGACTTTAACAGAGTTCCTTATAAGTGTAGAATTCAGACTGCTACATCTGTACCACCGGAAAATACAGACCCCCAGAGCAGTGGTGTAAGTTTACAAAGGAGGCAGACACCCTGAGGAATTTACTACAAACAGAAAGAAAAATCGTCTATAGCAATGAAAGCTCCAGCCACTTAGAATAGAAACCTTTTTTTCAGCAGAACTGTTTTTGGCATTGACCAGTTATTTTTCATTTTTCAGCAGCACATCAGAACTTTCTACCACATTTATCTCTTGCTCAAATGAACTAATAAACTCCTGATACAACTCTTAATACCCCTTATCATCTTGTCATGCATGGCAGTGTTTGTTAACTTGCAACAAGAAAGTGTTTATCGTTTTGCTACAGTCAAAGCAAGCAGCAGAACTGAAAGCTGGTGTAAGAAGGAGCTGGCAAGTGGCCTGAAGCCTAGAAACTTTGCTTTACTCTACTATTTTTTTTTGTTCCCATGGCTTTTCTCAGCCTAAATCTTACTGTATTCCTGATGCTTAAGATTGGCAATAATTAATTACAGCCTAAAAAATATTCCAAAATCAGGTACAGCACCTTGATTTTATTATTTGTTCTTTCCAACCTTTTAACACCTGAGTGTTAAACACATACATCAGGACTGGGAGATGCAGAATCATCATCTGAACAGAATAGAACAAAGTCCCTGCCATCCAAATATGTTTAAAACTCCATGTTTCTGCTGTAATACTGCCTTAGCATAAAATACTTAATTATTTTCAAGTGTTCTGTAAGCAGAATAGGAAAATACATTTTTCTGTTCTCCATAAAAAGATGAAATTATATAATAAGGTCAATACCACCCAATATCATACTTCATTAGAAGTATTAAATATTTTTGTGCAATGAGAGAAACTTGCTAGTATAGGAATTGTAATATACTCTGTGGATTTGCTATTCAAGGGTATATATAATACATAATACTCTGCTCATATTTGCTCCTAGTGAAATCAGTTAAAACTGTGCCATTAAAGCATGGCCGTTCTGTTTGCCAACCAGAGTTGTAGGCCGTTTTTCAGTTCCATTATTAACAGTAATAAAGGAAATTCTCTTTGGAAGTTGGGTGAGATGAAACTCAAGATGCAGCAGTTCGCCATCTCTTGCTGTCTTGTGGGTGACATCTGAGAAAAAGTCAGTGAAACCATAAAATAGCAGTAATAGAAGTGCAGTGTGGTGTGCAGTCGCAGCTGCAGCACAAAGGACAGAGGCACAGGGCGGCCCTGCAGGAGGGACTGGGGTCCCCCGGGTCCCGCCGGGTGCCGGGGGCTGCCAGGCACGGCCCCAGCCCCGCCGGGGCCTCCTGGGGTGTGGTGTGACAGCCCGGCAAAGGTGGCCTTTGGGACACTGCCAGGCACGGCCCCAGCCCCACCGCGGCCCCTTGAGGTGTGGTGTGACAGCCTGGCAAAGGTGGCCTTTGGGACACTGCCTCCACACTGCAGCCACGGCCGGGTCCTGCTTTACAGGAAAATCCAGAGGCTTGAGCTGCCTAATTGGTGTCATTTTTCCACTCACACAGCCCCCTCCGGGATGTTTGCAAGGGGTGTTATCAGGAATTGCAGCTGTGGCTCTGTCTTTACTTCCTGGCAGGAGTTACCTCTGGGGTTGGGTGGGTTTTTTGACTTCTTGGAACTTTCTGTTTATTAGCTGGATAATCTGGAAAGGAGGAGATAGGAATGGAGCTGGTACAGAAAGATACGGTGTTTAAGGCCAAAGCTGACTATTCCAGATCAAAACACATTCTGGAAATCAGGTGGCAGCTGTATTGCTCCCTCTGACAGGTGAAGGGCTGGCACATGCACCACTGGCCTCACCTGGGTTCTGGTCAGGGCATTTGGCACCTCCCTGTCACTGGCCAGAGGGCAAATCAGGGTCTAGACCTTGAATCCAGAACCGCCTGCTGCAACATTCACCTCCTGGTGCTCAGACTGGGACCTGAACTCTAGAGTTTTCATTTCAGATATGTTCTAAGAAGGGATTTGTTTTCATTTTGGTTTTAGCACACCCAGAGTCTTAATATAATAAAATTGTGACATTGTGGTACAAGTTAGAATAAATCTATAAGATAAGATGATTTTATATGTATTATCAAAATATTAAATCTAGATTTTTTTGAGTATGAGCCCAGATTATATCACAAAGTCTATGCTTGATTCAGACTACAATCTGGGAATCTTGTGGGCTCACTCAGTTCTCCATGTTGTCAACTGCAGTCATGGGATAATTTTGTTATGGATTAGTTCAGCACTCCAAAAATGACTAGCACAGATTCCCTGGCTTCATATAGGAATATCTTATTGCTTCCTTGGAATCAAAATTAACCTGCTGCAATCTTGTTTGGTACTTACACTGTTCTCACAGCTGAGATCTCCAAAAGCCTCAGACAGCAGTTGTAGCAAGGCTGTAGATTTTGTTTTTAAAGGAATGTACAAAATAAAATCTTCACTGGAAAAGTAAGGAAAATTTTGAAGTGGCTTTTCCTTAAAAAAAAAACAAACCCAAGCCCCAGTAGTCAACAAAAAAGTAATTCTCGTTGAGAATTCCAGTTTCTTAGTCAATTATTTATTGGGTAATCTCACCTGTTAACTCTAACTACTGAATAAATTAATCATCTCCAAACATTCCAGCTTCTAATTTAATTTCTTAAGTGTAAAATAGGTCATATCTTGATGAAAATCTGATTATACAATATGTGGTTTCTTTTAATGATTTTTTTTCACTTTCATTGATTCCTTGTGTTGCTACAGTGTAGGTACACAGTTTTCTTCCAGCTATAGCTGAAATTATGTCAGCCATGGACTTCATAACTGACATTTGCACTTGTTAATAATACAATGATACAGATCCACTTTAGTCAGAATCTTGGCCCTAATGATTAAATATGGGAATAAAATTGTTTGTATACATTCAAAAGTTAAGGAAAAAGAAAAACCATGTACACATCTTTAATCAGCCATAAATGGCAACAAATTAACAAAGTCTGAAACAGTTTAATATAATTGAGAAATGTAGTAGCGACCATTCATTGATGGAGTTTATTTTTGTATGCACTTCTGCTCCCATAACTAAGCATTCAATGAAAAGCTCCATGGCAGGCTGTGATGAATCCTTCCTTCCTTCCTTCCTTCCTTCCTTCCTTCCTTCCTTCCTTCCTTCCTTCCTTCCTTCCTTCCTTCCTTCCTTCCTTCCTTCCTTCCTTCCTTCCTTCCTTCCTTCCTTCCTTCCTTCCTTCCTTCCTTCCTTCCTTCCTTCCTTCCTTCCTTCCTTCCTTCCTTCCTTCCTTCCTTCCTTCCTTCCTTCCTTCCTTCCTTCCTTCCTTCCTTCCTTCCTTCCTTCCTTCCTTCCTTCCTTCCTTCCTTCCTTCCTTCCTTCCTTCCTTCCTTCCTTCCTTCCTTCCTTCCTTCCTTCCTTCCTTCCTTCCTTCCTTCCTTCCTTCCTTCCTTCCTTCCTTCCTTCCTTCCTCTTTACTTCTGGCCACATTCTGCTGCTTTACTCTATTTATTTACAGCACCTGAGTGGTGGTTTCTCTCTTGCAGCGGCTACTCCCTTTGCTATAGCTCTTCCCTTTCCCAGCTCTTTCTCTAGCCCACTGTGGAATGAGGGGGCTTCACAGAGTGTTCCTGAGCAGCCTCTTTGTGCCACAGCCCGGAGCTGCTGCCTGTGCTCAAAGCCTGGCTCTGGAGTCACCTTCCCACAGGTGACAGGACAGCAGCTGCACAGGGACCAGTCAGAATGGGCTGGAGCAGAACCAGCACTCTCTTCATGTGGTAACAAACTGGATCTAACATACTGGAAGTGAAATACCATAGCAAATAAATAAATAAACACTATTAAAATGGATCAGCTAAGTTCTGTATTCTGAATCATTTTAAATAGTGTACATACAGTTGAGGCAGTGTTCAAAACTTGAGATAAAAATGGGCTTATCCAATACATAAATGAGATGGGTGTCTCTTATTTAGCCTATTTAATAACTGCATGTCCTCTGTTCTATTTTTGTTTATCTATTATGAGACTGTTGGTAATCAAGAATTTTATATAAAAAAAAAGTGAA
The DNA here is from genome assembly GCA_910950805.1 of Acrocephalus scirpaceus scirpaceus. Taxonomy (NCBI): domain Eukaryota; kingdom Metazoa; phylum Chordata; class Aves; order Passeriformes; family Sylviidae; genus Acrocephalus; species Acrocephalus scirpaceus. The sequence goes on from OU383786.1 coordinate 6,857,387, forward strand.
AATACTGTTAATGCTCTTCCATTTTGTAAAAGAATCAGAGTATTCTCGTATTACTCATTTCTTGGCACATAACAAATACTTAATACCTTTTTCACTGCAGAAATTCTACTTGAAAAATTACCTACTTGCTACTGTTCTAACTTTCAGAGCAATTTGTTTGTTCCTGTTAATGTATCTTGGCCCTGTAATTAAAAGAAATCAAAATCCCTAAGAAGAGGCTAATAGAAATCTGTGCTTTGCTAGTATTTAAGAAAACAAACAAAGAAAATATTATCTTTTGCAAAATGTTTGATACTGAAACCTACTCACAGCCTATTCCCAATGTACTGTTAGCTGCAGTGGACAGTTTTACAGATGAGTTTTGCAGTCTTTCCTCTGAGCCTATATCAGATCCAAAGATTTTTGTGACATACTATTTCAACCAAAATGATTTAAATACTAAAAATAAACAATTTGAAGCAAATAATTCAGAAGCGTAAGTATATGTCTCAAACCATGTGCTTGACTCATTTTCTAATGCTTATTCTTCAGTGACAAAAATGTGTAAAACAAAATGACAATTATATGCCCAGTGATTCCTATTAGATGTAAAAAGGACTGCAATATCATGTTACTTGTTTTGATCCTGTTCCCTGAATTTAATCTCAGGATTGCTTAGTCTAAGTGTGTATTTTTTTTTGAAAGTAGTGTCATATGATAAATATATTTTTACATATTTACAGAGAACACAGTCAGAAGGAATCTAACTTTTCCTACAACCTATATATAAATAAATAGGTATATATGCAATAATCAGCTGTTCAATCAACAAGTTACTCATGCAAGAAATTATATGAAGGATTGCATATGCTAGGGAAAAAAAATTATTTGGATATCCTTGAAAGATTACATGTAAGATAAGATGGTAACGTAAGAAAAATAGAAAGATCCGTTTTAATACTCAAATCTATTACAGTATTCTTTACATAGAATTGTGACTAGCATAGCCTCCAAAAGACTATTACAAAAATCTCCACACTGTTCATATTAAGTCTTCTATATAAAGGTGACACAATTTGTAGTTCAGAGTGCTCTCTTCACTGGTCCTTAATACTGCAGAACTGCTCAGAATATTTGCTGTTGCGTGCTTTTTTAAAAAAAAAATTTCAAATAGATGCAGAGTCTTTACCTAGGAGTGTCATTTGGATATAAAAAGAATGCTGAACATACACCTTGGCATGTTTAGAATAAAAACATGTGAAAAACTTCTATGACTAATATTAATAGTTCAATTAGTTTCGTACCTTGTAAGTAACTGTAATTATGAAGGCTGGATAAGCCTCAAGCCAGTCTGTGTTACACCTTCCATTTATTTCAGAAGGTACTAGGGATTATCTAGTGATCAGTAGTCCAAATAGAAACACTGAAATATTGATATGAAAACTTCCAATCAATGTAATGACTGTGCTTTCTATTCTCTGCCTATACATTAATTTGAAATGCTGTCGCATCTTGCAGTGTTATGTGCTGAAGGACATATTCCAGCGTGTTTTGACCTGTGAATACAAAATTGTTCAACACTGCTCATTCCATCCTTCTAGAAAGGAATTTTCTCGTTACTGTAGTATTTCTCTGGGCAGCAAAAGTTCTGAGTCTCATCATATCAGCAAGCCTGCTTTGTGACCTGCAGGATGTGACTTGACCTGTAAGATTTTGCTGCATGAAAAATGAAACACATTCCTATAGCAGAATGAAGAAGAGCATCTCCCTGGAGATTAAACTTTAATATGAAAGTGGTCTGGTAAATCCACCCAGTTAGTTTCTTTCCTATGTCATCAAATATTTTGAAGGGTATTTACAGATATTAGCAAACACTGTCAGAGGGACCAGGCAACACCATCTATAATTTCTGTTGAGTCAGTCAAGAGTACACTTAACACAAAGCAGTGACAGTACTGTGTGTGCCCCACACTCAGCTACTGAAATAAATGTTACCAGAACTGCACATGTCAAACTGATGATGTATTGCTCTGCAAGACCAAGACAACAACAAACCACATTTACATGTGTATGTTCTGCCTTTTCCTTCCAGAACTGGAAGACTGCAGGCTCCAGGGTAACCTGCCACCTAGCAGAAATAAACTGTGCCTGGGAGAACCCTGACCATCTCTCCCTACATGGGAGGAGCCATAGAGCATGACTGTATTCCCAGTGGACTGTGCCTTCCTCAGAAGCCCCAGCAAGGTACAGCCATACAAAGACCTTTTGGGTTGAGTAAACATAGAACACCTGACAACCCACAATGTCTTCTTCAGGTTTAATCATAATTTTATTTTGAGACTGTATAAAAACATGACTTAAATATTTTGGTGCATTTAATTTAAATTAATGTACTGGACAGATCTATGCATTTGATATATGGCCTGATGTGTGTTTCCAAAAGCAGTAAATACTCTAAGTGAGGCTCACTTACAGCAGTCATTCAAGTTAGCTTGCAAAACATTTGTCATATTTTCAGAGACATAAATGCTAAATTCTTATGTAAAATCAAGTTAGTTGTACCCAAAAAATGAAACTCTCACTCTTATGCCAAAACAGATCCCTCTTATAATCCCATGTAATTATCAGCATGTCCCTTGGATTTATGACTTATGACATTTATTTACCAACAGGTGGTTGCGTATCTTGCCATTTATATTTTAAGTAACAGTAAACAAAACTAAAAATAATGTAAGACAAACAAAATAAAACTCAGTGGTGTTTTTAAAGTGTTTTAAGAGAAAAGCTGTATTTATAAGCTAGGTCTTCAAGTAGTTCTCATCAGGCCCAGCAATACGGAAGAAAACTGCAAGAGCAATAAGGATTTTTAGGGGCATTATGATAGTGTAATGGAAACACATCTGCCCCCAAAAGTCCCTCATTTTCCCTGCGGTTAAAAGCCATGCAGGAAGTGGTGAATGCTGTGGAACATCAAAAATGAAACTATAAAGAAAACATTTTTAAGTTAGAACAACTTTCCAACAATACCTCAGGATTTCATCATTTTCTGTTAGTCTGCTGGATAGGAAAACTGTAGTTTTTCAAAGATCCTCTAATTCATTAGCTCTGGATGTATAAAATGGTTCTGTCCATGCAATAAAGTGAATTTTGTGGCAACTACCTTAGAAATGATATTATAGGGAAGCGAAAAACATTTTGCATGAATCCCAGACAATACAGGAGAATTTTTCTTCTTCCAGTTCTCCAAAAGAAAAAAGATCCCCAAACAAAACCCCAAGATAATCATAATTAACTCTTGACTTGCATTTGTTATTTAAAGGATACTTCAGTGAAAGAGTGGACATTAGTTTATAGAAGAAAATTATACACGATAGAATTATAGAACATCTTTCATTTGAAAGAATTTTAAAATATTTTCCCATTAACTGTCTGTGCAGTTTTCCATACACACAGAAGGACCAGTCAGAGTCAAAATACAAAGTGGAATCCAAATTTAGTAGGCTGAATTATCCATATTTTTAAATATCCTTAGTAAAACAGGTAGCACATTTGAACTTTAGGTTATGCCCATTCAATTGGCATGCCCAATGAAAAGTAGCTGTTTTAAAATAACCCACACTGAATAGCACCTAACAGGCATATTCTTCACAGATACTTGGGGCACAAAGTATAAAATATAATAATATTGTTGAAAAAAAAGCAATGCTCAATACCTCACGTTATTTAATATTATGTTCTGTGTAATACATTTGCCCTTTGTTCATGCTAAAATATGAAAAATTAACTGAATTCTTTTCTCAGGTTCCAGAAATTTTAACATGATCTTGCATAACTTGCATTTTTATGGATGTAGATCCAGTGAATTCAGTGGAGATAATTCTGACTTACAGCAGCATCCAGACACCTGCTGACAAAGGTGTGTGTGCTTTGTGTGATTTGAAATAAGTCTTTGATTACAAAAGAAAGCTTTAATAAAAACAGCAGCAGCAGCATCAAAGCAAAAATCAAGATTTTGCTGACCATAAAACAGAATTTTTTAACAGCAGCAATGTGTAACAACTAGAAATGCCCTTTCAGTACAATTACTGCATTCACTTACTTTTCCTGATGCATGCAGGCCAGTCCTGAAACATCCTGAAATAATTTTTCTCACCTTGTCCTACAACCCTTTATACATGCCTTGCTGTAGATGACAGAACATATTTTATATTTTTGGGGTGTGTGTGTGTGTTCTGTTTTAATTCTTATCCTGACCTACAAATGAAAATCTTTACTTAAAAAATTACTGTCCAGATACTATTTTATATTGGTTCGTATAGAAAGGCCATGATTGCAGTAAAAGGATTTGGACTGTCTGACTGAAGCTGAGATACTTCAAATAGGAAAAATGCATCAATACTACTTTATATTGTTGAATTGTGGTCTCCTCCATTAATAGCTAGATTAAAATTAACAGCATTAACTGAAAAGACCAAAATAGTTGTGTTCAAAAGTTTTTCATATATATCAACAATGTAAGTACTCAGCATACTAGGAAATCAGATAGGACTCAAATTTTTGAGACTTCTTTTGAGCTCAGCTAGGAGCAGGTATGCTCCAAACATGAAATAATAATTAAAAAAAAGCTCTGGAGTCTGTCTGTATAGAATAACAATTCCAATATTTTTTAAAAATGTTGGTAATTAAAGAGCCTTATATCCAACAGGAGTAACCTTCTGGAACCAACTGCTCACATGTAGTCAGATACCTCACAAAGCTGGTTACCTCAGTAATGCATGGGGCTTTATTGCTGTCGGTGTTATCTTTATTTACTCTGTCGGTGTTGTAAGAAAGGTCCTCAAAAGAATTCCCAAGCAGAATAAGGCCTATCCACTCACACTTGAATACAGAATTCTTGCCCTTGCCCCCAGACCTTGTAAACAGGAACTATTTGGGCATTTTGATAACAGGCAAAACCTCCTGATTCTTTGTTTCTTTTTTTCCATGTTCATAGCTTTACCAAATTCCCTACACGTTTGCGCTGTTTGACTGAGAATAGCATATGGCATTGCAGCAAGGGATTAGTGTAGTTATTAACTGATGCACATTGTGAACTGGGTAAATGATGCTTTAACTTCATTGATTTCACCAGAAGCTTCATAGTCTCAAGCCATGTGCTCTGAACCACTTTTCTACCATGTCTTCCACTACAGGTGCAGCTCCCAGGTGATAGCAGTGTTTTTCCCCTAATCTTTTGAACCCATTTTAAAAAATCCACTTCTTTGTTTTGTTTTTGCTCCATAGGCTTCTAAATACAATTTCCAAGGCAGGTAAAATGATCTTTTGAATGATGTCTTTAGAAAATATGCCTGAACATACTGGTTGGGGTTTGCATAGACTTTTCTTGTGGCACGAGGTCCAGGTTTTCCGCAGGGAAGCAGTGCTGGTGCGTAACACTGCAACAGGGAGCAAAGAACAAGGCACAGTTTAAAAATCAGACCTCAGGTGTCTGTGTTCTTGCCCTGGAAAAACTCTGGCTAGCTTCCTAGGAAAGGACAACTGATTCTGTAGCCTTTAGTAAGGCAAAAATTTTAGCTGTTCCAGGTCATGAGTTTCCAAACTTAGGGTCATCACCTCTGTCTCTCTTTTTCTGTGGCTGGATCAGAGGGGAGTCACGAAACTTTGCTGTTGCAACACGGGGTCAGGAGGTGTCAAAGGTTGAGGCCTTGCTTCAGAAAATGCAGGCCCCAGACCAATCTCCAAACTATGCCACAGGGTTCTGGTGGAGATCCTGATCTTTTCACTGCTTTCAATAAAATTTCAAAAGTAAACAGATTAGGCCATTCGGTAATCCTCTGCTGATGCAGTGCGTTTGTAAGCTGGTTTTTTAAAGGTTTGCTTAAAAATGCAGAAAGACATTCTAAAAATGTCATTTAAAATTTATTCTAAATAGAAAAATAGCTAGTAGGACTTTAAATTTTATAAATTATAAATGCAATAAATAATTGGGGTTGATATTTCTAAATATTATTTTTTCAATAATTAATGACATTTTTTATCTGAAGAAAAATTAATTTCTATTACAAACATACCATCTACTTTTTATCTTCTGTAAATTTCTTTTTTTCATATCAAAAAGCAAGATAGACTGATCCCAGGTATTTAATTATTAATGCTCTGGATACACAGTGCACTTCAGGAGTCTCAGCTCTGAGGCCAGCACCCCAAGCTGCACGCAAACCTGCTGGGAAAACCAGTGTGAGGGAAAGAGATCAATTTATAACACAGATGTTTAGGAAATCTATCACTGTTTTGTCTAATCATCCTTAATTTAAGGAACACATACAAAATGAACATACATTGAAAGTTTAAAATACATGCAAGATATCTATAGCAGCAGCAAATTGTCTGCTCTACTGCACATCAGAGACAAACATAAGCTTATTGATGGGGAAAAAAAAAGTGAATAAAAATATTGTATGAGGAAGGCCTACAGAAGCGTAACTGTGTTCTTTAACATTGCTCATTAATCATTTAAATAGCATATTAATTTTATAGCTAGGTTATTGGTGCTAGAAGGAATGCAAGTGAATTTCATATATCCTCAGTAGAGAGCTACACAGAATCTCTTTTAAAAAGTAATCTAAAAATAGCTGATTAACAAAGTGTGATACATAAAGCACATCTTACTGGAAGTAGCTGTACAAAATTACGTGTTAATTTAAGAGCTTTAAAGTAACAGTTGGTAAGAAGCAACTGTGGTATTTCAGCAGAGCAGAGCTGATCTTCACTGCTGTTTGGGTGTGTTTCTCTTTTCCCTTAAAGCAAGATCCTCACACTGATCCACTTTCTCATCTCTGATTCTCTGCTCTTACATTCTCAGAATTCTAGAGAAGAGACCACAGGAATTAAACCAATCCAAATCTGACAACTAGGAAGATTGGACAGGTCTGGAATGCATTCACAAACTAAGTACTAATATACTCTAGTATAATTCAAAAATAAAAGACTTCTGCAGTTAATTTTTTAACTTAATTGGCTTATGAAAATTTAACCTTTCATAAATGCTGCTTCTGAACAGTATTATTTCATGGAAAATAGTAGCTAAAAAGCATATCAGCACCGCAGTTCTGACCTAAGCTCCTGCAAATCAGATTTCAGTCTTAAAACAAGTGAGGAATTTGTTGCACTGAGGTTCGGATACATCCTATTTCATTTGTGTTGCTATTATATTGCTATAAAATGTAAAATATGAGAATTCTATAGAAAAATCTTGATAATCCATCCTGATGCTCATTTGCATAAATGTACAGATCCTTCATATAGTCATATAACAAATCACATGCCAACAATTTTGCTTTAACAGTGTGACACTGTCTCACTTCAGCTGAATTTTCAGGCCTTTTTGAAATACTCAAATTGATTCAGTCTGCATAGGTCAACACTTAAAATTAACCTGACTGCAATGACACTGTGACCACAATGTGAATGTCTGGATGTTTATGTGTAGCTTAAGCAGGTGATTAGCTGGCATTAAATGGCAAAACTATGACAGACACGTTTACACCAACTGAGAGGATGCTCCTGCATGTATGCTGTGTGAATATGCTGTATATGTGAAACATTGTATAAGTTACATTGCGTGAGTATCATGTGTTCATTCAGTGTCAAATATCTGTGCAGTATATTTGGAACCACGAGAAAGTTCAGTGCATCTACCAGCGTTTTCAGCACTTTCTAGAATCCCACGAGGAAAGTACAGCTATGTAACTTTTAAGTAAAAATAATACTTCAATTCTTTAGGATATTGATACCAAAATGTAAATAGTAAACATGAACTTAAACAGCTCTACCAAGGTCAGGTTTACACTGCCTCAGTCACAATAATATATTCCACAACTTTTACCAGCACAAAAATTAGCAATCTTTAAACTGAATCCCAAATACAGACTGTACACATGTAGACACACACAGAGACACATAAAGGAACAGCTTGTTCAAGCAATACATTACAACTGAATACTTTGTGAGCAAAAAAAAATGAGGCGGGGATTGACAATACAAAGGCTATCGGTGTTTAAAAGATTTTTCAAGGTTTAAACTGCCTCTCTTTTCTAGGGACTGTCTCTTCTCCCAATTCACCTGTATTGCATGACCACCCTTTGAAAGGTGACTTTTTCTTCAGCTTTTGCTGGCTTTTTAAGAGAAAAACACCACCAACAGTTAGAAAACTTTTATGTTTAACTTTCAGAATTACTGTATTTTCTATCCACTTTTTATTGCTGAAGACAACATTAAAGCTAGAACATGATTATTTATTTAAAATGTATAATAGCCCTTTACTAAGTGCAGCAGTAGTTTACTACTAAGTTTACTGTCCATTGTAAGAGCCATAATGTGCTGTTTTCTTTTGCAGAACAAAGTGACCACCAAAAGCGGGACTTTGTGGGCCAGTTGGATAAAACATAAGCTCATCTCGCCCCCAAAACCCCGACTCTGGAACCACAGCCTTCCAAGATTCAATTTGTAAGTAAAGTATCTTTGTAAGATATGCCCAATCAACTGAGTCATTGCATCTAGTGGGGAATTTTCAGACTAATCAAAAGAGAACGTTATAGCCCATTTACAATACACCCTCCTTCACTTTCTGGACAGCAGGAATTGCTAACACATACTAATTGATTTTATTAATATTTTATGATCTATTAAGCAGGTAAGAAGTACCTTTTCAAAGTGTCTATAAAATGACACAGAATAACAGTTATTAGACCCAGCACTCAAAATATCTATTAAGATTTCTTCTCAAAGTACGTAACAAGTTATTATTTATCTGTTTCACTGTATTTCAGACTAAAGACACATTATGGAGAAATGTCTAGAGAGAAATTATTCTAAATTTGTTATTTGTACAACAAACTAGAAATTATTTTCACTTTACTTGAAAACTGGTCTCTTCTTACTAACAATGATAGTCTCAAGTATTCAGCCCTACGTCATCATCTTACTACCCTAAGTATTATGTTTTGTAAGATTTTCTTTCAAAGATGATAGGAAAAGTAGAAATTCATGGACAAAAGGAACATATATTCTAAATCTTGACTTTATAATTCCAACAGAGCTTCTAAATAAAATCCATGTTTAAAAGCATTATAGTTTACACTCAGATGGCTGAAGTAGGTTAATGCTATCAGTTACATTAAAGGAAACTAATTACTGTCCTTGAAAAGCCACTATTACGTTCATTCTGCTTTTGATAATCAAAATGCAGAGCCGAAGAATGCTGTCCTAGCTGAACTGCTTTATAATCACCAAATACATCCTAAAAGGAAAACGCAGAGAAGTTGATGGAAATTCTGGCTAAGCAGAAATGTTTAAATAATTCCTCGTTCTACAGACCATACATTTTAACTGACTTATTTGTGGCTGTGATGATTTAGGAGATTTTTCTGCCTATGCTTTCACACGAGCTGGTCAGACGGTGCGTATCGACACCCCTCCGCACGCGCATTAGTAGTTATTTGTGCCTGGCCAAAGTCGCCGCAGAAGCCACGCGGAGGCAGCGAGACGGGACCGGTGGCCGGACACCGTGGGGAGCGGACACCGTGGGGAGCGGACACCGTGGGGAGCGGACACCTGTAGCTCCCAAGGGTGCCGGTCCGCCGGCGAACCGCCCCTTCCCCGCGGGGCGCGGCGGGCTCAGCGCCCCGCCCGGCGCGCCCTCTCCGCGGCCTGCGGCAGGTGGGCGCGGGGCCGCGCCGGGAGCTGCCCGGGGCCGCGCGCCCGGAGATGCGCGGCCCCGCGGCGCCGCCGCTCCCGGGGCTCCTTTCCGCGGCCGCTCTGCCGCGGCCGCGCCCGCGCGCCCCGGTGGCCGCCCGCCGCGGAGCCGCCTCATTCCCGCGCAGGGCGCGGCCCCGGCTGCCCGCGGAAGGGGCCGCGCGGCGGCGGCCGCACCTGCGGCCTCGGCGGGGACGTCGCGGGGCCGCGGTGCTCCCCGCGGGCCGGCGGGCGGTGCGGAGCGGGGGCGCGGAGGGAGAGCGCAACTCACCACTTGTCAGTGCCCGCGGCGGTGCCCCCGCGAGCCGGGAATGGGAACGGATCAGCGCCCGCAGCGAGCGGGGATCCCGAGCGCAGGGAGCCGCTCGCCGGGCAGGTCCCCGTTCTTGAAAGGAGACAGCCCTCCGGTCCTCGCTCCGAGCCGGCTCCTTCCGTTGGCAAAATCCTGACTCATTACATAAAAAGATCACCCTGCCAGGCGCCCTGAAACATTTCTTCATCACGGTCACGCCACAAGCTAAACAAGAGGCCACATCAAGGGGAGGGGGAGAGGGGGAAGCAGAGGGAAAAAAAAAAAAATCCAGAGGGGTTTTTTTTCTTTCATTAAGATCCTCTTCCTTGAAAAAAAGGAAAAAAAAAAAAAAAGTGCGGGGAGAAAAAAAAAAAAAAAGAAAAGAGCAGCCGCCAGGAAAATAACTAGAGAAGATTCACTCATTGTTGCCACAAAGACACCTCTCCCCTTCCCACTCCTTCTCCATGCTCATTCCTCCAACAGTGCTACAAAGACGTGCTGTCTGCGCCGGGAGTTGTGAGCCCGAGCCGTGAGCTCCTCAACTCCGCGGGGGCCGTGCCAGGAGACCCGGGGCGCCCAGTCCTCTGAGAGGAGGTGTGGTGAGTCCAAGACAGTCCGAAAATTATTTTTTTTCCTAGAAACTACCACCAAATATAGTAACAGGGAAGGGGTATTCCTAGAAATTCGGGAGACGTCAGAAAGGGAAGATTTGTGAAATTCAGCTTCACTTCCTGCAGAGGGCTCCTAGCACAGGGATAAAAAATAAAGGCAATAAAGTGCTTTTCATGCTTCTCTGATCAGATAATGGTTAAAAAAAACCACCGGTGAAACACTTAACTCACATTTCTCCGATACAATCTAGTAGTTTCATATGGAAAGAATGGTAATTAACCTCCTTTCCTAATTTTCTACTAATGTTTATTAGACGTCTATCTCCTGTATTTATTTTCTCCACATTGTCAGATCAGACCTATGCGCACAGCAAATAAAAGCAATATGCATGAGTGAAAAATGGGCCAAACGATAACCCTCCTACATATCACAGAAACACTGAGTGCTTGTGTGTTATTTTAAACAGGCTTTGCCGTTTGCATCATTCATGCTACACTGATGTGAATAATTCATGTCCCCACTGTAGATGTGTGCAATATTGTTACTCGCATGAATCGCAATTTGTAGGTTGGTTTTTATTTAAGGGCTTCAACACTGAGTACTGCTGAGCACTGTCAGTCCCCATGGACTTAATGGTATCTTAGGCTCTTAATTAATTCAGTTCAGCAATTCACAGGATCAGGCCCTGACCCACAAACACAGACCTACACGCTGTCAGGAGCCACATTATTCCTCGTGTGTCTCCTAAATCTGTGTCTGCTTTGTGCTAGCATCTAACACTCAATCCTTCCTGACTTGTATCTTCTTTAAAAGCACTATTTGATGGGTTTCATAGGAAGCAGAATTGAATGTTTGCAAAGCAGAGATGAATGAAGACATTATATGCTGCTAATTATATAAAGATGTCAGTGCATTTGTAATAAGGCATTATTTATCCTGGAATAGCAAAGGTTGCTATAAAAACCACAAAGCCAGCTTTTGGGGGAAGATAATAGATTTCAATGTGTGCAACTCTTGCAGGTTAATTGGATTTCCTTAATGAAATTCCCCTCAGCCACATGAAATCCTTGGGTTTGTTCTTTGAATTTCATTATGACTTGCAGAGTCTTCTCTGCCCCCAAATCAAATGCAATAAAAACGGTGGAGTTGGCTTCACTTCAGTGTTTTATGAACACTCACATGTAATGAAAACTTTGTTACAGACACCTTTTCTGTCTGCAGTTTTGAAGGGGAATTAGCAGAATTCACCTGACACTTCTGAGTGTGCTTGGACTCCTAAGTGTGTTTTAACTGTTATTGCAGTGCTCAGTCAACAATTGCATCAAAATACAGACCCAGGTTTCACCGACGTGCACCCACAGTGTTTCGTTAGCAATAATGCCTGGTTAGAAGTAGATTTACTTTAAGTAATCTCCTGGAATTCAAAACAGCTCTAGTTAATTGCAAAAAGGCCTTTTTAATCTGACTGGCTTGCTTATGGCACACTGCTCCACTCTGCCTGTCACTCTCATTTCCTGAGTGAAAAAGTGAATGGCAGCTTCAAGCTCAGGATCTTTTAATCATTAAAAGAAATGGATGTGCTGTCCTCTGTTGGTCACATTGGTTGTCACAAGTAAAATTCAATTAAAAAGGCAGCAAGAGGCTGTTATAGCAACAAAAAAAGAAAGAATATGAAACTAAATTAAATTTGCTTCACCTTGTGCATTCACCAAAAACACTGCACAGTGTAAGGGTTTGTTGTTTTTTTTTAAATTATGCAATGATAGAAACCGGATTATGGAGAGGACTCATTTCACATGACTGTGGTACTAATTCTGCCCTGGGATTCCCCGGCCCCCGGCTGCTGGTTCACCCTCTGTGCCCGACGTGTGGGTGCCACAGGGAGTTGCAGGCACCCTTGGGAGCCCAGGCTGCAGGAGGCCCATGGCCAGAGAGGAAGTTTGGGGTTTAAATTTCCCATGCCCCGGTCTGAAAGGTGTGCTCAGGGTGGTGAGCCGTGTGGTGTGCTGCCGTGGCAGCTGGGCAGCCCCTGGGGCAGGGTGGCCATGGCAGCCCGGCCTTTGCTGCGGTGTGTGATGCACACTCTCGCCTGGCCTCTGCCAGGGTCCCTGGGAGCCCTGCTGTGCAGAAATCCCTGCTCTGAGCTCTGCTGCTAGCTTCACTGCTGCTCACTTCAAGAAGAACATGTAGCATCTGGAGAGGATTGGGGGGATTGTAGCAAGGATGAATGAATGATCAGAGGTGTAGAAAACCTGACCTAAAAGGAGAGATTTTAAAATTTGGGCATTGTATTGTCTAAAAAGAAGAACGCTGAAGGCAAATAGAGCAACACTTTCAAAAAAGGTTTAACATCAGGTAAATGAATCCATTGTGGCAGTAGACCTGTGTGATATGTTAATTATTTCTACCTCTTAACTGCTGCTGGAGTTACTATTTCTGGGCTGCACAAGTTTTTCCTAGGCTGTGAGTGCACAGATAGTTTTCTAATTACAAAATTAATTTCAAGTAAATAACCACAAGACATGTCTTAAAATGTTACTTAGCAACACTGTTATCATGCTAATAGTTTAGCAATGTATTCAACTAAATGTGTTCTGTCTTCAAACTGTGGAAAAACAGGCTCTGTGTTATCAGATTTCTGTGTCATCTAACACAGACTCACAGGCCTTAAACCATCATTAAGAGGGTGAGACACAGCCATAGCTCTTGTCAAAGCATACCTGGCTTTGTCCTGTAAATATATTATTTCCAAAATAGAAGCAAGAATTTACAAAAGCTTTACTCATCAGTGGTAAGGTGGCTCATCTCCACCCTCCCTGAGAGGCTTATCCCTGAGGCTGTAGTAAACAGAAAACAGCATTTATCAGATACGTGTTTTGTCCTTGAGTCTGATTTTTGCATTTAGTGTTTACAACTGTCCTATGAAAGCAGTTTCAGGGACATGGATGTACCTCACTGTCCTTTGTATCCATGAGTAAAAATATCTAAAAATATTTACAATATCCAGTGTAAACAGTTAAGGACATTTATTTCTGTTCATGCAACAAATGTACGGTTTATATTTCTGACCACAGTGGTGCAGAATATGAGAGGAACATTTGTCAGGAAGAGAACAAAATTGATTGTGTGGACGCAATGGTCAGTAAAATTTCAAATGGTAAGTAAATATCAAACATGAATCAATAAAGATTTCCTTCAATTAGTAATTCTCTTCCTATTTACACTAGGATGGGTTTAAGTGCTGTCAACCCTTAACTGTGTGTGGGGGTTGGGTGTCTGGTCTGGTCAGTGTCACCGACTTGGACCTCCTGGCCACTTGTGATCCCCCTGGATCAGCTGTGTCCAAAGCACCCAGTGTTTGTTTTGCCTGGAGAAGGGGACCAGTGCTCTGCTCCTGTGAGCGTAACCACTGCACCCTTTCCTTACCCATTTTCAGTGTCACAGGGAGGTTTTTTCTATAAAAAAATAGAAAATGTAAAGTACACAGTAATCAGATTGCAAATAATCCTTCTGAGTGATACAGATGAAGAAACCACATGGTTTACTAATCAGAAGATGGAACCAAATTAATAAATACTTAATTACATGGTGGCAGGGTGGGGGTGAACCAATGAAAGGGACCTGGGGGATTACAGGATGATTTTGATAGCTGCAGCCTCTGCAGAAGGCTTTCTTCAAAGAAAAGTCTGAAGGAGCTGGAGGATCTCTTCAAACAAGACCCTGCAGAGGCTCCACTTGTTCCTCCCAGGAAGGATTCCATGTTAAGGTGGGCATCAGCACTTGCCTCAAGGGTGCTGTGAAGAAAAAGCATGACACAACTTCCACTCAGCCTCCAAAGTCACCTTGGCCTTTCACACTTCAAGCTATTTTTTGTTTCCTCAGGCTGAGCTGAGGGTCTCTTGAAAACAGGATTAGGCTCCAAGAAAAAAACGAAGACAAACGCTTCTGTTGCTGCAGATGTGAGGAGGGCGGCCGTACAACTCCTGCGGCATGACGACTCATGCAGCAGAGCAGGAATGGCAGGGGTGAGAGGACATTCACCGGAACCCTTTGCCGGGGCCGGAGTAGCGGCTGCCGCCGGTGCGAGCCCCTTGGCTCGGTACCTGCGCTCCGGGGGAGCCGGGGATCCGGCGGGGGCGAGTGGCTCTGTGTGGTCGGGTGCCCTTCGGCGCCTGGAGCTCTGCGGAGCCGCTATGCCCGGTGCCGAGCCGCTTATGCCCGGTACCAGCCGATCGGACGCTCCGCGGAGGGTCCCGGCTGCGGCCGCCGGGCCGGGGCTCCGCCTTCCCCTAAAAATGAGGGGGAAAGCTCCCGCCTGCGCGGACCCGCCAAGGCACGGACGGGGTTCGAACCCGTGATCTTCGGTTTACGAGACCGACGCCTTACCACTTGGCCACCGCGCCTGCGTTAAGGGTTTTTCCTGACGCCCTTCTATCACCGGCACCACTCCCGCGCGCCCGCCCACGTCCCGCCCTCGCGCGCGCCTGCGCCGCCATCTCGTGGGGGCGCGCGGCCCTGAGGCGCTGAGGGCGCGGCGGGGGCTGAGGGGCGGAACGGAGGGAGGGGCCAGGGCTGCCACCGCGATGGCTGCGGCTCCCGGTCTCGTTCTCCCTTCGTCTCCCTCTCTCTCCCGCTCTTGGCGCTCCCAGGAGCGTTCTCGCCGGCTACGGAGGCGTTCTGAGGGCAGCGCCCTCTGCCCGCGCCGGGGCTGTGAGGGTGCGGTGCCCGGAGATGGCACTCGAGGGGCTGCTTCACACCGGCCAGAACGGCTTAGAGAGGGGGGAAAAAAGCGGGATTAAAACTTTCCTCCTCCGAGAAGAGAAGCAAAACGTTGGGATAATTAAATGGTAAATACTGAAATAAATACGCTTGCTGCCTGATAGCTGTTCACTCAAAAACATCAGTGATGTGAAACGCAAATATGATACTTTCTAGATATTTTCTAGACTGGGTCTCCTAGATTTTTACGAAGCATTTAGTTTTCATTTAATGTTTGTTTTGGAGGTCTGTTTAAATTCTCCATGAAACTGTTGCTTGATATCCAAGTTTTATATTCATTTTGGTGTTGGTTTCCTTGTGGAAGAAGCATGTAAACATATTACATATTACAACCTTTACCATTGTAAAGGTTGAGATCAGAGTTACTGATTTGGTAGTGCTGTAATGCAGGTGCATTAAAAGGTTTATATAGGCTTGGCTTGGAAGAGACCTTCAAAGGTCCTGTAGTTGAATCACCCTGCAGTGAGCAGGGAAATACTTATGTATCCTTTTGGAATGTTCTTTGAACTCTGGTCATGGAAAGTCATGCTTGATGACATACTTGATTGTATGAAAAATTTTAATTCTTTAAAAGTTATAATTTGTTAGTTTGTCTGTGACAACTCTATGCCTGTCTGTGTTTAAACAAACAGAGATATTTGAATTAGCTTGACCTGCAGTGAAAAGTGTTTAATTTAAATTACCTTACCGGATAGTCAGCCCTTGTTAAGTGTGTTTGCTGCTATCTTGGAAAAGCTGCCCCAAAAGTGACCTGATTTACCAGTCCCTATGGGTTTAACTGATGGCCTGGCCAATCCGAATGCTTGCTGGGATTATTCTGCTGGTCTTGTTCATCACATGCCCTCATCTGGACTATGGAAAGCTGGGAAGTGAGAGTAGCACTGTTGTATTCTGCTTTTGTCTTGTCAGTATAATCACTGCAGCATTTCAAAGTGTGATGGTGTGTAGGAGTGGGAGCTGCCTCCTCCAGCTCTCACCCCTGTAGTGTGTATGAACGGGGTGACCTCAGAGAGCCACTTATCTCTCCTGGCTGAAAGAGTTACTCTTTAGTATTACCAAGCTGGCAGCAGGAAGGAGTTCAGTTTTAATCAATCATGTTTGATTGATGATTTTGATTTCTGGCCTACTTGCTTATTACAAAATACGCTCTTTTATGTGCCCTATTTGCCAGTTGTAACTTGTCGTCACAGTTCCTGTGCAGCTCACATCTATGTTTGTTAATGTTTTTGTATCCTTGTGAGCTGAGAGGTAATTTTGTGATGAGTGCAAGGGCTGTTTGAATTGTTGGTGGAATTCACATGTGTTTTATGTCTTCAAATACACTACATTTTAATGAATGTATTTGCTTGGCACCGGGAGTAGTACTTAATGGTAAATCAACTTCTACTGATCAAGATCTTTCCTAACTATGTGGAGATGAAAACTTCAATTTGAATTCATTAAGATCTTCTAACTAGATTAAGAGGAAATACTTGATTTGGTTTAAAAAAATCTGTGTGCTCTCTAAGCCTAACTTCCTTAGTGTGTCTGGAGAAACAGTTTCTGTCTAAACAAAGTGCTGTTTAATGGTGAGCTGATTTATCACAATAGTTTTTATAATTAAAAAAGTTAACTTGTTTTAAAAAGTGTGCTTGCCCCTTCAGTGTCTGGATAATTTTGTTTGGAACTGTCTTTTATGCTGGCCCTTACCCTTGTCTGAGCTCAATGGGAAAGCTCTTCCTCCATGCTGAATCCTCCTTGTGCATTAAGGGTTGTTCTCTTCTGACACAAGCTTCTTTGAACACAACATGGCATTTCAAAAGGGAAGTCTTAGAGGACTCTGCTGAAAAGACACTGTCAGAGATTTTGTTGGATGGAGAAATAATCACCAGTTGTTTTCTTTTCTTTCTTTCCTTAGCCCCACACATATGAGGTGGAGGTGTTGCGTTAGGAGAGGCTTTGGGGTGTCTGTTTCATGTGCAAAACCAGGCCTTTAAACACATTCCCTGACTCTTCTGAGATACAAGGGAACAATCCTGTTTATGTAGACTTGGTGCAACTGAGTTTTATAAAGACTTGCTATGGGATGCTGAGGAGCTGAAATGCTCCTTAGTTGCAGTTCCTTGAGCTTTGACTTTGTCTTAGCTGTATGAAAGAATGTTTCTGTTCACTATTTTAACTTCTAATCCACAACACTTGTCTTGGAGGGGTTTAAGAATGACACAGTAGATGGCAGAGTGGCCCTGAAGTCCTTTTTCTGCAGAGAAGACTGGAGACTCAAGGTAATTTTTTTTTACATGAAGGGAAGTATTTATCTCAAAGTTACTTGTTACATTTGTGGATAAAGACTTGAAGGAAAAAACCCCAAGCTCTGGCTGTTGGCTCTCAGAGGCTCTAATTTGTTACTTTGGTTTTGCATTAGGAATGTCTCAGTAAGGTTGTAGACTATACCTTGGGGTCTGGGGAAATCTGTGTGACTTCTTTGCCATCAAAGAAACATCTCCTACTTGAGACAGTACAACTACTCTAAGAAATATGTCCCCTCTAGCAACATTTGTACAATAAATAACAAGCCAATAGGCAGGAGCAAATGGCATTGAATGTGGTACAGAGTAAAGACAAGTCTGCTGATGGCCATCTGTAGAACATGTTTGATTAAACTGAGGTTTTATTGAAAAGTTCACTCAGCAAAATCTCAGGTTTTATCAAGCCCTGTTTTGTGTTTACATCAAATAGTAATATGAAGACAGCTTATGAAGGAGGGTTATGTGTTTGTAGTCTTTATCACTGTAAAACAGTCAACCCCCCCAGATTGCCAGCTGGCGCCAAAACAAATGCTTAATCTCTGTTATACTCCAGCTGTAATTTCTGTAATGCACAAATACATGGTCAAAAAGTGTGGCACTTGTTTTGCAGTATTTGTGTTTGGTGTGTGATATGTGTAAGTTTGTGGCACATAGAGCCTACAAACTTTTACAATGGTTAAAGTTCCTAGAGAAAAGATATTTCATGAAATTTAAAGTGATTATTAGTAATTCTTAATTTATTAAGTTTTACTCAATTACTACTTACTACTTTACAGGATTTTTAATATTTGGCCAAGTTCTGATGGCATCAGTGTAGGACAGACTTCAAAGAGGAAAGGGTGGGTGATTCGTGCAGGACTGCTTTACAAGGGGAAGTATAATGCTTAATATTTAAATGAAACAGCTTCATCCTTAAAAGAAGTTCATGCAAACAGCTCATAGCTCATTCTCCTGAAAAAATGCATTCAGGCGTTCTAGAAGCTGAGCAGAATGCAAATCAAAAATACAAAATCTCACAACCCAACACACCTTGAAAACCTTGGAAGAATTGGGGAAAGTCATGTATTAAAGTGCATTACAAGAGGTTTGTAGTGAGAGGACAAGGGGGAACGGATTCAAAGTGACAGAGTAGGTTTAGGTTGGGTATTAGGAGGAAGTTCCTTTACTGTGAGGGTGCTGAGATACTGGAATGAATCACCCAGAGAAGCTGTGGCTGCCCCATCCCTGGCAGTGTCCAAGGCCAGGTTGGACAAGGCTTGGAGCAACCTGGGTTAGTGGAAGGTGTCCTTGCCCATGGCAGGGGAGCAGGATGAACTTTAAGGTCCCTTTCAATCCAGGCCATTCCATGGGTCAATTACTCTATATTAAAAAATTGCTAAAAAAAAAGAAAGTCCAAACCTAAACTCTGAGGCTTCAGGAAGTCCCTGTTCTTATAGGACTTGGCTCTCATTTTGAAGACAAACCATAATTCTTTTGGAGTTTATCTAAGTGCAGGTTCATTGTTACTCCTTTTTGTGGGAAAGGTACCGTTGAATATAGGCCAAACGTTTCAGACTCATAGAAGTCAGAATGATATTTTCACTTTTAAGTAGTAACCATGGACAAATGAACAGTTTTCCTTTTTTATTTGAGACACTTAGCAAAAATGCTGAAATATCAAACATTTCCTCAGTAGCTACAATATTGCCACTATGTACAAAATATTTGATAAATGTAGTACACATATAAAAATACAGTATGCATTACATATATACAGTACAATGTGCAAAACATATGGCATTCAAACATATGGAATTGATTTCAGGGGTGCAAACAGCAAATACAAAGGCATCATGGTTTCTTCTAGAAAGGCAATACATAAACTGACGCCCTGATTGCCATAATTTGCATTTAGTAAAGTAGTGCTTAAATGAAGAGGGCCCCAGAGACAGGTGTTTATCTTCTTCTTTTCACAAAATGAGATGCTAAGACATAATTATGACTATGAAAATAAGAAGAGAAACACCTACTAGGGTTAGCGTTTTTCTACTGCAAGCCGTACTGTGAAGAAAATCCTATCTGGAAAAAAGCCTGTGCTATTACTTACTACAAATTTCTCAAACAACAAAAACAAATCTGTACTGTTAAACATCAAAAACAGCTTTGAAAATATCTACATCCTTAATTTTAAAAAAGTATGGATAACACTTTTGGGGATTTAATTTCCTATGTTTTAAAATACAAAGTGCCTCCTTTGGCAATACAAATGGCAATGCTTTGGTTCCTATTTAAATTTTTATATTATTATAATTTATTTTAGGCTGTCTTTTGAATATCTGAGCTGTATAGTTTTATAAAAATAGTGTGATTATATAGTTATTAACCATTCTCTGCTTTTTTTGAGAATTTGCTCTCATAGCTAGAATGGCTTTTTTTGGCTAGATTTCTACAAATACAAATTTATGCACTTTTAACTTAAAAACACTTTATATTCAGTATTGGACACTACAGAATGATGTAGGTGTCTCTTTTTTGCACTTTATTCCTAGCAAACTGGTATAAAAGTAATATTTGAGATTATTTCATGTTTTAATGTATGCTCTTTATTGGCCATGTATATACTATATGTAACTCAATTCCATAGATGTCACATGAAATACCTTCTGGGTATGGTCTGGAAGTCACTGAAAGGTGATTTCACAGACCACAATACAAAGAGTTTCAACAGAACATTTTCTAGAGATAAGTGGAAGATTTTTTTTTCCAGTTTTAATAGAGTTTGCTTTAAGTTTATAATACACTTAGGATGCCATCCAAATAATAATTGTTTACATCGGTGAGCTTTCCTGTGTTTTGATTACATAATGCCCTTCCAGTTCAATGTATCCTGTAATTGCAGTTTCTCTGCTTTGAAATAGTTCAGCAGCTTGTGCTTGGGTTCTGATTACAGTGCCTACACTTTTGAGGCATCTGAATGTTTGAGATTGACACTTCTGTTTGGATCATCATCTTCTCTGAACATGACTCCTATTGGTGAATTAAGAAATACCTGGGAAAAAAGTGTCAGTATTAAGCAGTGATTATTTCTAAAAGCTGTGGCCTCAGCTTTTTAAAGTTCTGATTCTGCAGGTCTGCAAGCCCGCATTGCTGGATTACACTTTAAATTTCTGTAGAGAACAACTGCCATAAATTAATTTTATCGTCAGAGAGAAGATGGTAATGCTTTTTTAACCATTTCTAATCTTAAAAAAATTGTCTGTAAACTTTCTTGCTGTAACTGATGCTGAATGGCACAAAATGTGCATAACAAATGCCATTTCTCTACTGAACACAGGATATAACACCTCTTGAGTAACATGAGCCTTGTAAAACTTGTCTGAGCTCTCTCTGTCTAGATGTGTAAACAACCAACTTTTGATTTTCACACTGATTAAAAGGTATTCCTAATTACTTTGAAGGACCCACTAACACCACATTTGATAGGATGCATTCTGTTAGTATACTGCAGCCATTAAATGGCAAATTTAGTGCCAGTGCATTCCTTTGCAACTCTTCTCTTAATGAGAAAGATTCACTTCTGTGCAGTCAAACTGCCCAGTCATGATTAAATTTCTAAGATGTATTGTATTTGTGCTACAAAAAATTTCATGTAAAACATGCACACACGAAAGTCTAAGCAAAACCTATTTCTGCCATAAACAGGCATATACAACTATGGCAAACATATCACATTTCAGAACAAAGTCTAAAGCAAACCATTTTATATAAGGTTTAGTACACAATTTGAAACGTACAGAAAAGTAATCACGCATTCCCTACACTAGAATATTTGTACTTGAGAAACTAAAATGATCCCTTAATTTTTTTTTTTTTCAAATAGACGTTCAGAGCAGAAAGCTATACCGTACTGATAACAAGACATCTCAACTGTTTGGGTTTATTTCTGCACAAAGATTCCTATGGATTAGTTAACATTCTACACGGCCAATAAGGGTAATTTTGTAGCAAGATGACTTTGCCAGTTTCAAGCTCTATTTACATGCATATCAAAAATGACAGTACAGTTGCTCTAGGTTAATTTGTCCTCTAAAAATTAATTTACTTGCCTCTCATTTAATCAGGAGGCAGGGTCAAAAAGGGATAACTCTAACCACACGTATATTGTATGATGTCTGGTGTATCACACATAATAAACTGACAGTACTGCAGAACACTAAATTTCATTCAGAGTTGTTCCTATCAGACCAAGAGTCCTTAATTCTTATTCTCATAACAGCTGAGGGCACTTCATATCTCAGAGTATTAGCTCCCAAGATAGGATGATGAACAGGAATGCAAAAAGTTGAATGTTAAGAGTTCACTGTTATTGAAAAGTCCTATACCATCAAAGCTTAAGGCAAACAGTCCACATGTAATATTGTACTCAAGTATTGTAGGCACAGCAAGAGGGAATAAGGAATTATGTCTTTCAACTGTGTGAAGTAAAATCTCTAAAGATTGTTTTCTTGTACTTAGTTTCATATTACAGTAATTCTTGGCCAGTAAAACCAGTGAAGATACATAATGATTTAAAGTGCTGTAATTGATATGATGCAAACATACGGTATCAGTTCAAACCCTGAATCAATGATGTAATCCATTATTTTATCTGAAGCCAGTGGAATTCTGTCGTGTCAGTAAACCAGACTGCTTTATATCTGGAGATGCAAATTTTCAGATAAGTCCATAACATTTTCTAACAAAAGTATTTGGTTGATGTTAACATGATTGTGTTGTGTTTTTCTCTTTGAAAAATGTTATGAAGGTGGCTAAGTGGATAACAGCTACTTACTGTTTTCAGTATTTCTTTGATACATATCATTAATCTACAAAGTAGGTAAAAGCTTCAGGGCATTTTTTCATTCAGTCCTACAAAACTTTATTTTTGAAACTTGGTGGGGAAAGAACCATGTGATGAGATCAGTTTTCAGACTAGAAAACATACAATATTTCCCTATTTCAGGAAACAGGGAGTGTTTCCTTTTATCTTAATTTAGGCATTCCCTAATAGAAAATTCCAATTTTTTGTTTGATTATCAGCCTCCGTCATCTATGGCAACATTTAACAGCTATTACCTGAGAGACAACCATAGAATATCAAAGTATATTAGTTCTACTTGAATTTTTTGTTTGTTTTTCTAACTGCTTTCATAATAGACTCTGAAAACAACAACTAAGGGCTTTAAAACAAAAAGAAATTATTCACATGCTGTGCTCTGCTATGAGGTAAGAGCTTAATTTTTGCTATTCTCTGTTTCAGATATGCAATATGCCTTCTTATCAACAGTACATTCTGGTCCTGGTGTTTAGGATTCGCACTGAGCAGCTTCTCTGTTGGCTTCTCTGATGTTATGTAGTGGCAGAAAAAGCTGTTCAATAGACAAAGTATTAATTAAGAAATGATGGTTGTCCTGTCAGTACTGTCCCCAGCAACTTGATCTCGTCCTACAAACATCTTTTATTGAGGGCATTGGGATTATTCTTGCATAGATGCTTGCAGGATTCTAGTGTACAACACTATTAATTGAACTTTCCTACTTCCTTAAACTTTTCTAATATGCTGAGATACTGGATTCAATGATCTGCAAATATCCTCAAACACAAAGCAAAACAGGATATTTACTTCCATTATAATAATCTCTTGTTTGAAGACCACTGTGTTCCCCTCTGTTCACAAAAATAAGCTATATAAAGATAAAAGAGTATACAAATAACTGTCTGATATACACATTAAAACCCTAGCTATTAAATCCAGAGCATTGCTATAGAAAATTCAGTGTTCTCAATATTACCTGGCATAGCTACAGTGGATTTCTTGCAGTTACACTTAATATCCCTTTGGATGTAGTTAAATTCCTCCCTCATGATTAAAGAATGGGGGAAGTGTTTTAAAATCCACAAAAGCAAAATATAAAAACAACTTGAACAAATTAAGAGACTAGATACATGAAATTTCACTGAACCAGCCAGTGCTTCTACTTGCCTTTGCCCTCTCAATTAGTTCTGAACCTGGCTCAGGCTTTCCACAGGAACAATGAAGTGCAGTGATACCTCCCCTCCCCAGACATTTGCTCACGGGGTCAAGACAGAGAACTGACATCTCACTCTAAGTTTAGTCATGTTGTGTTGCTCATTTAAGCATTACAAAGTCAGAGACATAACTTTTTTCTTAAATATTTATGAAACATTTACCTTGGGATACTTTTAATCACGAAGTACAATCATCCTTTCTTGACTTGTGAAATACAGCTTTCAGAAGGCCCTGATCTGCATTACTGATAGATGCATAAAGTGATTCACTGTTGTAAACTTGAAAATCAATAAGGAATTAGATTCAAGCATTTGTTCTTCCAATCATTACGGTCTTAATTAATGTTAACTGCAATCAGAATGGTATAATAATGGACCTCTGCTGTAAAGAGACTTGCAGGTCGTGTTCTCATTGGCTAAAGCTCAATCCCAGTGCAACTGTAGATCTTGTGGATCTAGAAAGTCAGTGGAAAACACACTTGGGGCAGCAGAACTGAGAGGGGTGAGTCCAGATGAGGAGCTGGGCATTGTAATGTCCAGCCATTCCATATTGTCCAAATTAGTATCGGGAAGGTCAAGAGACAGACAAGAATTATTAGTAGTAAACTGTGGGTCAGATGTTTCCATGGGTGAATGAGAGTGATCTAAAATGCTGGAGTGATTAAGCAGATCATTCTGGAGGTCTTCAATTAAAGAAAATGGCTCTCTGTCCTCATTACTGCTTGTCAGTTGAGGAATTTCATTACCTGATGGTAAAGTTCCATCCAAGAGAGCTTCAAGTTGGTTTTCCAAACTTACAGACAAGCTGGTTGTTGGTTCTAAGGACACAGGAGGAGGAGCCATTTGGATCTGTGGAGGTGGACGGGATATCACTGTGTTCACTGGCATTGTAGTGATGTTGGCTGTTACTGGTCTCATTTTAGATATGGGAGATGGTTCTTCTTTTACTGGAAGGGAAATCTCTGTAATAAAAAAAATTCACTGTTGAATCCAAAAAGATAATGACATAATATTCTCACGCTTAGAACTTCCAGCCCTTCTTTGCCCACTTCAGGATGCATCCCTGTGAGTTAAGTGCAGTAACAGTCACTTTGCTGTACCACTCATACTCACACTCACATACATCAGACTCTGGCAAGGCCTCCATGAACAATGGAGTATTTTTAAAAAGTCCCAGAATTCTGCTTTCGGTGATATCTTGGCTAATTAGCATGAGTACTGATGAAAAAAGGAATGTATTTCTAGATGTTACCTTAACCTCCTTCATGTTTATATTTTTTCTCATTAACTGGAATAATTATGGAACCAACACATTTCCTTGTCTAGAGAAGAGTACCCAAACCAATTTTCAATTTCATCCCTGTTTAGCACTGTCCACATTGGTTAATTAAGAGTCCACAGGATGAACTGATGTGATTAAGAAGCATTTATTCCCAATTCTAGAATATAAAAGTACACTTCTGTCAAGAAGTTCCATGTAAGGTAGTGGCAGTGACAATAAAGGGAAATAAAGCATAAGTTCCAATTTATTCTTAAATGTTAATGAAGCCCAAAAATAAGACAGACAAATATGCAAATAAATCCTCTAGCACAAGTGATGTTCCTAGCAGCACAAACATACCTGAAAATATATTTTGTGCTAGTTTTCCAAGCAAAAACCCACATCCTTCTCACTCTCCTGAAGTACATTAGTAAACTAAACATTCTTCAGTGTAGAGCTTACTTACATTAAGTGCAAGAGCCCTGAATGTTTTACTTAGTTTTTTCATAAAGATGACCATTAATTTAGCTTGAGTTGTTGAGTACACAAGTTACTTATCTCAGCCTACTCACATTTTCTGCAAGTGACCTTGCAATTTGCTTTGAAAAAGAAAAAATTCTCTGATGTTTAGAAAATGGCTAAAGTCTTCCAGTAGCTTAGCACCGTGCCCTGGCATTCACTCCTGTCAAGATCCTTATATGACAGCAGTTACAAACCATTCCAATAATTGAATTGCGTGGCACCACAACATTTCCCTGTATTGTAATGGCTTCTTAGTCTACTAAGCCTAATTATGGCTGAAAGCCTCCTTCTTTTATTGCTGAGCTACTCTGTTTACTACTTTAGTTATTTCAGTGCCTTTCTGATAGTTCCCTTATTTTAACTGACATAAAGTTCTTATTCATTAATGTCTCTATGTAGTTCATGCACACTTTTCCAGTAATGTATCTTTGATGTTTATAGTTGATAACACATGGTTCCATTTAATGAATTTTTACCACCAACATGCTTTAACTCTTACCTTATTCTATTCTTTGTAAAATTTCAATAAACATGTTATGGACTTGCTCAGCTTTTCCAATTTTGATAAAGTATGTCTGTGCTAACCTAAGGTGTTATTTTAATTGTTTGAATTCTGTAGAGATTATTGTAAAGGTCTGCCTGAGCTAATTTGCAAGCACTGAAGTTCCACAGCAGGTTGACTGTATGTTTTGGTAAATGTTTTCTTTAATAAAGAACTAAGCAAAATTTCAGAAATTTAGCTTCATTCAGGCTGGATAGCTTCTAAATCCTGCTCCTAAAAGAATTCTCATTTGATTATAGCAGCAAGTTTTTATTACCAGCTTTTAAATCTCTACATCACACAGCTGTCAATGACCTTACCTCCACTCTTGATGAGAATATCAAAAAGATCATCCATCTGCTGACTGTGTGCACTGGAAATCTGTAGTGCAGGAGAACAAGGTTATTCTCTTTCATGTGGTTTTTCCTACGCTCATTTTTCCTAGTTTCTCTCTAAAGTTTGTAAGTACTAACATATGATAAAGACTAAAATGCTTAATATAAAATTGTCTATCTAGAAAACATACTTTGGAGAGACATTTGCAATCTCTGTGGCTGTACAAAGGAACAGGGAAAAGGTATGACAAAGACTTCATGAAGGTAACCTAGGAGAGAGGTGCAGGGAGCTTGGGATCAGGAGAGTTACTAAGCCCATTTTGTACCAGGGTAACTGCAGCACTTTGGGGTTGCAAACCCGGCTTTACTGTCTCTCAGAGACAGCTTGTGAATGGCTATCATGTAAGATGCATTTTATTAGGTATCTTTGGGGTTTTTTCCCAATTTGTAGACTTATGTTCTTTTATTTTTTAAAGTGGGGGTAAGCTTTCAGGAACTGCTTATCTCTGTTTTAAACAGCCTAAATAACTGAACCTTAAGCAAAAGGTAACAAAACTCCCCACAAACCCACTCATTCAGAAACAAGTCCAGAGAAAGTGGAGACTTTGATGAAAGTCTGAAAAAGTGTTTTAAACCATTGCTTATACTCCAGGGATGGGAAATGATTGTCATCAGGAGATCTAGTGGAGAGACTAGTGGCTGACTGGTAGTGATAGAGTGACCTAGGACAACTTGTGTAACCTCACTGTGGGCATGTCCTGCCAAGGACACAGGAAAGGGCATTAGACACCCATAGCTGTGCCTGAGATCTGCCACCACAAAAACCCAACCAACACTAGGAGCTACAAGGTTTTATCTTTTGGGATAGTTCTGAAACACATGAAATTAGGGATACTCATTAGTTTTGTTTACAAATTTCCTCTGATACAAAGGAACTTTTATCAAGGTAAACTGGCAAAGCACTAGACAGGATTATTCACCAAGATCACTCAATACAGACTCTTTTCAAGCAAGCACCTATGCTCATGTTTGTGTGTATGTATAAACACATTCACAACATTCTCCTCAAGTTTACCCACTTTGGAAAATACAAACATATTTCCTCTTTTAAGTGTGAGGTTTGGATATCACACATTCAAATGTGAATAAATAAACAAATCATCTGAAGGCTAGTTACTGTTAGTAGCAATAGCAGCATTATCCCAATTAGATGTATCACCAACTGGGAACTGTAAGACTTATTTACATATATGCTGCTTTAATAAAAGAATAGTGAAACAGGGGTCCTGTAGTTAAACACAGTTATGAAACTAGTAACAGAGTATGTTAGAAAATCTTGACACCAAAAAAAACCACAAAAACCTAAACCAAGCAATGTTGGTAATTGTAGAGAAAAGCTGTGTTTTTAACAGAGTAAAGAAAACAAGTACCTCACGGTGTGATGGCTGAATATTGCGGGTCTGTTTTATGGCCTCTTCGTAACGAGGAGGATCTTTAGTCTTGGACACTGTGTTGTTGAAGAGGGGTTGCTGAACAATGTAAGGCTGGGCTTGAGATGGAGACCCAGGCTGCAGAAAGAACAAAATAATGACTAAATAATATGATCTAGTGAATTCAGGATGTATCAAGCTCTACAGTTTATTCTATTTCGTCACATCAATTATGTATTAGTGTAATCAGAGGGATAAGTTTCTTTCTCCCTTTCTCACACATATAAGCATTATTAACATCTACAAAACATTCTTCTTCGAGTGAACTGCTATATGTAAATAGTTGCATGTTATATAAGAATAATAATATAAACCTGAACTTTATGGAAGATTGTTGGGATATCCTTACCTTGTTGGGAGCAGCAGGTCCATTCTGCACAGAGAGGACCTGATTACCACCAGGGTGAATGTTAGAGTTTGTTGTTTTATTAATAAAAGATTGTGAAGGTGTTGAAACTGGTGCAGTCTGATAGGAAAATACTGCATTTGATGTGGCAGGTGGAAAAACCTGAAAAGGATTAACAGATCAGTCTTAGACTGTGGGGGTTTTATTTTTAAAAAAGGTAACATTGGATAAATTACATTAATGAAATATAAGACCTTTTTTTCTAAAATACTTGCTTGTTTAAATTCCCTATAAGTCAAGTTTATACTGATTTTTCCTTTCAGTGGAATAATTTCTAAATTCAGAACAGTTGGTCTGAAAAAAGCTTTGTGCTCTGACATATTTTCATTCATCGTTCATTACTAAAAGCATTTTCCTGCAATTTTCTGGGAAGCATGAGGAAAGTGTATGGAACAGTTCAATAGCATATCCATGATTTCCCCACCTAGTGGAGAGTCAATAACATGAGCTTATTTCTGACCTGATACTACCTGTATCTGTATCCACACTTGTCCTCCCCTGCTGGTTTTAAGACAGAATGGTTTATCTGTGCCATATAATTCTATTTTTTTTTTTGAAAGTAACAGGTATCTATGAGGACTGAAGGGAAGGCAAAAGATAAAACTGATAAACATGGGTATCAACTATAAGTTTGGTTACTGGTACATTAAACTTTTTATTTCTTCAACTGCATACTCATTGTAAATGATTCCCAGCAGTAGCCTGCTTCTCATACTTTTGAGTTAAAGAGAGATGAAGAGAAGCTATGCATGCATCAGCACATAAGGCTGTTTTAAATTCAGTATCACTCCCAAATACCTTTATGACAAGGGTGACAAATCTTAGGTCATGGATGGAGAGAGGCAGATTTAATGCTGAATGCATGAGGGGTGTCCTGATCTCTTGTATCGCACCAATATTTTCATTTTGATGTAAAAATCAGTGCAATAGCAGGCTGCAAACTCTGCTGGGAACTGTGGATTTCATGCCAACCGATCTGAATAGTGGGGAGGACCCGAGGGTACAAATCTTGGTTATGTCCTGCAGACATTTCAAGGAACTTGGATGCAGCAATGGCAGCAAGCTGCCAGTCTCTGGCACAAGTACATGCCACAGAATGACTGGAAAATTTCTCTATAGGACCTGTTGATTTAACAGGGTAAGACTAGCCCCTCACCAAATCCCCGAGAACCTGGATGAAATCTGCTTTTTGGATGTATGTCAGTTTTGACTTCTGAAGGATAACCTCAATGTCCATGAAATGAAACAGATTGAACAAGCTGCCAGCTTTATTAGCCAGCTCTCTAGAGAATGGCAAAGCACAATCATATATCTTCTAAGGAAAGTTCTTATCTGGAACAAGAGCCCAAGCAGAGGAAGATAAGGTGACACTGCTCAGGTACAATCCCCAAATCACAGCAGAACATGGGGTTCACGATGCACTTTTGTAAACTGAAATACAAACTTTGAAGGCTGAAATACAACAGTTACATAATATACTGTGTAAAAACTACACTCTTCATCTTGGAATTTAAGTTGTTTCTGAATTATCTGTCCCTAGGGCAGGCTGAAAAACCTTGCTGTCCTAAGTAATAGGAGCCCTATAGTCAATAGCAATACTGATAAGGATGTGATAAAGGTCCAAAACTAATCTCCATGTTCTTAATAATAGAGGTCAGCCTGGAAGAGGCTCAGAGGAGGAGAAAATCTTTTCTTTTGTCATGACTGGGGCTGATGGGTTGATATCAGTTCCCATACGAACATGACTGGAGTGGTAGTTATAACAGTACATCCAGTGCTGAGGACAATCTGCTGGAATGGGACATTGATTGTTTTCAGTAGAGGCAGAGAAGGATCTCTCTGAATCATACCCTGCATTCCTTAGGAAGAGGTATGGTAGGGTTTTGACTCACTGGAACTACCATCCTCAGGATCTGAGTCCATAGCTTCCTTCATAAGGAGGGATGAAATCAACAAGGAAAGTAAGAAAACCAAAATTAACTTCTATAAAAGAATATATCTCTGAAGTCATAGATAAAAGCTTTCTCTTAAGAACTGCCTATGAGAATCTCCCATTTAGAGCCAGAGGCAAATAAGAGAAACTGACTGGAATATACCTGGTACACCACTTGTTCCAAGCATGAGGAAGGATGTAGTAAGAGTCATGCCCTAAGAGTGTACCATTAAGTCTTTAGACTTTTTGCACCTGAAAAATCAAGTCCTGCACAGACTAAAATTTTGGAAAGAGAAGGAGATACAAGCCCACTGTATCACACAGAAAAACATGGTACAGATATTAGGTGACTTGATCATTTGTATATAACACAGATGACACAAAAGATTCTGAAAGCACTGCCTAGAACTAGATTATACAACTATTTATCTTAATGTTTATTGCTATCCACAAACCTTTCTGATTTGTTGGGTCTGACCAAGTGCATGCTGCATGCTGCTATTTTGTTGTGATTGTGGAGTATGCATCTGAGGTGCTGTCTGCACCAGGCCAGAGGAAGAAATAGGAGCAGGTATTTGTGATGGGGTCTGTATTCCAGCTTGTGATTGAGCCTAAAGGATGAAGATAAAATATTTGCATTATTTGCACCTCACAGCAAGTTACATCATGTAAAAATCTAATGCACACCTTATGCAGAATAGCAGTAACATGTATTCTGGGGGGGGGATGAGTGTGAACTGTACAGGAAACCAAACTAACTGTGTTTGGTACTGGGGATTTCCAAGCTAAAAGGTGATGTTTATTTTGCCAACATAATTTAAGACAAAGACAAACTGGAGAGAGCCCAGCAGATAGTGATGAAAGTAACAGGAGACAGAGAGAGCATAAATTAGTAAGAAAGGACTGTAATAATCGGCTTGAGTAACCAGAAGACAAAACTGATGATGCAAGAAAAAGGTTGCTTTTAAGACCACGGTAATTTTTAATGGCAAATGAAAGGCAAGAAGTGTGTCCAACCTCATGAAAAAAAATTTTAAGTGGTAGTGGAAAATACTTTCTGGAGTATCAGTGAAGTAAAATACCAGGACAAGCTGCTTAAGGTTGTTACAGAATTCTAGCAGAGTTTTAGAACAGTTTAGGTGGAGAGCTGTGTGTATTGCTCCTATGAACAGTTCTTGCACTGCAGACTGGGGCCCATCCTCTCCAGAATTTTCCACCCCTATAAAGATTGCTGGATGTGCTGCTGCACAGGCTTGCAGCTAGGGCCACAGCATACACAACAGCCAGGGACACACTGCAGCTGGAAGAATACTTTGCTGCCATGATGGGTGGCAGGGGAAATTCCAACAATGCTGCTGGGAAGTGCATTACTGCTGGATTCTACCTCAGACTAACAGGTAACACTGATTCAGCTTAGTCAGATTATACCAATCTCTTACACCTCTGTATTTATAGCCTGACTTGGTTTATGCTGTATTTATTCACTACCTATGATCAGCCTAGAAATAATATTCGTGTAACCATGTTTCTTTTTTTAAGTCCACAGGAGAGTTCTACAACCTGGCATTCACATTTTTAAATATATTGAACCACCACCACACAAGGTAGTTCACATATGTTTTGCAAACAGGGCTATCTCAAACTACAGAGACTGTAGCTCTCTATTACAATTTGCCGTTGACAAAATGATGGTATATGCTACTATAAATCAAATTGTGTGTGGAGGCAGTACATGGTAAGACAATTGCTTTTCAGGAAAGAGTAACTAGGAACAAAAATTGCAGAGAAACAATTATTAGAAGCAGGAATTACAAGATTGGCTCAAGCTTTTCTACTGTTTCTGTTAAGCAGAAACAGGCTAAACCTGATTTTTAAGTTAATCTTACAAGCAGCACATTTACCTATTTACCTATTACACTAAGTTATGAAACACTGCCATGCAGGTTACATGATAAAAAAATAGAAACACCCTTACCTGCAACTTGATATTTCCAACTGGTAACTGCACTGCAGTAGCAGTATTCGGTCCCTGGATAGACAGTGGGAGGAGCAGCTGGGCAGTTCCTTGGGTAGTTAATAAAGCTTGAGGCTGGGCAACAACTGCAGTTTGTGGCTGCCTCTGTGGACTAACATAAAACTGAGAAATGGCATTCTGAGGTTCAGCTTTGGCCACAGGTATCTCCTGCTTGATAACAACCGCCTTTTTGGCAACTGGATTCTGGCCAGCAGTGTACACTGACTGTCCTAAGGAATGGCTGGCTACAGGTACAGATTGACTTGTACTTGAGCAGTCAGCAGGAGCAGTTTCATCTTTGACAGCAGTGCTGAACTGCTTCTGTTCCAAAGCAGCTGAGTTACCAAAAGTCTGAGACTGTTGCTGTTGTCCCCTTTTTTCAACCTCAAGTTGCATTTTCAATACTTCCACAAGTTTTTGCTCTTGTTCCAGTTTTCTTTTGAGCTCTTCAATCTGTTTTTCTTTTTCTTGAAGCTTGCGGTCCTTTTCTGCTACATCGAACTCCATGGTTGAGATGCTTCCACTGCTGCGATTCTGATTATCCTCGTTTGTATTTGCTCTCAGTGGTGAAGTACTTAGGAACTGGGACGGTGACATCATGGTCATTTCTGGGAAAGTGTCTGCCATACTCGTATCATCTGTGCTTAGACTCGACTGTTCGGAAGGAGAGGGAGATACAGGCAAGGGAGAGCTGATGTTTTCAGTTTTTACTGCTTTGCTGCCAGATCCAGTAGATGTTTTTTCTGGAGGGAAGCTGGATATTGTATTAGCCACTGGTTTATTTAGTGTTGCGACAGGGAATGCCACAGTCACTTCCCCAGTGTTACCTGTGGCCCCACTAGAAGTGGTCACTGTCACAGAGGTACTTGTAGCAACCCCGTTGTTGTTAAGATCTTGATAGGTTTTCAGACGCTCAATAAGATCTGTTTTTGTTCCAGACACTGGTAATCCCCTCAGTTTCAACTCCATTTTAAGCTCTGCTACCTGAAATAAAATAAAAACACTATAATAAAAAAGGAAAATAATAAAACTGGCTGATATGCGTTCTTGTTACATCTTAATAATGAAAATTACTTTCATTAGCGTATTTGCTAGTTATTACACCTCTGGGTTCTGACAGCATGCATTATCTATGAGCACATTTCCATGACTTCCTACTTACTTCAGTGTTTAAGTGGCCAAAATCTTAGCGGTGTTCTGTTGTACAGTGAATAGTAGCAAACTGATGATGTTTTTTCATAAATATTCAACATGGAAAAATGTACCTACAGCTCCAGTTCTGAGCTAAAAGCCTCTGAAGCAAACCAGCAGACAATGGCAGCAGTGCAAATAAAAGCAGTGAACAGCAGCACGCTGAGCCCCTTTGTTACACCATCAGGACAGACAGATCTGTTTCTGAGAAACTGTATCAGGTCAGTTGATGATTCAATAGACCCATCAAACACAAAAGGTCCTCTTGCTAATTAGCAACCAAACTGTTACTCTATGTGGCATCAGGGTTTCTTTTACATAGACAGTATAAGCAGTCAAAATTACTTTCTGACAGAAAAATGTTCTCAGTTTTTTCCAATAAGCTTACAGACAAAGTAAAGCGCAAATGTGTTGAGTATAAATTAATTTTGTGCTTCAAAATATCAGTTAAAGAAAAGCAATCACAAAGAATAGCTTCTCTTTATCATAAACATGCACCACAGCTAACTGCAGAGTTGGGGCTCTGCATGTTAGAGCTACCTCTAACAGAACAAAAGGTAGTGATCTCAGTAGCATTTCAGTACTCAGCCAGCCTAGAATTTAAGTTGGAGGTATTTTTGATTTGGAAATGATGAAAAGTCACAGCAATACATTTTGCATCTCTAAAACCCACAGCAATTTTATGTTAAATAACTCCCTAGCCAATAACTAAACTATCAGCTGTGTCCCTCAGTCTGGTACGGTCTACACTTGAAAGTGTGTTCTAATTTTTCTCTTTTTCAACAATTCATTTCTGAACTCTTAATCAGTGCTGATTTAGCTGATACAGTGGTAAAGCCACCACCAGCAGGTCTGCAAGGAAGACTTATCTTGGTGTTACCACATCAGCAGGAATACCAATAAATTGTGCAGAAATAGGTAAGTGAACAGCTTTAATCACTGCAAAGCACAATTTCAGGTATTAAATATCTTTACAAGTTTTTAGTTAAAATTTAAAGATTGGAAAACTTATTTCAAATACTGTTGTTTGAATTGCATTTTATAGACTTACTTCATATTAAAAGATTGGCTTTAACTTAAGACAATACATTACTATCTTGAGAATCTGATCTTCCGAAATTTCTTCTTTTTATCGCTTCAAATCGAAAAAAATCCTCCCTCCCACCCCTCACAAACCTTGGTAAAGGCAAGAGAAAGGAATTAATTGCCCACTAGATGTCCCTACCCTGCCACTGAGGTTTGGCACATTCCTGCAGCTGCTGAATCCTAAACCCCCACCTGCTGCTTCAGATTCGTCCCTCACAGTCTTTATTCCTGCTACTGTAGTTCAGAAGGAAGATCCTATGCAATGGCCTCATAGTGCAACCTGAACAGACTACTCAGTTTGTAATAACTTCAAGAAACTTCAGAATTTAGTGTTCATTTTCAGATGATGTGTTAAACTCTGGTAAGATCATATTTTCTATTCTCTTTTTTACAGTCTTATTTCTCTTTCTATTTATAGCAGTGACCTCTCAGAATATGTTTTTATTAGGGCATATTTTAACTTATATTTCTTAACTAAACCTCTTCACTGATACACTAAAATTGTCATGAGGAAATTACTGCTCCAGTGTTTAAATCTGCCTGTGAAACTTCACATGAAGTGAACCTCACAGTTTACCCAAGGTGTCATAGTGAGTGACCTATACAATGTGTCTGAAATTCCTCCTCTTCTAATTCTTTGGGAAAGAAATGTAATTTCTGGAATATATTCATATGGGAAATCAAATATTTCAGTCCAGGAGAGCTGTGTATGAAAACTTTGGCAATCTTATTCTAATTAATGAGGAGGAAAGGACAGTTTTCATTGGCACAAATTACCAAGCATATTGTCGACAGTAACAGTTCACAAGTTATGAATTACAGTAATGCACAGGAATGGACAAATTCCTCTTGTCTTTTACCTTCAGGTCATCCAAGGTTGAAGGTAGAGGACCTGGTTTCCTGTTAGGAACATTACTGTTCTGTCTTGGTGAGCTGGCAGCTGATGTTGGTGTACTGTTGTTCAAAGTACTCAGTGGTGAATTCCCATTGTTGCTCTGTTTTTCATTCAGTGGCCTTCAAATAATAGGAGAAAGAGGGACAAGCATGTCAGTGCTAAATATATTATGTTTTCAATCAAAAGGCTGTGATTCTGAATCTCATGTCTGTGAAGCTAATAAACAAATTAACTTTTTTTACAAATCCATGCTTAACCTAACACATTACTGTTAAGTATTTTCAGTAAAACAAAACAGACAAGAAAACAGAGAGTAGTATGATCCTATTTTGTTTTGGTTTTGCAGTTAAGCATACCAATTTATGCTTCATAGTTTTGATTATTGTCATGGTATCCCTGAAGAACACTATGGACTGCAAACTCAATTTACACAAATTAATCACCAGCCAGGGCAATTAGTTTTTTGTCTAGTATCAATAATCACTCCTCAATACTGAACTCTGTGTATCAACCCTTCCATAGTTCCGGTGTTCACACACAGTATGGGACTGACATAAAGCAGTTCACTTTGAAGATGATGCATTTTTATCAGCTGTACTCAAGAATCTCATATAAGGATTCTGAACTAATCATAAAAAATTAAAAATGCCACCATTTACACTAGGTACCATAAGTCAGCTCTTTTATTTCGTTCAGCTGATTTATGAAGAAATGTTTCTGAAATGTCACTAAATGGAACATAAGAAGCGTGGGCAAGCAGGCAGAACCATCGCCAGTCCAAATGTTAGGATACATGGTAATTATAAATACAACCACAGATGGTAGCTTTAACTTTTCTAGCCTCACTTGCTGATGAAAAAGAACTCAGTGAAAACTCACTTTAAAAAAACAGCTGAAAGTCAATTTGAATTTTGTGTTGTGTGACTGTGGCATGTTACAGTTTAAGCACTTCTAGGAAAAGATTGGCCTTAGATGATGAGAATGAAACTCTGCAGATAGTTAACTTCTTGTTTTGTTATGGGGTACTGGCAACTCTTTAAACATTTATTTTTCTGACTGCTTCTACCTATAAATCAGTGAGTGTACTTCTCGCTGTTAAAAGTGCAAAAGATCAGTACTAATGAGGAACTCATATGAGCATTAGAGATGAGGCTATAAACAACAACCATCTTATCAAATTTAAAATGTTACATCTTATTTGTAAATTGCAAAAATGTGGTGTGTGAATTTGATGTAAAAAAAACCCCACAAGAATAGTGTATGTCTTAGTTAAAGATGTGGTCTGCAAGCTTCTCTCCTGCTCTGTCTACCTATGTCATATTTGAGTGAAAATGGTGTCAAAACTTTGATTTTGCACAAATGCTTTTGAGTTTCAAATGTGCATTTGGTTCAGAAAAAACACATCTGACAGGTAAGATGTTCTGTTTCCATGTCACACAAAAATAACTAGGACCACTACAAGGCTTATCAGGCTTCAGGATTATTTTAACAAGAGAACAACCTCATCACCTTGTTAAATAAGGCAAATAATAGCCACAGTGATGCACAATGCCATTTAAAGTTTTCTTGGGTTCCAAATTGTCTCTTTTAACGTTTGCAAACAATGTTTACTTCTAAAGCCCTAAGCCTATATCTTTAAAAGACACAAACAATGCTTCACGTACTTCAGCGGTGCAGGTAGAATTGTCTGGTAGTTGTAGTGTTGTTGCTGTTGGCTCAGGATCTGCAGCTGCAAAAACAGTTGCTGCTGTTGTAGCAGACGAGCATAGTTGGAGTCCATCTGTGGCTCGTTTTTCTCACCTTTCTGATCAGGTGGAATATATTGATGATACTTCAATTTTTTCACCCTTGGCTTAGGTTCTTTACATTTCTTGCTCCGATGTTTATCATTTGGGTTCTTTGGGTGGCTTTGCTGTTTATGGATGGAAAAGATTGAAACAAAACCACAACACATGTCACTTAAAGCAGTTATGCATGGCTCAGAGATGCAGCATATCAGAGCACTTTTACTGTAGAGAGCTGCTGAAAACAACTTTCCTTGAAAACACCCCCAGATGAACCATCCTTGAAGGGTAAAATACTCCAGCTGGCTTATCCCTTGCACAAATAGGGGTCGTCAATCACAGTTTGTGAACGGTTTTTTAGAAGTGGCACAGCTAAGGGATTCTACTAATCATGATCTGTCATTGCAAAGAGGCATTCTTCTTAAGCAGGTACGTTCAAAGCCACTTAAGCAGTTTGTGGAAGTAAAAGCCAGAACTCTAAATTCCATTTGTAAACATCTGAGGTACTTAGAGGTCTGGACTAAAAGCATGGACAGACATTCCTATAAATTACAGGCAGCAATATCTTCATTAGCAATACCCACTCAAGTGGTAAAACTCTCTTCCTTTACAAGCTCTTTGAAATTATTTTGAGGGAAAAATTGAAGGCTGTTGTGTAATCATACAGAAGGTATCAATGCAGAAATGCTGTGTTGATCCATGCACATTGACTACACAGATAGCCTCTTTTGGGGCATATCTAAATTTGTCATTAAAGTCCTGCATTAAGTAAGCTGGTACAAATCCAATGATTGCAAAGCATATAGCCAAATTTGTATTAGAAATTGACTGCCAGAGGTCATCCTCCTACATTTAACTGAGTTTATTTCATGCAGGTAAGGAGAAGTCTACATGCATATATTCATTAACACAGCTGAAGACAGTGAAGTTACTGAAATGAAACATTACGGACATCTAAAATAAATCCCTTTTAACTTATTTGAAAGGGTTTTCAATGCTGCTGGCTACGTCAGTGCAGAAAAGAGAATTGAGCACGTTCTGATATTCAACAAAGATACAGTAACTTCTCCCTCACAAAAAAAGCTTATACATTAAACCAACTAAGAAAATTGTTGTGGAAAAGGAGCAATGCTGTTCACCACTTTGGTTACAAGTAGACTATGAATGCAGTGACTCCCTTTCTACTCAACCGTCCTCCATACAAAACTAGATTAGAAGGCAGATGGAAGTGGAAAGTAGAAACTCTGTATTGCAAAAACTTATTGTCCTTATTTCCTAAAAATTTCCATAGCAATGTAATGCACAATTCTGCCTGAAAACTTTTGTCAACTGTACTGTAAGGACCTCTTGGAATAATGAGCTGGTCTCTACAAGGGTTACTGGCTGACCTTAGCACACAAAAGCTTTGAGACACCAGCCCAGTATGCTCCCCTGAATACCAGCAGAAGTTGTTCTTAGCTACAGGCACTGTAAGGTTACTTGTGTAGTTTTCCATGAAGCACAGCATTTTGTGTTTAGTACACAGATGAAGAATGTTATCCTCAGAGGCCACAGTTCCAGGTACCCACCTTCACTAACGTTGGCCCAGGCTTTGCTGCAGATACAGTGGTTGTGGTCAGGGTGGTTGCAGCAGTGGAACGAGTCACGTGCTGTTCGATTGTAGAGGGAGTTTTGAGGAATTCAGGAACTGGAGAGGTTAAAGGTGGATACTAGTATTAAAAAAATATAAGGAAAAAGAGAAACATTAAAAACATCGACCACCTGAGTAACTGAAAAAAATTTGAAAAAGTTAAGACAATTTACTGTCATGTCAAATTCATAAAATATTTTTTTGAGGAATGGTAAAAACAGAACTCCTGTACATGTGTACAGGTATTCTATAAGGGCACATTTTGGCACACTTCAAATATAGCAAATAAAAGAAAATGGCTTCTTACTTTGACTTCTTAGTTAGCTAAGAAAACACTGCTTTATTACTATAAAATTGAGGCCTTCAGTATTTTTTGTCTGTCGAGTCAAGATTTTTGTGTGTATCTGGAAAATCTCACCACCCAAACAAGAAAAGCATTGCTTTCATAAAGGTCAAACTTCAACACAGGCAAACAAACTTCTTGTTTCAGAATGATCACGCAACAGGACAGCAGGTGTATTTACACCACTCCTATGGTATTTTCATAGAACCCCACCTCTGACTGTGCCAGGAGATGCATTTCTTCTGTATCTTATGCCAGCAGAAGTGCAAACCCAAACTTTGCTCATCTTAAATTTGTCATACCAATTTTTATTGTGTTGAAATTGGTTTGTGTTTTTAAGTCTTAAAGAACCTTTATGATTTCCTACTGTTGTGAATATCCCTCTGAGGGAATATAGACTATACATAAACAGATCTCAGTCCTTGTGTTCCTAGATACACAAAGAAATTTTTACTCTTTTCTCACAAACAGATTTTTAATTTTCTGATTATCATTACCTGTTAGAGGCAACTGCTAACAGTTTTCATTAGTGTTTCTTGGATATAAGTAACTGAAAATGTACAGGATAGTCCCTGTAGGGTCTCACTGCATCCTTACAGTGGCATTAGCCCTTCTACTGGAATCATCTCTTCTGACAATTTTACAGAGCGTGTCCACAGTAGCTCCCTGACTCCACTGCTGAACACTGCACCCCAGCTCTCTTCCTGCCCAGTTTTCTCTCGAGTGAAGAGTACCCAGGTTTCCACATTTCTTTGTCATGGGAAGGAGGGGCATTGTGTATTTTTCTTTCCAATAACTATTCATTCTATTGGAATTGCATTTCTCTCCTAAAAGCCAAATCAACCGGTTCTTCTTGGATAATAACAGTCCAGCTGTGTGCTGACTACGTCTTCCTACTTTTGTTAGGTGACCCATTCTTACGTCAAGCTTGTTAACGGTAACATGAAACCAGAATGTCTCAAATCAACTCTCACAGAGCACTGGTACCAGCTTCCTTTCAGCCCAGGACTTCCCTCTTTCTGTCTCATTTCTGGTAATCTCCATCCTCATTTTCCTAATGTTTAATATCATCCAGTAATAAATCCAGCCAGATGACATCAGTTGCATTTCCCTTGTTTAAGAAACCAATTAGATCACCTAGTACAATGTTCTTTTTTATAAAAGCCCCTTCTGTATATTCCTATCAGTAAACATCCCTTTTCTTTCAAATTAATTCCAAGACTCACATCCTAATTAAGTCCGACAGGTACTTTTTTCTGTATAATTTCTTCCTGTACCTTTCCCATATTTTTCTATGAGATTGCACCACAAGGACTTCTTTTGGTATACATTTTGCAACTCTGTGTCCTGATCCTTTTGTATTTCTAGGATAGCAGTTCCCAAGCTGCCAGTCTGCATGAACAAAGCTCTCTGACTTTTGCTTACAATTAATTTGTAATAAATTTCCATTTTATCTTTGTGTTTCATTTAGACATTCTGCTGTGTTCCCAACCATCAGCGGCCAAGAGGCAGCTATAGCTGCCTTCCCATAACCCAGCAAAACAATAGTGGGTTTGATCGCTCTGTCTTGCAGCCACACAGAGGAACAGCTCCTGATGATTCATTAAATAGCAGATTTACCATGCCCTCCCTAGTCACTGCAACACTGTGCACGTGCCTGTGCTGGGCTCCTGTCAGTTTATGGTGGCAGGCTAAAGATACAAATGCCTCTATTTTTATATCCAACTTTCAGAGTGTTTGCTCTGGAAAGCATCTGATATCTACGCAGTGTCTGTTATTTGCTGGACTTGCACAATAATTGGGAGGGGACGTTAGAGGGACTTAGCCTTTAAAAAAGGGTTCTGGATGCTGTATTCCAACATATTGCATCCCTGTTGCTATCCAGTTTAAAAGGTTTATTCGAGTTACAGCAGTAAAACTTTAAAACGCACTTAGTTTGTCTTAAAATCAAAGTGTCAAGTACCATATTATAAGGCACAGAGGAATTAAAATGACATCATGATTTTCACTACTTCTTAACTAAACACCATGTAAAATGTTTGCTATTTCACTTATTCATTTCATGGTCTTGTACTATTCTGATCCTTCTTGAACCCAAACAACTCGACTTCAAACATACTATTTAGTAACCCATTATAGCCTAGGAAAACAAATCCATGATGACAGCACAGCAAAACTCTTCAAAGTGGGAAAGTTAGTAAATTTTTAAAAAGCCCAAACAAAACCAAAACAACAAAAAAGCAACCACCAAAACCCCAAATTACCTGTTTTCACATTGTCTGAAAATCATGGTGTTAAACATTTTCCTCTTGTCGGAGAGTAAATTATTTTTCCTTACATAGTCATTATCCTAACCTACACACAAAGCTTTTTACAGACTTCCCAACTTAACCCGCAAGTGTTAGATGAGGCAATGAACCATGCGCATCATTTACGTTATACATTTTTAAATTCCAAGAATTAGAGTTAACAGGCCTTGAATTCTTGATTATTCATAAACTAGTAATTATTTAATTTGAACAGATCCCTATTTCCAAATAATATGACTTCTGCACCTTTTCTGCTAGATGCCAGCAAGAATCTAGCTGGTCAACAAGCTACAGAGAATATACTAAGAAAACAGTTATTCTGTGCCAGCAAGCAAAATTCTTCTGTTCTTCAAAAAAGCTCTTTTGAAGATAACTGTTTAATATCTTCTGAACTGTGAATAGCCCAATTTGATCTGTTTGGAGCATGACTAAAATGCCTAATCCTTACCAGATGCAAGTACACTGGGTTAAAGCAAGTTTTAGGTCATCAGTCAACAACAGCTGAAGGTTCTCAAAATTATGTTACATCCTCTGAAGTCTGGAAATGTGCAAAGGAGGAAGCCTTGAAAAGAACTCTGGCTGCACTCTGCTTTATTCAAAACATTCTTTGTATTTTTTGTTGTAATAAAATTTAAAATTTATCAGAGGAAATTAAAAGAATAAAGGAGCCATTCCCAGACACGTCTCCTGTAGACACCTGCTGTGCTATTATTCTTTAATTCAAAAGGAACAAGGTGAGCATCTGTTTTATTCTGCAGAAGAGCAACTTCTCATTTTAGATGTGCACACAGAAGTGGCTGTAGTGTGATGTGAAATCCATAAGCAAAGGCTTGAAGTTCTATCTGTAGCACTTTTTCAATCAAGTTCAAGTGCCTTACTTTTTGTTTCTGCAATCACAGATCTCTCTTATGCTTCCTACTTGGAAAGCTTTTGGCATGTATTGCTTTGAGTATTTTTATTTAACTCTCCATTAGGAACCTAATTCCTTACTCAGGAATCTAATTTCATGTGGTTTGTTTTCAATTTATTCAACACAAATTAT
The DNA here is from genome assembly GCA_910950805.1 of Acrocephalus scirpaceus scirpaceus. Classification (NCBI taxonomy): domain Eukaryota; kingdom Metazoa; phylum Chordata; class Aves; order Passeriformes; family Sylviidae; genus Acrocephalus; species Acrocephalus scirpaceus. Next base: position 6,899,917 of record OU383786.1, read on the forward strand.
GTTCTCTCAACGTGAAACCCAACTCACATCCTAATCTGTATGTTAGGGAACCGTGAAACAAAATGGATGTGCTGTACTTTGTATCCAACATTGTTTTTGAATATGAACTTTGCAATACTTTTTCTATCTACTGTGGTAACAAGAAAACCAAGGAGAGTAATACCAGATCCTGAACTACTCAGCTGTCAAGTGTCCATGGTCATAAAGATAATATAGTCTTTGGAGCATTAACAAGAGCTATCTCTTTTTTACTTATTTAACACCTGACTTTTACATTACTTTCTGCAGTAAGGAGCAAATCCACAGCTCTCTAAATCCTCACACATTTAAATGCTCTGCTATAAAGATAACATTTTATCTGCCATGACACAGTTATTTTCCTTTCTTTTTAAGTACCTTGAGAAATGCTAAAAACCTCATAGAAAAATCAACATAACTTATTTTGATTTCTTAAATAGTAAATTGCTTAGGCAGAATTTTGAAGCTATAGAAAAGAATATTTAAATTATGTGGGGAACCCTTTTTTTATGGACTTTTCTGAAGATAATGGAACTGACGTCAACTGTTGTTTGTTTCAGCTAAGTTTCATTCTAAGTGAGTACAAGACTTTGCCCAGAAGGAAGACAGACATTAAGTAATCAATAACAGTTGGTGTAAACCATGGCCATGACCTTTTAAACAACTTCTGGGAAAGCTGCAGATCTTCTGTGGGTCGTAATGAATTTCAGAGAATTTATGGCTTCACTGCAGCCTATGGGAATTTCATCACTGCCACCAGCTAAGCCAGGGCTCTACTCTATGCACTCCCAACCAAAAAAGTGAGTCCAAGACACCCTTTTGTAGCAGCAGAGGTATTGATTCCATGTGAAACCATGCCCCATTTCTATATTGCCAAACCAAAAACCATACTGTGAAGATTTTAACATTTAAAAACTGTACCTGTGTTGATGTAGCAGCATTTGGGGTTATAGGTGAGGGTGAGTCACTTGTTTTTGGCTCACCAGGGGAAGCTGCTGAACCCTGGGACTCTTGGCTGGCGGGTTGATCTGGTGATAAAGCATCACTGCTATCTTCATCAAATGAGAAATCATCCAAAGCTTGAGGGTAATTCTCTTGTCCAACTGCTAAAATGTTTACATAGAAAGAAACAATGGTTTTTGTAATTGCACAAATTGAATTTAGACATTCATGGCAGAATTAGCTAATTGCTGTAAAATGATCAATTTTCAGCAGTCTAAACATATGGTGCCTAAGTATTTATTGTGTTTTTAATACAAGAGCCATATTAAATCATATTCAAGGAATCACTAAAACCAAGTGTGGAGCAGAAGTGGTTTTAGTAAGAGAGTAAAAGATACGTTCAACAGATGTAGAGTGCACACAGACACCTAGGACAGGCTGAGGAATACCCACAGATGTCTGATTACTTTGTAATGATTGTTATTAAAAAACAGGATTACTTAATTTAAATGATATCAAAGTTTAGGCCTCAGAAGCGCAGAGTAACAGTAATAAACTTAGCATATGCTATCTTCTAGTGAACTTTACCCTCAGGAGTTAAATTATTTATTTTCCAGAATACCACATAGATCATAAACAGAAGCTGTGAGACTTCTACTTGCCTATAATGGCTTCTTTAACACTGGAGTCTACAGGAAGAATATTTTTTTCTACCAGTTCCATAGGGCCAGGTCTCTGAGCAATCTTCTCATTCAGATCATCTGCCAACCGAGCTCTCTTCAGTTTCATCTGAGTGGCCTGTAGTGAAGGCTCTGCAAAGGTCTCTAAAAGGATTTATTGATTTAAATATTCTGTTCCAATTGTTCCCCAATTTCTTGACAAACAACATTGTCTTGTCTTTACAATAACCATTTCACTTATATCAAAAGCAGTCAAGTATAACAGGTGACAGGGTAACAGTCACATTTATTAAAGGTTCTTTATGGCCAGGGGAGAGCATAAGGCTGTCTGTCAGGTCATTTTAGGGCATGGGTAGAAACTGAAGCAATAGAAACAGTCCATATACATATCCCCATGATTACCATTACAGATTAAGAACAATATGCAGTAGCAAACAAATACACTGCTGAGAATACCTTCACTGCCACAGATGTATCTATTTCTATACAGATTTAGAATGCAGACTACCACAGACACTGTAGAAGTAGAGAAATAGAGCAGATAAACCTTTAGAAATTATTCCCATCCAAGTATAATTCAGTGGGACAACTGAGAGCACAACCAAGTCCCTGCTGTGAGGGATGGCCCAGAGCTGGCACGTACCTTCCAGGATGTGCATTCTGACCAGCTCCGAGCGGTCCGGCCTGCTCCGGATCTTGTGCTTCAAGAAATTTTCAGTCTTAAAAGAAAGGAGAAAACCCCATTAACTACTGTTCACTTAAAAACTCAAAGCAGTTTGACAAAACACCTGCATCCAATCAATGAATAGTTGCAGTTTCATTCAGATGGGTGGGCAGCACTGGCAGAACACAGGCAGTAGAGGGGTTCCTCTTGCTTTGTTCTGTTTTCTTAGCACTTAAGCAGGGCTGATGGATTTCCAGCTTCCCCAAACAAGGTGGGAATGCTTCTGGATTTGATCCCACACCACCACATAATCCCAATAGTACAGATTTGCTATAGAAAAACTGCACAAGCATAATTTCATTTCCCCAAGTATCCAACAGATAGCTATGCGTTAACCCCCCATAAGTTTAACCCCCCACACTGATCTGTGAAGGCTCAGAGAGGTTCCTTCTAGATTTGACACACATATTTTATTTTAATGAATTCTCCCAAAATAAAAGCATACATTAATTATTACTGTAATGGTAAGAATTTTTCCATATACTCATAGAATTTAGTATCACAAAAAACTGACTCTCCATTTCCAGATGTTAATCACAAGTTTACACAAAGTGGTTTACCCTGGCTCGCTCCAGGCTCTTTATCTGCTCATGGAATGCAGCTGGACTTTTCAAAGCTGTGAAGGGAGAGTAAGAGTTAAACTCACAGGAAGTGAATTTTGAAAGAAATATGCTAACCAGAATGTGTGTATGGCTGTTTAACACCTCCTCAGAGTTGTGTTTGCATCTGACCAGGCTTACATTTGATTCGTGCTAGTTGTATCCACCTATATATATTTAGCAGAGATGAGCAATACTCCTATGTAAATACCTGGAATATTTGATTTTAACAGATTATTACCATCTAATGTTAACTTTTTCACTATGTACAAAGGTGTTTGTTAATTTAGCAAAACTGTCCCACAGTGGAAATTTTATCAGTTAATGTTTAGAATGCCAAAATGCCAATTTAATTTAATTTATTGCACTGAATTTTCTGGCTAACCTCATACTTCGTGTTATCAGAGAAGAGAACTGGGCCTTCCCTTAAGAACTATGTGTTGATTTAAAAACAAAATACAAAAATGTAGAGGCCTTAAATGTTCATCTTAGAAAACAGAATGATGGTTAGCTGCTAAATAACCAAAAAGAGTAAAAAAACCACTGTTCACCTAGAAATAACATTAATTGTAGAGTGCTCCATCTCAGTACTGTCCACTTAGAGATACTCCATGTTCTCTGTGCACCCCTCATTTGTTTGGCAACATTTGTCATTCTACTCTTTAAAAACTGCTGGTTTTGTTATTAATGTCCACTCATTTAAGTAATCCAGTTTATTTGGTAAATTAACCATAATTATTTAAATGGAGAAAAGCAGACTCAGACTATGTCTACAAATCCTTGCATTTCATCACAATGCCTATTTCAACTGAAAAACGATGTAAGCATGATGAATTTACTACATGCTCACTTAGGTTATCAAAAGGATCCCTCAAGTCTTTACAAATGCTAAAGTTATTTTTAACGATCTCAAAGAAATGCTTATCTTCATTATTTTATATATTCTATTCATAATTAACATTATAGAAAGACGAATTACTAGGAGTAAGTCTTACGTGGCATGATGCCCTGGTCCACCAGCTGTTCTCGTGTCCGTCTCTGTTGCAGCCTCAGTTGAAGTACTGACAAAAGAAAACATTCATTCCTGTGTAAGCACAGTCTCCTCATAAAGTGCAAAACCCCATTCCAATGATACCAAGTATTGCAACCTTAGAAATACTTTTTGCTGTGTATTCAGACCCAACAGTAACCCCTCAAGAGCCATCCCAGGAACAGCTGCTGTTAACACAGTTCCCAGGGACTACTTCCATCCCCATTTTCACTGGAGTTTGCAGCTTCTCAATCTTATCTGATGCCAGGACTGTATTTCCCATGTGCATCCACTTTTCCTATCAGCCAGGTCTCATGAGGAGTGTTGAGCTTACATCAAGAAAACAGTGAGGTAAAAAGAGTTTATTTAAACCATAAACTGGAACCCATAATGATTACAGTGCCTTATTGCACGTCCTAAGCCAATCTTACATGACTTCACTGTGCTGAAATAGAAATGATGTTTGCAGAACATTTTAGAAGAAAAGCTGTGTCTTGTTGATTGTTTCTTCTTAAGGGTTCTGATTGGACATTTAAATAAACCTTGCTGAAACATAAAACTGAAGAGAAGCAGGATTTTATCTGCCTTATTTAAAAACAGCAAGAAAGTGTTATAATCAGGAACACACCTTATTCTCTCTCTGAACATCAGAAAATGTTGGTTTTTTGATTGAGAGACGTTGTCATAATTATTTAAGGGACAAAATAAATCCAATACTGTCAAATGTGGAAGAACAGTTTATAAAGCTTGAGGTAACTTCTTATGTTTAATTACATTTAATAAAAAGTTTCTCATTGTTCCTTTGTGAGTAACCAATGTGACATATATTATATACTACACCAGAAACCACAAAACCTGGGGGAAGATGTAGATATAAAAGTTTTATACTTTTAAAGATTATGGCTTTTTGTTTGGGGGAAAAAAAAGGGAAAAAAAGAGAGTTGTTTCTTTCTTCTACTCCTCCCTTCCCCTCGTTTCTATATCAATTTATCATAGTGCTTCATTATCTCTTTGACACATACAGGTACTACCTCAAAGTAAAATTTCATCTTCTGAACAAGGGACAGCCGAGACAAAACAGATTAAAGATGTAATATTTACATGCTGAAATTCAGACTTGAGAGGTTATTGTGGGTGTATGATTATGGCATGCTGTTCCTATTGTATTTCACAAGGAAGCAAAACAAGCTAATGCATTGTCCAAAACATCAAAATGAATGTAATTTCTAAAAAATTAGGCTAAGGACAAAGTTCATTGTTTCCAGAATTTAAAAGGAACCAGCTTATTTCCTGTTCTGCAGTACAGGAAGGATATTCCTCTGGCTAAAGCATTAAGACCGGGAATAGCAAGTTCTGAAAACAAGGACATTATTTTCTTGTGTCACACAAACATTGAGAGTTCAAATACAAACATTTCAGGGCACAGCAGATCTGTTCAGACTTTACAATATTGTGACACAAGAATCACAAAGGACAGAGATGTGAGAATGCAAAAGGACAACACTAAAATGTAAACTGATGAAAAGTCATTCAAAAGGTATTGAGTTCCTCTGGAAACTTAAAAATACCTGCTTTAAGTAGGGCATTGTATTTTCCAAGTATTTTCCCGTATTCCAATGCTTTTAGTCCTGAGTAGATTAAAACTTGTCTTTCTTCTGTTCTTTGCTTAAACTATGCTTTCTTTTACATCACTAGGAGACTGTGACACGGCTAGAAAATCATGTCCTGCTCTGCAGGAATCTCATCCATGCTAACAGCTGTATTTGGTCCAAATTCACACTGCACTTAAATTTGGCTTTCTTGAAACATGGAGCAAGTGACAGATGGGCCTACCAAATCTTTACCTAGTTACATGTCAGTTTGAAACACATGCCTCTTTATTTCAGGCCCAAGGTCTTCAAGCAAAATTATTTCCTCTAACATCAGTGATATCCACAGTAGAGCTGATATATGTCACACAAAGTAAAAGAAAAACCAGAATTAGTATTTCTTTTTCAGTTTCATTACTTGAAACACAGTGGATCAGTAAGTGCATGCTGGCAATATCAATGTTAGTACTGCTGTGACTCATATACCAACATATCATAGGCAGGTAATTGATTAAGAAATAATGCATTTATTGTGATATTCCAGATTTCTGATATGTTTTTTATTCAGACTTTCTTTTTCACTAAGCTTTCTCATAAAGCCCATTTTGTAGGTGTAGCTGGTTCAGCTATAACTACCTAAGCATTGCATAGGATTGTGCTTTCAATATTAGTAATCACAAGTGGGAAAAAACATTATTATTGGATATATTATACTGAACATTATTTCTAAATATAAATGATGAAATGCCCTGCAGTTAGTTTAGGAATGTATCTATGATTTGTGGTTTCAGTAATGGTCAGATATTTGGCTTAAGCTTTGCAGAAAGTCTTAAAACTATATAGATACAGAACATGTAGTTATTAACTTACTAAATAAATATCATGAACTTATATATTATATAATAAGGAAAAGAAAACATGTAGCATGACTAATAGGAAAGCACTGCAGGGGGAATGCTAAAGAAGAGATGACTCATAGTTAGAAAGATGGTAGAAGATAATAACTGAAGATTTTGACTTGACCAGAGCAAGGAGGTTAAACAGAAACTAAGCTGGATGAAAACCAGATGTTTGCTTTTGCAACCAACTCCAAAACTAAGGTTGAAAAAGTGTTTCATAGCTATACTTTTTAAAAAGATAAATATTGAGCAGTTGAATGCATTATTAAAGAAAAGAAAATTTTCAAATGGAAAGCAATTGTGAATAAAAACCCTAAATGTATTAAAGTTGGAAAGCTAAAAAGGTTTTGCTATTCCAAAGAAAATCCATCAGGAAAAAGCCAATACTGGTAACTCTATAGAGATACAAGGATCTAGAGGACCTAAAATACTTTCAGCCCCTACAGTGACACAAAGTAAAAAGCAGAGCTGTTTCTAAGGAAGAAATAGTAGCACCTGTCTGTGAGTTGTATAACTTCAGGCATTCAGAGCACACCTGGGTTACAGGTCAGGCTGTCAGAACAGGTGGTCACACCACAGCCGGAGTGACCCTTCCATTGTCTCTGTATGACAGACAGATGCCTACCTTTATACCTGAAGGGGCTAGGAAGGAAGGGAACAGTGGTGAGGTCTGTGAAAAGCTCAGAAGGAAATGGGGCCTCACAAGAAGCAGCTCAAAGAACAGCCAGCCCGACAGGAGGATGGGAGTCATGGAAACTAAATCACACATTTTCAATAAGGGAAATATAATGAAATTATCTTCAGAGACAAGGATGAGCCATCTGAGAATTGCACTTATGGCAAAGAATCGCTCATTTATTTCTGTGAGAAACTATCTAGAATAGAATGCAGGTTGGTTTAAATCTAATGCAATTAAAGCTAATACAGACTTTGCTTATCATATATATGGCAATCCATGGAGCAAGAGATTTCTAGAACAGTCAGTAACACACAAAATGGTAAATCTAGTAAAGCTGGATAAGAGGATACAGCCTAAAAAAAAAAAAAATCTAAAAACCACTGAAACATTACCGAAATATAACACATATATATATTACTATTTGTTCTAGTAGTGTGGATCAGGGTTTGGATTTTTTTTCCTCCTTTTGTTTTTCCCCCTCCCTTTATTTTAAAGAACCATTTACAGACAAGCCGTCATGGAATGTGGGGAAGAGAGAATTCAAGACAGGAGGTGGAGGTACTACAAAGCAAAGCTCCCCTTGGAATGGTATTTACTTAAACCTTGTGTTTTACAGATGGTTCTTATCAGGGTAAATCCATTCAGCTTGTTGCCAGATAGTTTACCTTTCACTTTTACACTTTTAAAACCAGGCAGTTATCTACATAATATCTAAAATCATAAGTGATCTCCAAAATGAATGCACAAAATTAAAAATATTTACATATGTTGATAAACTATGCATATTGTTAATACTGTTCCTCCTATTTAAAGTACATGTGCAAAAGAAGGGCAATGTTAACACCACTGAGCAAATGTAGTTGCTAAAAGACAGTACAAATATTTTGCACTTCACATTATCTGGCAGGAATCCTCCTTCACACCACTGCAACTAAAAATTGTCTGTGAACTACTTCTGAATAATGCACAGAGAGGTCAGTCAACTTCCTGCTTTGACTGAGGGAGAAGGGAGGGTATTCTTTTTTATTTTCAACTAAGCATACAATTTGAAGACTTGAACACCAGATGGAGAGATTCCAAAATTTCCATGTGTTTTCTTAAGTCAATAAAATGATCATTAAAGCTTGGATAGCCTATTTAATACTTACTGACAAAACAAAAAAGCATAATCCCTCCTCACAGTAAGAACATCTGGTTATCTGACTCTCAGAGTCAGCAGAAGTCTTGTGACTGCACTGGAGGTAGAGTTTTTTGCCAGCACAAAAGCTGAGTGCCAGAGACTGGTGCTCCCGCTCTTCCAGCTCCTTCCAGTGTTAGCACACCAGGGAATCAACACTTCTCTGAGCCAGGGAATGGAGATGATGGTGCAGAAAGGGGAGCTCATCTGTTAACCAATGCACTTGGTTATGTGGAAGTGTATTTCTGTAAAGCAGTAACTTTTATAAAGCTAATGCCCTGTTCTCACACCAGGAGTCCTGCTCAGGTTCACACACACTGTACCCCAAAGGGGCAGCGATTGAGGATAACCAGAACCAGCAGCTCCTCAATCTGCTGAAGCGCTCCCAGGGGTGAGAGCAGAAGTGCCACAAACAGACACTTGAGGAGACACAGCACGTTCTGTATCAACCTTGGAAAGGCAGCAAACAGAGCGGGCTGAGCACGTCTTACTCGCTGTGAGTGGCAGAAGGAGTGAAATAAAGTATATTATTAAATCACCTACAACAAACAGCTTTTATCAGAGCTGAGCAAGTGATTCCTGTTACAAATCTGTAACATGTATCCTATAGAAGAGCAGTCTCAAAGTAGTACTACATAATTACAAGCACTGGAATGTAAAGAGGCCAAAAATAAATCGATAGTTGTCCTGCAGGAACAATGCTATCTACACTGATTGACAAGCTTTCACCACTGCTTCTTGCCTTGAAAAAAACCAGAACACATATGTGCACAGTTCAAGCACTAATAATTCTACATCTAACATAGTTCATTACATAGCCTATTAATTTAAGATCAAATTTTAATCTTATTATAGAAGGTACTATGAAACAGAAAATAGTTTTTGCCATTTCTCAGTGACACAGCTGAAAAAACACTTCACAGTGTGGGTCCAGCAGACACCACACAGTTCTTTCAAATGGCAGCAAGAAGAAAAACAAGGCATCAAGATTTTTTTAATGTTCTGTATGTAATCACCTCATTATTCTCTCAAAGTTAAAATCCAATGGATATTAACTATTTCAACCCTTAAAACTGCAAGTAAAAATGAGAAAATGTAATGTCCAACATTCCTGCATACCCCCTTGGAAATTTCCAAGAGCGGCAGAAACTCCAGTGCGGGCTGCTAGGCTGGCTGCCATGGAAACAGACAGTGCTGGAAACAGGGCCGTTTCCTTTAAATGAAAAGCTGTTACACTGAGAGCCTCCATTTCTTTCTGCCAGCTGCCAACAGCTTTTCTGCAGCCGAAGCACAGAGGGCAGAGGCTCCCGGCAGGTGCTGCAGCGGCATCGGGCACTGCGGATGGACACAGAACCGTGCCCTGGGCCCCGGGGCCGGAGCAGCTGTACCCTTAACGTCGGCGTGTCACCAGCGTGTGACAACATGGCAGTATGGCAATAGAGCAGAGAATTCCGTCGGGCATAGGTGAACTCTGGCAGTGATCCGAGAATCAGCTTTGCCCTGGAATTGTCGCCCAGCTTCACAGGGCAGCAGTTACAGAAGTGCAGAACCTGAGCACTGAGTGCTCTCTGTGCATTCTGCATTGTTACCTGCACCCCAAACTCCATCTGCTCCCATCCAAAAGTTTGTATTTTCGAAAAACCATAACTTTCTGCTAGGTTAATATTCCAGAGATAAGTTTTGCTTTCTCCCTCAACTCTATGATGAGAAAATGTACTCTATTTATTAAAGAAGGGTTAATTTTTCCCACTAATATTTGTTCTGTGAATAAAAAAAAAATAGTAGAAAGTATATTTTGTACAGTAAGTAAAAAAAGAGCAGGTGATATGCAAGGTACATCATTCAGGAAGGTTATGGAATATGGTAGTTTGTACATGGTATTACACATTCCACCAGTCCAAAATTTGTTAATATAATGTTCACTTCATTAATATGGCATGTCAAAGAAGGAGAGAAAGGAAAACCATAAAAATAGCTACCTTTAATTTGTTGGAAATTATTCTAAGTAAGTTGTATGGAATTTTAAAGATAAAATGCATTTAAAGTTGTGGCATTCACTCTCCATCACCCTGAAGATTGTAATACAGCATGTTAAATACTCTCAGTTTTAAAACAACAATAATTCATCACCAATTCATCTTGTAAAATATATCAGACATCATCTAATCATGAGTGAATGCCGTCAAAACTTCCATGTATGCCAGGATATTATTTAAAAAAGGAACTATTTTACTTATTTTAACTTGCTTTTGTTAAAAAAAACCCCCTTGTTATGTAATTTTAATGTTCTTTTTTCATTACTGTATAAGCAATTTTTCTGCTAAGACTATATCCAAAATAATTAAGAAAAGTTGAAGCAGCTCTTTTGCATATTCATATTCAGTCATATTTCCATTTCAGCTTAGAAATGTACTGTGTAAGTGTAAAGTATGTGAGATGACACTACTGAGGGCCATTTCAGATAATCTCTCCAGAATTCTGGAGGGAAGCCCTGCAGGGCCTCCAAATCTCTTAAATGATACCACTGTGATTTAAAGCTTTTGTCTGTAGCCAGTGCTGATGCTCAGGTAAGTGCTTCCAGCAGTAACAGCATCCACTGAAAGCAGAAAATGAAAGCCTAGATGGCAAAAAGAGCTGCATGTAAACTCAACATTTCAAACAAACATACGAACTATAACAATATCATTAGCTGAGAGGCTTAAATGACTAGGATATAGGACAATCTGTCTTGTATCCTATTACTATGGAACATGTTGCTTAGAAACAAGCCAGAACATACACAAGCCTCCAAATAAATTACTGCGATGTCTGCTGGGATGAAAATATATATATATATGCATGGATATGTAAAAAGCAAAATCTATACTTTTCATGATTCTGTTTAAATCTTTAAAATGAGAAAAATCATGGCCATCTTGGGTGAGAAGTCTTGATTAACTAAAGCTTATATTTCCATATGCTGTAAAATTGCATAACTTCAGTATATTAACAATAACATTTTATAAATCTGCAAGTATTACTCTGCTTAGTGCAGACCTCAGATTTTTTAAAGAATAATCTGCATTTTCTCAAATACTACGATTAGCCAAAAAGTGTACTGTCAAGGGACTCATGAAACTTGAGTTTAAATTCTACATCTATTACAACTTCCTTTGTGATAATTTGGAGTGTATTACATTTAATGATGACACATGATTTCCAGCCAAGCCCCCTCCACTGTCCATGCTATTCCTAGGCACAGCAAACAAAATGCACACCCAAGCAGATTCCCCAACTCAGGAGACTACACATTAATTCAAAACAGAGGAAGGTGGATTGCCACTGAGCCGCCTGACTGCAATTGGGGATGTGAGCAATGCTACTGAGTCAACTCTGCTACAGACAGCTCCAGACTCTGCAGATGCTCAGTGGGTGAGTCCAGCTGATCACAGGGATGGGGAAATTGCTGCATTAGGGAGGACCCTGCACTAGAGACTGAGGCTCACATGTGTTGTGTTGGATGTGACAGGGAAGATGAATCCCTCAGCAGAGCAGCAAAGCAGACGGTGGTTTCAGGGTGGTTTCATAACTCAAGATGATCTAACACAGGATTATCAATGAAAAGCCAATGGTCTGTGTCTCCCTCCAACCCCAGCTGCTTCTGCTGCCTTCACACTGCAGAGGTGCCTCCTGTCAGGTCCGTGACATAAAGAGCTCTTCAGCAATACCTGCTCACTGATGCCACTCACTTGGGGCTGCCTAACTCCTAAAGCCAACATGAGCAAGAGGCTGGCAGTAAGCAGGGTAGGGCTGGATGGGAATACAGCAGCAGCAGCAGTCTTAATCCTAACCTTTTACAAAGACTTCAAGAAATCTTATTGTTGCCAGAGCAAGTTTTTTAAAAGCTCTTGGTTAGCCACCATCATCTTCTAATTGTATACACGTTACATACAAAATCAAATTAGTACATTGTAGTCTGGGTTTACTGAAGCAGTTAAGCATGTGTTTATTTTAATGGTATTACAATATATTTATTGTTCATTTAAGTGCTACACTGAAGAAGAAAATTCTGTGGAGTAAGTGCTGATTTACTTTTACGACATACAATTATCCCACTGACACTAAAGAGACTGTTTATGGTAGAGTTTAGCACAGCCCCACAGGATCAGCAAATGGAATTAACAGTGCTTCCTTTATTAACAAAGGAATAACACCTTTTTCACCAGTATTTTTTCTCATTATCTGTGTCTCAGAAACATACCTGATGGACTACCATTGATAAGGGGTCATAAAAACATCTCTCAACACCAGATAACACAACTTAGAGCTTTTTCTTTATAAAAAACCCCAAACCAACCAACCAACCCCAACAATCATAGCAGGGCAGGAGAGCAGAAGAGGTCAAGAGTATCATCAATACTCAACACGCCGGCAATAGCAGGAAGTCTGTTAAATAAACAATTCTCATGCAACATGGATTTGATTGCAAGGGATGAGGGAAAAAAAATCCTTCCTGACTACACCTGGTAATCTGTTTCTCAGGCAGCATGAAGACAATTCCAGTGTACACCTGAGAAATCCACTCATTCTGCCCCTGTATCCTGTTTCCAGCACTTGCCAGTCTCCAGTTCCTCACAAACCAGTAAATTTAAAATGCAAAACAAATCCCGGAAAGAAATTATGTTTTAAGGTGGAAATAAAACTTCCATCCTGGCTAGGGTTTGCTGGGTTGTTTTTTTTTTTTTTTTTTTGTGGCATTTATTTGTTTGTTTAGTTTGGGGTGTTTTGTTTGTGTGTTTGTTTTTGGGGTGGTGTGTTTTTTGTGGTGGGGTTTTTTTTGTCTGTGTGTTTTTTGTGGGTTTTTTTTTCTTTTATTTAGAGTAGCCTGTAGGCAACTGGTAACTTTGAAACACAGATTATCATATGAAAAATATGGTGCAAACAAACTGGGATCCAATCTCCTTTTAAATCCCACCAAAGCACCAGACTGATCTGTTTCACCAATTTAATACTGTGTCTTCAAGAGTTCTGCATGGTCATACAGCTCATCCATCTTGATATCGAAACAATTTGGGGTATAAAACAAGACTTCCTCAACTCTCTCCAGTGCTGTTAGAAATCTTTCAATACGCAGTCCAGATATATTCCCAATTCCTAATACATGCACTGTTTGATGACACTGAATCTTCTTTATGCAACTGTATGCACATTTAAGGCTTTTCATTTGAATTTTCCAAATGTTTTGGTTGATAGTGCTACAAGATGCTGCAGGAGGTACAGCCAATGGTACAGGAATTTCTGAAAAAACAGTTTAGTTGGCACTGTGTGGTTGACCTCAGAGACGGAAAATATCTTTGTTCCTTGCTCACACAAAAGGTAATTTTGATCAGGCAGATAAAAGTAAGAACAGTTTTCACAAAACAGGCAATATGCAACAATAGTATCTGAGCTGTTTACAAAGAAGTAGGGTAATTAAGAGGATTACCTCCCATGCTACAGGATGCTATAAGGTGTATCAATAGCTTCAGCAAAGAAAAAAATTCTGCTTTGCAATCTAAACTGCTAAAGTCCTTAATATTAATTTGCTGAAGACAGTGCTGGGGCTTTTGTTTCCATCAAAAATCTCTTCCCTTATAAAGAAATAAGTAAAAAAAGAATTGCACTTCACAGTTCTCTCAAGGTACTCAGTGCTGAAAGAAGCACTGTACTATCTCAGGATTTTTAGATTTATCAAACCTGTGCAAAGTAGCTTATGAAACAAAGGCACCTTTTGAATTACTGGGTCTCTACATACTTCATGTAAGAATTCATGTGGCAAAACCAGCCACATCATTTTAAGGAAAAAGGAGGAGAAAAGAATGGCAAAAGTTAATTTAGAAGATACTGTTCTGTAAAATAAGTCGTCTTACAACTTTTGTTTTTAACAAAGTATGTTACCTGTAGTGTTATTTAAATAGGATTAAACTAACAACTGCAACTGAATTTTTAAAAATCTGTAAAATATCTGAACTACATATTTCATAACATTATAAACTGGAAACATGAAGCTCTGTTTTAGTCTTTCTAGATGTAAATCAAGCGGATTTGGAGTATTTTCAATAATTCATTCTATATACCACAAGAAAGAAGATGATTGTTTTTCTAAGCTTTAGAGTGAGGAAAGGCTGGAAGATGAGATCCTGTAGTCAATCAAACTCCCAAGAAGAGGTTCATTATTTTAATCATTACATTGCCAAACTTGGGAGAGATAAAAGGATAAGCAATATTCACTGGGGGAAGTGAAAATGGAGAACAGGTACTAAAACACAGAAAATGAAGCAAAGATAGTGATTATGGAAAACAATTATATCTTCTTTTATGCAGTGAATAATTTAAGCTCTAAAATATTCATGAATTTAGACTGGCAGAGTGTCCCATAATTGCAGGTTTTTGCTACTCTGACAGACCATCATTACTGTAATGTACATTCTTTCATCCACTTTCTCCATAACTGACATGCTTGAAGAGGCCTGAAGATAATCATTACCGTGGTTACTCATTAGCCCACCTACACTACCCACCGTGCTGGGTTTTGTCATGTTTTTCTGCCCTTTATTTCTCGGTAGCTTACCCCAGATAGGTTTTGTTTCCTACAGCACTGCCCACTCCTCTGACCCTCTGACTCTCCTCACTTCCTTCTCTCTCACTGCTGTCCCCAGAGCCTCAGCAGCAGCAGCAGCAGCAGCAGGGCTTTCACGGGGCCTGTTCTCAGTTGGGAGGCAAAAATACCCCGAGCAAGAGGCCACTGTCAGCCCTTTCCTTCAGTCAGTACCTTCCTGCCACAAAGGAAGCAGCAGAACTGTTCTGCTCTCAGCCACTGCCACATGCAGCAACACTCAACTTCTTATTACCTTTCTAATCAATAACAGACCTTTGGTATCAGTACACTGCATAAAAATCAGTGTTTTGTCTAGTTCTAACTTAGAGCTAAGTAATGTGGTTTTTAAACAAACCTGTCAGGTACTGAATTTAATTCTGGATATGGGCTATCTTTTTGTCATTTTAAACATTATTAAAGTCCAAATTAAAAAAAAAAAAAAAAAAAAAAAAGAAGAACAAAACCCCCAAGCAAACCCAGCATTTAAATTCTGAGAAAGGCAGGATCTCATGTGTAACTCTTGCCACCACACCCTGAATTACCAGACAATTCAGAGATATCTGGAGGAAAAGCCAAGGCAGAGTGCTGCAAAAGGAAAGCAGGAATTTTTCTACTACAAATACAGTTTGTGTCCTATTGATTAAGAAGCTGGAGTTGAGCCCTGAGCTGCAAGAGCCTGGTGTGTTAACTCCCACCAGTGTCAGACCTCCAGAGGTCTCCTCCTTCTCCTTCAGCCGGGCCAGCTGGGAGAATCCTGCCTGCCAGGAGTAAAACAATTTCCCTGTCTCAGCAGCATTATTGCCTCAGCCTAACAAAGATTACTTTAAATGAATCTCGTATAGTTCTATTTGTCAGCTTTAAAGGATGTCCCAAATATTCTCAGATGACTGCTATTTTAGAAACTAATGCCTGTACATTTTATCAATTTAATGCCCAGTCGAAATCCCATCATTTAAAAAGGTATCATGTGGTTTGAAAAGCACACGTCTCAAAACCAGAATCAATTCTAATTTAAGGTATAAGGGGTGAAGGGAATTCAAAAAAACAAAAAAGCGGAGAAAAGCAGTGTTGAAAATGAGGTAGCAATATGTCTAATACTTAAGGTTTGTGGGGTTTTATTTTGACATGCCATATTTAATTATGTTTATTTCATCATATTTATTTCAATAGTGACATTTTGAAGCACTTTGTGCAATAATTACAGGACAATTTCGGAGTCCATTAATTCAGCACTAAAAGATTTTCTGAAAAGATTACTTGATCGCCCATTTTTCTTCATACAGTTCCTATCAAGCTATCATCATCGTTATTTTACTAGTCTCAGGTAAAATTTAAATTCAGCTTTTAGAGTTTTTTTTTTTTTCAGAGGGAAAACAATATCTCATTTAATGTACAAAAACTCCTCCTGACCTACAGCATTATATCAGACACGCTGGTGAACTGAATGTGCCCAGGACTTCTGCATTCTCTGTCCCCCAACCAGCAAGTGACTGACCTTCCTTGAGACTTTTCTGGCTGTTCACCTCAAGGCATTCCTTCTCCTTCAGTGGTTTAAGATCTCCTGCAGGTAAGATCTCGGAAAAGCCCTGCTGCTGTTTCTTGGAGCTATCGATCATGGTGGGAATCCTTTAGAATGGCAACATCCAGCACCGAAAAAACGCAGGCCGCAGTGGGCAGCGGTGCGGCGCGGTCCGCACGGGGCCCGGCGCGGAGTCCTACGGCAGCAGCCCCGGCGCCGCCGCGCCGCCCATGGCGCTGCCCCTGACGGCTCGGCTCGGTCCGCCCCGGCTCGGCTCGGTCCGCCCCGGCTCGGCTCTGCTCGGCTCCGCTCGGCTCAGCCCGGCTCTGCTCGGCTCAGCCCGCCCCAGCGCGGCTCGCCGTGCCGCTCCGAGCCCGCAGCCCGCTCTCAGCGCGGGCACCGAGCATGTGAAGCACAACTCCCTAAGCCCGCCTCTCCTCCCAGACAGACACTCCCCCTCTGCCTCTAGTTACGCTCGCTTCCTCTGCCACATTGGTGTTTCAATATGCAGCTCGGTGGTCAATCATCTGACAAAGAATGAGCCAAGCGGTTAAAAATAAATCCAGCAGTTGCTGGAGCAGCATTCGCTGATACCTAAGACAAACTACTGCTGAGGGCTCTCTCCCTTTCCCTTCTTCCTTCTCCCTGCCCCCACTCCTCGGAACACTGCTGCAGGCAGCAGAAATACTTCATCTTTGCCTGACCGGCACATTCATTACTCATTAGGTTTCACCAGTAAACAAAGCTGCACGGTGGCGTTTGAAAAAGTTATGTTAAGGAACGTTCCCTCCCACCCAACCCCAGGTCTGGTTGCAGAGACTTTTATCTAGCAGAGGTAACCGGGAAAACCAGTGATTATTTCCATGCCTTTCCCTGCAGAATGAGAGACTGTTCCTTCTTGTAAATACCTAAACCCCGAGTATTTTATTATTTTCCTTTTCGCATTAGTTACACATCTCATTATTCCCAGCACTTTCAGGAGTATTTCCTCCCACAGCTTCTGATCTGCCATTCTCTGCAGCATATCCCATTTATCTTACATGAGTCATCAACTTCAGTGTCAACCTGAAAGATTTCAGGGAAATGGATCCCCTCTAATTACCTGGCATTGGCCATGCGGGAACAGCAGACAAGTCTGCATTTAATTTCCTGTACTTAGAGAAAATAAACTATACATAATGTTAAAGAGTCTCTACATGTCAACTAGGAACTCTGGCAGGTGAATGTTCCCTTCCCTTTGGCCTAAAAATGCTATCATTGCACACATTTTCCACACCTCTACTTTGTGTTTTAAATCTTTCAACCTGAAATTATAAAAGACATCTCTATTCATATAAAATGTTTCACTTCCAGAGAATCAGATTTGAAAATATCTATATACATTCAGATACAGAATTTCTGAAAGTGGAAACTAGGAAAAAACCAATCTTTCTCTCTTTGGATCTTTCTACAAGACAAGCACTGAGCACTGACTCTTCACCTTGGCAGTGCACTCCCGGGCAAGTGATAGCACGGGGTGTGAAGCTGCCTGACCCCGGCAGGATTTGGAAGCCTCTCCCTGTTTGCCTGCAGCTGGAGAAGGGAGACCCAGATCTGCTCACAACTGCAGCCTCGGAGCCTGCTGAGCTCACCAGGCTCTAGCAACCTCTTGACATGTAAGGAGCTGACAATACAGCAAAAACCTCTTTGCAGCATGAATGATTTGAGGCCACTTTCCCAGCCTGAAAATCAGTTGTCTGAACATCATTTGTATAAAAAGTATCATCTTAAATTATCTTCTGCTTAAATACAAGTTACAGACTTGTATTTAATACAAGTTCAAATACATTTGCTTTTGTGGTGATTTTTACTGAACACAAGAAAAAAAAATACTGTGGAAAAGCGCCTTCGTAAATCAAATGAACTTCCTCACTGCCTGCAGCTGAACATTTACTGTGCATAAGACACAAAATTACTGTTGAGAAACTCCACACACTCAATAAAATAAAAACGCAGACCAGCAGAATACAAACACATACTGCTTAAACCTAAACACACATTAAACTCTGACACACTCAATAAAAAGAATCTTACACACTTGCTGACATAACAGATTATAAGTCCACATTTTTCTTGTGCCAAGAGAGAAGTTAATTGTTTGGATGGATGAATTATATTCTAACAGTGTAACAATTAATAACAGCGGAAGTTATTTTATGGAAAGGGTACAATGCACTTCACACACTCTGAACTGATTTCCCAATGATTCAGAGTATTTTGAAATTTAAAAACTTCCATGCTCTAATGAGGAAGTGTGTAATTAAAGAACCCAGAGGAAGACATTTCCCTTCAAACACCATATTTCGGAGGGAAGTTCTATCCATTCCTATCTGTTTATAGCGCTTTATATAAATTGAGAGTGCCCAGTGCTCAGGTGAAAGCTGATCACAGTAACAGCAGCTGGGTGGGAGCAGTTCAAGCCTTCAGGAGAATTTCTCTTGTTCAGAAGGATAAGTTTAGCCAGGAGTTTGTGCTATCCACTCCTCCCCCTTTGCAAGGGCAGCCTCCCCACAGATCAATGTGCTTATGCTTCAGTTGCTTGGAGTTATACCTTGTATTTTGCTTCAATTTCACCTCTTAGTTCAACACAAGCCTAACACAGATATGAAAATTTTAAAAGACCTTTCTTTAAGAGGTCTGATCAAAATCTCAACAGTAACATGCAAAATCTTTAGTAAGAAAAGCAGGAATCACAGAATTTATGAAAAATAAGAATGAGGAAATTCTTGTACAGACTAGGAGAGATGAATGGTCAAAATGATGCTGTGTATTTTTCATGTAGCCAAATATTGCTGTTGCCAATAAATGCTATACAATATGGAATAGTTGAGTGAGGGCAGATATAACAAATGAAGACAAAGAAAAGATGCCTTTGAAGAAGGAAGTAGTTCTGCTCCAGACTCAGTTATACTGTGAATATTGGGAATATCTGGATATTCTGCTCAGGGAGAAGTTTCTCTTAAATCCCTGCATGAAGAATAACATTTATCTCCCACATCATGAAAAAATATTCCTATTCCAACACCCTCTTGTTTTCTCAGCAGTCTTGAATATACATTAATCCAAGCTCAATTGATAACTTTGTTTTACTGGTTACTTGAGTGTGCAACAATATAGTTCTTGTATTTTTAGTGATAAGGCTTTCAAAGAAAAACTAATCATCATCTCAACATGCCTGTTGGAAAAGTCTAAAACTCTGAGACAATTCCACAGGCACCTAGGGACATCTCACAATTCCCAGCTCCAAGCACTGCAATGTGGGAAAAGTGCATGTTCTTATGATGGATGTTGTCAACATTCCTAAGAGCTGTAGTAGAAGGAACAGAAACACTGTTAGCACATTCCAGTACTAAATTCACCTGCTCACTACCACTACCCAGGTTTTAAAGGTGTCCTGAGCAGGTCCCATGTGAACCAAGGCAGAGAGCTGCTTGTTTATCCCCAGTGCTGACCCACCTGTCATTTAAGGACTCCCTCTTCCCTGCCAAATGAACTTTTGTACCTGCTCTAGAATGGCTCACATACGTTCTTACCTTTGACTGCTAAAGCACTGCAATGACTCCTCAGACTTACTCATGCACTTTCAAATCTGACGGTAACTTTTTAAGCCATTATGGCATAGCAGAAGTTCTGTCATGAGCCATTACCACCACACTGATACATTAAACACACTGCCTATGTTTGGGCAGTATCTGCCTTGAAGATTGTTCTGACAGATAAAAACTGCTTTGTATGTCAGTTAATTTTGTTGTCGGTTTGAAAGGACCCTAATTCCACATTTATCTTAAAAGAAATAGTGACTTTACAGGTGGGAACTTTATACTTTCCCATTCGAACCACTCATTTTGGCCTACCACAAAAAATCCTCTAGAGTAAGTATTAGTGAAACAATAGCAACTTGTTTGTTCTTTGACTACTCTTTATTTTAGTAATGCAGTTAATAGAACAACCCATGAATTAGGCAATATAGATTAGAGACAGAAAAAGCTTGGGATCTTTCAACTCCACTCAGAGTTTGAAATGATTTTGTGTTCAGTGTCTGAAAGTGAGCTGGAATTTGGATTGTCATTTGAAATTGATGGCATCATTAAAAACAGGCAAAAAACTTTCAAATTGCAAATTTTTCATCTTCTCTTTCTACTTCTGACTATTTAAATAGATAATGTTTTGTAATACAAAATATAGTAATTTCCAAACTAAACACTGGACATAAAACCTCTGCAATTTGAGCATGTACCTTTTTCAATAGAACTGTTTTTAACATTACAAACAGTAAAATAACACTGAGGATCACAGACAAACCTCTAACAACCTAGAAACAAAACTGTGGCTGAGAGACTGATTTCTATCAAACAACAAAACCAAAGTATCTCTCTGAGCTGAAAGAAAATCTTGAGTCCTGCATGTTGTATTTTTCAATTACTGGTTTAAACTCCGTTACAAACTGCATCAGTGTATCCAAACCAGAGGCTGAAGTAAAAGACACACAACAAGCTCTTGGTTTCAGTGAAAATTACATCTTTTTAGAATCTGCATTATTTTCAGAGGGCAGAAGTTCAAGCCTCTCATTTGAATTTCAATTTCAGTTGTATATATTGCATAAGAGTGGGTGAAATGAAGAAAAAAGGCCTCAGAATGGAACACCTATGTTAATTCCATAAACCAGAATCCAGTAATATCTCATTTAATAGCATATTATATTGCACAAGCTTTTCATAAACGTTTGCTTTACACCTAAGGTCATCAGCGCTTGTTCCTTCCATTCTTCTGCAACACAGACTTCCAAGTGTTCTGCCAACCTTCAGCCTACAGCAAAAATGTTATTTAAAAAGTGGAAGTGTCTAGTACATATTAACCAAAATTCCACAGCACAGGAGGAAGCAGTGCAGCCCCACGGTACCTCCCCAGAGCCTGCCTGTCTGCCCCCACAACAGACCCTTTATCTGCTGAGTGACATCACTGACTGGGAGCCGCTTCACAGCCTTATTAAACAGCAAGTAACCAAGCAACAACTGCTTTAACAGTACATTCCAACTCTTCACATCATATGGAACTCATTCCTTTGCAATCCCATCAAAAAGAAAAACAAAACCAAACCAAATGCCCTTGGGTGTATAAACTCTTTCACTACCACAATAATATTTTCAAGTGGGAAAAAAGCCTCATTACTCAAATATATATTTCACCTTGGCTTTACATACACCTTGATGAATATCTTGGTGCTTTATATTGTGTTAGGATAATCTAGTTCTTGATCTTGGTGTAATAATTTCTTCACATAGGAAAACAGTGCTCTGACTACAGAAACTAAAGCATCAGTTTACATGACTCCTATTATAATTTATTCTATTACTTCTATAAACATTAAGAACATTACTTCAAATTATTAATTAAGGGAATTTGTTTGGGGGGAGTTCTGTTCTGTCTTATATTCTCCACCATTGTGGCAACAAAGACTCGAACAACACAAATAATGGTCACCATCTACCTCAGTCACCCTTCCTAGAAAAACACCAAACACTTACAACGATGTCAAATTTATAAGTCTGCATGTTCTACTTCTCTTCTCCCACTAAAACCCACACAAACTCCTTTTAGGGGAGAACATATGTTGGCAGTGTTCACTGCTTAAATGAAAACTACCTTCCATTTGGTCTTGCCCATATACACATCTAAATTAATAAATATTTTTAAGATGTGTATATAAAGTGCATAAAAATATGCATTTTTGTATATGTTTAACTATACAGATCTACATTTAACTGCCTATATATATCCTATAGAGGACAATATTTAGTCATCCACTGTGCTATCTCTGATTTGCAAAAGGTGCCTAAAATAAGTGCTGCACACCAATTACCAGTTCTGCTTGCTCCGTGTTACCTTCTTGTAGTGGCTCTGCCACAAGCTGACACTTCAATGACAACATTTGCAGTTAGGACTTAGTTTTAACCACTTAAAACAATTATACAATGGAATTTAAAATTAACTCAACATTCTTTTCTAGCTATGCATTTAGTTATGCACAAAGAATTTCAAGAAAAAAGGTCAGAATAAGATTTGAATAAGTTTGATCAAGTGATCTCTTTAAAGGAAAACATGCTTTCTGTATCTCCTGTAATCACTCAAATGCCAGGCCCTCAAACAGGATTTCATATATACCAGATGCCTTGAATTGAGTCAGTCACAGGTCATGTCTCCTGTGTTAATCTCTTCACAATAAGCAGATAATTAAAAAAACAATATCTATAAATCAAACTAAAATGATGGAATGTTTGTTTAGAAGTTTACCAAATGGAATGACCCTGCTGGAATTCTTTCATGTAGCCTGTGAAAATGTCAGAATATATTCCATTTAAGAGGTCACAGTCCCTAGAGATCTCTGAGTTTTGGCTTGTATGTCTTTTCACATGCTTTAATATTTGAAAATTGTTCCTTGTAGACACTGACTGATGGCCTGGGAATGCTAGGATTGTGGGAACTGGCAGTACCAATGACAAAGACAGACTTACTGGGAAATCAGTACCTACTCAGTTTGTGCTCTCCTCTTGGAACAGATAGGATGACATTAAAACATTTACAGGGAAACCAAGGGACATTTGTTTTTTCAACTGACATGTTAAAAAAACCAAACAAAACCCCAAAAACAAACTCCCCAAAAAAACAGAGCACTCTCAAAAAACTCAAGGCGTAGAGACAAATACATATTAATTACAATATGCTGTGTGTTCTTTGCAAAGATTATTTTGTAGAATATTTGCATTGGATGTTCCATGGGCTATGGAAAACCTTAATGGAAAGACAAACCCCAGAATCACTGAAACTGGCAGCGGCCTCTTGAGATGCCCTGGCTCAAGCCCTGCTGGAGCAGGGTCAGCTGGAACAGCTTGCCCAGGACAGTGCCCAGTCTGATTTTTAGTATTTCCATGGGTGAAGATTCCACAGCCTTTCTGGGCCACCACTGTACACACACATGCACTACATTATAAATGCACACACATACTTCTACTGTAAGCTTACAGAAATTGTGCACTTCTTTATCTAGATAGGTCTTTCAGGATACATTTCCTTTGAGGTCTGGTTTTGGGGGGATTTTATGTTTGGTTTGCTGATGTTACTGGTGGTGGTGGTGCTGTTAATCAGAATATCTGCATGCTGTTTTCCAGACCTCACTGCTTTCAGCTTAGTGATTATGAAACTGCTGAATTTAAGACGACATTTTCAATTCTATTCTCTGCCAAACTATTACTTTAATCAGAACTAAGGTTTCCATTTGTTGTTCTCTAGTCTTTCCACTAGCCATCTTTTCTACACTGTGTCTCTCCCAGCTCTCTCAAGAAAATAAATTCTAAGCACAGTGACCTACCTATACATCATTACAAGAGGAAAAAACACACCTAATCACTAATCTTAGAGGAGTGGAGAAAAACCTGTCATACACAGATGCAAAGAGAATGTCCCAAATCTCACCTGATTCCCTAATATCAAACTTGCAGTTCAAATCTATTAATTGCACAGAGGATTGAGGATTTGTCCAGAAGCCATAAAACTATGCCAAGAATGCACATTACCAGCGCTACATACTGAGGGAGCGGAAGATAAGAGACAACAGGCAAACTAATATACCACAACTCTTTTAGATGCCAGAAAAAATCCCTTGGATCATCAAATTTATTTAAGTAATACCGTTAGGTTAAGTGGGATGTGCATTTCATTCAGTTATTTTAAGAACTGTGCCTCCCAGCTGACTTGACTGGTCCCTTAGGAGGACTCAATATACACCATTTGGAGTATTTGTTTTTGTTTGGGTTTGTGTGGGGTTTTGTGCATGTGTTCCATCTTCCCCTGAAATCCCCACAGTTCTCCAAAAACTCTCCAGCCCCACAGGAAGCTGCAATTCTCACCTGGCCTGCAGTGCCTCAGGGTCTCTGCTCTTGAGTGTCCCTGTTCTTACACAGCCAGGGGCACTGCTTTATTTGGGCTGCTTTCTCCTAATTGAGATTTTACCAGTCTTGCTTTTACTTTAAGGTGTTCACTGTCCCAAGGCTTTTTTCCTACAAAATATCCAAGACTTTTGGTTCTTCTCTCAATTAGCCCAGTTCTGCTGGAGAGCATCTGCTGCCAGCCATGGGAGGCACAGCACCACCTTCTCTACCTTTCTCCAGTTCATGATGCACAACCCCAAAGAGAAGCAGAAGTAATCCCATTAATATATAATTAATCCCATTCCTACGCTGGCTGTGAGTTTGGAGGAGCCTGACAGCCCCCACTGCCTGGAACAGAACTGCATCTCCACACCACATAAAGGGCAGGGGATGGGCACACTCCCCTTCTGACAGGATTTATGGCCAACATGCAGAGCTGAAGGGCAGTCAGTGGCCCAGACTGTGCCCACCATTTATTCACCCATTTTACAAGAATATAACCAGGCTCCCATCTGTGGATGACAACTGCACAAGAGCAACTTACCTGTCTCTTTTGACTAGTAGCCACTGTCACAAGAAGAATTTGGCACAATGAAATAGTTGAGGAATCCACTACAGAACCAAGAGAGGTTGTGGTAAAACACAGGCTATTTCTACTCTAGAAAGCTAAAACACAGCTTTCTATTTTACATGCACCTTGAAATAATGATTGCATGGCTCCTCACACCCAGCCCTTCACAACTCCCTCTTCCAGCCGAAGTGGCATGCTCACCAGTTCTGGAAAAGTACTAATTCAGCATGCAAACAACTCTGGTCATGCACTGCTTCCTTTTTTTGATGGTATCTACATGTGCAATCCCTTCCCATCATTTGGCTCTGAAACAGCAGGTTGGAAAGCTGCAGGCAGCATCATTCCCATCCACCCTCCTGCTGTCAGCAGCAGACAGCCTATCCTTCCCTCCCTTGCCACCTCCTGGCTCTCAGACAGGAGCTCGTGAAACTGTGGTACAGTGTGTGGGCAGCACATTGTTCTGACTGGTACTTGGGCTGTGCCACGCTGCTGCTACTCTTGTCAGCCTTCCTCCACCGCAGCCCAACTCAACACCCAGGCATCAGTCTTCTCCCTCCTGCTTCCAAGGAGCCTCATCCATGTCACTTTTCCCCCAAACTGTCCTTCCTAAGGACACAGCATCTTGCCTAAAAAGCACATACCCTGGACCCAACCTGGCATCCTCCAGGCAGGGATGCAAATGTAGAGCCTGTTTCCCAAACCCCATGTATGTGTGCATCCCCTGTCACTGCTCATGAGAGGGACTGCACACCCGTGGCTGTCATGAGACTGCCAAATCACAGACACATCTCCGTCATCACCCAGGAGGTGATAAGTGTGAAGAGCAGAACCAATGAAGTAGGAACTTTTGCTGCTTTTTATCAAGTGGAGCAAGAGTTCACCTCCAGAGAACAGGCACGATAAACCACTGCAATACACAGAGCACAGGCACAGACACATGATCAGTGCACTGTATGTACTGCCTAATTATCCAGAAAGATGCAGACTAATGAGAACCTGAAATTAGTTTCATTAGCACTACAGTATTGCCCACAGCCATGAACTTGAACACAGCTCAAATGAAACAGGAGAACCTTACAATTGTGACAGCCCAGGAGACCGACACACAACATCCACCTCCCAAAATGATCCATTTGTCTTTCTTTGTTCAGGGAGTAAATACCTGCATGTAATAAGTGACTAGAAAATCTTAAGCTCCTAATGCACTCCGCCTGTTTTATTATTGATCCTCTGCTGGACGTTAAAACCTCTTTGACAGAGTTGGCATAGCATATAAATGTTCCTTTGCAAACTCAAGGGACAATGATTCCACTGGAGCTTAAGCTAACCATGAGAATTTGCAGCAAACCCACCGAGCTCTGCCCACCCAAACTCTTATGCCTGCTTTGCTCTGTGACTGGGATCTCTGGGAGAGAGGACAGAGGAGAGGAGGAAAATGTGAAAAATGAGAAGGTAGTAACAGCTCCAGTGACTGTTGGCTCACCAGGCATGCTGTGATTACCTCCATGGTAAACAAAACCAAACCAGAGCAGAAGCCTTCTACCCTTGCAGTGACATTGGAAAAGCTGGAAACACAGTTTCTGTACTAACTTGTGCAAGTCAGCTTAACAACACTGCAGAACAACACTAGAACAGTTCAGCCTCCTGCTGGACTACTGCCAAAAGACTCCTTCAAGTAAACAAAAGGTTTAAAGGATCACTACCAAAGCTCAGAGTAAGCATAATGCTTCCTGCATAAAAATATTCTAACAAAAAAAATACCGTTAAACATTTCAGAATTTTTTTAGTGCCATTTTATTTCTGTGAACTACAATATCTTATGCTTATAGGCTTTATAAAGTAGTGACATGTTAAAATATTCTTGCAAATACCCAATTTTTGGTAAAAAGTAAAAATATTAAATTATTAAAACTCTTTTAATTTGAATCCATCAAGTTCAAAGTTCACTTTTACAAATTTTCTTCTTTCATCATTTCTACAAAAATTGTTTCTAACCAAAATAACCAAAATAACTAAATCTGAACTTATGAGCAATAGTTTGGCTGCTCTGCAGGTTTGACAGGACACAAGATACCCACCTCATCCATTCTGGTTTTACAGGAAATTAAGAAAAAAACATATTTTCCAGAAGTATACTAATTTTGAATTAAACTTTGCGAGATAGAATGCAAAACATTAATTATATATTATTTAGGCAGAAAAAACCCCCACATTCTTGAAAATTATCCCTTTTTGTCTGCTAATAATAAAACTCTAAAAAATATTCCATCAATACTTGTAGTATACACCAGCTGTGGTTTTAAAACTACTTAAAAATCTCCTCAAGTCCATTCTATGTCCCAGAGTGGCCGCTGCTGCTCCAAGAGCTGCCCTGGCGGGTGAAGGTCCCGGGACACACTTCCCAACATCCCGCAGCAGCGGGGCGTGGCAGCAGCGAGCGCGGAGAGTCTCCGCGTTCCCCGCCCGCTCCCTCCCCGCGGCTCCGCGCCCTCGGCACTCACCATTCTTGCGCTCGGTGAGGGGCGGCAGGCAGGGGCTGGGCTGCAGCGACAGCCCCCGCAGCTCGTGTGCCACGGCCTCGCTGTGCGGGCTGGGCGCCAGCCGCGCCGGGGGCCCGGGCTCGTCCTCGCCGTCCGCCGGCCCCGCGGGCTCCATCCTGGGCACGCCTCGGCGCTCTGCGGAAACAACACGGCTCTGGTCACTCTGTGCTCCGGCAACACCGAGAAACGCTTCGGACACTGCTCTGCCTTCACATCTGGGCTTTGGGCAGTTCCTCCGCACGCAAAATTCTGCTTTAGAATTATGGACATTACCTACTGACTTCCCACAAATACTACGGGTTGGCAAAAATATGGTCAGGGAATGGATTCAGAGGCAATTTAACAGCGAAGCGGGACAGTTTCTCCGCTCCCGCTGACAGAAACATCACCCAGCCTTAACCCTCAAGATGGATGTCCAGAAGCTCCCGTGCCCACCTTGTGCCCCCACCCGCGTATCAGCACAACATTCCTTTTTTCCAATAGCTTCTACTAGAGAATGCTGAATTAATATATTGTGCTACCGTACAAATGGCTTTTAATATTTTGAAGCTTTGCACAACTCTCCTTCAGATCCCAAATCAGCGTCAGTATTCTTACAGGACTTCACACCACCAAAGATTGTATTAGAACTCGTTAATCCTCAGTCTCTCTCCAGCAAGGAAGACTTTTGGCCATAAATATGTTAAAATTAATTTTACTGCACACTAGCTACTTATTGAATAGTTAGAATAAAAGTCCCAAATTACTATTTCCTTCCTTTCTACCATATGTAGTACTTAATCTACAGTAAGGAGAGACAGAAGTATGAATTACTGGTACAGGCTTTTTATACCTCATAGAACTATCACGCCATTAAAGTTTCAATCAATATGGACTTCAATGAAGTCCTATCCCTGGATTCTTGGAAATTTGAATGATATGAAATATTAACAACTCAGAAAGAGTCACAAAAATGAAGAAATGTCTTATTATTGTGAGATTTTTTGTTAATTTTTAATTATTTTTCTGAAGAAACACAACTGCTTGCCCTACTCAGCCTTAAACTTCAAACTTCAAATATTCTGAATATAAACACCACGTGTTGGGGTGCGTATTCAGAATTTTTAAAATGCAATATATGTTTCAATGATCAATATCAAAGTATTTCAAGTGTTATCATGATATTTAAAAAGCCAAGATGACCAAAAACTACCATGACCACCGAAGAATGGCCTACGCTACAAAAGAGTAGAGAATTGTGTTCTGAAAGTGTGAATTAAAAAATAAGAAATACAAGCAAGTACTGCTTGATATGCACCTAAATAGAACAATTATCATGGTTAAGTGCATATTTTTCATTATTTTCCCTAGTTACCAACTGGTGCTTTCACATTAAATGAAGACACATTAACTTACTGTTATGCAAGATTTTTTTTCTTTGTTCTTAGCTTTTAGAAGCATAATTTACTGAGCTCTCACTCGATTTCCTGACATTACACTCTCCTCAAACTCCCACTCACCCATACAAATTAAGTACATTATTAACCAAGCAGGTCTCTTCAGAGCAGAATTTAAGTGAAAATTTAGCTGCTTATCTGTTTATATTCACAGCATTTTATCCACAATTTACTAGTTATGGGTTGCCTTGGAGTCACTTTTCCAAGAGATTAAGCCACGTGAGCTGTATTCATGCTTTCAAACCAGAAGAAATTAATAGAAACACCTTCTTGTACTAAAAGTTTAGCATTTGTTATGCTGCAGGTTAGCTTTGACTAATTTTTTCCCATGACAGATAAGTAAACATCATGCTTTGAAGGAAACCAGCTGGACTTTCACCACTTCTACAAAGCACTGTGGAATTGGTGACATGTCCATCTCTTAAATTTTGTTTCAGGAATGTACAGAAATGTGGGTTTATTGTCCAGATCCAACTGAGAACACAGCATGCAATTAAATGATGTTGATTGCAGCACAGCAGCACAACTCAAAACAAGTTTGACTTCCCACACAAAATGTGCCTGATCTGTGGTTTGAACATTAATAGATCAGGTTGGAAAGGACCTTCTGGAGGTCATCTAGTCCATCCCCCATTCCATGGGATTACTAGCTCTCAGGAACTTGCCTTGTCAGCTTCTGAAAATCTCCAAAGCAGGTGATTTCACCACCTCTGGGTAACCTCACTATGAATGCTTTGCCCACCCTCTTCACACAGAATTTCTTTTCTTGCTGATCATGACTCTCAGGTCCCTATTTTCACTGTGGTTTCCTACGGTACATGAATGTCATCATTAGGAAACCTCTAAATCCAAAGTTCTCCAGTGCAGGACTCTAACCCTAATCTTAAACTTTCCAATTCACGGTAAAGTCACAGATACTGCATTTCTTTTTTCCTAAATCTTTTAGATAGGCTGCTAAAAACCCAGGTATGTTCTCAAATGATCCTTTAACACTGGAGCAATCCTATTGCTACGTTGCTACATAATCTTAGAACAAAAGACACTCTAGAATTCCCAGAAAGTCCAAATTCCTCAAATTCTTTACTCATATCTCAAATTACATTTTGCTCTCATTTCTTTTTATTATTACTTATGAACTGCTGCTGTATCAGACTACAGAAATATTTCTGAGCTAAGAACAACAAATTCTCTTAACCTTCCCCAATAAGGAAAACACACATCCCCACCCAACATTTATAGGGCTTATTTTGTAGGGGGGAAAAAAGTCAGTGACCTACATCATGAACATCTGGCTTAGATACACTAGGATCCTTATAGCTCCTTATTGAATCAATGAACAGAACTTCTAAAAAATATTATAAATATGACAAATTGAAGACTTGCAATAATAAAATATAAACAATTCATTGCCTATCTCTCGTTCTACTAGAATCTAATAAAGAATTCATTCAGCTGTTCAACTTCTGAAGACAACTCCTGAACTTGGCATCCATGAAATTAGTAGTTTGTCTTTGGCATAAGGCTTTCCTTATCAATTGACAAACTAATTTGGAAACATAAAAATAACTTCTATAAATACCTTTCCAAACAAAAAAGAAATAAATTAGGAAAAAAGACATCTGTAAACATCTGTAAACGTCTCTGTAAACATCTTTTTACACTGCTGCATTTATGATAATAAATCATTACCATTTTCTAGCACATTCATTTTAACTGATCCAGGTTAGCATCAGGTGCAGGCTACAGCCAGCAGCATTTACTTCACATAAAACTCAACTAAAGATATGCAGAATGTCTCCCATCTATTTTCAGTCTTCAAAAGCCATTTCATTCTGATGTTTCTAATATAACCAATTGTTTGTACATCAACAATTGAAACACAAAAATGAGTAGTAGAAAACATTTGTTCACCTTGTTTAAAACCAAACCTTTTGTAAAGTAAACACTTTATCCAGCAACCATGTGCAAAACTGAGAAACCTGATTTAGAAAGTAAAGCCCATGATACTCTCCTATTTTATATTAAAGATAACAATTTGCCTCCCCTTTCTCATTTGTTTGAAACCTCCTCAATCCTGAAGAATTATTTCAGATTTGCCATCTGCATTTACAGATGGTAACCATTATCTATGTAACCCCTGAACTGAAGCAGACCTATACATGAAGTATATTAATAACATAACTGAAACTCAACAGTAAAAACATGTACAAGAAAAATACCATTAAAAAAAATCCATTCTAATAAAGTTTCAATATTCTACTTAGCATAATCCAAGAAAGCACCTTTTACACCAGGCAGATCTGACAAAAATCAGTTGTCACTCCAGGGGTTTCCACTCCCTTCCCTGAAACTAGGACACCTGAAGTTAAAGTTGTGTGAGCCATCACTCTGCTAGTTATGAAAACCATTTCTGCTTATGGAAAGCATAATACAAATTTATTTCCAGAAACTAAAAATAAAATTACTCATTTTTCCAATAGTCCTAAATGATTACAGGTAGCTGGTTTGTTTTGGGGTTTTTTTTGTGGGGTTTTGTTTAACATAGAATTCAGCAAAATGTTCAAGAGTAGTAAAGTGAAAACTAGAAAAAATTATTTTCCTGCTTAGCCTTTAGAATACATTATCAAAATAGAATCGGCACCAGCACTGCTAGGAGGCTTCGGTTCACATTTCCCTGACAAGTACATAGGAACAGTGTTCCAGCACTGGCAAACCAGAACTCCTGTACAATGTATGAACCTTATGTAAGTGTTCTCACAGATTGTAGGTGGTTGCTATCTTCTTAACTGCTGAAGACAAACGCTCCTTTTATTTTTAAACATTTTATCTTCAAAAGACAAAATGTATTTCCTTGGAAAAATCTTATAGGGGGGGAAATACATACTTCCCTGCTACTTGAGACACCAGAACTGGTATTTTATTTGGCACAAGCTCTGAAATCTGGATGACACTTCAGTAGTAAATCAGCTTTTATTTTAGCAATCTGCTGGAAAATAACAGTTCAAGAATAACAATGCATTCAAGCTTTAGCCAAGTCAACTGGCTGATGCTAACACTGCTCACTCACTCACAGCTGCAAGGAACCTGGTTCACTGTACCCAGTACAGTATTGAATTGAATTAAGTCACCAGATATTAGCAATACCAGCTCCAGGATTTACAGAATCATGATGTGAACATGAGAACTCAGTTTCTCCATCTATAAAACTGAGTAAAATCTAAAACTAGCAGTTGTAATAGAACAGAATCTTTAGTGGAGAAAATACTCAAAATGTAAAATGTTGGCTTTGTTTTGTTTTTCTTACCTTTTTCTTCAATGTATCAGAAAACACTAAAAGATGTGAGGTCCTTAAAAGTGTGAGGTCCAGCAGATCAGCTGCCAATGCCGGCCATTGCATTAAGCTTTTTAGTCTCCTTGCCTGGAAAGACTCGTAGATCTGTGCAGTGGGAACAGTGATTTCTGACACTGGGGCCAATAAGCACTTTAGGGGCTGTTACAGTTTTAAATATTCCTTCTGTTTGAGTAGTGGGCATTTATGATTTGTACCTGAGAGAATGTGAGAAGTCACAATCTGAGACTGACTTGGCAATTCCCCTTCCCCTCTCATGAAGAAGGGCAAGGACTGTGCTTTCAGAATGCAGCAGACCCTACCAGTGCCTACACAAGCCTACAGCAAACTTCCTTCCTAGGCTACAGATTAATTCAGTCCAGTGGTCAGACCCTTGGAATGCTCAGTCTCTCCTTTCTTCCAAGGATCA
Organism: Acrocephalus scirpaceus scirpaceus; assembly: GCA_910950805.1. Classification (NCBI taxonomy): domain Eukaryota; kingdom Metazoa; phylum Chordata; class Aves; order Passeriformes; family Sylviidae; genus Acrocephalus; species Acrocephalus scirpaceus. The sequence continues at coordinate 6,932,658 of OU383786.1, forward strand.
ACACACATCAAGCTTGAACATAAACAAAGTAGTCGGGAACATTCAGCTCACTGACCGATCTGGGAACTGGAAGCTATGGGAGTCACTTCCCGGAGACAAGCCCTGGGGATGGAACACCCACTCCAAGGAGAGAAAGAGATGCAGGGTTTTAAAGGCTGGCTCCTCTTGGCATGCTGCCTATCAGCAAGGGGTAAAGAGAAACACAGAAACAAATCATGGGCATGGCTGCAGTCTCCATGTCCACCAGCTCCCGGAGCAACACCAAAGGCTTTGGCTGTGCTCCAAAGAGGGTGAAGCTCCTCAGCCCAGCCACAGCAGCTGCCAGAGCTCAGAAACGCAGCAAGGGCTGTGGGGGCATGAGCCCTGATCAAGCCTCACCTCTGCTGTGCTGACACCCTTTCTACAGACACCATCTTACTGCAGCACGTGAACTTTGACATGAAAACTGACATTTAATTACCACATTGAAGGAGAAACTGCAATCTTATAGTTAAAACAGTGTCGATAAACTTAATTAATTTTTATGGTCAAATACAGGGCAACAAGGATTTAAATCATACAGCTATTTTTATGAAGGTAATTATACAAAAGCAAAAAAAAGATGAGAAATATCAGCAGCTGACTAACCATGAGTAATCACCTTGCATTATGCATTATGAAAAACTCACTTTTACTATTCATTTCTTTAAAAAACAGTGTGCAGAAGTATCTGACAAAACTGAGGTCCTGTCACGCTTCTCACTGTTCCAGTACCTGGAATAACATGCTTCTTCCAGGAGCACAGAGTCCTCCTGGACTGGGCTGGTCAATACTGCAGAAAAATGTCCACTTTTATTAAATAACTGAGATTAATTTTTTGTAACAGTCTGCTCTAGCTAAATTAATACCATTGAACAGACACCAAAAGACCTCCAGAAACTCATTTAACACTTCTGTATTTGCTCTAGTGGCAAATGCACATCGAAAACGAGGTAATGTGTAGAGAATTACTTGTATCTGGACAGAGGCTGGGGATGAGTCAGGAGAATCCTTGATGACATATTCCCTCCACTGCTACCTCCAGGCAGGAAAAAAAAATTACAGTAATTGGTAACGGGAACTGTGCCCTGCTAAGTGCAAATGAATTACCTGGCAGTGTGGGGCTGTGAGGAATAAAGGCAGCCTCCCACAGCTCCATTAATGTGTGGGGAAACTAAAGCCTACCCTGTCGCTGTGTAGGGCCATAGAGATGATTTATCTATTCTCACATTACTGCCTTCTCAAACTAACCTGTTCAAACAAGAGTTGGTGAAATCTGGGCTACACATAAACCTTCACTGGAAAGAATCTACCTCATAGCAATTTTGTGAAGCTTAGTGTTTAAATACTTTGAGGTCTCATACAAATGTTTTAAGTAGCTGTAAATATTACAACTATCTTCTGTAATCATATTTCAAGGGCTTTAAAATTATAATAATGGAATTTATTCAAAATGCTAAACTTACAAATATTTTAAGTAAAGCAAGCAAAGGTTCAATATGCACAATATTCATCACTGAAACAAAACCCATACCTTCAGATCAAAGTGATGTTTAAACTGTTTACTGATTATATAAAACTGTTCAAATAGGTCATCTTCCCTAAAGAAACAATTGTGAAACTCTGCAGTGTGCATCGAAATCAATGAATCGGTCTGAGGGACCAAACAAAATGTAAAGTTTAAAATTAGCTACCTCTTAAAGGTAGCTAATATTGTGTGCTAACCCAGCCAACAACCCCATCTTTAAGGAGAAGTCTGAACTGCCCTGCTATTCCACCCTGCAAGAGAGATGCTCACCTCTAGTGTTTAAGACCAGGCATGGAAGCAAACATCCATTAACCCATCCTGATAACCCAGGCCAGCTTTCAGTTTACCTTCTACTGACATAACACTTCATAAGCAGAAGTGATGCTGTGTTAACTTGCAGTGTTTACAGCAGAGTTCATAAAGATTTGTGCTAAAAACTCTGAATCACAAGAGGACAATGATTTAAATATTTCATCTACAGCTAAGTCCAACTTCCCTAAGAGCTGCTGCCTGAGCACTCAACAGCAACCAGAATTCTGGCCACAATACCTGAAGTGTAGAAAATGTTGTCCCATAACTTGTTGTAAGTGAAGGACTTCAGGCACAGTCCTCAACAACTTTTTACTTTTAATCACCATATGAGCAGACATAATTTGATTTAATCTCATCTTTTCTGCAGATATTCTTAATGAACAATGCTCCTCTTAAGGCAATGCTAAGTGGTTCAGCTGGTTCCACTTGATTAAATAAATACAAAGCTGTGAGAGCACACATCCTCATTAGTTCTATTAAAATAAAGAGCTTCATAAAAATACTTAAAACTATACAGGCAAAACATGAAGTAGTATCTTGTTTAGACATTACTGTATATGGAAATATGTTGTGTGCAAATGGTCAGAAAAATCTAAACATGACATTCCTATTTTTCAGTCTGTGAAGATTCTCATTATCAATATTCTACATTTGCTTTAATACTCTAATTTAAACAGTTGACATTAAGATTGGCAACAAATACATTTAGGCTGAGTTTACAAAGCAACACAAGGTCAGTTTTACACCTAAATTTAGCACAGCTAAGAAACAAACCAAACAACAAAAAAAAGCTATCTGCATTAGTGTGGTGTGCAAACAAATGATGCTTCTAGTTTCTCATCTGCATAAATGTCTAGATATTTAAATAATATATTTTTTTACAATGAAACATAGTGACATATGACTTTGGAAGCAACTTACTTGAATTCCAATTAACAAAAATTCCAAAGTTCTTAATTTCAGTTTTAATATGAAGTGCTTTGCAGTACTGAGATTAACCTACCCAAAAGCAAGTTCAGTTCTTCTGGTTTCTGATAGAACTTTGTGGAAGGAATTAGTAAGATCCCATGTGTTCTATGATTTTCTGTGGCCAGCAAATATAAGATGTAGCCAGAAGAATTTATTTATGTAATTGAAGTTGCCAACAGAGGAAAAAATCAAAACCCAAGTCTTCATTTTGGTATTATAAATGCACTTGATATCTCAGACAATAATTAGTAACTTTTATCAATGAATTGGATCATAATCTTTCCCAATTCCTCTATGTGTTAAGAGACCTTTGATAGCCAAAATAGTGGTGCATCTTAAAAAGGAATGTTGGTAAACCTCTTGAGGCATTTCAGGAAAGGTTAGATGACTCCATGATTTCATTTATTTGCTTGGATACTGCAAGATGTTCCCATTTATGACTAAGCTGGAGGTGCCATTCTGTTTATTTTACTGCCAGTAAACCAAGCCCTTGAACTGAACAAAGCAAGGAAAGTACAAGGATTCAAATCAAAGAGGAAGGAACTGCGGGACTGCTTCCTGTTGAATGTGCTGCTTTCTACCTCCTATCACAAGTGGGACTGAACATTGCACAACCATTTCTAGTAGACGAGATTTCTTGAAAAATCTGTACTTTGCTTCTTTTTATATTTACACACTTTACAGACATTAGCAAAGTTTTATTATTGTAATAGCTGGTGTTCTCTTAAAAAATACAATCAACTTCTATTGGACAGAATTTAACATACTATATCCATTCAGCAAGAAACTACATGCTAATTAGACATTAATTCAAAATAATGTAAGCCTAATTAGAGATTACAGGCAACTCCAGTTTAGGGGATCTTGCAAAAATCAGAATGATTATGTCTAAGCTGAAATTCAGTGACATGTGCAGAAGGTCCTCAATTAAGCAGTCCCTACTCACAACCTTAGGAGAGCTAAGAAAATCTCTCTCTCACAAACCTTTTGCTGCATATTGCCTTGGACCAACACAGAGACTTTGAGGTATTAACAATGCAAACAGTAACTTGAATTATCTCCCATGGAAACTAGTCAACTTATTGCTCCCAACTTCTGAAAATGAAACTTTTAATATTTAATCTGCTAATGGGAAAATCTGCTAAAAAGAAAACTTAGAAGGTGACAGATTAATGTTTAATTTAAAAAATATAAAAATCAACTTGTGGTACATCTTAGGCAGCAGTGATTTACTGTGCATTCTTTACTTGATTTACACCAAGTGCTTAGAGGTCATCTACCATATTCCTTCCTATTTCTTACTTCAAATCCAACATTGTGTTACGTGGCCTCATTTTTTATACAGCAGTGACAAAAGGTCACAATCTGAATGCAATTATATCACTTGTACTAGATTTACACCTTACAGCATCTTCCCAAGAATTATGTGGGGTTTTTTAATAGAAATAACAAGGATGCAGATTGAAAGAATTAATTCCATGCCGTTAAGCAGACTTCCAGGAAGAAAAATCCCACAACAAACCACAAAATCCCAGCCCTGAGATTTCTTAACATTGGAAATTAGGCATGAAGGTATACCACACACATAATGTTATGACTAACAGCATAATAATTAATTTGTTAAAGACAGAATTCCACTCTTCACTAAACAAAAGCAAAATTTTTACTTTTCAAATCAAACACATTTCTTCTAACAAGGAACAGGGTAAGACCACAGGAAAGAATATCACTTATTGCTTCTTTATAAATACAGATCCAAGATTATAACTGATGTAACTTAATCTCCAGATCAACACCCATATTCTAAAATAATCAGAAAAAGTATGTTACTAGTATGGTGCCTGAAAACTCTGATGTTCTAAACAGTTTAATGCTATAATCCACAGTCCATGCCCTCAGTGCTTTAAGAACCAATTTCTCACGATCTCCAAAGCTAAAATGAACTTGAATTCCATTTTCCCTACTGAAATTAGCTAAAGACTAACAGAGCAGAAACTCTGGGTCAGGAGAGTTTATGTTGCCTAAGGCCAGTTTCAAAGAAGTCTTATCTGTTAAACTATTGTGTTCCAATATTTCATTCCATACAAAGCTCTTGCTTAAAAATAAATAAGAAATAGATGGTAACATAAAATTGTTTACAGTAGATTACAAATTTCTGCACTTAGCAGCTGTTGCACATCTACTTTCTGTAGTTCTTGTAGTTTGAGCAGCACTCAAAATATTTTAAAAAGATACTACAATGCTTCATTAGAAACTGTTGGAAAATTCTGATTATCTGATGAAAACAAGATATTCATTAAATATAATCTGGTCAGATATAAATACTGTAGCCAAGGAGATTTTCTCTTGGTTTATTTTCATTGTTCTTTTTCTAGTGTCAGACAATAATTATTTTTCCCCAGATCACTTCAGTAGCCACTTTCCTGATTTCTATTCCTAAATTCTCTATTTTTTCTATCCTCCACATATCACTAAATCACCTCAACTCAGCTTTACCCATCAGAAATGCTCTGTATACCATTCTTCCTTGATAGCCTTCTCTTGACCATGTTCTTCAGCCAGCCAGCACAAGGCTTGGCTTAGGCTTTCCGAAGTCTACTACCGATGCCAAGAACCCACAGGCAGATGGGAGAGAGACACCATGGACTTCTCTTCTGCACCACCTTCAGGCCCCAACTGCCCCAGGTATTTGAGGAACAGTAGGTGTAGAACTGTGTCCAAGGGTCTGCTGTGAGTGTGGTTTACTCTGCAGCAAAGGGAAGCAGCCCCAGTGTTTTACCCATGCCCCATGTCCGATGGTGGGGCTGGCTCCACACTCCCACCTGTGCTCCTGCTCACAGCGTTGCCAGGACAGCAAAGATAAACTTTGGGCCAGAGCAGGTTCTCACCACCTGCATTTCCTCCCTTCCAAGAGACTCCACTTTTCTCTTTTGCCAATTCTGCATGAAGAGTTTTTAAAATTAGGCTTCTGATGAAGAGTCATCAAATGGTTTAACTGGCAGAACAGAGGAAGGGTGGAACATCTGGCAGAGGAGGGAAGATCTGATTCCAGAAGAAATCACAAATTACACTCTGCTATTCATAGAAGCAAAGAAAGTTGGTTAAAACTGTCTACAGATGTAGAGAGAATTATTTAGGGCTTGATTCACATTGGAAGACTTCTAATTCCCATAACCATAAAAATGGTTTATATTTTGCAAAAACTGACAGTATTTGTTCAGTACTTTGTATCTGAGTGCTGCTACAGTGTTTGACATTAATGTAAAGAAGCATTACTGTAATTAACCCATAAAAACTCAGAAATAATAAAGACTGCAAAGTAAAGCAGTATCCTAATTCACACAGGTTACAAGTCTTTAACAAAAACCTTATAAATATACTAAGTATATTTATAAAGAGTGTAGCTGTACAAAGAGTACAAATTACATACTGAAAAATATTAGCAAAACATTAAGGCTTTTCTTCATGTACCTGTCTTAGCTGTACTTTCTATGGAAAAAAAAATTATTTTTAAAGATGAAATCCTAAAAAAAAAAGTGTACCAAATGATATATAATGAAAAAACACTTAAAAATAGCTTAGAGAGATTTATTAGTCCATTCAAAAACTCCCAAAATAACACACAAATGGTACAATTCAGGCCAACCATAATAAACAGGGAAATCCCCATCAGTTTCTGTATAGCCATCTCTGTATATTCAGCAAGCTCCATTCTCAGAATACACCAATCCTGAGACCTTCACCTGCCTGAGCACCAAAGGAAGATTATAAAAGTACAAACACTCCTTTGCTTTCACACTTGCAGTCACACATTTACAAGGGAATGTGCCAAGATGGTCAATGCACAATGTACAAAAAGACTGGTAACACACCTTGTGCAGCATTAATGGTGACATCAGGTGTTCTCTCAGATAACACCCCAGTACAAACCCCTAATTATTCCAATAATTTGGAACCCCTGCCATTGTGAGACAGCACCTGCACACAGAACTGCACCTGCAGCACTGTGAGGGAGTGCCACACTTTCCTAAAGCTTTACTAACATGTTGTTCTAAATCATGAAAAGCTTCAAGCGTGTGTTGAACTATGTGCAACCCATTTAGCGTCAGAAACACACGCTTAAAGCTTTGCTGGATTGCAACTTTACCAAGCTATATATTTTCAATTTAAAAATATGGGAAAAAAATAAGCATTGCAGCAATGTAATTAAACAGAATTTCAGCAGCTGGAATTCTATGTCTCTTCTATCTTTTTTGTGTAGGAAATATTGAGAAATGTGCCTCTACATGAGATGTAAGAACCACTTTTGGGTATTAGCTGGACTTTACTGAATACACTAACAATTTGAACTCATTTTAATGAGTTTCTCTGCTGAATTTTATGAGCTACCTCTTTTACATTTAAAGAATGACTAAGAAACTAATTTTAGTGTCTCTAGAATTTGTGAACAATTTTTCAGCAACCATTCCCTAGCCTTCCAGCAGGCTTCCAGCATTAGACACAAAATGTGGAAATAAGAACACAACTGCGTGTCCTTCTCAGGTATGTAGTAGTCCTTCTCTAGGACTACCTATGTCATAAATTCACTTAGAAGGGTAGAAAATCAGTGGGTTTCCTTTCAGTCTTTATTTTTTGTTTTGTTAATTTGTGTTTCACTACTTGTGAAGATCAAAACTGAGTGTAACTAGGCCTTCTCTCTCATTTTGTTGCTTTTGGCATCATACCCAGATAAAAGCCCCTTTTCAAACATTTAATTAATGGCTTAAGCCAAGTACCAAATACGAAATCTTAAAATACTCTCTACTGAGTCAACAATCCGAGAGATTCAGTTTATTGCACAAGTGCAAAACTGTTACATTAACATCTGGATTTAATAACAGTAATCTGAACATTTCAATAAATTCTGTAATGTGCATTTGCTAAGGAGTTTCAGGATATGGAAGATTTTTGTGGTAGACATCAATCTCTGCCACAGAAGGAAAGTTTGAAAAAGATTGTACTTTGTAACTAACACTGGGCAATTTTGGCTCTTGAATTTCAGGTGCTAAAAGGATTTAAAAACAATGCCAGGAATACTGGTTCCCTGTCCTCAGCAAGCATGGACTAATTTCATTTGAAGAAGCAAACGTGAAACATTCACGGCTGTCAAATGCAAATAGTCTTAATTTCAGTTGTTTGTCCTTTTTTTTTGGACACGCAGCTAAAAATGTGGCAGATTTATTCACAGGAAGAATCAAAGGTTGCAGATTTACTAAAGGAGGACACAAAGTGAACTGGTTTGCCAAATCTAATCAAACCTGCTCTCCACGGAGCCTGCACACAACCCTGAATACACCTTGCCTTCAAGTTAGAGGAAACTCCCCTACCTTTAAGTGTTTCTAGTTGGGATTTTTTGCCAAACACAATTCTGGGGTTTGCTGGAATACATCAATGCTACAGATACATACCCCCTTCTGTGTATATCCAGTTCTGTACATCTTGCTCTTCCAGTCTCTGGAGCAGCTCTTAGCCATGAGAGTCGTGTGCAGTGTCTGCTTTTTCTGTAGAGGTGGAACCAATGCTCCGGTTCATCTAGGAGGCCTCAGTGGAAACTATCAAGAGGCTTTAAGTTTCATGCTCTGTCTTGGTTATCCTGAAAATCAGGCAACCTGTCCCACCCTCTTTTTCCCACACAGAAGATGAGGAGCGAAGGGCAGGATCAGTATTTTCACCATTTAGGGACCATCTAAACACCAGAAGCACACAGTTCCAGATCTGAGAATGTGTTAGCCAATATTACCCAACTTCCTTGTTTTACTAAGCTGCTTGACTTCCCTTCCTAACACCTCCTGAAACAGCACTACCAGCAGCCTTTAAACATCCTTGGTTATTTCCTCTGAGAGAGAATTTTTCTCATCTATAACCGGATTGATTTAACCAAACCACATGGGGTCTGGAGTCCCTCTGGAGGTGCTGTGCTGGTACAAGCCTGAGTCACTGCAGAAAAACTGTTAAAAATAAACAAAATGCTCTACAGGCCAAAGTTTTAATAACAAAACTATTCACATTTAGAAAACATCTAACATCTGTGAAGGCTTGCAGGCATGATAGTCCTTTAAAAAGAGAAAATATTGTTTAATCAGCATATGAGTATTTCAGTCATAATCTTAAGAGGTGATTAAAACCCACTCATATCAAAGGTCAAAGCTCAAAATCACAGTAAATTGCTCTTAAGTTTATGTAACACAAGTACTACATATATCCAAATTTCTGTTTGTATAGGAACAGAACTCTTGGCCAACCTTCCATTTTAACAGGATTATAAAACCAGCACAACTTAAAGGGATACACTAAAAAAATAGCACAGCAGCTTTATTAAAAAAACTTATGTAAAAAGTTTAAATTTTTTAAGATACAGCACTTACCTTGTGTCTCTAGCACCTTCTAGAGTATCAGTTTCAGCACATTCCTGGTTGGTTGGAAAGTAAAAAGGAAAAACAAAAATCACAAAGATGTCTCAAGGATTCTTTCTTTTAAAAGCTACCTATTTTGTTCTACGTGAGAAATTAAAGCCTTAAGAATACTAGTTCAGCTTTCTCAGTTTCTGCAGTTTGCAGATGTTAAAGTGTGTTATTAGGTGCAAATCCTGAGAGTAAAGCGATTTCAATAGACTATGTGCATCTTTTAGCACCTTTCATATTCCTACTCAAATTCTAAGACAATTTGTCTTTCCAATTACCTCTGGCAAGAACAGCAGTACCAGAGGTGCATCATCTGTTCCTTTTAACTCAACTACAACACACAAACCCAACCCTAGTTCCTTCAAGTCTTCACACTTGGAAGTGCCAATTATACAACAGAAATATATTTTAGTTTTCTATAGATTCCAATACAATGGAATGTTTACAAAAAAAGGAAACTGTTCACATCCACATTTTCTTTTTGCTAGGTCACCAACTCAAATGGACTTGCTCACATCAACATCTCATTTATTAGAATATTAGAGTATGTGTGTACATATATACATATACAGACACATATGATTAAGTCAATAGAAACCTATTGCATACTGTATTTAGAAAAGTTTTAAAAAACAGTTATTTTAAAGTCTGGCATTTATCAAATGCTGTTTCATACAGTAACACTAATGGGGTTTTCCAGTTTTGGCTTTGAACTAGACGTAAAACGTCCCTGACATTGCTCAGCCACACAATTTTACTTTTGATCCCAGAGATAAATCCTAACAGATTATTTTTAATTCCTTCAAAGACTGAAGCTGATGTTATGGTTTCTGTACATATCAGTGACAGAGGTTAAAAGCTGAGCATGTAAAAAACCAAAGCAAAACACACAAGAGGAAGAGGTTACAAGACGGAAATGCCAAAAAGGCCCACAAAAATAAATGTCCTATGATAAAATATATTCCCTCTCCCTTCCAATAATCATTTCATCAGTAATCTAAATGCTGTTTAAAAACACCCCAAACCTCAACTAAGTATATTCCCTATCCAATATTACATGAATCCATTGTGTCATCAATTATCTAATTTCATTGTTTGGCTAACAAGTAAAAGTTTGAATTTTTAAAGTATTTTATGTGTATAAACCACTAAATTTGTCTGAATATCTACGTATTAACCCTCAGTATTAAAGCTGTTTTGTAATACCTCATTCAACAGAATCTGACAAATAGAAAAGGTATATATTAAGGTGATTTCCATGTTATTTTATGACTGTTTCTAAAAACTCATTTGCATCATTAAGTTCAGTTTTCTACATTTCTCCAAATACTGCCAAATCCTGAAAGATGTTCTGCACTCCCAATAATGTACTAAGGACCTTCAGCTTCCAGATGCTTTTATTTGCTTAACAACTGATGTCATTACCAGACAGCAATCTTGTCAAGTTTTAAATGCAAGTTATACCACAAAGTCACATCTGGCCTAAGTAATTGCACAGAAAAGAAAACTTTAGGAAGGAACAAGATAAAATGTCACACATTAAGAGAATAATTTTATGAAATGCCAGCTGTGCTTTTGTTGAGAACTTTAAAACCTCAATTAATTCAAAACCTGGGCATTTTTTTCTCATAAAGGAAAAGATGCTGCGTGAGGAAGAAGTGTGAACACCTTCCCATAAACAAGAACTTCAGAACATGCTGTACTCACAGGACAGTGTAAGCTTGGCTTTTTTTCTTCAAAGGTCAGTGATGGTTAAGCTATAAGTATTTTAGACATACCAGATTTCAGGAGGTGTTTTCAAAACGTTCATAAAAAGATAATTTTCCTGATATTTATTTCATAGCTAAACAAGTTATTCACTTTGAATCTGTAGTCTTTATTTCAGCTAACTGCCTGTGGCAGGCAGAAGTCCTGGTATCTCTTGACTGCACTGAGACAGACTAAGAGCAGTTTTTTGCACTGCACACTTGCACACAAATACAAAACCCACATAAATGGAACAAAGGCAAATGTATTTGCTGGCAGAAAGGCACGGCACGGCAGCACAGCTCTCCACCTGGCTCCGCGCGTCCCAGAGAATGTCGCTGCCGCAAGTGTCAGCCAAGTGACCTGCACCCGCGATGTGGGTCTGTGCATATAGGTGCTGTGGATACACTTGTTAACAAAGCTGATTACAGAATCACGGAATCATCAGGCTTGGAAGAGACCTTTAATATTGTCCAGTCCAACCATCAAACCAGCACTGCCACTGAAACCTCTAAACCACATCACCCAGGGCCACATCCAGTCTTTCAAACGCCTCACGGATGGTGACTCCACCACCTTCTTGGGCAACTTATTCCAATGTCTGACCGCGCTAAAATGGATTAACCAAGTGCCATCTAAATGCACGCATGTCGCAGAAAACGAGCCGAACTCATTAACAGCCCCTGGTCTAAGGGTCGCAGCTCTTCTCACAGCCCAGTGACCTCTGCTGCAGCTGCACGATTGGGGCCACGGAGGGCTCAGGTCTCCTCTGCGCGGCTCCCGGGCGAGGCGCTCCCATCTCAGCGCCCGCAGGGTTCGGGCCGGGCCCGCAGCGCCGCCCTCCTCCCCACAGCCCCGCACCTCCCCCGGGAGCGAGCGTTCCTTACTAGCAAATAATAACACAGGACACATCCACCAGCGGCCGGGCCGGTGCGAGCCGCATCCCAGGGCGCGGTGCGGGCACCGGCACCTCCACCTGCTCGGGGCCCAGAGTGGCCCGGCAGGGCTTGTGGGCCGCCCCTCCCGTGTCCCCGGCTGCGGCCTCGCGGGGACCCTGCCCGCCCCCGGCAGAGAGGGGGCGGCCGCCGCTCTCGGCACTCCCGTCCGCCTCAACCTCCTTCAGAAGGCTCTGCGGGCGGGGCGGCGCGCAGCCCACCCCGGGGCCGGGCGGCGACGGCTGCCGGCGGTGCCGCTCCCGCTCAGCGGCGCGGCTCGACCCGGCCCGTTTCAGCGCGCGGCAGCGCGGCCGCTCCGTGAGGCGCGGACCCCGTGAGGCGGCGCCGGCCGCGCGCCCCGCGCCCCCCGCGCCCCCGCCCGCGCTGCCCCGCTCACCCCGGCCCGCCGCGGCCATGTTCCTCTCGCGAGCTCTGCGCCCGGGACCGCCCTCCTCGGGCGCGCACCCCGGCGGTTGGCCCGCGGGCGGGGGCGGGGGAGCCGCGCGCTGGCGCCGCGCACGTGCGAGAGGCGGGGCGGCACATCCGGGAACTCGCGCCCTCAGAGAGCGGGGCTGAGGGGACCCGGTCGTGGCTGCGTCCGGAACGAGGTCACTGAACCGTTGAGGCTGGAAAAGAGCTCTGAGATCATCGAGTCCAACCTATTGACCGAACAGCACCGTGTCACCCAGACCATAGCACTAAGGGCCACGTCCAGCCTGTCCTTAAACACCTCCAGGGACGGTGATTCCACCACCTCCCTGGGCAACCCTTTCTAATGTCTAATCACCCTTTCTGGAAAAAAATTTGTCCTGCGTCCAACTTAAGCCTCCACTGGCGCAGTTTAAGTCTATGTACTCGCGTCCTGTCCCTGTCCCTGGGAGAAGAGGTTGACCCCTATCCCCACAACCTCCTTCCAAGCACTTGTAGAGCAATAAGGCCCCCTCTGAGCCTTCTTTTCTCTAGGCTGAGCCCCCTCATCTACTCCTCATAGGAGTTGTGCTTTAGACCCTTCCCAAGCGGTGTTACCTTTCTCTGGACACACTCCAGCATCCCAATGTCCTTCCTGAATGGAGGGGTCCAGAACTGGACACAGCATTCGAGGTGTGCCTTCACCAGTGCCAAGTACAGGACAATCATTACCCCTGTCCTGCTGGCCGTGCTATTCCTGGTGCAGATATTTTGGAAAGTTCCCTGGGATCACTCCCCAGGCCCTGGCAATTCGCCCCGACCCTCACAGCGGTGCCTTGGCCGCGGCGGCCCCGGGCAGTGGCGGGAGGGCCGGACCGATCCGTGCCCGGGGCTTTGCCCCGCGGCGGGCAGAGGCTGAGGCGGGAGAGCGGCGCTCGGTCCCTCAGCGCTCTCCTCGGGGTGCTGCAGTCACATGGATTAGGAATTCGAAACCAATGGATTTGGTATGGTTTCAAATGTTGGCTATGCAAACATTCACAAACAAGATGGGACTCATACCTCTTGTATTTCACCTTCAGGCTTAGCTGTCAGTGTCTCAGGTGACTGGACTTGATTCAACATCAAACCAATCACAAGGAAAAAATATTCTTCAAAGAAGTTTTGGAAACCTGATGATTTACACTTGAGAATGTGCAATAGAGAACACAGGCACTTATTCTGTGATCAGAATATGATCATGCATGCACGCAGTAATTTATTGCCTATATTGTGCAACACTGCTCACAGCAAATATCCAACAATTTGACTTTTACTAATACTGAGCCAATCCTGTTCTGTAAATACATACTGCATCAGGCCCAGTATTATGCAACCCTGCTTTTGGGTTGTACTTTTTTTTCAGCTCACAGTTTAAGGACTAAGCTGCCACTTGGTGCAATGGCATAATACAGCTTGTTTATTATTTCCAGCTTGCTGACGTCCAGGAGCTTGCTAGGAGACTGCATCGAGCTTATGCTACATGCTGACCAAGGAAAACATGGTTCCCTGCTCTGAAAGAGTTTTTCAGTGCACTTGTTCAGTAGTGATAAGCACAAAAAAAGAGTCAGTTTTTAATTCCTTGTGACTTTAAGACAACATTCCAATACATTTTGCTACAAATGAATGCTTTGACATTTGAAGAATTACTCTTTCAAATTGTTTTAGATGGATTGGAAGGTTATTTTTTTGTTAAGCTTGGTAAAACAGGGTAAATGTCTCTTATATTTCACTAGATTATAGTTAGCTAATCAGATTTTATCCAATTCCAAAAACAAACTAAAACCAACAATGTACGAAAGCATTGTGCAAGAGGTGTAAATCTCTTTAATGTTACAATGCAGCCTAGATAATCCTAGTTGTTCCAATGACTGCATTAATGGGCATTGCCCATCCATTGATTAGAGGGGTATAGACATGGTTCATATTGCAGAACACATGAAGTATTCCTTGCTAAAGAATACTATAGAATTTGAAAAGCCTGGAAAAAAGATGTCTGAGACAAAGGTGTGTTAAAGGGTTTGACATTAAACACAGATGGCACTAATTTCTTGAAGGCATTTGTGCTTTGTGAATCCACGTGGTGATAGGAGTCAGTGAAAAAGACACATTTAAAGAGCAAATAACTACTTCAAAACAGTTTCTTCCATAAAATCACTCTATGGAAATTGTCCAGCTCCACACAATTGTTCTTGATTTTTGAGCACCACCTTTCCTGTCTTGAGCATGGACATGTACAACACTTCCTTCTTCTTACAGAATAGTTCAACAAGAGCCCTTGGCATATGCCTCCAAGAATAACAATGGATTCTATATTCCTTTTTCTTTATAACAGGATAAGGATAAGAAGCAGTGGTACAGTGGCTGAAGCTGCCAGAGCAATGCAATGCTGTACAGTGAAAGGATGGACCCAGCTCTCCCTTTCTCACTTTCAAACCAATGTTTTGCTGTTAGAAACTGCTGAACATGTAAAGTAGATAAATGACACAATATCAGCATTTTAATATTCCAATTAATGCACAAATAAAAAAAAATTGTTGTGATTTATAGTGAATATGTATTTAATCATGCAATTGCAAGCTGTGTATTTTAGGGAAGGATTGTTTGTTTAATGAAACAATGCAAATATCTTTTAGGAACTATTCAGAAATTACCTATGCTTTTCAGTTCTAGTACAGGCTTTATATAAAGAATTTGATTATTCTAGAGATGCAAACACTGTTTAGATTTGTTAATAAAGACAATTCATTATTTAAATCATACAATAATATATTCTGTAGTAGTGTCAACTATTCAGTGGGGGTATTAAATTTCTAGATAAAATTCTTTGAGTGAAGACCACAAATTTGCCACCTAACTTGCAGGATTACAGAATAGTAGTGCAGTTGGCTTACCGTTGAGCAAGCTACTTTGAAACTAGGACAAGAACGACTAGCTTCTCCTGAAGTAATATAATTTGTAATTATTATGTTTTAATATATTCCTTAAAGGCCTGAGATCAAAAGATTGACAAAACATGTTATGCGAGGAAGAAAAAACTACTTTCTCCACAGAGCTTTCTCCAAGGAGCTGTTAGTTAGGGGGAAGCGGATGAGTTGTTGATACAGTGTTATTTGTATAAGCTTTAAACATTCTAGTTACAAAATGGCAGAGTAGTTAACAAGCAGTGGTTCTCTCACAAGGGAACAACTCCTTGAGTTCAGTAGAAATCAAAGGACAGGAATGTCTTTGTGAAGTATCCTGTTGTGGCTGCTCTTCAAGGGAACATGCTGGACTAGATGGACTTTTAGTATAAACCACAGAACCAGTTCTTATTTGACAAGGAAATGGAAAGAGGAAAAGACAGCATTCATCAGCATTATAGCTAAGAACAAAAGAAAAAAAAAAACAAAAACAACCAACCCAAAACAAGAAAAAAAAAACAAACCAACCCACCAAAAAACAAAACCAACTCCAAAAAAAGAAAACCACTCACTAGCTTACAGGTTAAATTAGTAGGTTAAATAAGCAATATAAATCATTATTATATTGAAACAGCCACGTTACAGAAACATTAGGCTGACCTTATCTCTGCTGTAGTGTTTTTGTATTCTCTAGAGACACTTGCAAAGATCTGAGCTCAGTGACTCTACAGAAGGGACTTGATGTCTGGTAGCAGCAATCCTGCAGTTTTGTCCTAGTCTCCATTGCCAGCTGTAGTCATGCTGACCTTACTGAGTGGAGCTCACTGCAAGTCATCAGTGGCTTCTCATAAAAGCAAACAGTATTGCACTTCAGGTTTCATCTGAGAAAATAATATAACTGATCAACATTGGCCGTTATTACATTAGGTTCTAACATTGCCAAACAGTGGTTATTCGTACTAATTGTAAAATCACTCTTGTGCTGAAGCTTTAATAGTCTGTCACAAGAAATGGATATTTATTAATAGTGTTTAAGGTTGGTTGGGTTTTTTTTGTTTTGTTTTTTTGTTTGTTTGTTTGGTTGGTTTTTTAAATCTTTCCATTAGTTTATTTCCTCTAATCCTCCTAATAACTTCTATTTTGTTGTTGTTGCTATTTCCTCCTAGGGGTACCTGTATCCCCTCTATCAGTCCATTTTGCCTGCATTAGACTTTTCTGCCTGTTTTTCCTCTCGTGTACATGCAGCCTCATCTTTGAATACGTGAGTATTCCATCTCTGCAGCCTCTTCATGGCTCTTTTCTCCTCGTTTGCCTGTTCCTTTAAGCAACAGGACACGTGCCAGAGACTGCTGTTCTTTCATGGCTCAGCCATAGTCCTGCAGGTTTGCTGAAATCGGAGACTTACAGGGAGGAGATTGAGTTGGCAACATGAGTCTGCCTACCTACCCCTAGGCTGCAGGTTTTGTTACCTGCTCCCTCTTCTTTTACTTAACAGCATGTGGAGACAAAAAGAGGTGAACAAAGACAAAAAAACCCCAAACCACTCTCTGTGTCTCTTTCCTCCAGATATACCAAAAAGAGTGAGGAAAGCACTGTTAACTGGAGCTAGTGCAACAAATTTGGCTTTGGACATATCTTTGTGTAGACATAAAGTATAGATCCCCAGCTACTCCTGGGCAGTAGGTGAATATAAATGCTCAGGTTATTAAAGCTATTCTGTTAATATTTTAATTTATGTGAAACAAAAATCTTTTCCAATAAGCAATACTCGTTGCCAAAACAGCGATGGCCTAATCAGTGACAGAATAGTGCAGCTGCTTCAAGTTTGGGATGTATAACTAGGGGTGAGACCAGGTAGAATTGTTGCTTTGGTGCATGTGAAGGATATGAAAAGTCACAGACCAATGTCTAGGGATTTGGGCCAGTGACTGTGTGAGAAGTATTTATTGGCTGTGGGGCTCCAAAGGCTACTAGAGTTAGCCAAGGAGACTTGGGAAACTTTTGGGCCATTCCTTTGGGAAATATTTTTCTAGAGAGCTGAGGGTACGTGCTTTGGTTTAGCAGAGGACTCCAGAATCTCCAATCAGTCTCTTGCTAATGGCTAAAAAACTTTAACAAACAAGAAACCTGAATGATGGTAACTACAGTCTTATTTACTGCTGTCCTGTAGAAAGACCAGCAAGAAAAGGTACAATTTACCACCTTGGTGCTGATTTAGCAAGAACCTTCTGTGTTTTCTGTAGAAATGTAGGGAAAGACCTGCTGTAATATTGAGTATGTCTTTTCTCTCATTGGAAGGCATCTCCTGCTTCAGGCCACACACTCCACAGGATCACCTATGTTATTCAGCTTTATGATTTGTTTATTTCATGAATATTGAAAATGGAGCTGATGCTCCATTTTGCACTTTAAAATGATTGCTCATTTTGTTTAACTGAGCTACCAGTGTAGAGTGGTTAAGCTGCAGACATGTGGGATCTAAGTGTGAGGAATGAATTTCCCATAGTTGCTGAAAGATCCTAAACTCTTTGTCACTTGCTTCTCTTTGTCTTCAGGAGGATTTCTGAAATTTCTGGTGTGAATAAAAGCATTTGCGGATAGAGTGTTTGCAGTGGGCATGTTTGGTATTAGTTTTGGAACACTGGCAGCCAGCCCTTTACTTCTAAGTAAATGAGAGAATTTCTAAGGGAGAGAACTCCTTGATTTAATTTTAATTTTTGTCAGAATGCCCAGAGCATTGAATGGGTGTCTGATCTTTGGAACAACATCTTTAGCACAGATCAAATGAATTAATACAATTAATTTACTACCACCACAGGAAAAATTCTAAGATTTTGTTTATACAGATTGAGACTGATAATGAATATACAAACCCAAATGTGTGATACTCTTGCCTTTACCATGATGCAAGTTCAATTTCTCATGTAAAGCTCGGTGCTGAGAGGCAGAAAGCAATTCCTTTGGTACATGCAAGATGGAGGCTTTTCTAATTCCTTTTTGGGGACTGGTGAGTCCATGGGCTACTTGTCCCAGGTAGTAACTGAAACCTTTTCCCAAAGTGCTCATCTTTGTTTTAAAGCATTTTGAAATATAGTTATAATGCAAGCTTGGCAAAAGAACAGTGTAAAAAGGAAAAATAGCAAAATGTGAGAAGACTGCTGTTCATTTTGTAAGGCAAAGCTTGTGACTTAAGAATGCTGCTTAGCAACAGATGGGAAAAATCTGAAGGTGATCACATCATCTTGCAGCCCCTGAAAATTAATTATGCATGTTCATTCTACCTTTTAAGTTGCATCCTTTTCATGCCCCTGTTCTGCTTGCTCCTTGGGATGAGGAGTGTGAGATGGCTCAGCCACGTAACCGGTTTTGTTATCCCCCATTCTCATGCTGACGCAGCGGTGATTCAGAGAGGAGCTCTGGCTCAGGCCTCTCCAGTTCTCTGTCCCACTGTGCTGGACACAATGCCTGCTGATCCCTAGGGAATAGGACCCAGAGGTGTCTGGAGAGGAAGGAAGGATGGGCACCACAGACTGAGGAGTTTCTGTGGATGGCTGTCACTAAGCACACACATCTGTCTCTATTAGCACCGTTCACCATCAACCCTTGGTGCAACTCCTCCTCTGCAACTTCTCGCACCTTGCTCTCTAACAGTTTGACTTCATATGTCTTTTTCATACTTTAAAGAGCACAGGCTGTCTTTTCTAAGTTTGATTTCCTTAGGAAATTACCCAGATTGAAAAAATTATTTTATGGTACTGCTAATGAAATTGGCAGATTGTGGCATTTGCAAAGCTGTAAAGTCTCAATTTGATTCACGTGCCACTGCCATCATTCAGCATGCACAGGGTAGAAGTATAAATACAATATTATAAATTGACAAGTAGTGTTTGATTTATTTATCTGCAGATGCTTTCCCTGTGAACCAAGGTTTATGCTGACCAAGTCATTAATCAGCTTGGTAGGCTTAAAGTATAAACATCTCATACCCAACTGAAAGATTCATTTGCATAAATAGTTAAGGAAGCAGTGATTTCCATTCATATTTAACTGGTATATGCCATAAGGGATGTTTTTATTTTTTCCCTGGGGGAACTTCTACTTTTCAAGTCCAGTTTTGACACAATGTAGCATAAAAATTACCTAGAACAATTACTGTTTGTTTGTTTGTTTCTATTTATTTAGCCAAAAAGCAAGGCACTTTCAAGGAAGGGTACTGGTTTTTTCTACATAGAGTACTGAGAAAACTTCAGTTCACTTCAGGGTGAATTCTTCAAGATATTGATTAGGGATAAGACAGCAGACTGTTAAGAAGTTTCATTTTGTAAAAACTGTCACCATATATTGATTATGCTTATTACTTAATAAAACCACATTTAAAGACTTGATCATATGCCTAGATCCTCTAGTTGGCATCTACACAAAACTGGGGGAAAAACTACCATCATATAGCTGCTAGTTTGAGCTTCCAAATTGAAGGTTTCAATGTTCAGTTAAGATGCAATTAGTTGAAAATGAGGCATTATGTACCAAAATCCCCGTGTCAGCTTTGAAACTTAAGCTTCTGATGAAGTAAGACATTCCAAAATTGAAGTTATGGCTGCATTCTCTCTTCCTCTCTATGCCAAACATGTGTTCATAATCCTTTCTACTTATTATTTCTTAACACAAAATAGCAAATTAGGTCAGTATGAGACTTAGATAAATAAAACCAGATCATAACTGATTTGGCCCTCAGCCTATTTTGATATCTGCCAGTTTAAGCAGTGTGACCCTAAAAATAAGGGTCAAGCTAATTACAGTTGCTCAGAAATCCAGATTTTCCAGGTCTGAACTGGGTCCTGCCTGCCAGCTTGAGTTTCTTGGTATTCTTGAGTATTTAAAACCCACACTTAAAAAAAGGATTTGAACCGAAAAACTCTAGCTGCAAACAACTTCTTGGTTCTTGACTCCATGCTACCACTTAAACCCCAGCTTTCCTGTCTTACTGGGTATTTAGGCACAGCCCAGAAGCTAAGATTCAACTGGCTTCTAGACAGTTTTTTTAATCAGCTTGTGCCATGGGATAGGTGTTTTGTTTTGCCCCAAAGCTATATTGGAGGTAGCAGAATGTTTTTGCACATGATGGGATGAATTGGTGCTTTCAGTGCTAGGAATCAAGAGAAACTTCAGTGTAAGCTGCTCAGAGCATCGCTACACTCCTACTGAAATAAAGATTTCATCTGAAACTGGTAATAAGCAACAGCATATGAGAACTGAAAAAGCATATGGAAATATATGAAAGATAAGATTTTAAGGTTTAAACTGACCTATGAGTCAGCGGTGAGTTTCAGTTTCACACTTCATCAGACTTGCTTTATCATCTTGGGCATAACCCTTTGCCTTTAGTTTTTCTCGATCCCTATTTGTGAGATAAAATGAATACAATACTGAGTGCATGACAGAATTAAGTTCTTTATTTTATTACCTAGCAAAGAGTACTCTCCTCACAGGGTCTGGTTGGGATTTGACTAAAGCTTGTATTCTTTCAACCACAGTACATCAAGTTAAATGAGATCCACTTATGTCCATAGTCATTAAAAATGACAATTGCTGTATTAATATTATTAATCATCAAGTCCATGAGCAAGCCCATTCTGTTACTGGACAGTCATTTCACTGCACTCTGAACTTTGTATGTCACTTTGTATCTCATCTCTCTGCCTGTGCACTGGCTGAGTCACAGAGACTTGTGGACACTGCTGGTGCATTAGAACAGAGCAAAATACAAAATAAGGGTGCTTTTTACAATTATTATCAAACCCTTATAACCTATTGCAGCTAAAAAGTTAATGAAAAATTAGAAAAGAGAATTACTGTATCTGTTTCTATCTTTTAAATTCTTCTTTTCTGAGATAAAATTTGTAGGTAAGTTCCTTGTTTTCAGCTGTTACCAAGGAAGCTAAAGAAAGTCTGTACAATACATGGGAAAAACTCCAGTGGTAGTATTCCTTAAGTGACCCCCTTTTTTTTTTTAATGGAAGAAACTTCATCTCCAATCTGGTTAAAATCCTTGATCCAGTTTTAGAATTTGAACTTTTCACTATTTTTATATTCAGTAAACAACACTGCAAAACCTCACTCATGTGCAGAGTGCTTCATCTTGAAATATTGTACTGTTCCTACAATTGCATTTAGATAAAGCTGTTCACCTTCAGATAATGAAACCATTAAAAACACCAAAATCCAGAAAACCCAGGAAAAGGAGAGGAGAGAGTTCTGACTTGCAGAAAAAAATCCAAGCTGGCTGTTCTGGGAATGATCTTCAGAATTAGCTCATTATTTATTCTTGGTGCACTCCACCACTTAAACAAACAGTTTTAAATATAGAACCAGGGATGGGCTTAGCTGGCTTTTTCAGGGTCATTGCAGAGACATGGCCACTGCAGATGTGCAGGCTTGTGTCACCCCCCTGCAGATACTCTGTGTGTGTGCACGTGCAGGTGCTGATGTGGGACAGCACAGCCTGAAGCTGGGAATGGCCCAAGGAAAGTCAGACATTCCTGGTGGACACCAGTTGAAATTACTCTGTTTGGGTAATAACACAAGAGTTATTTAAGCCACTAGAAATATGTCAGAGATGCCTAAGGAGCTGGTGGGGCTGACCAAAAAACCCCAAATCTCCACATTTTAATACCAATAGCACTTTGTGGAACTCAGATAACTCTGTGATTCAGACCTTTTGTCAAGTTAATATTTAAGTAAAAAAGAAAAACTTGATTATGACTTCTGTCAGCTAGTGATGTGCAGTATAATTGAAGAAAATTGTGCAAATATTGAAGAAAACAACAACAACTTACTATAATAGTTATATGAACCATAGTACAGCAGATTTACTGCTGCAGTTCAAGGTTTGGCTGAGACATCTTCATTATTTGAATGACTGTATAGACAGTACCTCATGCACCAAGATTTGCACAGGACATGTCTTGAAGATTTCAGGTATTTTTTCATATTTAGTATGGGCAGGACTTTTCTTGAAGGATCTCTAGATTTTGCTGTTGTGCTATTGCTGCAGGTGATCTGAACATTTACATCCTGGCCAGCTTTTGGTAGGAGGGTCTACTCCCCTTGCTGTCACATTGCAAGTGTTGGAAAGACATTGTGTGAGCTGTAGAGAAAGTGGGGGATTGATAGATTTCCAAATGCTCCTGTAACAAATGAAACAAGCATTACAGAGACTTCTGAAATTAGAATCATGTCGTTTAACACAATGTGGTAGTTTAACACAAATATATGTTGATTTTAAAGACTGTAATTCTTCCCAACACTTAACATTCAGAGATTTAAGATGATGCAGAAACGAAGAGCCCTTTTGACAATGCGAAGAGTTAGGGAAGAGTTAGAGAGGGGGATTTAAATAAATAAAAATTAGACAAAAGTAGAAGACATGCAGTTAATATTTTTGCTGTTGCAGCTCCCAATGTAAATGCTTAGGCATGGAATAAGAGTTTTTGCAGGATCTGAGAACTTGCCAGTTGTAGTACTGCAATATGTAAAAACGGCCGTAGGATATAAATGCCACAAGAAAATTTGCAAATTCTGCTATCTATGCAAAAGATTCCAAGAATTTTGTGACACATAAAAAATACTTTGAAATTTTACCAGGGTGGGAAAAATTTATAAAATCAACTGATTACAATTTTATTGTGTCTTTTATTTGGACTACTTTTAAAAAGAAATCTAAGACAAAACCAAGAATTAAGTGTTGCAAGAACTGCCAACCTGCTGCTCTCTTTTCTCGGAGTGTCAGCTTTCCAAGTGTGACACGCCTCAAGTCTGGGACCAAAATGAAAACAAAATACAATACTTTTTTAATGTAAGCCCTTGGATAATAAGTACTGGACAAGGCTCCAGTGCAGCCAGTCTTGCAAGGAATTCAGTGTTATTTGTGTTCAACAGACATCACAAATTGCCACAATACTTAAGCAGCATTCTTGAAGGGAAACAAAAGGACAAGAATACAGACAGTCATGGTTAGGATAAGGGATGTGAAAAAGAAATAAATCAGAAAATTCCAGAGGAAAAATAGTAGAAATATAAAAGTTGAATAGAGAATTAGAGAATAATGTAAATTCACAAGAATTTACATTTTCACAAGAAAAAAGTGATGAAGAAACTGTAAAATATTACTTAATTCAGTGTTAAATGATGCTGTGAGTCCAGGACACACAGATCTCCACTGCAGCTGCACAGCTGGGACGTTGCTGGGACATCCCATTCACCCAAGAGGATGTTCAGAGCAGGGATAATGCACGTGTCCCACTGTGTATCCTCACGGAACTGCAGGGCTCTACGCACAGAGCTCAAATTAGAACTATGCTGCCTATTTTTAGGGGGGCTGAAATGTAGCCCTGTCAAGTTTAGGCTTCGTGTGCCAATTTTCACTGGGAAAACTCCTAGGCTTTGAATTACTTGGGAAATATTTTCTTATGTGCTTGAAATTTGAAGGTTGGTATGTTTCTGTGGACAACAGGTAATAGCCACTAAGGAGACAGAAACCAGAACTATTGCACTGAATTTTCAGGTGGGAATCTGTTTCTCTTCTTGCTATTCAATTATGTAAAAGTCCAAGTTTTCTGAGTTCAGGTGGATGAAATTTGAATTCATTGAACTATTTATCAAAGTGAAGCTAAAGATATGAATGGTGATTTTAAAATAAAACCTTTATAAATTTATTGTATAAACAAGTGATAGATTTAGTAGTGATTTTGAAAATTCTACCCTCAAAATGATAAACTTACTCTCTGGCTCCTGGCTAAAATCCTTTAATCAGTAGTCCCAGCTTAATAGTTTCTGAAACTCTGGGCCCAGCTCATGGTAACCCTTAGCATCTTGTGTGTGGTTTTACTTTTTATTTTTGCATTAAAAAAGGCAAGTCAGTTCCAAAAACTTTGGCCATGCTACCCTAAACAAAAAAGAATAAAAATAAGAATGGTCTAAGTGGCATTCTGAGAGCTGAGGAAGAAGCTGAAAGTACAAGAACAAGATTGCACTGCTGACTAATAATGCCAGCTTGGAAGCAATGTCAGCTGTTTAATAACTCCAGGCTCCTGCTCTATGATAGAGATGATCAAGGTGAAAGAAAAAAGAAGTAACAATGAGGAACTGAGGACCCTAGAAATGAAAACTATGCTTTTATTTATAGAGGGAAGCTCTCACAGACAGAACTAGGGTAAAATGCAAGCTGAGAAAACAGTATCTATTTAGACCTGATTAAATATTCCTAGGAAGACTGCTTTATAGCAGTTGTGGATTAAGGTCATTTTGCCATGCTTTAAAAAAATATGACACTAAAATTAGTACATACACAGGCCCATTTTGATATGTTGCAGCAACATCTTCTGTTTAGACAACAAATCACCATAGCAGTGTAGCAGCCCTGGTTACCCTCACTAACTTCACTAAGAATTCATCTCTCAGCTAAGTCTTGGCTAGCCAAGCTACTTAAAAGCTCTTCCCTGTTTTCAAGACTGTGACTGAGGATATTTCTTCCCTTTAATTTATTGAGGAGAAACTTTCAAAATACAGATCAAAACTCAAGTAAAAAAATGGCCAGCCTATTTGTATTGAAAAGTCTGGTAGATGAGGTCCTAACATTTTGTACTCAAAATGAAAAAAATGGCACTGAAACTTTAAAACACTTGAGTATTTCCTTGTACAACCTTACCAAAACATGCAAATTAAGAAAGTGCATATACTATTGGTAAGTGTATTTTCAATGCAAGAAGGTACCTAACAGTTAACAAGATATTAAAGGCTTCATATGAAGCACATAAAAGGTTTTATTCTTCATTTAATTCTGCAAATATCCAAAATTCTTGCTATTACATGAAGAAAGAACATATGAAATAAGTTATAATTACAAAGTATTACAAAATGCTGGAGCAATGGTTTCTGAATTTTCTGGTTTCTGGCCCTATTTGCATTTCTTAAAATCACATATTTTACAAAACAGATCAACTGAATATTAATTTAATTTAGGTTATCTTGGAGTAAGGGCTAAGGAGAACATTACCCTAAAATGGTCCTTAGAAAAGGGTTGTAAACTCAGCTCATGGAGCCTGAAATACTGGAAACAGGACAAGTTTCTTTAATGACACTCGGTTACATTTCTTTATGCTGTTTGGCATATAAGTCATGTATCCATTTAATAATTATTTCTTGGCAGATGTTTGCTTTTGGATTCTATTCTACAGTCAGAATTGGAATCCTAAGGAAAGCTTTAGAGACAAATATTTTAATTCTTAAAAATTAAGTTATTTGTGGTTGCACTATCAATCTGCAAATGAGAAATCACAATAATCCTCACACTTAAATTTTTCCACTTTCCAAAAGAGTCACTGTTTTTAACAGCATATCTACATATTTTATAAACTGTGGATTTCTGGTCAACTAGCTTACATTTAATGTAAGCTAGTTCAATGTAGCTGCTACCAGAAAAGCCCTACTTTACATGTTCATGCAGAAAAAGTAATTTTGCAGGTAAGGTTTGCTTTGGTTAGGGAGTGCACAGTGACAACACTGTCAACAAAGCCTCGTTTTGCAGCTGTAGCTCAAAACTGCAAGTGTCCCCATGGGCAGGAATAGTAACCAGGTAACCTAAACACAGCGACTGCAGCTTCATCTATCCTGTGCTAAATAGATCTGCTACTATAAGCTGCATTTGCCCCTCAGAGGTGGAGTGGTTATTCCAGAACTGTCAGTGATAGAAGCCCAGGAGAAGCTGCAGAAAGGAGCAAATTGACAATTCTATAGCATGTGAACCCCACACAGGGGGGCTTCACCTACTGAGGGACCTGGGAACATGAAGTCTTGGTTTGGGGATAAAGAAGAACCTGAGACACTCCCAAACTAAAGGAAGGGGGTGTTTTTGTTTGCTTTTTCAAATAAAAAGCACAAATTTAAAACACCAGCAATGACAAAATGTACAAATTCCATGACTGTTGATCAAAATGAGGATTTTCATTGTTCACCCAACCTTGTGTTGTGACTGCTTTCAGGCAGAACCTTTGGCTCTGTTATTTCAGGGCTCTCCCACCTGGGAGTACAGTCTGTACCTCCTGCCCACAGCTCTAACTGGCAATGGAACCTAATACAGAGAAATGCCAAAGCACAGGAGCAATAATAACATGCAACAATGCTACTTGTGGTTGTTCTAGAGAAAAAGGGCAAATCCTGCATGGAGAAAGAAAATGAAAAAGCTTTACAAAAACTCCACACGTATAAGCAAAAGCAATTTTATTAAAATACTTAGCAAATAATTATTTAATTGCATGTAACTTTGATCTAGCATACAACACAAAGCTACAGTTTTATCACCTGTTACTATACCCTTCATTTTCACCCCATACACATCAATGCAAAAACTCCAAACCTCACTGACAGAGCTGAGGCAGCACCTGTGAAAAACCCCAAACCCACAGTTCATGGAGCACCCCAATGCCCAGTGCACAAGCAATGTTTGTTCTCAAAGGCTGGTCAGCTGCCCTTTTCTAAATCAGGCTCTACAGGCCATGCACTCAGGACAGTTTGATTTTACTCTGATTTTCAGTTCTCTTAGCACCACTTTACAGGTATGCTCAACACTCTGCACACCTGATAATGTTAGTTTGAATGAGCAAAAGTCTCATGGAAAGACTTCTCATATTAAATAAATTAGAATCTAGGGCAATAGAAACCCTAAGATCTGGATTGTGAACCACACACTAAAAATAAAAATTTCTGATATCACTACAGCCAAATGAAAACCAAGATAATTAACAAATTTTAATCTTATTATGGGTGTATTTAATACTAAAATTTGCATCTGCGGAAAAATGTTCCCTTGGAAATTTGTCACAACTCAGCCATAGATTAAAGTTAACAATTCATAATTCACACTTAAAATGCACAATAAATATTTTACTTGAAAGTGCACAGTACAGTTTTTACTGAAACTGAGCACAAAAAATATTTTCTCCTTTCATGAAGGAGATAATATTGGTCTGTTGTTCCCATTAGAATCGTATAAATACATGTGCAATTCATAGATAAAGGTTTTGTAAATAGCAAATGTAAATACATTAGCATGGAACAACACTGGCCCAACCCTTTTGGCAAAGGCAGTTCGTTACACAGTTGTATCAAAGTTCAATGTAGAATATATAATTTAACAGTGCACACATTCACAAACTTTTCCCTCTTTTATGCTACACAAAATGCTGAAAGTATAATCTTCTACATGACAATGGCTTTACTGAGTTAATTAGCAGACAGTTGATTTGAGACATAAAAATACAAGAGCAATAAGACACAAAAGAAGCCAATATTGGAAGAACTTTCAACACTTTTGCAAAATCTTGCTTAAAAAACAACTGCATTTTATGAGAGGAAATATTCTTTGGTATAAAGGAACAGTGCAAGTTGTATACCCAGATTTTTCACTTTAAAGTGAAAGAGGTGAAAGAGCTATCAAAACTGAGTGAAAAACAAAGCCTCTTAAAAGTATAAGTAAGGCACACTCGAAATTAAGCTGCACTGTGGCACCACAGAATCTCTACCCAGTCAGACCAAATGAAAGCACTCTGCAAAATCTAGCAAGACAGAGCTGTCCTGGCTTTGGAATGGTAAAAGTGTAACTGGTTGTAAGGTAAGCAAGCAAAATGTGGAGCATAGCATACAAATAGATTTTACTGTGACAAAGGCTTATGGTCATGTTCTAAAATTCAGGATTCAGTGCCAGTATATTCTAAACAAACTCATGAGCAAAGACCAGAAAGTGTTTCAAATATCTCCATCACTGTCAATCAAAAACAAGCAATTGCCAAAGAGTGAGACATTAAAAATGGCAAGAGCAGTGTTGTGTCATGCAGCAGGTCACACAGACTAATCAAAACACAGCACATTTTTAGCTTGAACAACACATCATAACTTTCACAAGAAAACACCTTTATCAGTCAGTCTTAGCACTTAATTCTTATGGTCTTGGTGAAAAACTTCATTTAGTTAATTCAGTGGTATTATAGAATTGGTTAAAGTGCTTTAAAAGAATAAAAAAAATTCACATTTTTCTATTAAAAATATTTTCTCCTCTTGAAACTTGCCCTCAGTAATAATTAATTCACATGTTAGAACTGATGGAACAGCATTACCAAGAAACACCTGGTTATCTTAGAAGGTTCATTTATTAAAATATTTCATGTATTTGCCAAAGTACTGTGCCAGAAAAGCTTATCTGTGCCACGTGTTGAACAATCTCATGAGTCATCTTTTGCTTTTTCCTTTGGCTAGTGCCTCTGCATAGGTCAGGTGAATAAAGTCGTAGAGTTGTGTGGCATTGGCAGCATTACCCAAAATCTTGGATAGCTCATCCTTGGACAGTGTCACCAGGTCTGCAATGCTTTTAACGTGGGTCATTAAGGCACGGCAGTTTTTTGTATTAACCCCTGGCATTTTTAGCAGGAAGTCCTGAGGCCCAGGGTTGTACTTGTCTGACTCAGGAAGAATTTCGGAATCTGCGGTGATGGCCATCGCTGTTTCTGCGTCGGGCTGGGGATGGTTTTGTTTCAACTCTTCAAACAGTTCAGCAGTAGCGTGGGGAGAGGGACACCACAGGATTCGTAACTTTGGAAAGTGCAGTGTGAGAAGGGTTAGTTTAGAAGTAACATCATTGCTGGAAATTTCTGGCTGTAAAGAGCCTCGCGGGATCAAGGAGAAGGATTTGTTAGGATCAAATTCAATGAGGAGAACCGGCCGCTTGTAGTAGCGGCACATGGCCACGCACTGCGCGTACAGCCTGCCATTGTTTAAGGATCCAATCAGATCGCTGATGCTCTTCCGCTCCACGCAGATGTCAGGGGTCAGAATATAATCCCCAACTTCCAAAGTCACAGGCTCAATGTCGATCCCACGGCGATGGATCAGTGATGGAAGCTCACTACGGAATTCCCGCATATCCACGATTATGGTTTGCTGAACACCCTTCTGTTCCTGCCCACCTAAAAAGCAAAATAAACACAGTTATCCCCAAACCCGGCACCTCCTGCTCTGCTTGTTTACCTGTGTGCTGCCAAGACTTCTGCAGTGGACGGACTTCTCAAGTTATCCCTCAAATTCAGCAGTACAATAAACCCAGATTTCATTTGATTTTTAACTTTTTAAAGAGAAAAAAATTACTTGCCTAAATATATACTGTAGTTTATGCTCTGCAGCTTGACAGAACTACCATGCTACTTGCTCAAAGCTTTGTATAGGTGACAATGAAATACATTAAGCTGTAGATGAAAATTATTTAAATGAATCAGGGAAATCTTTAAAAGGCTGCCTGCAAAACCAGATAATGAAGCTGATCCCTTTTATTTCCAGCTGTTTCCCACAGAAATATAGCACTTTACTGTAGGAATTATGTGTTGGCCTCTACAGATCTGCAGGACATATAGAGACTGCAGCACCAAGGCCACAGAAGATGTAATAGCAAAGATTAGAGAGCATATGGCAAAGGACAGCAGGATTACAGAAACAAAATTACAGATTACAGCAAAGAAAAACAGGCAGAGGCACAGCATACATGTCAGAGGAAAAGAACAAAAATATGGTTAGAATTGCAACAAAAGAAAAAGGACACTTTATTGCAAAGGAAGTGATCAAACCCATAATGTGCAGTTGTTTACCCAGGCAGCATGTTTTGCAAAGATGAAAAGAAGTCCCCAATATTTACTATCTCAAGAACACTGCCTTTGACCATCTGTAGACCTCAGCTTCTATGTTTTAATTTCTCTTCCTACAAGCAGCACCAGACAGCCTCATAACCAACAATCTGACTAGAAACAATCCAAATGGTACCTGTCTTAACGGTCAAATACTTCATTAACCTGTATTTTCAAAGGAAACCACAGTTCATTGTCACTGGGAAGTAATGTTTCTTTAGCACGAAGACTGCAGAGCCAATGTACAACATGTCTCTGCCCCAGATGTTTGAGGGGGATTTAAAGTGCAATGGTTATGGGACTTTTGGAAAGCTCTGGGCTGCCAGCCTGACCTAGGAGCCGCTCACCTGCTTTGCGTGTGTCAGCAGAGACAGAGGCAGGTCTGGCGTCTCTGAGGAGGTCTAAGTTTGTTTCATCTCTTCCTTCTCTTTCTTCAGGAACAACCATGCTGGCCTTCTCTCTAAGGAACCACAAACAAACACACACTAACAACTGCAAATGCAGGAATAAAGATTGAAATACTTCAATACCCTTCATCCAGATGTAAAATTATATATAGTTTAATACTAAATGCAAACCTGACCAGAAATGCAATTTACTCGGTTTTTCAAGGTTTTTCCTTTTACAAAGGAACTAATGACTAATAATAGTACTGTAACCTGCTGAGAAGGCACTGTCAGTAAAATTTTTGTCTTATACAGCGTAAGGAAATCATTGTTTTCTTTCCCCAATTGACTTAGGTTATAAAAGCTTTAAAAATTATCTTACAAGAAATGTTACCTGCAAAAACACAATTACACAAATAAACTTCACAGGCAATTAGGAAAAATTTTCAAGTGATGCTGATTAGCCTTTACTTTAATATTAAATCCCACTAAAATTATTAAACAAAATAGCAGGTGCTTTGAAAAGGAAAGTTCTGACTTTTTGGTGATTCTCAATAGGAAAGTAGTCTTTACACCCAACAAAGAATTGAATTAAAAGTTTACTTAAAGCCTTCATACAGTTAAGAACTTTATTGAAAATGTAAGCATATTGGGAAATTACATGAAACACTAATTATACAGGCAGTTAAACTAATTGTGTTACCGAATGAGTTTTTCAAAGGCCTCCTTCTCTTTCCTCAGAGTTGTGAGGTAGCGCTGCTCTTCCGTGGAGCCCCCATATATGAGGAAATAAACTCTGTAGGTATAAAAGAATAAAAAGAAAAGAGGTCACAAAACTTTGTATTAAGTTAAAAAATCCACAACCAATAAACTTAAGATTAGTAGCAGTAAGTGCCTGACAATATACAATAGTATATTAAATTTTAAGTTTTCTATATTTTAATTAGTATGTGACATTTATCCATAAAACTGAGTTTTGCAATATCCAGGTGTATTAAATACATATACCCATTGTGGTGATATTTCTGTCAGCAAATGCTGTAACTGCAAATACCAATATTCTTTATGGTGTTTCCTTTACTTGCTTCTGTTAGTTTCTAAATTACTGGTCTTCAGCATGATGAACATCAGGAAACGTGAAAATTTATTAAACCCAAAATGAATCCACTTGTTTAAAAAAATCATATCTTCAGAGATGATTTAAAATGAGACTACACCGCCTCAAAATTATCTACTGCCACTAAAATCATTGAAGCAGAGGTCTTGGAATTGTTTTTTGTTTATTCGTTTTGTTTTTTTAACATATGTTTCTGCTGTTAAGGGTCTAAATACCTGCTGGAAAGCAAAAGTTATCTTTTGGTTACACCAGACATTATGCTTTTGTTTAAACTTAAGGGCTCAACAGGAACTGAAAGGTAGCAAATGAAAATGAACAGCAGCATGCTCCACATTGACTGCTGACAATGCACTTTTAATTTTTTCTTTTCAGACTAGAATTACCCTGGCCAAGTCAACTTGCCTCAAAGGCTTCCCAGGCCTGCTTGCCTTGTAGATTTCCAGCTGCCGAACAAAAGTGAGTTCTGCATCATACAACACAACATATCTGGGTTCCACTTCGTGCAGCACCCGAGTGAGTGCATAGGGATCCCCACAGCCTTGCAGCGGGTGGATAATCGTCAGTGGGTCCTTGAAAATCCCATAGTAACAATCTGAGGGCAAGTTCACATCAAAATCTTCAGCAATGGTCTCTTCAGTGTTGCCTTCCTGGCTACCACTTAATTCTTCATTGTCTTCCACCTCAACCTCCTCTCTCTTCTTCTCCTCAGGTTTCCCTATCATTTGGATTATAGTCTGTTCTTGCTGCTTCTTGTGTTTATTTTGTTTTGAAGAAGCTGTGAGTTTGGCTTTTTTGGCTTGAGGCCCTGTGTCTGGTTTGGCATTTCCTTTGGACTTGACAGCTTTTCTGTCCTTAATCCACACTTCTCCAGCTTTCTCGTCCTTTCCGAAGGTTTTGTTATATAGTCTTGTTAAAAAAGCTTCTGCTCCAGCAATAATATACTCCCTGAGCTGTGCACAGGCTCGGTCATCACTGGCACAAATGAGCACTTGCCCTGCAGTCAAGAAACAATACCATGTTTACAGCCTGTATTGCTGTGCTTCTTATCCAGCTACAAGCACCTCCCGAGCCAATGGCTTGCACCGATCCGAGCACTGTGCCTGCCAAATGCCTTCACATTCGGCTGCCACAGACACTTTGGACTTGGAGAGAATCTAAATTGCATGGCTTTTTTTTTACCAAATAAAATTAGGGAAGATTAATGGAAGTTCAACATTCCTTATTCTTACAATATCTAAATTTGTAAAGTTTTCCTTCTGACCATTGGAAACAAGGCAGATACAGCGTGTGTTGAAACATACTTGAACAACTACTCATTTTTCAGATGTGGAATAAGAGAGAACTTAATTTAGACCATTCTAATTTGTCAGCTGTGCTAGAGAGTCTACAAAACACGTTTTGCACAGTATTATTGACATTTGTGAATAACAATTTTCTGCAAGCTGACTCAGATAAACTCCTACAACACTAGGTAAGAGAGCCAGTTCTTACCCAGAGTCAGAACACTGTGGGTGGGAGAGAAGAGCACTTTTTTACCCTTACTATTTCCTAAAATAAAACTTGCTAAATTTTAAGGGAATGAAAAGCCCTAAAATAGGAAAGGCAGCAAAGCAGTTAAGACTCTCCTCTCTACCTCCCAATCTCTACCTCATTTATATGCAACTCATGAGAAGCAAATTTTCAGGTGCATGAGAAGAATGTGCAAGGTAGAAAGGGTGTAAAGATAGAACCCCTGTTTTTGTTTGGAACCCAAACTTCAGAAATGAGTGAATGGTACCTTGATCATGATAAATTTCTACATCAGTTTTATTTGGCCTGGAACTAAGGTATCAGTCACTACTGAAATGCAACCTAAAATGTTTTTTCAGAAAAATGCAGGTTCTTTCCCGAAAAGTATTGCATTGTAGGAATGAACAGCATTTCTCTTCTAGAGCAAGACCTAAACGATCTACTTTTACATAGTTTATGTACATAATGTACATAAATTCCTCATCTCAAGGCCACAAATTACTAAATTTAAACCAGCTCTTCGATAAAACTAAAGAGTTAGTTCCTTCTCTCCAAGGTCATGCAGAAGTACAAACCAGGAGCAGTACTGGAAAACTTACATCATTTAGTATTCTCTCACCTGGACCACCAAGGTTGTCACTGTTCTTATTCTCATTTTCAATCTCTTTCAGTACTTCTCTCAAAGCTTCCCATTTTGGGTTACTTTCTAGAACCAATTCCCTTTTCAGCTCTGAAACAAAGTAAGATTGAACACAGCAGTTCTTGCAGCCAAAATATCCTTCAGACTTTAAATCAGTGGTTAGATGTCAATAGTGTGATGGTTGTTGTCACTTATGATATTCAACAGCCTACATATGCAGCTTGTTATGCTAATGAGCTGGAGAATACTCTTAAATTTAAAAATGGATATAAGTGCTTTTGTGGAGCAAAATGCTGAAATATTCACTCATTCTTCAATTCTGAAACTCCTGAATATATTTTTAATAAAAGCCTCACAGCCTCCTACTCTTTCACATATGATAACGAAGATGAAGCTAAACATCAATGTAATGCAAGAACAATTCCACCAAAGCTCTCCAGTGATCAGCTGAGCAAGCTTAGGAGAATCCCCTACTTCGTGACTCTTTTATGTTGTTTATTATGTGCTTTTAGAACTAAGATTATGTCTCAATTTATCCCAGCTAACAGACTGAGATCCTGAGCTGTGGAAGTTCATGCAGGGAACCAGAGCACAAGCACAAGTAATAATATGCAAAGCACTTGGAATCGTGTGACACTCTCAAACTTAAAATTAGGAATGATCAGTACCATTTTCCTTTTTTACATCACGTTTTTCAGAGCCTGAGGATTTGCCTTTCTGATTCAGTTTCTCATCTGCAATGCGATAAACTCGAGCTCGAGCATTCACAAACATTGAAGTACTGGAGTCAAGGAACAGCCAGCCTGGAGAGGAAATGAGAAGGAAGCAGTAGTATTTTGACATCTGCAATGTGTATGTGTTCCAACCCTCTGCAGCAAAAAGCCCCAGATCTCCAGCTGGAATACCTGCCCTACCTGCTTGCTGTGTAATCATCACCTTCATGAAAGACAGAAATGTGATGCAAATCTCACACTGTTAAGTAACAGCAGTTAAGTGGGAAGATGAAAGAATTATCTGTCAATAAAAACCTACGTCCTTATGGCTGGTTGTGTAAAACCTAATTAGATACCTTCACATGTTTGGGAATGATAATTAAAAACATCAACATTGCATTGTTTCATGCATTAACTTGTATGGTTATTCCGTGTTTACCTGAATTCTCACCAAAAGCTTTTTCACTTGCTTTCAGTGACTCCAGGAGATGAAGGAAAGTGACACAATCATACTGGGTTAGATACAGCAGCAAAGTACGGAGGACCTTCAAATCCTGGACCAAAGACTTTGTCTTAGCTCCAAGCTGATGCCAGAGAGGATCTAAATAGTGACGTATTGTCTGGAAATAAAAATTGGGAAGTATTGCATTATAGCTTCTAACCAAGCTGGGAATGCACTTTAATTTTACATGGGATGCTCTGGTTTCCCAAAGTTATTACAGACACCAAAATAAAGATGTACTAGTGAGATATTTCTTTTGATATAAGTGACCATATTTTAGCGAAGTTAACATAATATAGATGTTTTTATGAAAAACATTTCGGCAATTAACAGATGTATATAATTTAATGCTTTCAGTCAATTTTTTCCTTTCCATCTAATAATAAAATACTGGTAAAATTATAAAAAACCACCCTTATTTTACTGGTACTGGCCTGTTGTATTTAGTATCTTATGTCCTTTACTCAGCTACAGCAAAAACCATTATAATGTCATTTAGTTTCCAGAATCAGATAAGGTACCATGAGGATGTGCAACTTACAGAGCCAAGAAAAAACCTTCAAATATTTAAAGTACAGAAGGCCTTCCATCCAGATTAAATCACAGTTAACCAATAACTGTTGCACTATGACAGTTGATTTCACCCTAACAAAGGCATGTGTCAAAAATAACAATGAACATGAAGTTATTGACGTACATAATGATTAAAGATACAGCAGATGCATGCATGTGCATATTGTTTATTACATACAGCGCTTCTCCTATTAGAGAAAATAAAAAATACAAGCAAGAAATTCAAAAGGAAAAGGGGAGTATGTGTGTGGCAATTACTGATACTGATCTCCAAAGTATTCTGAGCTGAAGTTGCAGCGGTCTTTTTAATAACAGCAGCAACAATTATTATTATAACCTTGAATTGGGGTGTTCTTACTGTTGGGACTTTGGAAATGAAGGAAGAACAATAATACCAATACATCAAAAACCCTACTGGCAACTGTTACATCACCATTACATCCCCTTGTACCAGTAATAAACATGTCATGGGAGAACACTCAGCTGCTGCTGGTTATTTATTTTGCAAACAACATTTCTGTTTGCATGGCAGGCACTTTGGACATCTATATCCCATTACTTAGATACTGCAGAACAATCAAAATGGTTACCTTGTCAAAAGGTTTAGCAATAGCATTCTCCAAAGAGAGATCTTCTACTTCAAGAGCTGGGTTGTAACGTTTGAGTTCCCTCAGACACGCGTTCAGGATGTCTAGGATTGCAGTCTGGATAGCAAGCATAGCAGGGGTCATTGCCACATGGATTTCCACCACTTCAGGTTTATGCTTCTCTAAAAAGGAGTGCACTGCTACATGAAATCTAAGAGAAAAACAGCTTCATAAGATTTACATGGATAGTTTTATTTGACTTAGAATTACTGAAAAGTTTGTATAAAATACAATTACAATTGTTTTAAATGTAAACAATTAAGTTAATTCCAAAATCGGTTTCTACTGATGTGAAGACTGCAATCTTATGAGCAGCCTGGGAAAACCATCTGTCCCACAATTATGACTGTAGTCATTCTAGTCATGTAAGCCTATAGTGCTGATGAATGATCCATGGAAAATTACTGCACTGGATTCTGCATCACCATCACACATAGCAAATATTAAAATAAGCCCAAAAATCATATAAGGGAGAAACTGGAAGTGGTTCATAAATTCTCTGAAATCACATGGCTGCACCAGCAGATTTTGTGACGTTCCCAGCTTGCAATGACAATCTGCAGGTCCTTGTTGGAACCCTGCCCTTGGAGCCACTCTGGCTGCACAGATCCAGAGCCACCTGACTGTTCCTGCAGGATGAGGTTCAGAGAACCTGACGGCTGCTGACCTCTGCAACTCCACGGACATTTCCCTTACTGCAGCCCCAGGTTTTTTCATGGAAGGCAAGGAAGGAAATCTAGAGAGCTTCTACTCAACCTTTCCCACCCTAGGTATGTCCACTTCTACTTCCCTGGGATACTGAAAGAAAGACTGTCAAGGAATTTACAATGCAGAGGAACAGTTCACTAAGAAGGAGTGAAACACATTCCAGCCTGGACAAAGGGAACAAATGGGCAGAGTTCCTGCGCAGGACATGAGCATTGACTGGGTCATCAGAGAGTGTCCAGTTCCATTTGTGGATCTGCTCCTGGAAGATGCAGTGCATGCCACATCCTGGCAATTTCTTTTTAACAGTCATCAAGAAATGTTCTTCATACACAACATATGTGTATAAGAAGATTAAAAAAATCTTATATGTAGAAAGAGATGCATGGAGTTTCATCACAGCTGGAAATAAACACCCCCAAGAGTAGCAGAACTGAGACTGTCTTCCTGTCATTACAACCCTTAAATACTCTTGTTTAGTAAGAGCAGTTTTTCTTAAACTGTTAAGAATGTCACTTTTTGCTGTGATTTCTGTTGACTAAAAGGATAGCTCTACCATAAGGTTCATCCCCTTAATAGAGTCAATTTGAGTCCATTTTCAAAAATACTCTCAAAAATTCAGTATCTTTAAGACCACTTCTGTCAAAAACTGAAAAAAATTTGTTTGGGAATACAGGAGGGAACACAGATTAATGGTGTGACTGCATACAGCTTGTTTTCTTAGGAACCCACTGTAACATCCTTCATCTTTCCTCTAAGTTTAACTCTCCAGTAAAGGAAAGAATTGCCTCACCTTGGCCACAGATAAAGCTTCCCAACAAAAAGATTTTTCATCACTCTTTCCACATGACAAAAGCCAGTGTTAAATGCAACTGCATTATCTGTAAAAGCTTTAATGAAGCCTTGCTTGTTCTTCTGGCGATACAGCCGCAAGATGAATGCTTCCTGACAGGACTCAATGATTCTGTGTGCCTTGTACACCAAAATGCCTGGCAAAAGAAAAAAAAATTCAAGTTAAAAAAAATACAGAAAGGTTTAGGTTTGTACAGATTTTTCCTCACAATTGTCTTTTTCTTCTACTGTTCTTTTAATTACAGGAATTTAAGTCTTCTAAAATGAAGGTTGAACAAACTTTCTGGGGTTGGAATGAGTGATTCCTCAGTTTCAGTACCATGGAATTGCCAAATAACTGGGTTAATAATGCATCTTTAACGAAAAAAAAGAGCTTGTGCATGAGTGGCAGGACTTACTAGCTTGGAAAATTCTTTATTCCTGAGGCATAACTTGAACTTGAGCCTTTTAAAAGCAGAAAAAGTAAATGCACAACGTAACACACTGTTACAACAAAGCAGTTTTGATGTGTTTGAGGCTGTGATGAATCCTTCCATTAAGAGAAATTCTGGAATTATAGATTTGTCAAATAACTTTCATTGGTAACAGTTCAAGTGTTTCCATACTCAAAGCACTTCTGAAAACATTTATTTTGCTTTTCTCTCCCATTTGACAGTCATATTCACACAAAGGACTGCAAGTCTTATCAACTATATGAGTACACCACCAATTTTCTTTATGGCTATGGGTGTACTAGGAATAAAAGACCTATCGAGCACATTTCCATAAAGAGAAATTAAACAAGAGTTTAATTTAATTATGTGTTTGACGTGAACACTTCGGGAGTTCACAGTTCACTCAGCCAAGACCTGCTAAACCAAGGCTTGTTTTTTCCTCAGGCTAATCATATTAAACAGCATATTGCATTATTTTCCCTCTCCCCCTACTGAAGTAAGGCCTATGTGGTATCTGTTCACAGCTTCCAGTGGAATCATAAATGCCTTTCTAAAATGGAAGCAAAGGACATCAAACATCACAGGTTTTACCTTGTGCCTACATAAGCTAATAAACTTAAAGAGCATTTAATTTCTGTAACAAGTCTCCTCAACTCAGCACCCAGCCATTGATTGTAATAGCTTTGTTTGCTAAATGAAAAAGCATCCAGAAAAGGGACTTCCATATAACTGCTTGCCATTCATGATTAAGTCCTGAAATAATCCACTACAAGGTATTCTTCTATCTAGATATTGTTAGACCTGTCCTATGAAGCAAATTTTTCAGTACATAATAATGATCATAGTAATCTCTAAGCAACTTCCAGTTTATCAAGATGTGACCCCAGATGGATGTGACAGGAAAGACACTATTTCTAACAGGTCAGTAAGACTGTGTTTACTATACCTTCCTGCTTTTAGTCAACATATATCTGCTTATGAAGGGAGTTCACACCTGCTCTGTAAGCCTTGGTAGAAACAACTTGCCACTTTTTATTACATCAACTTGCATCAGTTTCACTGTGCTGTCAAGTACATCATTTCTATTCATCTAAAACCACCAGGAATAATTCTGCTTTACTGCAGTGATAATTTCTTATGTTCATTTAGCTGGATTTATGAGTTCATCAGATGTTAATTGACATTGATTTTACAAAAAACATTTTTAACACCTAGAAAGGCTTTTTCTGTTATGTCCTCATGAAACACTACTACAAGTCACACACAGACAAGGCACACAGACCCAGATGTTGGGAAGCTGAGAATGAAGCCACCAGTCGATGGCAGCTGCTCTCACACCCTCTGGTGGCAATACAAAACCTGTCACAGCTCTGTGGCACTATAGGGACAGCACCAGTTTTAGAACTTTACTGTATTTCTTCTTTTCATCTTTCTTTTTTTTTTTCTTCTCTTCTTTGGTAGGGTAGAAAGGTAGAGAGGAAGGAGTCAAGGGAAAAAGAGAAATTACCACAGGTTGCCCAGAAAACCTATTTACTTCTTTTGAACTTAGAAATAGCAGAGTTGACTAATCTGGTGTTCTTTGACTCCAGCATAAAAGTGTTCAAAATGTTTTAGAGTGGAACTTGCTACAGCTTGACTAAAAGGAAGGAGGTACAGCTTCTGAAGCAGAAACTCACATTCTTCTAAGCATACAATATTCATCTGCATTTAATCATTAAGATGTTAACACTTAGAAAACAGTAAAATATTCTTAAATCCCTGGCTCTTAGCTATCTCTTTTTCCAGCTCTCCAGGCTGTAACAGGGTTTCCAGCTTAGAGAGGAACATAAAAACAAGAGTGGCTGGAGGAGAAGGGGAACAGAACATGAGAAGGGCAACTCCCACATCTTCCATGTATAGCTTATATATAACTACAAAAAAAAAGGTTGTAAGCTATTCCCCAAATCTTTACAATCACAGTAACAACATTACTTTGTAATACGGCTATTTGCATAGTGCCCAAGTGTATCAATACAAAGATTAGTGAGGTATTTTTTGATGAGAAGTCATCAGGAGCAATTTGTTAATGCAAAAATATAGGTAGTGTGCATGGCTCATAAAGCATGACATCTAAAATCAGTTCTATTGATAGGCCAGTGTCCAATAGACCACAGAACACTATCTCACCAAGTGCAATCGATTATTGTTCTTCAAAAGCTTTTTTAAACTCTATGATTAAATAAGGCAAAGGAGTTGAGAGAGAAAAAAAAATTAAAAATATGAAAGAACTACATATTTGCTCCTTTTACCTCAGTCTTGGTGGGGGAAAAAAGGAGTAATTCTTCAGCCTCAATACCTGTTAATAGAACTCTTCATATAGAATTAAGCTTTGTGTATTTTCAAATAGAACACTCTTACCTTTATTTCATTAGGCTCTTACCGGTAATGAGATTGGCAGGAATTCTGTCAGTAAGGAAATCTACCACAAGGATCCGACTTGTTGCAAAGATGACTCCTCCTTGTGTATAAAATTCATATCGAGTGTTGTTTGCAATTTCATTGGTAACCCGTCGAGGGAGATGAACAACTCCATCTGACCTCAGCTGATCAATAAAATACTCCTAAACCAAATACAATAAAATCACAAGACATTATTGTGGTATCCAGGGAAAGGGATCCAAAAAGCATCTTTATTACATATACTCTGGTAATTTTGAGAAGCTGTCAAAAACAAATTAAGACATGATAGTAGAACATACTTCTTTAAGTATTATTATCAGAATTATTATGATTTTTTTCTTCTTTAACACACATGCTTCAGTTTCAAATTATCTGGGTGATTTTAAAAGTCTACATAGTCAGTAGTAATTACATAAAAATGAGCAACTGACACTTCAAGTAGCTTATATTTTCTTATATTTTTCAGAGAAAATTCGATTTTAATATTGCCTTAAGAACAGAGACTTGGGAAGAGATCAACTAGTGCCCTCACCTGTCGTTAGGTGACTACAGCAGGTAGATCATATACACCAAGCTTAATCTTAAAAACTAGAGCTGTTATCTTTATTCACCTATGGTTGCTATAAAAGGTCCCCAGGACCTCCCCTTCCTGATGATGGGAAATTTGCCAGATTCCAGACAAAAAAAGAGCAGCTTTTTTTCGTACAGTTAGGGACAAACCTGTCAAGCCCAACAAACATGTTTCACCCCTTTCTCCTCACTGGTTACTTATAAGTTATGTACTTGTTTTAGCTCATCAGTGTTACTAGGACTTCATTGTGCTGCAGGAATAGAAGTTCAACTGCCATGATCCCGAATGTGTGTGGTTTGCCAGCTTCCTCAGGACCTGCGGGTGGACAACAAGCTGTCCCTGAGCCAGCAGTGCCTTTGGGGCCAAGAGGATCCTGAGGTGCATTAGGAAGAGCATTGCCAGCAGGTCAGGGAGGGGACCCTGTCCCTCTGCTCAGCCCTGCTGGGGCACATCTGGAGTGCTGGGTCCAATTCTGAGCTCCTCAGGACAAAAGGGACACGGAGCTCCTGGAGCAGAGGGTGACAAAGAGGATGAGGAGACTGGAGCATCTCTCTTATGAGGAAAGGCTGAAGGAGCTGGGGCTGTTCAGCCTCCAGAGGAGATGTCTGAGAGGGGACACCATCCATGTCTGATGTGTGAGCAGGGACTGGGCTCTGCTCCCTGGGGCCCAGCAATGGGACAGGAGGAACGGGCAGGGACTGATACCCAGGAAATTCCACCTGAACACGAGGAAGAACTTCTTCCCCGTGAGCACTGGGACAGATTGTCCGAGAGGCTGTGCAGTCTCCCTTGCTGAAAATATTCCAGAACAGTCTGGACACAATCCTGTGCTGTGTGCTCTGGAATGACCCTGCCTGAGGGGGGAAGTGGGACCAGACGAGCCACTGTGGTCCCTACCAAGCTGACCCGTTCTGTGGTTCTGTGCCGGGGCCGGTGCACAGCTCCCGGCCCGCCCTCCGCGCTGCCCTCACCGCGCTGCCCGCAACACCCTCCCCGCCGGCCCGTGGAGCCGCTCCGCCGGCCGGGGCAGCGACAGAGCCGCCGGCCGCCCCCGGGACGCGCCCGCCGCAGCCGGGAGGGGAAGGGGTGGGCGCTGGCAGCTGCCCTCACCTCCTCGGCGGGGCTGGTGTTGAGCACGAGCACGAGGCTGGCGGGCTCGCAGTAGAGGCGCAGGAAGCGCAGCAGCAGGCGGTCGATGCCGAGCCCGCGGGCGCACACGGCGAGCCCGTCGCGGTGGAACAGCTCCAGGAAGATCTGGCTCTCGTGCTCCAGCAGCGCCGCCATCGCGGCACCGCTCCCGCGCACGCGCACGCCCCGACGGTGCCCCCTGCCGGGCCCGCGCGCGCGGTCCTCCAGGCCGGGCGGTTTCCCGCCCCGCGCGCGAGGCTCCCTCAGGGAAATGTCCGTCCCCTCACGGATACCCACAGCGGGCGGGGACGGGACCCCACAGAGCCTCCGCCTCTCCCCGTGTGGGGCGTGTGTGCCGAGCGGTAATGCGAGGTAGTCGGTCTTCTCCAGTTACTTTGTATTTATTATGACCCGAGAGAGCGGCCTGACGTTCTCTCAGGCGAGGTTTGGGTTAGGTACTAGGAAAAGGTTTCTCATCCGTAGGGCGGGCACTGACCAGGCTCCCCAGG
Organism: Acrocephalus scirpaceus scirpaceus; assembly: GCA_910950805.1. Taxonomy (NCBI): domain Eukaryota; kingdom Metazoa; phylum Chordata; class Aves; order Passeriformes; family Sylviidae; genus Acrocephalus; species Acrocephalus scirpaceus. Next base: position 6,975,401 of record OU383786.1, read on the forward strand.
GCAGTGGTCACGACCCCAAGGCTGACAGAGCTCCAGAAGGATTTGGACAATGCTCTCAGGCACAGGGCAGGATTGTTGGAGTGTCCTGTGCAGGGCCAGGAGTTAGATCGATGATTCTTGTGGGTCCTTCCTACTCAGAATATTTAGTGATTCCGTTATTTTACTGGGTAGTTGCATTTTTCAAGCGCCAAACCCAAACTCTCCTGAGCACTCCTCTCACAAGGCATGGGCACCTGGCTGTTGTGGTGCCTGCCTCGGTCAGCGCACTAAAGGCTGTTTGTGCCCAGAGGGGTGAAGGCACTCCTTAGAACTGCTTTCAGAAACAGCTGGAAACGCAGGGCACTCCTCAGACTTCCCCTGCAATTCAGCCGAGCATCATGGAATCACAGAAGGGTTTGGGATGGAAATGACCCTCATATCTCCCAGTTCCACGCCCTGCCGTTCCTACAGGAATTAACACCTCCCTGTAGCCCAGGCTGCTCAGAGCCCCCGGGGTGGCCCCGGTTCAGATGGGTCAAAATCCCCTGGAAAAGGGGAGGGAAAGGGAAGGAGAAGCTGCAGCTTTGTGTGCAGGGCTGCTGGACAGAGGGGCAGCGCACGGCCCGCTCCTTCCACCCTGGGAACCTGTGCAAAATGTTCCCATCGCTTCTATTTGTGCTGGGTGTTGATTCCAAGTATTTCTGTCAATATTGTCTTCTTTGGGTAAAATGCCGTTATCAGGGCATTGAGTCAACGGGCAAACATATGAAAATAAACACTTTCAGTTCTTTGTTTCACACTGTCACCTGTGGGCAGCTGCAGTGGGCGGTCCTTTGGGTTTCAGTGTTTTTCTGATGAGGGAAAATAAAGTGTACGCTGCCAACGTGTTCCTTTACTGCACACTTGTTCCAGTCAGCACAGTTAATGAAGAGACACTTTGCAAAGCATTATTTGTAAATTTTCCACACAGTCAGAGTTATGCTATGGAACGTTTTAAATTAATGTAGGAAAAAGGCAGATGATTTACAATATATGCCTTTGTATTTTGAAATGCCGTACAGGTCCTCGGGGCAAAGTAGAAAACGAGCCTTTAAAAACAGGCAAAAATTAATAAAATATGGGGACTAGTCTTGATTTTTTCTCATACACATTTCATGTTTATGAAATTTTATGCTGATACCTAAACAATATTTTCTTTGCAAGTTGGATCACATTGCTAACTGTTGTGCCAAATACCATGCTTTGGTTCTCATTTTTATCTGGCTGCCAATAAGCACTCTGATGTTTGCATTTAAATCTTATTTTAGACCATAAAAATGTCAGAAAATCAATATTTTTTGACAACTTTTCATTTTTGTGGACTGCAGGCCATTTAATTAAACAAAACAAAGCCTTACACAGTAACACAATGATTACCATTAACATTTATTACTGTTTTTAAATACTATATGGAAAAGTTAAGCCCAATAAGGTTACTTCTTTGAGAAATTTCAGTTTTCTATTGAATTGTCCATATAATTTAGGAACCAGCAGTTTCCTTGCCCTACTGTTTCCTACAGGAAGTAGACAGAATGTTTCCTAATGGTCCAGATAAAATATTTTAGGCATCCCTGTATTACAACTTCATTTTTACTCTATATATTTTTATATATTTTTACTTTGGCTAAATGTAGTATTAATGTAAAGCTTTTGTGAGATGTCCTTCTTGTGGGTACATATTTATTAGCCAGCAGAGGGCTGTCATTTCTTACCTTAGGATACCAGAATTTAGGCCTAAATCTTGCAATTTATTTTTGTGCATTTTTCTTTGCAAAACACTAGATGAATGTTGGAAAAAAAAATCATAAACCCACGAGAATTACCTTGAATAGGAACAGGATAAATAAAATTTGTCTAAGAATTAGCTATGTAGTTTTAAAGTTGGGAATAATAGGCTGGAAGAATGTTATTCCAGGGAGCGCATGAACACATTTCCATATCTAACAATCAGGGTTTGTTTTTTATTTTAAACATATTAAAACTTATGTTTTATATATGTGTGTAATAAACATTTGGAGTAACTTTAGGAGTTTCATTCCATATAAAATAGTAAGCACACACAAATTATAAGTTACTTTCAAACTGATAGATGATATGAGATGATCAGTACAGCCCATTATCAACCTCCCAAAGACATTTACTTGTGTATTTTAAAAATGCATTAACAGATCTATTTATTTCATCATATTAACATGAAATGAAAGTCAGGTTAATTGCCTGGTAGTGCAATAGAACACATCCCTGGAGAGGGGATTAGTATTTGGCTTATTCCTTGTTATTTGGATCAGCAATGTTAATATTAATCTTTATGATACACTTTTGACAACTAATTTGTTTTTAGATTTTAATTTTTACAAGTTATTGCTCATTACTGCGAAAGAGGGAAATGCAAAAAGCATTAATCTGCACATTTGGGTAATGTTATAAATGACAATTCTCCAATATTCTGTTTTAGGGGTTTATTGGAAAAATGACAAAATGAAATGCAAAATGAGACAGAGCCCACAATCAAAATGACAGGTCTGAGCCTGGGGTCAGAACTGGGTGAACCTGGGACACAGCCTCGCCAGGCCACTGTCCCCACCACAGTTTACACCAGTGCCTTCCCAGAGCTGTGTTTTATACTGTTTTTGTGCCTTGAGGCAGTCCATTGTTCAGTTCAGTTTTTGGAAATGCAGATGGGGTTTTCTTTATTTCAGTAGGTGTGTTGACATGGATTCCGGGAGGTGCATAGAGTTTTGATTAAATCTTGGTCAGAGTATAGGTGTGTTGAAATGGATTCCGGGGCGAGTGCCCAGTTCTGATTGAATTTTCTTGGTTAGAACTTAGGCGTGGATATCCTTGATGGCTGGGCGTGATGCTTATCTGGGCGTGATGACTGGGTCGTTACTGCTGTTCTGGTCTCCTGTCACCGTTGTTGTGCCATCGTTAATGCCTGGCTTGAGAATGGCATTTCTCCTATCCACTCAACCATGAAGAGATTGCTGCGAAGGGGGCACACTGAGGAATACATTTAACTTACTTAATTTTGATACCTATATCTAAGGCTGCTGAAAAATGTGAAATAATATGACTTATTTATAACACATGCCATTGGCTTGTTGTTTGGATTTACAAATACTGGTATTTATGTTTAAATGTATATTAGAAATGGAAAAAATTGTGTTCCATAATCTGAAAATTTATTAAAACCTGTGTTTTGGCCACATTTATTCATATCCTTAGGATATGTAGTTTTGAGGGGGGCACTTCCTGCGATCTGTAATTGGCTGAAATAGGTTTTTCTCCAGCAGTCTACATACAGAGCATTCTTTATAGGTTAAAAAATATTACTCCTATAAAAGAAAACCCAGTTATTCTTTTTCAATGAAGCTATTGTAAAAATTAAATATAACATGTTTCTGCTGGGTAAAAAAATGAACTGCAATAAAGGACCTGATTTGGGCTGTGGTCTGATGGATAGGGACCATTAGTAAGGGAAAGGTGAGTTCTCATCCTGCACCAGCTCTGCCAGACCAGGAGACCCTGAAATTACCAACTCCCCCTTTTGTTTCCCCTTAGGTGTAATTGCCATAGGAGTCACAGCAAGTGTCTTCAGTTTAATTTGTCTTAAGTAAACTCTGAATTAGACTTAAGCAGCTGTTAATGATTGCCACAGAGTGTTTTTTTCTCCACAATTACAAAGCTAGGTTTAAAACTTTAAAGATACATACATAAAGGTTGTAATTCAGTATCCTGAATAACCTTAATTTTAACTTTTCCCCCCTCTATTTCTGTGTCTTATGTAAATAATGTATGTGGTGACTGTGTAGAATATCCAACTTAATAATTTCTAGATAAAAAAGTCATGAAACACAATGAGATTTCTTTATTGTAGCAATATATGGAAATGGCAGATAGCTGAAATGTTTTAAAACATTACTTACGTTCAAGTCTCTCACACATTTTTGAAGGCCATAGGCATATTCATTCAATGTTTAGCTGCCCATTTAATAGAAGTAATTTTACAAATAACCTACTTTGTTATTTAAAAAAGCAGAAGCAGTTGATGGTACAATGGGGATCATTTGCCCCATTGTGAGCAGTGTAGAGTTGTTGTGTGGTAGTGGCAATACAAATCTGCTTTTTCAATTTTAGTTGAAGATTTTGTGTTTTCTGACCCTAAATGAAAAAAAAAATATTGATGACAACATAATATTCTGAGTGCTATTAAGAAGTGTCATTTTTCCTGCCATATTTAAAATACATTCGTTTGGTAACTCTGTCAGAGTTACTGATGGTGTCAGTATCCCAGTGGGAGATTTTAGAGAAGCCAAATCAATGCCCTTGCTATATTGGTATTACATTGCTTTATGTTTTATGAACAAAAGGGTTTATTTAACTAATTTTTGGAACATTATTTTGTGAAGAAGTGTTTAAGTGTTTGTGTGTAGCAGTTTGTGTAACTTGCTGTATATTTTGCTCACTCTTTATTCTGAAAGCCCAGGGCGTGGTTGGGTGGTTGGATAAATCCACCTTCATGAGTGACAATAGCTGTCATGGAAAGGCTGTGACTGTAATAAATAAACAGGGCAGGAGATTTTTCTCCTTTTAAAAGCCTTTATTGTGATCAGCTCAGGGTGGGGGCCCGACGGGTCAAATGCACGCCGCCGCTGCTCCCAAAAGTATCTCGGAGGATGAGGTGTGCAGCAACTTCGTCCACTGGGCTGCCGGCTGCTCTCAGAAGCAACTTGGAGGGGAGGTGTGCAGCAGCCTCATTCACTTGGAATGCAGGCAGAGTCAAGCTCAGGGTCCCGAAGGCTTGGTTGGCTCTGAAATTCCAGGGGAGTCCCTCTCTGGGCAACGTCTCTGAGAGTCAGGGTGAGGGGTGAAAACCGCTCAGCTTTGGGAGGAGGCAGCCTCACTCCTTGCATGGTCCATCCATGTGTCTTGGTGGTTCAGTCTAATACAGTTTTTCTGGTCCGGAGTAATAATTTCTCCCAGCTGGCACTGCATCTCTTCTATTTGCATGTCTGCTGGATTTCTCCTCCTCCTGGCTTCTTTGGTTGCTGTGTTGGGGTAGCCAGGGGGCTCAGCTCAAAGGTGCAGCAGAAAGGGAACAAAAGAGGTGATTAACAGGGTGGGGGTGAACATTTAACAAGGAGCACTGGGCTAACAATGACTTCATTTGCAACAAAATTACCTTGTTTATCTCAGTGACCACATGACAGAACTATCTGTAAGGTTCACATCCTGCCTGTTCACATCTATGTAAAAATGTTGGTGGTTGAGTGCTGAAACAAATGGCATTAGGTGAGAGTTGTTATTGTTTGCCTTCTGATTATCAGAATAACATTGGCACAAATTTGCACCCCATGTTTCACTTGACAAAATGGGGGTTTGCTCCCATCTAACTGATTGTAGCATAGAAAATAGGTGTTTCCTAGATTTTTTTTTGGTGGGAAGTTGGTTGGTTTCTATTGCTTAGAAGGTTCTAACCTAAAAAAAAAAAAAAAGGAAAAAAAAAAAGTGGGAAAGGCAAGGTACAGATGATCATAAAATAAACCCAAACCCTAATTATACAAATACCATTTATAGGCAGCTGTGTGGAATTTCCAAACAAAGTGACTTTAAAAAAAGCAGAAGCTGTTGCTTATAAACAACTACAATAATGACTTATTACTGTAAGCCTTTGATAAATGAAACTGTTTGTGGAATTTTACCTTCTGAGTTTGTAATGGGATGGGATGTACCTGAAGAAAGGAAAAGGAGTGTTTAAACTGCAGTGCTCTTCTGCAGTAATATTTGAGCTGGTATTCTTTCTGGGAATGATGTACCTAGAGAGAATCAAGGCTGGCACATCAGCAGAGATGACTTTTGGACTTAATTTAGAGTAGTAGATGTATGCATATTGCATTGGCTGATTTTATTCAGCAAACAAATTTGAGAATTGGTATGATGAAACTCAGAAAGAGGTGTTGGGGTTGATTAGTAAGGGTAGGGAGATAACCTCTGGTGTATCACCAGGTAGGCTGCTGCAAGGAAAGGAGATGAAATGTTGTAAATATTCTGAACTATCCATTAACACATTAGTGTAGTACAAATACAATTAAATAAATTGAGAATATTTCATATACAGAAATGAAAGCAATGCATACAAAATTCTAAAATAATTGGATTTTTTAAGTCTAAGATTAGTAGTTTCTTATTTTACCCACCTTAATTTAGGTGGGTAAACCATTAAAGGTAATTGCTATCACTGATGATCTCTGAATCCATGACCCCATTACCCTCTTTGACCCTATTATGAGTCTCTTTGGAGTTTGAAAAAAATGGCATTGCTTGAATGGAGTTACACGTTTTCAGGTTTCCCAAAATTTCTAACAATAAAATTAAGATTACTTCTAGGCTAAAGAAAGTGTATCCTTGTATTTTGTGACAACTGTAGCGATGCTGCCAGCCCTAAGGGCTACTTAAACTGCAATTTGGGAAACCCGTGCAGAAATCAATCCCAAAGTGCTCATCCACAGAGATGTGCTGCAAAAGGAACCTGGAAGATGGGAGAACATGAAAGCTTTTCCTACACAATGATTTAATTTTCTCTTGAATCTTGAACTTTGAAGTCTTAGGCAGTATTACACTTTGTTTTCTGTCAGTTTATTATGATTTGCCTCTGATGCTCTGAAGAAAAAGACTATTCCTAGATATGGTTTCCATAGTAATTACAACTATCTGAATATGCTCGGAACTGAATTCTCATTGTTTCCATTTTTCTAAGGATATTTATTTATTTAGATGAATGATGCAAGGTAACTTTATTAGAGAGCCACAAGGGGATTTGTTGAGTGCTTTTGGGAAAGGGACCAGCTATCTTAGCCATAGTATTTGTCAAAAACACAGTGAATAATTTGGCAATTAAAAAACGACCTTTATTATTTCCCCACGTTTGTAGCCTAATGGAATATGTAAGAGTGCAACAGCCATTTCACTTCACAGGGCATTGGTTTCCTGCTGCTAGGTCAGAGTTTGAGCTGTGAGTGGATGAGTTGTGAGCACATGCTTAATTTTCCTGAGTCTTCTTCAGAGTGGAGTCAAATGGAGCAAGTGGTGTCTTAGCTTGTAAAATCCTTTTTGTTTGTGCACTACCAAAAGAGGATCAGATGCACTTTGTGGTCCCTGAAGACTGCTGTGATATAAAAAGAAAGTATTGACAAGTAGACTTGGTCCAGTTCTATGCTGACTTTGTTCTTTTGATCATGATCCCGTGACAGGATTTCCAAGTTATGACAAAATTCTCCATTATGTCTACTATCTAGGTATCATTTTCTGAATTATACTCTAGTAGTACACCACCAATTAATTGTTCCACACAATGACTTTTACAAATCAAAGAAGCTCTCTTCTTTTGGAAGTTAAAATAATTCAGCACTGGAAATTGTCCAGTAGCTCACTGGGAGGTAATGGAAACAAAACCAGAAGAGCATCTGTCATACATGGAAACTATTAGAGTTTTTCATCAGAAAGAAATGTCTTGACTCTTCTTACACTTTGTCAAATTTGATTCAGAGGATGGGTTGTTCTATTACTTGCTATTTCATGGCAGATTTTTTGCTGTGTAATCTCTTAGCCCCGCCTAGTTCTAATAGTTTGTCTCTCTTGCCTTGCTCACCCTCTACTGACACGTGATTTGTGGTTTCTCCTAACCAAGGCAGGGCTCTAAGTTTCTTCTAGAGAGTTACACCTTGTATCTGATTATTTGCAGTTTGTTTTGTGTCAAGTTCTTTTGTACTCATACAGCCAAAAACCAGCGAGCTACGCAGATTTGTTATGAAATAAAGTGTCTGACTCTCTAGAGTGGCACAGATGGAACGGTGCTACTTTCACAGTGGATGTGCTACTAAAATTTAAAAGGAACAGCATGAAAAACATCTTATCTGTCAGCGAAGATTCTCATTGAAATGTCTGTCTTTGGAATCCAAAAATGGTGACTGAATACACAAGGTGTTTGTTAAGGAATTAACTCAAGCTGTTCAGATCTTTTTCAAACTTTACTGTGACGGATAAACTAAATTTTCTTTGGATTTTTTTAGAAATATTTTTCTTATGAGAAATAGATCTGTGTAGAATTTCTGCTGAAGTTTGCCAGTGCTTTTCAAAGTAACCACTTACTTTGTACAAGCACTTAAGACAAGAATTTAGAATTGAATTCTAGACTCAGTCACGAGATGTGGGAATGCTACTGCTGTGGATCCTAAGGAATCGAAGTTAATTGCAGTAATTTACTGCTGAGCTGTGTGGTGCATAAAATCAAAATATATAGACTGACAAGAAAATCTACAGTCAAGCATATTCATTTTAACAAATGAATGGTACAATTTCAGTACCATTAATAACTCATTATGAGTATTATTTCTTCTGCTATGCCTCCTTTGACACACTCTTGTACCAAATCTGCCTTCTGTTCTTTCTTTGTGCTGTTATCAACCACTGTCTCCCCTCTGGAGGTTTTTCACAGACTTCAACTCTCTCCACTCTGTACAAAATCCATTTTACTTCTGAAAACAATGCCTGGCAGGGCTCCTCTCAGGAAATGAGACATGCCCATGGGGTGAGAGACAGAGGCCAGTCCTTCTCCAGGGATGACAAAGGTAAGAGGTGGTGGGACTGACACCCTTACAGATGGATACAACTCAAAAATATCTTCAGGGAAGTTTCAACTAATTTTTTTTCTAGATTTCACTGTGCCCCCTTTTTAAAGCTTTTCTGGCTCCAATATGTTACAATGTGCCCCTCCTGTGCTGTCAGACCATGTGCTTAACACTGGTTGTTGCCTTCCTAGAGAGCCTCCAGTAGGTCACTTATGGACAGAGAGCTGAAGATGGAAAAAATCTCTGTCCTGTGTCACTTTACATCCTTTTTTTCAGCAGTGTTGTTGCTCAAACCCATTCTGTCTTTGCAGACCTATCCTATTTACTTAATTTTGACTTTTTTTCTTCCTCTAATGAGCAGAAAACTCCTCAGAAAAGATAGGTGCAGAACTGCCATAGAGATGCTCACCCATAATCTAAGTTTGTTTATTAATCCTTGCACACTGTTGCTAAGTAAATTAAGTTAAATTAATCAACTCAGTCTTTAGCATATGGAGCTTTAGTTTTGTACCTTTATTTTTTTTATTTGAATGAAACTCTTACTACTTTTGGATAAAATGGTGCAGACATCATAATTATCACAGGAAAGCAGTGAGGAAGGAGAACAATAACATATATATATAAAATATATCTGTGAAAAATAGGTGTTGCTAAAATTCAAAGAGAAGGTTGATAGTTTGAATGTGGCAATATATATTGGGTAGCTCTTCTGATTTTGAAATATTTTGAAGAGTTTTAGAAAATATATCTTGATCTAACTTTTTAGCATTTGAAGCTTTACTACATGACCCCATTTGCAAATATTCATAATCCTGTAAAAGAGACACATAATGAGGTCCTTAAAAACCCTTGAACATTGATTGAAGTACTTTAGAATCCAAAGAATCATACTCCTATTCATGCATAATAAAACAAGGGCCTTTATATTAAAACTGGTTACCTGAAAAGTATTAATAGGCTTTTCCTTTTATTTCCCTCTGCTGTGAGGCTGGTGTTTGATTTCTCCTGCAGCCAAATCTCCCATTCAGATTACCAGGGAAATTGGGATTACACTTTCAATGCCTTATTCAAAATACACCTCCATTAGAAAATGAATAGATAAAGGATGAGTGGGAAACAAGCAGATTCAATTGTTTGTACTGTCCTTTGTCCTTTTTTTAACTAGAATGACCTGCTCATAGATAGCATTTAGTCATAAATTTTTTCAATATAAAATAAGAAGTACTAAATTCTAATGTCATATTTTGATAACATTTGAATTTTAATGGTATGCATCAAAGTATCAAAAATACATAGGTTAAGTCTGATTAAATGTGTGTAATTATGTGGTTTCTAAGCAACATAGGCAACACAATGTATCACTATAAAGTATTAATGGTAGCAGTTGTAATAGTCAGCAACCCTTTTGTTGTTTGGTATGTCTTGTAATAATACTTTCTCAATATTTATCCTAATTAACATAATTTTTAATCCTCTGCTTTTTGGGAATGAAATAGTTGGAGCCATATTGGACAAATTACTTGGTCTTCCTAGTAGTTGTCTGTTTGCACCTTCTCAAAAAGCCTAAGAGAACTTTGGGCTGTAAACTGCACAGTGTAGTCTTTTTATGATGGGGGAATATGGTTTCAGTGTCTACATGGCTGATCTTGATAGTAACTGAAGGTTTCACAGTGATACAGAGGGTCTTTAGATACAGATGCAAAGTAGTTCCATAGCATAAGTCCAATATCCCTTGAATAGGTGTCCATATCACAGAAAACCCTGTCATGATTGGCACTAATTGCCAACCTTCTTGGCAGATTCTGAAATATTGGCCAAAGAGTGATCAGACAAAGATGAACTCTCTCATCCACCATGTTCAGAGGCAGCTGTTTTTTGTCAGGATTGACAGCTGTTAGTGGATGGAGTATGAGCCTTGGAAGGTCTTTTCCTTTGGCCTTTTTTCTTCATACTTTCTGTGGATTTTGGTTTTTAGTGTTTCATGGTAATACAGATTCTGAGAGAAACAAAGATCACTTCAAGACTTAATAAAATGAAGTCAAATTGATACTGTTCCTGAAATTTTATACAAGAAAAAAGGTTAGCAGAAGAGATGAGGTATTTTTCTTGTCAGTCATATCTGGAAAGTTGCTATTTTGACTTCTACCAGGAGGGAAAAATGCCATAACTTTTCTCAGTATGGAAGATGAATTCAGGGGAATGAAGTGGTGGTGAATCATCTCAATAGGGCAATGGAATATCCTTTGTAGGGAAACAATCAAGATGCTATTTTATTTTTTCCCCCTAGGCTCCAGAATGCTAGTTAAAAATACATATTTTGGATGATTTTTAGTAGATTTTTCTCTGCTTAATTTTTTCTTTTGCCTATATGTATTAATTCAGACATCCTCAGATTGTTGCAGTCCAAACCAGTATTTTAATAAGCAACTGGTTTTACTTATGTTGACATTCATCATGCAAATTTGGATAGAAGTTTATATGAGCAATTCCTTACTTTTCTCTTAGGACTTCTGGCTCTCACACTGAAAATAAATTTAAAACTAATTAAAAAGATGAAAATACTTAGGATCATTAATACTTTAATTAAATTAAAAGACTTGAGGGAAGGCTTGTGGTCATTTTTGACCACTCACGCATTTCAGTTGAAAATTAATGGGAAATAAGTTCCCAGAGTCATCTATGAGTAGTCCCATGAGTCACATTACTGCTGCTTTTTCTGAAAACTTCAGTGAATGTGGGCTGGGATAATCTGATAGAAAAGTTTTACATTTTACTGCAGCTTATGAGAAATACCTTCTTCAAACACCAAGGATTGTTGGAAACATCTAAATATGTTGTGAAGTTTTACAATGAGTTCCATACTAAAGCCTAAGGAACTTTTACCTTGATGGATTTCACTGTAGACCTGTGTTGTACATGTGGTTTAATATGTTATCCCAAAGTAAAATGTGTAGTCAAAAATATAAACATTCAATTTTTCTTGGTAGTGCGGCACAGAGGTTTACATGGGGTACGTGTTTTTGGTGCTGGTTTTTGATGTCCAAACCATTCCAAAGATCTCAAAAGGAAAAAGATTCTGTAACAAGGAAATAAGGACCAATCCCACAGTTGTCTCCAGAATTCAGAAAGACATTTTTTGTAATATTATGAAAAAATTATCTGGTTCATCTGACCTAAAAGTAGTTTTGACTTGGTTTACTTTAATGGCATTAGATTATGGAAACATTACAGATGTGAGTTCTGTGTTACATGAATGAGACAAACTCCGCTGCTCTGCATTTTTATGTCATCCAAATTGTATTGAAAATGCTTCCTGCTAAGAAGTACCACTAGGCTGAAAATCAAATGTATTTAGTACTTATGTATGATGTGTTCACTAAGGACACTTCTGCAAGGTGTTCAAGCTCTTATAGGACAAAGAAGGAGGATAGAAAGAAAATTAAATAGCTGATTCTGCACCACTTGGTACAAATGTGAACTGCTGAAGTATGGACCAGTTTGGGACAATGCTATGGGTAAATAAAATAAAACAAGAGAATATAAATAAAAACACTGGGCAGATTGTTCCTGCTCTTGTTGAAGTTGTGTAAAGCAAATATGAAAGGAAATATCTGTGGTAAGTGAAACTTATATGTTAAAGCATCTAAGGTTAAATCATTACCAAAGGCAGAAGTTGAACTGAGCTGACGTTTCACAAGGAACCTCATCTTCCACAAGATGGAGCTGTGTGATTTCTGGTTCTGGAAGCAATTCAGTCTATTAGTAAATGGTGCTTTGATTCTGTACAAGGACAGGAGAATCACAGTGATCTATCATTGCTTTCTTTCTCAGATGCTAAGAAACTGCGGCAATTTAATTCTAGATGGTCGTGTGGGTGCTAAAAATATTTAATTTAACATGAAGGCCTCTGAATCTAGAAGAAAACCCATATTAAAAAGAAAAGAAGAAAAAGAAAACCATTACCTTTCTCTGTGAAGATCACAGCAATTTGCCTACTGTGTGAGGGCCTGTCAGCTTTTCTTTATTTACTCACTTTGATGACTGCAATGCAGATTTCTTTGGAATGGTTTCTTATCATTTATGCTCTGCAACATCTGAATGAGGGAGGGATATGACTGCCTAAATGATAATTCGAACAAGTATTTTGAGTAACACTGATGGACCTCCAGTTCTGGAGTGTTTATTAGGTCTGAGCAGATGTAAGTGAAGTACTTCATCAGCAGAATGCAATACTGTCTTTGGAAGCAATGACTGGAAAAGATCAAGGATTCATAGTAGTAGAAAAATAACAGAACACCAGGTCGTGGTGTGATGCCTTTGCATACAAAGGTAATGCAATCCTTTTCCTGGATAAGCAGGGGAACTAAACAGGAGTAAGGACTGAGGGGAGCTTGTTTTTCCTTGTTACGTGGCATTGGTGAGACTGGCTGAGGAGACAGGAAAGAAACACAGCATAACCTTTGGAGCCAGGGGCTGCCATCAGCACAACTGGGCAGAGGTGAGGAACCAGCATCACTGGAAATCTCTGATGTGAGCTGCGAAACATCCAAAGGCTTGGAAAGGTACAAGAGCTCTTTCACAAGCATTCTAAAAGATTCAGGTTACTCAGGTTTTATCACAGGATGTGTCACCAACAACCCCAGTGCCAACTGGGCAATTCCCAGAAGGGCTTCTTTGGATCCAGCCAAAACAGGCTGCGATTGCCTGTGACCTCCTGGAGCAAGTGCTGGCACCCCAAGGTACTCCTTGAATTTGCTCTGGAGAATTTCAGTGTGTATGCTGAAGCTTGGTTTCAAATGAGGTTATGTCCAGTCAAATTACAGCTCCCTTCTTCATTCACTTTTTGTTGCTAAAACCTACAAAATATTCTGCCAACCACTCCTCTGTTTCCCAGCCTGTGGCTGGCAGAGAAATGGAAGACGTGTAATTCCTTCCAAATTCCACATGAGGATTGTGTGGCTGAGACATACCCAATCGTCGACTGGTGGGTATGTCAAGCATAATAGATAATTGCTGAGCTTACACAGCAATATTTTCCTCACTGGGAAGACTCATGTCAGTCTTTATCTCCTACTCATCTGTCAGTTCTCATGGAAACTTGTTGGAACTTCAAATCTTTTAGACCGGGTCCTCTTGTCAAATTTGATCAAAATTAGCCAATTCATTCAAAAGTTATGAGGGAGGGAATGAGAACCACAGGCTGTCAGTGCATCTGTGTAATTTATCTCCTTGCAAAACTAGCATGGAAAGCAAAATTTTGTAATTTTCAAAATAAGCGGTCGGAATTCAGTAACCCGCATTTAACTGAACTTACAGAAATTCACATGTCTAAGTCGATGTGCACAACTTAGTGTTTGAGTCACAATGTTGAGAGTCCTCATCATTCTGGGTTTGTGTGCATATGGATATATATAAACTGATATATAAATCACGTTCACTCCTGGAGTACCTGAGGATAAAAACTAGATCACCTAGCAGTTTTTCAGGTTGTTTTCCTAACTCAAGCAAATTTCAAAACAACTCCAAATCCGATCCCACCTCTTGTTCCAGCAGGGTTGATTTTCTACCTTTTTTTTTTTTTTTTTGACCTATGTCAAAAATTTTACCAAAAGAGACAAGCTGAAGGAAATAGCTGATAGCATATGACAACCATGTTTTCACATAATCTGAAGATCTAATGTGCTCTATGTTACAATGAACTGACCTATCTAATTTTGAAAATAGAACTAGAGGAAAATATTACTTGTCTGAATATTACATGAACAAGGGAGATCATATAGTTACTGAGTTTGCAGTCTGTGGATAAAAACTTCTACAGAGTTAGTTAAACGACTTAGTAGAATTGCCTCTAATTATACATTTCTGAATGCAGGTAAAGTGAGTGATTTTTATTTTAAAGAATATAAAACAGTTTAAGTAGTAATAAAACATATGTAGCAAATCCATGCATTTTAATTTTATATTAAATAAAATCAGACATAGAGGTAATTTGGTTTACCTGCTTTACTTTTTTACATGTTTGTCTTAAGCCTTTTTAGTAGTCTTTAGTTTGTAAAAACAACCTTACATTTGAAGAAGACATAAGAAGCAATCCTGTGGTCCTGTAACAGAAAACCTGATTTTGGCTGGGCACAGTAGTCCATCTAGATATAGATTTGAACTTCAACTGTATCTGTTGAGAAGGATGATTGTCTGTTCTGTCATTAAATCATATTTATGAAAAGGTGGAAATTCATTAATTTGATTCTTCCCTCTTTCTGCAGGTAGAAAAAATAGGAACCTGCTTGTTTCAGACCTACTTGAAAGACTTTCAGAAATGAATAATTCTCATCAATAATGTGAGTTGAATTGCATCCCATGAGGGAAAGCATGAAAAGAAAAAGGCAGGCATTACTAGTCAAGCTTTACTTTTGTGCCACCAATAAACAAGGCTTTAAATGAAACACAAAAGCAGTGAAGTGTATGAAATTCATAATTTGAAAAGGAGGCATGTAATAACAGGGAGAGCTTCTGAAGTAACTTAAGAACCAAAAGAAGGTGCTTTATTTGCACGTAAGTATAGTGCAACCTACACACTTCAATCAAGCCAACAGTAGGCTTTAGTAGGAGATAATAAATTGTGAAAGCTGGTTTTGTGAGGAGGATGGAAAGATGCTTGTACTTCCTGCTTGTATTTATACATGCAGTAAACACACCAAAATAGACCCACTGTGCTGCCTTGCTCTATGGCACCCAAACAAATTGTTATCCGTGGGCTCACTTCAAGCTGAAACTTGCATTTTCTATGGGGGGTGCAAAGTTCAAGGGTTGGAAACATCAGCTGTGATAATCCACCTAAATAAAATATTGATGTATTTTATAAGGTGCTTTGAAGGTATCTTGCCAGTTATCAGGCTGTATAATTAAAAGTACACAAAGGGCTTAAAAATGGTGTATTGGAATGTAATGGTATGTCTAAGTAGAATGAAGAGATTTGCTCCTTTAATTGTAAATGAAAGTTGACTTTGGGTTCTATACCTTTGAGATCTGATGATATGTTCTTATGTGGAGTTATATTTCAGTCTCCCTGGCCCATCTCAACTTGTTCCAATGTAGATTGTTCCAGAAATTCTGTAGAAATGAACAGAGGCAAAGAGCTCCTAGTATATGTAACTAATCTGTAATAACTCCTATCCAAGGAGTTATCCTATCTAAGACAAGATTAAAGGCATTCCCAATTAAGTTAAGGCAAGTCTGATGTGTTGTGGAGCAACTTTTTTGCTGCAGTTAGGCTCCACCAGCAATAAAAACATAACTGAGTAGTGCCTGCTGTGCTCCTTGTAGGTTCTCGAGGGATATGTGTTGTCACTGAGGAAGACACCCTTTGCATGAAGAGAGAAATCTCTTTTACTCCAAAAACTCATTTACTCCATTAGAGTAAATGTTGTGGCACAAAAAAAAAGTGTCAGTGATTTTCTAAGTCTTCTTTCAGGACTTTCAGGGAACTTTGTCTGAAGTCTGGTTATTTTATTCCTATTTTGTTTTGTTGTTTGGGTTGGATTTTTTTTTGAGAAGCAATGTACTTGATTTACAACATCCTGCCAGTGGGTATTGAGGTTGGATAACTATTCTTAACATTAGTTGTAATGAAAATGTCTGGGCTGGGGTAAATACTAAAGGAAGAAGAAAGCATTGAGAAAGAATAAAGTGACACATTTTTAATTGTTACATATATTCTACAGCCTGTAATTTTTCTCTTGTCCTTCAGTAGGAGGAATATTTTCTCAGGACTAATTATTTCTTATATTCCCACAGAAATGGTGCAAATTGCAGCCTAATGGATGAAATAACTTCTTAGGATCTCTCCTCCCTATTTTTTCTTTTACATTTGCCACTATGAACTCCGAATGCTGTGTTCCTTTTCTGCTGGCTGAGACTTGGAGGACAATTCTGTCCTGCAACCTGTTCCTCTGGTTCTAGAATTCACTCTTTCACACTTTATAGGAACTCTTTAGGATCATGTAGTGTACAAAATCTGTCATCTTTCACAAAGCCCATCTGTAAAATATACATTACTGTACAGTGGATACTTGATCAGCTTAGCAGTTGAGCCCTTGGTGTGCCCCAAAAGGGTCTGGAAATACAACAAAGCCATAATGAAATGTGTCAGCCTGGAATGGAGTGTCCCAGCTGAGGACCAGGGCTCTGTCTCTGGGAATCAGTGTGGGGTTGTGTTAATATTGCAGGCTCATGAATGTTTTACTTTGAGTAAATGCAAAAATCCTTCAAACTCTGTTCTTTCTAGATTTGGTTGGCAGAAGAATCTGCTGCAGGGTTAGCTGGCTTTCTGCTGTGATTCATAGATGTGCTTTCTCATCTCCGTATAAGAGAATGTTGCTACGTTCTCCTTTCTTTGAAATGAAATGCCTGTTTTTTACAGCTGAGATATTTTGAAAAGTATAATTAAATGTCACCAAAAGAATATATGACTTTTTTTTGAGGGGTGATCCCTGCTCAGCTGCACCTGTTTGCCTGTTCACTCAAGATGAATTAATTGGAGCTTTATTTTCTCTCCCTCCTTTCTGTATTTTGTCCTCCTCTTTTTGTAGAAAGGCAAAACTGAGCCCCAGAGATCCTGCTGAAAAATCTCCTCACATATAGACAAATGATGGCCATGAGGTATAGAACAGGAGGGAGAATAAGAAATACTTTATTCAGATAACATGTTTACCAAACAAGAGCTAGAGGTCTAGAAAAAAAAAAAAAAAAAAAGACGTGCAGTCTGTCTCCTGCAGACATTTCAGCTGTATATTTTAATAAAACCTTTTCTGACTTTTCAGGGGTGGCTTCAGTTTTTGAACTATGGCACTGGCACAGGAAACGCTTGACAAGGTATTTCTGACAAAACCCGATGATTTTAATCCAGAAATAGAAAATAGCACATACACAAAATTCTGGAACTTCTAGGTATATTTTGATAAGAACTTATCAGCAATCACTATTTTAAGTAATAAGTACTTTAAAATACTTCTGACAGATGTTTTGCAGGGTTAATTACAGTTAAAGAGGAAAGAATGACATATAGACTTTAGTATTGAGCACTCGGCTTGTAAGAAGTGAAAATGAAGTTAATAGTAATATGGATCCTATCTGGGAAAGGTCTTTCTTATTCTAAGTGTTCCATATTTTTTTTCTTTTCCTGACAGTGTGATGAGTTTATGTGGACAGTTGTTTTGGAGATGGTGTGGCTCACGTGTGAAGGAAGTAAATGCCTCTGTAAAAATAATGGAAACCAAGGAAACTATTTAAAGACTGACTAAAAAAGAGGTGCTTTTGCAGCAGCTGAATGTATTTTTGTATGTTTTCAGCTGCTGTGAGGAAAAAGGTGCCATCCATATTTATGCTTTATTAAATACGCATAAGGAGACCTGAAAAATAAAAAGTAAAACTGAAACTTTCTTCCTTGACAGCATGAAGGAACCTGTCAGTGAAAGATGCACTATTTAAATTGTGCCACCTGAAAATGGGGATTACAAACAAAGCAGGTGAATAGAGCCTGTTTCACAGATTCCAGAAGAAAGAAATCTCAGTTATTCTAAGTCAATAAACATGAAATTGTTTCCTACATGGTTCTAAATTCTGACATGAAGAATTAAAACCACCAGCTACTAGACTGGTTTGATATTCCAAATATTTCAGAAAATGGAATACTTGACTTTTTCTTGCTTATATTTTTTTTACGCTAGCTCTAGAAGCTCTGATTTTGTCTACTTTATAAATACTATTAGTAAAAATATTTGAAGCTACCCATACACATGGACAATTCTTCTTCTTATATATATAGTATATAACAAATTATTACACATACCATAACTTATTACATATATCATATAAAATAATATTTCCATTTTTTTCTGATTCAATCAGTCACGTTTTGCTGTGACTTTCAATTATTTAAATATGATGAAAATTCATAAAGGACATGCACAAAGTTTATGATTTTATAGGATAAAAATATTATTTCTATCTACTATCTATTTGTGCCAGAAAGAACATTTTCCTCATCTATACATAGAAACCGCAATGATGGTCACTATCAATGTTTTTTCCTGGTAAGAAATTAGGGAGTGAGAAAGGAGAAAATCAGAAACATTCATAAATCCTAATGCTGAATCTCTTGTGATATGTTCTAACTTCTGCAACCTTTCTTTCTCTCAGTGCAGATGTACTGCTGCAAGTGACCACAGGTGAACTGGAGATCTGAAAATTGGCCTCTGCACTGGTGGTATGTGTGCTTGGGCAACAGCAGCAGATTCTTGATGTGTAGGGAATGGGAAAGAACAGCATTCAGATTGATTTGGCTATTTGTGTCTTTTAATTATTGATAGTTCAGTCATCAAAGAATAATGTGGAAAACACATTAACCAGCAACTGATAATGCAAATAATCCTTGAGCTCACTCACACATTGCTTTTGTATTCAATTCCTGTTGCCACTACACCAGGTCTCCTAAATTTTCTTCAGCTTCTTTGTCCTCAAATGTTCATTTGGTAGAGTTGGTTTTGGTTTAGCTCTTTTGTTTCAGCTGGCTGAATGGTAACTTTTCTACTTTCATATCCAGGTACCTCTTGGTTTTAAAAGTCTATCTCCTAAACACCTTGCCTACTTTCATATCCAGGTACCTCTTGGTTTTAAAAGTCCATCTCCTAAACACCTTGCCTGGTTTTAGGGTCCTCTCTACAGGAGTGTGTGATCTGTTGTTTCTAAACTTACCCATTCCTTACCGTGAATTTTAACTTGGGTCTCAGCAGATGATCAGAAGAGAAGCTGATGGCACAGGTAAACAAACAGGATTGTCAACCCTTCTGCATTAGATTACAGTTTTGTATGAAACACAGTACTGTAGAAGCTGCACTCAAAATGTTTAGAGCAAAACAGGGATTTGCTGAAATGCGCATGAATGTGTTTGTACTTCGGGATTAACCTCAATGTGGTTTTGTTTGAAAATTCCTTTGGTCATCAGTATTCTCTTCTGGTAATGTTAGTATGCAAATCATTTGGAAATTAATGAAATGCTTATATTTGTAACAGGTTTGGGAAAAATAATGCACAAACCACAAAAGGAACCCCCCCAGCAACAGCCTCCACCCAACCAAATCTTGTGTTGTTGCAATGTGCTCATGTTTGGCTTATTAAATAGGAGGGAAAGCCAGGAGTATAATATGTCAGGAAAAGTGTTCTCTGTGATTTAATAAATTGGCTACTGTCAAATACTCAGTTTTATAATTTTTACAACGTAGATGCCATTTTCCATTGTTTTAGGCTGGAACTTTACTGAAGGAAACTAATAGTAAGCATTCTTCCACTCATTTATATAAAATGGCTCAAACCATTTTGTCTCCTAAATGTCTCAACGTTATTTACGTATAGAGTTGCATCATTATATATTATGGGAATATTATCATGGGCATGTGTGGAAAATGGCTCTGGAAGTAAATGACAGCATTCCTCAAAAATCATGGTACAAGGTGTTTACCTTTTCCTTTTTCATCTGCTTGGGCCTGTTCTTTCTGTTACATTTGCTAAGAGATGTCCCTCATGTAGACTGTCACCACCTTCATGTTATTCTGCTGTTGGCAAAAAATAAAACAAGATTTAACATCACCAGTTGTTTTCTTTGCTGGTTATATTTGTTCTTAGTGTGTGCATTCTAAGGTATGTCTGTGTGGGTGCTTATGTATTAGTTATTCCATTTCTTATGTAATTTACCTGAGAAATTTTACTTGCAGCAAACTGATCCATTATCCAAATGTTTTATAGCTTCAGCTAGAATTTATATTCTGTATTTGTGCTTGACAGCTTATTGTAGAATAGGATTTTTTAAAATAACCTTCCTATTACCTAACTTTTATTTAGGGTGCTTTCAATGTATTTTGAATGTTGGAATGGGGATACATAATTTGCACCAGTGTGATGATGTACATAAATGAAGGGAAGGCTTCAAATAAGGCAGCTGTAGGAAGTACGGTTCTCAGGTGGACACTGATCAGACTGCTCCAGAGGAACTTCTCTGATCATCACTTCTTATCACTTTTCTGATCATTCTGCTTCTTCCTCCTTAGTGTTGCTTCAAAGCACCAAGTCTTTTTCTCCTACCGTGTTCTGTCAAACCTCCTTGTCAGTTCTGCTCTCTTTTCCTGTTTAGTGTCTGTGCTCTGCTTCTCCCTCAGCAGGGAACTCGGAGGAACTTAAAATTTTCCAGTTTTAGCCAAACATCTTCCCCAAAAGGATCCTGTTACACCAATCTGAGCTAGTAATGGAAGCACCTGCTTCATTTGATGTCAAGTTCTGGCTCCTTATGGAAAGAAAAGGTACAATTCCCCACATAACCTGTCAGTCCCAACTTAGCTCTTGTTAGTTTTAGTCTTGTTAGGCAGCCATTGTTAGTTTTACTGGTTTGCAAGCCATTTGCCATATAGTGGGATGCTTCAGCACCTTCACAATCTAAACCAGGAGCTATAAAATATATGTAACAAGAATATAGGCTTGAAATAGAAAGTAGCCTTGAGATGGGTTTGACTGGCATTTTAGACTGCTGGAACTTCCTTGGTGTGTTTGGTACAGTGTGTAAGACATCAATTTCCCAGACATTGGTGTCAACTTAATTTCAAAGTTTCTTTCAGATGAATTTTGTGTGATATTCATATTATTCTCAAAGAAAGATATCATCTCTTTGTATAAATGAGGAAATCCTCCAGGGAGCCACCTTCTCTCTGTGCAGTTTCCTCTGCAGAAATGAAGATCACATGAGAAACCAAAGTTTGAGTTGATATAATGTCTGAATTGTAGATAGCCATAACACTGTTTATTAAATATTGTATATTTAGATCTAAATTGCTCAGATTAAATTATTCTTTGAGTCAGGATAATGTTTTTATTTTAACTGAAAAAATAAACATGTTTTCACCAAAAAAAGAAAGACAATAGGTAATTTTTGCTAATATGTACTATCAATGTCATGTGTGATTGAATGTTATACAGTATCTTACATATTAGGAGATTAGGATTCAGTAGTAAATTTGCCAAGAAATGGGAAGGTTATATCAACTCCTTAAATTTATGTCTCCCTGATAGCATAATCTGAAGGACCAAATCCTTGCACTATTAAAGAGCAATAATTTGTGCTATGGGAAGGAAGGGTTATTTATAAAATAAGGAGTAGATTTTATCCACCTTTTTCTTTTCTAATTAGCAGGACTGGCTCCAGAAATTTAGATTGAAACATTTTAAACAGAAGTGAACATACTTTGGGATTCCTTTGAATGTGACCTCTTTCCTCTCTTCCTTTGCCAATGCCCCATATCTTTCTGTATACTGAGCTATTCCAGGAAACTACAGCAGTGAAAAACATGCATGTGGTGCACCATATTGTGAGAAAAGAATTCACTTGCCAGCTTGTAGTAGGAGGGATGCATATTCAAGAAGACAGACTGTAACCAGCTCCTGCTCTTTACAACTTTCTTCAACTTTGCCTTTTATTGTAATACCCTTTTGTGACTCTAGTTCCCCTGAAAGCTCAGTTCTATCACTGGGTGTGATTAAAGTATGTTTACCTCTCTACTGCTGTGCTGGGGGTGCCCCAGGGTATCCAGCTCTGGACAACTTCAAGTCTTTACCCTATTAGCATGCAAGCTGATAATGCTTATCTTGCAGAACAAACAGGTTTGCATTTCCTCATGTGATGAAAAATATGTCCATATTTGTTATGTAACCCTGTAGTCACTTAAAAATACACCTCACAATGGGTCACAGCACCCACTCTCTGGAAAACAAGCACTTGGGTTTGAGGAACCTCAGAAAAGATCATTAATCATAAAAAAAATTATGAAGGGTTCTTTGAGTTGTTCTGATTAGTTCTTCCCAGGCAGGAGAATGGCAAATCTTACATGCAGTATAAAGAGATCCTTACAGTATCTGCCAACCCAGTACACACTTCCATCTATACCATTATTTGGAGGGTTCTTGCTCAAATTAAAAAGAGTCATCTGGGTTTTTTTTAATGCAAGGTTCACTATTCCTCGCATGTGATGATTTTTGCATGTGACATATGTGATAACCTGCCAACACCAGAATTTATTTATTTGGACAGTATTTCCCCTCTTGATAAATCTCTGGGTTTCTTTGTTTCAACGTCTGATCAAAGGAGAACAAAATGCTGACAAAACCTGTACCTAGTGAACCATTGTCTGTTTTCACCATTTCACCTTCCTGATCTCAGATGTCTCTTGAGATGGTTCTTTCAGTTGACATTTAATTAGAAAATAATAGACAAAGTTCGTGTGAGTCTGTTTTGTTCTAGAAAGCACATTTTATCTCTTCAGTAGGCATCTTTTCTATGTAAGACTATAATTTCCATCTTTTCACACAGTGAAACTGACATAGCAAAAAGAATTAGAAAACTTGGAACTTTTTGAATTAAGGAGCCTGTAAATGTGTTAGATGGAAGATTATTCTGTGTTGCATATTGTGTATGTGCACACAATTATCTCACCAAGTCTTGCAGCACAGTATGTTAAAAATATTGCTCACCCTCAGATTGTTTTTTGATGGCCAGGCAGCTACAGATTTTTGCCTTTGCGTCAGCACTTGATACCTGGTTTACTGCTGCAATTAATGTCAAACTAGAAAATACAGACTGACCTGTTTGAGGGTCTGTTGTCATTGCAGAAATATGATGACTGTAATTGTAGCAGGCAAAACAGATTATGAGCATGAAAGAAGAGATTCAGGATTTATCTGAGGTCTGGCCTAGCCCTAGAAATAGAATCTAAGCATTCTTCTTCTCAGTGCAGCATCTATTTTGATGGATTCTTGCATGACTTCAAAACTTTGTTCACATAGTCCGCTGAAAAATTGCACAACACAAATATTTCTATGAAATACACTTCTGCAGAGGTTTCTCATGCTTTTAAAATCTGCCTAAACTTTTGATTAGCATTCCAGGAGCTGAATATTTGTATTTGGGAAACTTTTATATCTTTGCATATTTTTCTGCATGTCTGGAAAATGTTGAGATACATTTGAGTCCACTCTAGGTAATTGTATACAATTATTGCATTGTGTACTAGTTTCAGCATTATTGAAAACAATTGCCAGAATACGTGTATGAAATGCTGTATTTGTGAATCCTCATGTTTGCTCAGTTATCAATTCTAGGACACATTTCTATCTGATCTCCAAAACACATAATCTCCATAAATGTAGACTGAAATTAGCAGGAGCTGCAGACAGTGCCTCAAAAGATCATGGTTTTAGTTTGATAGATGGATGACAGTAAGACCAGAAAAATAAGCAGATGGTCAGACAAGTCAGGACTTTTACTGACAGCAGCATGGGAACCACTTCAAGTTTTAGGGCTCATTATTAAAATATTTAATATCATTTAGAGCCCTTGCCCAGAAACATAGGGGATTTTACATTTTCTTGCAGCTGAAAAATAACCATATTTTCCCAGATTTGCAATAGTAAGGTGAGGATTTGAAACAGTTGAGAGGCAGCAGAAAGAAACTATAATAAAATGCCAACTTAAAAAAGCAGAAAAATGTGCAAAAAAGGCCAGTTTCCTGTTAGATGCCCTTGAAAGCCATGCTCCCTGCTAGTTATTCTTGGTTGCTCTGACTGGATTCCCCCAGTGTAGTTAATCGCCCCATCTGTTCGACAGCGCGCAGTCCTCTCTTTGCTCCTTGCTCCCTCTGATCTGGTTGGCTGTAGTTCACAGCAGCCTCTATCCTTCTTCAGTGAGTTCAGAATAAGATAAATTACAAAAGAAGGCTTTGCTAAAGAAAATGTGACTCCTGGTTTGGTATCTTCTCCTACCTTTCTCTAAAATAAAACCCAAAGTAAGCCTTTTTTGCTAATAATTTCTTTAATAACTTTGAAAGATCTGCATTTAGTCAGAATAACTTCTTCCTGGTGAAACCTTTTGCTAGAAAAATGTGTGCATTAGTTTCCCATCCTTGAATAATTGTGTCTTGTATTTTCCTCTGCTTTACAGTGTAGCTGTTATTTAAAGAAAGGTTCCTATAAGGTTCCACTGTGTTGATGGGCCTGCTGTGCCCTGCTCCTCTATCCCACCCTAGTCTATGTGGAATCTTTCAGAGCTCTCCAGGCCTGCATGGGATGTTCCCATCCCTTGGATCTCCTCTCTGCTGTCAGCAATTGGTGTGGTTAACCCAGAGGTGGGAGGAGGCAGTGGAGTCACAGGGAATGCTTTGGGCTCTGGGTGTGGAGCACTCTCTGTGCTGCAGTGGGTGATTCATGGTGCCATGGGACAGGTAACTCTGATCTGTGATGAGTCTTCTGAAGGCTCAGGCTTTTGTGTCAGATCCCCAAATATGTACTGCAAAGAGATTCAGTGTCTACACAACAGGGGATAGTAAATAGTGACAACAAGACCATGTAGATTTTTTTAAAGTTTCAAACATTTTAATGGTTTTATTTAATTTTGATCTACTTCTCAAGTCAAAATTCCAAATATTTACAGAACTGAGTTACTGAGAATTTTGATTTCTGTTTGTATCTTTATCACAGCTCTTATTCTACAATCTTTCTGTCCTTTCAATTGGTTAAAATTGTCTATTTTTACTTATCAAAGAGGAATTTTTCATAATTTATTAATTAAATAGATGATACAAGAGAAAAAAATCAATGACAATATATCTTTGAGTATAGAATGATAACAAACCCCATACATTTATCTGTACTTTTTTCCCAAGTGTATTTTATAAGTGTCTGAAATTTAGAACAGTGTTAGGGGTTAGACTTGTTGGTTTTTTTTTTTTAGAATTTTTTCCCAAGAGTTGCAAGGCAACTAATTGCTGGGTACTTATCAGTGCTCAGGTGAAACAAAGCATAGAGGCTAAGTAGAGGCTGGCACTTGGCTACACCCTTTGTCTCCGGGAGTTTCCCCCCCGAGGGGGGGGAGAAAGACAGGGGCTGAAGGGCAGCTTCACTTTTAGTGTAGTCTGCGTCAGGAGAAGACGAGGCTGCCGTTGCTGCGTAGTTTTTTTTTCACTAGCATCACCGAGATCTAATCCTGCTCGTGTGCCCAGGAAAATCCTGATTTCTCCTTTTCCTGCCCTGCTGGAGCTGTCTCAGCCCTGTCCCACTGCCTCGGTGCTGTTTTAGAGCTGCTCTGCACCGCGGCCCCGCACTGCCCTCCCTGCCAAACATCCCTGCCCTCCAGTGACCACCGACGGAGCTCCGAACTTCATCTGATCCACCAGCCCGAGATCCCCCACCGTTCCAGCTTGGTACCTTTTTTTTTAGAGTCCCCAGAGACCAGACTGTCCCGGGTTTTTGTGAAACCAAGCTCCGTCAAGGTCCCTAGTTCTGTTTTCACTATTAATTGCTGTAGTTGTTGTTGTTTGTTTGCCTTGTTATACCTATTAGTAAAGAACTGTTATTCCTATCCCCATATCTCTGCCTGAGAGCCGTTTTAATTTTCTAAATTATAATAATTTGAAAGAAGAAGATTTGAATTATCCATTCCAAGAGAGGCCCTGCCTCTCTTTAGCAGATACCTGTCTTCTTTCAAAACCAAGACAAACAGTAACTCCAAAACTCTAAAACAACGACCTAAATTCAATGTACATGAGGAAAAGAAGTAAATAAAAGGAGAGGGGTGGTGGGCTGGGAAAGGTCTCATTCACTTTCCACATGAGAGGGGAGAGGCCGGTGCTCTCTACCTGTATTTGCATTTGCAGCCACTCAATATCTGTGTGGTAACCACTTCATGGAGGGTACTAGAAATGTTATTTGATTGCTCTGTAACAAACCAAGAAAAGCCCAAACTGTGATGTCTGATGTCTCCAATCATCTCCTTGTTCATCTGGGAGGTTTCACGTCTCCCTGAGCAGCAAGCACTTCCCATGGTTGCTTGCATAGTGCCTGCTGTCATACATGTGAGTGCCCCAGACAGGATCAATTTTTGTGATTCTCCACATTTCCTGCTATTATATTGTTTAATCAGATGCAGGATAAATAGCATATTGATTATATGCAATGAGTTATATCACAGCCTGCATTAAACCTGCAGTTACCTCTTCATAGGAAAGGGCATAACAGAAATTATTCAAAAAACATGATATTGCGTCTTTTCCTCCCTCCTCACTCTCCAGTCTAGCAGAAGAGGCTACAGGGTTTTTTCTATTGGTTTCATCTGTTTATTCATCAGTTTTTCTTTCTCTTTACCTGTGATGTAATTTTCAGGATTGATCCCACTTTTCAGCTGTACCTGAGGTGATTGCAGGACTTAATTGTAACATTTTTAATGATCAGCTCTATCATTTCTTCTACAATACATAGGAAAAAGGCAAGATGTGGACACAAAAAGACTTCTTGTTATTCCCTTTTCTGTCACTCAGCAGCAGGGAAGCAGAACATTGAAAAAGTGAGATATTAAATCAGAGAGCACGTTAAGGAAATGCCTTTTATTTCTTTATTTTGGATAGTGTCAAAAGTCTTCTTTCAATATGACTTTTTAATCTTCTGCCACTTGGTCTCAAGAGTTCTTTTTCTGTGGATGTTCAAAAGTGAAGGGAAGGTACATCCCATGGCCTGCAATGTGAGATCACAATGCCAGACTCTTTCCAGTTTCTTTTATTCCTACTCTCTAAATACTTTCTTTGTAAAATGTTTTAGATATTTTGATCATCTGAAGATTTTTAAGTGTTGTATGAATTTTTCTTTAAATTACCAGCAGATTCTGTCTCCTCTTATGATAGGTAAAAATATTCCATTGTCTGCTGAACTGCAGCTGAAACAGGATGGGAAATGCTCCAGTCCTGGGCATTTACAGCATAGGTGATGGAGTTTGTGGCTGCACAGCTGCTCCTGTGGGGCCCTGCTGAATATTCCCCCATGGCCCTGAGAGGTGACAGGGTAACATCACTTACAGACTGCTGGTTAGATCCATGTTTGGGAGCACCTAGACTTTGTTTTGTGGGTGGGGGATATTAGAAATTGCATGATATATCTGCCAAATTGTTTCCAATAGCAAGGTCATTTAGTTCACTCATTCTTCAAATAAGCATAGGAAAGCTGTATTTTTTTCTTGTCTCTTATTGATAGATGGAGAATTGTTTTACAAGTGAATTTTTAGTCTGGAAAAATAAACATCACTCCTGGAGACTGTGGCCTGTATTTGAGTAAAAATATAAAAACTAAGTGTTTACTTAGGGTACTGAAGACTTAGTGAATATCAGGGACCATTTTGATATGTCTAGTTGGTCACTAAGAAACAGTGATTATTTCTGGGCAGCTTTGCTAAAAGGTTCTAACTGATCTTTATTGAAGTTTTCATTTCTCAAAATAATGAAGAAACTTAGTCTCGGAGAAAACATCATGGAAATGTCAATTCTCCTTGTATTTCTTCCTTATCCTGCTTCTTTCTTTTCAGAAATACTTGCAGCACAAGTACAAAATCTCTTATTTCTAAATCTATTTTTCTGATCATTTGGAATGTCTGTGACTCGTTCCACTGTTACTGGTATCTGGCTGAGTCTGTCTCTGAACTCTGTCCCTCTTTTTTTTTTCCCCATTTCTAGCCATTCCCCTTCATCTCTTTCAGTTCAAGTTAAGTGGAGGAAAAAATCTTTTCATCTTTGCAATCTGGTTACAAGAAGTTTCTCTGAAAGCTGCTTTAAGGTCATCCTTTCTTAGTTTCATTGTTTGCCTGACAATTTTTTGGTTATTGATGACATTTGCTGCTGCTTCCATTTTGTACTGGTGACCCAAATCCTGAATTCATGTAACTTGATCTTTCTTTGGTTTCATGTCCTCTAAATGTTGTCATTTGATTGATTCTGTTCTTGTGTGTATGATGCTTTCAAATCAAAGTAAGTTACAAAACTTATTGAAACACAAATAGAGCAGTGCAGGTTGAAGTGCTGTTTTATTGTTTGGGGCAGTGTTTCTCGTTTGCTGTTTTTGCTCCCTGATGGTTTTAATGTCTTTGCAGCTGATTATAAACAATGCTACTGAGCAATTATTGTCTCTAACTGAGTAGCAGCTAAATATGTTAATTTTCACCAGTCAGTCTTGCACCAGGACCAGTTTTGTAGGTGTGTTTCTCTGGGTTTAAATGTCTACTGAATTAAAGAGGTGACAGAATTCTTTTCATAACACTTCTGCTTTATTTTAAAATATTGATTTATTGCACTCACACTTTATCTTGGCTTTGGGCTGGTAACTGACTGCATAAAGGTGTTGTGGATAACTTTATTAAAAATATTTTCCTTTATATGGAAGCATCATTGTTGGATTGCTGTAATGATGTTTTCTGCTCTCATGAGGGCAATGTTCAATATCCCGGTGAGCCTTCAATAAATGCTTAAATGTGGGCAGGCTTAATTGCTGCATAACAATTCACTAGAGAACATATTCATCACCATACTTCTCCATCATCCATGAGAGTTTGTCCATCATCCTAAATTATGTATTAGGACATAGATTTGCTGACAAACAGAATACTTTGGATGTATTTTAGATAGCTTAGTGCATTTGGGTTGCTGAAATAGGAATTTCTGATATTTTTATGTATCTTAAAGGATATGGCAAAACCTGACTATTGCTTTGGATAACTAATGTCAGTTGGAGTAGCTGATTTTTATTTTTTAACATTCTTCTTACAACACTTGTTAAATAATCCATTAACCAGCTGATACCTATTAAGTTCATGTATATCAACTAAACCCCCTTGTATAGAGGGTCTTGGTGAATAAAATGGTACAGATTCATCAGTTTTAAATGAGAGGTACCAATTCTGAATCTGGTTCTCCTGACATACTTTCTGATTCTGACACATCTGGTGAAGCTGCAGAAAAGAAATATTAGGGTTTCCGTGAGATAATTTGGTTCATTCTAAGTATACAAAGATTTTTTTAAAAATAGTGTAAGACTTTCTTTTCTGGTTCTCTCAAAAATACTACATTGGAAGTGCATTGAAAGTGAGATATTGGAAACACTCAGGTTTTTGTAACTTTAAAACATTTCCTTAAAGCAGAGAATTATTTAAACTAATTTTTCTCAAATATTTTGTCCCTTTTTATTGTTCATTATTTGACTATGATTAGGTGACATAATTCTTCACTGGATTTTTTTGAAGAAGCTTGCAAATTTAATTTTTTTAATCATCCTGAAATAACTGAAGGAGTTTCAGTCAGCTCAATGAGAATTAGAATGTTTCAATTGTTTTGTGACCTGGTTCACTCCGTGAAACTGGGGAGAACTTTTTCCCCTCTTGCCCTTTCCCCTGTTCCTTGGCATACATGATGTGTTTTACAGAAGATACAGGTCTTGCTGCCTGCTCGTAAGTTCCTGTTTTAGTTGCTGTTGGTTTGTGCCACTGATGCAAAAGATAAATTATTTGCAATTCATAGTGTGCCAGGGAAGGTATATGCTGTTATCTCTGCTTCTTGAGTGAGTGAAAGCTAACTAACACAGCATAAAAATAAGTTGAATTGGATTCACCTTCCTCTTTCAGATAAATTTAAATGAGCATTCACAGTAGAGTGTAGAACACTCAGATTTTTGTAAACAGAACACTGCTCTGCCAGAAATATGGCCAAATTTAAATTAGCTTTCATATTGTAAAATTATTTATGGCATCTTATTTTCTACTAGGGATTCAGTTATTATATTTTTTCCAATGGTTTTTCCTGTTAGCTTTGGCAAAAACTGGAATCATAAAGGGGAGAGATTCTGTCCTGTCTTTCATGATAGCAATGAAACTACAAGCTAGGAGTTAAGTCTAGTCCTGTTCTAAGAGCCAATGTGAAGCTTGTGCAGAAAAAAAGGTTTATTTTAGAGGTTGAGGGAGATATAAGAAAAAATATATAGAGACTATATGGAGAATTTCCTGCTGTGGAATCTTTGTTTTGAATTATGTGTGAATTTAGAATGTGTCTTATTTTGGGGAAACTTAGCAGCGAAAACTAAGCTACAAAGAGCAGAGGCTGAGTCTCACTTAATGAAAACGGCACTTTCATTAAACATTCACATTATTATTGATGTTGGTTCGTTACTGCTTCTGTCTCTGCCATGATCTAAGGAATTACATGCTGGATTTTGTAAAGAAAATATTTCAATACCAAAGTCACTGGTAGGTGTTTGAAAGAGCTGCCTGTTTTCTTCCCAAAGAAACAGAATGCTTCTGATCTGCTCTCTGGTGCTATCACAGTACTTTCTGATAGGAGGCAGTTGCTGTAGAATTCTGCTGTGAATACGTGTGATGTTGGAGCTAAGCTGAGGCAGTGCCTGCTGCCCTGCCCCTGCCCCTGCCTCTGCCTCTTTCCTTGGGCTGGCTCTGCTGCTCCAGTGCCCTCAGTGTGTCTGGGCAGAGGAGCACATTGACAGATCTCACCCCAGCTGACACCGATTGTCCTGATCCCCTTCTCTGAACCAGCTTTTGCACAGGGAACAGTGGAAGTTATAGGCAAAGGAGAGATAAGAATAAGAACTTTCTTCCTAATAGCAATAAGAGTGTTATAATAGCTAATAGATACTGATTTAGCCTTTCAAGTCTGCTGTGGTTCTGTACTATCTATACTGAGGTTGAAATATGACTCACAATTTTCTAACTTTTACCCAGATCTGCAGTAGCTCCTCTCCTGACTCTGGCTGATTGCTGAGAGCTTAGAGCTGGACATGCAATTCTGCTGGCCTGTGCTTACAAACCAGGGTGGATAACAGCAATAATTCTTTGTTATTTCACCTAAAAACTATGTGATTCCAGGTAAGGGTTCAGGCTAAGCCAGAAGGTGCAGGTTTTATAGGATTCTCAGATGATGCGACCATTACCATGGCTCTGCACTGCACACATTTCTCAGAGGACATGCAGGACTGCTTTGCACAGATCCTAGTAGTGACCTAGGCTGGGTTTGTGCAGTGCTACTAAAACACTTTATAAACCACTTAAATGAAGTCACCAGAGAGTTTCTGCCTTGATTTTGTCAGTGCTGAGGCTGAATGAAGCTTACATGGTGAGCAAACTGTTCTGTGTCAGGCTTTGTTGTTATCAGCATTGTGTATTATCAAGACCTCATGCCTTGAATGCCATTTGGAAATTTGGTCTTCTGCAAAAACCTCTGTAGCAGATGCCTTGGAATATTATGTGATGCAGGAGGCTGATAAAGCTGGCATACAATTGTACAGATGAGAATGAAGTTGTACACATGGGTGGCTTTCATAACCTTCTTTCCCCCTAAGATCCTTTTGCTTATATTTTCCAATTCTTCAAAAGGAGCTCCCTTCTAAGCACTCAAATTCGATTAAGTACCTACTTCATTTACCATGTGTTAGAGGGCAGAACCATTGCAACTCTCTTTGTGTGTGGAGCTGATGAAGCAGCAGTAAGCAATGGTGTAATTGGCCAGAAATCTAATCAGATGAGACTTGCATTTTATTGCTGATTTCATCAGTTATTGTTGATGGCAAAAGAGTATTAACTCAGAAGCTCTGCACTTTACTAGTGGGTACCATAATAAGACTAGTCCAACCTATTTTATGTGTCTCTCTCCTGACACTTCCCTCTGATCCTCACACTTGATGTTCTCCCTTTTACTGAACCCTGAATACTATTTCCAAGGATATAAGCAACCCTGGCATAAGCAAGAGTAAAAAATTAAATTACTAATTGCAATAGTAAACATTGGTAAAGAGTTTAGCTACAAAGTTTTGCTGTTTTCAAGTCCCATCAAATTCAGTCTCTTTCCAAATGCCAGAAAATATGTTTACAAATGCCAAATAAAACTAAATAAAGTTTGTTGCATGGCCTGAAGGTCAACACACACTGGCTGTTTTGGACAGTGGTAATAAAAAATTGGGTTTTCTTCTTCAGATAAAGTTTTTCTTCCTTTATATTTTCTTCGTTAATATATTTGTTATATGGGTTGCAGAGCATTTTGTATGTTCTCCACTGACTCACTGTTCAGTGAATATGGTAGTGGACTCCAAAATACCTCAAGGACAAAAACTTTTATCTACTGTGTGCTTGATGTGTATTCTTGGTGATTCGTTCAGTGTTGTTTATTAAAAGCCAGACTAAACTACCTCTAATCCAACTATCAGTTTATTTTAGCAAAATCTTAAATAAGAGAACAGTTACATTTTCTTCCTATGAATTATAGTGTTAATTGTTAATGATTTCAGTAGCTGCTGACATTTTCTAGAGCTGTTACTTAGAACAGTAGTACCTGTTGTTTTCTCCTATATTTTCATTTCAGACATCCTAAAAATAAGCAGTATCCAGCATTAAAAGTACATTTCTCTTGAATTTGGTCAGTTTTTATTCTCAGACGTCCTGTGGTTTTGTTGTTGAGGGAAATGGTAGGTGCTTATCAGCCCTCTCTTGTGTATTTATCTATACTCATAATCTTCAAAATCGTGGTCACAACTGTTATTACTCAGCTACAGAAGAGATTTACTTGGATACAAAGTGTCTCAGTTATTGTAAAATTCTTTAAGAATATCAAATAGAAGATTCAGGATTAAAAATTTCTTGCATTATAAATAATAAATCCATATTTATTTTCCTGGTATGTTTTTCCTGCATGTAATGGTGTTTCCAAGGTGATGAAAATAAGGAGAGATACCGATATTGTGTAAGTTGTGAACTAATATAAAAAAATCTTCAAAGATGAAATAGAGTAATTTTAACTAAAGCACTATAATGGCACGAATTTTTGTGATGTGACATGCATGTTGGACTTCAAGTTATACTCTTAGGTTTTTTTGCTATATTGTGAAGGTGAGATAAGTGATACTTTCACCTATTTGATATGCCTTCAGAAAAAGTGGATTTGGGGAAGATTTTAGAAATACTTAAGACTGTTGTCCTATGTGGAAACACTTGTCTTCTGCTTCAGCATAGCTGGTGTGTATTTCTAGATAGCATGATCTTGTCTAATTTATTTTTCTGGCTTCAGAAAGTTTAATCTATAATTCTGGTCTCCTGCAGGGTATTTTTTACAGTATATGAAGACTGCACTGAAGTCTTTGTTTGGGAGATGCTGGTTAATATAAATCTGTATTACAATTGATTTATAAAAATATCATTATCGATCTAATATTGATACCCAACTGTGATGGACAAAAGGCTCCCTAACAGTTAAGTTAGAAAGTGTATGTTTATTGCGACACAGGGCAGCGCTGGGATATTTCCCTAATTCGAGCTACGAAGATCACAGGTAATTACAAAGCCTTTTATCCACAAAAGTGTTGAATACACAAAATACAAATGCATATTCATACCCTTGTCACCTCCTCTTCTCTGCTTCCTATGCTAATTGACAAAAAGACTATTAAGCATGCCTAGTGTGTTCTCTGAAATGAGTCAGTGGTCCTTTTGTGAGGAGTGGTTACCAAAAGGAGGAAGTCAAACTAGTCTTCCCCGTTCTAAACTTTCAACCTTTCTTTGGGAGGACCATAGTTTCCTGTTCTCCAGGGCTAGGCTTCTGAAAACAGGAGGTTTGCAATTGTTTTGTGTTCCTGGGGTATTGATTAGTTTCTCTGTTTTGCATTACAAGCACAGCTTACACAAACATAAAGTTGACAAGCAATGAGTTATTAGATCCGGGGTAGCTTATCTTAAATCCGGTTTCTCTTAACCATCCTCTTAGTTTTAACTGATTTCAGCAAAGCTTATCTATTAATTTCAGCTAATTCAGCAATATCTATTGTTAACTATAGCCTTAGCTTTTTTTTTAATTTTAAAAATTAGTGTCTCACAATCAATTTGGAAGAGTAGTTTGTTGCTGCCTGCCCTCACAAGGAGCACTCTGACAATAATACAGAAACACTTGGAAAATAAAGGCGGCTGTTTACAAGGCTGCAAGCAACCTTCCCTCCCTGCAACTGTGTGCAGGGAGCAGAGTCACTGACAGATGCCCTAGAAATAACTAAGCAGAGAGTGTGTGTTGCTATGGAAGCTGTTCTACTGCCTGATGTGCACTGTATCATCCAATTTAGAAGAGCTTTGGAGCCAATCAAATAGCCTTCTTTTTTTCCCCTAAAATTTGCCTTTAGGGGCAAATCCTGGGAATTGGAGCACAGCCTAAGAAAGTCGAGAATTCCACAAGCCGAAAAAGAAGTAAACTGATGCTTGGTGTAGCTCCTCAGCTACTTTGCAGCCACTCTGCCCCTTTCCAAGGCAGTGTTTGTGTTCCTTGTGTGTGTTCCGAGTGGTAAATTGTGGTTTTGTAGCAGCTGAGTTTCCAGTTCTGGTGTAGAGTTCAGGAGACATCTTGTGCTACTGCAAAACTTCTTTTGATGTCTTTGTACATCTAGTATGATGAGATTCCTTTCCCAAGGCTCCTGGAATACAACTAGTCAGCCTTTCTCCCTCCTTAGCGCATTGCCCCTGCTCCAATGCTAATGCAAGATGGGAAAGAAGGATTTTTCCTTTTCTAAAAGATGGGCTTTTGCATATTCTACTCTGATTTTTAATGCAGCAAAACTGCCAGTTCCCAGTGTACTGGGGGTGGAGAATAGAAAGAATTGATTTCTGCCTTGGAGCTAAGGGAGAAAAAACAACATCATTGGGTTGTTAAACATTTATGTTCATTTTTTTTAAAGGGTTGTGTAATCTTAACTGCTATGTTCTTTTCTTCATTTTTTTCCTGTGTACTGGTTTAGATAAATTCCTGTTAGAGAGTTTACTTTTTTTTCATGATGCTGAGTACCTGCTGTTTTTCCTGAGCAGGAAATATTTGGAACTTCCCAGTAGAGGCTAGCACCAGTTTCTACTGAAACTTTAAAATAGCTGAAGCAGTTCTGTTTTAAGTATTTGGAGGGATATTTACAGTATCTAAATAATTACTAGTGCCATATAGGAGATATTGTTGTGATGTATGTGGAGCAGACCTTATAATTAGTTCCCTAGGGAACTGAATGAAAATGTGACTCCATTCTGCACTTTCAAATAAAAAGTGGCCTTGCTAATTAATCAAGTTTAAGAATACCACGTACAGTCACATAAAACTCACCATTAATGCTGGGACAAAGGTTGACAGCTTTTGCTAAGAATACAAACGAAGGAGAGAACAGCAATGATTAATCATTCCTCTACTTGAAAGTGATTTTTATTTAAACCCATCCTCCTTATTATATATAACTGCAAGCTTGATAATGGCTTAAAACTTCTTACTACATGCTGTTAAGTAGTTTGGCAGAACACAAATATTACTTTAAATGAGCACTTAATAATACCGAGTGACTTTTTAAAGCAGTTAGCAAAGTATGAATACTTCCATTTTAAAGTAACTTTGTGTGAGACTGTGGCATGTGAAAAATGAAAGATGTATTTTCTTCAGAGCAGAAATGCAAAGGCAGAGTACAGCAAGGTGTTCCCTCTCTATCATTACTCCTGGCAAATTCAGCTGTAATGTGAAAACACCTGTATCTCTCTTCTCGAAAATGTGTGAAATATCATCTCAACATTCTCTTGTTCACATTTCAACTGTATGGATGAATTATGTGGTTTGTAGTAACTACAATTTCACTTTTTCACCGAGCCACAGCAGATTTAGTACCCTGTAGCAGTAATAGCCTTGCGCATTGGATGCAAAGGTTGTAACTCAGTAATAAGCATCCACTCAAGCTCAAGAATGGTGTATTGTTTCCTTACGGAATCACTGGTGGCAGAACAAACATGCTGCAAGAGCTAACCATACTCCTCATGCCTTTAACGTGCCAGACTAATGTTTTGGGATGCCAAACTGATGTCCTGTATATGCAAAAGGTTTTTCTGCACCCCTAGCAAACCAATATAAACTGAAAGACAGAAATTATCCTAATGATATACATTTACAACTATTAGCAGCAAGAGAAAGCTGGGAGCACTACCATCTATATGTGTAGGGAGGTCTCTGTGTGTTTATATATAGTGTATACATTTTCTCCATTATGAATGTGTCTCCCAAATGCACCATGTCAGATCAGAAAGAACTGTCAAAAACAATCCAATGACATTTAAACTGTGCAGCTTAAATCAGTTTCTCATGATCTTCAGAGCCTCATTACACATGGCTTCATAACTCCCTGCATCTTATCAGTCATTTTGATGTTCTTAGTGCTAGCAAAGCATTTCAAAAATTGTAGTCTTCCAGAAGCTCAAGGTAGTAAAGAATTAGGTAAGTAGGTGTAGTAATAGCCAATGACTTGATACTGCCAACTCAAGTTGGATTCCACACCACCATTCCACAACACCCCTGCTTTCAATTAGTAGTGTCAGGCCTTAATTGCAACCCCTTCCCCTATCAGGCTTTGCCGCCTGCACTCAAAGGCAGCGTTGCTGAGGGGCAGCTGTGAAACCTTAGCTCAGGTGCTGTGGGAAGATTAGTGTGAAGCTGTGCTGGAGACCTCTGTGCTTCTGCTTGGATGTGCTTCTGCATGTGTGTGGACACACACCTTTTAATGAATGCACAAGGGTATAGTATGCAGAGCTCTTTTTGAGAAGCTGCGCCAAGCTTGGTTAAGCAGACTCACTGGCTTAAGCTTAATTTGGTGTATGGAGCAGATGCTGTACAGCAAAAGGGCATGGAACAGAAAGGAGACTCACCAGGTAGGTAAACAAGGCTGAGGAGAGACAGTGTGAGACATTACATTTGAACAAAGACTTGAACACACATGTCCTGACTGGAAAGAGTGAATGCCCTTTGAGGTAGAAGGAGTTTACAGATTCTGACATGCTGTCCTGAAGCAAAACTAATGCATGTTTCTTTTGATAGCTCTGTGTCTGCCTCATCTGAGTCTTTTTCCACTTCATAAAGAACATTAATATCCTATGTGGTGTGGTGTGAGTCCAGTTATTTACTCAGGAGAACAGGCACTGTCTGACTCTGTAAAATCATTTTCATATGAAGCAGTGCTCAGGTAGTGATTGCTGTTCCATTGGCCCTCTTTAGCGAATTCTTTTCTCTGAAATGTGTGTTTACAGCAACGGAAGGGGAGAAAAAAAAAAGAAAAAGGCCAAGCCTTTATCTAGTTGAACAATAATAAAGCTTTAAGAAAGGAATTTCACTGAAGGAGAAGGGGCTGTACAAAGCCTTTGTTGAACCATTTGAAGGGCTGTGATTTCCTCTCTCTGTTCCAATAGATGGGTCACAAGGCTGAAATGGGTGATCTCGGCATTAAACTGCTCTTTAAAAGAAGTGTCTTCATTAAAGCTGAACTCCTGCATTTCAGATCTTTTGTTTGTTTGTATCTGCTGAATTACTGACTCAAGTAGCTGATTTTAAAAGTGAATTTATTTTATTTTTACTTCTCTTGGCACACAGAAGTGATAAAACTGCAGAAGTGCTGACCAGAGTTTTTTGACTACTGGTACCAGATTTCTCTTCCTGAGGTGCAATGCAGAGAGGTGAACTGGTGTTTGATTGCACCTCTGAACTGCATGGAAAGCACTAAACCTGTCCATGAGGAGCAATATTGAGAAAACTGTCATTTCATGTGTGTTCCTTAAAGATAATGAATTTGCAGGCCTTGCTGAGGCTCAGACCTTTGCTGGTGGTGATGGGGTATGAGAGAAAAGCCAGATTGGCTGTTTAATCCAATATGAGTTGGCTGGCAATAGGTGTTTGTAAAAAAAGACAAAATACAAAATAAATTTGAGGTCTCCAGTGTAGAGTGTGTTTGAATCTAAGATGTTTTGAATCTAATTTCAGACAAAATATTCATGTGAGGCTTGTATGGGATATGATTCAATATTACTGTCAAATACCTGTAGAATAGCCAAATTATTAAAAGATGAGCTGCTCTCCTGACTACTTTTGAAAGTCCAAAGCACAATAAATCCCGTGAAGTACAAAGAATACAAGCTTCAGATAACTTGATATGTTCAAGGATGGTGTCTAATTGTCATTGTCTAATCTTTGTCAGGGGTCCTTCACCTTTATATGAAATTCAATGTGCCTTAGCTCCTACCTGAAGAGGAGGTGTGATCAGTAGCAGGCTTTCCCCAGAATGGATGTTTTAGTGCTTGTTCTATATTTGAAGTTCTTGGCTTCCAGCCTCTTGTCTCTGCACTGGATTTTGCTGTTGTGGTTGGGATCCAGGCCCCTGCTTTGGGCCATCCCAGATTCCCTGGGATATTACAGTTAGTTAAGGGCCTCATGATACTTCCCAGTCTAATTCAGGAACCTTCCCTTGACTTCATACTTTTTTGTTCTCATTGCCATTTTAGAGTTCTTTTAAAAAGTCCTTTTAGGATAGCTTACTTTCTAGCCATGATTGCTGCCATTGAAAAATAAATGTGTTATAAATATATGGGTAATTCGTGTTTTATTAAAGCAGCCTTATATGTATATGAAACAAACTGTATCTCCAAAATACACCCCTGTACAAATTATGTTCACAGTTGAATGAGCAAGAACTATATCATCTGTTATAAATGACAATTTCCCCAATATTTTTCAGTTAAGAAATTTATTGGAAAAATGACAAAGTGAAAAATCGAGTAAATCCACAATCAAAGGACAGTTCTGACCCTGGGAATCAGAACCAGGTGAACCAA
The DNA here is from genome assembly GCA_910950805.1 of Acrocephalus scirpaceus scirpaceus. Taxonomy (NCBI): domain Eukaryota; kingdom Metazoa; phylum Chordata; class Aves; order Passeriformes; family Sylviidae; genus Acrocephalus; species Acrocephalus scirpaceus. Next base: position 7,014,596 of record OU383786.1, read on the forward strand.
AAATTCGGACACAGTCTCACTGGACTGCTGCCCCTGCCCTGGTTCACACCAGCCATCTCTTGAGGGCCAGTTTTATAGGGATTTTGTGCCTTGAGGCTAGGTTATTGTCCAGTTCATTCTTTGAATATGCAGATGGGCTTTCCGTCCACCTGGTGTGTATGTAGAATAGAATTCTGGTAAATCTGGTCTCATCTCTGAATCTGTCCATGAATTATTCCTGAAGTTCTCGCCACGCAAACATGTCTTGGTTTCTGGTTTCTCAGAATTCTGAGAAGGTAGAGTGATTGGATTTTCTGTTGGTTGAGTGGGATGAATTGATTCCGATGGGTGCTTGTGATTGTTACCTGGGTGTGGGTTCCTGTCCTTTGGTGTTATCAGCTTCTCCCCAGTAGTGGTCCACCCCACACTGATGTGGAGATGCAGTCCTTATTGTTCTTATCAAGGGGAAGGTTGGCATGCCAGCTGTCTGCCTGCCACACACTGATTTCTATACAAGGGGGTATCTCTGGGTACACTTTATTTCATACAAAAATAACATGTTTCTTAATAAGAAAACTCGAATTAAACCATATATTTATAACATCATCCTCTTCCTGAAACCCAAAAGATAAGGTATTTTGCAGCACAATGCAGGGTGTAACAGGATTTAGAGGGAGGTGGGCAAGGCTAACGACCCAGCTATCAACACCAGATAAGCATCATATCTGCTCATCAGGGACATACATCCCCCTACCCAGCCCGAAGATGCAATCAAGACATGTTTGCTTTCCTGGAACTCTGTTCACCATACACACCTAAAGAAAAGAATATCCATCTACATATTCAAAAGGCTGGACTAAACAGTGGACAGCCTCAGGTCACAAAATCTGTATAAAACCCGGCTCTGGGAAATGGCTGGTGTGAACCAGGGGGGCATTAGTCCAGGAGAGGCTGTGTCTGTGGTTCACCCAGCTCTGATACCCGGGGTCGGAATTGTCCTTCAATTGTGGCTCTGCTCAATTTCTCACTTTGTCATTTCCCAATAAATTTCATAACCGAAAATACTGGGAAATTGTAATTTATAACAAATGCATATCACAAGAGGGTTTTTTTTAAAATAAATATGTGTTGGGTTATTCATAGGTTATTTTTGTCTTTTGTGTGACCAGTGGGTATAATTAGGGCCTGTTTGTGGCACTGCATTAGACAGTCAGGGAAAACCAATTACATGTGTTGTATAAAATTTAAAATCTCCATTAAAAAAAAGGTGGCTTGCATGGGATTTTTATTTTTTTCTGCATTGAAATGAAGCTACATCAATGAAATATTTTTCCCTTTATTTTTTAAGGCATGGAGAATATGCATGATGCTGGTAAGATTAGCAGTGGAAAGTTATGTATCCCAAATTAGCAATTTTCTTCCTTCCATTAAGACAAGCTGAATTTCTTTTTCAAGCCTCTCAAGATAAATGCAGTCTCTCATGCCAGGTTTCAGTCCCTGAAAAACTTTTTTATTTCGTAATAAATCCATTGGATAAGAGGTTTACAAGGAAAGTGCTGACACAACCTTAACCATCCTAGCACAATTAGTTTAGCTGTAGGTTTGTTGTAATCCCAAAACAATAACAGAAAATTGTCATGTCAAGCAAATCCCATCTGCCCTTTGTATCAGGCTGTCCCTGGATTAGAATGATTATATACTCTTTAATCAAGATGATTTCTAATATCAAAATTGCATCCAGCTCCTCTCAAAGGAGATAACACATTTATGTATTTACTATTTTCAATGGTAAGTAGAATTCATGTGTTTGGGGTTTTTTTTTAACTTCTTTCAGGGTTGAGAAAACAGTTCTGTATTTAAGATAAGTGCTGACCAGACTAAGTCTTTTTATAACCTTGCCACAAAAACATGATGTGAAAAGTGGGTGACAATAACTCTTTTGTCTCTGACTTGCACTAAGAACAGATAGAAAAATTACATTTAACTTTGGTGTAATTGTTCAAGCTATTCCTCACCACCATGACCAAAGGCAAAAATAAGTGCTAAAATATTTTTGCTACAAAGGAAAAGGGAGAGATGACCGAAAGTCTACTGAATGACTTCATCAGTCTCTGATATTATCATTTAATATATCTTGATACACTGGGACTCATATTTCTAAAAGACTTGTAGAAGGAATATTTTTGTGATGGAGCAACACACTGAGATTTGAACAGAACAGGGTATATTTTTTAACTTTGGTTTTGTAGAGGCAGCATAAAAAACTGTTTAAAAGGACAGAAAACAGTATGTTATTGAAGAAAATAAACCCTGTTCTGTGTAAAGAAATGGAATCCTTACATCTGCAAAATTTCCTGGCTTACCATTCCCACAGATATAAAACCTAAGAAAAGTTTCTTTTGCTGCAAGAGAAGAGATAAACAAATTGATCCTTTGTGTACTTAGTGGAATGTCTTCTAAAGAGTTCAGGTGTTACTCAGATCTCTGAACTGTAGGCAGCTGAGAGGGTGAGCTGAGGAGTTTGTGTTTCCACGGCCGTTCTGAGTGCTGCCCTGAGTTCTGTGGCTGTGGCAGGCCACCTTGGCAGCCATGGGTTGGTTTCTGGCCACTTAGGCCAGGCCTGTTTCTGTCCCTGCAAGACTGAGACTTAAATTCCAGCCATGATTTTAGTAAGAAGATGGTGACCAGAATATCTGGCATAAAGAGATTTTAACTTCTTCCCAAAGTTCTGGACTTTTATGCAACTGTCACCTGGAGGGAGGTAGGCTGAAATATGCTTTGAATGTGTAAACCCTGTCTTTTGTTTGCTTTGATATTGACTTCTTTGATGCCTGAATTGTAAAAGAACATAGCCAAACCAGTATGTATAAGTATGAATTTTCACACTGATGAAATCAAAGGAACTGCATTTTTCTAAATGTATTGAATTGAACCAAATTTTTCTTGGATTTGGAGGATTTTTTTAATCCAAGGTGTAATCTAGCTGTAGCTACTTCAATAATAGATAACAATATCCCTTAGGAAGGAATAGGATGCAACTTGGTGTGACCATGGTGTGTTCACATTTCTCTCACCTGGAAAAATTTCTTTGCACAGAAATATATAGTGCAGAGTTCCTCTTATGTATTTTAAAAATTCAGGTGCTATGCTCTAGAAGAATACACTCTAGGTTTGGTATAAGGGAGTGATTGCCTTGTCACTGGGCTCTAGTTCCTGATCATAGGCAGTAGTTGCACTGAAGACAGTTCTTCGTGGGATGTGCCCTACTTTTCCATACTAATATGTTGTTTCATTCTTGCTTTGACCCATTTTAAATTTCACTTTAAGTTGGAAAAGAACTCAGCATGGATGTAATCTTTGAACAATTTTATTATCACAAAGGAGCCCTTTGGTTCCTTTAGTGCATGATTATGGTCTTAATGTTCTGAGATTGAGCTCTGCATCCTTCCTGTGAGAGAACAGCTCAATGGTTATGGCACTGCAGACTGGCTGCAGTGCTACAGCTGTTGTGCAAACTCCATTTTCTGTGTTCAGCAAATGGGGATGGGTATTTGGCAGAATGTGTGCAGAGCACTGGTTAAATTTCCCCCAGTGAGCTTTAGTTTGAGTGTTTGGCAGGCAAAAAAGAGCAGTTTTCAACACTGAATGTACTTTTTGTGGATGAACTATGTTTATGCCAAGGTGAGAACCCAGGCTCATATAGTGACTGTTCCTTGACGATGATGCATTTCTCTAGTGAGGTTCCCTTGCTTGTGTTATCTATGATCTGCCCCATTCTTACGGAGCATAGAAATGGAAAAACTGAGTCCTAAACCAGAGTATTTTGACAAAAACTAGAACTGAGTTGCTGAAGGGGAATATGCTGGCGTGTATGTCTCCTACAAACACCTTAAGAATGATACTGCCTCTCTTCCTCAGCACATCATTCTATTTTATTTACCTTGGTTTCAAATTGTGGACAATTATGACTGTGTAAATAATATGTTTATATGTATATGAATGATTATTCAAGTGAAATGAGGCTGGGAATCAACTTGCTATATTTTCCCCTGGAATCAGGGAGTTCCTCCACGATTTTTACAAAGTTACATACAGGATACTGGTGACAAAGCTCCATATTAAAGGCCCAGTTTTAACAGTCATCATAAATAAATATGAGTCCTCAGAGCTAAGATAAAGAATAGATGAGTTTAAGTTAAAAAATGGTTTGCTGACACTTATGTGGTTTCTTCAGCCTTTAAATTAAGGGGAAGATGAATTAACAGCTATCCCCAGGAGTTTCTTCAGTAGGATGCTGCGAAGCCCCAGCAGCAGCGCCTGTTGAAAATAGCATCTTTAATTTTGTTTTTTGCAACTAAAGAAGTTTTACTCTACAATTGGAAAAGTGTCAACGGGTTATCCAGAGCAAAATGTAGGGGTCAATCCTGGTGCATATTGCAGGCTGGAGAAGGTTTGTGCAGTGGGCATGGGGGCTGTAGTAACTGCAGAGGAGGCAATAACTGTGTGAACTGTATTGTGTGTGCATCATGTTCTTTCTTAGCCCTGGGCCAGTGCAGCAATCACAGAAAGTACCATTACCTCCTGTGCAAAGAGGTTCTTCCTGCAGTACATCACACCTACCAGCTCTGCTGTAGGACAATTTTCTGAACTACTCAGTGACCTTTTTTAGGCTTATATCTTTACTGTGTGTTTGACCTTATATCAGTATAGGAAATCACCTTTGTCTTGTCCACTCTTGTTTCACTGCAGGTTTCATTCATTTGGGCAATTTCAATAGAAGACTTTTCTTGCATGCAAATATTTTAATTGCTTAATGTACATCTCATTAAAGTAAATATCAATGTTGAAAAAACATACAATTTTATTGTGGCTGGAGAAGATGCAACCATGAAAAGCAAACTGTGTTTTCCTGGGGGCTGAAGGAACAGGGTTACAGGACACACAAATGTTTTTCCAAGTATTTTGGTAGCTGGTAGGGTAGGAGGACTTTTAAGTGCTGTAGTGTTCTTTGACTCATCATTTATTTCAAGCTCGCTTCCCTTGTTTCCTTTCAGACATTTCATTAGTATTCATCTATATTCAGTAGGATCTGGGCTATAATAACTGGTGGCCTGCTTGCTGTCTGAGTAATCCCACCTCTCTCATTAGCACGGAATAAATGAACCTTTAAGGCTGGTCATATATCCCAAAGAAGCTTTCATAAAAAAGGAAACCCAAAATATGTTTTGAGTTTAATTAATTCCTTTCAAGCAGTAGGTTTTTTTCTTGTAGATTGCATCAAATCATCTGAGTGAATGTGCCAGTTTAGGATTAGAATAGTGTTTTGTCTTAATCTTATATAATCAAAGTGTTAAAAAGGGTTATATGTATGTGTGTGAGTGTATATATGCGTATATGCAAACTTCCAAGTGCTCATAACTTTCAAAAACACCCTCTGAAGACTCAGAAATGCAGAGTTGTTTTTTGAACTATTAATTCATTGTCATTTTGGGCTGGATTCTCCAGCAATGCTCCATCTGATCATTTAGTTGACACCAGTGGGTCTGTACTAGTTTAAAGCAGCTGAAGTTTGTCTGGTAGTTCTCACTTTTTGTATTAATAGTGATGCCAATAAAACCCAAGCTCACTTCTAACATGTTTGTATCTAAAATTGCCTTTCTTTTTCTGATGTTTGGGCTATGGAAGTCTTTAAGAAACAAATGAAGCAGCCAAAAAACTGCTGACTGACTGATTTATGCATTCTCATCCAAGTTTTTCTTGACCAATGATTCTAGGTTCTTAAAGCAAAAATCCCTTGCCAACTTTTGCTTCTTTTGTGAGGATGAGGGTGGGGGGAAGGATACACTGTCTAGGCAGAGAAGGAATTTTCAGATGGATAAGATCATATTTCTTTGTAAAAATGGATGTAATTTCATGGTCTGAGAAAAAATATGGGACACTTCAGGTTTATTCAGAAAGAAACTTATCTGTGAACTTTTCTGTGTCTGCCACAGAAATGCCAGACTTGTAAACCAGCAGAGCCAACAGAATTTTGTACTTGTTTGCACTCTTCCCTCATTTTTCTCACAGAAGGGTAATTTCCCAAGTGGACAGTGTCCTTTAAGATGAGTAGTATAAGAGTGTGAAAGCATCCAACCAGAAACTTTAGCTAGGAAATCATTCTGCTTCACTTTTTTCTTATATGCAGCTGTTTATGTTCTGATATAGGATAACCTGCCCAATCATGCTAGCTCATTTGGAAGTGTCATGAAGGAGTGTGTGTATGTGTGTAATCTGTGAAATAATGTAGATGAAAATGCACCTTTAGGTAGCTGACATAGAACTTACTCTCTAAAAGTGCCACTACTATTCATCCAATATCCTATGGGGACTGTAAGGTGAGCTTGTTTTCAGAATGTGTCTTTAGTGTAATGATTAATTTTATATTCAGACATGCTGCCTTCCTGTTGGGCTGTGGAAAACACCTGTCTACAGAGAAAAGCTTTTAAGTAATTATGTGGAAACAGATGTGACGCTTTTGCATCCCAACCTTAAATCTTGTTTATTTAGAACTGGCCAGAAGCAGGGGAGTATTTTTGGACAAATAAGCTCAAATTACTATAAACTATTTAACAACAGTATTACTGAAGTCCATAGCAGCACTGAAGATCGTGTATTCAATCAGGATGAAATCACACTGTTTGCAAGTATTTGTACTCTGTGGCTGTTCCAGCACTTGATAGCGGTGGGAAGAAAGGGACAGTTGTTTCCAAACACTTTAATGTGTTGGCCCTGCAACAATGGAGAGGTTTCTAAAGATATTATCTCTCTTTGAGGGAGATCTCTAAAGATATTATCAACATATTATGATGAAATAATACTGTTAACTGCATTATTTTATAGGAGTTTGTTTGAAACTTCAAAGTCTTTTTATTTAATGTTTTTCATGTTGCTAATGAATTTGAAAATAATACAGTGAAAAGAGCCCTGTAATCTTGGTTTATTTTCCTGTAATCTTATAAAAAAAAGTTAAGCAGGAATTCACAAGAGTAGGAATAGCTAAATTGTGCCAGAAATTGCTTATTTTATGGGATTCCTGCTTTAGAATTGTCAGCAAGCCTTGTCTCAGTGCAGTGTAAGTGTATGGGAAAGTCCTGGTCCTTTAGGTGTATGGGAAGGTAAAAGGAATTGCTATAGAAAGTGTATGGTTTTTCTACAAATAATACAACTCTAAAGGCCAACCTTTCCACAGCTCCTTCTCTACATAGACTGCTTTCAAAAATAAGGACATTGAAAATTGCTTTGTTCTAGTTTTGCTTCTAGAGCAAAACTGCGATCTGTTGTCTGGCTGTACCTCATTAAACTGCTGCTCCGTTTTGCCCTGGAGAAAGATTTATGTCTGTAGTGTGTGAGATGATCCCTGGTTATTATATAGCAATTTAACAAAGGTTTCTAACTGTTACTGCTAGTTTACCCTTAGAGAAACTAACACACAGTGCTTTACTTGCTCAATTGCAGTATTTACTGGTGCTTTTTTTTTTTTTTTCCCCTTTCTTTAAAATTTTCCCTGCTTCCTGCATATAAAAGATACTGAATTTGATAGCTGAAAAAACCATCTCTGGAAAGAGCTGGAGGAGCTCATCTCTTATTTCAAACTGTATGTGCCAAATACAGAGTTTTCAAATTCATGGCTAGATAGTGGCCATCGATGGAGGAAGATTTGTTTAATGCAATATTGTTGCCATTTTCTTCAATATTGTAAATCTATCACTCCTAAACTATTTTGTAGTGTCTACCTAAAGTTTTATAGAAAATTATGTGGAGATTCCTTTTGCTGTAGCCATATTTTCAAGAACCTGTGTCTACTGCCCCACATTCAAGTATTCTGTAAGAGAAAATACAGGTGATGACATTTTTATAGTTAGAGATAATGATTTAAATAAGGGCCAAAGTCAAATAGTTGAGATTCATTAGAAAGTAAAAACAGTGACTCTGCTATGCCTGTATGTTCTCCTTCTGTTGCATATATAGTAGGTGGCAAATTTACATCATTTTTCATTCTTGAAGAAAAGTTCCATATTATAATTATCCTGCCCAAATTTCTGAGTGCTTTTAGCAACAGCTATGCCCCATACACTGAAATTACAGGATGAAGAAAAGAACCTGTAATTTCTAATCACTTACTTTAACATAGCTGTATATGTTTTATGTATAGACTTTAAGCTCTAACATTTTAAGAGTTTATTCACATTTTTCTTGACTTCTGGCTTCCTTGCCGCAGAAACAGAACAATGATATGCTGAAGAGAACAATCTAAAATTGCACAATTTTCACATTTTTAAAAATAATTCTATACCTACTCTGTGTATTTTTTGTGTTTTTCCCAAAGGACAATGGAACATTATGACTATAGGGGAAAAAAACTCCAAACAAGTGATTCTTTTTCAGTAATTCAGGTAAAGGTCACTCAGAGTTCTCTCTGCATTTTGAATAACTAAACAACTCACAGAATAACTCAGATTGGAAAGAACCTCAGGGTTTAAAGTAATCTTGGTCTTGGATGAGAAAAAAGTGTCTCAGAACTGATTTGAGAGGCTGCTACTGTTTTCAGTTGTTTCCTACTCATCCTATACAACAAGCTCTTACCTCAGGATTTTGCCATACAGCCCTTTAAAACAAAGCTCAGGTGTTAATTGCACAAAGGAATGCAAAGAAACAGGTGGGCAGGCAGGTGTTTCCCTACTATAAATTTTTCCAGGGATGGGTGATTCACTTGTACTTCTCTCCATGCCAGTAATGGATGCTATCTATAATTCCAGGCTGACATAGAGCCACCTGCCTTGGAGCTGCAGTGCTTTGTGTAATGTATTGTCCAAATACATCTACTTGCAGCAAAATTTCAATACTCTAGCTGTAAGGTTTATTATTTAAAACCAAAGATGCAAAGAGTTTAGGACATATGTAAGTTTATAAATGAATCCATTATCAGTGCTACATAGACAATGACCTAAATTCAGATCAGATTGTGACTCTGACCCTGTGCTGTATAGTTTACCTCAGGAATTCATTAGATTTAATAGGAAAAGTTTCAGACAATATGGTGACATACATAGTACAATTACTGTTTATAATTCATTGATATGGTACTTGAAAGTGTTTTCTGTATATAAAGAAAAAAATAATTGAAGCTACAGCTTGAATGGGCATATTATTAAAGGTGATTTGCAAATAGTCACAGGTTAGGAGCCATTTTTTTTTGCCAGAAAAAAATTCTTCTGAGAGAAGAATTTGGGCTTCCAGGTTTGTCCACACCTTTTCCACCTAAAGAGCTGTGGCTGTTAACAGCTGCACTGGGGAGCACTTTGCCTCTCAGCAGATCCGCCACAGACTGGGGGAAAGTGAAGGAAACATGCTTAGAAACCAAAAAGCAACCTCTTAAAAGTCATGTGGATGCATTTCCTTCTTCCAACAACTCCCTGAAGTCCCAAACATCGTAAATTTGTGCTTTTAAATGAGAGAAAAAAAAAGGTGTTTTTAACAGTTTTTTACCCAGGAAACAGTACACCAAACCAAGCTGTGAGCAGCCAGTTTCTCCATGAGAATGCCGTAGGAAACAGTGTCAAAGGTGCCACTCAGGTGGGAGTAGAGGATATGCAGAGCCTTTTGCAGCTCCTGCTCTCTGTTCCCTGGCTGTGTACAGTAGTGTAGGTGCATTTCCACTGGGATCCTGCTGCCTCTTCTGTCTTTGCTGCTGCATGGATCTCCAGCCCTGGCTCCAGTGAAATGGCAGACTGAGGGACCTCACCAGCACATCACCCCTCAAACACTGCAGTGCTGCCCCCAGGCTTATCTCTGGTGAGCCTGGCTTTATCCCTTCCCTCTTCAAATCTAGTTTAAAGCTCTCTGATTCCTGCTAAGTCCTATGCAAAGATGCTTTTGCCCCCTGGAGTCAGGTGTACCAAGTCTGTTTTCCTGTAAATGGGCCCATGTTCACAAACCCCAATATTCTGCTGGTGACACCAGGATCAGAGCAGGCATTGTTCTGCTGTCTCTTCCTGTTTCTTTCCTCATCATTCCCTGCAATTGGAAGGAGGGAAGATAAGATGATACTTTATTTCCAAAGGTGTTCTGAGGCCTTAATCTCTGATATATGAATAGTGCTTTTTGATTTGCCTTTGAAGGAATTGTACAGTTCTGTGTGAACAGAAGTGAAGAACAGAGAGTGAAGTTTGAGAAGTTCCTTGTGATTCTGACAGTCACCCTCCTACTGAGGACTCAGCCAAGCCCAGTGCAGAGCACTACTACTTAAACTGTTAAAACTATTCATTGTCACATTTAGTGAATCACAATTCTGCTTTATGCTTCTTTCTGCAGGAGCACTGGCATAATTTGAAGCAGCAACTACTTTAATGGGATGTAATGAGCAATTAATGAGCAAAATAATATCTGTGGTGTACATGGTAACAGCTTGTCACTGCTCCTTTGTTCTTGTTCTCAGCATCTTCGTCAGCATCTGACCTATAATCAGAGTTTTTTCATGCTTATCCACAGTACTATTGTTTTAGGCAAGGCCTCATTGTCCCTTTCAGAGCAAATTGATTGTGTGAAGAACTTAATGAAAAAAGAATAATATGCTTTCTTGACAGAACCAGTCTCCCTTACTCTCCACCTGTGTTGACAATAATGACTTCCTTAACCAAAATTTTCAGTCTCCTTTTCCCTAGAGGGATGTGGTTTATAAATGTTTTCCTTCACTGGGCCTCATGTTGCAGACACTTTTGGGTTCCCTATTCCTCGAGAGCTCTGCCCCATGCAGTTATCATGGGGAATGTCCAGCTCCACTCCTTGTCTTTGTGTGGCAGCTGCTTGCTCCATGCTGGGCTGGGCAAAGGGAAAGGCACTTGCCTGTTTTAATATGGATCAAGGGTCAGAACACTCTTTTCCATCATCAGATAACTCTGAAGAGGAAAAAATACAAGCTGGGAAGAAATTATTCAGATGTAACTTTGTTTCAATAATTCAAGATTCTCAGAGCAATTTATTCTCATTCCCCAAATGTTGTTTGTCTTGAGAGCTCAGGGGAATCAGCTGTCTTCTCTGTAGCCTCAAGGTGTATTAAGGATGGTATTCAAGAGCAGTACTGCACTGGAAATCAGGAAGCAATAAAGCCCAGTTCTAGAATTATTTTTCTTGAAACATTATATTTCTACAACATCACAAGTTTGTTTTCAACAGAGAGGGAACAATTCAGCCATGAACTTTGGCATTCATGAGAATTCCACTTTAGTAAAAATGTAGGACTTGGTTCATTATGTACTACTTACTTACAGTACTTATGTACATGCACACTATTTCTGTACCCCAGGACAATAATGTGAACTCTATTTCATAGGCTTCCTGGGTAGGAAACCATACAGTGATATATAAATATAGATTTTCCATAGCGATGATTGATGCCACAGTGCTCAGATATTAATAATACCAGGACATTATGATACTAATAGAGTTGCAATTTACCTGTAACACAGAGAAAAAACGCCTTAAAAATAAATTCAGGCAGGTGCACTTTTTTTTTTTTTGCCAACATGTAGCATAGATGTGATGAAAAGCTGGGTCAAAGTGCTTACAAAATAATAAAGGTGCCCCTTCTGAGTGCATCTTCATGGGGTTGTTTACATGTGCAGGGAAACCGGTCTATAAGGTTTTGGACAGATGGCTGGTGAAGGTTGAGTCAAATCTGGAGCCAGCTGCAGAGAAAAGACCAGTCTGTAGTTTTTTAAAGTTTGAGAACCTTGTAGGCTGTGCATTGAACAAGAGAGACACACAGGTGTGAGCAAAACTGTCAGTCCTTTATCCAAAGGAAAGTTCTCTGCTGTTTGTGTATTTACATTTTTAGTGTTCTCATTGGCACTGTGTGGCTTTGCCTACTGGAATTTAGTTGAGAGTGTGTCAGGAGAGTTGAAAACTTCTGAGCCTGAAAAATTAATATCCTCTGGGAAAGGACTTGGCCAGTCTTATGTTTGCTTTTCAGGCATGATGGAAGAACACTGAAAAGATAGGTGAGGGAAAAGCAGAAGGCTATGAAGATTTTCAAAAACTGATATTAAACTAGACAAGCCCATTTGTATTAAGTATTGCTTTCACAGAATACATAGGCAATTGGAACTAAAGATAAACTCAAATCTTGGTGTCCTAGTACCCACAAATTCTAAGTCTTTGAAGCATTGCTGATGTGTCTCTTCATCACACTGAGGTTTAGTTTTATTGTTTGTTTCAAGCTTTTTGTGCTTACGATATTCTTTTTTCAACCTTCCCCTGATAAAATTACAGAGAAAAATGCAGTGAAAGAAGCCTGTGTGAAGATGGGGTCTGTGTTCCCTAATTCACAATAAATGTCCATCTTCCCCAACATTAAGAGATTGCAGGAAGAGATTTGTAGCAGTTCAAGCCATGCTGCCTCCTCTGATTTGCCTGCCCCCATTCTTCATTCTGAAGTACCATGAAAAAGTCTGGTGTTCTTTCTCACAGAAGCAGGCACATCTTATTTTGAGCCAATCTGTTTTTAGTAAAATCCTCTTTCAGTTCTGATAAAATTTTCCCATTGTGTTGATCTATGGAGCTGAGTTGCTGATTTGATAAACTGCGATGAAAAAGTAATTTGTCTCTCTGAAATAAAGGTTAACTGTCTGCCAGATTTCACTGTTCAAAACAACTGTTCTTTACCTACAGAAAAATGAGTTAGAGGAACATTGAGACCTGTTGAAAGCATCTTTTCCTCTCATTAATCATAATGCTTAACAGGTTTGGATAAATGCGAGTTGCTTCTTTCCTGGGTGAGGTGAAACCTGAGTGCGTAGCTTCAAATCAAGAGGGATCTCCTGTTGATAACTGCCCAGAAGAGGTCAGAGGTGATGTTTCCTGCTGAAGTGTCTGTGGATTTGGTGTGCATCCCTACTGCCTTGCATCCTGCTTTGCTTGGGGAAGCTGGAAGGCACCCTGAATCCTCTGTGGCTCTGAGCAGGTCATGCTCAGCTCAGCCTCCCTAAGCAGTGAAGCAGCAGCAGCTGTGCTGTTCCATTAATTGCCCTGGAAATGTGTGACCTGCCCAGGTCCTGCAGGCAGGTCAAAGAGTCCTCAAGGAGCAATTTATTGACTTCCCCTCAGGTATTGGATTATGTCCTAAATGTACTCTTGAAACTAATAGCTCTTCGAAGCCATTCAGCACTTGATGCATTGCTTGTTTTCATGCAGAGAAAATATGTTTACAATTTAGTTAGGGAATAGTTTTGGCAGATTGTTTATTTTTCTGATAAACACAGGAAAATAAATATTTTTAAAAAAAGATTCTCTCACAAAGGGAATATTCAGAGGTGTGCTGATAAGAAAAAAGTTACAATGTTTTGAAAGCTTGCAGATAGAATAGTAAATTGTATTTTTCCTGCAATACGTATTATTTTTTAAGTTCAGTTGTAGCTTGAACAATGTCTGGTAGTCGTAGTATATTTGTCATTTGTAATATCCTGCATAGCTAACCTGTCGTAGGCTTTAGTTTTTGTTTCATCTAAAGACAATTTGTAAGAGATTTTGAACACCTTTGTTTTTCATCAGGAATAAGTGCTGACATTTAAAAACCCATTTCAGCACAGCTCATGGGCACACAAGCTAAAGGTCGTATTGGTCAACATAGACAACTTTTGATTCATTAGAAACTTGAAGGTGGACTAACAACCCCCGGTATTTGTCGAGTGATCAGTTAAATTCTCAGTGATAAACATGAAAGAAAATCTTTATGCCACAAGCAGTTTTGTCAAGTAGCTTGGAAAGGCTGCTTGATAGATGGAGCCTTCAGGGAAGAACCTAACAGGAATCAATTGTTGTCCTGACTATAACTTAGCATGAGTTCCTAATTAGCAACTCAACTCATTAATTCTCAGCAGCCCATCTGCCTTTGCTTTATGTTCATGTGCTACCTACTTTTCACTCTAATCACCTACAAAAATTTCAGCTGTGTATTTAATATTCAAAATACTTGTCCCAGTATATAATAACTTCAGGTTTTTGTTCCAGAAACATGTATTTGTCAGCTAGAACCAAACAGATTTTAGATGGAGAAGCAAAAAGGGTTGTTTACACTTCAACAAAGAATTATTGTGTTGCTAGCAAGGCACCATTTGCCTTCTGTCATAGCTGCTCTCAGGTTAGCACCAGATCCCTCCCAGCTGATTGAAGGGGGACAAGCTTATATTCTGTCTGGCCATATCACAGGAAGGACACAAACGTTGCATTTTAATGTCATCCATCTTTTTGTGAACAACCCTAGAAATGAATTGTGCTTTTCTGACACTTGGGTTCCACGTTATTGTCCAGAAATACTTTGGGATTCAGCATAAGCAACAACACCTGGTCAGCTAGACTGGGAATATAAAAAGCAAATAAATGAAGAAAAACAGTTGCTGATAAAGATTATGCAAATTTGAGAACTTCAGCATATTGTTGTTTGGGCATTATTACTTTTTTGAAACAGAGTGAATTGTGCAACAGGACTTCAGTTTTTCCTATTTTAGACAATTCTTTTGCCTTAGGACTCTCAGCTGCTTTGGTCTTTTTAGTTTATCAAATAGATACCAAGGGGAATTTTGTTTTTGTCAATAATAACTGTGAGATCAGGGTTCCCAGATAATATGAACCCTCTCTTTATTTTGAGCTTGGCTTTGAAACTTTAGATAAACCTTACATTTCACATTATCATCTCTGTATTAGCAGCCATTTATTTTAAAATAATGGCTTCCTTTTCATAACAGAATGCCAAAAATCTCTGGAAAACTTTAAACTTTTTTGTATTCATCAGTGACTTATTACAGCGATCATGAATGATGAACTTGATTTACTTGAAATTGCTGACAGGAACAGTTGCGGGGGGTAGAAAGGAGGAAAAACGTTTTTCAGTTTCTCTACAAAATGTTTGATTTCAATTTAGCAAGTAGGGGGACAAATGTGAGGCAGAGCTTGCAGCAATGCTAGAACAGGTCTCACCTGGCCTGTGGGTGGCTGACACTCACTCTGGAGTCCCAAACCTCGGGAATTTGGCTTTGGAATTGCAGCACAACTGCTCAGGGTACCCACCAGGGGAACAAATCAGCATATACAGCATAGTTCCTTTGGGAGACAAGGACAATGCCTCAGCATGAAATGATGCCAGACTTAGCTGGGGTAGGTAACATAGAAAGGATAATTTAATAAATATCACATATCCTCTTGTCAGCTGGGAGGGTGAGCAGGGACATTTTGGACAATATCTTGTTATTTTGAGAAGTAGAACTCTGAAGTTTATGTGTCACAGGTAATATTTTGTATTTTTTTGTTTAAATGGCCACAGTAATAGAAGGTTTCATGGAGAAGATTTGTCTTGCTCCTCATTCTTTGTCCATAATGCTGGAAATGCCTGGAGAGGCAATGGATTCCCTGGAGGGAATGTATCTGAGAACAACTTCAAGCTGCCATTGATGGTTCGACATTTGACTGAGCTCTGGGAGAGCAGATTAATACTCACCCACTGTCAGCCACACAGCACACACAGAGGAACCCAACCAAGGCCCCAGATGCTCCTGCCACACTGTGGTGTAAATCAAAATTAGCTCAGCTGACAATAGTTTGAGTTGTGCCATAAAAAGGAGATATTATCTTGTTTGAACACATTATATCTGTGAAACATCCATTCCACACTGACAGTTCACCAGCAAAGTTATTCTTGTCCCATTTATTTGCTAAGAGTTCTTTCACGCCCTGAATTCATAAGGGGTGCCAATATACTCACACAAAGACTTCATCATAATCTCCTTTTCTATCCATTTTATTAAAAATGAAGTAGGAGATCTACAGTAATAATCAAACCCTCCCACTTTCTGGTAAAAAAGTGTTCTTAACAGGTATGTAAAAAAATCAGTAATTTTATTTAGGAAAAAGAGCAAGGTCTCACACTGATGTTTTAATGAGGAATCCGCTTAAGAGTTCAGTTTAAATTGTCTGTCTTGCTGTGCATTTTCTGTATTGATGCTAAAAAGACACCATATATACAAGTTCTAACTTTAAGTTCAGAAACTACTTCGCAAAGCAATTCAACAGATGTTAAAGAAGGAAAAAAGTGGTGCTGTGTCACCTCTTTATTACCTGGCTTCTTGGCCTGTGTGGAACTGAATAATTTTGTTTCTGGCTCTAAACTGGCTGGGCTGGCAATCTCCAGAAATATGGTATCATGTTCTTAGTAGCTAGCCCTACTTTTAGATTTCTATTTTCTTTTCTCTAGGAGTTTCCTCGTTTTCTGATGACCACAGATTTCCACAGCACTATCTGTAATTTGAGCAGTAGGTTTTGTACTAACAGCTCCACCCTCAAGTCTTTATGACTATTACCCCATCTGTGTGACTGCACTGTTAAAATTACAGCTCGTAAAACATCCATTATGGCCAAAAAGAGTCCAGTAAGCATTCTGGAAGTAAAGATGACTTTTTCAGTTACAATTACATGTTGTGTAAATTGAACACAAACTTAGGAGAGATTTTGATATCTGCAGTCCCATAATGCAGCACATTTGAGAACAGTATTGAAACTAAATCAACAGCTGACTTTTGCAGATGCCACTTTTGTGGAGATAAAGAAATGAAAACTCCTTCTGGGCTCAAGTGAGGACTGACCTACATTGCTACTCTAAGCTAAGTGCTCACTGAAGAAAAAACTGTGGGGTGGTTGTTCAGCACCTGAAAGGTCTCAGGAAGGAACTTGGACAGTTTATACAGGTCCCAAATGCACAGGGATGCTGATGGGATTGCTCAGGCTCATATTGTCTGCAGGAAAGCCAGGCAGAGTTGAACAATCTTGTCCTGTGTTGGAGCTGAAATAAGAACAGACCAGATGTATGCTGACCTAGTCTGGAACCCATAATACAGGCTCTGTAGATTCATATTTACCAAATGGTTCCCCAAATCCCTGCACCTTGGCAGGAGTAATGTGTTGAGTATTAACAGTGGGAGTAGCAGCTTTTAAACTAAACAGCTGTGGCACAAGTGGCAGGGATACATGACCTATTTCTTTCATGCTCTCTACTTTATTTGAAGATCAAAATTCTGCTTTTCTAATTTACTTTGCTTTCAGTCTGTGCACCTAATTTTGTTTTAATTTTTTGTTTGTTGTTATTTTTTTTCTTTTTAGCAGAAAAGTCATCAAAATACTCTTTTTAATGAAAGACAGTTATATAAAAAAGGTGTGAAAAAAGCCATAAGATTTAGGGCAAATAAATGCAGCTGTGTTACAGTATAAATATAAGTGTATCTTTTAATTTAGTGTGACAGTGCTGTTGCTGTTGTGATCAAGGTTTAGAAGTACTTTTTGGTAGGAATATTTTGTTTCTCAGTAGAAGCTGACGGAATCCAGTTCAGAAAGTTGTAATTGGCCTTCCAGTATAAAATGCTGGTTTCCTCCACCCTCTCCTCAATATAGCACAAGATTATATGGTTTTATGTGCCTGCCAAGCTGAAATCTCAAGGAATAGATTTACATGGAGCATTAACTACAATATGTAGCCAGGAAGCTGCTCCATAAAAGAAAGATATGCTGAAATTCTTGCAAATTAGAGACCTAATCCACTTCTTGGGTGGCTTCAGGGAGCTCAGTTATGAAGAACAGCCTCATCTTACCAAAGAATAGATGAGCCTGAATGTATCTCTTGTAGTTAATGAGGAGAAAAGCCCTGAAGGTTCAACTCAAAGAAGGCAAAATTGCAGAGAGCAGAGTGAGGAAAGCAGGATTTTATCTGTAGACTGGAACAACTAATTAGCTTCTATTTTTCACAGAATATAGGACTTAATTTTGCAGGGAAGTTCTGAAGTGGTAGCTGGCCATTGATGCAAGAGAGGACTTGGTTTGTTACTACTGAGTCATGAAATGTTTTGTTATTGGAACTGAAATTGCTGAGAGCTAAACTTAAGGAATGAGTTGTGTCCTGAAGTGAATCCAGGCTGGAGTGAGCAACTCCAGCTGGGAGGCACCAGGGAAAGCACTGAGCTGGGGGAATCTTCAAGGGAGCTTTGGTTCCCACCTCCCCTGAGCTGTTCTCAGTCCTTCAGAATGTCAGGGTGTGTACCTTGGGATACTTCATCCAAAAGTTTTGGTGTGTCCATACTCCCTTTTAGAGGTGGCCACCAAGGTACCTCAAACAGGAAAGGAGACTCTCAACCTTTCTTGCAATTCATAGTTCCAGGTGTAAAAGAATGGAAGCAATTATAAGCCATGCAGTAAAGAATGCTCTAGAACAAAGCATTAATTCTACATTGTGCAGAGGGTTATTAAGAATAATGGAACTTTAGCATGTTTTTGTGACAAGATATTTGTGAATGTGTGTACATCTAGAAATATTGTTTTGTTTCATTTCAGTAATATTTGTTGAGATACAGTGACTTTCTGGAGAAGACAAATACATATAAAAGTGAATAACAATGGCTATTCTTTCAGCAAAATTTTACTATATCCTATTTAGGGGTCAAGGGAAAGTCCACTTACACCACTACAAATATCTGCATCTTCGTCTTCAAGAAGAGCTTAATTTTTTTGTGATTTATACTGATGGAAAGACTGGCAGGTTAGTTCCATACTTTCAATTTCTAGTGAATTTTTCAGATTCTAAAAGTAGTAAGTGGTCAGTAGATTATTTATCAGTCTGGTATTAATGGAATGCATGGGATGTTGCACAGCTGGACAGTTTGCACACGCAGTTTTCAGAGCACTCCAGTGATATTTTCTGTTTTGTTTGGAAGCAATGCCATTAGTCTTGGGGTGACAGACCATTCCAAAGATATTTAGTTAGGCTGAAATTTTCAAAACTGTGATTAATTGTGGTTTTGTGGCAATTTTCAACTTAAGTTTTGGTGTGATGTGTTATTGTTTCTTTGAAGCTTTAAAACTTGAACTTACATTAAAGAAAAATAAATTCAGCAAAATATGACTTAAATCTGTATGTGTTACCTAAAGAAGTCAAAGTTGTTATAATTATATTTCATCAAGTGTAATTTAACATTTTAATTGGCAATGTCTAGGGCTGATCTGTCAACCAATTTTTAAAATTTTGAAATGAATGCTCAAAATAAGAAAACATGCCATTTAAACACATGATTTACTGATTCATTTCTATAAGGCAGGGACTTTCTAGTGCTAGAGAAGTATTTCCCTTAAAATTGGCTCTGCTGTATTTTTAAGTAGGTGATTTTTATATCAAAGAGTGAAAAAACCTCCCATATTTTCCTTTTCCCTTGGGGCACAGTAAGGCTGGCCCTTTGCTAGAAGTCTGTGGCATAACTTTAGGCTGAATCAGTGCAAACTCCTCAATATAATTAATTGCATTACACTGAAGTTATCCAACAAGTCCTTCAAGTGTATAATCAACAGCCGTAATTTGACAAGTTTATCAATCACTTTACAAGACAAATCCTGATTAAATAAGAAAGGGACTTAATCTTTGCAATACAACATAAATCATGTGTACTGCTCACTAAGAGATAGGCTCAATTTAATTTTCTACAGCTGTGCCACTGACAGGTATTGTTTAGAAAGCAACACAGAATTCCATGCAGTAAATCAAGAACTTGCTTGGAAGTTGCGTCTCCACCTACCTGGGCCAGAGATGTGTGTGTTGGCATGTGTGTGTTGGCATGGCTTTGTAGCTTACTGTGTATGTGGTTAACCTAACTAGGGCTTTATTAAACCCTAATACAAAGATTCAGTCTAGAGGGGCAGCCAAGAATATCTAAAGCTTCTTACCTTCTTCCTCTGTCCTTCAGGCCTTTCTTTTACTTAGTTGTATTAATTGCCCCTTTTGTTTCTAATTTGGTGGCTGAATTTCTGTTGTGTATCCAATACTGGTGTCCAACACTGCAACTTAATGACTTTTTTTTTTAGGGGATTAGAATTAAAGAAAACTCAAAGTCCCTGACACGCAGCTGTTAAATTCCCGTGGTTTTGCAGCATAGTTGCAAAAGGTATTAAGAAGGTGCTAAGCACCTTCATACAAAATCAGAATGAAAACACGGAGCTGGGAGCCAATTTTTGTGCTCCAGTACATGTATAATGCTTCCAACAAACCCCAGAGTCTTCCAATGAAGACTGCTTAACAGAGGGGACTAATCTGTGCTGGCCTCTGGCTTGCTTTTGGAAAGGAGGAGGCTCAAGGTGTTAAAATTCATGTGCTGTAGATTGTCAGCAGGCTGCATGAGAAATATAATGGTTTTTATTATAAATTCTCATTTCTTTTAAATATACTCTCTTGGTTGTAGCTGTAATTTACTAAATATTTCTGAATACACTAATGTATTTTTATTAAAGAATAGAAAATAGCTTCCTGCTGTTTGTGCATTACTTTTGGTGGTTTAATTAATTGTCTAGACTAAAGGTATGCTGTACTTTTTAGTACAGATGTCTCCTGCAGCTAAAGGCATGCATTTTTTGGAGGGATTAAGTAGCTATGAATGCTGGAGAATGAATGGACTTTGGAAACCTCCCAAACATTTATTGTGTAATGATTTTTGTCATGGTGAAAGCTGCAGTGGCTGGAGTTACAGGCAAAAATTTAATCTCTTTCAACACAGTGAAACATTTCCTGAATACTTCTGTTGATGTTCCACTTCAAGAGCAAACTTGTTGTAAATATTTGGGTTTTTTCTCCAGGTTTGGAGCCATAGCCACTCTGCCCAAATCAGAACTGTGGGCTTCACAGTTTACTTGGGGCACTAATGGAAATATTCTATTGATCCTAAGAACTGCACATGTTGCAGTATAAACACAGTCAGGCTTGGACCCTGCTATGAGATTTGATCCATAAATAGAGTAAAAGAGTGAAAGATTTGATTGAGTAAATAAAACCTAGGGATACAATACACAGTGATAAAGTACAAAAAATACTAATATTTTGTATATGGAAGAAAGATATAAGGAAATTAAAACTGTATTTTGGGGTTTTAAGCTAGGAGACTGGCTGCAGTTAAAAGAATCACTCATTGTTTTGATGTGCTGTTGTATGAAACAAGTTAAAAATGTGTTCCTCAGTACTGAATAGTGATGGTCTGGGGAAGAGCCTTTGGGACACACTGAATTTTATTGTCCCTATGGATTGCCCTTTGATTTCCTGACTCAGCTTGTGAACTCGATAGGTTTTGGGCAGTTATGACTCAGTGGTCAGGGCAATGGGAGTGAGAGCATCCCTCTGCTCTCCTGACCTGGGGTTAGGGATGGGCACTGCAGTGGGACAGGGCTCATGGGAGTGCTGGCTCCAGGGACTCTGGAAACACCAGGGATGCTCCAAGGTGCAGCTGGCTGAGTTGTCCTGCCTACAGTGCTGCTGCCTTCTGGCTTGCCTAGATTTTACAGACAAAGAATAAAGCTTTAAAAATTCTCCTGTATTCCCCCTGCTCCCTCCTTCCCCCCAATTTCAGGAAAACAAGAGAATCAAATATTAAGGAACCAACCCTTTCATAGTTGCTGGATATTTCCAAATACATTTTTGACATTTTGAGCAATAAAGTTGTACTGAGTTGTAGTTGCAGGTGGTACTTATTCTAAACTTCCAGTGCTGTTGTCGAGACATAGCCTATTCTGAATCTGGGATGAAAAGTGTCAGAGGTGCTCTTTTTCTCTTTTTAGGGAGGCATTCCTTAGCACACATGCAGGACTCTGTAGTGTCATCACTGACCTATCCTCTACCAGCCACGTTTTCGGAAGAATGATAAAAGGTTATGTTTTTGCAGTCTCACTTTTGATAGCCAGATTGTGAAATTTGTTATAAATCCTGATGATGGTTCATGATACTGTTGCTCAGAGGTGACAGTGACTTTTAATGCATATTAAGTGAAAATTGGGTGTGAGAAATTGCACTGGCAGCATTAGTTGTTACTGTCATTGGTACTGCTCTGATTGTGATTTTTCTTTTTTTACTTAATAAGTAATTCACATGCTCATGCAGGCCGCCTTGGAAATCCAAGCTTTTATAAAGAGAAATGCACATCTTGAGGAGCGGCCACACAAACACTTGAAAGCTTTTCTAATGGTTCTATCTCCCTCTTGCCTTAGAGTTTAGTAGAAGAGGACAGAAATTAGTTCACTGGCATTCATCTCACCTGCTTTCTCAATTTCCATCAAAACCACAATTATTGTACAAGGGCTTGGTTGTTGTTATGACAGCTGTGGTCAGTTCTGTGTTGTCTCCTGAGCTTTCTGAGCCCCCCAAGCTTCCCAGCTGGCTTTGGGCCTTGTGCCATTGCAGGGGTCACTGTGGCCCACAGCAGGTATTGGCTGCCACAGCCAGGGGACTGGCCAGGGCAGGAACACCCCACAGGCTTGGGCTGTTCTGCTCCTGTCCTCTTTACAGGAGAGGGGGTTCATGGATAGACTTATGACATTATTTTCCAGGGATGTAGAACTTGGTCTGGGACTATACATTGTTAGTAAACTTCAGAAGACTTTCCTGGAACCCTTTCAATACTGTGTGCTTTTTTTTAGAGGGAATCTTTTATACTGACTTTGGAACTTCTTCCAAGTTGTTCATGTGTGCAAATCATTTCTGTAGACATTTGCAGTCTTAAAAGCTACTTTCATGCTTCTCATCCTGTTTTGATATTTTCCATTGCTGTTGACTGTAGGAATGTAAGACATGGAGGCTCAGAATGAAAGGAGATCTTGAAAGAGCTGTCATTTTAATGAGAAACGCTACTGGTTGAAGGTAGTCTCAGGATTTTAATTGAATAATTCCATAGGTTGTCATCTTTGTTTGAAGCAGGAATGTCATGAGCAGAATAAGACAAACATGAAAACCTAAGTACTGTAGAACTTAATTCATGCTTTTGCTTGAAAAGGAATATCAAAAAGTATCATTGCATGCTGCTTATGTAAGTTCACACCTTCTATTTGTACATATCTATTTTCATTTCTAGATATCACTATTCAGGAAAATACTTGATATCAACCTTATGTTGAAAAAGAAAAGCATTAAAGAAAGCCATCCATGTTGTCTCTGATGTGGATCAAAGGAAATTGTATCCATTTGGGATAGATGCTAAGGTAAACATGGAAAACTTGCATGATCTTCATTTGGGTCCTTTATGTACCTTGAGAAAGAATACAGAGAAATGTGATTTTGGGAGTAGCAGAGAGCTCTAGGGCTGTCAGGAGGATGTCAGGATCTTTCTGATTCTGAGAATGAATTGATCTTTAAAAATAGACTCCTGTACCCACATTTAGATGTTAAAAAAAATCTGAGTGTAATTAAGTTTGTGTGTCAAAACTCATCAGATTTTTTTTAGCACTTCTTTTTTAGGGCTCAACACAGCTATTTTTATTTCATCTGATGAATAAAATCTTTGACTTCTACTTCCTTTTTATTACTGAATCTCTGCTAATCTCTGTTTGAAGTATATGCAAGAATATGATAACTATTCATTGTATTTTCTTTTTCTGGCAACAAAAATTTGCCATTCCATAGCTGAACATTAGAAGCATTACAAGTATCCATGATCTTTGCATTTATTATTTTTCTGTAGAGTTGTTTTAGAAAGTCAAAGAACATGAAATGTGTTATATTCTCAAATTAGAAATGAAGAATATAGATGGCCTTTGAAGAGGGAGTTATGAAGATTTCTGAAAAGGCAAAATAAGTTTTTGTTGCCAGATTTCAGAAGATATTTCAGATTGTCCTGTTCAATATAATTATTAAAATCAGACCAATATATTTCATGTAACAGGTTATCTGATAATAAGATGAAGTAATAACCACACCAAATCTTCCAACAAATTACAGATAAAGGTGACATTTTTCAATTTGCATTTTTGCTCACATTTTGATGAATCCACATTTGGTCAGAAATAATAATTCTAATGATTGGTTCTGTGACAGTTATTACCATTTGAGAAATCAAAAATATGGTTTTTAAAAAATCAAAGCTAATATTATTACACTTTTCAGAGTTTAAGCTTTTCTTGAGATTCTGTGTAACTGATGTAACTTCTCCTGTTGTCCTTCCTTCTGTGCTGGTCCTGTCAACAGGCTCTGATTTTTTGGATTGCGGGCTGACTGTGCCAGTTTGTCAGGAGATAAAGCCACGTGTCACTTCAGGATGTGTTAGCAAGGGGTTTGTGTGTAAGAAACAGGAGATCATTAATCTGTGCTGTTCGGAGCTAATGAGGCAGAAACATTGCTCAGATTTGGACATCACGCTGATGGTGTCTGACATGGTGATGTCAAACACGCTGACAAATTTCAGAGGAGAGCAAAATGGAAATGATGACCTGAGACCAAGACTAAGTGAAGCAAGTTTCTTTAGTCAGAAGGTTGGAGAAGGCAGGACACTGGGGCTCCTCAGCTGCTCCATGCCCACATCCAGCAGCGAGGTGGAGAGCAGCTGCTGCCAACAAAGCCAAGCACCAAACGCTGTGAGAGCCTAGAGCAGCTGCTGGGCAGGGAGCTGGGACCTTTCTGCCCTTGTCTCCTGTGAGGGATGAACATTACCCAGTTCCCTACAGCTCTCTGCAGCCTCTGCACTTTTAAACCAAAGCTGTAAGGAACAAAACTCACCCTGTGAGGAGTTGGTGTGGAACTGCTGGCTCTGTGCTGGAAAATGAAGCAGTGACAATTTATCCCTCAGTGACAATAGTAGCAGACAACAAACATTTATGATGGGGCAGGTAGTTCTGGATTGTACCACTGCATTTATCAGTGGATGTAATGTCATCTGAGTGAGTTTCTCCTCAGTGGTTTAAAAATGTGTTTCCAAAAACTTCATAAGACCATTTTGAGTAATTACGTGGACAAAATGTTGTTAAATCAGCTGTGGGGCTATGTGTAGTGTTTGTGAAGTCAAGGTCATTATGGATGCAGGCAAATACTTAAGGTTGTATATTTTTTGGAAAGAGTAAGAGCATGAAAGCACTACAGCAAGCTAACTACAGAGGTTATAGAAACTCCTTTGTTGCTTGTTAAGAGTGTTTGATAAATATCTGTCATAGATAACATCAATATTCTTCAGTCTTTAATGGCAAGTATGCATTATAGTCTTCTGCCATCTGTTCCAAACCTCTCTTTCACTGATGCTATGAAAAATACAGAAACCCTTCCCTTTCTTTGTCAGATTATGGAGGGTTTTATTCATCTTTTTACAGCATCATCTTCGAAGTCACTTGTTTGTTTTTTTGGGTTTTTTTTGTCATCTTGTATTATTTCTTCTCTGCTTGTGTCCATTTGTCTCAAAAAAATAAATGCAATAAATCGTTTAAAGGGAAAAGTACCAAGCAGTAAAAAGAGGTAAAAAGGAGATTGGAATTAGAAAGGAGAAATAATTGAATAATTACAATATTTTGTGTGCAGAATCCAAAGGGAATGCTGTTATAGAATGAAATGCTGCAGAAAGAAGGAGGTCTAATATAGAGGAAAGCAGTGAATAAAACAGGATTACAGAGCAGGTAAGGGGAAATTCAAAAAGCTTGTGGGAGTTGAAAGAAGGATGAAAACAGCCAAGGGAATGAAGAGAGAACAGCTGACAAATGGAAAGAGAAGCTGAAAGGGGACTCAAGTGGAGCAGATGGTGGGTGGGGTGGGCAAAGCAAGAAAGTGAAGTAGCTGAAAAACTAGTTCAGAGGAGGTAGTAGAAATGGAAAACAGCAATATCCAGGGAGAGCTGAGTATAACAACTGGAGTTGGGAGAATGGCAGAAAAGTGCTGAAGGAAATTGAGTAGGAATCAATTGATGGGAGACAACAAAGAATTAATGTTTGAGAAGTGCAGACAATGTAATTTCAAGCAGAAGAGCTCTACAAAGGGTTTTCAGATCTTTCAGGCAAGTCCTATTTTGGAGCTGCTGTTGCCACTAGCTCTATAGCTTGCTTTTCCAGGTGCAGGGTATTTACTGCAGTGTTAGTAGAGCTTCTGTAACTATTTTCAAAACCTGTTTTGATCTCCTGTTTGAGATCATAGTCTTCACAAACTTTACAGATATTATCACCCATTGTAAATAGGAAGGAGAAAGCTTGTTTACCTTGAATTTCTTGGGACAAGGAATTCCGAAATGTTAGTTCTGTCTGGTTTACTGTATCCTCTTGTAACTTGCATCACGGAGCTTTCACATTTCATTTCTCTAAATGGATTAATAACATTTTAATGCCATTTACATTTTCAACTTCAGTAAGTTTCTTTCATTGCTTTCCTGCTGCTTAAGCAATTGGGTTTAGTGAGTGGAGAACCTTCCCTCCACCAGCTCTTTGCAGCAAGGACAATAATGAACACATTAGTGACCAACAAAGTATTGCTGTGCCAGTGCTTTGGGAATCACATCACAGGAAGTCAAACATGGCTGTGATTCACACAGCTTTATTTCATATGGCAACTGAAGAGGGAGATGTTAATTTTTTTAATTGCTCTTGGAAATCCAGTGAGTTGAATTTAGTCTGCGCTCATCTGTTGGTTAAGCTGTTCAAGGTTTTGAGGCTGTACTTCCATTTTAAACTTCTGTTGTTGGGGTAATACAGCTGTTGCTGAAAGAGGAGGAGACATTCATATCACTGATGTCCTGCCCATTAAAAAGCAGAAGTAAATGAGTAGTTTATTAAGGACTGAATTATTATTTCTCATTTGTTTAAAATTTACTGCGTTAATCTCACGGTTTCCTTAGAAGAGTATTTGAAAAAGGGAGTAGAAAAGGTGAAAAATTCCTTTAAATGTAGCTGGGAATAAAAAAGAAAATAAACCCCAAGCTAACTAAGGTGTCCTTGTGTGTGCCAGTCAGGTTGTTGATATTTGGGATGGTATTTTGCTGTGGCTATCTGTGTTGTCGCTTCCTCAGTGCTTTCCTTTTTAAATGAAGATTTTAGTTTTATGCAGTGATATTGAATCACAGGGTGGGAAAAAAGTATCAGCAGCTCTTAGAAATTGTTCAAAGATATGAATATCCCTGTGTGACTTCACTCTTAAGTAATGTAATTTTCTGCAGAAATACACAAATTCTTCCCAGTGAAATCCACTATTCCATGGAAAGGGACACTCTGAAAAAGTAAACAGTCAGGTATAGAATTTAATACTCTACAGTGATTTAATTATTTGTAAATAGTTCTTCACCTTGTTTCCTGCACCAATACTTTGAATAAATCAGTAGTAGTAAAAAAGCAATACTTCTTAAAAAATATGCTACAGGTAGGATCAGATAAAGCAGTGTTTATCATCATTCAAGTGAAATTATGAATTATGCAGAAGAGAGAAATTCTCATTGGAGGGTAGAAATTCTTCTTCCAATTACTTTGGTTGGGGATTGAAATTTAGCACTTACCAGAACTGATCATTATGTTGAAAAATCAATGATCCTACCATTTACAGATATTTAAGGTTCATTATTTGTGATTGGATAATTTTATTTCCATTGCTTTACAGTGTAAATTATAGCTTCTTTAGGGGTTTAAAATGTTTTGGGGTTGCTAGGGCTTGGGTGTTTTTTCCTCCATACTTTTGGCTTACCCTTTCTTTGAGGCACTTGTTTTGTTCGTGCTTTTCAGGTTTATGAGGAAAAAGAGGTAAAAAAGTAAAAACTTAACCATGGAGTAGCAAGTCTGAAGTCTGGTGATTAAACATTTGCACGGAGTTATTCTCAGAAAAGGAGAATTTTCAGTGATCTGGTTAAACAGTTCGAAGTACTCTGTTGAACAGGAACAGGTTTGTTCCCAAGATTTGTTACCATAAGACTGAGCACTCTTGGAACAGACAGTACTGGTGCCTTTGCTGGGCAAAAATGAAATCCTGCAGATACCAGTTCTTCCAGTGCTGGCAATTTATCTGTGTGTCTTGTGGCTAAAAGGAGTGAAAAGCTGTAAGCAAAAGGCTGATGGAATGGGGAAAGGGCACTTTTCCAGCCTCTGCTGCAAACCACATCAGCAATCCTATACTTCACTCAGTGGAACATTGAAGTTGTAAAGCCTTACATTCCCCATGGACTGTCTGGATTTAACTTCAGGATGCAGAGATGCAAATGTTCTTCCATGTTCTCACAAGGTCCTGTGGGAGACATAAATTGAGGTTCTTTTCCATTAGGGGAATAAGGGCATAATATTCCCTTTTTTACACATCTCCCACATATTATTTTTGCTTGTTTTCATTCGTGGAGGCATAACTAATGTTGATATTTAAGGTATTCCTGACTAAATCTTGTATGTTCATGTGAGCACAACAGGTCATGTTTCTCAGAATTATTTTCAAGGTCCAACAAATACAGGCATGTGTCATGATAGACACTCAGATCACTTAGTTCACATTCTCAGGAACTGCAGGAGGCAACCCTTGTACCAAAACCTGCTGAGACAAGTGGGGTCTCAGATTCAATGGAAATGGCATTAACAATGCATACTCAGGAACTGAAACAGTAAAAATAGGAAGGAAACAAGAAAGGCCACCAGGGCACACATAAAGAGCTCTCACCCTGACTCTGTTTTGAAGAGCTGTCCAGTGTAGTTTATAGTGTTTATATAAACAAGCAATTTTATTCTCAGATGTGTGTGATAGATTGGAAGTACCTAAACTTTGAAATAAGTATTTTAGCCCTGGTTTTTCAGAGGCTTTTCTCTCCACCTGCTTTTTTTCCTTATCCTTTTCACCCCATACCTTTAAATATGTTGGCTGATTTTTGCTGTTTTGGAGAGGACTAGAGATCTTGGGAGAAATATGTTTATTTTAGTTTTTTTCCTCTAGTTTATTTTATTTTGTGAGATGACAGATAGGCCATGAGTGCCTCCACTGAAACCAATATTGGAAAGTTGCTTTATTTGATATGAGAGAATATATATGAAGTGAGACACTGAAAATCAGCCTGTATTATATCACTGCTCACAGACTTATTTCTAATACTTTCTGTCTGCTGTTGAAAGTGGATGGGTTGAACTTCTGGGGCAGTAAAGTTCATGACTCTTCAGATGATATTTGCATTCATTTAATTAAGGTATTTTGCAGTCAACCCCATGACTTTGGATTTCAGTGGTCGAATAGTTAACATGTATGCTTAGGCACCCTAATTTATAATTTGGCTATGCATAGAGAGAACTAGGGGATGCATGCTCAGATTCTTTAATAATAAATGTATTGGCTCTGATACACAATTGCTATTAGAAATCAGATTAGGAAAAAGCTTTGGATGTTCTTGTTTTTAAAGTTTGGAGTTGTTATGAAAAATCTTTCCATCTCTAAAATATGTCTTAATAGGACAAACCCTGACAGAGACCAGTTTGGACCTTCCCTCTAGGCATGGAAGCTGTATGAAAACACAGCAGAGCATTTTTCTTTCATCAAACAATTTAGCAGCAGAGCTGAAGCAGCTCTGGAGCTGCCAGAGCTTCTGTACCATGGGCAGCCCTGCTCACCAACTGGCCCATATAACATCCAGGGGGTCTGGGAGGGTTTTTAAGCATTTATCATTCTTGTCTGGGATATAAATGGTCCAAATCCTTGTAAATGTTTAATGTGTATGTAAGATGCCATGTTCTCTATTTAAGTAAGATAAAACTCTTGTAGACTATTTTATGTAGGAAGTACTTCATTTAGTATTTTGCCAAAGAAAGCAATTGCTGATAAAACATGCACATGGCTGTTTTCAATGATTTATTTAGCTTCCAGGGTATTATATACCTAAATAGAATGGGAAGATGGGGTTGGTTGTTTATTTGGTGAAAATATCCCTCGAGCCAAGCTGGAAAGTGGCTTCCAGCTGTTCCCGGCTAGCCCTGGCTAGGAATACTTCCAGACTCGGTTGGTGGCAGCAGGCAGAGTGGCCACCACCACCCCAGTGGGTCAGAGCTGCACGAGAGATGTCGAGAGATGTCGGTGAGGCTTGATGAAGGTAGGAAGCGAGGAGGCTACTTTGTGGCTAGATGGTTTTTATTGTCATCTGCTGTTCACAGGGGAGCCACGCGTGTCTCTGCCCGAGGCGTGGCCACAGCTTATATGGGCTTGGGAGAAGGGGGTGGACACAAGAGGGAAAGCCAGTCAGGAGATAGGGATGTCACACAGACAGCGAATGGGAAAGGAGGGGTGGGGGTTCCCCAGCCTGCTCCAATCTGGGACCGAGTCTCTCCGAACACTCTGGAAGAAGAGGAGAGGCTTCCCAGAGAGTGACAGGCTGTGGAGAACAAAGGCAGGGGGAAACCAAATGGGGAGAAGTACAGGGGGGGAATTTGGGAGAAACCATTACAGAACTTATTAATATTAACAATAAATAAAAAGATAGAAAACACGCCGCTACAATTTGGTTTTTTGTTTTTTGATTTTTGTTTTTTTTTCACTTACTAGAGTTATCATGAAATTCAGGAGTCAAAGATTCTGGGAAGCAGTTGAAAGACTTGAGTATTGAGTTGTGTGTAATTGTCGAAGATCAGATATACATCTGGGCATGTTTTGGACAGTGTTTGCAGCTCCTCAGAGAGCTAAAATCACAAAGAAGGTGTGAAATAGAGCTTGTCACTGCTGAAGATTTATCCCTTCATTTGAAATATTCCAGAAGGTATTTGTTCCAAGTAAGTTTATCTAAAGAGCAAATTATTTTAAAGACCAAGTCCCAACCTTTTTGACATCAGTAAGGAAAAAATTCAGAAGCCTGGGACAAATTGAAACAAAGAGTACAGGGATTTAGCTAGCTTGTGGTACATTGATCGTGGGGCACTGACCTGAAGCATTGAGGCAGAGTTTATTTAGAGTTACACAGTCCATTGAAAGTAGGATACTTTACACAGAAGGCAAATAGGAGAACTTGTTAGAGTTGGTGACTGAGTAGAAAAATAATACATGCCTGTTGTTTGTCTCATTAAATATTTTTCATTCAACACCAGCCACTGTGTTGAATGAAAAATATTTAATTTAGGGCCCAAAACCTCCTCTACTTGGAAAGCAAACATGAAAACAGCTACAAGCTTCTTCTAGAGAAAGCATTTTCCTTAGAGCTTTTGTGTAAGATATGTGAGAGGCAGGTTCCCAGGGTTTTCCTGAGGACTTTCAAAAGTCAGTAAAGAAATGCAGTAAATACATTACTATACTCTTGTGACTGGCTTTTTATTTGTGCAGTATAATGCATTCCAGAGAAATATTACTGTAGAGGGAAGTTAAGGTTGCAAATTGAAGGTTCTAAAATTGAGGGCTGCCATACTGAAACATCATTTTCCTGAAAGCTGTGCCAGATGGAACCAGGCTTGGGAATGTGGCAGGATGTGTCACTGCTTGCTTTCCTGTGAATGGGAATGCTTTAGCAGTTGCTGCTAACTGAGGTTACATTCCTGTTTCCTGTTTTATAAACTCATGACTGGGCATTTAGTGTGTATTACTTCAACCCAACAGCATGACTTAATTTAGAATATATTTTGTCCTCTGTTTGGAAGGCAAAAGTGATTTAGAAGTATGTATATAAATATCAGTGCTGCTGGCACTTCAGAGAAGGCTGTCCCTGTGACGTGCAGGGGTAAGTCTGTGCTGATCTATGAATAGTGGAAAGTGATGTTCTTGCCAGCTAGTTTGTGGGTGAATGATTTGCTGTGAACTTTTCAGGGTTTATAATGGTAATTTGTTTGAGTTAGGCAAATAAAAATATTGCTAAACTATCCCAAATGATTCAATTGAAATAAGAAATGAAGCCCCCTTAATACAGATCCTTTGTTCACCTCTGCAGCTGGCATTGGTTTGAATATACTGATGGCAGCAGAATCATGATTCTGGAGAACCTCACTGAGTGGTTTGGCCTCCAGATGCAGGTTCCTCTGCTCTGATTTGACTTGTGGATATCTTAAAGATGCATTCAGGATTCCATTTCTATCAGGAAAAGAAGTTCTAGTTAAAGACTATCTTTTAGTTGTATTCAATAGTAAGCCAAGTGGTTTTGGGTAGGAATCTGGGCAGATTTGCCTTTTATTTCCTGACCTTGCTCTTTGTGTATGTCTCTGTTTTCTACAATCACACTTGTGATCACTATTCCACATTTAGTGTAGACAGGGCTTTTCTACACAACCCTGCAGCAAAGTGAGCTGTGTCCAATTGCTTCAATTTCTGCACCTACACAGAATAGATATTTATGATCCTCAATGAAGATGTGAAGGGCCAACTTGCCTTCCATTCCCCAGTGCTCTTACCCAGGCAAAGGGAAAAGTCCCTCCTGTCAGACTATGGATGAAAGAAAATTTAGTTTTATGGTTAGGGAAGTACCTTTCTCACTGTCTATTCTCAGCTCATAAGTTTTCCTCTGCTTTTTGTGCCTTTGGCATCCTCTTGACATATTTACAATTTTCTGCACAGTTGTGAGCATGAAATGCTAATGTGAAATAAAAGACATATATGTTGGCAAAAACAGTGTATTTTTGAGGTTAAAACCTAGATTATTGTTAGGTTCTATCCTCTCCTGTTCAATGCTAGGCACATTCTCTAAGCTGCTGCCTGAAGCAGAGAGGCGGCAGCACATGGAACTTGTGCAGGGGACAGAAGCTGAGAATGCAGAAGAGTTGGTATTGTTTAACTGGCAGGAGTAAGTGCAGTGTGGTTACTCAGTTGCCCGTGACCCTAGGCTGGCTGGGACACATTGCTGTGGGACACATTGCTGTGGGACACATTGCTGTGCAGCCCCAGGAGCAGCCAACTGAGCATGGCTGGAGAGGGGGGCTCCAGCTGGGACGCTTTTGACCAGACCCTGCCCTCTTGGCTCACGGCAACCAGGGTGCAAATGCAGCTGAATAAATAACAATGAAACCCTTAAATCCTCCATTTAGGGTTATTACTGCTGGCCTGTGCATGAATTAAAGCCAGAAGTATGAAAAGAAATGAATGAATGGTAATCCATTGTTATAAATGTATGGTTAATTCGCGTTTTATTAAAACAACCTTATATGTGCATAAAACAAACTGTATCTCCAAAATACCCCCCTGTACAAAATCAGTTCATGGATGAGTGAGCAGGAACAATGTCTTCCTCCCTCCAAGCTGGAACAATAAGGTGATTTCACAACACAATACAGGGTGTACAGGAATCAGATAATACCAAGGACCGGACCATCACACCAGGTAAGCATCATATCTGCTCATCAAGGTCATTCATCCCCTACCCAGACCAAAGAAAATGCAATCAGGACATGTTTGCCTTCCTGGAACTCTGTTCACCATACACACCTAAAGAAAAGAAAACCTATCTACATATTCAAAAAGCTGGACTAAACAATGGACAGCCTCAGGGCACAAAGTCTCTATAAAACCCGGCTTTGGGAAATGGCTGGTGTGAACCAGGGGGGCATTAGTCCAGGAGAGGCTGTGTCTGTGGTTCACCCAGCTCTGATACCCGGGGTGGGAACTGTCCTTTGATTGTGGCTCTGCTCGATTTCTCACTTCGTCATTTCTCAATAAATTTCCTAACCAAAAGATATTGGGAAATTGTCATTTATAACACCATGGTTGGAATCTAGAGTGAAAGTCACTTAGCTTACTGCATTAATAGTTTCTGATGTGTCTGAACAGTGTTGTTGAAACATTTTACATTTAGCAGAAAAAGATCCTAAAAAAGTGGCACAATGATGTAATTATTGATGCATACAAACCAATTATCTATGCAGAGCTGTCATCCAAAGACAGTACTGAAGCTGTTGTTGCCAAAATGTTGGTTAAAATCTGTATTGATGCGTTTTCATGTTCAGTGCTGTGCACACACATTCACAAAACACAATGGAGTGTGTACATCTAACAAACAATTGAGATAATCTGCTTCTGGGCCCTCTCATGAACAGTTCAGCTGAGATTTTCAGAGGAATCCAGTGAAATTAGCACTCAGGATTTATGTCTAAGGAGCAGCACAGTGCCTGATTCCTTTGACACCTTTTTATAGGAGGAAAGTCTTGGGCTACTTCTGCTGGATTGTTTTCTGTAACTTTTCTGTGCTTGGAACTCAGTCTGCATTGCTGAGAGCAGCACTACAATGTCAGAAAGAGAGAGGAGTAGAACTAACCAAAATAAATAGTAGATGTACTGGGCAATAACATCTAGCACTGTCTATTCTAGTATATTCTTCTGACCTAAACAAAGGCTATCTAATTTTCTAATTGCAAACCGGATTTTGAGGCATTTTAAGCTGGGGGAAAATGTTTTTATTTCAAATTAAAAGCACCCATCTGGTAAAGGAGGAGATATGAAAGATTGAGATTGTTGAGTTTCTAGCTGTTGCTCTTTAAAATAAGAAGCTTCGAGGGTCTCTAGGAACTGTAGGCTAAAGCTCAGGGCAGGAAATTTTACTTTCCAATTCTGTTTGCCAGAACTTAGATTTTTAACCTTTAATTTCTTATCTCAAAACTAAAAAATTAAATATGTTTACAGCACCACCTTTGTGACTCCTCGAGGTGAGGAGTCAGGCTGGCCTCTGGTGGCATTGATGCCCCCAGGCCATGGTGCAGCTGGAGCTGCTTATCTCACCTGTCCTTTTCTCTCAAGTGTTACCACAGGCCAGGGTCCTAAACAAAACTTAACTCTTAATTCTGAGCATGCTCTATTGCCAATAAGTGTGTCAAAGTGTGTTGCTTAATCTAAAAACTGTGGAGTAGCGTTTAACTTAATGTGCAATTGCTACGTGGCAGTTAATGACATTTACATATTAAACATCAAAAAGTGATTTCTCTGTAGCAAAGAGAACTAATCTTAATCATTTTTGGAATGCTCCTACAATGCAGCAACCTAGCTTTATTGCTGTGATAATGACATTAACAACAGGATCTGGGTCCTGGAAGTTGGCAAGAGCTACAAAACATTATCACTTTCACCTTTGAACTTTATTATTAGTAGCAAGTATTATTTTATTCCTTAGATGTTTGCTGTATATTCCCCTCGATGGTGCTGGGAGCATTGGTCCCAGGGTGCTGTAGACTATTGTTCCCAAACGCTGCAGTATGGGGGCTGCACCACAAATGTCCTCTTGTATTCAACTCATGCTACATCAACCCTCCCCAAATGCTCACACAGAGCAAGGGATGAAATGGTTGTGTGGAGTTTATGAGCACAGAAAAGGGCTCACTGACATGGCTGGCTCAATTCTCGCTGTATTTTCTGAAGCTATTGCCAGTGGTTTAAAAAAAAATCAGGAGTATTCAGCTGCCAGGGATATTCCATGTTTTCCACCTGTCTGTGCTTATCAGTGGGTACAGCTCCTGACCTCAGTGGCTGATTTCTTGTGAATTTGTGAATTTTGATGAGAAGCAATGCTTTTTGCCTAATCCAAATGCCATTTAATTCCCCCCCAAGGCCCATCAAGTGTTAGGAGCCCAATAAGACTCATTCCAACACTGATAATTACCTGCCTGAAACTTGACATAGCCTTACATTTTAAAACAGATTTTATAACATTTGTAAACAACAGTTAGCAGGAAAAAAGGTAAAACTGTATGTGTCATTCTGTTTTCTACCATACACAATTTGCAGTTCAAAGTGAATATATTTAAATGAACTCCCCTGCAGCTACTGTTTACAGTAGCCTTCCAAGAATGATGAAAGCTTTTAAATAATGTAGAATATTACATGACTTGTTTTTCAAAACACATGCACCGAATGTTTCAGAGTGAAAAGTCTGTGTTTCAGATTAGATGGATTGCAGACAGCTGCTGTGTTTACTGAATGTTACAGATGGAATGGAAAATAAATGTAGAGAGAAGACTAAGAAAATGAAGGATTCTTAAGAGTGCCTTATGTCTGAACAGCAGTAACTTAAAGGTGGATTAGATTATCTCATATATCACCTTGATGGCTAAGGAAATCTCACTCTCCCACAAAACAAAACAAGACAAAACTCTGCTGTTATGTGTGTATTTTCTGGGAAGGGACTATGCTGCTGCTGCTTGTATTCTCTTCCCCAGGTTCTGCTTGAGTTGTTACCTATGACCAGCATTTCTTGTCTATGCTCCTTTATCAAGGAAAGCCTTTGGTGTCAATGCAATGAGGTTATTACAGAGTTTAGGATGCAGATGGACATTTCTCCATTAGATTAGACATTTGAGCCTTTGTAGCCAGGAGTTCCTTCTCTTGATGCATTTGTAATGAGCTAATGGCTGCTTTTGTGTGTGCACCTTGACAAGATGCAAGATAAGGAGTGAGAAGACTGACCTGGCTTCATGCTGATGGCTCATCAGCCTCCTATCTATCCACCTGGTTTTGGATGGGTTTTGCATATTAAACTAAGCCTTAGGCTGTCAAAATTGCACAGCTTACACTGTGAAAGACTGCTTAAATTTAACATAAAGTATATTTACGCAGACCACTAGAATTATTGCCTTGTAAAAGCCTGGTAAAAGGTGCAATCAGAAATGTAATTATAGGTATTTATGGGATAATTAGGATAAAATTTTTATTTTACCTCCTCTCAGCCAGAGAGAATGAGTTATGCCCTGAGCAGAAAGCTCTACACCTCACAACTTCTAATTTCTTTTAATAAAAAGCTGTTACTCAAAACTAGGGCCTAGCTAGTATTCTCTAGATTCAGAATTGAAATTGGGCAGATAATGCTTTCTTCCCTCAAAAGTGAAATTACAGTGAAATAAGTTATTCCATCACTGTATTTTACTTATGATATCTTTATAAATGTGGTGTTTTGCAGAAGCGGAGTAAAAGAAACTAATCTTTAATCTTTGTATCACAGTGAGAGTTAATGAGAGGAAAATAAATGTAGTTTCTTGCAATAGGAAGTGACATTACTAAAATTTTCCTTCCCTTAACTGGGGGGAAAGAAGTCTGATGAATATGCAGAAAATATCCTTTTATCATAACATACACATTACAGTAGCTGGAAACAAAATTCCTCTGTAATATTCTTCTAAAAATTCAGTTAAGGTTTAGAAATATGCTTCTCAGCAGGGCAAAATAGCCTCTGTGGAACTCTATTCTCCAATGTTTTGGTTGTTTCCTTATTCCCTAATGTCAGAAATTGAAGGGGAAAAAAAAGAAAAATAAAATGGAAGCCTTAGGGCACATGACTGTTAACCTGCACAGTTGAGAGGTGACATGCGGGTGAGGAAGTGGCTTATTCCATCTATGAATTATTCTGCTTCTGTTCCTTGAAGACTGATATTTAAAACCAAATCTCCCCTGGTTGTTTATTATGTGAAACTGTACTTCATGACTGAATTTATGTATCTTTTGCAGCCATGTTACTGAATGTGAGTGAGCAGTAGGCTGTGGTTTCACAGCCTGTTCTCTGTTGGGGAGTCTGCCCCACTCAGCTTTGCCTTCCAACGTCTCTCCAGCCCTGTAAGAGTCAGTTTCTGTCTTTCTAGGCTAGGAATTGCAGCATGGCAATAATTTGAGAAAGGCTCTGCAAAAACATATCGTAAAGATACTAAAGAAAGTAATAATGTGCTCCTTCAGATATTCTCTCTTGGGCTATAGATTTTATGCTACCATAAGAGAAGGAGATACGCCATCATCCCTTGTCCAAGAAACAAACAAAAAAAACCCTAACAGAACTTGCCCAGGAAATGGCATTCACTGGTTGGCTCCTTCAATAGAGTCACCTTTAAAAATAAGCCTAATTTTTAAAATAAAAGATTCTAAAAGTAGTATTTGTTATAAAAGACAGTTCTTCAATATTCCGTTTGAAAGGTTTATTGGAAAAATGGCAAAATGAAGAGCAAAATGAGACAGAGCCCACAATCAAAATGACAGGTCTGAGCTTGGGGTCAGAACTGGGTGAACCTGGGACACAGCCTCACCGGAGCAATGTTCCCCCATGGTTCACCCCAGTACCTTTCCAGAGCCGTATTTTATACTGTTTTTGTGCCCTGAGGCAGTCTATTGTTCAGTCCAGCTTTTGGAAATGCAGATCGGGTTTTCTTTATTTCAGTAGGTGTGTTGAAATGGTTCTGGGATGTGTGTATAGTTTTGATTGAATTTTCCTGGTTGGGGCACAGGTGTGGATGTCCCTGATGGTCGGGCATGATGCTTATCTGGGTGTGATGACTGTGTCCTTATCGTCCTTGTCCTGGTCTCCAGTTTGTTGGTCCACACTCCATTGTTATCCTTGTGCCATCGTTAATGTCTGCCTGGAGGATGGCATTTCCCCTGTTCACTTAACCATGAACACAGATTGCTGCATAGAGGGGTACACTGAGGAATACATTTAACTTTGATACATATGTTCAAGGCTGCTAAAAAACTGTGAATTAATACCTTATTTATAACAGTATTGTTTATCATAGTATTTCTGTATTATTGAATACATTCCTTATATTCGGATCCTAATGAACAGTGTAAGTAAAGTCAAGATGATCCATGTTTATACATTTAGGTTTTGATGTTCTTTCTGAAAATTAAGCAAATGATAGAAAGGAGTGTGCACTATTTGAGGCTGCATGTCTCTGTTCAACTGCTTATTTTTTGTAAGAAAGCAAACATTTAAAGACATTTTTTCCATTATACAGTATGTAATAGCCACGATTTAAGAAACTTAATCCATCATTTTCAACTGTTCTACTGACATGCATAAGTAGTGGGGAAAACAGATCCTTGGGAGTTAAAAATTGAGTCATACAAGATAGATTTGTGTTTAATCTCAATGAAATGTCTTCCTTCTAAAGCAGAAGTTTCAGCCAAGAAAACTTGCATTCAAGAAGTCCATTTAATTTTGTAATTGCTGATTTGTGTAATATGTTGAAGCTTTAAGCTGAACAATTACACTTGTCCTGGGAGAAATGTCAGCAGGGGCAGAAAGCAGGAGAGCCTGTGGGAAGCCACAGTGCTGCTTTTTCCTGGGACATCTGGGCTGGAGGATGATGTAAGAAAAAGATGGGCTACAGCTTGTGGTGGTCATGGGCTCTCCTTGCTGCTCCTCCCTGTTCGCTCAGCTTGAAGATTATCTCTGGCACTTCATGCTCTCCTACCACCCCTCCACATGCCCCCTTGGTGGAGGAAAAAGTGCAGAAGGAGGAAAAAAATGGCAATATTTCTCTGTACTGATCAGTGTGCCCATGAAGGATGGATTCCTCTGGGCTTGATGCAGTTCTCTAGAAGACAACTTCAGAAATTGTCAGCAGTATGAACATCCAAACCTGCTTCCAATGCCTTGGGAAGGTATTGTGATGTGTGTTTAACTCTGCTGTCAGAGTAATCACCTCCTCGTTAGACTAAACTACATCCCAGAATGATCAGTAAAGAAATGTGATCCTCTGCTAATGTTTTATATGCTGAATGGGGCATGCTCTCAAAAAGTGTTTCATGCCTCATCTACCACTAAGTGCACTTCTAAGGGCTTTTAAAGGATTGTCTCTCTCATTCATCCAACAGAATGACCCTGAGAATTGATCTCATTATCTAGGCAAGTTAGTACTGTGCCTTGCTTAGGATTGACTGCAACTCCAGAACTGGTAATGTGTTCTTAATTTGAAATAATGTTTTCGCCCTGTGGTTTCTGAAGCCAATCAAATAAAAAACAGGAAACTGGCAGAAATCATCAGTGGGAAATGTAGAAATTCCTTTGTGCATTAGCATTGTAGAACTACACTGAGATGGACAGCAATGACTGTAAAAATATCCATTTGGATTCATGTAAGCATCCAGTCCTTAACAAGTGTAAGCCAGTATATTGCATAAAAGACAGTGTCATTGGACTAGGTTCTGAAAACTGTATTTTAAAGGATTTTACCAAATCAGAAGGAAAAAG
Source organism: Acrocephalus scirpaceus scirpaceus (assembly GCA_910950805.1). Classification (NCBI taxonomy): domain Eukaryota; kingdom Metazoa; phylum Chordata; class Aves; order Passeriformes; family Sylviidae; genus Acrocephalus; species Acrocephalus scirpaceus. The sequence goes on from OU383786.1 coordinate 7,054,258, forward strand.
AGATTACAAAAGTCTATACCTTTCCATATGTGTTTTTATTGACAGTGTCTGTAAGAAATTTATATTAAAATATAATTTAAATTTCTCTTTAATGAATCATACAATCTTTAGAAATTCAAAATTTATATTAATCTTCATCCATTCAGTGAAGCTTGAGTATTGAGTTATTCTTTGTTCATTGGAACCAGGTTGTTTCGAGCATTGTCTTTCTCTGTGAGTGTTCAGAACCATCCATACCAAAGTTGTGTTATCTTTATTCTTCTGGGTTTCTTTTGCCACATCACAACAAGGTGATCAGACAGTGTTGTAATTTAGCACGATTGTCTGCAACGTTCTTATGTGTGTTACTGAACAGCTGGACATAGTGGCTCTCTTGAAGTCAGATCATGTTGAAATCTGGGATCACTAATTAATTGCTCTGTAGTCATAAATTATGGGGATTTTGAGAAGTTCTCCCTGCAGTCCTATATTGGATCCCAAAGAAAGTTTTGGATGCTGAACAGGATCTGGTATGGTCTTTTATAAAATGTTGCTCAATAGGTTTGAGGCCAACACAACCTGTTGGGATAAATTCTTTAGATCCACGAAAAGTTAGATTGAGATATGTTGTACATTAAGGTTAAACAAAACCAAATTGGTAAAAGACCAAATTAGGAATTCTTTAACACAGACTCCCAGGCAGAGTCTTACATGTCCTGGTGTCCATTTTCTTACACTGTGACTGTCACCCAAAGGAGCGGAAGGGAAGCTAATTGGAAATAAGCTCATGCCATTGGGAAAGCCCTGGCCAGTGCTAACCTAAGCCATGTGACCAGAAACCTGCACAGATCAATTAAAAAGGGGGTTGGTGGTCATTTTTTAACCACTAATAGCTCTGTTACTGTAAGTGGAGGAGGAATAACCACAGTGAGTATTAGGGGAAAGAAGACAGCAGTTGCGTGTCCTGACCTTTCTGCACACTTTGTGCTTTCTAATTTTTGAAGTTTCAGTTAGAGAGGTAAATATGCCACAATTTCTTGCCATTATATCGCCAGGCTACTGAATTTCTTTTTTATTGAAAGCCTAGAGAATTTGAAAGGAAAGAATCATCATTATAGGAGAACTTCCCAACCTGTTTTATTTTTGCCATCAGCATGCCTGTGGAAAACCAGGTCTTTGGTCTTTCAAGGGCAAAGATAAATTCGTATTTCTTTTGCAAAGGGCCTTCACTGGAAACCTGTCCTGTAGAGAATACTGATTGTAATGAAAGAAAGATCTTTGTATCTTTATTGTCCATAGCTCAAGATTATAATCTTATGTCTAAGAAGGTACAAGTCAAAGTATATTCATCATGTACCTCTAGCATGTATAAAAACTATTATTTTAGAAGAGTTCTGCATCCTGAGCTAATCTGTGCTCAAATGGGATGAGACTGACTTTAGGCAAATATTTGAAGATGTCAAAGATTCATAAGTTTGAGATTTGAGTTAGTTCTTTATAAAATAAAATTTGATTATATATCAGAGAGGGAGGGAAACATTTAATTAAAAAGGTACTTCCAGGCTTCAGGCTGAATGGACAAGTATCATCCCTTAAATATTCTATAGATCATGAAGCCACTTGAGTCTCATGCTTAACAAAAATGAACACATTTTTCTATCTAGTGTGATTCTGTGTTCTTGCTACAAACTTCTGTTATGGCCCATTTTGGAAATTATTTTAGTGTAACTTAGAAATTGACTTTTTGGTTGTGAAGTATAAAGATTACTAATGACAGCCCTAGAACTGCCCTGAGTACAGTTCTATCTATGCTTTTACAGATTCCTATTTTAAACCTTCACTGATCTGAAGCGGAGTCCTTCGATTCAAAATTTTGTTTGGGTGTCTAAAAATGGCACCAAGACTCTTGCATGTGCCTAATGAATTTATTTGAAACACTGCACAGCATATTGTCTGTAACCTCTCACTGTCAGTGCCTGCTAAACCTTTTCGAGTTTCATGGTAATTGCTTCCTGTTTTTTACAGCAATTTATAAACTGGTGCGTCAAAGAAAGGAAGTGGGAGGCAAAGTCCCTGTTTTGCGACTCCAGCAAAGGGATAGAGCTCTTAGTTTTCCATCTAATGTGATATATCTTTAATAGTTCTAGTTAAATTATGATCAAGTTGAAAGGGGAGTTCAGCTCTTCAGTGTTAGAAGGGTCATCCCTGTGTGCTCCAGGCAGAGAACTGCATTTCAATAATGTGTGAACAAAGCCCTGTCTTAGTGAAAAGGAAACACTGGCTTTTGTTCCAGAGGCGGTGTAAAATACATATTATGATTAAATATGTGAATATCTTTTCATTACTTGAATTTTCCTAGTTGTCTCTCCTTAATGTCATCTTCTGTAAAGTTTTGTTATTTATATAAACCAGATTTCTACAATCTGAGTGTCATGCAAATATCATCTCACATATGTTCAAAACAAGAATATTTTTTGAGAAGTATTATTCTATTTTTTATTTATTAAAATAAAAATATTAAAACAGATTATGACTTCCTGAAGTCATAATCAATCTGTCAATGTGACAGATGATGAAACAGAACCAAATTTTCAAGTGTGATCACAGTTCCTGCTCGGTCACTGTTTAAAGAGGCTCAGATCTTGCTTATTTAGCAAATTATCTTTTCTACTTTATAATCAAATATAGGGTTAAGAAAAATCTCTCCTACAGTAAGTGATAAATCCTTCTAAAGTATAATCCTGGAAAGTAGCAAAGCAACTTTTAAGTTTATTACTTGTGACAAAGGCTTTTCCAAATGGAAATGAAGATTTCCCTTTCTTTGTGAAGAGTTTAAAAATGGAAAGTAGTTCCCTGGTGTGACATATTTTGTGAAAACACAACTTCACATGAATAGATTATAGCACTTTTTAAAAGTTAACTTATATTATCTGAGCTTGAATTGTTAAGAAATTATAAAGGGAGGGATCTGTCTGGTCCTGCTCATTGGACTCAGTCATATGGAACTTTTTGGGTTGTTTACTAAGCATATTTGGAGAGCCAGTGACAGGGGCAGGGTAGGTTTCCCCATTTCCATGACTGGAAAAATGCTATCAGAAAATTAGTTTTGTAAGCTTAATAATAGTGACTCTGACCTTAATTTCATTTGATGTGAAAGATGTAAATACTGAAGAAATATTAGAAAAGAATAAAAGATAGAAAAAGAAACACAGACAGAAACCCCCTCAAAACTCAGAGCAATTTGCATGGGTTTTACCCACCTAAGTAAGAAGAGGGGAAATGTGAGGAGTTAAATACTGACACCAGGCTGCCCAAGTGGAAGGTGAAAATGCTTCAGGTGTTGGCAATTTGAATGGACAAGATCACGAGCAGCCAGAGGGAGCTTTGCACTTGGCTTTGCTTTGATCTCAGGGTTAGGCTGGACGACTTCCAGAGGTGGCTTTCAATCACAAGGGTACCGAGACTCTGAAAGCAGGCATCAGTACTGGTGAAAATCTCACCTGCAGTTTGATTTTGGAGTTCAGTAGTACCAAATGAAGAGACTTCAGTCATCCAAAGCTGCTTGCAGTCACTCAGCAGTGTGCAGATCCGTGGTGTGAAATGAGAAGTGGAGCACAGCTGCCTTGAGCTGTGTGTGCAATAACTGATTATCAAGCAGTGCATCAATTCTCTGAAGACTGGCTGCAATGAACTCTCAATGCAATTACCTGTTTGTGACCCACCTGAGCACTCTGCAAAAGATCTACATAAAATACTCCCCATTAACTAGAAAGCATATCACGATCCAATTCACATTTTCTTAGAGAGTTAGGATTGGAAGTGGCTTGTTTTGCAATTGAATGCAGCAGCCATTCAATAGAGGTAGAGGTTCATTAGTACTTTGCTAATTGGCATCAGTAAGTTTAAGGATCAAGAAAAGACTAGAAAGTAATGTATCTGAACTAGTTTCCTGACCTCATTCCTGTTGCTAGTTAATGTTAGACTCTGAAAATGCTGGCACCAAGTGAATAGTGTACAACCACTAGCTGTTAATTGCCAGAGGAGAAATGAGAGAGGTAGTGAACTTTGAAAGTCTTCAGCCTCACCCTTAAAAAAAGTCAAATCCTGTTGCCATGAAAGGCAATCTGATGAGTCTCTGTACTGCCATTAAGAAAAAGGAATTGATCAAAGGTTATAAACAAGGTTTCTTAGGGGGTTGTTGCACTATGAACAATCACAGCTAACATCTCTTCCTATTCAGTCTAGAAGGCCATCTGTATTCATGAAGATGTTTATTTTTCAAAGGCAAATAGTTAAAGCTAGTTAGTCTTTCTAGTGATGCTTGTGTTTAAAAAAGTTTGAATTTCTTAGCTGCCCACTAAATTGGAAAGAGAAGTAACACTGAAAATCCATACACTTAAGCTGTATTTTCTTTGGTGTTCCCTGAAATCCCTTGGAGCTGGGCTGGCCGAGCTGTTGGACTGTGGAGGGAAAGCAATTCCTGCCAGAAGCACAGCACCGTCCTGTCTGTCTTCTTGTCAGGGATGGAGTGGAATCTGGTACCACAGCGTGTGCTGCCCGGCAGGTACTCCTCTCTCCGTGGCACAGTTAGCTCTCCTTAGCTCTGTCTCATTTAAAGGAGATTCTTGCCCCCTCCTCTTCCATCTTGTTTGCTATGCAGAATAACATAGGTTTGAAAGAGTCTCTGGAGGTCGTCAAGTCCAGCCCCTGCTTAAAGCAGAGCCGAGCTAGCTTTAAAATGAGGTTCTGGTTCCTCAGGGTCTTGCTTAGTGGAGATTGAAAATCTCCCAAAGCTCTTCTGAGCCTGGTGGAAGCACATTGAAAAGAACAATGTCCTACACAGAGAGAGCATGACCATAACCTGCCTCTGCCAAGAGTCTCATCCAGTCAGATACTCACTTCTGAAATACTTGGGAGAGAGAACTGCTGGGAACGAGCTGTGGTGCACTCTAGTGGTTCCAAAGTGGGAGGAGTTGTGTACAGTGCTGTGCTGCTGAGCTGCTGGGGCTGGCTCTGGCATCTGTGGGTAATGAAGGTGAAAATGAACTGAGTTGTATTCGAAGGCTGTGTGTGTGCAACCACAAAGTTTAACAATCTAGACATCCAGAGAAAGGCAACTTGGAATTCGGCGGCAATGTATCCCTCAAGGAAAGGGACACAGGTCATAGATGGCCATATAAAACACTGAAAATAAAAACTGCAAAGGTCAGGAGCACTTGTGTAGCCGTGCTGTGGAGGGGGAAGTACCAGCAGTTATTCTGGCTCTCTGGGTGTGCCTGGCTGGGGCACAGAGAGCTCAGGGAGTCAGTGACAGCCACCTGAGATGGAGCTGAAGCAGCAGCATGGATTTCAGGAAAACTCTCTCTGGAAAGTTGTGTTAAAATACATACCATGAAGCTAATCAGTAATGTCTTCCCCAACTGCTTTAGGCTATTGACACTGTGAAAGTTGAACTGTGAACTCCTGTCTCTGTTGCATTTCTTTCCATGAGGCAGCTTTGATTCAAAGAATTTAGATCTGTAAGAGAAGCCCACTTTGCATTTTTGCTGACTGTTCTGGGTACATACTGGTCATATTAGCTAGTAAGTTATCTAGTAATAACCACACAAACCTAACTCTTCTGTTATGAAGTAATTTGTATAAATTCCTCCTACTCCCATTAAAAACTGGCAGGGTGGGATGGCCTGACTTTGCTGCTGCTCTGACTCCCTGTAGTTTACCCCACATGTTATTTTGCAGTGGGTGGAATTTGGGAAGTGTCAGGAAAAAAAGGTAATTTGGAACTAGCAAACTTCAGCCTGTCCTTACGCTTGGAGCAAAAGTTTGTCTTGCAACCTCAAACCTGGCTTAGTTTAGTGAGCTCAGTAGGTTATGAGTATATAGGGAGTTTCAGTTAAAATTTGTATATGTCTACCTGTCTTAAGGACCTCTGGTCTGCAAAGTGCCTGTGAATTCACTGGGATAGGGTACTGAGTTTAGACAAAGGGTAGTTTTTTTCTTCTTGCTGCTCTTGCTGAAAACTCTTGTGCTGCCTGATAGCTGTGCAAATTTCGGCCCAAGTGAGGCATTAACCTTGCACTGTCCACTGTATTCCTCAACAGCACACCCACATCCTGACCCTCACTCATGGCAGAACTGTAGCCAGCAGTTGCCCATCTAACACTAACCAGCAGGTTTAATAGTGCTTTTGACATTGAACACTGGGCCTGTAAGACCAGAAAACTTTCTCATTTGGCTCATGGATTCCATTATTTTCCAGGTGTTTTTCTCCTCCCCATCATGCCAGCATGCATGCAAATCTCCTGAACTTTATTCCGGATTTGTCAGTTGAATGGAGCATAGTGGTTCTCAGTCAGGGCCATGGGGAGAAAGTTTATGGAATAGCACTGAGCACCATCTGTGCTTGTGTGTAAAAATGCATTAGGGTTTAAAATGTCAACAATAAATTAAGCCAGGTGCTCCAGCATAAAAGGTTTACTGCTGTTCTCCAGTGAGAAATCTAATTATGATGTTTTACTTGTTAAAATGGTAGATGCTCATGTACAGTGTGCTCTCAGCCTTCTTAGTGATGATTTCTTCCTTTTCTCACAGTTTATCACGGAAAGCTAATTTTCATCTATTTGTCTTACAAGTACAACAGTTTCCCATCTTGATATTTGCACTGTCTTGTCCCTGTAGTATGAGATTTTCATGAATTTCCTGTCAGGTTTGCTGCAATCTCTTGTGATGGGTAAATTGTCTTCACATGCACTGTTCCCAAGCAACCCAGCTCCTCTGAGGCTGGGTTTCCCTGTATCCTGAGGGAATGGGTGTTCCCAGAGACACAGTTATCACTCCATTTGCCTCAGTCTGTGCTGTGCTGCTGAGACAGAAGCTTGGCCATCATGTGAAGATGATCTTTTTGCAGTGATGTGAGATGTTGCAGAGGATAACTGGACATTCAAAGCCAAGTGGGACATTATAAATATTCATTTGAAAGGGGTATTGGTGCATATTTGGGTGAGATGTTAGCAACTCTTGACAGTAGAAAGAAAAGCCACAAGAAGGAGCTAGATGAACAGGTACAACAGAAACTCTTAGTTGTGTTTTTGTATTCATGGAGATCTAAGTGATTGACTACATAACAGGTAGGAAAAGATATAATAGGGGCAGAAAAAGCAGATACTTTTGAGTTGACACTGTTTGGTTTGGCATAATTTTAGTGGTATTCTTGATCTGAAGCAAGAAAATAAAGTTGAGAAGCTTGAAGCCACCTTTAAGGTTGAAACAAAGGCTGAAACTTTGGTGTGTTCATTTGGAAATGTTTGGGTAAAGAGAACCTGAAATAGCTGTGACTCAATGGCATAAGGCAGGAGCAGGGTCCTTGCACTTGAAGGCAGTGCTGGTCTCACGGTGTGGTTACATGATGCACTATTTGGATCTGTACATTGCCAGATGGAGTTAAAAATGAGTTGTCTGCCTGAACACTAGACTGCCTAGTTGTCTTAGGCAAGCTGTGTATCTCATTCAATGTGATGAAGAGTTTTTGGAACAGAATCCTGTAGTAGAAAAGAAACTACGATGAGAGCTGTCAAGTCTTGCTGATTCAGTCTGTGACAGGCGGTTTGCAAATGGAAAGGGAGATGAGATATCCTTATAATTCTACTATGTTCTCCAGTTGAGCTGCGTGACTGAATTCTGAGCTGCTCAAGTCACACTTTGTCCTTTAAAATCAAGCATGGATGAGGCAGAGTGCTAGGGTCAAATAAAAGGCCATGGAAATTTTGTTAGGAAGAAAACATAGTTTTCAAGCTTCAACAGAAAGTTGTTCTAGAGAAATAGCAAAAATAAAAAGCGGCCTCCAGATGAATGGTTGACATTAAAATGTATTTTCTCGCTTTCTGAGTGCAATACAGAACCACTGAAGTATTAAATACTAAAGCCACTGCAAGTCTGTGAGTGTGAGGGGAGCTCTGCAGTGCTGTCACCTGTCACAGGCCACATAGAACAAAGGGCCACCTCTGACCAGCAGTAAGAAAGAGAGGAACCTCTGCAGGTGATAAGTAATGGATTTCTTCACAGAGATTTTGAAACACCACTGACTAAACCTCTGATCATCTCTAGCTGAGCATAGAATTGTGCAGCAACCCCCAAACCTATAATGCATAAACTGTACATGAAAATCCCTAAGGCATTTAGCAGAAAGCCAGCTCATTTATTCATTGCGGCAGCTGTCACACCAACCTGTACTTGGTGTGAGTTGCTTGGTTGTTTTGATATTGTTAATGTTTTATATTTGAGTGGTTGTTTGACATTAGCATAGCAGAAAGTAACTCACTTCAGTTTTTCTGCAGGATATAAATTATGTTTAGCTGCAATGAACTTTTTGAGGAACCTTGTGATTTGATGTGAGTTTCTGAAATGTTCTGCGTGGCTGGTGGAAAGCTGAGTATAAAAGTCACATAAAAGGTGTAAGAATAAAATGGTAAATTGTTTTCTGCATTTAAAAGAACCCAAACGTATGCCAAGGTGTTGCCTTTTCAAATAGAATGTGTTTATATTCCTGCCCTGTTTTCCTGTTCATTTGTGAAACTCCCAGATGGAACAACAGTTGTACATAAGTTTATGAATTGAAACCTGCTGCTGGATCCCCCCAAACCACTGTTATTGCTTAGCTCATCAGAAATGTAATTCATGCACCTATAAAAGAGGGGCCTGATATGGCTCTGCTTGAAGTGTATAGGCTGAAAGCAGAGGCATCATGAAGGGTGAGTTAAAGGAAACTGATCTTTTATGTGTTTAATACTGATATACCCTCCCCAGGCACTCGTGTCTGTGCTGTGCTGGAGTACTGCAAGTCAAGGAAGGGGAGTCGTGGTTTTCACTCAGAAGCTCTTCCATGCTCTGAGTGTAAAGCATGAGAGAGATAACATCCCAACCTCTGTATCCCAACTAGTATCAAAAGTCTAATACTTTAGATTAGAAACTAGTAGTTGTGAAATAGGGATAGAAAAAAGCAGATATCACATTTTATATGGACAGTGTTATTTCACATTAGATATCTGCATCCACCTACATTCTCCTCCAAATACATAAAGATGAAAAAAGATTGATTAGATGTTTTTCTGAGTACAAGTCTAGCAGCACACTTTCATGCTAACTCTAAGTGCTGCTCCAAGACATTCTCAGGAAACTGTGAAATCTTTGAATATATTACTAAATCACAGTGGTTATGTTTACAGTGTAAATTCCAGTTAACTTGACATTATGCCCTTTTTGACAGTTGGCTGACAATAGAACTTACCTGCAATTACTTCTGGCAGCGGTGTTAGCTGACTGATACAGTGACCTTTTGGATCACTTGATCAAAGAAATCCCATTAAGATCATTAGAGACAACCTTTGCAGCCCCAAACCAAACCCACTGAAATGTAAAATTTGTTATTTAAATGTATGATACTTGTCTCACTTTGGTTTGCAGTTTTTAACCTCCTGTGACATACAGAAGCACTGTGCTCTGGTGACAGAATATTCCCTTGCCAGAAACCTAATGAAGAAAGATGGGGTGAACAAATTACCAACTAACTGAAAGTAGTCAACTACCAATTTCTGAATCTAATCTGTCAGAGTTTTAAAACTTCCTTAAACCTAATCATGCTTACCTGATTTCTTTTCCACACTTGCTCAGGATTATTAATATTAAATAATCTCAGCATCAATGGGAATTTAGATATGGAGCAGAAGCTGTATCCCACTGGACTCTGTATCCAAATTTTTAACCAGTGTCTAATAGATTTTATTTCTATTTATTTTTTATGAAACTTTTTATTATTAATAGTGTTCTCAAAATAAGCTAATGAACTGTAATATATTTGCATAATTATGAAGACTGATAATTTATTCATGGCCATGGCAGACAGAATGAAGGATTTGCATTAATTCTGCCAGCAGCTCGCTGAGAATACACACTGCTCTGCACTCTGTTTTGGGGCTTTCCATGGAACAAAAATAGAGGAAAATTCCACTTAGTAGATGTGTCCTATTTGAAATGTTTTGTAAAATAGTCCTGAAGTAATTCTGAAGTTGAAACTGTACAGATTTGATTTAACAACTTTTGAAACGTAAGAAATGTTTCCTGCCAGCAGGTGTGTTCTGGGGGCTGGTGACTAGGGCAGAAATAATTTTTTCACTACTGACACTAATCAAATACTTTTTCACCCCATTCAGAGCAAGCCTGTGTGTCTACAGCTCTACAGTAGGATATGAAGGCAAATGCAGCACACAATGAGCAATGTTACCTGAAGCTGTACTAACTTTTATGTTCTTGCATCAGTTAATAGGTGGGACTGAATCTTACAGAGAGTGTCAGAACACACGGACATTTCAGGGGCCCTCAGGATGGGCGTGGATCTAGTGGCACTGAACTGAAAATAATAACGTTTTGCTCCTTTTTTCCAACTTTCTTCTAAGCATTGGATAAACTTCAGTCTTCACATCCTCCCCATATTAGCAGAGGAAGGCCAAGAGCTTGAGTCAGTGCTCTCAGCCAGTTCAGCCCTCACTGCTGAGTACAAATTGCCCTGTGCCCACTCCTTAGAGTGGCCACAACTAGAAATTCAACACTGTTATTTTCTAAAGAAGAGATATAAAGCCATGAATTCTCAGAAACTGTGTGCCCTAATAAATATGTGAAATATTCCCTATCCAGTGGGCTGACACCTGAAATATGTAATCTGTGCTGAGAGCTCATGTTTTGGGAGGACACATGTTCCCTGTCAGGTAATTTCACTTTGAGTTGTTGTTCAGCGAGACACATTTAGTGGTTGGAATGAATCTAAGTTATGGCCTGAAATTTGCTGTGTGTGAACATTTATGTGTGACCTTTTTGCTCATACATCTTCTAGAGCAGCACTGAGAATAGGGAGAGGCTTGCTCTAAGACCTATTGTATTTCAGATTTACAGCGTGCGCGGTGCTGGGATTTGCTCAGCAATAAACAATTGGGCAAACTGAAACAGAGATGCTCAATGTGCTGAGAAAACATAATGATAAAAAGTGTGGTGTGTAGGGAACTTTCATCTTGATAGCTAGAAATGTGCAGGAAAAAGCAATTTTCATCCTTTGTTAGAGAAAATGAAGCTGCAAATTTAGACTCTGAAAGTGAACAGGATTACTTCAGAGATGTTCGACTCGGGAATTATTTTCTAGGTTGCACAAGAAAAAACAGTGGCAGTGACAACAGTGGAAGCTTTTTTTGGTTTTTTTTTTTTGATTCTTGGTACCAATAAGTCCTAAAGTATTACTGAAAGTTTCTTGGTTTTTTTTTTTTTCCTTTAACAAAGTAAGTAATGCCAGATAATTAATATTCTGTGATCTTTGGGAAAAATCTGGATTTCATTTTCAATATGACATGTTATAGATGATAACTGGAGACTGTGTTAATTGTCATTCTAATCTGTTCCTAAATATAGGGGCAAGTTACATTCCTTGCTAAATTCGCATTTTGCAAGTACAGGTGGTATAAGCCACAGCTACAGCTTTGCCTTCAAGTCAGATGAAATGGTCGTTCTCCTTCTTTTTTTTTTTTTTTAAATTGCTTCAAGCTCTACCTGAAAAGAAATCTTCCAGTTACAAAAGAAAATAACATCCTGACCTATTCCTCCACCCCTTTCAATTGTCAGCATTTGTGCATCTCCAGATAGGTGCTGCACAGGCTTTCAGAACTCAAAGAGCTCCAGAAGCAGAATAACCTGCAGAGACTAAAGTGGAGCTGGGAATATTTGTGGGTTTTCTTCTCTACTTCACAGGAGTCCCTCCTCTCAGAGTTATGCTGGTTATAATCTGAGGTTGTTCAAGGGCCTTGAATATGTAAGGTTTAAGTTGTTTTGTTTAATAATACTGTGGCACACTGGTTCTTTTTTTTTCTGCTAATAAATATATAATAAATAATAAATATAAACATAATAAAAAGATTAGGCTGATCAGAGTAATATTAAATCAGAAGACCTTGTGAGCTGCTGGACCAAAGTGGCTGCAGTCCTGCTGCTCTAACATAGGAATTGTGTGTCTTTCTGAGTACTGAATTAGAGAGAAATGTGTCCTGGTTCTGACTGGGACAGAGTTAACTTTCTTCCCAGTAGCTGGTAGAGTGCTGGGGAGGCACAGGAGCTTCCTGTGTTTAGTTCTTGCAGGAGGCACTGAGAAAAGGGAGGTAGCTGGATATGTTCAGTGCTGAAAGTGATAGCAAGAGTTCATACAGGAATGTTCATACATTGGAGGCAGGAGCTCTGTACCAAAATCAGAAGACAGTTTAAATTTGGAAAGGTTTAGATTTTTTTTTTTTAGTTATCAAGAACACTTCATTATCAATATTAAGACAGAGGGTTATCTAAGTTAATGTCACATGGTAAAATGTTGCTGGCTCCAAATATGTCAAGAGCAGCAGTTCACTCTTTACAGGGTAGTACAGGTCCAATATTCTTAAAAATGTGAGAGGAAGCTGGCCCAGAATGGAATTGTGAAGACTTATCAGTCTAAGATCAAAACAGTAAATTACAGGATATTTGCCTTTCTACCTTTTTAAAGAAATCTGCCTCTCTTTCTTTGGATTTATTTTAATTTCTTTTCTTTGTGGACAACTAGTGAATTTACTCATCCCTTCTATTCCAGTTACTCCCTTCTTCCTCAACTGTTCCTGAAAAACAAATTGACAAAAGGAATCAAAAGAAGTCTCCAAATTAGATTCTTCTACACTTGGAGGCAAGCAGCAACTGTGTAGTCCATCATGATACTGAATTTTTGTTTGTAGGTTGCCTCTCAACCCAAACATCTGTTTGGTTTAAGCTGTCTTCCTGTTCCATCCATAGGGAAGTAATTTAGCAGTAAAAAAACCTCACATAAAGAAAATCAGAAAGGTTTTTAGAAGGGCTGAAGCTGCTATGCTTTTGATTAATTTCCTTTATGTTTTCACAGTTTTTGGGAAATTTGAAGTTTGACGCTTAGGAAAACAAGGTTTTGAAGTTTTAATTTAATTTAAACTCCAGAGTTAAAAAACCATCCCAGATACAGTCAGATATTCTCAGGAATGTCCAATAAATGATAGATACTAATTACAATTTCTGTTATAAACTTGAGGATTAAAGAATGAGCTATCAGTAACCCCAAGTTTGGCTTGTGTGAGGTTGGTTGACCCTGTCTGCTAAGCATGGCAATATGTACAGATGTTATCACTGTTCTGTAAACTATTAGAACTTGCTTGACGACATCAATTAATCACATTACTGCTTTAATGCCCTTGAATGACATCTTTCAACTTGCAGAAACTTTGTGTTATGGATTTTGTTGAAGTAGGAAATATTTTTGATATTTTCTCTTTAGCTACCCTTTTAACCTTCTCAAGCAATTTAGAGTACATATCTTGTGATAACTCAATTTCCTGTTGTAATTGCACATAGTTATTTCCTGAGATGGGATGAGCATGCTGAAAATACCAATTTTCCACTTCAGTATCCTGTCTGGAGAGGAGTGGGGCTTTGAGGGCTGGGCTTTGGAAGAGCTCTAAACAAATAAGGGAGTCAGGAGAAGCATAGTGAAATGTAGTCCTAGTTTTTCAGCTTCCCTTTCAAGAAAGAATTGCTTAGGGGTGTCTTGTGAAATATTTTTGAGTTCTAGACAGTGTTAGTTTGACAGTCCATAAATATGAGAGCCCTTTGGGTGCACTGAGAGTGCTTGCTTTATGCCTGCCCTCTGACAATCACTTCAAAGCTACAAGGAAGGATCCAATGGATGATAATTTTGCTGACACACAGGTCAAGATCAATATTGGTGAACTATCAAGTTCAAGTTAATTTTACAGAAGTCCTCAAGTATGAGTAACACACCTGTCATGGATACAGTCAAGCTGAACAGAGGTTTTAGTGGTGAAATGGCTGAATATGATGTACTCAGTTGCTCTCTCTCCCCACTTAGTGCTGATTTTGCCTTCGGGTCAAAATCCCCCATTTGAATTTGATGGTTATTTGAAATGTTTTACCATATTTTTAATAAGGAAAGCCCCAAGATGATTCATTAATCCTTCTTTTATTTCCTGTCTTTGCTTCCTTCCTGAGTGAAGACAGTCTTCTCACTTCTGGTTTTTTTGTGCAGTTTTTCGGCACTGGTTTTCTTTGTTGCCCATTTTGTCTGTTGTAGTCAGCTCTTGCCCTATGGGGCCCTATATTTGCAGTGCTTCACTATGGCAGGAATTTTTTGTTTGGTTTGGTTTCTGGTTGGTTTTTTTTTCCCCCTTTTGTTTCTTTCAACATGCACTCAATAGTCAAACTTTGGTTCATGGTGTTGACTTTTGAGCATGTTGCCTGAGTAGAAAAATTATCAAAATGCAGAAAATGGAGGTGATTCTTTGGAAAAAAAGAATATTCAGAAGGATAGGAGTTAGGCTTTCTCAAGCCCTCTCCTGGGTGTCTGTTCACTAGGAAAATGTGGTCTGCAGGATTGTTTGTACATCCCACATTAAACTGTGTGCTTTGTCCTGTGTTTTATGCTGAATGAAGAGCCAATGTCTACTAAAAGGCTCTTGGAAATCCCATTGTAAAGAGAAAATGTGTATTCTCTGAGCAAATAGAAGTAATCATGTCATCCCTGAGCTTATGTTTCTTCTCATTTTTGCTGTTCTAAAAATATTCATGGAGGCTGTACAGACAAGGGGGCGTAAATAGATAAATCTAAGTGGATCAAGTCTAACAGTGATCAGGTGATTGCAGTGCTTGGATAATATCCTCTGCCAAAGGAAATTAATTTTTATTTATATTTACACACGATCTCAGCACAGAACCTTTTGCCATCATTTCAGGTGCCTGCTGTAAACTGATGGTACACTAAAACAAAACGTATTTAGAAACAAATACATGTGACAAAAGCCCAGAGTAAACATTTAGTAAAATGAAATGATTTGCTATTTGAACTTGGAGCTTTAGCAGCTGAATGTGTGAGTTTGGCTGTAAGGGTTGTAGCAGCCACCAGGTGCCCAGCCAAGGGTCTCAACATTTCACGGTGAACGTACACTGAACAAGTCTGGGCTCTAATGGCCTTGGAGGATGAGCCTTTTGCTATGGCTTCAGTCCTGTGACGAAACGTGAGATTTGGGTGAGACTCTTCTACCTTTAAGTGTAGATATCTACATTTAATCTCACCATCTTCATTCCCTTCATAAATCATGGACAGGCCTCCTTTCATCTCATCTGAAAGCTGACATCTAAAACAGCTGAGGTGAGTACCAAGCTCCTATTCATGGACTTCAAAAGGAATCAAGATGACCTGCTTGCTTGAAGGTGTCCAAGTGTGTGGGAGAAGCCTGTGCCAAGAATCTAAAATAAAAAGGGGTTCAAGAAATTGAAATTAATTAACTTGAAGTTAGTGGCTCAGAATGTGGGAATTCAGGTCAATTTCTAAGCAGAATTAATCATGGCACTAAGTGCAACTGTGTGGTTGTTGGAGAGCTGAAGGAGTGCTAATAGAAGATAGGAGTGCCTTCAGCTCCCTTGTCTATATTTGCTTGTCTCTGTTCTGTGTCCACAAGGTAAAAAATCAAGTAAACTGGGTAGGAAGTGCTGCTTGCCAGATCTTCTGGTTATCTCTAAGGAGATGGTGTTGAGTTTGAAATGTTTTGGAACGGAGCAAAATGCACGGTAGATCTGCCATTGGTTCATGTTCTAAAACACCTTCCAAGTAAAGTTTTGTTTCAGCTGATGAAGATGTAGCTTAGAGTAATGTTTGCTTTGAAATCATTTATGCAATAACTTATCCCAGCAGTTATTGTAAAGAAGCAAAAATTCCCCATAAATGTGGTGCAAGCCAACAGAATGGGATATTTTCATTATAGGTATTTTGGGTTATTGATGTCCCCCCGAATGAAACACACAGTGCTATTAAATAACTCTACATTCAGTCAATTGGTAAAATTCCCACTGAATCAAGGTTCACTGTGTTCAAATGATTCCAGACAAGCAGGGAGGACACACTGGCTGTGCAGTCTGATCTAGAATTGCTTCACCTTATGGCTTGGATAATGAGGTATTGATTTTCACAGAGCAGGTCATGTTCGAGAAAAAATGAGAGACTCAATAGCAATTACAAAAGTAATTTACAATTGAAGGTGGAGAAAGGTTTACTTCCTGGATAGTAAATGATATATTTTAGCCAAGTCCTTCTCACAGTTGTCAGGATTTGATACAAAAAAAAAACCAAACTGAAAACAAAAAGACACTATCAAATATATATGCTCCTATTTTCATAAGTGGTACTTAAAAGATGTCTTCTAACTATTTTGCAGGAAAGATAAACGGAGTCCGTTAAATACTTAATGTCTCATGGCTCCAGCTGTAAGTCACAGGGACTTTGCACAAAATCCTAGCAAGGCTCTCTGGTTTCAGCAGCTCTGAGCAATCTTTTCAGCTGACCTACAACGGCAGAAACAGCAGAAAACACAACCTTCAAGATGCTCTTTTCTTATTACAAGCATAACATTATTCATTCCTAAACTCAGTTGTCTACTCTCACTAAAATCAAACTGTCTCTCCTTAGGCATGGACCTTTGACAGCCTTTCTTGGGATTTGATGGATGAGGGCAGAGAGCCTGCAGGAGAGCTGTGAGGCTCCAGGCTGAGGGAGTGTGGGATCCTGCTGTACTGGGGCTGCCACGGATGGAATTGTCTCCACATTAGCTGGTGTCGAGCCATTGCTTTGCATTTGTGATGCAAACAGTGACAGAAACACACCAAGGGTTTAGGATTACTGAACAGTGGTTCTGCGGTGGTGCATCCCTGTGTTTCCTTTCTGTCCTCCCTAGGGAATTATAGAATGGCCTGGGTTGGAACAGACCTTAAAAACCATTCAGTTCTACCCCTCTGCCTTGGGCAGGGATGGGGCATCCACAGCTTCTCTGAGCAACCTGTGCCAGGGCCTCACCATCCACACAGTTGAGAATTTTTTCCCAACATCCAATCTAAACCTGTCTTCCCTCAGTTAAAAGCCATTACCTTTGTCCTATCATTATAAGCTTTTGTCAGAAGTCCCTCTCCAGCTTTCCTGGAGTCCCCACTTGAAATGTGGTGGCTTCCCCTTCTGTGCCGTGGAAAACACAGCATTAGGAGACTCATCTCCTATTTTTGTCTTCCCCCTTTTGCCTCTCTCCCAACTTTTCCCTCCCAGTAGCCAGCACTCCTTGCTGGAGCTGTGCTTTCCTGGTTTCTGGAGGGATCCTGGCAGAGGGCACCCAGAGGCTGCAGCTGGGCGGGCACTACCACAAGTGCTTCTTTGATCATGTGCTGCTCCTTGAGAACTTGCATCAATTTCTACCTGGGATTTAAGGTTAACACCTTAAAACACTTAATTTTTAAAATTTAGGTTTTTAGTAAGAGATTGATTAGCAGTATAATCTGTAGGCTTCCTGCGGAATATTATCTTCTACAGACCTATTTGAAGTAATTTTATTGTAAGGTTTTTTAATACCTAGGAAGATTACTTGCTCAGGAAAAGTGCTTGTGTGCATAACAGAGATGATGTCTTCAGTGCTTTCTGGGTCCTTCAGGACCTCCTTTTAATTTTTTTCTCCAAAGACATTGTCCTTTTTCCTGTTCCCTTGGGAATACTTGTCAGAGGGCAAGAATGCTATTTAGGAATGTTCAAGTGTTCTTTACAGCGGAATGACTTTATAAAGTAGGGAAGTATAAGAGAATATTTTGTTGTTCTTCATATAGAAAACTTTTTACCTCAGGAGTGGTAAAAATTTTTGTCTCTATTTCTATTAGTAAAAGCCCTGCTATGTCCTCTCCTCTGTTTTTTTTTTCTGTTTACAGCATGCTCTTCTGTTTGCATGCTTATAAGATGCCCTAAAACTTTCAGTATCTGCAGACCAATAAAAAGAATTAAAATGTGACTATGAAAACATTGTATTGAAAGAAAGTAATGAAATTAAGACGGAAAATGCCATTATGAAATTTTGTATTATTGCCATTATGAAATAATGTATTTTAATAAATAACTAGACTGTAGAATTTCAATTACAGAAAAATATGCTTTACACAAGTAATTACTAAAGAAATTGCTGTAGGAACACATTCATTCATTGAATTACAGGACATAAATTCTTCCTCTGATTGCATCTTCCGTTGTGAGGGGAGCAATCACAGCAAACACCAAGCTCTAATAACACCTTCTCTTTAGGAATTAGAACTTACTGACGGATGGAATGTGGCAAGGCTAATGAAAGGTTGCTGCTTCCTGTGCACAAAGGGAGTGAATGGAACTAGTCAGACACAAAGCAAGAGCTTTGATCACTGGCAGGTAATTCAGCAGCTCGTCTCCTGTGCCTTTCAGTGGGTGTTGGGGCTCAGGAGGTCTGTAGGGCATTTAAGTGTGTTGTGTTCATCCATGCAGCTTTCTGGGGTGCATTTCATGTGCACAGAGGGGTTATACCCTGTCAGAAGGGAGCAGAACACCCCTGAGGTGTGACAGGGAATGCTGTTTACATCAGTTGGGCTGAGAATGTAATGGCTTTAGAGTCCATTTTGGAGGTGGGGGAATGTCAGAGGTGTTTGTCATAGTTCAAACAGGCAATGGGTGCTTCAGCACCGTGAGGATCTGTAACATCACCTCTCTATCTCCTGTCCATCCCTGGAGATGGGGTCAGGATAATCCAGTTGGATCTTCCCCACCTGTGGTGGGGACTTTGAAGCAGAGACTGGTGGCACTCCAGGATAGGAAAAGACACACTGAATATTCACAGAGGTGACTATAACACAACCCAAGGCATCTTCGTGTTTCAGGGTTCAGTGTCCAGCTGACTTGAGGGGAAAAGGTCTATAGCAGTGGTTTTCAAAAGGGGGAAGAAAATGGGAAGTGTCTGGAACAGAGCTGTGACAGAAGAAGTTTCCAGCAGAGATCTGCTTTTCTGATTGCTGTATGGTGGAAATAAGAAAATGTGGGTGGGGGGGAAGCAATTAAGGAATTTAATGTAATCACTGAAAATTAAGATCAAATGGAAAAACCATGCAGTTTATGAGATGTGATGTTGTATGTGCAAAGTTAGCAAAAAGAAAACTAGAAGTATAGCCTTATCCTTAGGTGACACGTGGATCCAATCCTGTTTCAGTTTGTTCATACTTGAGAACTGTCTATTGATTGCAAAGTGTTTGTTCACATCTTAGATGACAAACAACCAACCAACAATGATTCTGTATTCTCAAGTCAGTATTTTGCAGGGTATTTTCTTTTTACCTTGGTAAATGACCTTTCCTTTTGTTGTGCAACTGGACACCTTTCTCTCCCCTGATTTTTGTATGGATTGAGTTTAGAAGTATTGATGTGTTTTTAACTTCTGTCAAAGAAAGGTAACTTGTTCATTTTTTTCCCCCCTAGATTTTCTATTAAAGCCATCTTTTTTTCCCCTCCTCTCCACTGGTAACGTTTTTTTAATGCTTCCTTAGTCTATTCTTATTGTGCTTTGAGTTCAGGAATGTTCTTGTAGAAAATGGTTATTTTTTCATCCTAATGTCACCAGTGAGTCAGTCCAGCACATATTCTTGTTACATGATTACTTGAGATTTCTTTTTTATTTAGTAAAAAAATCTGAGTTCTCTTTGAATTTTCTGTGCAAAGACAATCTATAAAGGTCTTCAGCAGACACTGTACAAAGAAAAATGTGTCTGTGGGGATACAGATTCTTCTTGTTGCTGGTATTGCTGTAGGGTTTTGATCAACTGTTTATAGAGAAAATGAGAAGTTCTTTTGCTTTCCTCTGGAAAATGACTTACACATTTATCAGCTTCTCTTCCTGAAATAATGTGTATGGTAGAAGTACAAATATTTTCAATAGGATATTCAATCTATTACTTTAGAACAACAGATAGAGGAATAAAACTTGTTCTGTTATAGTCTGACTCTTTTTGAAGCAATTTCAGACCTCACAAAAAATTTGAACGTGGGAATTGCACAAATGTTTGTACTTTCTAAATCACACTTACACAGGTATTTTCTTGATGCTATTATTTTCCATAAAAATGCAAATGTAGATACTAATGTAAATGTAAATGTAGATACTAATGTAAAAATCCATTCATAGTAGAAAGCACAAGATGTTTAAACATCTAAAAGAGCAAAAAAACCTGTTCTGGAATTAGTCTGTACAGCTTGCCTAAAGTTCTGGGCTGGATAACAACTTTAAGGAAGGGCACTGATCTTACAACCTCTGTGTTTTATGCTATGCACAAATTGTCTCTGAGACCCACTTAGATATGGAACACAGAGCATGAAGTTGGCAAACACTTCACCAGCTTGGCACTGCTCCCACAAGTGAGCAAACCAGTTGTTAATTCTGGGAGTACTCTGACACCAAGAAGTTAATGCACTGTAGGTTATACAATAAATTTCCATCACTGTGGCTGTTTTGCACTAAGTGTCTGGATGGACACGCACAGATTTGCATGGAGAGCTGATGGGAAGTAAATTGGCTGTGGATTTACAACACAGCATTTTAAAGCAACTCACGTAGCAATAAAGCAAGGTTGTTGTCAGGTTGCCCTTTCTGCTTTCAGCTGCTCCAGAGGGGCTACCAAATGCAGGTGCTGCAAACTCCACAGCTCTGTATGAGCTGGTTTAGGCTGCTGTGCAGCCCCATTTGGGCTTGTGCATGGCAGGAGCTCTCCAGCTGCAGGGGTGGCAGTGCCTGTGTCTGTGACCAGGGACTGATTCTATCAGCATAGCAAGACTTGACCTTTCAAGGTCTTGAACACTTAAAAGCATGAGCTGTATTTCTAAACCAATAAATTCAAAATTCCACACAGAGCTGAGTCCTCAGTCTGTTAGAATAAGCAGATCACAATTTAAAAAAAAGTTTTCCTTACAGAGATAATTTTTATGAAATTCTACATACTTGAAAATTGTCAACAATTGGTTTAGAAAATATTGAAAAATCATATCAAAATAAATGACTGTCTGCTGCACTTCCATAATAAAATGTTCTGATTTTCATATTGAACTGAATTTTACAACAAGCAAATCCCAAACTCCAGGCTTTATGTGAGAAGATTTCAAATGTCATGACCAGTATGGCAGATTTCTAGGGCACATAGAAGAAATTCCCCCATGCCTGTTTTGACCAGAAACTTGTTTTTCCAGTATCACTCTATCCTTGTTTGTCAAACTCATCATTTACATTGTGTGCAGAAAGACTTGTAAGTGGTGCCAATTTTGAACAAAGGGGAATTATTTGTAACTCCAGACCTGAGAAGTCTGGGAATGCTCTGCAGTCATTATGCTTATTAAAGTTGCTATTAATGGGGTAGAGTATATATTAATTGGATAGAGCAAAGTCAAACTTAGCATAAAATTTGAGAGTTTGATAGTGCACTGTAGTGGATTGAGTTGGATTAGTCTCCAGGCATTCTCCAGCTGGAATACAATGGCCCTTAGGTCTGCTCAGCTCTTGGGCTCAGACTCCTCTGCTGAACTTCCTGGTCTCTTCAGATGTAAAAGAGAAAACTTCATCCTTGCCAGCTGGGAGGTGTCATTGGTTCTTTATTTATTCCTGAAAATATGAACAGAGATAACTGATTTAAAAACAGACTGGTAGAGAGTAGATAATATAAAGGGGAAATGGTTGTTCATATTTCTTTTTTCTTGTCTAATCCTCTCCAGCATCCTCTGGAATATGCATGAAATCTCCATGAAATCAATTAAATCAGTTACAGTGTTATGTAGATGTAGTCTTAAAAATGTTATTTTATAATCATAGATTGAAATGGGCAATTTCAAGGCAATTTTTCTTTGCTTTGAATGGCTTAAACTCAGGGGTAAATCTTGACAGAGTTTCCAATTTCCAGATGTGTGTGGTCATTAGAGATCTGAAGGTGCTTCTTGCCCTGCCTGCTGCTGCCCTGCCCAGTTGAGCTCCCACTGAGCTGCCGTGCACATTGGTTCTAGCAGGCACATGAAAGCCTGTGCTGCTAGAACCAGCCAGGGCTGGTTTTCATGCTGTTGGTGATGCCTTTCAGATCTAAGAAAAAAACTAAAGATAAAAGCAGAATATTGAAAAAAAAAAAATTATCTTTGTAAATGGCACTTTTCTAATAACAGAAAAACAAAATGAAAAAATAATAATGGCAAAACTCACATTTGCTCACAGACCTCTTTACTTCTCCCTGTTAAAGCTTTTCTTTTGGGAGCAGGATTTCCTTGTCTTGTTTTGAACTTTCCATGTTTGATTACTTCAACTTCAAATTGGCATTGACTGCTACACTGACCTGTGCAATTTATGGGGCAAAATATCGCTACAGCAAAGGCTGAGCTGGTTTGAAATGAAAGGTGGTACAAATTGCTCCATTCAGGTACAGTACAGGCATTACCAATATTTGGCTCATTGCACAGGTGGAGTTCCAAAGCTGGACCACAAATTGAACAGCTTCCCAGGATTTCTGCCTGACCCCAGGGCGGCCAGGCTCTGCCCACAGCACATGCCTGGGAGCTGCTGGGATGATGCAGTGGGAGGGAGGAGAGCTGAAGCATTTGGAGCATATAAAATTCTCATTGAAAATTCAGTTGTTTGAGCATCCAATTTGGCTGCTTTCATGTCAGACATCCTCTTGATTTTTTTTTTCTTCTGAGGAAAAAGCATGTGATAATTTCTGATTTTTTCCTCTATGAGTAAAATTTCAATGTCAAAATGCCAAAGGTTGCAGAGCACTCAAGGGCCTGGGAGACAAACAGACATTTAAGTACCAGTGAGATGCAGCAGGCAGCAGAGCTCTGTCCCTCAGTGCCTATCCCAGTGCCCCTGGCTCTTCATTCCAGCGGGACCTGTGAGTTTGTAGGGGTGCAGATGTGTCAGGATGCCCATTACTCCTGAGGCAGGTAAAGATTGCTCTCCCTAGGGTGCTTCCATGGAACTGTCAGAGGTGCCTGGATGTGCCACTGACTCCACTGAGCAGTGATACTGTAAAAATCCCAGAGTCACTTAAATCAGTAGGAATACATAGAGAACTGTATCTGTAAGACCATGCTGAAGAGGGAAGTGTCAAGCAGTTCAGTTCATGTTCTGGGAATAGAGGGACTGGGAAAAAGGAAAGGGAATCAGGAGAAAACCATGTATTCTTGGAGAGCTTTTTGTAAGAAGGCAGAATCCAGGAAAATGAGCCAAAAGAGGGACAAGCTGTGTTTTTATAGGCCTGTAAACTTTGGATGACACCTCTGGTCTAATCTTAAAAACGCTTTTACTTTCCATTTTGTCTCTGTACTCCAAAAGCCAGTTCTGTTTGTTTATTCTGCAGGTTAGGTATCTTTTCCTTACTGTTTCATGTCTCTGCTTCTGTCCCACAAGATACCAAACATCTGTAGGATCCTGATGTTATTATATTTTTACTGATTTGAAAATGAATTGAGAACTAAAGATCTCATTCCTCCATCTTTTACCAAGTGCTGCTTGAGATGCTAGTGTGGTTTTTTTGGCACCCAAGTAATCATTAAACAGTGAATTTCTCTCATTCTGAAACCCAGATGATTGTGTATGATTTACTCATTTATGTTTTTAAAAAGTGCTTCAGTCTTTTTCTTTACAGGCCTTTGAAAAAGCAGTGAAACACATTATGATGTCTTTATCAGATTCTTTCCTAATTAATCAAGAGTAGCAGAAGAAACAAATGAAAAAAGAAAATTATCTAAGTAAAAGTCTGCAAATAAAGAACTTGAAGACATGACAGCAAAGTTTGCATACTATTAATAGATATGTTATAAATGACAATTTTCTAATTTTTCACTTAGGAAATTTATTGGGAAATGACAAAGTGAGAAATCGAGCAGAGCCACAATTGAAGGACAATTCCCACCCCGGGTATCAGAGCTGGGTGAACCACAGACACAGCCTCTCCTGGACTAATGCCCCCCTGGTTCACACCAGCCATTTCCCAGAGCCAGGTTTTATACAGACTTTGTGCTCTGAGGCTGTCCATTGTTTAGTCCAGCTTTTTGGATATGTAGATGGATATTCTTTTCTTTAGGTGTGTATGGTGAACAGAGTTCTGGGAAGGTATATTGTCCTGATTGCATTTTCTTTGGGCTGGGTATGGGGATGAATGTCCCTGATGAGCAGATATGATGCTTACCTGGTGTGATGGTCGAGTCATTGACTTCGCCCACCCGGCTCCATCAGAGTTTTGCTACACCCTGTATTGTGCTGCAAAATCACCTCATAGTTTTGGCTTGGAGGGAGGATGGCATAGTTCCTGCTCATTCATCTGTGAGCTGATTTTGTACAGGGGAGTATTTTGGAGATACAGTTTGTTTCATATACATATAAAGCTGCTTTAACAAAACGTGAATTAACCATACATTTATAACAGATACATTTTAAAAGTTATTTTTAAGTACATCTTTTCTGTTGATTTTCAAGGGGAAAAACAAGTTTGACTATAACTGGTTTTTTTTTCCACTAGAATGTTAACCCTGCCATTCTGGAATAGGTGTATGGTATCATACAGACACATGGCTTTATATTTAAGATATTAAACTCTACATACAGCAGAACAAACCCAGCTATCCTTATTCAATTATAGATATTCTTTTCCTTTTCAGAAAATCCATTCTGTAAACTTTAGCTTGATACTTCCCCTGACGGGTGTGAGTAGCGCACAGAGAAATAAGGGTTAAACCAGAGCTCACTGATGAGCCCAAGTGGGCTCTAACGAAGGCCATGAATCTCATTGGTGCCTTTTTGCTTTTTCTCTAAAATGGAAGTGAGATGATAATGATGGCTGATTTCTAGTCTCCTGATGCTGATGGAGGATATGAGTTAAATTGAGTCTAGTAATAAAATGAACCCCTAGAAGAAAATTATAATCAGACTCCTAAGTGGTTATAATTGCTTAGGATTGGAGTAAAAGCTATTCAAATAACACCCAGCTGTAGGCACTGTGAACTCCTTAACCAAATCCAAGATGGGTTATTCCTGATTTTCTCACATTTTTTCCCTAGTGCCTGGGTCTGTAGTTTCCTTTGGAATGAATGTGCCCTAACCATCTTGTTAAGTTTATTTAATTAAGACATTTGTGAATTAAAACTACTCCATTTTTAAATACACCTACATGTAAAGTGAAAGCTGTCAGTGATAGAAAATTGAGTGTTGGAAGTAGAAGGAATATCCATTATCAAAGGTGACAGAGCCCAGCAAAGCCTTAACCAGCCCCTTGGCTTTGGGGCCGCTGCAGAGGCAGTGAGGGAGGAGTGGCAGCGAGGGCTGGGATGTGCTGGTGTGCTCCAGGCTGGCACGAGACCAGTGGGGGAATCCAGGGTTGCAGCACTGTGACAGAAACACTCATCAAATGTAGATGTTTTCTACTTTGCTGCTTCAGTCAAGCACTAAATGAAGGAGAGAGCTGTGGAGATCAGACGATGAAACCATTGCTGATACATCAAATCAGTGAAAACCTGAAGCTGTTGTAGAAATCAGGGGGATTAAACACATTGTTTGCTATTGTTCATGGCAATTAACCGTGGAAAAGCAAAGGAATTTCTAACTGAATTATTTGCCAGCCACAAGGAGGTTCTCTGTACTAAACCCCAACCTGCATTATTGAGAGCAGGAAGGGCTGTGAGGAAGCAAGGTGCCAAAGGGTCCCAGGGTACGATGGATTGGCATGGCCAGCCCACGTGAGTGGAGTATCAGGTGCTCCAGCAGTGACCTAGGGATGCTGAGTGGAATTGATGCTGTTCCATTTAGGGAATTCAAGACTGGAGGTGATATTTGTTAATCAAAGTGAATAATCTAGTTGAAATTAAACCCACTAATGTTTCAAAATAAATAGAATTAGATGTGTTCTGAAGCATCACTTGGCAAGATTTTCCTCCAGGAGGATGACTGTTTCTAGTAGAGAATGCTTTCTTCTCACAAACTTAAAATTTCAGTTCTAGTGCATAAAAGATTTATTGAATGAAATTATGATCAGAAGACATGAAGTAGAGCTCAAGGGCCAGAGTAAATAGGAGAGAGGATACTATTTGCCAGAAAAGTGAATGGTCTTAAGAGGAATACGCTGTGTAAAGGGAAAGTCAAAATTAACAAGCTTAATGCAGAGATGGGGAATAATCTGTATTTATTCTGAGAACTAAATTTATCCTCCTTTACATTGTATTGGATGGTTTGACAAATAAATTATTTGGTAACAACATCTCTTATGAAAGAACCATAACTTGTTTCAGAAGTAATAGCTTTTATTATTATCATTGATTCAGGAAATTGGAATAAATATCTTTGCTTATTAGAATTTTATGTAGATAACTTTGAAGAATGCTGAAAGCTCCCTACTATTTCATGCCCAAAATGAAGTAGTTCTGTCTCCTCAGAAAAATAAAAAAAATCATCTTTGGAGGCTGACAAACAGGCAGTAACTGGTGTGCTATTTTCAGAGCAAGGGAGAAAGTCAGCTGAGGCTTTGAGTCTGAATGGGGAAAACTCATGTGTATAACCAATAGCACTCAGCTGCACTCATGGGGAGAGGGGCAGAAGGCTCAGGACAGCAACAGCTGGCAGGTATTTGATGTAAACAAGCACAAGACCAGCTAATATTGCTCAGCTATAGACACAGAAAAAACGGTGCTCATCTATCCAGTGCCTTGGGCCTTGTTTTTGTTTTTTCTTTAAGTCCTTTCGAAGAAGCACTCCCAGGTGTCAGTTGTGTAAAGAATTGTACATTCTTCTGTGAAATCTGGTTTATTGCTTATCTTATTCATGTTTTCCATTTACTTGTAGTTAACAAGGAACACAGCCAGAGGAAATGGCCTCGTGTTGCACTAGGGGAGGTTTAGGTTGGATATGAGGGGAAATTTCTTCACTGAAATTGTTTTCACGCATTGGAACAGGCTGTCCAGCTGGGGGGTGGAGTCATCTTCCCTGGAAATGTTTAAAAATGTGGAGATGTGGCACTGAGGGACTGCAGTGGGCTTGGCAGTGCTGAGTTTACAGCTGGATGATCTTGGAGGGCTTTTCACCCTCAAGAGCTGGGTGAGCCTGTGGTACTGTAAGTTTTCCAGGTGTTTCAGTATACACACAATATAGTGGCAGCAAGCAGCCTGCTTTTTTTCTGCAGCCTTTTCCATGAAAATAGACTGCAGATGATATCTCATTTACAACAATTAATATTTCCATATATGTGTATTATTGCTGGGAGACATAAATTCTTCTACAGTACCATCTATTTTTAAATGGTAATGTGTGTGTTTATTTCTTGTGTTGTTTCATAATTTTATACCTACTGACCTACCATGCTTGTACAAAGTTTTCTTTATTATCTTGAAAAGTTGTATTACATTGTAAAGGTTAATTAAAGAGATTTTAAGGAAAAATAACTACTTCTGTTTCCATGAGAGCTTTTGAAGAGGTTATTAGTTAGAGTGATTTAGCTGTTTGCCAGTTCATCTCTAAACTACTGTTTGCAGAGGCAAAGCAAACTCAAAGTGGTGGTGAGAATTTCGGGCTACAGGTTTGTTACCCTTGAAGAGCATAATCACCCCAGCTGCATTTTCTCTTTATTAGCTTTGTGCACAGTTATGTTGAATAGAACCATGAAAAAGAGCTGTGCCTATGTTTTCCTTACTTATCTTTACAGCAGAAATGGTAAGTGGGAAAGTTACTTGTAGTTTTTCCTTGATCTTTTCTTCATTGTCTCAAGAATAAATTTAGAATTGATAAAAAGGAGAAAGGCTTTCACTTCCAAACTGAAAGTGACCATTCTGTCTTAATCTACAGTGAAATGGAAAGCTATTTAGAGCCAAAAGTTTTAAGTTGAGGGAAAAAATGAGATATGTGTCTGAATTATGTACTTGGCAGATTGTGGAAAGACTGAGAGGCACATTCTGTGGCATAGTTTTATTGAATTTTTCAAGATTCTTTACTAAAAATTGCTGTACTCCTGCCAGAAGCAGGTACTAAAAGTTCTGCACACCTTCAGTGGAAATGGCTGGACTGCTATGGGGTGCTGAGGATGTCAGAGCTTGCCTTTGGACTGACATTCCAGATGAGAAACGACTCCTGCCATGTTTGGTTCTAATTGTCTACATTTTCTACCTGGGACCTAAGGAGTTGGGCAGATCTGTTTGAAATGTAAGCAAACAAGTTACTTGCTACCATTTTTTATGCAGTTTAGTCAAAGAACTATAGATACATTTTATCTTCTGTCTCCTCTGTACTGCACTTGATTTTTAGAAGAATTCCATGCAAGATAGAAGGTTCCCTGCTGCGATTTCCAGCTGGGAGTTTACATTATTTTTCAAACACTTATTTATCATTCTTCCTAACAACCTACCCAAAATATTTTTGGCATGAGTACTTTCTTTGTGGCTTAGCACAATTTTTTGACCATTAGGGATAATTGCTTATGACACCATATCGGTCAGGAAACATACAGGGAGATTTGCCTGAACAAAGAACTCAGAGCCGGATACAGTTCATCCTTTTTTTGAGCAATATAATACAGCAGTGCTCAGACAAGGTGATAGAAGAGCTAATTTGACAAAACTGTAAGAAGTATACCCAGCCTTGAGTTAGTTCTGTAGAGATGGGGCTTTATCATGGGATAATAGCATCATTTCTACTGGTAAATTTTGCTTCTTTGGTAAGTTTTTCTGTGTTTCTCTGTTATTCTATTCCTAAGGCCATGTCCTTGAAAATAGATTTTCCTGGCAGTAGGGCTCTCTGAGTGTTCCTGCTGTCCATGTAATTTACAATTTTCGGTTTGGAAGTTCAGGGTGTACATAAATTTCTCTCTAAATGATTATGTATTGGAATGAGCTTAAGACTGGCAATGTCCTACCTTTTTGAGATGGAAAAATTTCAAGAATTAATGAGTCCCTCCGTTTTGTGTTTCCTGTCTCTTTCTCTGTTGTGCTGGTAAATAAACCTTATTTTTATGGCAAACTATTACAGTCATGTGGAGGTAAAATATGCAATTAATGAGACTGTACAATATATTTTATTCAAGCAAAATATTGTCTGGCAGAATAATCAGAGGCTCCCTGGTGCCTGCTCTGTGCTGGAAGTGTGACACTGTTTCCTTTAGTGCCAGATGGCAGGTCAGTTGTAATCCATAGTTCCCAAACATACACTGTGCAGTCATTTCCTTGTGCTGAATAGCTCATTCTGCAGAGCCTGCTCCTCTGCACATCAGTAGTGTTTTGTTACAAATTTCATTAAAGTACTGCTGTACTCGCCACTTCTGTATTCTCATATTGTTATTAAAAGACAAGTAATTCTAAGGGCAGAAATTTGAAGCAGAACCTTGTTTCCCCCTTTATCTACACCTGCCATTTATTACAGCACAGTGAGAACTGGTCAGCAAGTAGACTCTGAATTTATCAGCTGCTGCAGGCACTCTGCTACAGGAGCTGCATGTCATTATTGGGGCAGTTATGGAGCTATGAGAACATTTCAGGATGTCTTGTCTTACTGATCTGCCCGTGGCATGACTGACAGTGATCTGAATGAGGCTGATGAGCCATTTGGATGGGGACATTCTGACATTGCCTACAGCAAATGGAACGGGAACTATTGTTTTCTAGTAGCAAAGAAAATTTGCGAAGCCAGGGAGTAGAAAAGAGAGGCTCAAAGGCAACATTGTGAATTCCTCATTATAAAAACCTGCAGTGCTTACACCGAAGCTGTTGAAGCTGCAGCCATTGGTTAGCTAAGCTGCCTCTCTGTTCTTGCCACTCCCATAAAGCAGAGAACAGATCCATCATCTAGGGGAGATAATAACCGTGCTATCTCAGGAAAGATTACACTTCCCTTGTCAGGGTAAATTTATTAAGTATCATAAAGTGTAACAGGCACAAAATCATAGCAAATGCTAAGGAACAGGCACCCAACTCTCTGCAGCTGAGCAGAGGGAGATGATATTGCTCTGTGCCTTCTTCTTCCCTTTCTTTCAACCTTTTTGTGTTTCTGATAGCACAGGTTTTCTGCACTGGGAGTAGAGACCATTTTCAGTCTACACTTAAATCACTGCAAGTGTTATGTGTCCCCATTCTTTGGTTTCTTCTCAGTATTTCTCAAAGTAATGTTTTGGAACAAAGTAGTGGTGAATTAAAGCCCCATTTTCTGCAGGTACAAGGTGCTTAAGTATCTTGAGGCCTGCTGAGGTCAATGAGAATATTCCTGTTGCCTTCTTACCTTTTGAACTTGGCTTTGACTGCACATAATATTTTTACTTATATTTAAAGTTAGGAAAAAGCATCATGGATTAGATAGGCTAAGTGACACAAGCATTGATACCACTTGCTGATAGTTTGAGATATTTAAATTAATTATGTTTATTATTTAATACTCTAGGCTAGTGCATGACATAAATTACATATTCTCCTCTCATTGCAGCAGTCAGAAGTAAAGAGAGTTCAGCCCTTATATATTCGGACTCTCCTGTGAATCTCCTAGGCACCTAGCATAGGTCCTTGCACTTCTCTGTGCTCCTTCCTGCTTCTGCAGGGAGACTCCATAAAGTTATTTTGTAGCTTCCTGGGACAAAAATGAATCTCTTTTGTAGGTTTAGAGCCTGGTTCAAAGGAGTCACATACAACGCCTGCTCAGGTTTTTTGCAGAACTGAAAAGGCCTGTTATATTATTGAGCTGATATACATTTAAAACATATGTCCTATATTTGGGTACCTTCCCGTTGCATCCTACAGGACCTTTCCATTAGAAATTCCATCAAGCCCCAAATCTTTTGATGTAGTGTGGCTGAGCTGTCACAAGACCCAGTAGCACTGCAGGTGACATGAATTCAGAGCCTGAATCATGCCATGAGCTCTGTCCTTCGTGGGATCTTCAGCCAGGTAGGTGCATCTGGGTCCTGCAGTCCTGCAGGATTCCTGTTGGGAACAGCAGCAGTGCTTCAGGCTCAAATGCCACCATCGTGGCTGCCAGGCTCTGCAGTTAAACACAGTCCTGGGGCTTGGTGCAAAAGGACAGATGTGAGAAGTTCCCTGACAGAAGCAGTCAAACAGGGACCTTCTCCACACAGATGCTTTCAACTATAAATGCAGGGCCACAGCAGAATAAGTGTGAAGGATGTCAGCCTAGTGGAACCAAAAGGTGCATTTTGCAGTTCATCCTATTTCATGGCATATCCCTGCCAAACATACAATAGTTCAATATTTGGGAAAAGATTGAATCTCTGCCAGTGCTTCTTAAGCATTTTTTTCTGCTTTTATTCAAAAAAGCATGTTTATTTCTCTGCTTGGGTTATCAATAGAAAATATGCCTGTGGCTTAATCAGTGAAGTAAGAAAAGGAAGAAAGCTGTGCAAAGGAAAAGAAATAATTTTTTGTAAGGTGCTGGTACCATCCTACCCCTCAGGCCTATGGTACCCAATATTAGATCACAAGGGAGAGACTAGGATGCTTTGCTAGTAGAACAATGGAAACCCCAGTCATTATCTTTTTCTCCCTTATCACTCAAAAATGTGCATCGCATGGAATGAGAACATTAACTTATGTTTGTTGCCTCAAGATTATTATCTCCCAAACTCCATTGCTCATCTGACTTTTAGACACAAAACCTGGTGTTGGTTTCCAGTCATTAACTGACTTTCACAGTTATGCCCTAAGCTTCAGCTAATGTAATTCCAGGTAAACAGCTGGAACCACAAACAAAACATTATCCCTTTAACAGCTAAGTGAATTATGCTACTATTTAATCACCTAATTTAAAATTAAGTTTATGATTCATAGAAGTAATAATGCACAACAGATGGATTGTTACTGCTGCTAAATGGTCAGGTATGTGACATTCCTTCAGCTTGATAGGCAGTTTAAGGTTCATCAGGAGGTGTTTGGTGAAGAATTGGCAACAGAGGGATTCTGGTTCCACTGGTAATGACGCAGTGCAGTTGATCTATGTTTCAAGAAGAGTTTTAACAGCTTGTGAGAAGGCAGAAATGTAAACTCAGAGAAGTTAGAACTGCAGATTTCATAGGGCTTTTTGTGTAATTCTACCCTTCAAATTGATCTAAATTTTAGGGAAAGTTCCATTGCTAATGCATTGGAAAGACTATACAAGAGAAAAAGATTCTGTTTGTTGGGTGATTTTTTTGTTTGGGATTTTTTGGGGGGGGTGTGGTGGTTTTCTTTGTGTGAATGTGTTTGCTTTTTGTTTGGTTGATTGGGTTTGGGTTTGGGGGTTGATTTTTTTTTTTTTAGTACAGAAAACAGAGAGGGAAAAATGATCAAAGATCAAAGAAGACAAAAAACCCTACAGTTTTTCAAATGGGGTTGATTCAAGAAAGCCTTCAGATAAAGGGTTCAAGAGATTATCTGAATTGCTATGCATTTCCTCAGTTGGAGAACTCAGTGTTCTCCAATTCTGTTGTACTCTGAAGTCAATATAAGGGCTGTCACTCACTCAGTGTTTTACAGATACAATGGGGACCAAGTATCATTTGAGAAGCTTTCATTAAAAAAGGAGGTAGGTTTAGAGTCAAAACTGTCTCTAACATTTATACCGAACAGTCTAGAAACCACTGAGTATCCTTGCACTGAATCTGGTCGTTCTAAATCTTCTCCCTGTATTGTGAACCAGCACTTATGTCTTCCAGGCGTAGAATTTCTCCTAAGATGATAAGATAAATGAAACCCTGGAGTTTGTAAACTCCACAGCACTCCATACATACCCCTTGTAAATGCAACTTTCACTGCATTGCAGCTCTGGTGGTTGAATGGTTGGGACTCTCAGCTTGTGTAAGTGCTGAGAGGGCCACTAGAAATAGCTGTGGTGACACTTAAATGCTGTTCGAGATGTGCTGATGTGTGTTCAAGAGTTCTTCTACCTTGCAAGTTTTTCTGGTTTGTTTTCTGTGTGTTTATTTGTTCACCCAAACATTAGTAGGAATTTAAAAGAAATATTTTTGATATTTAAATCAATATAGAGATAGAAGAATATTAAAATACAAGTTTTTGTAAGGAACTTTTCCGTTTTCCATTTTTCCCTTCTCTGTTTCATCCCCTTTTCAAAGAAGAGTGCAGCAGTGATTTATGAAGAAGGAACACAGACAGACCTGCTGGGATTTTAGATTTTGGTAGGGTTTGTTTGTTTGTTTGTTGGTGTTTTTTCCATTTTAGAGCTCAAAATATTATGCAAACTTGAAGATTAATTAGAAACAGAGTAGAAGAAAAGAGGTAAATATGAGTAATAAGACACCTGTTTCCTTAAAAATCGAGACCCAAGCAGCGGAAGAAAGAAGAAAAAGAAGGCAGAAAAAAAGGAGGGAAAATAATAGGAAAATTTCTGTTTTGATGACAGCTTGCTTTAGAAAATGGCTGATTTTTCTAAAACTATTTTGATCAGTAAGCTTTGACTAACTGTACCTGCTTCTAGAGCAGGTTCTAAAGGAACCTGCTGTTCACATCCGTGGAATTCACTATATCATACCACTTGCTCCAGGAAAATCAAGTTCACATTCCTGGAACAAAATGCTCTGAAGGACTGCTCCTCTCTCCAAGGAGCTCATCCTCTCCACCAGTTTTCCTTTTTGATTTTAATGTCCTCATTTAGTAGTTGGATTTCAGACCAGGTGGAATGTGAAAAGCAGATCTGCTGGAGAAAGGCATAGTTATACAGACAGAAATAGCACAGGGCTGCAGACTTCCAAGGCTTTCTGATCATTTATAAAAAAGTTGCATCTTACTGATTGATTCCCAAATGCCTGGTCCAGTGCCATGCTCTCATTTATGCAGAAAATAATTTTCCTTACTTGAAGTGCACTGTGTAAGAAATTTGATCCCTAAAATATGAGTAAATCTTTATTGCCGCTCATCGTATAAGATCTCTCTTTTTTCAGTCCCAGGCATTTGACATGAATTGAGTCTACACTGTAGAAGCTGATTTTAATATCAGCAGCTCAGAGTGTTGCAAGTCTTGAAGGTGACCTGCTGAACTATATAAATGGGTTCCTGATGCTCCATGCAAAAAGACAAGTGTAAGGAGTTGTCTGATGCCAAAAGTTAAACTTTTGAAAGCTTTGTGATATATTTTAGCCGTGCTATTGCAGGAGACTTGTTTTAAACCCAATACTTTTAAGGGTATCTGAGGCCGCAAATGCCTTTTTTTTATTATAGTTCAAGAGGCAGAGTAGACTATATTCAATGGTGTTACTATAAAAAATACATACCTGCCCTACAGCGGATAAACATTGCAATCCTTCTGTCAATGTATTTTTCTGTTGCTTTTATTTTTGTGCTTTTGCAGTATAGCAACTGAATGGTGCCTGTTGGATTGTACTGCTGAAATCAGGACAGTTATAAAGCCTGGGAATGATGCTAAATTAGTTTACATACTGGAGACTGACAGAAGCTGTTTTCCTACTTTTTTTGCAAGATTTGATTTTAATCTAAAGATTAGGTCCAATTCCTGGTACTACCTAGTGGGAATATCAGAGAATGAGCCTTATGGCTAAAAGTTGCTGCCCTATTTACTTCCTTTTTTTGGTTACCTATTTTCTAGTTTCTTAATTGCTACTTGATAGCAGGTCAGTAATATGCAGGAAAAAATACTTCATTAGTGTAGTATCTTAGAATCTTCTGGTAGCACGTTGGACCAAATGATTTTCATTTGTCATGTATGCTTAAATCTCTTAATCTCTCCAGAGGCAGAACTGTGTGCAGAGCTGTGTTTGGGATTTAGAGATAAGAGTCAGTTGCCATAATTCCCCTGGGACAAAGGGAATTTGCTTTCTCATCTAATGTTACAGACCACGTACTTTGTACTTTGATCAAAACTTCAAGTTTTGAAAGGACAGAGGAAGAGATTTATTGTACGTTAGAGAAAACCACTTTTGTGAATGCTTTCCAGTATTGGACACTACGGTTCAGAAGCAGGCAGCCTTTGTGCTCATGCTCTGATGTCAGATTCTTTTGATTGCTTTGACTCATTGTCTGGCTGCTGTAACTTCTGGCCCTATTCAGGCCTCATTTTTCCTGTGGCCTTTCCAGCACAGAGCAGTGCAAAGGACAGAGGATGTGGGGGAGTGAGGCAAGTGGGGCTGTAAGTCCTTCTGCTGAGCTTTTAGAGTGACAGCTCTCTCATTGCTCATGATCTCCTCACTAGAAAAACTCATGACACTGTCTTGTGTGTGGCCAGAATTTCTCCCTGTGTCTTGTGATTAACTAGGAGGAAGGAAAAAACCCCACAGAAATCCATCTGGAATGTGTCACTTTGTTCATTTAAAAACAATGTACAGTGAATTGGTAAACCTTAACTTGAATCATAATTCTCTGGCCTTAAATCTATTTAGGACTATTTAGGATTTGTCTTTTCAGAAGTTGTGTTTTGTGCTTTCAAAAATAACAGCAATCATGGATGGATTCCCTGGCTTACTTCAGCCAGCAGCTGTGCACATCCAGCAAAGCTTCAGGATATCTGATCATGCTTCAAAGGCCACTGCTGAGATCCAGGGTGAGCTTATTCTAAAACAGTGCCCTTATTCTTGTCCAGTCTTTTCTCCAAAATCTTCCCTGTCCAATCTTTTCCCTATACATTTTTTGTAGTTATTTTTTAGCAAAACTAGAAGGAAAGAGTCTGGTCAGCTCTGCTAAAGGCTTTTAGAAACTTGAATTTATTTAGCAAAAATGCCTACCAGTAAGTATGGAGAGGGGTGGATTTCCAGGATTTATAATACATTTTTTACAAATCATACAAATTGTCAGTCTCTAAAATTTTTTGCAAATCATGACATCTGACTTGGGACATCAGTACTTACATTTGAAATGGTAAGCTTTTATATCAGTATTGCCATAAGCCAATGAGCCACAGCTGGGGAGGGTCAGTTCAGCACTGAATTGACTCCAAAGGGAATGTTTCAGGACAGTTCAACAAAGTACCTACATGGCAATGAAACTCTCCGGGAAAGACATCTCTCCTGCAAAAAGGTGTTTAATAATTTGCAGTTTCAAAAACCATTAAAATATTTTGAAGAAAAATTTCTGTAAAGGAAAATTCCTGATTATTCATGCTGTTTGCTTTTGAAAATTTGTGTTAATTTTGCCATAAACCCTAACATTTGGAGATGTCAGAATTGGCTTCTTAATTGAGTATGTGATTGTGTAGATATTCCTGGAAACAAAAGGTAATTTTGTGAGTTTCCAAGAGGTATATTTGCAAGAAAGAGCAAAAAGGCTAAAGGTCAATGAGTTCCAGTATAGATCAAGTTAAAATATTTCTAGTCTTCTTAGTCCTCCAAGCCTGTATCGTGTTAAAAAATATTTGGGCAGGTGATAGAATAGCAAGTAATTTGTACAGTTAATTAATTTAAATTAATTAGTAAAACCTCTGGGAAATGGGTGTGTTAACAGCATTCTGACTGGACAGTCATGGAAGTCATGGAACTTCCTGTGCAGAAAGAGGATGGATTCCCAAAGATAAGGAAACTGCTCTAAACAGCTTAGAATCTACTTCAGATGACACAGCTGAATGCCATGACTGATGAAACATTAATTACACAGCTGTTTTATGGGACATCCACCCTACCATGATGTTCCTGTTCTGCTCCTGTCATTATTTGTACATTCTTTTGTTCATATTTCTAAAAACGCTTAAACTCTTCAAGGTAAAGGTTGATTTTAGGGCCAGTTTTCTTTGGAAACAGGAACAATCATTCTTTGGTGCCATATGCATTTATCAGATTTATTCTCTGCAATCATACAAGTGACAAGCCCATATTTAGTGATGGCCACAGTTCAGCGACATTCTCTAGGCTTTCCTTCCTCCTCCTGCAGCTGGATCAGCCTCTTTGCTGTGCTGCCATCCCCATTGCCCTGTGCCAGTCAAGGATTTGGAAGCAAATGGTGCATGAAAGGAGAGGGAAATAAGTTCAGCGTGTTGAGAAATGATGCCCAGTACTTTAATAATATGGGTAGCGTGGGATAGTTTATAGTTCATGTGTCCTGAATATAAACTGGGCTTTTCTTCAGTCTGTGCCTCCCATTCTTGGGTAGTCAGAGATGCTGAAATATACACAGACACTCTGAAAGTTGAAAATGAAAACCAAAACATCTGTGCCTGTGATAGCAGGATTTATAGAGCTGGAATCCAACTCTCATCCTATCCCCCAGCCAAACAGGGCTAGTCAAGGAAATCATGGTATTTTGCTCACTCATGGCAAGAATAGGTCATGACCAACAAATTACTGTTGCTATGAAGGTTTTCTGGGGCATTTCCTTGTCTATTTCTGATAATTTTCTTTTCAGAGATGTGATGTTTTAATAGCATTAATCCTTTTGTATTTTTAGTGTGGTATAGTGTGATGGGGTAACAAGTCAAAAATTGACTTATCCTACTGGGATTTGTGTCCTTTGTGAAAAAGAGTGATTTCCTAAATGTAGATTGAAGAAAAAAATTTTTAATCAATACTAAGGTCTACACATTCTGGAGTGAGATAGGTGACACATTTCTCCACAAAGCAATTGCTGAATCTGTGAAAAACTCTATTTAACTCTGCTCTTGGATATCAATGAGGATTTTATAGAAGTAGAAAACACAAAAGAAGAGGAAATCATTAGTTAAAATTTTCTTATATTAAACTGAAGTATAAAAAGAGTAGACTCTGTGCTACTCAAAGCTGAAGCTGTGAAAAATTCAGGAATGGAAGAAAGTAAACCAGGGGTTGTGAGCTCTTTGACTCTACTCTCAATAAAATGTAAGTCTTTAGAACACTTTTTAACAGTAGGAGTGAATAAGTAACAGGTTTTAATGGGAAGTGGAATATGACACGCTGTTCCTTTACCAGTGATAAATCAGGTGATCTTAAGTTATTCTTTCTGAGAAGATAACTGAGGCAGAAGTTAATCAATGTGGATTTCAGGAACATAGAGATATATAGAAATTTAGTAATTCAGGTGCAGAACTAATGATCAGTGCACATCTTTATGCAAAAAATTCAGAGGTCAGTAGAAATTGGTAAACAACACACAGTGGTGGTTTGCAGTGGAGGAGAAAGTGCCAAACTGATGTGTTTAGAATTCCCAGGAAACTTTTTCTTGTGATCTTGGCATAACAAGTACAAATGTGCTAATTAACTTGCTTATAACTCAGACTTGAAGATGACATCAATTTGGAGAAGTAGTGGAATACTAAACAGGGAAGAACGAATGATATTAAGGTCTGTAATGATAGAAATCAGATGAAAGTAGAGGAATACAGCCTGTGTGATCAGGAAAATCTGCTGAAGTTGGAGACTCAGCAATTATAATCAAGAGTCAGAAGGCCACCACTGTGCAAAGGTTTCTTGCTGATCAGAAGGAAACTTTTAGCTGCAGTGAGATATAGAAGTACAAAAATGTGCACATGATTTGGGGAGCTGTTGCATGGCAGGGTTTTACAGCAGAAATTAATGCCTTCATAAAAGACAGTAGTGGACTGAATCTGGGATATTCTAAACTATCCTGGCCAGCAGTTTCAAGGAAAAATTGCCAAACCAACTATGAAAGAAATGTCAATCTTACAGGAAACTATGAAAGTATGACATGTAATACATTGCTATCTCTAATATATCGAGAAACTATGTACCAGTGGGGAAAAGGTGGATTTGAGCTAAAAGAAAACACAAAGTCAAGTTGTAATAAATTGATTATAAATAAATTTGAAGTAGAAATTATGAGATAGTTTCTTGCTCTGATGAGTGTCTTGTTCTGGAATAGGCAGACAGGAAAAGTGGAGACAAAATTTAATGAATTTAAGGTTTCCTGCAGTGAGTTTGTGAAGGAGAGTATGCAGCATTGATGCTTGCAATAAAAAGGCATGCCATGCTAAGTAAACAACGAGGATTTTCCCAATCTTATTTCCAGGGAAAGGCAAACATGTTAGGGACTGCTTAAGAAGACCATTATCTATTTCTTTTTCATTCTTGAGAATTGATTCACGCACTTGTTTTAACTTCAGTCTCTAGACTTCAAACTTGGATTTCATTGTTATTGCTTTTACATTGCTGTGTGAGAGGCAGAAGCAGGAGAAAGATACTTCAGATACTTTCTGAAGAAAGTAAGACAGATACTTGTCTAAGTTCTTGTATGCCTTAGCTCCAAGAAGGAAATTTGCTTGCTGTTGCTCTGGGCAAGTTGAAGGACACCTGTTATATTTAAAAAATGAAAAAGGATAAAAGGCATTTGCTATAAATTATAACATAATTACACAGCGAAGAATTGTTTGTTATTTTAGGATATTACCTATAATTTTTGCTATCATATATAAAATTTATAGAATCATCTGATTAGCATGGCATCAGTGAGTGCATAGAGAACAAGAAATATGTTTCAGAAATCTTATTTTAGAAGGTTTCTCTTTCAAGTATATGCATTTGTATTTTTTTTTTTTTTAAAGTTCTATTTTAGGATAGGATTTTGAATGCTATGGGG
Source organism: Acrocephalus scirpaceus scirpaceus (assembly GCA_910950805.1). NCBI lineage: Eukaryota > Metazoa > Chordata > Aves > Passeriformes > Sylviidae > Acrocephalus > Acrocephalus scirpaceus. The sequence goes on from OU383786.1 coordinate 7,093,646, forward strand.
AAGATGGCAATGCACATCTTCTAACAGCAAGGATTTTATTCCTGGTCATCCTTAAATCTTGAAGTGTCCTCTTTATACCTCAAAGTTTTCTCAAATGGTCACAAATGTTCTGCCAGGGAGATAAATATAAGGTATTCCCATATGCATGTGCCTGCAGCTGACAGCATTCCTTCTTGACTGTAACCTGTCATGGATTGCAAACAAACCCCAGTGACAGACAATATGCATATTATGCCTTGCTAAACATGAAGCTGCTCATGAAGTAGAAATACCTCTTTATATGGACATGCACCTTCCTTTATATTTGTAGAATGTGAATATTAAACATGTATGAAATTACTTTCCAGGCAATCTGAAGGATCATTATGGATTCGTGCTTAGGCTTTGCTCATAACTGGAGCCCAGGCTGTTGTGATGTACAAACACTGCTGTGCTCTGGCCTGGCCTGGGCTTGCAGTGCTGGGCTGAAGCAGTGCCTGACTTGCTCTGTGTCTGCAGCTGGAGTGAGAGGGGCTGGCGGCTCCTGGGAGCCCTGAGCGGCTGTCCTGATGTCGAGGTGTCAGGGAAGGCTTTGGAAAGCAGCCTGTGGCACTTGGACACAACTGGAAGGAGATGGTTACTCCGGCTGACAGAAGGGAAGAAAGTGACTTTTGCATCAGCTTCTTGCATTGCTGGGCACTGGCAGCAGTGGTGGCCGTGCTCAGCCTGTCAGGTGTGCTTAACTGGGCTGAACTGCGAGGGCCCAGCACTGCCAGTCTCCAGGTGAGGCCAGAATGAACACTGGCAATTTTAATTGAAGCACTGCTGCTCAAAAGTCCACAAGGTCTGTGAAGGCAGGCTAACAGAGGGGTTGTCAGGGAGGGGTTTTCGTGCAGAAAGCCACAAGATAGCAAGACAGCAATATTTGTGTGAATTAGATCTTGTACTGCAGCTGCTGGGAAATTGTGAGTCTGAGAACCTGAAATACGAACCCAAACATGCTGTGACTGAGCCAGTAGACTCTCAGTATTCCACTGTTCTTTAGGAATGCCTCCATGAGCTACAACAATTAGTCAGTCTTAACACTGATTTTTTCTTATATTATTTGCTATGAACTTGCATTTGCATCTGGATGATCTATGTGACCCAGGCCACGCTTGGAGCACGGGTCCAGTTGTGGGCTCCCCAGCAAAAATGAGACACAAAACTACTGGAACAAATCCAGCAAAGAGTTACAAAGGTGATAAAGGGACTGGAGCATCTCTCCTGTGAGGAAAAACTGAAAGAGCTGGGGCTGTTCAGCCTGGAGAAGAGAAGGGTCTTATCAATGAATCTAAATTCCTGAAGGGAGAATGCAAAGGGGACAGAGCCGGACTTTTCTTTGTGGTGCCCAGAGGCAGGACTGGAGGCAATGGACACAAATTAAAGCACTGGAGGTTCTTCTGAATATCACAGAATCATAGAATTATTTTGGTTGGAAGGAATCTTTAAAGATCAACATCAGTAAACACTTTGATGTGAGGATGACTAAGAATTGGCACAATTTCCCAAGGAGGTTGTGGAGTCTTCCTCCTTAGAGATATTCAGAAGCTGTCTGGGCTCTAGGTGGCCCTGCCATTGTTAGCAGCCTGGGATTCTGTCAGTCTGCAGTTTTTACCCTCAGCAAATACACTTGCTCCTAGTTTTAGGCAAGGTAAACTACCCAGTGCTAAAGGCATGAAATGAAAATTATAGCAAGCTGCTTTATTAAATCCAGTGACAGTAATAGCTGGGTGTGATGGTGACTGATTTACTTCTAATGCAGTGAATTTCTCTGAATTGTTGTGTCCCTGCTGTGTCTGCTCCCTGCTCAGCTGTGAGAGAAATCCACAGTGTGACACAGTGAAATTTTTGTCTCCAATGCAAACAGTGAGCTGGCCTTTCCTGCACCTTCATATCCAGGGTAAGGAAACTTGGGGTGTCCCAATGCAGGAAGGAAAGGGAAAATGCCAGAACTGTATTTCATGGCTTTGATATCCAAGGGAGGAAATAGGAAGTGTGAGGAGAAACACACTGCAGGTTTTATAGCATGTGAATAGCTCATCTGCTAGACACAGTGATGAAAGTGGATCAAAATTACCAACAGTTTTTAACCATCTGTTGAGAGGTGGGAATTGGGTCTCTGCTTGTTCTTCCTCTCTCTTTCTCCAGCCTGTCTGCGACTGCCTGAGGTAACTGATGCTTGTAACCTGTGACTGTTAAATTGCAAGTCCTATGTTTCAACTGCATAAGTTTCAACTTCATTTTTTCTTAATGTATCAGTTGTCTTCGGTATCCAAGTGTCTATTGAGCTAGTACCAATTATATTTACATCAGAGCTGTATAATTTCTTCTATTTTATGTGTCTAACAAATATTAGACCCTAAAATTCCAGACCCTAAAATTTTCCATGAAAATTTCCATTTTACTTTTATATATTAAAAAAAAAAAAAAATTAAGTGATGATGCATGTAATTTTGTTCTCACTGTGATTGTTTGGGGCCTGAAATGGGCCTGTCACATCTGTTCTGAGAGCAGCAAGGTTTGCCTTTATCAGTAATTAGGTGTGTTTGTGTGCCATCAGCTCCAGTGTCAGTATGGCTGAAGGAATCACACGGGTACAGGGCATTTGACTATGAAGAAATCCTGGAGATGTCTTCTGCCAGTAGGGATTGAGTACATGAAAAAGAGCCAAGTGTGGGATCTCTAAGGAGCAGACATGCTGGCTGAAGCTCTCCTGGGGAATTCTTGTAGGTTTTATATAACTATATGAATCTCCTAGGCTTTCAGTAGGCCCCAGGTTCCAATTTTGAAAATAGTGTTACTATATCATAGTAGTTGAGTATTGGGGGAATTCAGGGGGAATTTGCTGTACAAAAAAAATGGAAGAAATGTGAACCAAGATCCTCTGATAGATTCATAACTAGTAAAGCATGAGGATGGGAAAAAGGGAATATTCATGAAAATTTCATTTTTCAAGCTTTTTCTGTTGTTGTTGCTAAATGTTTAACCAATCCCTCTTATTTTGTTGTTGTTGTTGTTTTTCTTTTTTTGTGTGGTTGGTTGGGTTTTTTGTTTTGTTATCGCTAAAGATGCCACTGTGTAAATATGATCCAAGGCAGTTTGGAAGTAAGGTTGAATTCATTTATTTCTTTCTCTGCCATGATATTCCTCAGCCTTTCCTAAATCATTTCACTCATAAGCCCTGGCTTTTATAACTAGACAGTACTAATAGTGGTAAAGACCTGGGAGAGTGAGCAAGCACACTGAACCCCAGAGCATATGAATGTGAAGATGCCTAAAACCTTTCACAGCTGGAAGGCTTCCTTGGGTACAGAATTGTCCCACTAAACTTAAGAGTTACTCATGTGAAATGCAGCTGGAGAGTGAGTATTAACTGCTACAGGTTATTACCAGTACAATTTATCATGTTTTCACCAGAACTTTGGCCCCTGCCCTCACCACTGCAATAAGAAAATAATGAATGTGGAATGGGGCATAAAACACCTGATGCATTGTGGATCTCCTGCTTTATATACCATGTAATGACTTAATAAATTGTGGTATAAATAAAAAAAGGTGTTAATAAGACAAAATCATAACGTGTTTTTATAAAGCCAAACAAATAGCAAACTATTCTTAAATTTGCAGCAAGTTGATTTAAAAAATTTCCTTTCATCTTCTCCCATTCTCTCCCATGTGAAATTAGAAAGCATTAGTGTGGGAATTTAGTAAAAGAAGTTAACTAAGAGCAGGATCTCATATAAAGCACTAATTTATCTCTGATCAAAGTATCTGAGCCACTCTAATTAGCCCAAGTGTTCTAGCTTTTGAAAATGGAATTGCTTTTCTGGCATGGAATGTGCTATTTCTTGTGAAATTCCAGGGCCTCACCAGCGCAGCAAAGAGAGAGGTGATCTGTTCTCTGGAAAATTAAAGTCAAATTCATATGAACAGCACAATTCTTCTATTAATGCCTCTCTGCCTTTCCATCCGTATCTTTCTGTGGATCAGCGAAAGCATCTGCCTGTGTATAAATACTGGTCTTCATTTAAAACAAACATTGAGATAAGTAATTAGATGTTTAGAAAATGCTCTTGTCACTCTCCTACAGCCAAACCTATTGTGAGACAAGCTGGGAGCAAGAAAGCAGCACCTGGCTTGTGGGATGGCAAGCCCAGGATCAGGGGTGACGTCCCTGGGGCTGATAGAACTGGTTGTGTGACTGGGTCTTTGGACTCCCTGGTTTTCTTGGGAATTGTAGAAGGTTTATTTCCTCTGGAAGCCAAGGGCTGTGTGTGGCTCATGTTTGAGTGACAGCAGTGAATTTGTCGGACATGCAGCTCTGGATGGACCTAAAGGCACTCTCCTCAGCCCCAGGAAGGCAGTGAGTGCTTCACTTCAGAGAGCTCGTGCTTTGAAGGTTGGTACATTAGCCTGGAGGAATGTCTTCTTCTGATTTGAAAACTTGTGAGCATCTAAAGTGAAGCAGCTCCATTTAACATGAAAAATGGTGCAGTGTTGTGAGGTTTTCAAAATTAAACCAGCCCCTGGCAACACATGACAACATGAGCTTCTTCTGCTTCCCATATCTCCCTTTCCTTCAGCATAATACTCACAGCATCAAGCAGATCTGACCCAACACAGAATAATTGAACAAACTACTTGCAAGGAGTTAAGTAGGTATTTGAAAGCACTCAAACCTTTCAGCTGAAGGACAAGACTGCTGATTCTCAATACTTTTCTAAGACATGTCCTGAGCAACAGGATGCTTTGTCTCCCTGCAGCAAAGTGGAGGCCCTTTGGAAATGTTGTGCCATTTGATTTCCCTTGTTTCTCAGTTTTATTCTCAGGTTGCCACAAAACTGCTTTGTCAGTGTGCAGCAATTTCAGGACTTAAATGAAAGTCTGAGGGATTGAAACGTGCCTTTGTCCCTGGGAGGAGGGGACAGCTGTGCATCCTAAAGGACAGCTGCTTTTCTGCTCAGGAGTGTCACAAAGGGCTGCTCTACTGCAATTATTGATTTATTTATCCATGGTGTTAAGGTTTAGAGACATGTCAATAGCATCCTGAATAACAGCAGGTGCAGTGAGGACTGGCAATCAATGTAATATTAACGAAACAGCTGTGCCTGATGAGCCCCTGGACATTAGACTATAAGTATTGTTATTTTAAAGTTTCCTTATGATTCTGATGAACTTTAGGTCAAGCTCTTTGTTCTTTCACTCAGAAAGTGGCAAAGGGTTTATGAAACTTGGTTTAGGGAGAACATTTTCACATTTTAATGAACTTCTCAAATGTGACAGTTTTTATTGCAGAGTGGCATGTTCATGTCTATGTTTCCAGTACCTTCCCCCACTCAGAGCAACTGGATTTCAGTTTGAAGAAGTGCCTCCTGTTCCATCTGCTCTGTCAGTCATTGGATTTTTTTCCCTTGAAAGACTGTGCAGCTTTGGGCACATCTTGACAAAACACTTGTATTTGGGTTTTTGATTAAATATCTTTGAGGTTTGTCTCCTGGAAGGGCCGATGGCCTGGTCCTGGTACAGGAACAGGACCAGGACAAGGCAGCAGCAAATGTGTGAGAATATTTCATGTCCCAGTGCAGGCTGTGTTACACACCCTGTACTGGAGTCTCTTTTATCTTTTTCCTTTGCTGTTCATTCTAGTGGAATGGAATCTCATTTTCATTGTCTAAAGCTCATGCTCACTGACAGCAGTTTGTGAGCATTTGAAATTTTTTTTAAATGACAAAGAAAAAGAGAAGACTCTCTGACTGATAAGCCTGTTTGCAAGGACTGTGAGAACTAAGCTTGCAAGGACCTTGGAAAGGTAGTATGCCTTGGAAAGGCAGCCAGTATGTTTGATGACCACTCAAATTTGGCTTTTCCCCTGTGACCTGGACTCCTAACAGAGTATAACAAGTTGGGTTTTTTTGGCCTTAGCTGCATGGTAGCTTGTGTGGTCATAAAATTGCTATTTCAATCCAATTTGTAGTTGATGAGCCTCCTCTTTTCTGCTAGTATCACCAGAGAACAAAGGATGGAGTTAGCAGAGAGTTTTAAGTGAAAATACCATAATTATTCTCCACAGATGAGAGATGAGGAGTGGAATAAGCAATGTTTCATCATCAGTGCCCATACTGAGAACAAACAGAAGGTTTCCAGTAATGCAACTTTCACTCAATTAAAATTGATTGTAATATTTTCTTAAGATTTTTTTTAATATGTAATAATTAAAAAATATTTTACATTGCCATTATGTCTTATGTAACTGTCCTTCCTGAGACAGTAGAAAAATAGTAAAATTATCAATTTAGCTGTTGCAATTGCTGGAGCTTTACAGATTTATGACTGGGGACAACAAAGCACATGACTCAGACTGTCAATGAAAAAATCCTAAATGTATCCATCAACTTCTGTTCTGGAGCTTTTAAAATAATTTTTGAGTGACTTTACAGAACTCTACTGGAACATCATCACAGATCCTCCTTTTAAGCTGTTTTTAGGCTTCTTTTCCAGATATGGTCTGTGCTTTTGGTTGCTTTTGTTTAGGATAGGGTTAAGTTAGGTCTGAGGTCAGATTTGAGGTTATTGAGTGCTGTTGTACCATAAACCCTTGTTAATGTACCACAATACAGATAACTGGCACAGCTCTTTTGTCATTCTTGAGTCTGATTTCCAACATTCTTCCCAGCAAAGAGCACAGGGTGCTCTCCTCATTCCCCTCAGACCTTTTCAGAATGCAAGAGACAAGCAAATGGGGCTCTGAAATACTTCCTGGCTACTGTATATTAACATATGGGAGTCTCAGTCCTTTTATTTCACCTGTGCATCCAGGAACATCTCTTTCCTTTGGGTAATCAGGAGGTTAGATTAATTATGCTAATCAGCTAATCCAGGCTGACACAATTAGCCAGAACATGCAGTATCTCTGGAAATCTGTACAGAATCTTTCCTACTTGATGACTTTAATTTCATGATCCAGTGCAGCAATTATAGGAAAAGAGAGAGCTCTTCATTTGTGTTTTCAATCATTCCACATTTCTATTAATTGTCATAAAACTCTCCCCAGAATCTGGGACAGGGAGTCCCTTTCCCAGGCTGCCTCTGCAGGGATTTTTATTTTCTGCTCTCTCTCAGCTTGAAAGGAAAGGTGTGTTTCTGCACAGTTACCAGCCACTTAACTGGAGCACATTTGTGTTCTGTTCATCACAGAAAGGTGCCAAGAAGCTCTCCTGTGGATCTGGGTAGTGCAGCGATGGAGCTGCACGTGGTGGTGTAGATGGAGCTCACAGAGGCTAGCCAGGCAATTAAATTATAGAGAACACAGAGAAGATCAATGTGAGAAGATCAATGTGAAAAGCTAATGAAGACTCACCTACCCTCCTGCACTGTAATAATGTGAGGAAATAATTCTGTTGGTGGTTTCTAAACACCTTAAAAGCTGCAGAATAAAAAAAGAGAAAACTAAAGGAAAAGATGGTTGTGGATTTTCTTCTGGAAGTCCATAACCAAAATTTCTTTTCATTTTGTTTATAGGTCAGCACTGCTATTTTTAGTGCTTAGTCCACTTCTTTAGGTTTTTTTTCCTTTTCCTTGAATGGATTTTGTTCTTCCAATTCCTCTCTCTCAAAAGTCATGATAGCAGAAGAGAAAAGTAACTTTTCTGAAAGCTATAGATTTTAGTTATGCCTTTCTTAACACACACTCACCTGTCTGACCCGTAGTCACAGTTGTCTGGTCTTCCTGGGGAAATCCCACCTTGCCCTGCAGACAAACCCTGGCCCTGCCAGGCACTCGGGGACAGCGAGTGCCACCTTTGTCAGGCAGCTCTGCAAAACTGAGCTCTATGGCCAGAGTGCTCCTTGCATTTCTGGGCATGGTAAAGCACTGACTCCCCTTGGTCAAGCAGGTATAGACAAATGGCAGATAGGGGATGACACCCCCAAAGAAACATTCCAAGAGGGAGGATATATTCCCAGGGAGATGAAATCCTGTTTCTCTCTGTTCCTATCCATTGTGGGCACTTGTTTAGCTCCTGGTAAGCCGCCTGGTTTTGCAGCAGCAGTCTGAATGGATAGCAGTAGGCCAGAGGAGATATTGGAATTTAAGACAGGAGATAATGAGATTCTTGACAAGAATTTGGCATGTGTATATTTAAAGTGATTAATGTTTAATGTAGCGATATTATAATTAAAAAAGGGGAAGAGAGGTGGTAAGGAAAACCGATCAAATGAATCTGTACAGTGACACTGATCTAGCTTTGAAATTCCTTAAAAGGATTACGCTCTGGTTTAATTAAATCCTTTGCTCTCCCTAACATTGCTTAATGATTTTCAGTATCTCCTGGATTTCTAACATTACAGAGAAGAGAGTTATGAGTCAGATCACTTTGTGTGTTGAGTTTTAAGCATGAGCCATGAATCCCTGAAATTCTTTGTTGTTTGTGCAGAATACATTTTACTCTCCCCACTTAGGGTTTAGTCATCCTTTTCATAAGTCTTTTGATGAATAAGGTCATTAAAATTAACACAATATTAAAATACCTGGTCTCGGTAATTATAATGTTTAACCATGTTTTCTCCTGAGATTAAAAACTCTTTTAATTTTATCTTTCAGTCCCAGAATTTTGCCCAACCTTATTTATAGCAGCTTGAAGACTTGTAGCTGGGTATAGCTTAAGGCAACCACACTATTCTTGTGTACCAATGACATCGTATGTTTCTATGGTGAAGTAACTTTTAATACTCTCCTTTTCACTCCTCACCTCACATTTAAATATGTTGCTTGTAGTTTTTTTTCTTTTTTATAATAATTTAAAACTATTTCAGTCCTTCCTAATGCTAATAGGTATTTTGTTTGATACTCTCATTAAGTTTTCAATTAACAAATTTTATCTGTCATATATTCCCACCTACCCATTAACTGAGTCACTGGATGTTGACATATATTGTGCAGTGGGGTTTATGTAAGAACCAAAAGTTTTATGCATAGTAAAATAAGGATTGAAATTAAATTTATGGAAAAAAATTTCTCTTAAAATGTTACAAGTCTTCCATTCTGGTTTCATAAGGTGACCAGGACATGCTGGAACAAGAGAACCATACCTAAAATCTCATGGCTCCTAACAGTGGGGAATATATTTAACTTCCTGTATTTAAATGAGCCACTTTTGTAAGCTATTCCTGTAAATATTTCCTGAACACTGCCTACAGGTAGCTCTAGGGAAAAAGCAAATTGGATACAAATTGGGTGAAGATGTTAGTTACTTGCCTATTGTCATTCAATAATGCATAAATCCTTTGAAGTCAGAGATCCTGACTCTGTGCTGGGTGGAAGGCTCACAGTGCTCGGCAGAGCCTCGTGTGCCCTTGGCTCTGAGCAGGCGTCAGTCAATGCTGTGCTGAATGACAGGGTGAGCATGGTTAATGGAAAACATTGCTTTGTTTTAACCTGTGTTAACCAGCCTCATGGCATGAGCGCCCTACCAACTTTTGAGCTAAAAGCTTTTTGAGTTTTCATGGTATGTGCTACACCATGAGAATCTCAGTGCTAAGAGCAAACACCTTCCTTCACTTGGGAGATTTATTAAAAACCTTTTGGTTTAAAGAATGGAGTACACCCAGAGGAAAAAAAAAAGAGAATATCTATTAATAGCATATTTAAAATAAAATATAATTATTAGATTGGGATGTTTAGCTGATTTTTGTGATAGCCTCTAAGCTTCTTCATCTGCTCCTGTAGTCACCTGCCTTGAAGAGTTTATAGGAGATTTTCATTGCTGCCTTCTCCATAAGCTGTGGTTGGCCCTGTTGAGTGGAGCTGTTGTGTGCAACTCCCTCTTCCTTCAACCTCACATGCTGAGTCCTGGTTTTCCCTTTGTACCTGTTTACTTTCCCCTTACCCCCTGAAACTGGGAGCCAAGGTATCGTGTAGTTCTGTAGAAAATCCTAGTTCCTCCCTCTTCTCTTTATGATTAGAATCTCTCCAATGCCCTAGTTTGTATATTTCTGACTCCAGACTGTTTTTCTAGAAACTGCTTTCAGAAGAAAGTTTTATAAATCATACACTAAGACCTCCTTAAAAGAGCAGTTTTCTCATTAAATCACTGTTCTTTCTCTATGAACATCATAAAAAGATTAAACGTAATACCACATAGAGAGAGACACCACATGATTTTTAAGGAAGCCATTCTGGAAGCATTTTGTACTGGTTATTTGAAGCCTTTTCTGGTCTGGTTCAGGCCATACCAGTGTTCTTCATACTCTATTTATATAGTATGTCTTGAAAAAGTTGAATCAAATTTTGCAGGAGCTCTGCTAACTTTCTGTTTCTCTGTAATGCCTTTTGCAATCCTCCTCTTGGCTGAGATGAGCAAACTCTTCTCCTGGGCAGTGCAAACTGCAGCACACTGTGAGCTAATTACCTTATGTTAGCCAGTTCAGAAATTACTGGCAGCTAATCTTCATAATGCTAATCAGTCAGGAAAAAGGGCACCCAGCAAATAAATACCACACATCTTTGTGCTTGGAACAATTAAGACTGACCCTAATCTGATTTACAGAATTGGAGTGCTTCCTGAAAGGGAACAGTGTGTGGCTCTCTTCACCAATTCCATAAAGCTCTTGTAGTTTTTTCACTTTACCCATCTTCTTGATGCACTTTGTTGTTTTTCCATTTGGATCCCTCTGAGCTTGAATTTTCAAGAGCTGTTATAAATCTAAAAAGGTAATTTCATCCTCTTCATCAGTTAGTGCTAGCTTTTAAGACTGCTCTTCCAAATACACAATAAATTTCAAAATGTTAATTTAAATATTTGTTGGGGATTTTTCATTTCACTCATGTTTGAGTTGAGAGAGTGAGATTATTTTCTCTTTCATATCGGCTCTCTCCTCCTACTCCCTTAAAAATGTCCTGATTCCACTGTGCTGTTCAAGTGGTTTTAAAAATTGCACTACTTCAAACAATAGTTTCCCAGTTTTGCTGGATATGGTTTGTGCTGCTTACTACTGAAGAAAGTAAATATCCAGAATTCAAACTCCTTAGAAATAATTTAGCACCTGGGTATCTTGTCACAGTACCATGTCATGTTAATTAACATCCTGCAGGACACCACAGAGCATTTTGTTCAAAGGGAAATTCTGCAGAATTAGGTATATTTTTAATACAGATGGCCTAAATCATCCTAATCTGAATGCCTCCCAGCTTTCAAAATACTAAATCCATAGCCCTACATCCTGCATTGGTGTGAACATTCCCTTAGCTGTGTACTTCTGGGTGAGAAGGATGATCTTGGAGGATCAGGGACTTCAGCAGAGTCAAGAGGTGCTGGCATTGAGCAGAGCAGACTCTTACAGAAAATGCTGTAACTGAGTGATGGTGGTTCTTCCACAGATGATTTCCAGGTGGGAAGGGTGCCCTGGGATCATTTTTCAGCTGTATTTGAAACTGATTATGCAGAAGTTGGTAAATGTTAGATCCAGAAATTCACATGCCCTTCAGAGCCCTGAAAACACTCTCAACAATGTGACCATTTGTGACAGTTAAAAATACAGAAAATAAAAAGGAATAGGAACAGCATATCATGTATTGTCACTTCAAAATGAAATCTGGGGGGAAGCTCTTAAGAGAGCTGATAACAATCAGACCCAGAAAAGTACATTAATATTGCAGATTGAAATGCTGCTCTGAATACTGTGGTGTGACAAGATCGATGGAAGATATCAAATGATTGCTGAACTCTTAGATTCCATTAAAACAAAAGAATAAAAGAGCTTCCAGCTCATCTCCTTGATGGTATAGGAATGTCACTTGTAAAATGATCACTAAGGAAGCTTGTCAGTGAAGAAGACTTATGTATGCTAATTAATTGGATTAATCATTTGTACACTGGCATCTTAAAATGAGTAGTGGATATCAAAGCTGGAAGAAAGTCTTGTTGCCTTTTTTTTTTTCTCTTTTTTTCTTTGGTTTGTTTTTTTCCCCTCTAGATCCTGTCATTGCCCACTGCTACCAACCACTCTTCCTGGGCAGATGGCTGTGTGTTAGAAACCTCATAGTGCTTTTTTGGGGTAGTAGGATTGCATGTGATGAAGTGAACTGACAGAATTCTCTATTTACAACACGTGATGTCTGTGACCTTAACCACTGGGTGTTGCTCACTGTGCTAGATTGTTCCATAAAACTAAGCCCAAGGAGTTGGAAGACTTCTGCAATGAAGTCTGGAGCTCAGGGTTGGGAGTACAGGAAAATGTGGGTGAAGGTCAGCGAGCCCAGTGGAAGGTGAGGGAGCTGGAGTTCCCTGTGAGGTGTTGCTGAGGGAAGTGGGCTTGTTTAGCCTGGGGAAGAAATGGCTTAGGGTACCTCAGAACAGCCTTCCAATGCATGAATGGTTTTATGATTCCATGTAGACTACTTGTACCTAGTGGAAAAAAGGCCTAAATCACAAAGCCAACAGGACCTGGCGCCATCTGGGGAACAACTGCAGCATTTCTGCACTCTGCAAGTCCTGCAGTGGGCTGTAGGTGTCCTGTGCCTCTCTGGTACCCTGAGGGCTTTGAAAGGTCCCTGTGTCCTCCGGACAGATGAGGATTTGCACAAGAACTTCATAAAAACAAACTTGCAAGAATCTCCTTAGATCCATGCTTCATGTTATGGAGCAAATATCAAGATGCCCAAAGACAAAATCTATTTCAGGAGAATGTTTTTGCTAGAGACTGAAACAAGTAAATTGCATGTACCTTCTCCTCAGAGAGACAGTGGAAATGTGGTTTCCTTCTTCTAGTTTTTCCCTTTTTATATTCCTGTCTCTTTTAACTTCTGGATTCTTAAAATTGTGACTGATGTTAGATGGGAAAATTAGAAATCTATTAAAGATTAATTAAAACTGGCTGTAACTTGTCCTCAGTTTGTACTTAAAGAAGGGACACAGTGACAGCATCCAACTCTTTCTGATTTTTTCTTATTTTCCCCTCTTTCTTTACTCTTCTGCCTCTCACATTTCAAAGGCACCCGAGTGATGTGGCTACTGTTTTCCCAAAGAACTGTAGTGTCCCTGTGTTGTTGGAAATGCAATGTGCAATGTCTGATTTCCAAAGAAGCCCAGAGGAACCTCTTGTGACTGCTAACTTAGCAATGCAGGCCTTGGAAAATCCTTTTTCAAAGACTTTGGTTTTTTTCTCCCTCACTTGGTCAGTTTGGCTCTCCATACCCAGCTCTAAGGTAAATCAATGCCTTTCCTCAGGAGAATTAATGCAAAAGTTCTTTCTAAAATAGCAGGATTTCTGTTTATAACTGTCACCATTCCATTTCTTTTCTTGCATAACTCTCCACTGGAAGCAGAATCATATCATACCTCCAAATGAAAGGATTTTAAGCCAGCTGTGTAGCTGTCTTTTACACTAAGTTCTCTGCTTATATCTAAACAGCCATCATCTTCTTTCCTGAAGTTTCTACAAAGCAGGGAGGTCAATGGTTTGGAATTTCAGTTAAGCTGGCTCTTGGATTATGGGGTTATTGCTATAAATTGGTTCTAGTCCAATTTGAGTACACTCTAATTGCTACTTTGCACTGCAAGTAGATTTTCAGTGTCAGAATTATCAAATTAACAGAGATGACCCTTCAACTATTCATTGATGCCTCTGCTGTGTTTTCAAAGGTCTCATTTTTTAATTTGTCTTAAATATGTCAGGTTCTTATTGCTAGATCTGTGTTGAGTGTGTGATAAAATAACCCACATCCCAAAGTTTCATTTAGGCTATAAGGAAAAGAAAAAAAAAAGAAAGAGAATCACTGCAGTAAAAGAATGCAAAGTATTATGTAAAGACTCATTGACATTGAGGGGAATTATTTTTGATTTATATAAATAATTATATCATTTCAATTATAATGTATAATTGGGTATTATTTTTGCGTGCAGATAGAGCATGTAGAAGGAATCCAGCAGGAGAATAAGGCTTGTCCAATGCTGTCTTTTTTGTCCAAGCTGGAAGCAAATTCCAGTGCTTGTAGATGCAGCAGAGGTCTCCAGCAGGGTTTAGGGACCTGCTTGCCAAGTGTGCACATCCTGCTACTCCCTGAAGAGCCAAGAACTGGAGCCCAGTGTCAGCCTGAGCTGCTGTGAGACTCCTCAGAATCAAACAAGATCATTCCCAGTTTATGAGCTGATGTGATGGGTTGTGGTGATTCCTGGCCGTAGCAGTGAACAGGGATGAAGATGTGTAAAAAGCTTATGTGGGAAAATTAAAAACCATCATTTTCTTTGAAAAAATCAGTGTGTGTTGCACAAGAGAGGTGCAGCAGGGCTGTGCTTCCCTGTGCTTTTCCTGCTTGGCTCTGGACACAGCCAGGTGATTCCCGTGTCACAGAGCAGGTGTGGCAGAGCCACTGAAAACTCTGCAGTGTGGGACAGTGTGGAAGTTAAATTATTTACCTGCATCTGTACCTCATCATATTACTGTTGTATTTCCTCATAAACCAATTTTCACTCTGAAACCATTGCTTTCTCTTCCCTGGCAAAAAATTCCCACCTGTGTTGTTGGATACTGTGTTGGCTGCCTGGTTTTCCCAGCTGGAATGGCTGCTGGGAGAAATTGGGCTGCATTTAGGCTTGGCATAACTTTAGAAAATAATGATATTCCATGTCCATGTTAGGATTTTGATGCACTTTCATAAAAGACTAAACAGTTTTCTGCTTCATTTTTTGACCTGGGCTATAACTCTGTTGCCAAAGTGAAGCTGAAATGGCTGACACACACCTTGTGTTCACAGGGAATTTCATAGGAAAAAAAAGAAAATAATCATAGTGCTGCTATTAAACATCAATTTGAGATTAACTCTGATTGCTTGTATTCTTTGTGGTGTTCTTTTCCCATAAAGTATATTTTGGAAAGTAACAATATTAATAACAAACATTTAGAGGTTAGCAAAAAATGGATATTTTCTTCCCCCAAAAAACTTGAAAAGAAACTGTGACACGGAAATAAGTGTTAGACAGTTTAGAGAGCTTTTTGATTTTGTGGATTAGATTTATTTTTAATGTATTTTTTAAATTTTACTTTTCATAACTGTATTTACTGCTTTGGTATTTGATAGAAGGAAACTAATGTAACAAAATGAAATAAACCAGAAAAAAGGAGGATATATTTAACAGGTAAGGCTTTTAACAAAAACTTAAAACTACTGTTCCATTTTCAACAGTGGTCTAAATTCAATATACATAGAAGTCCTTCAGGTTCCTGTCAGGGGAACTGATGGTCTCACAAATAATATTTGCAAATATAATCCATATACTGTACTGACAGAATGTCCAAATGATAACAGTAACTAGCTCTTGGGTTTGAATTTAAGTGTGATCATGGTATTTCAGTCCCTGTATAGATTTATGGAATGTTTCTCTGCCAATGGGAAAACAGTTTCAGTGTGTATGAGAGTTGCTAATATTTTTGTGGAGGTGGGAAAAACACTTTTAATTTAATCTTTGCCTCAGAATATACTCTGGTCCCAGAGGCTGCTCTGAAAATGGTTACATTTTTCTGACAGCTGTTCAGTCACTGTGAGCATGTCTTCAAAGGAAAGGCCCTCATTTCCAATTGGCAAATTTCTAATATTAGGTTTCAGACTATAAAAAACCTCCCCCTAAACCCTTTTTTACTTCACGGCTTCTTGATAAAATCCAATCAGCCCAGAGGGAATTTATAATTCAGCAATTGCAGCAGATGATTACTACCTGCAGGAGCAATCACTTATCATACATCACCTGCGGACTGATGAACCGTTCATTATCAAGGGTTTAATTGCTTGTACTACATCCTTGTGGCAAGATACACACACATACCCCCCTTTATACATATGGATAAATGCAGGCCACTTGGTAAGGATGGGAACTGCTCTGTTCAGATTCGATTTTGCAAAATGAAAATTACTGAAAATATCTAAGAATTACCTGAATCTAGCACACAAGTTCGCAGTCTGTGTTCACCCATTTCTGCATCTAGTTGAAGACAAGAATTAAACAAGACAGAAGAAAAGTGTGTGTGTATGTATGTGTAGGGTTTTATTAATTTGTTTGAATCTGGCTGGGGTCAGAAATCTTGAAAAAGATTTTGGGATTCTTCTTCAGTCTCCTCTATTTTTTACAATTTTTAAGTGAGCTGGTGTCATGCATTTAAGAAGCTCATGATGGGATCACCATCAAGAGGTGCTTCCTTGTGTGCACTCCAGATAAGGCAGGAAAAGAACCCTGGGAACAATTAAAAGCAGAACTGGCATTTGTTTTATCCACAAAAGTTTGCCAATTATTATATTACTACTTCAAAACACTGCCAGATATATTTAACACTAACAATATCAGTAACAGTGTTAAAGCTGGGAGTCAGCTGCAAGGTACACACTGAGACAGCCCTAGGTACAGGATTGAGGCAAGAGAAAAAAGTAAACTAAATTGAAGTAATTCTGGTCCTGAAGCCATGTGAAAAACGAAACAAACTCTGAAACCATGAAAAAATCAGAAGGCTTATTTAAATTATTTTACCTGAAGCAGTCCCTACTGCATCAGCTGAAAAAAGCCAGTGTTGCCTTCCCTCTGGGTGCTGCTCCTCTGCAATGCAAAGTATGGAGCAAAAGGGAGTTGGTTCAAAGCGAAGGGTGAGCATGAAAACGTTGCATGAAGGTACCACTAATCAGTTATTGGAATGAACGTGAGCTTCCCTTTCTTGTTTTGGTTAATCTGCTGCTGCAGTCCCATAGGAGAAGGGCTGTCAGCAGTGCTTTGGAGAGCCCGTGTGCCTTGCCCAGGGAGTTGATCTTGCCTGCAGCTTGGCCAGCACCTTGGCCACGGGACTGTGCTGCCTTTCCATCACCTCCCCCCGGCCTTGTCTCCACAGCTGGGGCCACAAAGCAAGGAGATTTGCAGACTCTGCACTGGAGGAACAGGTGTGTTTCTGGATACTTGGGAGCCTGGGTCATATCTGCAATTAAAATATGAGTTCCATGGTTAAAGGGATTAATGAGGCAGCCCAAATGAGAACATTTCCAAAAAAGTGATTTTTGCAACTATTCTGGATTCCATTAGAAACTTCTAATATCGTTCCTTTGATATAGAGTTAATCTTCTCTATAATGAGAATATTGCAAAATACACTACTGGCAGGAATGTGTAAATATTTTATATGAGAGGTAATATAAGAAGGATCAAATCCTGCTTGCCTCAGTCATGCAGCGAGTCCCATTGCATTTAAACAGGAATGCCACAGTGAATAAAGCAGGCAGGATTGGTCCTGTATGTGCTCTTTCTGTATTTCATTTTCATCTTAAGTTTGGCTTCATTTGTAATTAACACAGTATGCTGATTAAATCATTAACTGTATAGTTCATCTTTCATCAGCAGCTTGTAGATTGAGATCCTAATGTACTGTAACCCATTGCTAGGATAGCTATAAAATTTTGATTTATGGAGGCAAATATTTTCTGTTCTGGTATCATTTGTGATCAAGAAATGATACAAACAAATTTATCTAAGATAATTGCTTCCTCATGTCTGACAGTGCTAGAAAATTCATCATAAGGATATCTGGGATAAAGGGAAGGATGAATTTTTAATTCTTTTGAAGCATATTAAACTGAACTTCTTTGAGGTGCCAAGTGTAGAGATTAGAGATTTACTGAAATAAAATGGAAGTGTCCTTGCTTTCATACAGCTGCTGCCAGGATGGTGGCAGTGTTAAAGTCAGTCTCACTGGAAATTACTTTGTAGATGTTTTTCCTTGTTTTTGTATCCCAGTTGCTGAAAGTTTTAAGTTTTAAACATTTTTTATCTTCTAGGCCCATCTATTTCAATAATTGTCTCAGCATCTTTATGTTGTAATATTCTAATGAAAAGCACCTAAGTGACCTTGTGAAGTGTGGTAAAGCCAGTACAAAGCAGTGCTGTGTTTACAAATTTTATTTTCTTAGCAGAAAATAAAATTTCTTCTTTCTTTTATTTTCTTTATTTTCTTTTTCTTCTTTATTTTCTTTATTTTCTGCCTTATCTTAAGGCAGCAGTGTTCTAGCAACATTAGAAAACTACTGCCACCTTCACAGAGTGGCACTCTGTAGTTCTTGGAAAGTCTTAGAAAGATATCCACTCTCTTCCTGCTAGAGGCACGTGTCCCAGAACAGATGTTACAGTACCATCTCCCAAACATACAGCAATTTATAGAGCCCGTAAGTGGTGCAGTATTAACAGTCTTTTATCCAGTAGATGCCAATGTCATTCTTAACAAGCCATTAATTGCAATAATGAGGGTTGAAAATATCTCTAGCAAAACTGAATATTTTGAATGCTATGATAGGAGAAATGATCTCACAAAGCCACGTCTGGTTATTTAAATATAGTTTGTAGTGGCATTTACAAATATAACTTTGGATCCTGATCCTATCTTTAAAAACTAGGACTAAATGGGAAATGATGGGGTACATTTAGCATAAAAGGTGATTTAAGACTCCTGATGCTCCAGTCTCTTCTCTGCATGGCTTATTGCCAATAATGTGAAATATTAGCCACAAGATGTCCTCATGAGAAAAATGTTGATTGCCAGCTCTTTGAAAATAGGCAATTGTTTCTGTCTGAGCCTGTGCAAACCAAGCCAGTGCTTCCTGTTTTTAGGCATCCAGTGGTTCTGGAAACCTCCATGAGCCAGCAAGGTGTCATTTGGGCAAAGGCAATGAATGCACTCCGGGCTGCATGAGAGCAGCATTTCCAGGAGGCTGAGGGGGCTGATCCTGCCCCTCCGATCAGACCACAGCTGGAGCTCTGTGCCCAGTTCTGGGCTCCCTGGTACAAGGGACAGGGGAGAGCATCCAGAAAAGGCCAGGAAGGTGAGGAGGGACCTGGAGCATCTCTCCTCTCAGGAATGGCCGAAAGAGCTGGGGGCTGTTCAGCCTGGAGAACTGAAACCTCAAGGGAATCTTCTCAACACACAGAGGTACTGGAAGGGAGGGTGCCAGGTGGACAGAGCCAGGCTGCTCTCAGTGTGCCCCTGCCAGGACCGCAGGCCATGGGCACAAACTCAAACAAAGGACGTTCCCTGGGAACATCAGGAAACACTTTTCCACTGTGAGGGTCACTGAGCACTGGCACAGTTTACTGAGAAACTCTTCCTCCTTGGAGATATTCCAAATCCATCTGGACATGGTCCTGAGCTTTAGCTGGCCGTGCTTCAGAGGGGAGGTTGGACCAGATGAGCTTTGCAGATCCCTGCCAATGTCACATTTTCTGAGAATGAAAATTAGTCTTGTGTCAGTGCTTCAGATTTCCTAAAGTGTTAGGAAAGCCATGTGACTGCTTTAACTGACCTACTTGCTGAGTAATATCCTGAAGATATTCTGGTCATAGCATTGTTTGACCAATAAAGGTTATCTGGTAAATCACCTGAAAACATTAACAATTTTTTATTTTTTAAAAAGATAGTTAATTGAAACAAAGCAGAATTTTTCCTCATATATAGTAAAATAGACTTGCCCAATCAGTTCCAGCTCTAACTTTCCTGTTGCCCAATGTTAAGACAGAGTAAGAAGATTGGATATCCTTGTGGTGCCTCAGAAGAGATTTGCTACAGCACCACCAAACCCAAATGTGTGAATGCTAATGGGGAATTTCACCATTGAAGAGCTGTCCTGGGAAGTGTCAGCAGTGACCTGCACAGGGTTCAGCTCTCACAGACACATTGAAAACCAAAAGGAATTATTTATAGTAACCTAGGGATTCTGTCCATCACCCCAGGGGCAGGAACCTGTGATATAACCCTATTTTGGACCAAAACCTGCAGTGGAAAAAAGGGACCACAAATCATGCCTAGATCTGATAGAACGTGATTTCAACCCCAGGTGTCCCAGTGACACCAAGGCCTTTCTCTTCCTGGGGAGCAGGTACTGGCACCTCAGCCAGGAAGGGCATGAACAGCTGTCATTGGGCAGGAGGCCCACAACAAGAGATTGAGTTATCTGCAGCAGGAACTCTGCAGAAATTAGACTGGTGGCAGAGTTAGCTGGTGAGAGTTAGAACACATTCTTTGTTGAGAAATTTGTGACAGAAATATGAGAAAATCCTTTCTTGCAACCAGCAAAGCAAGTTGAAAACAGTGTTAGGAAGATGAACATGACAGCAAAGTGGACAAGGGAGAGTTAATGACAAGACATCCAGGCAACAATCTTTTATCTCTAGGGGTTGTAGAGAAATTCGTATACTTCTTTTTTTAACTTGACTGGATTAGAGACTAGGAGAGAATCAAAAGCAAGTAGGATATCCTGAAGCAGTGAGCCTCAGGTTTTTTACTCCTCTCTCCTTTTTTTCACATCACACCATGCTCCTTTCCATCAGGTTTTGATCACAGGTTCTGGTTTGTCTGCAGTTCCTTTTCTATCTTTGATCAATGCTTGTCTTTGATCTCCATGTTTCTGTCTATTCTATTCTTTTGTCTCCAGTCTATGACTATTATATTTTTCCTTTTTTTTTCTGTGCTATTATTTGCCTTTCAGTGGGTCTTTCTTCTTGTTTCATTGTACTTTATCTCAGTCCAAAATGGTGTACTGGGTATGAACAATGAATGAATTGATTTCAAATGAGTTGATGACAGTGCTTAGCCAATCCATATGATACATAACAGCCCACTGAGTGAGTATAATAAGTGACTCAAATCAAAATTAATTCCCACTGATGCTTGGAAAATCCATATGGAAGGCTGTGGACTGACGGATCAGAATGGTTTTGTGTAACCAGAGTTTTAAGAAAATGTGTCTTTAAGTAGAAAAAAAGAAATCTATGTCTGCCTTTTCCTTCTGCTGTGTTATCTTTGGATAAAACAGATTAGCAAGTGTGTAATTGATTAGTTAATTAGTAAGAGTGGGCCCTGAAGACTGGTTACCAAAGACATGAGGAATGATTACAGACTAAAAATGTAACAACAAAGAAAAACTTTGGTGATGCATTCTTGTCTCACATAGAAAAGCTTAAAGCCCTGCAAATGCAACCAGGCTTTCTAGCACAGGTTGCTCCTGTTCCTCAGAGCTGAAGCTCCTGTTTTACAGCTCTGGGACTTAGACATGTGAGTTGAAAGGAAATATAAATAACTAGGAAGAGAAGACTAATAATTGGAAAAGCTTGACAGAAACTCCTTTGTGTCATGTTCCCAATCTTGGGTTTGCCACAGGCTCATTCCTAATAATTCCAACCATTGAGCTATAGCTGTTATCCAAAGAATCACGTCTGAATTTAAATTAGTTTTTCAGTTATTATTTTTTGAGTGGCTCCATCAAATATATATAAAACTAGGGGAAAGGCCTTGTTGTTTTTTACATAGAAGTGCTCTTTTCAGAGCATGCCAGAACCTGACATTTCTTTGAAGCTTTTCTAAATTTCAAAGGAGGTAATACATTTAAAACATCTGAAAGTTTTTATGTTTCTCTCTCTAATTATTTTTGATGTGATACTTCTCAGGACACATAAAATAAAACCATTTTCTGCCTGATCTTAATTGAGGAGACTCTTATCTCCTTCTGTAATTACTGATGAACAAGATTTCTACATGGATTAAATTGCATATTCTCCCCAACTGGAACAGGGCTATTTTTTTGTCTTTCATAGCACACTTTTCTAAAGCTCTGCAATGTCTCCATCCCCATGTAAACACTTTATTTACAGCTGTCCACAGCTGTATTACACTGACTGCTATATAATTACTTTTATTTCTGCAGATTATAACTACCTTAGGTATTCAGAGAGGATGTGTAAGCATAATTACTGTAAGTGGAGAATATTACCATGGTAATTCCACAAGACTTAGAGGAAGGATCCTCAGGAACATACTGAGTTCCAAAGTATTTTCCTCAGTCAAGGTAAAGCACAGTGACTCAGGCAGATCCATTGTCTTGGTAAAGGTGGGCCTCGTCTCACTTCACTCATAGAAGGGCAGAGTACATTTGTGTCATTCAGCCCTGCCTGATGGGAATTCATCCCCTGAAATTCCTGAGGGGATACCAGGGAAGGGTTTGGTGATGTAGGAGGACAAAAGTTTGCTCAGGTCGTTTTCCTGCAAGGTTCAGCACCTTAAAGAGTCTGCACTGCTTGGTCCTTGGCTCACTGCTGAGATGTTCATGGGAATTTTCATATTTTTGGACTGAAGTTGGATGCAGGTATTAATCAATAATGTGCTGTGGCCTCTTCCATGTGTTACTTTGAATGGTATTCCTCCAAAGAATGAATTTCTGCATTGATTTTTTGGTTTAAAACACTTCAAAGAAATTTGAAATACTTTATTATGCTGAAAGAAGTTTAAATTCTTCTCTTTTCCAGATTTTTTTTTTTGGTCAGACATGACCTTTGGGTAAGTATTTTTTATTATATTAATCACCAAATAGAAATAATTTTCTGCAATGATCATGCCTCTTGGCACTTCCCAGTTGTGTTTCTGAGGTAGCATGTTGGGTTTTAACTCTCCTTATCCTGTATTTTTCACAACAATGTAAACATTGTGTTCAGATGAAGTAGTTTGTGTCTCTGTGTATCATAGCACAGGCAGATACTTGCAGACTTAGTAGCAGAAATGAAAGGAACTCCCTACACATGCAATTCATTCACTGGAGCTCTGTGCACAGACCTGGAGCCTCTTTTAACCCCACTTGTCCTTAAGTGGGTTAAAGCAGTGCTAGGAAAGAGACAAAAATGATAATTAAACAAAAAGAGAAGTAAGAGAGCATGACAATCCCAACTGAAGTGTTGCAAAAATACCAATAAATAGCACAGATTTTCTATCAGTGCCTGGAATTTCACCAAACCTACAGTTGAATGTCATTCTGGTGCAGTGTCTGTGGCATCCAGAGCCTGTGAGTGTTGTGGAAATTGTTGCTTATTCAGTGTGTTACTAATTCAGAAGGAGTGCCATCCAGTCAATTGCCTTTGCTGACCACAGGTGTTAATAAAGTGAAAAAAATCCCCAAACTGCCTGGAAAACCGGTTCAGCTCTATTCTTTGGGCTCTTAATTTTATAGCTCTGCTCAGTAAGGTGTAACTGGGTTTGTAGTTATTGATTCTTTTGTGAGCACTGCAGAAGTTCATGAAGAATATTGAATATTCCACTTGTGAGTCTCTTGCTGACTGCTGGTAAAGGCACATTTTTCATAGTGCTATTGAACACTTGTTTGTTATCTTGGAAAGCAGAAGTACCCATATATCAGAGTATCCCTCACATGGCCTTTGTTTACTGGTAGCTGGCAGGAATTCTAAGTAGATAAAATAAGAAAAGCATGAAGCAGGAAATTATTATATTTTGAAGGGAAAGAAGGCAACAACTGAGAATCCTGAAACCAGTAAAGCATACTAGAGCTCTAAAAAGCATGGCTTTCAGTCTAAATAACAAGGCATCATGGTGTAGCTGAAGTCACAGTTCCAACTAAATCTGCTTTATAATATCAGCAGATACCTTTGCCATTTTGTACTGTCCTGGTTTTATTATTTTGCTGCATGTTCTCTTCAAGGATTGACTTGAATAGATTGGAGAAAGTTGATCAATGCAGACACAGCAATTACAGATGAATAAATTACAGGCCTTCTCCAGCTGAATTGTAGTAAGAGCTGGAAGCTCGTGTGTGTGGGGTTCACTGAGTTTTCCCACCGAGACTGTCAGATTTGTTATTACCAAACAATGTTGTGTGTGCTGTAGGCAGAAAAAGCTACAGGGTTGTGTTTAGAATAATAGTGTGTTCACAAATAGTACTCAAATAGCTCTGAAGTATCACAGTTAGCTGCATCTTCATTCTGTTATCTCACTGCTTCATGCTTCTGAGACCTTTTCCTAGCAGACTATGAAATCATTCCAAATGTAAGATGATAAATTAATAGAACAAAACAAACTGGAGTCGGTAGGAGTGCATTTAGCACTAACAAGACCCATCTGAGTTTCACATTTTCTCTTGCCACTATAAAAAATAAGGCTCGTGTCAGAACTCATCTTTTTTTTAATTGCTCTTGCACAAAGCACTGGATATTATTTTAAGGGCCAATGGAAAGGAGCAGTCTTTCCAATTCTTCACAAAATCATCTTTTTTAAGTAGGAGGGAAAAATGTGAGATATAGGAAGAAATACATTTCATATCACCTAGGGCAGAAGGAATGGATGTTTGGTTTTGTGCACTGCATCACAATGTACAGGGATGGCTTTAGGGTAAATAATGTTAAATATTTGCAGGAAGTAAGAACTCAACCAAGATGTATTTTGAGATGGAGTGTTTGATGTTATGTCTGAAGAGGCAAAGAAGTTTCCTGTGCTCTCCCTGAAAGTATTGAAAGTTTTTGAGTTTTGCTAGGTTTTTTTTCCTTGGTGCAGAAGGCAAACTATTGAAACATCTCTCTTTTGCTAAACATATTTCTTATCTGCCAATGAACTCCAGCAGCCTGGAAATTAAGGAGCTGAGATTCTATTCTTCTAGAGAATAAAAGACCATTAAACTCTGCCTCCTTCACCTGATGTTTCTAATGAATTTTTCTGCTAGCAGGCATCAAAGGTGTTTCATTTGCCGATCTGTTCTTTGATTTGATTTCCTAAGATTAAGCAGTTTTACAGAGCTCCTTTTCTGTTCTTTTGATAATACTTCATCATAGTTCCTTTGCTTTAGCTGACTCTAATAGCGTCCTCGTAAAGGAATGTTCAAGTCAACCTGATGATAAGTGACTTGATTAAGAATATAAGAACACCTAGCATTCAGGAAAGTCTTTCATGCACTCACATGTTGTCACAAGATTGTCTTTCCCATATCCAGAGCTGCTTTCCTGTTGTTGAAGGCCACAGTAACGTTCTGGAGAGCTCACATGCCCCACTGCGTCCTGCAGCCACTCCATATGGCTGGATTTATGTCCCATTTCAGGCAATGTCAGTAGAGTTTGGAAAGACCTGTAAACTTCAAAGAGCTCAGAAAAGAGTGTTGGGGTTTGAAAACTGTGTGTATGTTCTTATAAAATCTTCTCAAAATAATTTGTGTCAAGTACATTGGCACCATTGAGTTGGTTGGAAAGGGATTTCATCAAGTTAGAGGAAAAAAACATGAAAGAGTGGGAACTGAAGGGGATGGGTAAGGAGATAAGTTTGTCAGTGATACAATTTCTTTCTCTTAAATACTTAACCTTTGTTGCAATGCATTCAGCATTGAAAGGTTATGCAGGGAGGAGGCCAACCACAGTGTAGCAGAATTAATAAAACTGATCAGCTCTGCTCTAACATGTTAAAGTGGTTCCATTTATTAGAAAATGTTTTCAGTAGCTCTGTTCTGTTTCCTCTTCAAAGGGAGAAAGAGGTGATGAAGGAGCCAACTTCTGTCCAAGAGACACTTTATGTTCAGTAGTTTGGCCAGATTATAAGCAATTTTGTGTTGGATTGAGGATTTCTATTGTTTGGTAGGAATGGAAAAGGACAATGATTGGAGGATTCATTATCTTCAAGTATAAGAATAAATTACTTTGCCCTAAATACATAGTCACAGATATTAATGGCATTCTAGATTCAGTTGCATGTCACAACATGTGTAAAACTTTTATTAATGGGGTTCTCCTTCTCTGCTGGTGACCAGTGAAATCAAAATCCAGCTCTTTTCTCGTGTTCCTCTGCCCCTGCTGACGCCTTCTGCAGATGTTGTAACGTGAGCAGCACAGCTTCCAGCAAACCATGGAGCTTCAGCAAGGTCAGACACACCAACAGTGCCTTAGGGACATACAGGCAAAGAAACCAGAGTGAGAGTGGAGTAGTTAGCGTTGAAAACCACATGATCACAGAATGATTATATGCAGTGCTTTTTATTGAAGAGTTCTGAGAGCCTGGGGTATCAGACCCAAATCAGGCTCTGACATTACATTTGAGCCAGGCATGTTTTATACTCTTTTTGGTTACATAAGTATATTAATTATTAAACTAGTATTGGTCTATGGTATACATTGATTCTATCCAAGCATGAATTCCCAGACCCCAAAACCATTCTTTCTCATGATTACATCCTTTCTCGTGATTCTGATTAAACAATAATTATATTCAATCATCAATAATCATTACATGTAACAATCATATCGTTTACCCATGCAGGTGCAGTAGGCACATGATCCACCATACGACAATTATGCAGTTGCACATGATTTACTAAAGACAAAGCTACCCCTCAGTTCCCAGAGCCTACCCAGTCCTAGTTCTATTTCCCAGGCCCAATCTTTCCATTCCCACCCCTGAATCTATTCCCATGATTTTAGAAGCACTGTTCCCCATACAACGAAGATTTCACGCTATACTATCAGTTAGAGTCAAGTGAGTGTCCACAGTGGCAAGCTTTGGGCAGGGATGCTGGGCTCAGGGAGAGGCAGCTGCTGGCCGAGCTGTGGGTGCCCTTGGCTCATGCCAGGGTGGAGGGCACAGGAGGTGGGGAGGGGGATCTGCCCCTGCCTGCCTTGTGGAACAGGCCTGGGGCTCTGTCAGGGGTGAGACATGATATATAGTGTTCTAAACTATATGAGGAGAACAGAGATGTCTACATTTGCTAAATGATCACATTTTGTTTGTATTAATTTTTTTTTGCAGTAATTATGAGTGCCTGCTCATTCCTTGAGAACTTGATGATCAGTTAGGAATAATGAAGGAATAATGTATTATTCCTTCACAGAGTAAATGAAATGAAATGAGGCTTTCACAGTAGCCAAGCACAATTTATAGATTAAGCAAAACAATGTGGTACATGTGCTGTGTATGTTTAGTTTCTCTCCCTGGATGTTAGTTTATGTAAAATGGCAGTTATCTCCATTGAAAAAATAGTGGAGAGGAGAAAAAAAAATATTCCAGCAGGAGTATATTAATAATCTTGATTATCAGACTGAAAGTGTGAAAATTTTAGAAGTGAAAAGCTCCTTTTTTTCCACAATTTGGAACAGAAGTATGAACAATTGATTTTGATCTTGTAAGCCTTTATAAATGCTGAAGTTTATACTGAGTGGGTGCGGTGAGCTTAGTTTCAGAGGCAACTGATAAGAGGTTTATATTCTGTGAGTAAATGCTTGTTAGTTACAGACTATTTTTCAAAACTAGAAAAGATTACATTTAGGACACAAACCTTTCACTGTACATGCCTTTTCTGACTTTTAGTAAGTGTTATATATGGATGTTGATTTCTGAAATATATGAGAAATACTGGTTTGATCTTGTCAATTAATTTCATAAATGCTCAAAAACTGGGTTCTTGGTTGCTGTATTACCTTGGAACCATTTCTAAATCACTCTGTCTTAGGCTCTGAGGATTTGGGTATTATTTAAAGTTACATGGCTGTGGTCTGCAGATCTTAGGGGTTGTTTTAAAGTCAGGAAACAGATAAACTTAGTTAGAAAGGAAGACTTAGACTGGAGAGTGATCCATTCTGATAAATTCTTGATCACGTCTTCAATTAAAAGCAAATACTCAAATCATTATAATTGAGAGCTCAAATACAGTGGCAGTCTCTCTGTACAAGAGACTGGCACTCTGGGCTTCTAACAGCTCCAGTCAGCATGTACTGGTCTTACTGGGAAAGGTGAAGAAAGTCCTGTTGGCTTCAGGTCTGAGTAGGGTTGGCTCTATTTGAGAAGTTAATTTAAGCCCTTTTAATGTGTTTTTCTGCAAAGCATGCTCGATATTACATATATAATATAATATATGTGTGATAGACTAATGCTCTATCTGGTTTGTCTGTTCACAGTATTGAGTTTAGCAGAGTCTGGAGGGATCAGAGGATGAACCCTGGCCCTGGCCTGCCCCACAGGAACTGGCCAGCAGAGTGGGAAAGTGGATCCCCCTGCAGAAGAGTAGTAGTGCATTCTCAGCTCGGAGAGCTTTCTGCAGCACAAGGCACTGGCGGAGAGCTGGAACAGGTGGGGAGTGTAGCAGGTGATTGGGAGCATCTCCTAGGAGTGCAGGTCACAGACAGGTCACAGACCTTGGAGGTGGGGGCAGAGGGCACTTTCCATGTGCAGTAATCAAGAAAGAACAGACAGAGCTTGCAGGAAACCAAGGAGCCATGGAAATGTGTTGGACTAGACAGGATGACTGAGGCCCAGGCTTTATCCAGCAGTGATTTCACTGGAGAGTAGATCTGTAAAAAGTCCTTTTATTATAAGCTGGTTTTCCAGCCTCAAAGTTTCTCTGCTCAGGAATTCTCTGCCTGTTTTAATCTATTTTCAAATAACATTCAATCCTATATTTTCACAGCGGAGTGTGTTTACATTGAAAGAAAGCACATTCATCTCCTAGCCTTGGCTAAGTGACACTTCATGGAAAGTGTCACTTGAAGTAGGGCCCATTATTGGAAGGATTTGAGTAATGATTTTCTATGATATGAATCAAAGTAACTCTGAAGTCTGAACAGCCCAAACAGATACAAAAAGCCCCTGGGTGGTGACTGAAGATCAGCTTTGTGATTTTGTTAATTTCTGTGCCAATAAATCCAAAACTGGGAACAGATGTGCCAGAGCAAGAGCAGAGACTTTCCTTTTCAAAGCCAGTTTGAAAAAGTTCATGATTAAAGGCTAACTTTGAGGCTCTTGTCAATAGTTCCAAAATTAAGTTTGTCATAATGGTTTATATAATGCTAATGACAAGTTATTTATTGTGTGGAAAATGTCAGTTTATTTCTTCCTCTCTTCTTCTGATCTAATACTTCCTGACGTGTTGAAGTCTCAGTATTTAGGTCTCTGCAATGATTATCCAGAGGAAACCCTGTAGCTGTGGAGATGTACAAGGATGAGGTGCAGCACCTGTGGGATTGGTTGAAGGGTACAGTGGGCCCTGAAATTAAGAAGCTCTTTGTAACTTTGATCTGGTATCACAGTGGAACGTTTATTGCTGATTTATGTATTAGATATGTTGCACAGTTCCTGCTTGAGGCCAAGAGCAGGTAAGATTAAATGAGGGGATGGGAGAGAGAAGAGGCTGGGAACAAAGGGATGGTTTCAGGGCAGGAGAACACTTTCCCTCCAGGAGGCTGGGACTGATGGTGCCATTTTGTTCCTGCACACACAGGACAGAGCTGAGTAGAAGGGAATGGGGGCATTGCCATAGTGCAGCCCAGGGAGGAGCTGACGTTGGAAAAGCTGGATTCTGCCCTGGCTTACTGGGTGTTGGGAAGGAAGAGGGAAATGCAGCCTGGACTCCTGTATATATGGCACCTGCATTCCAGTTTTGGTTGCAGAGAACATTTCACCTTCAAGCCTAAGGGGAGCAGTGTTGCTGAGGACTGACAATTCCTGCTTGTGTTCCAGCCTGGCTGCTGTGTTCATGCTCAGAGGAACACTGTACAATAGTAGGTTAAGGGCTCACAGGCAGAATAAAAGATCAGAGTTCACCCACAGAGCTGTTGGGTAGGAGACCACTCCTCTCCTTTGAGAGTTTGAATCTCTCTCTCTGCAATACAGTTCAAGCTAAATCTCTGTAGTTAATATTGATTCAAGTAATTTCAGAGCAAATAAGGATTTTCAGCTAACTTACTGTTAACCATCAAACTCTGCACAGCATTTTGTCTGTTGTGAGAAAACATGGGTAGGTAAGATTGTAATATTCACGTTTTGTAAGAACTCCACTAAGATCCATTTTAAACCTCCCAAATAACAGCAGTTCCTGTTGGTTCTTGCTGTAAAAAAATCAGAGTAAGAAGCAGTCCCAAATGGACCAAAAAATGTTGGGGCAAACCTTTTTTTCTTTTTAAATTTCATTAAGGCATTTCTAAGGGCTCAGACATAAAATCATCATCAAACTTGAACCACCCAGAAATTGAATTCAGGCATAAACCATCTTTTAGTGGATCTTTATGAATCCTTGTGTTGATAATACTCTCTAATTTACTGACTGGGAAGTAAGTAGTGCATCATCCTCCTATTTCTTTTCTAGTTGTCAAAATATGGATAGTGGTAAAATATTTCAATAAATTCTGAAACAAATAATTGTAAATAAAATTCTCTTACTGTGCTCACAATACACACACACATATCCCTTCTGCATTTCCATAAATACCATTTAGTATTGGAAATTAACTTAAATCCTGCTTTTGACTAACAATTATTATTCTGTAGGAAATTATAATCAATGAGTGGATTTTTTTCCCCGTTTAAAGAGTTTATGTAAATTAGAACTAAAGTGGCATGTATCTTACACAAAGCTGGAGTTAATTTAATGTAATTATTTCTTAAGGTTCAATGGCTGCCCTCAAACCAGAGGTTATCGATTTATTGGGAAAAGTAACCCCGTCATTAACCCTGGTCTGCTGAGAGCTGCCCTGCCCGCGGCTGTAAGTCCTTGGTACAAGCAGGTGATAAGATGTCACGGAAGGACAAGAAGCTCGTGGGTATTTTCCTTGCCAGGTTTGTGTGTCTGTGCCCGGGTGCTGCTCAGGGAGGGGTGATGGGCGGTGTGTGCCAGGGCAGCACTCGCAGCTCCCCCTGCCATGACACAGCCCCCAGAAAAGTTCACTCTCCAGGGGCCTCGGTAACTTACCTGACTTGCAAG
Source organism: Acrocephalus scirpaceus scirpaceus (assembly GCA_910950805.1). NCBI lineage: Eukaryota > Metazoa > Chordata > Aves > Passeriformes > Sylviidae > Acrocephalus > Acrocephalus scirpaceus. Next base: position 7,124,176 of record OU383786.1, read on the forward strand.
TTTGATCGGGCTGGTTTGGGTCTAGTTCTGACAAGTCTTCAATACCTCCAAGGCCTGTGCCGATGTTAGGCTGGCCTTCCCACAAAAGTTCCTGTGTGTGTGTCTGGCTGTACCTGTCTGTGCGGTGTCTTGTCCCCAGTGACCTTTGGGCAGTGTCTGGAGGGGCCCGGCTGTAGCTGGCCCATCTCCAGGCGGGCTGTGTGTGCCAGCCCCGCCTGGCTCCGGGATCTCCCGCCCTGGGGGCGCAGCGCTGGGTGCAGAAGTGCGGCGGGGCGCTCGGCGTGTCCCAGGAAAGGGGAGGCTCGGCATTCCCGGCCCGAGCTCCCGCTGGCTCTGTAGTTTGCATCCACTGCCCCAAGGGTGCACTGCTGGTTCGTGTTCGCCCTCGCCTCACTCAGCCCCAGCGGCGGCTTCTCCCCCGTCCTGGGAAGCAGCGCTAACCCAGGAGTGACCGGCTTTGTTCCGCGCCTTGTCCTCCGCTGGCAGGATGGCTGGGATGCCTGAAAAACTCACTTCAGAGTGCGGGAGCTCAGTGCTCTCTTGGGCTTGTTCAGATTACTTTCGTAGCAGGAGGAGGAGGAGGTAGAAACACAAGAGTACCTTTCATCCAAACACACAGCGCCTTTGAACGTCTGAGTAGTGTTTGAACAGTGCAAGTGGCCACTTGCTGCAGTATAAAGAAGTGTTTGAAAGATTGAATGCTGATCCCCGAGTTATGACCTCTGGTAATGTTTTAAAAAGCTCTTCACTTTTCGCCTGGCACAAGTAGTCTTACAACAGATATTAGCAGCTAACCAGGGGTACTGCTAAGCTGGCTAAAAGAGGATTTTCTTTCCTGGAGATTTTTATCAAGTGAAGGGGTTAGACTACCACAAAGATGTTGGTTGTTTCCAGTGCCCCATTTCTTTTTTCCCTACTCAGTGGGTGATTGGAATAGAGAGCTGTCTTACCAGATGCAATATTTTCAGATGGAGGAACACTTAACTAGCAATACTTCTATAGTTAAACAAAAGTGGAGTTATAGCCAAGCATGTTCTTTACTCCCACACAATCTATATTTTTCATTAGGTTTACTCCTAGTTTTGCCATTGACAGAGAAATAACTTTAAACATTCTTTCTCATAGGAAACAAATGGTCTAATTCTGGCTTCTAGAGCAGACAGGCTTTGTTTATTGAGTTTTAAACATGTTATATAACTCCTCTTATCACACATTTAGGAATTCAAAGGCAGGTTTCTAGCCTGAACATCTGTGATAATATCCTATTTTCTCTCGTATTTTTCCTACCTATAGTTTCCAACTTTGTGGCACTATTAATACTCCATCAATAATTTTAGCCAGTTTCTTCAGACAACAACAAACTTTTATGATGGAGGCTATTTTCCAATATATAAATCCTCTGTGTTTTATAACCAATTTATTATTAATATCTTATTTCCCATGGATTATTATGCTAAAACCTTATTCTGTGACAGCATAGAGCAGTTAATAATTAGGGCTTCCTGTGGAAAATTTAAAATAAGGATATTGAAACCCACTATCAGGGGGTTGTATCCTTTCAGAGGAGGATACTTTATCAAGTTCTGTATCCTTTCAGAGCAAATTTGTACAAACTGTTTTATAGCAGAGCGCACTTTCATTATTTCCAATCAGCCGTATTTTGAATGCGAAGAATTGGAACTGGAATTGGAATTCTTTGTACTTTGATGAAAACAGTGGGCACATTTCTGCTAAGAAAGCCTTCTAGTTTTATTCTTTCTGACTATGAAGTTTCTGACAGGTCTGACAGCAGTGCCCGTTCCTTTGGTAGCTCCAGCCTATCTCTCCAGGGGCACCTTCTGCAGTAACCCCAAGCCAGACCCATCCCTCCAGCTTCCATGTCTCCCCATTGCCTCCAAGCACAGACTTTTGATCTGCCATCTGCAGGCTCAGCCTTCTTCTCAGACTCCTGTAATATCTGCTAAAGATATTTGTGCAGATAAAATCAGGTTTGTAACTTTAAGTCAGTCGGATCTGCTAAAAGAAAAAGCAAGAGTGATGCTTTTCCACCAGTGATGTAATAGAAAGGCTAAAGCTGGGTTGCCAAAGCTACAAAGCTGCTTCATTCTTTGTGCAAGTTTCAAGAGACTTTTCCAAGAGCTTTTGACCAAGAGAGAGTGCAACCCTTATCCCCAGGCTGAATCACCAGAGCCCTGCTCTGCAGTGCTGTTCTGCAGTTCCTGGAGTACAAGGACTAATGGCAAAGACTGCATTTTCTCTTGGTTCAGTGCAGTGCAGTCTTCAGAGGGGAAAATTGTGTAGTTTGCTACATAAATGGTAGGATTTGGTGGGGAGATCTGACAGCAAAGATTTTTGTGTATCCCTGATCACCACTGTGTTTCCAGGAGGATGTGAAAGTTTACAGGAAGCATCAGGAAGGGATGTTTACTGTCACATTTAATAAAGCTCCGTGTTCAGGGAAAAAAACATGCAGTACTAGTTGTGGCAATTACTCACTGGAAATGTGCCCCTTTTATCCTGGGTTTGGTGCTATTTCTGTTGTGTGTAAGCTTTTCATCATGTAACTTGGATTCCTGAATCCCAGCATATGGGCTTTCTGATTTATTTATGTTGTTGATGAAGGTGTGATTGCTTAACTTCTTTATCTGATTTTTTTTTTATTCTTTTGCTTCATGCCTGGATTTCTGACAAAATTTTAAATGGTGAATAATGAATTAAGCAAGATGTTTGACTGTACCAAATGTTGCAGTGTCTTTTGGGACTCAGAAAAGTTGCACACATACTGAACTCAGCTTTGGTTGGAAACTTGTGTGGGTGGCAGAACACACCTATCTGAAGTGCAAAGGCCTAGGACTTAAATAATGATAAAACTCATCTTTTCCAGAACCAAAGAGAACTGTAGCTATGTATGCCATTACCTGTCTTCTGCAAGAGATAAAGAATTTCTTGGGCTTGTTTCATGTCCTATAATTCACAAGTTTTGTGTCCAAGAAAGGTAATGGAAGCCCTTGGCCTAGTAATAGTATATTTATAGATATGCATTACAGCAGGCTAGGTTGTCTCTTGCAAACATCAAAATGCACTTTACCTTCAGCAACGAAGGGGCTATAAAATAATTTAGAATATAAGTAATGGATACAAACTAAAAGATACTTGGTAAAACCATGAACTAGGAATCAGTTTTGCTGAAGACCACTTAAAATGGAAGGAGTTTTTCAATTAACCCAAATAAAGATTTAGCTCCCAGATAAACTGCTCTCTGTTCTTATTTGAGCACCACATTTGGATCCCTTCCAGCTTTGGAGAGGGCAAGGTCTCTTACTTGGGAACTCATCAACAACCACTATTTTTTTCCTCTAACCTCCATTTAATATGCTGTCAGTTAATTTCCAGGTTGGTTATGTATTATGTGCTGATTTGAAAGTGCAACTCTGATTACAGTGCAACCTGTGCCTAGTGTAGGGTATTAGACTGGGCTCCCCTTCTGTTTTGAATGCAGTTATGTGTTGTTTTCCTTTGATCTTGTGTGGATGTGGATACATGGGATAGACTTCAGCTTTGTGGTCTCCACTTAGGATTAATTGGTGCTTTAGTTTGTGATATTTAGTTGAGGAATTAAGACATTACCACTGTTTCTAAGAGATGAAATGAATTTTCTTTCTGTGTTGATGTATTGCAGGTGATTGCAAATTCTTCCTGAAACAGAAGGTTCACAAAACCTTCTGTGCATTGACATGACTTACGAGGTGACAGAGCTGTGGATAAACCTCACTGCAGGATGTTTTGGAGCAGCCCTCTCCAGGTGATCCCAGCTGTGGAGTGGTCCTGCATTGCTGCCCTCTCCTTACAGCACAAGGGAAACCAGGTAGGGCTGGAGCAGGGACCAGTGCTGTGAACTGAGCTGTGGGGCAGGATTTTATTTCCAACTTCATCTCAGACTTTTTGTCAATTCCGTTCTCCAAGTGGAAATAAGGAATAATGTGTTGCTGAATGGAGTGCAAGTAGGAGAAAGAAGTGCAGGAATGATTGTGAAACAGCTGGGCTGGCTGGGTGCTCAGGGACACGGTGTGCTAACACACTGCTGGACACACAGCAGGAGCCCATGGTTTTATTAAAACTTGAGAACTTGTAGGCTGGGATATCAGTTGTGAGTTCCCCAGCACTGCCTGCTCTGCCAGGTTAGACAGTCAGAGTGCAGGAGGGAACACCCCTGAGGAAGATCCGGAGCTTCCTTTACGTTCTGTCTCATACTGAGCACTCTCTGGTACATCATTAACAGCCTTCCTTCACTACAGGATCTTAGTGATTAAAACCTCTTTAATTACATAAGGCCTCTTGAGAAATATTATCTAAAAATTAGCAAAGAGCATCGGAAACTGAGTTACCTAGGCAGCTGAGAGGTTTTTTTTTAAATCAATCTAAGTAAGTAGTTAGAGACCAGTTAAAAGTGGAAATAACCTTTTGTCAAATGTGATATTTTTAAGATTTCAGATTACTGATTAATCATCACTAATTAAGATGCTAACAGAGCAAGAGCATCTGGATGCGTGTTTTTGTGCCTGAACTCTTCCAAAGATGTGGCTGAGGTGTATTTTTCCTGCATTGTTTTTAATTTCTATTTTATTTCTCCAATCTGATAATCAACAAATCTAAAAAATACTGGTCCTAGGACTGAGAAAAAATCTTGTACTGTTGTTTTTCACTTTTCATCTTTCATTGGAGTTTGGTTTTTCAGAACATCTAATTAATTTCAGATGTGGGTAAAACATTGACAAGTGTATGTGTTTTGGGTATTTTGATTGCCTTTATTTTAAAGGCCATCATCCAAACCAGACGGTTTTAGGAAGGTTTCCATCAAGCCTTTCTAGCTCAGTGATAAACTTTGAGCATCCCAAGGAACAAAATAGTTATGGAGCTGTAAAAGCACATGTATCTTCTCTGAAATAAGAGATCAACAGCTTTCTGGAAATTTCTGAAATGCAGTGTCCAAATCACTTGGCAGGTTTATTAAGTCCAACTCAGTAATACATTTCCTCAGTTACCATCATTAGACATATTTTGAAATCTTGTTATTAATATTATTTTTAAAGAGCTTATGTTCCTGTACTTGATGGACTGTCCAAGAAGGGGAAAAAGATGCAGCAGACAAGTGGTTTGAAGGCACTTAATGGTATTTTTTAGAGCAGGCTCTTGTTTGTGTGATGTGAATGTAGACACAGGAAAAGTGTGTGCAAACAGCGTCCTGCCAGCAGGTTGTGATGAAGATGTTAAAACAAAGTGGGAATTTGAAAGGGCACAACTGCTGGAGCCATAACCAAAGGTTTGTCAGAAAGCCATTCAGGGCTGAGGATTAACCCATCTGCAGTGCAGAACATGTTCCCTGTGTCCCTGTGAGCATGGCTGTGTTCATTCTGTCACTGGCTCGGATGGTGTTACTGCACAGGCGCTTTCCTCTGCTCCCTGGATATGTGCTGTGAGCATCCTCTCACGTGTTCACTGTACTTTGCAGTAATGCTCCTTCCCCTGTGAGGACCAGTGCCTGCTGAAAACCAGTAGGTCTATGGAACAAGTGGGATCCTACAGTGAAGGATCTGAGCCCTGGCAGTGCCAGCTTTGCCCAGAGAGCAGGGACTGACACCCGACAGTTCCCTACAGCAAGTTTCTGTCACTTGTGCCAAATTGTTCATCAATAGTGACCACATCTGAGAGCATAACAAAGGTTTCAAAACACTGATGTGAAGGGAATTGGTTTGATAGACAAGCACTTGCAACAAATACTTGATTTTTTTTCCTAGAATTTGCTATTTTTCTGCTTTGTATTTTAGTTGCACCCTAGAAGTATTACCTACAGTACAAAATGGTTACTACACTATTTTTATGCTTCATCTTCTCAGCTATTTTTTCCTCATACTTTTAAATTGAGAGAGACTGCAATTTATACTATGGGATTTGCTTCACTTTGGTTTTTTCTTCACTTCTTTTTTTAGGGGCCTAACCCATTCATACATGTGCAGTAAAACCATCTCTTTCCAAAGAACAAGTCTCCATATTAAAACCAGTAAGGGTTTGTACTTGCTTAGCCACTTTAATATTAAACTTTGCAGTACTTTATAGGTACCAGTTAATTAAGTTCTGTAGAAGTACTGTTACAGCATAGGCAGGGACAGGTGAATTGATAAACAGAATGGAAGTGTGGTTTCCCTAAATTCATAATGGGATGAAGTCAGCCTTGTGATGGTTTTTTTAGCTCCTTTATAGAGGTTTATGCAATTTAAAATTCTCCTGTTCAGTGTTCCATTTTTCTAGCACATACAAGAGAGGATTGCAATGCACATCATAGAGGTGATCATTGCATTTGTGAGACTCAGTTATAACCACATTTCCTTTACCTCTTCTTGATTGGTCCCTTTGATTTGCTAAGTTTAGCTTCATGTTTCTTCTGTGCTTCAGTACTATAAATATACCTAGTGCTAAATTGCTCTATTTTCTAAAGTCACATCTAGATAAATCCTTTCTCTTGGCACTATCAACATTATCCACATCCGGCATCCTCCCGGCCGAGTTTCTGTACTCTACTTGCTTACAAGGAATTATTAAAGCTGCAGCTCATGGTGTATTTTCTGTTTGTGGTGCAAGGAAGTCACACCTAACTGTGTACAGTTATAGAGAGACACATGCATACATTTACACATATAAAGTACAAAGATGTAAAACAATATCTGCAGAATTCTGAGTCCTTAGAATAATTCATAGTTTCACTACATTTCTCAGTATTATTAATTCAGCTGCAGGGAGATTTGACGGTGGTAAGGTTAGATTTTCTTCTTCAGAATTCTTCTTTAACATATTATTTTTACATGATATATGAGTAATGTGAAAAGCCCATCAGGACTCATCAGAAAAGTGCCAAACCCCAAACTTCCCTTCTGTTTTATTCAATAGAACTCTAACTTCAGAAATAATGAGTATGATCTTGCCCTAGTAATAAAATGTAAAACCACCACAGTGCTGTTTGGGGGCGTGTTTAAGATACTATGTCATTTTCACTGAAAATTAAAAGCAACAAAGACATATAAATGTTTCAGGTCCATGAATTAAGGTCAATTTGTGCTTTGCATTAAATATATATCAATATTTTCTAAGACATCAGAAGAGAAAGGGTCATGTTCACTGCGAGACCGAAATGAAGCACAATTACCATTTCCATTCTCACTGCAAGGTTTATAATTCATGCTTTATTTAAATTCTAGTTTGCTTAAAAATAAAATTACAGAATCGTTGATGTTGTTCCTTAGAAAAACTGCCTTCCTAATGCTCTTCATTAGACATTATGTGCACTTTTTTAATCTCCAGATTGGGAATACATTTGAAAATAAATTTTGACAGCCATCAACAGATATAGATTTACATTGGGACAAGAACATACTCTGGAATTTTCAAGATAATTCAATTTTAGATTGAATTTCTGCTTCAGAAACTAGCACTTATCAATTCTATCAAATTAAAATTCAAGTCTGAAAATAAAATTAGGCCAGAAAGCAAAAACGGTGATTTGCTGCAATTCGTGAATCAGGTTCACCTCCTGTTTACCCTGAACTTTGAGATTTATACATCCCAAATAAGTTTTTCACAGTTTAAAAATCTCAGATGTGGAGGCAGTTTTGAAATTTGCTTTCTGACACGCCTCAGGACATGTAAGTCATTCCTCTTCTCTTGTTCTCGTCCCTACCAAGCACTTCCTTCACTGATCTTGTTGATTCTGGTAAAACTGAATAGGATGAGCAGAGCTTGGCTGTGTTACATGTTTTACTTTTATTTTCAAATGCCAGTCAAGCTTTCTGAATCAATATCCTGCTGAAAAAAATAATACTCCTGAAGCTAAGAGAAAAGGAGAAAAATTAAAACATCTGGACAGCAGATTTACCTACTTGTGAAAGTCTCAGCAAATAAACAATGAAAGTTTACTTACATGATAAGTAAAATATAACATAGTCTTAAATGACAATGAAATAATTGGCCTTCTGTTAAAAAATTTGTATCAGCTTAGTTTGGATCCATAAATAAAGCCTCGATCCAGTGGATTGGATGAGCAATTGCTAAAGATGGTATTTGAATAAATATACCTATACTTAAATATCTACAATCTGATTAATCTAAGTCATAAATATGAGCTGTAAGTTCCAGTGTGCTGCTTGTCAAATAACTGATGACTCTAGAGCCAGTCTCAGGTATAAACCAGAATGGAAAAAGAGTCTTGGGATATTTCAAATTTCTGTCTTTGATTCATACTGAGTCTAAAGCTGGATGGATTTGTAGTTTGTAATTAAATGAAAATAATTTCAGTCTTTCACTATGACTGATTTTTAAGCTCCTTTTGGGGGAGAACAATCTTCCTTTCTGTCTTCATGATGGTGTTTTCTTCAATGAGATTCCGCTTCAGCCTAAAAGGCGTAGTCATAATAGAAGTCTCTGTGGTGTTTTTGGTGAATGTTATTCACAATGCATGTGTTCCAGAACTGCTAAGAATTTAAACAACTAAATTATGAATAACAATATTTTACCTCCCACAAGACACATAAAAAATTTTCAAGTACTCTTTTGCATGAATCTTTCCTGATCAAACAAAGGTAGATAGCCCTGTGATTAATTAATATTGAAAAAATCAGCTGACCGAATATTTAAAAGAAGAGATATACAAATACAGCTACTTTCTAAATACAGTTTCCTCATACTTGCTAAGCTATGTTCTCTTTTCCCCCCCTTTTTTTTAAAATAACTTTTAGGAGCACTCCAGTCACATCAGTGACAAAACAGACATCAGGTAACCAGCAGCTATCCATTAGAGTCACATCTGCTAGGTTTGACTGACACTCAGTAGCACTGATTAACCACAGAATAACATGCCAGAAATGTAACAGGAGATGTCACTTCTGCCTGATACCAATCAATCACTCACTCTCTGCAAGCACAAATGCACATTCACAGTGGAATGAGTTTGACCCACACTCTTATCAGAATAATAGAGAGAAACTATTGCCAGACTTCTGGATGGGAAAAATAAAGTACAAGGCAAATGCCAGGAAGCAGATTCACAGATGGGAATTCATGTTGTTAAATGGCACCATGGCATATGACCGTGAGAACCAGACAGTTCTCCATATTGTAGAAGATGTGTTTGATCTGAGGATTGCCAGTACTTGAATTACAGAGCTGAAATATGTAAAATAATATAGCAAAATCCTGGTGCAGCATTTTGACAGCTCAGTGCTTTAAGGATCTTTTTTCCCATCAATACAGAAGATAAAATATTGTAATGCTTGCAACAAAAAGCAAGGGTCTTAGAAACTGAGAGCTGCTTCTTGGCCTAGATTAAGTAGGGCACTTAAGCATGTGCTAAGAGTCTGCCACTGATGTTTTTGTTGACTCAACATATTTAAGTTCCTTTACATGGAACATTCTCATGTGCTCTGAGTCTCCTTATCCTTACGGTTTCAGTGTCTCAGCTCTCAAACTATCTTCATTTAATGCAGGTCAGATTCCACCTTGCTAGCATGTCATTCCCAAGGGAATACTCCTGCTCCTGCAGCTTGAGGCACCACTGAATTTGGTTCCAGTTTCTTTGTGTTTGGCATCTTGCCAGACTCCATGGCATGATGTTGGGATAATTTGAATAAGTCACAGGGAGCTGCAAGCACAAAGACAATTTTCCATCCTCTTACAAAATGCAACAGTAAATATAAAATCATCCTGTGTCTCCAGTTCATTTAGGCTGTTCCACATGGCTTCCAGTGCAGGCCCTGGCAACACAGTCCAAAATCTAACAAACATTGAAACAGAGAGAATGTACAAGGAAAGACAACCCCTTGGATTCCCCAAAACTGACCTTAATACTTCCTCTGAATCTCTACTGCTCTATAATATTTTTTTGATTTTTTTATACCAGAGAGGAAGATTTTCTAGCTTGAATTTTTTGAGACAGCTGTATGCCCCAGCTGTTTTAACAGATACATTGTACAATAACACTTACAAACTTTTCTATTACAGCCTGTTAAAGCTATTGCAGCAAAAAATGCTTTGCCACAGCCTCCAGTTCTGCCTATATGTTTGCTAGATTGGTGTAAATCAGTGAGGGCCAACTCAAAGCAGGGATGATTTGAATGGGAATAACAACTGAGAACAGAACAGACCTTTACATTGGAAAGAATCAGTCTATCTACAAAGTAAAATACCCATTACATATAATTATTTCCTGAAACAAAAAATTGATTTGGTATCTAATATAGAGCTTGCATAGTATTTCACAAGAAATGACTGTGCAACAATCTTCTTTGAAGAAGATGGCTTTCTGAAAGCAAGCCGTATGCATAATGCCCCCTAATAAGAGATGAATCTGATTGAAAATAACTGTGCAGATAATCTCATTCCATTTTTAAAAGCACTAAGCTCTGTGTGATTGGCACAATTGCATTAATAATTTATAGCCATTGGGAATTGTTGGTTTCTGCCTTTTTTGGGAGTGTGAATCACGAATGATTGCTCATTTTAACAATATTGAAAAAGATTGTAGAAGTAAAGCTGAAGGGAGGAAATGTGCTGACAGAATGTGCAATAATTGTGTTGGCCAGCCTGGCTCCTGGAGCTGGCTATCAAACATGCTTTGCTACTCAGCTAGTGAGGAAAACATCAGCTCTGGAAGCAGTCTCCAGTGGCTGCTATTGTTTGAAAACGATGAAAACTCCCTATATTGTTTATATCTTAGATGTGGTATAAAATAAATTCCAAAACGTGCAACTAGGCTTTATTTGGTTTGTTGCAATGTCAAAAAGCTTTAACACTTAAGCTGTCACTGCTGTTCCTGACAGAGCAAAGTAGGACAATCAAAAATGATGCATGAAAGGAGCTTTCTGTGCTTGGCTTGTCTGTTTTCAGCATGCAATAGTATATAATTGTTTATTGAACTTGTTTCTTTGGGGATTGGATGCAGCCTGATTTGCAAAAGGATCAGACCTTAAATATATGATCAATTAGTATCCTTACCTTTTGAGACACATGCTCAATGCACTTCTTCAGTTTTGAAAGTGTATATATTTCTATACTGTATTGTGTACCACTTAGCTGTTGTCTTTAATGCTAAATTGGAAAATTCATTTTTCTGTCCATACAGACACCAAACAAAGATACCCAGACTTTGAGATGAACAGCACGTGATTTCTGATCTATAAAACCAAATTTAATCAGTGCTCATAAACCTTTACAAACATATAGCATTTCTGTACAAGAATCAATTTTAATTAGTCAGAGATTTCACACATTTCCACTTGTTTAACAAAACTGTTTTACTAGCATTTACTGTGCCTCTTTTAAACTACAATTTTTGAAAGCCTGAGTCCATTCACTAATGATGAGATTGTGTCCAAGCAAGAGGTTCTGTTTAATGTATTTGATTCAAATTTCTAAGGAAAACCCAGAACATTTACTTCTGACTTCTGGTGCAGTAGGAATGCTCTCAGGAAAGAATTGCAATCAGCTTATCACTAGGAATAAGGCTTGGCAGAAGAGTCTCTCAGAGATCATGGTTTATGATTTTCCTCTTGCTTTTTTCCCCTCACAGCTGTCTGGGCTTCATTTCTGCTTCCCGTCTTTCAGCAGACACAAACCAACATGGTTGGGACAGTTTTTCCACAGCAGTACTCAACAACTGCGAGTTACCTGAAAGTCCCAACCTCAGCCCTGTCTTCTGTTACCACAGCATTTACATTGAAAGGTACAATAAAAAGTAAGACTGCCTTGTCTCCAGCTTCCTCAAGCCGCTCCATCAGTGTCCGGCAGCTGCCACTGCCACAGATGCAGCGGCTCTGAGCGCCCTTCCCTGCAGGGATGCCCGTGCTGCCGGGGGTGGAGGCAGCTCTGTCCTAGTGCTGGCTGCTCTCAGGTCCCAGCAGTTCATGGTTAAGCCTCGTGGTGAATCCTCTCAGCGTGGCAGAAGCCAGCACAGGGCCCTCCTCAGTTTTTATCTCCCTGGTTTCCCTGTGCAGAGGCTCGGGGCAGGGAGGCCGGGGAAGCAGCACCAGCTCCCGGGCCCAGCCGTGTCTCTCCCGCTCGGGATGGAGATTCCCGTCCCGAGGCTGCCTCCCCTGGGGGCTCCGGTGTGTTTGCCTCCCCTGGGGGCTCCAGTGTGCTTGCCCCCCCATCTAAGCTCAGAATGTGCTTTCCTCACCCCCATCACTCAGGGCATGCCGGGGTACGCCCGTGATTGCTGCAGCAGAAATGTTGCTCCGTCGCTTAAAAGCTCCCGCAAGTCAAGAGGTGATACAATTTACATGACTTCAGGGTTGTGAAATCCTGATGGGATCCTCTCAGCCAGCCTCTCTCCAGCTGGCACTGAAGCACTTCTGAAGATAAATGCTACAATTTTCGAAAGAGCTTGAGGGAGTAGGTGCCCGATCTCCTTGGATTCCTTAGAAAATCCCATTTTTTAAGCTTTTGTAGCATTAAAATATAATGTGTTCTTCCTTTTTTATTTTTTTTCCAGAATAAGGGAAAACTTTGTTTACTGAAAATAAACTTCAAAAGCGTAATGTTTTAAGGTGTTTTTCTTTTTCTTAATTACAATACATTTTCCAGTTCTTTTGTAAGTATAGCTATTGATTTGAAGGAGCCTGCATGGAGGCACTCAGTGAATAGATTGAAAAGATAATCCTATTATGTTCAATCTGACTGCAGGAGTTACTGTAATTTTATTTTTTTCTGAGGGGAGGTGTAAGGCTTTTCTATGCACGTGGGGATATCTGGCTGTAAACCACATGCAGTAATTAGATAAAGCCAGCAATAGCAAGAAACTGGAACTTCCTATTAATCATTTCTTGAGCTCTTTTTGGTGTGATTATTTGCGAGAAAATTAGAAAGATCTGAACCTTGAAAGCTTAGCAATCTACAGACCTCTACAAAAGAAGTAGCAAACCAGAAGATAAGTATAAAATATATAGACTTCTAAGAAAATTACTGTGTAGAACTGTCATTTTTGCCACAGGGGAAGTGATTATGACTTGATAAATCTTAATTCCCACTGGACCTTTTAGATTTACTCTATATTCACTGAGAATTCTTCCTAGCAACAATGGTTATTTCTTGCCTTTCTTTTCTCCATTCAAAGATTGTCTCATTTATGACCTTGTGTCTGGACTCACTTCACTATCATGTTTATTAGCACATTTTACTGTGCATTTTTAAAACAAAAGTGAAAAATCACTGCGGCAGATCCCAGAAGGATCTGGGGAAATGAGCGAGCACTATAATTACTGATGTTGAATGCTACCTCATTTTCACATTAACTCTGTTGAATAAATCTCCATGTGGAGGCATAAGATCCTCTTTAGCATTTTGAATCTGATCTGTAGTGATGAGTTATAGACCATTAGCCAATTGTAAATTCTATTTTTTTTCCTGGATAACATATCAGGAAAACACCCTACTTTATTAAAAGTGAGAAGTACCACATACTTATGAACATTTTTTCACATTTTAGGAATTTTTCAGTTATTCTCATATTTTCTCTTCCCAGTATCTAGTGACTTTAATTCAGATCCAGAAGAGCACAATGGCTTTTGCTACTATGTTGGATGCAGTGTAAATTATGGAAAAGGGAATGTCAGATTTGTCTGTGGAGCACGGTCTTGTACAGCCTAGGCAAATTACAGGAATTTGTCCACAATGTAATCTGAACACAGCATTTATAAACTGTAGTATATTTTATGTTTCATTTTTATTTGTTTTGGTGTAATTTTCCTTTCTTTGCCCAGGGTACATAAGCCAGAAATTATGAAACTACTTATTGTCATTAATGATGTGCATTTTATTATTCAGAAGTGAACACCTGAAAGACAAGAACAATCAAAGAATAGTGAAACATATTTGTTTTAAATGACAGACAAGGAGAATGATGATTCATAAGAGGAACTGTAAGTGTTGAGTTTCCAGAAGGGATGGGAAACATTAGTTAAGCTACTGTGCTTTTGAATCAAAAAAATGTACTGAGCGTAAGCAAGTGTCTAGTTCTTGTGCTTCAAACTGCAAACAGGATCATATATCCCACACTGAGTTTACAAGCCTTTGCTGTAGGTGTTTTCATTATTACTATTACATTATAGGCAAGCAATTACATTGAGTATAAAACCTTTTTTACACTTCGCTGATTACATTTTTAGTAACAGTTCATGAACAAATTAATCACCTCTTCAGAGGGTGTTCATTAAAAATTGTCTTTTTTAGTGATTCTCTAAGGCTTTTCAAGTTTGTGTAAACAGTGCTTGCAGCTCCCACCCTGCCGCTCTGCTGCCAGGAAGTAACAGCGGTGCCGGGGAGGCAGCACAGCTCTGGGGGCTCTGCACCAGCCTGGGCTCTCCAAGCAGGTGAGAGATGGATGGAGAGGAACAAGAGTACTTAGGACAATTATTCCATCAACCCATCCTCCTCCTTTCAAAAACTGAGAGCTTTAGATCACTCTTGAGTGTAAGGTCGCATCTGAACCCCATTAAAGGTGTGTTAGCCGCATTCCCTGAGCTCATCTGTTTTGAACCTTATTGTTCCTTTTAATTCCACAATTTTTTGTGGTCACGAGGCCCACAGTTTAATCCTGTGTTGTTTGAAGAATGAGTTCTTCTTTTTCTGCCTTTTTTTTTCTTTTTTTGTTTACTAGTCTGTTTCATAATTTTAAGGGATGTATCCTATTTCTCATAGTGCATGAAATGAAGAGTCCTTGCTTTTCTCAGTGTTAAAGGAGACATAAGAGCTGACACTGAGGAGCTAATTCACATGCTGTAATCTCTCTTCTATGCAAATGGACCTCATGGATTCAAGGTAAACCTGGTGTCTGGAGCTCTGAGCCCCTGCCAGGGCCCTCCCACCTCTTTGCAGAGGCAGCTGAACCTCCTCAAAATTTTGGTTAAAGAAGGTGTATTACCAAATGGTATCCATATAAGATTATTTAACATTACAAATCCTTATGCAGCTTTTAGGAGAATCACTTACTTGCTAAGTAGAGTGCAACAGCTCCTTGGGAGCCATTCCAGTCTATCAGGTAAATCTGTAATTAGTATCCAGTTGATCTGAAGCGTGGTGCTGCCATTACGTTGATACAGACACACACATTAGAAAACATTACTGCCTGGGCTCAGCAGGCAATTCACAGACTAATAACTCAGGCAGTTCATTTTTTTAAAGCCTACCCACTTTTGTTTCATAGTTAAAATATAAAGTCATAATTGCAACAACATTTTTGATTTTCACTTAAGCATAAAACAGATGAGACATCTGTAGTTTTTACTGTGATTTCTAGGGTTTGAAAACAGGCTATTAATTTTTTAAAGGACTGTGAGATATTTTTGGTTGTTTTTTGTTTTCTAAGCACATAGGTTGTGTGGTTAAATTGGCAGCAACAGAAAAAAAAAAAGAGGAAACATTGTCAGTGTTTTTTATGAAAATAAATTTGAAAAAAAGTTTGGATTTAGTGTAGCCAAATGGAATTCCAGTTCAATTTGTTTGAATTTCACAATTTGGTTCTTTAAATGGCAGAGATCTATGCCCTTTAGAAGTAAACAGAAGTCCCATATTTCAGCCTAAAGGATTAAAATATAATCATGACTAAAATAGAAAGAAAAAATTATGTGTCAACTTCTATCTACTGTACTTCCATAAAAATTTAGATAAGTACACTGAGGTGGATTTGGCAGCAAAAAGTGAAATTCAGGCATAGGATGCTGTGAAGTTTCCATGGAAAGAGCAGATGCACAAATCAAATACTTTGATTAACCTCCCTAGCTGATTAAAAATTATATTGCACTGTAGTCAATTCAATCTTCTTCTGACTGGTGGCTTAAGCCTTCATTATTAACTAAGCATTACTTTTTCTTTTTCATACACTGCAGCTTTGGGATATGGAAAGCAAAGCACAGAGGTCTGGTGGTTTATTGTCTGATGCTTAGAAAATGTATACTGTCTGCAGCTCAAATACAGGAAAATGGGTCTCTTGTCATTTTTTCCATGGCCGCAATATACCACTGTCAGTGGAAACTTCAAACAGACTCCTTAATGGGCCAACATCAATAATAAACTATTCTCATTTGCATGACATGTTTGAAAGGAACAATGGGCACAAAGAGTGAATATTACATGGACTATCCCAGTCTGATACATTCTCAAAGAGAACCACAAAAGCTGTGAACCATTATATACATGCAGGGTTGACTGATTCTCCTTTAAAATCACATTTAAAGGGAAGATTTTTCTTAAAAATAAACCAAATCAGGCACATTGATATGCCAGGCCTATGTAAAATTAGAGATACAAGTGCTTATTGAACAAGAAATTAAGGCTAGGCTTGTGGCTAATGCAGTAGACTGAAACTGAGGAAAACCTGATACTTATTTATTTCTCCATTTATTTGTATGCAGGGGAAAATTGTGCAACAGTGTAGCTTTTGATTTCAGTGATGAAATACTTTAAAAAAATGGAAACAAGTTTCGGTCAGTGTAACTGTAGGTTTGGTTGGCATACACACGGTCTTCTCAGGGAAAAAAAAAATTAAAGTATTTACCCAGCTCTGAAATTGAGGACATTGTCTACATTCAGTCTCTAGAATTTTCACTGATGTTTTGTATTGTGGGAAACACATGTAACTTCCTCTTCTATGCATCCCTCATCTGTAAAGGGTATTAAAAATTAATTCTTTATCCAGTGTGTGCACACCAACTAGGCTGGGTGGGTTTTGCCTTTCTTGGGACCGAGGGGCTCTACCTTTGTAAAAATGTGATGTGATTTGGATTCTTTTTAAGCTGTTGGTCTTGGCACCAAATGGGATCAGTGGGCTAATTTATCACCCAGTCTTTCCAGGCAGATGTTTATTCAAATACTTTAATTCTCATTGTAGATTCAACTTTGTACTAAAGAAAACTCTGACAGAAATAAATCTGTTAAACCTTGTGGAGCACAAACATAAGAATGTAATTACAGTAAGCAAATAATGGAAGAAAGAAAAAAACTGGAGTTCAGAATATTCATAGCATTCAAAGAGAATAAAAATCACATTTGATTTTGTAAACATGTTGCCTGGTAACACTGGGATTAAGACCTCATCCAGTATTTTAGAAGCATGTTTAAGATGGAAACTTCATATTATTTGAATCACTCAGCCCCTACTGACGGGCTGTCTGTAGAACACCTCCTGTTTTCATTTGAGAATGCTGTAAATGATAACAACAATGTTCCAAATCTAGTAAGGACTGAAAAGTTATATCAGTGATTTTAACAGTTTAGTAAACAACCTTGGGCTGCAATCATGTCCTTTAAAAAGCACAGTCAGACTGATGGTCTAATTCACAGTTTTCTCACTGTAAAAATTGAAGTACAACAATCAAAAAAGGCAGTAAATGGTGAAAACAGGTTAGTGAGTGGCTGATCTTGTCATTACTGCTCCAACTCCACTGAGATTTCCAAACATTGTGGGTTTTTTATTATACTTTTCCCTTCTGCCTGCCTCCAAACCGTGCCACTCAGCTTGTGACAACTTCTAACAAATACCCAGGACTTTTTTCACAGCACAATAAAAGAAGCAACTATTATATTATTAAACTGTTATATACAGCAGTGTATCCTGGAGCCAACTTCAGGCCATACAGGTTTCCTGCAAAGCAGGGGTCAAGAAAGCTGAAAAAATACAGAACACCCAGGGAGATAAATATCACAAGACGAAGATAAGTTGATCAGAAGAATTTTTAGCTGTTGCTCTTCGAATTTTCCTACTTTTCTCAAAGATCTCTCTGATGTTCTGGTTTGAAAATCTTGTGCATTTTGCCTCACTCTTTTGTGCTTGAGTTTATTTTTGCTGTGTGAAAAAAACCTTTTGTACTTCTAAGTCTTCTCATGCAATAGAGATTTTTAAGACAATTGTCACTTTAGTGCATCACCAATAAATAAAGCTTCAAGTCAGGATAAAAAGGAACTATTGCCAGACCATTTTCCACCATCTAATGTATTAAAAGATTTTCTCTATTAAGGAATCTGTTAATCGGGAAAAAAAATTGCTCATCTTAAAATCTCTCTAAGACAGAAAGCAAGTTCAAAAAATTGAGATTTTGTTTTAGGTAAATTTTTGTGTTACTGCTTTTTGTTTTTCTTTTCCCTCTGCCTTGTTATTGGGAATTTCAGAGGGGTTGGTTGATTGACCAACCTGTTTCCATTTGTGTTTCCTTCTGCTGAAGGAAAAACAAATGATATGAAGTCAGAGCATTTTTTTAGTTTAAACTCTCAGTTTCAGTGTGCAAAATCAGAAGTACTTATAAATAGCCTCCAGTCAATCTTGTTCTTAAATATACCAGCCTAGACATCAGCAGTGCTTTTCTGAAAAGCACTGTGTCGTAAGAGCTTGCCATAGTTACAGAGAGTCACACTTGCCTATTGCAAGCACATCACAAAATTATCAAAACATCTTTCTGCAGAGTTGTGTACAGCTTTATCAGGTGATCATTAATACCTTTCCTCAGTGCTGCAGATTCACCCAGACCAAGAGCCATAGTCCAGATCAGAGGTATAAATCAGCCAGAGTGTGTGGTATGAACTTCATTCTTGCTTCGTTTCACCCCTAGGACAGATGATACTCTCCTGTTAGTGTTCCACAAAATAACATTATTTGGGTTGAAAGGTTGTGTTTGGATTATATAAATGGTTGAGGATGTGACTGCACCTATGAAAGCCCCAGAAACTGGGTAAAATATACCCTGGAGTAATTGGGTCACCTTGCCCTCACACCTCTGTCTTGTGCAACACAGTTTGTGCATTCTGGCAGACATTTGGCAGCCTACAATTCTGTTGCAGGATCTGCTTTTTTCCCCCCCATCAGATTTATTACTTTCTGGAATAAAGACTATGGTGATTTGGACTCCTGGGGTCTGGATTAGATCAAGAGGGTAGCAGTCTTCAGCAAAGACTGTCCATGTAGGAGTAATAGAGGTGAATCACAGAACTAGACAATAGGAGAGCAGCAATGGATATCATTGGGGTAATTAGCAAGGAATTCCAGGCTCAGGGGAATTGTTTGTGAATGTATTCTGGAGAAAAGAACATTGAGCAATTAGTGCTTGGAGCTGAAGGCATTAGAGAACACCAGATTAGCTGATCTGGGCCATGCTCATGTAATTGTTTTGCACGTTCGTTTCCAGAGGTGCAGATGGATCCATGTAACAAAAGCTCCTGAGAATTTGCAAGTGTGAAAAGCTACCTAACAGACTAAACAGAGGAGTTTGATTTTCATTTTCTTAAGCTAGATATGGGAATATACTTCTGAGCAGGGACTTAACATAGTTTTATTTATTTTGCAGAAGCACATCCTTTGAGGCAGTTTGAACCCTGTTGTTACCACTTGCACTTGATGTTTATTGAATAACTATTCTTTCCTGAAATCTTCTACCAAATTATTACTGAAATATCTGTACGAGTTTGTATTCCGTGGATCTAATTCAAGGTTATATTTCCACTAGAATTAGAACAGGGATATATTTGACCCTCTGTGACCAACACTTCTGTCCCTCTTTCTTGTACTAATTCTTTTTTGTATAGGAATCCTGAATCTGTGGTAGAAAGGTATTTATTTGACCCTTTCCTTTGAGAGCTGTTTCAGACAACAAATATGTGAACAGACTGGTAAAGGAATTTTTCAACCATTACTTTCAATTGATCAGGCTTGAAATCATTGCTATTTTTCATTTGGACTTTTTCTCATTTCTTTAAAATCAATCTGTACTCAAAGAAGAGTTTATGAACAGAATACTAACTAGAGGTGTCCTCTCAGCTCTGAGCCAGAGTTGTATTTGGTGATCCTCACAAGCATCTTCAGATGTGTGATGCACAAGTTGATGGAATGCCTGCTGCAGAAATAGATTTGCTGAAGACCCCTTTAATTTCTGGTAGAAACAAAGGGTAGATTGGTATCTTATCTTCAGAGAGGGAGTTATTTTCCTTCTTTACCCATGTTTTTCTCAAATAATACATATTGCTTTACATATACCACTTTTGATAGATTTGGACTAGGGGAGAGGATAATAAGAAGTCACTTATTATTTGATTCTTGAGATAGTTGCAGAAAACTACTGCTACTCTTACTCCAAAGGCATGTGCAACTTATCTTGTTTGAGGCCTTTCCCTTAAAACTATCTAGCCACAGAACTGGGAAGAATTCTTTGTAGCTTGCAGATACTGAGGGAAAACTGCAAATTATATACCTGCTTACTGCTAAATACAGCTGAATAATAAGAAATGGAGGCAAAGCTAAATTTCACTCACATCTGGAGTACGAGTAGGGGTCCTTTTTGACCTGCAGAACAAGACAGATGTTGAGATACTGGAGCCACTCTGGCCAAAAGGGTGGAGGTGATAAGGGAGCTGGAGGATGATGCACCAGGAGGCTGAGACCTGCTCGTGCTCAGTCTTGGGAAGAGAAGGCCAGGGAGGAGAACATCTAATTGCTGACTTCAATTTCCTAATGGGAGGGAATAGCAAAGCCAGAGCCAGAGTCTTCTAGAGATGCACAGCAAAAGGAATAAGGGCAACAGAGTCAAGATGCAGCAAGGACAATTCCAACCAGTTGTGATGGGAAGGATTTTTCATGGTGAGGGCAGTCCAGCACTGGCACAAGATGCCCAGAGACACTGTGGCATCTCCTTCCAGGGAGATAATCGAAAAACTTGATCTAACTTTGAAGTTGTCCTTGGTGTTAGTGGGGCTGGATGGGATAACTTCCAGAGATCCTTTCCAAACTGAATTACTTTATTGATTTCAACTGTGGGTTTCTCAGTACGCACACAGAGGAATGTAAAATCAGAGCTTTGGAGGCTACCCAAGTGAGAAGGACAAAAATACTGATAGAACAAAGAATGACAAAACAAGAGAAAGAAAACTGTTTACTCTTTGGGAAAAAATCACACAGTGATTTTGTCTTGAGTTGTCAATTATTGTTTGCAGAAAATAAAGCTTCTTTAACATCTTCATGCAAAGCAAGACAGCTGAAAGTATATTTTTTTGCCTTGATATGAGACACTGTTATAAAAGTTTTAATGTCTTTTAAATATTGTAGCACGCAGGGAAAAAAATTAGAACAAGCTAATGAAAAAGTTTTTTAAAAGTGTTCCTCAAAACAAATTAATATTTTCAAAAGCTATAGCTTAGTTATTCCTGTAGAGGCAGAAGATGTTGGCTCTGATTTTGTTTCTGTGACTGCCTAAGCGGTTCAGTGACAAGATCCTGGAGATCCTTAAAAATACTTAGAAACAAGGAGGGTATTATACAGCTACACACACCACTGGGGATTTGTTTGAGGAAGGAAGAGCTCCCAACAGTGACAGGTCTATGGCACCAAGAGGAGAGGGGAGTGCAGAGGTAAGCACCATGTATCAGAGGGTGGAGAAAAAAAGCACTTATTGGAGATTTTTTGGAGTTGGGTCCTGGTTTCTGCACACACCAGCACAGAGATACAGGAACACAGAAATACTGTAATTACAGTGGGGTTTATGTTATTATTTTTGAGTTAGTCTAAACACACATTTGGAAAGGAGAGCTTTCATCCACATTTGATTTAAAGGTAATGAATAAAAAAGCCAGTCAAGCCAGTGGAATGATTCAGTTGTTCTTAGAGAACTGGAAAAAAAAATAACATGTTGTAATGATTTTTGATGGAAATTGGGATGAAATCTTGAATTTCACTTTTTTTATAATGAGTAATAAAACCAAAGATATAGTAGTTGAACTCCCAAATTTGCTGCTTTTGTTCCTCATCAAGTGAATGCACAGAAGGAAGGTGAAATAGTTCTTTATTATAGTGCAAATGCACCATAAGAGGAAAAATATCAGACAAAAAATACCAAATTTTCTTCTTTAGGTAGGGTAAAACTCTTTGAAGTGTCCTTCACATACTTGTCCAATTTCAGTGCTCCTCTGGTTCCTGCCTGTAGCTCTTTCAATATATTCATACTTACATGCAGGTCGTGTTTCACTCCTAATCTATAAGAGCTGGGGAACAGATGTGATAGAAATAATGGTGTCAATTGCACATCATATACTGTAGGTCCTTCATCTCAAATCTTCTTTCATCTTTTCTCAGTCTGCAGCCTCTTGTCACATAGGTTACATCAGCCTGTACTAATAGCCCACACTTATCCAAGCTATAGAAATGTGTAAATTATGTTAACTTATACCTACCTGTCAAACGACTTTTCTGGGAGAAGGTTCCTTAACAACAGAATGTACTGTGCCCCTTCTTTCTCTCCATCTGCTAGAAAAGCTCATTTCTTATATCCTGTAAGAAAAGGCTACTGTCAGAATGTACAGAGCAATCCTATTACCTGCTTCCTGGTTCCTTGATCATTTTCTGGGGTGTTTAGACTTTTTTAGACATTATTTAGGTCTGAGAAGTTTACCTTACTTTTGAATTCAAACCCACTTTGTTAAGCCCCATGTGTGGCCTGGCTCAGACTCTGTCTACCATTTGCTTCTGATCAACTGAAGCAGCAAGAGATAGAAGGAGGTTTAAAGTACAACTTTTCTTGAATTACTTCATGTCTTGAAGTGTGTGTTTATCTTTGTTTTGTCCTCAGCCTGTAGGGAATAGAAAATATTTTTGGCGAATTTTCCCGTTCTCTCTGCTATGTTCTCCAGAGGATGGAAATGGAAGAAGAGATGACAACAATGTCACACACTTAAATACATGTGAGTAATGGCACAAGCACTTGTTAAGTCAGATGTTTCTTTGAAACATCAAAAATTATTAAATTTTCATGGGAAGCTTGAAGCACTGTGTATTAAAGCACAGTCACCATGCTTTACATTTTTAATAGCAGCCCTTGTCTTCCTTGTCTGAGATCATCATAGAAACACACCCATGAATAATGCTTTATTAGAATTATTATCAAAAATGGAATTGTGGTTTAACCCGCTGATGTTAAACATTGTATAGATGTCAAGAAAGTGGATAATTTTATAAGGACTGTTCTATGAGGTGTGAGTGTTTGAATGGCAACCTTAACATTTCACTCCCCTTAATGAAACTAAGAGTTTGGAAATGCATTTTGAATACTTTGTCAAAAGAACAGATCTTCTGAACCATAGCCTTGGCTCCAAGAAGCTGCAAAACTGTGCTGAGCTTTCTCTGAGCTTCTCGTAGAAATCCACACTTGGCCAGATATATGTAAAGGGGCAAGGCCAGCAGCTCTTCATGGCATAATCCATGCACAGCAGGGACAGAAATGCCAGGTCAAACAGCAGGATTTTCTCCAGGTCATACTGTGTTACTATGGAGTAACATCTCATAGTATAATAGTGCCAACCCAGGCTAAAAATTGTTCCACAGTCTGAAGCTGCTGCTGCACAAGATTGTGCATTCTGATAAGTTTCCATTACATGAGCACATATCACTTCCAACAATTACCCAGGAGACAACACCAATACAGCCACAGTTAGATTTGTGTACGCAGATAAAAACATATTTTAAAAGTCTTAATTATTTAAATTTTAAATACTACCAAATATTTAAGCATGATCATTTCTAAAGATTTCACAATCTTGATGTGCTGATGCAACTGCATTTCCATTTGTGTAAAATAGTAGCAATGATAGGAAACAACAACAAAGCAAACTGAAAGGGTCAACTCCTGGCACCCTCAGGGCCAGTATTTCTTAGTTCCTTGGTACAGTACTAAACAGCACAAGTGATTTTTTCAAAATGTATTGTTGTAATGACATTGTGTGTTCACCTCTTATGAGTGTCATGAGGTTTGAGTGAAAGTGAAGATCATAAATTAACACACAAATATCCAAACATTTTAATGGGTGCGAGAGCAGGAAGAGTTTCTGATCTCATGGCTAAGCCCTGGCAGTACCTTACTCCAGAAGTGGTCCCTCTGTTCAGTGGGCAGCATGGAGACTTCTGCACTGGCATGGAGTTGTCAGAGAAATTGCTGCACACTGCCATGGCTTGAAGCTGTTGTTAATTGCTGTAATAATGCGTCTGCACACACAATATACACAGTTAAAGCTCTCATAGTTCTTAAAAGCTTACTCAGTACTTACAGAGAGTAGCACTTATATGTTTTTTATATAAAGAGCTACCATGAATATTTATTTGAACTATAAAGTTCTAAGTTACTGCATAGGATAAGCAGGTTCTGTCTGTGGCGTTTCCTCTGTCCTCTAGCTATGCTAGAGAAGATCAAGACATCTTCCACTGAGAGGAGAGGGAGTGTATGTCCAGGTGCAGCTTCGCTGAGTTCAGTGTAGGTCCTCGTACTGTGGATAATAAACCTAAGAGAAGTTGGCTCCTTAAAGACCTGTGTGAGATTGTAGCAAAGACATCATTCATCTGTAAGAGATTAATGAGAGGCCTTCATTTGCCAGCCCTCCTACAGCCACCTTACACTTCCTGACTGATATTCCCTGTGGCAGCTGCAGTCAATGCATTTCCATGTAGTGCCACCTTGGAAGTTTTATCACCTCCTCAGCAGCTCTGCTTATGTTGGCTCTACACAAGGGACATGTCTTAGGCTACCTTTTCTTGGTCAGTGCCAGCCGAGTCCCCGCAGAGTGTAAATGGGCTGCTGAGCTGCCAGCTTGCCCCGATTTGTAGTTTTTTCTTTGCTGTGCAGAATCAGAATGTCTGAAGGTAATTCCTGTTGTTCAGCCGGTACTCTTAGGGACATTACTTTCCATTTTGTGACTTTACAGGTTTGCAAAGCCCATGACACATTTATGATGTCACATAAGAATTCTTTTACTTAGTACTAACATAAGACTTGAGAATATTGCCTAGAGAAGAAATGTCCAACTAAGTAAAAGAGAAAAACATTCCTTTTGTAAAACTTACCAAAATCTTACCTATAGTGAGCAGAGATACAAATACCTCTGTATTTTGGTAATAGTTGGTCTGTGCTAAGGCAAAGAAACATGCCATGAAGTCATGATTGATTTTATTAAAGTATTTTTAGATAACATAATCTGATTTTCATCTGGGCTGACATTCCAACATTCAGGACTGGATGATTTCAGTGTGCAGTAGCTTACAAACAATTTTTGCCTTAGATGCAGATATGTATCATAGCGGCGCGTTTTCTGGTTTTTACTTATTGTTAATAATCATTTGTTTTGTAATGGTTTAATCCAAGTTCCCCCTGTACTTCTCCCCATCT
The DNA here is from genome assembly GCA_910950805.1 of Acrocephalus scirpaceus scirpaceus. Taxonomy (NCBI): domain Eukaryota; kingdom Metazoa; phylum Chordata; class Aves; order Passeriformes; family Sylviidae; genus Acrocephalus; species Acrocephalus scirpaceus. Next base: position 7,149,396 of record OU383786.1, read on the forward strand.
GGTACAATCTCTCGCCTGGGAAATTCCCTGCTTTTGTTCCCCTCTGTTGCAACCTGTTGTCAGTTATCTGTTGCTCTCCTCCCAGGTCTGCCCCGCTCCGGGAGGCCTCTCCCCCTCTTTCCAGAGGCTTCGGAGAGACTCGGTCCCGGATTGGGACAGGCTGGAGAATGCCCCACCCCTCATCTTCCAGTGGTTGTCTGTGTGCCATCCCCATTCCCCTGACTGGTTTTCCTCTTGTGTCCACCCCTCTTTCCAGTCCCTTATAATCACTAACCCCGCCCCCAGCTCTCTCTCGCCCTCTCTCTTCTCTCTCTCTCTCTATCTCCTCGGCCTTGTGGCTGCCTGCCCCATGGGGTGCATGTGACAATAAACTCCATCTGCCACGAGGTTTCTTCTGAATCCTTCGTCGAAGCCTCACCAACAGCTCTCATGTAGCTCTGACCCACCGGGGGGCGGTGGCCGGTCCGCCTGCTACTGCCTAACCGAGTCTGGAGCGATTCCTAGCCAGAGCCAGCCGGGACTAGCTGGAAAGTCATCTCCAGCAGGCACCGGAATCATTTCAATGTATAATATTAACTCTGCAGTATAACATGCTCTTAGGGTATATGTTAATTGTTTTTATTTGGGCCAGTACATCAAAACGCATGATTTGTATGTGATTAAATTTTGTGGGCTCTTAACACACAAAACCAGCCCCCACAACACAAATGTCCTCTTGTTCTGAAGTACCTGTTTGTTAAACCCTCTGAATAGATCATTACCTTACATCTGGTTCTCCTAGATATAGCTGTACATATTTAGAAAGTTAGCAGTTTATCAAAAGGACCTAAATTCACATTGCCTGTTCCTTGCATGGGCAAGATCTACATTTAATCCACCAAACCTTCTACTTAAGGTGTTACAAGCAGTTCTGGTAGCACCTTGGATATGTTTTCTCCCAAACACTGCTCACTGCATTGCCACATACTTTTAGATACACTTCTAAAGGAAATTTAAAATATAGAAACTTTCTTCTGTTGTTTCATGCTTGGTATTACTATTATTATGGGATACTAAGAAAAGGCCTGAAGTTGTTTCTAAGCAAGCATAAACATATTTTCAAACATACCTTCTTTTCATTCATTTTCAAATATGTCGTCTTTTCCTTGAAATTGTCTTGATTCACATTGTTCTTCATATTTTCATTAGATAAACAACCTGATTGTGCCAATCCCTTAAGCCTATTAATATTAATGTTTTTATCAGCAGCCAGGCTAGGTTTTCTTGCTGTTCATTCTACTAAGGGATTCCTTCTTTCTTCCCCCAACTTTCCCTTAAGACAATGAACAGCATTGGGGAATTAGGAGAATTATTATCTTTAGTGGATATGCCACAAATTTTTTCCTTAGCCCTAATTTTCCTTCAGCTAAATGCAAATGAAGCCATTCTAAGGAACCTAAGCCTATGAAAATAGGAAAGAACTGAACCTGCTTGAACACATTGACATCTTTGGGAAACATGTACATGGGACCTCAGCATCCCACAAGTCAGCTTGCAATATACGCCAGCTGGTAAAAGTATTAGATATTTTACTAAAATGTTTGTACAATTTGGAGGTAATTTCTTAAAGCATGATCCCACTGTGTTGTCATCAGGTTTAAAAATCCAGCCTAGCAGAGCAAAAACCCAGAGCGAGGGACACAGAGGTTTCAGCTGTTTGAAGCAGTTTCTGCCTTGCCATCCCCTCTGACCTTGAACATGCATCATTAGGGCCGAGTTCTGCTTTTCTCCAGCCCCATAAATCAGCTGTTTCTTGCTGTGGAGAGGTAGGGCTTTGATGGAAGGGGCAAAGAAAGGCCTAGGTTAGTTGTGAAAATAGTTTGTTCTTCAGAAATGTGACAAAAGAGAGGTTTTGCTATTACTTCAGATAAGCAAGGGACTTGACTTTGGCTCCCTTTCTCCAGCTTAGTGCTCTCCTGAGCACAACCGGGCACAGCCACAGATTTTTTTTTTAAAGCCAAAACAAACCTTTAAATTCTTTCAAGTCTGGCCTTGCAAACTTCAAGTGGAATTAGATGCTGCCTTTCCGTAGCATGTAAACTATTGAGTCTCACAAAAGGTAAGTTTTTCAGAAACTTTTTCTGAATGTTTCTGCTCATGCTGCCTTTAGGCAACTCTTTGATCATAGAAGTTAAGGATATTGTCATGAGGCCTATGACTCCTTGTGCCCTTCTGTGTCTCTCACAAAGTTTTCCAGACCCAATTCAAAACTGCGTATTTAGAAGCCTAGAAAGTTGAAGTGAAGTGTTAAAATTTCAGAATCCACCCCACTTTTTTTTTTTTGGGGGGGGGGGGGGGGGTTGTTGTTGTTTCGGGTTTTTTGTTGTTGTTGAAGTGAAGCTTTTTGTACAAGTAGTGAGGCCTCAATTAAATTTGCGTGTTCAAAGCAAGCCGTTGGCGGCCACAGCTGAGCACGATGGCGCTGATGGGGAAGGCGGGGCGGGTCCCTGTGAGGGGGCTCCGGGTGCACCTGTGGGCACCTGAGGTGAAGGGGCAGGGCGGGGAGATTGCCCAAGGGCATGGAACGGGTCAGCCCAGAATAGCAGGAGCCTGGCTTGGGAGAAGGTTTGAAAGGAAAGTGTCCGTAGGCTGCGGTGTGACCGCGGTGCGAGGCTCGCCTGCGGCTGCTCGGACACAGCGTGAGGGGGCGGCTGCTGCTGGCGGTGAGTGATTTTGGAAACACTGAAACACGGGCCTGCTGCCACACCTGAGACCTGTGTTAACAGAGAGCTGCACTGCAGGGACTGCTCCGTGTTTTCCAGGGGCGTGAGGGCAGGGAAAAGCCCTGCCATGGGTGTCAGTGTGAGCACAGCAGGTGCTTGTGATCTCCGGTGGCTGTCGGGGAGCGTGACGGGAGTGCCTAGGGCAGATGCGGCTTCGATTTGTGTTTAAAAGCAAATAATTCAGAGCGTTGGCATAGAGTTTTAGTGCCTTGTCTTACCTTTCTTATGATGAGAACTACAGTTCTTGTCCATGGGATGTTATATTTGAGGTTAAAGCTGAACTTTAGATGATCCTTAGAAGGCTGACTAGCTGCATTTTCTCTAAGAAAGCATGGGATCTTTGGTTTAGCTGAAGGATTAAATCTTTTGTGTGCTAAAATTTTACATTTTGAAAGCAAGGGTGGAAAATTACATGATAAGATGAGGAAAACTCGGGGCTAGAAGGGGCTGGAGTGGTGGGAGATGATTTTGCAGGTTGTGGCCTGTGTGGGGAATGGACACGCTACCTTTAGGACTGTGACTGCAGCAGGCAAGAGGCTTTTATGAGTGGTTAAAGGTTTCATGGCATGGATAAAATATAAGCTACTAAGTCATTTCTAGAAATGTGATTGGAAATATGGCTTCAGTGATGAGGACAGAGCAACCTCCTGGTGTAAATGGTTAAATGGTGTAGCTTTAGAGTTGTAGGAATAAGTGCTGTGTTAAGCTAGCTCCTTGATGGGATAAGAGACATATCCAGGATAAAGGATGACCTAACTAATGCTCAAGATGAGAATTAAATTACTCAATAGATGGTCATTGTGCTAGATTATTGCCACCTGTTGTAAAAGTAATGTATATAAAGTAATCGATAGCTTGTGATTATCTCTTTGTACCTTGTTTTCCCCTTGGGCTGTGAGGGAAGGTAGTGGGAGAAGCTGAAATATAAGCCCTTGTTGAAGGCACCTAAGGCTGCTGTCAGCCTGCTTTTCTGGGAGCAATAGCTCTTGAGACAAAGCAAATTTGCTGTATTTTAGGTTGGAAACTAAATGGGTTGGTTGCAATTTACCCTTTCCATCTGCATTTTCAGTCTCAGTGAAGTGTGCATGCCAAAGGTGGATGTTGGTCATCTTTAGGAAGTACTCAGGTGTGTCAAGGGCAGGTACAGGGACTAATTCTGTGCATAACAGTGGCAGGTGCTTGGTTTAATTATGGACAGAATATGAAACTCTACAGGGGCAGGAGAGGAAGAGTGTGAAGAAGTGTCTCTGGCATGAACTCATACTGGGTTTGTGTGGCTAAAGTACAGTTGAAGATGCTATGATGTGTCTAAAACTCTTCTGGAGAGGAGTGAATACACAACAGTTGCTCTGAATTCAACTTCATTGCACTTCTTTAGCTCTTCCCCACCCCTAACACCTCTGAGGCAGAGGGGTAACATCTGACACATGTGCCCTGTGTAACCTTCAGTGAACTCAGCAGAGGGGAGGATAAGGAGGCTGTATCGTAAGCATGTGAGTGTTCTCAATGGTCTTATGGAAAAGCCTGTTTCTCCCAGTGATTAGGGTTGCAGTTTTCTTCACACCAGCTACCTTACATGCAAAAGTGAATTTCTACTGTAGTGACAAAAAGGCTGATGCAGTCCATGTATAAATGCTATAAAATGCTAAGCAGGCATGAAAAGACTCTGCAGCCTCTGCATTTGGCAGCAATATAATTGCTATTGGAATATTAGCAAGTGCTTGCAGTTCTAGAAGGAGACCAAAAATTGGAGGGTTTAGCAGAACCCTTTTTTTGGTTGTTGTTCCAAGGACAAACTCGCCCTAACATCAAAGTGTATCAAAGCAAAGGCTGAAGAAATAATGTGGTCTAGAAATAAATGCATCCAGTTGACTAATTTGATAGAGATTTAATCAGTCAATTCAGCAGACAAAATACAAGAAAAAATTAATTTTACAGTCTAATAGGAAGCAACTTGCACAAAGTTAGGAATACATAATTTATGTAAATTAATTGCTCTTGGAAGAACTTACCTTGGGTAATAATTATGTTATTGAAACATCTTGTAGTCCACTTAGGATGCTTTTTTAGGAGTATATGCTGTAGTTCAAAAGTAGAGATATCATATGTGGAGCAGTAATATAAGACAATCTCATGGCCTCTGAGTGTGTGGGCCATTGGGCGAAAAAATTATAGAGGCTACTCTGATCTGGGGAGAAAAAAAAGAACCATTGTAACATATTTCTTTAGTTGAGCTGCAAATGGGACTGCATATTGCATGAAGTGGGAGAAAAGTGCCTTCTTAAAGGTGAAGCAAATCTGTATGATCCAGTGCTCTGCTTAATTGATTAACCAGCACCAAAGCATTGCCTGAATGAGGGAGGAGAGGAAGTATATTTTTGTACTGACAGATCCCTACTTTTAAATCCCTTAGATCAAAAATTTATCTATAATTAGCAAAAGGCATCCATATGGTGACTTTTCCAGTCCCAGATGGGTAGCTGTCATTTCGCACATGATCTTTGCTTCTCTTTTGAAGTAGAAATGAGTAATCTTGGAAATATTAATCTGACTTCAACTATATTTATCCTTCTGTCAACAACGATGACACATTTTGATTTCTTTCTGGGTGTGCACGGTAAGTGCTGCGGTGCAGAGGATTCCAGTTGCTGTAATTTTCAGTGGAAAGAATAATGATCACAAGGAACTGTAAGTAGGTTATAATGGACTATTTATGTATTTAGATAGAAAAGCCAAAATTTTCAAGAGTAATGATGCAAAGATGTGCCAGACTTGAAACTCTGCTGCAGACCTGATAGAAGATGTTCTGCAAGTACTGGGAATTGGCTCCTCTTCTCAGTGATGTGTTACCTAGGACACTGGCAGCTGTACACCTGCTCCTGCCTGGCAGGTGACTGCTAGGAATAGCTATGCCAGAACAAATGAGAAAATTTACTGTGCCAGAAAAGTTGTTTATGTATCTGACCTATCTTCTTTTAGCTACTGCAGTACCAATCCAAAGCATGGATCTTTCTGCCCTTTGAATGCAGTTTGTGTGCTGCCGTAACTTGTGTGTTTAGACTTCCATTTTATTTTTTGGGTGGGGGGGATTGGAAAGTTGTTGTGTATGTAAGGGGAAGGTATTTTTTAGCAGGTGCTGTGTCTGTGCAGGTCTTCTCTATCTCACTTTACAAAAAATAATCTTAGTTGCTTGAGCTCAAATATCCATGTAGAGAGGCCAGCAATCTCTTCAAGTGGTGCAAAACCTTGACATTCCTCTTAGTAAGCATTCTCCTTAAAATGCAGTCTTATTTTGGAGGGGAAAAAATGTTACAGTACTGGGTTTTGTTACCACAGGCAGCGTCAGAAGCAAGAGGCCAGATCCAATCAAATGAAGTAAATGGAATTACCCTGAATTTACTCCTGTATAAGTGAGAGGTTGTTTCAAGCCCCGAGCTACATGAAAATGATTGCTGTTCTCTTTGCCCATATGAAAGCTGACATAAATATAACCTAGAGTGAACTTATTTAGCAAGTGATAGGGTACATTTTTTCATCATGATTGAAGGGCCTTAAGAATTCAAGTCTCAGATGCATGAAAGTATAAAGGTGCCTGAGCTTTGTTAAGATCAATAGGAATTAAATACTTAAGTGACTCAGGCCTAGGTACCTGAAAACATTCAAGCATTTTTTAGCAGGCCGATGATCACAGCTCTTTCTTTTCAGTGCCATCATTTTGGTAAAATTTGATTTAATTAAAAAAAAAAAACCAAACCTGTGAAGCACAGGTGATGAGAATGAATGTCAGAAGTTTATTTTTTAGATTAATGTATTTTACAAGGAATCAATATTTTAGTATTGCTAGCCTAACACTAGGTGAAATTTTATTACAGTTGTAAACTTCACTAGTACTTGTTTGTAAACTTTGCAAGTATCTGTAGAGATAAAAGACCTGAAAACTAATTTCATTAGAAGAGTGTGGGACACCTGCAGTCACTGAGGAGAAACCCCGCACAGACACTCAGGTGCAATTGGAGAGCAATGGCCTTGTGTTCAGCTGTTATAACTTCAAAAGCATCCAGTACTTCATAGCTTGGGGGTTTTGATTTTTTGCTCCCAGTTGTAGCAGATGTCAGAAGAGAGTTTTTGGTTTTCTATCAAGCTAATTAAAACCTTTTCTGTGATTTCAGCCTACTACTTCAAGTTCCTTTTCTGTTTTGCTTTAGATACTCTTTTAACATTGCTGTATACAAAGATTAAGAGAATGCCATTAGAAACAAGTCCACATGGGTTAGATCAATAAGAAACCAATAGGAAAACAGCATCCTTGTGATCTGCGTGTTCCAAAACAGGATGAAGAAATGTTTGCATCCAATGATGAAGTAGCTTGCTAATCAAACAAGTGATATGTGGTTTATTTTGCCCCATGTTTTTTTCAAGTTATGATGATTAGGTATCAAGAAGGAACTGGAGGTTTTACAGATACTAGATTAAATAACCCAGTATTTAATATCTGGTAAGTTTGAGTTGGCCCTCTCAATTATTGATTAAGTATGTAAACCTATTAAAATTTTTGTATATATATTTGAAGAATGTGCCAAAGATTTAAATATTGTGGCAGAACTGAGCTCCAATGGGTATAGAAATATTTACTGTGTACCTCTCATTCTAATAAATCCTTCACAAATAAATTAAGCCACAACTAAACTGTAACTAAAGCCAAATGATTTGTGGCCCCAGCAGTGTTCAAATCTTCACATCTCAAGAGACCGTGGAAAATGTAACTTTTACTGAAACAGTAAAAATTATTATTCAGAACAAATATTGGATAACCAGTGGAAATATTTGAATTGGAAGGTTTTCAAAAAGAACTGGGGAAGGTTTCTGCCCCCACACTTTTACCTTAAAATATGCAGTGTAAGGTTCAGCAGATAAAGACTTAATATCTGCCAAATATTCGGGTTTGACTTTTGAAGTTGAGTTTGAATTTTTGATTTGTTGTTATAGGTTCTCTCAACTGACTTCTGTTCTGTTGGAGCCTAACAAGGACCAGTGGAGAAAGAGGGTAGAGATATTTTTCCATTTGCAGTTTCTGCAGGATATTTGCTACCCCATTAAATTGGCACAAATCTTACAGAAAATTACCTAAGGTAACAAAGAACACTTAATCATACACAACACCCTATAAACTAATACTTTTTGAACAACAGTAGATACCACGTCCAATCCTTTCTATCAGTCCAAATGGTTCAAGATGAGAAAATTTTTCTGCTATACTTAAGAGCTCCTCCTTATAAGTGATTGATGCTTAATAAGGCCTGAATTTGCACCCCTATGGGTTGGGGTTTTCCCCCATTTTTCCTAGGTGCAGTCAAGGATCAAAATTCAAATAAAAATTTAATGAATCCCTAAAATTTGCTTGTTGCCATCTAATTGTTTTAATTAACTTCTCTTAGAATGAATTACAGCTAAGGGAGTGAAAGGTTGAATTCATAAGATTGAGCATGATTGTCAACTTATAAAGAGTTTTTGAGTGACCAAATTATCATGCAGTTCTAGCTGGTAAAAAAACTTCATCTTGTGCCATCTTTAATGTTTGATGCACTTTTGTTGGATGTAGACTAAACTGTATTGCTGTCACATGTACCTTCAAAAAACCCACAAAAGGCCCCAATCAATCAGGCCAGTGGAAACAGGAATCTGTTTTTTGAAAGGGAAAGTTTGTGCATAAAGAACTTAAAGGTGCTCAGTGGGTGAAGCCCTATTTAGGTGTAGTTTTTACTCTCTAGGACAGAGTTATAAACTGTTTGCAGTATAATCACCAAAGTAAAGGGAATAGTCCTATCAACATGTGTGCAGATATGGCACCCTCCAGAGAGGTTTAGAAATCTGATTCCTGTTCTGATCTTTAATTGCATGCTGTTTGTCAGAATCTGGGACAAACTTGGAGCTGAAGGCTCAAGAGGAGACTTGTATTTTTTTGTTATTATTAATAGGAGTATGCAGGGATATTTTTATGTACAGCAAAATCTAGAATGCCTTCTCAAAGCTTTGAATTCTGATTCTTTCCTGATGCAAACTTTAATCTGCTTTTAATATACAGTATGTAGATTTCTAAAGCCTTTAGCAAGTCTAAATGTTCTAATAGATATGTATAGAAAACAGGGATTAATCTGTGCAAAGAGGAATCGTTTAGAATGTAACAGCAGGGAACTACAGAGGAAGTTTTGCTCTGTGTTATCGCACATGCTGCTTCCTCACAAGGCTTCAGGCAAGTTAGAAACTGTGATTGAGAATAGCTTCATGGAAATCCAGAAGGGTAGGTACAATCAATGTCAGTTAATAACAAATCAATTATACAAAGACTAATCTTTGATTACTTTATTGTGTCCAATTTGCTTCCCACACATTTGTCATCCATTTGCATTCTTAGGCTTCATTGCTGTTGGATTTATTACTGGCCTAAGGTCCCTCCAGAAGTTTCTCTGTACTTCAGGATCACTTAAACACAATGAATGAAATACATACAGACAGTTTTTAATAGCATTGAAGTGACATTTCATTCAGGGCTGTGGCTATATTCTTATTAGTCAGATCTATGTGCCCTCATGTGGTTTCTGAGGGGCTTATTAGGCAAAGGGAATGGGTGGGAGCCCAGTTACATGTAAAACCAGTTAAAGACTTGCCTGGTTTTTAGCAAGGAAGCAAGTTAAGTTTTATAATCTTATATAATACCAAAAGGTGTATAAAATCCTTTCTGGAAATCTGCTGAAGTTTCTGTGTATCCGTAAAGGCTGTGGGCATCCTTTCTTACAACCTGTTCCTGATTGCTCTTTGGTGATGTTACATCCCCTCTTCCCTGACGCAGTTGGGTGGATCAGAAATTCCCAGTGCACAGTCAAAGAGTACAAATGATGCTGCTCTGGGCATCAAGAGGAGTCTGATTATGAGGACACCCTGCTCTGCAGGAATCTCTCCATATGGGAATTGTTCTATCTAAACTGTACTGGTATTCCATTTCCAATGTCCATTTCCCCATTAGTTGCAAACTGTTCGCTTTCCTAAGGGATGCATCATGTTTCAGTACTTCAAAATTATGCATGAGATTTACTGCTCCATGAAAACAATGAGTTATTTGCTCCTCACAAAACCAGGAGTCCTGGGACTTAGGTGATTAGAGGGTTGCAAGGCTGCTTTATCAGCCATGTTATAGCCTGAGTTACTGCCTTCAGCTGTTCTTTATCTGCTCTTTACAAATACTTATTTGCTTCCATATTTTTGCTGCTTTTTAATCTCCTTTTTATCACTGTACCACTAAAATCTGGTTATGCCACTCTCCTCTAGTTACACATTTTCTGCATCTCTTGATTGGGTAGCTGTAATGATACTATTTCTATGTTAATGGAAAGCAACTTTTTAAATTCTTTTTCCATTCTCTGTCTCCGAAAAGCAATTCTGTTGGGTTTTTATTTATCTCTTGCTGCCATTATTTGTGTTTCACTGGGAGTAGTTTCTAGATTTTTCCTCCTTTTTTTATTTTCCCATTCTTTTTTTAATCAATGTAATCATCATCATCAGTCAGCTCCTGTGAATAGGAAGCTCTTTTATTGAAACACTTTCAGTTTGTTTTGGAAGGTATTGTTCCTTGCCCTTGGATTTAGAAACAAAGAGCATTAACATCTGTTATCAAATAATGCTTTATTGAAGATTTGAAACAGCTGTTGAAGTGTTAGAAAGCTTTTGAAATCTGTAAATCTCTAGTTGATCTACACTAATTGAAAATCTTACCTAGCTATTTTTCAAAAACATTAAAAGCCATGTTGCCAGATTTTATCCTTGTGTTAGACTGACAGGGGTTTTTGACTGTCTTTCTGCTCAGTGAATTAGTTCATTCTCTAACAGGAGTTATTGGGAAGGTACCTCTTGGGCATGGTGTGATGAAACTGTATTGAAAGGTGCAGGAATATTCAGTGATCCCATCACATGTAGATGTTAACCTGACACTGGTTCTCCATATGCTCCTTATGTTCCTTGTCATGGAAAGCCCAAAGATAATCATCCCAATCTTGATTAATTTGTAAGCTTTTGTAAGATTAATGTGTCAGCTTTTTTCCTTTTAGCATGGAATCATTTTGTGTTTAGAAAGCAGAAGGAAAGTTTTTGCATTTCGATTTAATTTGATATGACATTTTGAGTATCCTCCAGGATACTTTTCTACTGGTCTTTTAAAATACATTATTAGAATATTGCATTAATTCATTACCTTAAATAATAAAATGTTTATGTTTTTAACTTTTGTATCATGAGGACTTTGTACTTCCTAGAACTGTAAGTTTCTTACGAAAAAGCAGTCCACAACAGGCAGTGGCATTAGAAGTAAGGCAGAACAACACAAAATTAATTCCCAGGTGAAAAAAATTTCTTCAACTAGGATGACACTCATAGGATGAATTATTATTTTAAGTATGCAACTAGAAGAATCTGCTTTAATTTGTCCTGTTTGTGGGACACTGTTAATCCTAAAAATTTGAAAGCAGCTTGTGAATTTTCATGCAGCGTTGCCTTTATATAGGCATCCAAAGATACCTTGTGATGATTCAAGTGTTAATAATACCTGTATGGTGCATCCAGCATGGTTGAGTGCATTAAATGTCTTGCTGCAGAGAACGGCCAAAGCTCTTCTTGAAAGACCAATCATGTCAGCTGGCTGAGATCCTTACCTGGAGCTGGTGGCTGCTGAAAGCTAGAGGAAGATCTGTCATACATGAAGAGCCTGAATATATTAAGTATTTCTTAAGAATGTGTAAATGTGGTAAATTTCTTACCCTTCTTAAATGAATCTTTGTTTATGAACCCAGCATGCTTAGGCAAAGGGTGGCAATGTAAGGTAATATATGTTTGGCTGTGTTTAACATATTAAACTTCACAACTCATAGTGTGAAACTTCAGTGTGGTTACAAAATGTCGAACAAGAAGTGCTGAAGTATGACATCAAAAAAATCCATGACTCATATCCTGGTGGTATTGAATCCCATTTTAATGAAGTGGCATCTATTGGAGTCCCCTCTCTGTAGTCCTGGCCCCAGGTTACCTTCATCCATACCTGGAGCCACCTGCTCATAAATATTTCTTTGCCTCTTACTCCAAACCTTAATAGTCTCTTGAAGTTCAGCCCTTCACATAGTTTCCAAAATATTTGAGCTCCTCTGGGAATTGAATCTGTAATAAAAATGTAAAATAAGTCTAGAAGTTACACTGAAAAACATATTGGGAAGAATTAATCTGTATTTAAAGCTTGGTACAGTTGCAGCCTGGCTGAAGGTCTGCAAGAGGAATAGCTGATACTGGTGGCAGGGAGGGGGAAACAGCCTCTGGCAGATGTCCTCCGTGTCCTGTTGCTTCTCTAATGCATACCAATGTTTTATTGTCACAGATGTCATCAGAAAGGCTTTTTCTCCTTCAGTAAATACTTTTGGGGCAAAGCAGGTGAAATCACTGGTGACTGGGAAATTTTAGCCTAGAGAAAAATAAAGATGAGGCTACAAGTTCTGTTTTCCTTTCTTGACTGTGTTACATCAGAAATATGCTAACGTTAATTTGATTAAATAGAAGGAAGGTGGGGGTAAGGAAGCAATCCGAAATAGGATGGACCCAATTTTAATCTAAGATTGTCCTGAGAAGAAATTGGTTTAAGTATTAAGTTGAAACTACAGGCTGACAAGGTGTAGGGGAACCTTTGGAATCAGAGATGTGTTTCCAACACATTTTTAGTGAGGAGTTGATACTTTGCTATCCTATTGTATCTTTGGATGCTTTCTGGTTTAATTCTGTGCTATCTCTCTCCAGAATTGTTACAGGGGTTGGTATTTTCAAATTTCCTTCATAGTTCTTGGTCTCCATTGTTGCTGGTCAATCCCAGAGCTGGTATTCTGCTGTTACCTTTAATAGCTCTATTTTCTCACTTGTCTCCTGGTCTTTGAATAAACTACAGGCTCCCATATCTTGCTGAGTTTTTTGTTCTCTATCTCTTCCTCTGCCTGCCTGTATACTAGACTGAAGTTTCTCCCTGAAAATGAGGTAGCTTCCAGAGGAAGAACAATTTTCTTCTTTTTGTTAGAAGGTTCCACCTGACCCAGTCACGATCTGAAGGAATGTGATTTCATGCCATAGATCAGTAGTTTTATGTATGGTACCCCTTCAGGTGCATATTCTGGGGTGTCTGTAGTATCTCATTGATTTAATCTGGGGATGTGCCAAGGCTTCCCATACTTCTGTTTGTTCATTTGATATGTCTACTTTTAAACTGGTAATTTTGAACCTCAGTGTCCCTGTTTTCTGCTATCAGCTCCAGTAATGGCATTGTGTTTTCTTTGGTTGGTAACACGAATCCTCTGTGGGGTACTGCTTGTGTCTGTCCTCCATGCAGATTTAAATCTCAGGCATTAGAGACCAGTCTATGGAAAAAATGTAGCTTGTAGAAATGTTCCCTGGTTTGACACAGGAAGAGCTAAAATCTAGTCAAATAAAAAGGAATCAAGTTTGATTCAATCAACACATTTCAAAGCTTTTAAAAAATTAACTGTGATAATTTGTTATGTCTATCTCAGCCACAATTTCACGAACATTTTCTTTCTTAAACAAATATTTCTAAGGAGCATAACTGTTAGGCTAAAATGGCGTTTTATCACCTTCAAGCCCTGTTTTCAAGGAGCGACATTTAATTATTTTTTTCTGAGCAGAGAATTTGGTTTCAATTATTTGGTGTCTTAAATGAAGTTAAAATATTTCAGCCAGTATTTAAGACATTCTAAGCAACTGTAATTACTTTCTAATTTCTAGCATATGTTAGGGGCTGATGCACTCAAAATGCAGTTGGTTTTTCTAAATTTCATTTTCCTTTCCTTAAGGGAGTTAGTGGAGCTGAATTATTCTGAATATGTTTATCTCCCTTAATGATAGTGACTAGGCATAGCTGCAGTGTTAAATAAGTGGGTAAGAATATTTCAAGAGCTTCTTTCAGGAAATAGATGAGAAGCATGGAATTATATTTGAATTACATGCAAGTTCTTTAAAACTTCACTTAATTCTACTCCTTGTCATTTAAAGTCTGAACAATGGCAGAAGCAGTGTAAGTCTTGATTGTAAATATAATTTGTATAGGTAGGGTTTTCCTTTGTCTCTTTAACTGAAGTATTTGTTCTGAAATTCTTTGAAGTGGCCTAGAAACCATGACCAAGCACAGCTGTGTAAGTGCCCATACTGAGCTGTTTTATAGTGACTGAGGTCAATACATGGACCCAAGAATATTGCAGTATTCCAGTCTCCTTGTTTGTCACAGGCAGGGATGCGTCATTGCTGAGCTTCCTAACATTGCCGAGCTTCCTCTGCTTTGTCACTATAAAGATTTATATCAACTGTAAAAGAAAATAGTTAATGACTTTGTATTTACTAAGCTTGCATATATCGAGATACAGTTCAGTGTTGCCTATAACATGTCACTGACTGTTTATCTCCTGCTAGTGAGCAAAACAAAAACCTGCAGAGGTGGGCTTAATTTAGCAGATACAGGGCATCAATATTTTTTCAGTAAAGGCAGAGATTTTCCAGTCTGTCAGTCTTGATTGTTTTTGTCACAGAACACATGGAAAGAATACAGTTCTCCAGTGAACAGCTTTCAAAACAATTTTTATTCTGTCCCTTCAGAGTGTCTTCAAACTGTTTTAGATTAGTGACATCTAAAGCTTTATAAATGCATCATGACTTGAAATCTCCACATTGTTAAGATAAGATTTACTGTCTGTTGAGGTCAGACTTGTGCAAAAGTTTCTTGGATATGACCTCATGCCCTGAGAGCAAAATATTCCTAATGGTTCTGAATGTTTCATAGCTTTGGCACCTCAGCCCTGCATGTCTCTGATCTTGGACCCCGGTACGTATAAAGCAGAAGGTTGGTATCTCATGGGTGAGTTATGTGGCACTTCTGTTCATGTCTTACTGTGTAAGAATCTGCTTGAAGAGCTGCTCTTTAGATTCGTCTTTGACAATGCCTTTGGTGCAATGTGCAGCACTGTTGTTAGTACACAGGAAGCCTTGCTTGTACTTCATCTCTGAGCAGGATTGTCAGGCAGTGCATGACAACTGACAAACCAGTTAAAGGTGACATCTGTGAGTCAGTCAATCTAAATAATTATGCTCAGTCTCTAGCGTGTGTGTATTCTTTGACATAACCCCTTTTGAAACAGCATCTCAACATCAGTAGGAAAAATAGGCAAGCTATGCCTGTTGTTCTTTCTGTTGCCTTTGTCTTCCACTTACCTTCAGCAGTTTTTGATACTTACTGGTGGTGTCTAGAAAGATTCTCCCAAAGCTTTATTTGTGTAACATTTTCCTGCACCTCTTCCAAAAGGAACTGCTGAGAGGTAACTGAGGTGACGCAGCTGAAGGTGAGTCTGCTGCACAGCTGGGCCCTGGGATTGGCAGGGACTCTGAGCAGATCCCCTCCTGTTGGCGCCCTGGCAGTTGGGCTATTCTTACCTGTCCCTGCCGATGGATTGCAACATTCTCTGTGCCAAATGTCCAAGGATTATTTGCCCCCTCAGGAGGCCATGGGAGAATGTTCCTTCCAGATACAGAAGGACATTTAATAACTCCTGCCCTAGAAGAATAAACTCATGGATTATAGGTAACCTGGGCAAAAATATTGTAGGGACACAGGTGAAACCTAAAGCCTGGACACAGCCATAGCACAGCAGTTCTTCATAGAATAGTCCACAATGATTCAGATTTTAAAAAGTTGTAGACTACTAATTGCAGATTTCGTTTTTAATTCTGGAATGTTCTTTAGGCTTGATTTTTTTTTTTCCCTTTGACTTGTTTGTTTCTTTTTGCTATGCCTTTCTTACTGCATTTTCCCTTTGAATTGTCTCTTCTTTTGTGTTCTAGTCAAACTGAGAGATGCTCCAGATGCTTCAAATAGCCTCTCCATGACTCTCTTGGCACATTAACCCCACCCCAGCAGGTTTGTCTGTGCATCCCACACAGGGAGAACTTGGCTTACTGATACCTTGTGGAGCCAATGTCAATATGTGCAAGGTACCCCTTGAGCCAGAGCTATTTATGTTGCTTCCTTCACTGGGGACAACATTACTTCTCACAGTCAGTAAATCTCAGCCGTCTGAGTGCTGGAATCTAATTATCCTGTTCTATTCAGCCAGCTGCTACAAAGAGCTGAAAAGGAGAATTCCCTTTTGTACACAGGTTTTGCAGAAGGATTCATGTTTTGCATAAGTAACAAAGAAGCTCAAACATACAAGCACGCTGTGAGTTAGCATGAAGTTTAGTTTGAACTATGACACAATTGTGTGGATAAGCCAGTGCTTATTTTACTCAGACCAGAAGGATTATTGCTGATGGGCTTTGGTCTGAAACCCTCCAAACACTGTCCTGAAAAGTTAAAAACTCAGCCTCTTACTCCTGGTGTGTGGTCAAGGGTGTGGCAGGTTGTGTACCTATCTCACCCCCATTGTAAGTTGGTGTTGACACGTGAGGCACTGTTAGCTCAGCTGCTGTGTTGTGTGAATTTATCAGCCACTGGGACTGATTTCCAGGGAGGCTGTAGGTTGGTCATATGACACTGTTAAATATCTGGGTTAGCGAAGAAAACAAATTCTACTTCTGTGCAGTGATGCTGAAGGCAGTTTTCTCTGATGTTGTAAGTGCCCCAGTATATGGAATTAAGTTTTCTGGAAAAATAAACAACTTCTAAGACAGGAGGTTTGGGATGGTATTACACAGCTGTAGAAGGGAACCTGCTCACTGCCCTCACTGGATAGAACTGCCAGGTATAAAAATAATTTTGAGAATCAAGAATGTGTCTATTCTGTTTGTATTTATATATAATCTTTTTTACTTTCACAAAAAGAAACACAAAAAAAGCCACAGCTGGCCACTGGCATAGCTCTGTCTACTGAGCAGTGAAATCATTAATTTTCTTCCAGCTACTGGCAAGACTGCTTAAAAAGTGCTTTGCACAGTCCCAGGTGGGAAATGAGGAATCAGAAAGTGGATGGAAATCAGTTCTTTGACACAGCAGTGCTTATTTAGAGTTTTAGATATAGAGGGATTGGTGCATTTCATTTATATCTATTTGTGCTACAGAGGGTGATCTGAAACCTGTGGTTGGAAATCTGCTGTGAATCACAATTCCCAGCACTGGTTTTCTCCCAAAATTTAAATGAATCTATAATAAATCAATTTTCTTGGGAATAAAAATGTCAAATGTTGGCATTTCTGATTAACAAGGTGTGTCAGTTTTTTAAAATTTAATTGTCCCATGTCTCTACCAAATAGTCTCTTACAGCTGTAGTACTGTTCACTTGACACCTCATAAATAATAATTTTCACATGAAGACTTCTGTATGGAAGACTTTTTAGGTTATTTGAATGAGTTAATGCATAAGAATTTTATGCATTGCAGTGAAATGGGTGAAATTAATAATGAGTATTAGAAGTCATCAACAAGAACTATGTAACTTTGGTTGTAACTCAATGCTGATGTTGTTAGGCAATAACCTCCCTTCTGTTAATATTTTATGTAATTGGGTCAGCAAACAAAGACTATTCTGTTCTATAGGAGCTCCCTGTGTGAAAGCAATTTGCTGATTCCCTTTAGGGTAGAGAGAAGAAAGTAAGGCTCAATAGCAACAGAGTGACTTCCTGGCACAGTTTGTATGTGCACGCAAGTTTAAAAAATAAACACGACCCCAAAGAACTCTGTCAGGTGCATTCAAAAATCCTGTTTCCAAGAGGTGATAAGGCATCACATTTTGTCAGAAATGACATGTTAGGAGGGTTCAGTGCCTTTCCGAAGTTAAAAACATAAATTCACATACAGCCCGATGAACTTGGAGCAATTAAAAAAAACCCCAAAACACCCAAACTAAAACCCCAAACCAAACAAACTGCCAGAACCCAAACCCACTTGTTTTCCTTTATAAATGTTTCTCTAAGTTCAATAAGCAGGATTCTGTTGCAAGGAGGGCTTCTGCCTAATCACTATTGCAGGCCCTCAAGGAGAGCAGGAGTGTTGCAGTCTGGATGAAAATCAGACCTGGGCTGTTTGGATGACTGGAGTTATCCCTGGTCAGAACAAGAGAAAAGAATTCCCCTGTGAGTGTGCTCTGACAGACCCAAGTCTCCAGCAGTTAGTGAAGGGCACCTTTGCTTGGGGACAAAAAGGATGTGAAGCTGGGATTGTCCATCTGTAATTAAGGTGTTCTGCATTCCCCAAGTAGTGATACAATTGCATTTCCTGTATGTTTTTCCCTCACTGAGAGAGGACTGACCTCACAGATCACATATATGAGGTGGGCTTGGCAGGAGGGAAGGGGGGGACAGTGGTGCTTGGTGTAGTTGTGTGAGGATTGGTTTGTTTTTACACCCTGATATCCTGCTAATGTATTTTCTCCATTTTAAGGAGGTTGGCTAAGATCAGTCTGATTCCTGAGCCCAGGGATGCTCTGAGTTTCCTTGGGGATATTTCACTTGCCCAGACTTTACCCTGTAAGCTTGAAGTGTATTGCA
The DNA here is from genome assembly GCA_910950805.1 of Acrocephalus scirpaceus scirpaceus. Classification (NCBI taxonomy): domain Eukaryota; kingdom Metazoa; phylum Chordata; class Aves; order Passeriformes; family Sylviidae; genus Acrocephalus; species Acrocephalus scirpaceus. The sequence continues at coordinate 7,167,719 of OU383786.1, forward strand.
CTTTCTGTTCTGTAACTACCTCCCTCATGCACGTGCTTGTCTAGTTCTGTTCCAGACAGGTTTTGGTTCACTTTAAATTAGGTTTAGCAGTAACTAACCTTTATTTATCCCAGGAAATTGGCTGCTAGCTTAAGGCTGCATTATTGCAGTGAACACACCAGTTAATTTTTGCAAATTTTCCACATTTTCCTTATCCTTGGGACCAAAGCTTGAGGTACCAGGCATTCTTCTGTTTACTTGGCATATGTGATGTGGGTACATTTTTATTGCCCACATTCCACCTCTTCATTAGTCTCATTCTCTGTTTTCAACTAATTTAAAATGTCAGGATCTGCCACTTCTCTGCCAATTTCATGATGGTCTGCACTGGCAAACACTCTGAATTGTACTACAGTCATTTCTGCAGGTGGAGAGGGCAATGTCTCCTGAGGTTTCTTGTGGATGATGTCAGTTTTGGTGTTTGAAAGCTGTGTATTGAAACTTAATTTTCTAGCTGTCTTAATCTCCAAATCATTATTTAGTATGGAAAGAGAAACCTGTGACTGAAAGGGGATCTATTTTTATAATTGAGTTCACTCAGTAAATGTGATGTTTTGGTAATTATATTTTATAGAACATACAGTTGTTTTGTCTGTTCCTATTTCCTGGTGGTGTACAAAATAAGGAAGCTCAGTTTGAGGTGTAGCCTTGAGTGACAAACCGAATTGGTTTTTGCATGGACCTATAAACTTCTCCAAAACTTCTAGTGGCTTGCCATCCTCAGTAAGGAGAAATCAGTACACCTAAATTAGAAACTTTCCCAGCTTGACATTTGATATTTGCTATTTCTGCTTTCCAATTAGGCTATTTTTAAAAACATATTATTATTGAAGAGTATTTTTATTGAATTGACTAAAAATACTTTAAACTTAACTATCAGACCTTACTTTTCACTGTCTCTTATGTAGCTGTATACAACAGCACAAGGAATTGTACCTTCCTGGTAACGGGAACCCCCTTTATACTGCAGTGAAACTACTCCAGACTCCAGCAGTGGTAGTTGAAGCACATGACAGCCACACAGGAATTCTCGCACTTTGGGAATCTGGAGTTTTTCCTGATGAAAACCCATTGCTGTTGAGGGCATTGCAGTACAAGGAGGGCAGCAAAATCTCCTGTTACTTGCTGAATCCTGGTGTTAATGAATTGTGCGCTCTTATAAAATAAGATAATGTCCAGGCTTGCAGTTAGCCAGCTCTCAGCCAAAATCAAATTTTATCCTAGTCTGGTGTGGCAGCTTTGCAGCAGAGATCAGCTGTGGAACCTTGCTACCAACACTGCATGCTGAGATCCTTCTTTCATGAAAATTATGACTTTCTGTGAACAAGTAATAAGCTTTTTCAAACATGGTAGCCTAGCGAATAAAAAGCCTCTGTATTTGCTTGAAGGAGTGGCTCCTTTTGTGTGCCTCTTAGTGACCTTAATTTCCATGTGATTACATTTTGATCTGTTAATGATTTCACTCTGATGGGTGACAGAGAAATGAGGGACAAGCAGGAAAAACTGGTACATCAGTGCTTGCAAATGAGCTAATTTGAAGAGTACATGAAATAGATTTCAAAATTCAGCTAAATTGTCTTTCTCTTCCGGTTAAATTATGTTGTATTCTCCTTGTTATGAACATGTATGGATTTCTCATTAGGAAACAGATTCTCAAACTCAACTTGACTGAAGTATATATCAAAAATAACTCAAGAAATCCTAGAAAACTTGAGCAACCTAATGTTTCCTATGATGCTTATTACACATTAAGTATCTAGAGAGCACTATTAGTACTTCATAAAGAAACAGTATTGGCAGAGATGTCAAAATCTCAATTTTCTTACTGTCCTTTTATCTTCAGGTGTGTTCTCCCATAAAATAAAATGCTAATGAAAAGGCAGACACTTATCTGAAAAATGTTAGCTTTGGACAAGTATGTGACAATGCCTGCAAAAAACCCAAAAATACCCCCCACCCCCCAGAAGAAACAAACCAACTCCCAAGAAACCTCACCAAAAAACCCTTGAAAACTCCTGAAGATGTAATGAGCCTTCTTCGTGTGTCTATATCTAAACTCAGACTAGACAATCTCACGGGGTTTTTACGTTACACCCTGAACGTAGCTCTTGTGTATCCATCTTCACATACTTGCTGAGGAGTACATTCACCTGAGGAAGGGGTTTGGTTAAAAATTCCTTTTCCATGAAGCAGAGTGTCAGATTTAATAACCAATTTGTTGTAAAAGCTATAAGTAAAGGAATATAGATACAGCATCATGGTGACTTTGATACAGAAAATACTAAAGATTCTTTTTATTGTGGTGCTGTTCTTTGTACACTGTTTGACCCTTTGATGTTAGGCATGCACAAGGAGAAGCCTAAACAGCAACATTGGATGTTTTTCTCTTTATGTTTGTAAATGCTTGTATATGTGGAGTCTGTAGCTGACACTGTTATCTGTGAAGGCCACAGGGCCTCCTTTGCACAGTGGAACAAACAGCTCCTGGATTGCTGGACCATCCCCAGTGTCACTGCATGTGGCAGAATCCATCCGGGGAAAATGGCACGAGTAGCGGCAGGTGGAGATTCAGTGGTGGTGTTTTACCTGAACTTTTGAACTAACGTTAACAGAATGATCATGAACTCAGAGCAGTTGCTCTTAGAGAGATGTCATTTCTGATTTCTAATTACATATTGCCATCAGTTATGGCTATTTGTAAAATTGTAGCAGTATAGGCTGCAAAGGGCCTCTGGAGGTCCTTCCAACTCTGTTTAAAGCAGGACCCCTCACATTCAGTCTATAAACATTTTCTGTGCCTTTGAATGGCACAGACAGAGTTTGGTACTTATTTAAACCTAAAGAAAACACTTGGCCTTGATGCAAACTTGTCCCATAAAGTACTTTTGTGCCTGGTCTGGTCTAAAACTGTGTGGGATGAACGTTCAGGCATTCATGTGTATATTACTAGAGTTACTTTTACCTCCAAGTTTGTATGAAAAACAGCTTTTCAATTTATGTGTGAATGCAACTCTAGCAAAATATAAAACATAAAAATCCCTGAAGTTCATCCAACATGGACCAGAAGTATCAGCATAAGAACATTGCTCCTTATCAGATTTCAAATATGAAAACACGATGAGGCAGAATATAGAGTCTTCCTGCATAGTAGAATATATTGTTAGATGAAACTGAAGAGGTTACTATGAATGTAGATCAGTTCAGTTCCTGCACCTATTCCAACAGAAATCAAAGCTTAGCATTTGTATTTCCCATCTGCTTTTGAGCTGACTCTTTTAGCTCTAGTCAGGAGCCCATAATCTGGCAAGCATGATGTCTTATATATTTTGTCCTCCCTGTGAAGCTGTGAGCTAAAATCAGCTGTAACTTCAGTGAAATTTGCATGTACTTTAGCTGATGCTCCAGTAAAAAAAAAAAGGGTTTGAACAGACCTTTGGAACATCTTTGGCAGTTACAGGTTATAATGTTATTACTAATTTCTATGTAAAAGAGTCCTCAGCTGTGTGGATTTGAAAGCACACAAGAATTGTAATGCTAACAGCAACCACAGGTGATTTTGTTCAGACAATTCAATGTGTTTCAAGAGCATCATACCCTGGATGTTTTTCCCAGTGATCACATGCACTAAAAGTGGCTCAAATCATCAGCACAGCAGCTTGTGGTGTAGCTGTGGTTAAACACAGGTGAGCCCAACAGAGTAGAATTTCCTCTGTTTCCCAATCCATCACAGAGGTGTGCTGAGTGAAATGAGAAAGCTGTCAGCAGAACTGAGGAGAATAACATCAACCAGAAAAAGCCAGTCAGTACAGGGAAGGAAATGCAGTGGATGGTCAGCTAGCTCGTCTGGCTGTGCTGTGTGACTGCCAGCTCTGAGGTTGTTTTACAGCTTGCCAAGAGGCAGCAACTTTGCTCCAGGAAGTTATTTTCACTTTGAATCATTTCAGCTGTGTGACAAACTGTAGCGTGGGGGACAAGTACAGTGGCTGGGGCAAAAGATGTCAGAGGGACATGGCCATTTCGAAGTGGTTTTGCCACTGGGGAGCAGCTGCTGTGTCAGCACAGCAAGAGTGGCAATGCAAGCACTCAATTCTTTGCAGCAGCTTAAACAACATTTAATCTCTGCATAGAAAACCTTACTCATTATTAAAGTGGTCTCAATTTGGTTTGATGTAAATTATAGTCAAAGTGAATTAAGACACATGAAATGAGTTATTTAAATTCTGAATTAAACCAGCTACATTATTTTATGCAATTTAATCAATGTCTTTTATATTCAGACACCTGAAATAGTTAGCTTTTCTATGATGTTCAAGTACTGTGCTGGAAATTTGAGTCTGAAAAGTCTTGTTGGGTGCAGTACTTGTGGAGTACAAAAGCAATATCTTTCTAAAATCACATTGGCTAAATTTAAATAGTTCTTATATTATCTTTACAGACAAATGTCACTGAACAAGGCATGAATGAATGTGTTGTGAGCTGACAAAAAGTGTTTTTTATGTACCCTGAGAAAATGACCAATAGAAGTTTTTGTGTCCACACCAAGTGCAAAGGTTTCTGATGAATTCTGTCATAGTTTGGAGTGAATAGAATTCTGTTACCAAGGCTGAATATTTTTTGACAAGGCTAAGAGATCAAGATAACGAAGTAGAAAAATTAAAAATGTTTTGATTCCTTCATTGGAACTGAACTGAATTATACACTTTAGTTTTAGATTTAAAAGAAAGGTCTGTCATTTAATTATATCCTCAAGAAATGCAGAGAATTCTCAGTTTTCAGAAGCAGGAGGGTACTATAATAAAAAATTATTTTAAATGTATACTATTATAGTTTCCCTTTGATATAGAGCTTTGATTTAACCAGATAGGTTTTCTGATTTTTTTTATCATGTAGCAAATTTAAAATGACTTCCAATATTGTCTGCTTGACCCTTGCCTCCTTCCCTTGCCTATTACGTGGTAATCAGAAACTAATTGCCTCTGCATTGTCATAATTTCTTCTTTTTTTCCCTTTCCCCCCTTGAATATATTCTAGCACTTGTAGGGCATGTACTTAACAAGGTGAAGGGGAAAAAATGGAATTAAGTCTATCATGCAAGGTTCCACAGGGGCTCTGCAGGAGTTTGCCCATGCACTAAACTGATTTCTCTCCTCACGTTCCTCTTGCTTGAGGGAACATTGCTAAGGTGTCAACAATGTCACGACAATATCTGTCTCTATTAGAAAACACCAGGGAAGATAATTTAAATGAGAACAAGGTAAATTATGGTAAAAACAACTGGAATGCTTTGATAAGTGTTATTTTAAAGGATTCATACCAAAGTTTTATTTTTTAATTCTTTTACTGTGCCACCTTGTTTCATGCCAGAGTGTTGGAGTAGGGCACGTGTGGGTAGTCAGTTACTACTGAAATCACTTGCAGTGTACAGAAATCTCACTTAAATTGAGTTACAAACTGGAGATACATGTTTTTGAGTATCAGTCCCAAAGTGTCCTCACAATGTCCCTGTGAGTAATGAAATGTGTGGAGACATTGGTTTTTTTTAAGCAGGAATTTGCTCAAACCAGTGACTAATGGCTGAATCTTTGTAGACTCTGTTATCTCACAGCAGTCCTACCTCATTTTCTTTTGTGAAAATGTTTGCACTTTTCCCAAGTCAGAAATTCCTTTTGAGAAAGTAGTTTCCAAAGCCCTTTGTTTTGAGAGGTTATCTGAACTGTAAGCTTCAAATGAAAACCTTTCAGAGGCTTTTACACCTGCAGAATGTTTACTTCACTATTTTACAGGCTAGAGCTCATACTAGTTTTTCACACTAGAGTTCAGTCATTACAAGACCGAGAACAGAACAGAGACTTCTTTAGTGCTTACATGTTTTTTCTTAGAAGGAATTACTTCACAAATTAAACAGCAAACCCACTATGTTCCGTGTAATCTTTTTCTCTTTTTGGCTTGTTTCACCCATCTGATACTGGAAATAAATTCAAAACTATCTTGAGCTCTTTGTACTATAGCTCACTAAACAATATTATACAGTCTTAATGGGCCCACACTGTGCAGTTGTCTGGCTGGTTTATAAAAGCCACCAGATCTCTTGCAAGGACATCTCCTACCAGAAGGTATTACCTGTTAAATGCTCAGACAGGGGGTTTTGGTTCTGGCTTCCTTACTTAACAAACACTCTACAGTGAAGGTGTTAAGCCACTGGTTCGTGTAGTTTTTTCAACTGCATCAGCAAGTGGAAATATACCAAAGAGAAATTAAACCATAAAGAAGAGAGATACGAGGAGTTTTTTCCTAGACAAGAGAAAGCATTGAAAAGAATGATTCATTTCTCAAGTCTTTGCAGAGTTCTGATTCCCAATAGTTGAGTTAAGATTTCCCACTGTGCGTGTTACCTCCAAGTAATGATGTTCATATGCTGCCTATGGTGTTCCTACTGGTGATATTTTCTTTTGACATGTGCAATGTTCCCAAATACCCAGTGACTAAGATAGCCAAGCACGACTGTTGTGTTTTAGGGACATAAACACCAAACTCAAAGGAGGATGCTGCAATTACAGTTCTTTTACACCAGACAAATCTCCCTTCCTCTAACCTGGCGGTGCTTGGTTTAGAGGTCAGAGTTAGATTTCAGTCCTTTCTTTTACACTTCCAGTAAATATTCTCTGTCCCTAATACTGAGTGGGCTTTTGTCTATATCAGCAAGTTTGGTTTTTAATCAAATATGGACATAGCTGACTTGAATGGCCTCAAAACATGTTGAAGTGCTTATGACTTTTTGATTATTATATCAAAATACTTGAATGTGCTGATCATTTTTCTCTTGGGAACCATTTTCTTCCTACAGTAATGAAGCCTAGGAAGTTGCTCTCATTTCTCTTTATACCATCCTAACAGCTGAGAGAAAAGGAAGCTGTCACTAGGTGATAGACTTCTTCCAGACTTGACTGCCAGTTGAATCTCTGATGTACTTCTATGCATATTTTTTCTGTGTGTTTTTACCTAACATTTCACAAGCGTTGTGTTGGAGTAAACTTTAGTGTCTGTGTTGAATCTGCAGTTACAATGCCAGATTACATCTGTGATCTTCGAGGCAGTACAAATGAAACAAGTACATTCCTCCCTGCAGTCCAGTGTATTGGATTATTTGCAAATGTCCTCGGAGCTCTTCAAGGATCATTCATTCCAGTGACAACCTGAATGACTTCTACCCCTCTGTCCCCTCCAGGTTTTATGAAATAATTCACTAGAGATGAACATGACTCTCCCCACAGGGCTTTGGTATTTTTCATTCTTCCAAATGATGATTGGAGTGAGACTAAAATTTGTTTTAACACAGCAGCCCTGCCATAAGCCAGCAAACTTCTGTTTCTTCCATATGGCAATTAAAACTTGTTTGGCCAGCCAGCTGCAGATCACTCAAGCCTATCGGATATTGATGGAGACATTCACAGAAAATATGAGTTAGGCATGTTATTCTGAGAACTTTAAGTGAAAATGCAGCAGAAGATTGGGAAAGGCATCCCCATTAAATATTTGGGACCTATGAAATGATATGCTGAATATCAGAGAATTTTCCTGAATCAGAGCTTAAAAAGTCTTTTTGAATGGTTTTATAATAATAATGAGAATCTGTGCTGACATTTATAGTTAGATAATTGTTTTGAAGCCATAGTCTATCACTCCTACAATTTTCTCATTGATAGTCTCCTTTTCAAGTTGAGAAGGAGAATTAGTGGATATTTTCTATAACTATAAAAATATTATTTCTTATCTCATTTTCACTGTATGCAATAATCATTTAATTCATTCTGATCTAGTATTTTCAAAATACAGTTTTATAGATGATTCACAGCAGTCCAATTTCATTTTAGCATTTAAATATCTTATGTTAAATGGTATCAGTTAAACTTTTAAGCAACTTTCTGGTAGCTTTCTTGAGTGTTAATGCAGTGTTTGCATGTAGGATGCATGAGACATTTTGTGTTTCTCCTTTGAAATAGTTTGTGAACCAAGTTCTGTCTGTATGTGATTTGTAGTGCTGAAAAAGATTTTGGAAATGAATTTCCATTTTGTTGTGCAGAACTAGAGGGCAGGTGACAGCTGGGCAGCCATTCCACCTGCACCACCTGCATCTTGAAAGACTCATCAAATTATTCTAATATTTGTGAAATTTAGCCTTGTCCCTTTAACTGTCCTACTCACTGACCTTGGTAATAATAACAGCGCCAAGATGTTCTGATTTACAAAGACAGGAGTGTTTTGGAATCTCCCTGCCTTTAACAGCACAAGAAGGAAAGGTGTGACTGTAGTTGTAATTGTTTCCTTTTTCCTCACCCTTACTATGGATTATTTTCATATGCAAAGCACAAATCCAATACTTTTTGTTTACAAATGTTTTTTAAATACAAGGGAAGTGCTGCCTGAAAGTCCTCATGTTGTAACCAACTTCCTGGACTAATTTTTGGGTATGATTTGATGTTAAGGTGCTATGGACAGCAGCATAAATTATTTAATAAGATTCCTGGAGATACGTAGTAAATTGCTATTATCACAGGTTTTCTCTTACAATCAGCATATTAATTTTTTTTTTTTTTAACTTCACATTTAACTTTTCATTAGCTGTTTGGAGATTAGAAGAATGGTGGTGTCTGCAGAACTGATTGGACTGTTAAAGAGATTTTTGTATTAGTAATTCAGACTGGGTGATTTATGCATGATTATGGAAGCCTACACAAAATAAATCAGTGGGAGCTGTGGGGCCAGGACTTTATATGTGGCAGATAAGAGATGATAAACATTTTAAATAGAAAAGGGTACTCTTAGCAATAAACTGAATTAGGGAGAGGAGGGATTTGCTACATTTAAAGAATAGGTGAAAGAATTCAGAAACCATCTTCTTATATATGTATTTAAATTCAAACCATTTAAAGTTGGTGACAGTTCCTAAGAATCCTATGGGAAGTTCCAATGAATGCAAACAAAACTCAGAAGAAATGAGCAAACTTGCAAAGCCCAGATATTTAAAATGAAAGATTTGTTCATATCTGAAAGTACTCAGACATAGAAAATGAAGAAAAGCTTTTACAATAGGGATGTGCCTGTACAGAAGGTTATGAAGAACTCACAGGGTGCTCCTGTCAAATCAGCAGGACAGGAGAAGGAACATGGTGCTCCCTTACATCCCATTGGACTGTCAGACAGCTTGAAGTCAAAAGGAGGAAAAATTAGTGGATTTAACTACTACAAGCATGGTGCAGGGGAGGTATGAGGAAAAAGATGGGTTGTGAAATTTTAACCACTGTAATATATAATAATCACAGAATTTCTAGGTTGGAGGAGACCTTCAAGATCGAGTCCAGCCCATGCTCCAGTACCTCAACTAGACCATAGCACCGAGTACCACATCCAGTCTTTTTTTAAACACATCCAGGGATGATGACTCCACCACCTCCCTGGGCAGGCCATTCCAGTACTTAATAATAATTAAGAACATAAAATAATGTATACAATATGTAAAATGGAAGTAATTTTTTATCTGAACTATTATTGTTACTTTCTGATGCCAAAATAGAGCTTGGAAAATAACAAATATTCAGTTAAACCTTAATCAAGAAAACATATTTTCATATTAAAATAGTTTCCATGTGCAGCTTAGATGTAGAGGAAAACATGTATTCTACTACTGTCAGCATATTTGAAATAATTTGAGTAATATTTCCTTAGGTATATTTTGTCAGAAAAAATTTCTATTCGGTGTTCTGAAAACACCACTGATTACAAAATTCCCTGAAGAAGCTGAGCTGAAGTACAGCATAATGACTGGGAGCTTGTAGGCATTTCCAATATTAACTTGAAAAGACTGTCAGTAAAGCAGTGGGAGGGTCAAGTTCCCGAGAAGTGAGAATAGGGCTGATGAGTGGAAATCACCTATTCCAGGTAATATTCAGAGTTAGTAAAAAAACCTTCCTAAATAGCAGTTTTTAGTGCCTGTGACCTCCTTGTCCTCCTGCCACCAAAGAGCTTTCAATAGCCTTGGAATATGCTACAGTCACAGCAATTTTAATACTCTGTATTTTACCATATTTGCATATTTTAATACTGTATTTTCACATAAAAGTGCTTCAATAATAAGTAAGTGTGATATTATGATAGATTATTACAGTGAGTTATATTTTTGTGATTACCCAAAGTGAGATGACAATGTTAAAAAACCAGCCAACCAAAAAAACTAAAAGATTTTGACAGGGTAAAACTGCTGAAATATTTAGTGTGAAAACAGATTAAAGAAAAAAGGCAAAAATTACTCCATATTAGTAATCCTAGACATGATTTATCATATAAGAATCCAAACAAGCGGATGGAAATCTTGAGAGTTTTTATTGACTCCTAGGGCCCTGGGTTTCTATTATTTAACAACCTGCTGTTTTGTGGACTGTAGGCAAATTAAAAGTACTTTTTAGTTAACATGAACTGTTGAACTTTACCAACAAAATGGAGGAATTAATCTAGTTTCTTGTTAAATGTTTAATTTAGATGTAGTAAGCTTTCAAGGTTTGTTATTCATTGCAGCAAAGAAATGCCTGTGAACAGTTTGTGTCATGGCAGAAGAAATGGCATTAGATCAGGCTGGGAGTGCTTTCAAGGGCACCTTTCACGTTTTAGGCTCTACATTCTCACTTGGTACTCTGGCAAATAGGAAATAGGCTGTGGTGGAGAATCTTCCTGCTTACTGTCTGAGGTGGGCACTAACAAATCATCAGTGCCAAGACTTTCTGTAAAGGAATAGAGGATGCTTGTGAAGCAGTAGGGAATGTCCCCCATGTTCTCTGGGAGCAGGTCTGGACTGCTTTGGGCAAAGCTGGGATTTTCCTGTTAGCATCATCTGGTAAGGGAAGACAAATACAAAGGAAGCAACAGGGTCAAAAAAATCTGACAGGATTATCCATCCAGACCTAGTGCAGTTTACTAATCACTCCTTACTTAGAATCTGGTTTAGAGATAGAAAGTAGGTCAGAACTTCCTAAAAAATATTTTCTTTGCTTGTTCTCAATCAATTAAGACTCCTTTTCTGTGGTACCCAACTAACCAGAGTCATTGGTTGGGCTGTCTCTTTGCTTCAGAAGAAAATTCCACCTCTCTCCCCCAGTGCTCTCAGGTCTGACATTACTTTCCCATGACATAAAATCTTCCATTTTCTGCTGGACAAATAAAGCAAATTCTCCAGCTTCCATCAGAACATGTGCATGAATGCTGGCATATCTAATGTTTGACACATTTGTTATAAACAAAGTAGCAGATGTTACCTTACCCACGTATATTAGTTCATTAGAGAGCATATTTATTTCATTTTAATTTTTAACATTAACTCTTCTGTGCACTATTGCTGCTAGCAGAAAAGACAATGTGTCTTTAAAATTAATGCTTTATGCTCCGTGTTATTTTGCCTCAGAGGTTTAGTTGTTTTATTCCTTTTCATAAGACAGCAGGTCTGCTTTTTCCTTAACTCAGGGCAAAATAAGTGTCCTTAAACGCAATCTCCTTTTTGACCTGGTTTTGCTTAAACATATGGTTATGAAATGTGTTTGTATGTTACATATGTTTTTTTATATAAGGTGTGGAAAGAGCAGAAAAAGGAAGTTTGGAACAGGAAGCCTGACTAGTTCCTCTGAAGGTCCCAGCCTGAATTATCCTGTGGTCTATCTGAGGTGGCTTACAAATCCTGGTGCCACAGGGAGACTAAGTTAATGAGTCACTTCTGCATCAAAGTTTGGCTCAAGTCATCCATGAAATGGGTTCACTGGTCCTGGCCTGAAGGCACAGCTTTGATCCTGCAGCTCCTGTGCTGAGGTCCTCATCCCCTGAGCTTCTCCAAATGACACCAGTCCCCCCCTGCCCCCACGGCAATCCCGGCACCCAACCGTGGGAGTTGCTGCGCTGCCTTTGCCTGGAGCTTCTCTCTGACCCTAAGGCTGTTCCCGAGGATTTCACTGTTAGTGAGGTGCACATCAGGACACCTCACCCAAACTGTCTTACACCTAAGAACAATTACTTGGGTTTTAGGCTCATAAATCCAGTTGATTCCACAATCTGCTGGAAGAAGTTGTACCTAGGAAATTGCTGCCTAAATAATGTACCTTGGAGAACAGTGAACATACAATGATAGAAAGTTCAATTCTAGTTGATGAGATCTAGTTATGACCTCTAAATGATGAGGTATCAGCTGTATGTTATCTTTGAAATATCTCTGTGAATCATCCATGTAAACTGTTATTGCTAGAAAAATCTATTAGGAACAAAGTAGTAAACAGTAAAAGATTTACCAGAAGCTATTCCTTCAGTGAGTTAAAAAATAAACCAAACACTGTATTTTCAGTTTGTACAGTAAAGCAATCATTTTTCTCCATAAAGTAAAGAGGTATCAAAACATAAAATGGATTCTGCTTCCTGAGCATTGCAAGTGAATATGGTTTAGCTGCAGTGGTTGAAATTTTAGCTTGTTTCCCACCTTCCTCCTGTCTGGGTGTGGATTGGGTGTGTAAGCACACAGGCATTTCTGTTTGGTTTGTATTTTCTGATGATTACCAAAAGTAATTCCAAAACTGAGATTATAGACATAGCCGTGAATATACCTGTCTCTATGAGCAGGGTGCTCTTTTGGCTGGAGTTAAATGGAGTTAACTAGATAATGATCAGAATCTGTTCTCTTTGCTCAGGAACAAGAAAACTGACCTGACACACAGAAGGGATTTTATTGTACTTCAGAGAGTTCAATTACTGTGGGAATCACTTGAATACATGTCTGTATTTAGTTAAAAATGAAATCTTGATTAAACGCAATCAGCAGAGAAACAAAACTGAAGTAAGCAGGGAATTGCAAAGCAGAAAGAGGATATAAATCTTCTCAGAGCTCTTGCACCTGTAAATACACAAAATACAGCTCTTGCAACTCATTGTGTAGACTGTGACTTCAGAGGCAGATTATCATCGTATGTTGGGTACAACAGAGAAATTCCGGGGCTAGAGCTTTGTGGAATGCCAAACAAAGTTACCATGGAAATGGGTTTATACATCAGTTTAAGACAAAAAGATTTCATTATTTTAGGACTGTAGCTGATGATTCTGCTCCAGGAGATGCCCTTCTACATCAGCATCAGGAACAGAAAAGCCTTTGGTATTTTTTTATTCACTATTAATTGATTTGGACAGCTCTTAACCGAACTATTCTATAACATGACAATATTTTATCATACTCTAAACTGAAATTGAAATTCAGCCAAAAAGTACTGCATGAAGAAACAGGGGAATGTCTGTACTTCTAACTTGAAATTGAAAACTGTTTTCTTTTATAGTTAGAGATGGAAATTGAGATGCTTCGACTAAAATGGGTAATATAAAGATGCAGTTTTAATCTGTAACCAGGGAACTACAAAAACCGTAATTTTCAATCTATTCAACAGTATTTGTAACAAAAAAAAATTTACTCCCTTTCATTCGTTTTGTAAAACACAGAATGAAAAACCTTCTACATACCTGAGAATAATAAAGACATCTAGCAAGTTTTAGAACCTATCAACAGTTTTTGTATGATAACTCTTAACTGCTCATTACCAATCTTTTCCCAGGAACAGACTCTACCTTTTTTCCTCAATTCCTAGTTTTGAAAACAGGTCTACAATTTCACATACCATTTTGCATTAGAGTGTATAATTCATCCTATTAATGTTCTCTCTTCATTCTTTTAATTACAGTTTAAATTTTTTATCTATATTCTAATTTCCATGGAATTAGACATGCTAATCCATCCTTTAATAATATGTTTACATTTTACTTCTTTCAGGATGGGAGTAAATTTAGGTGCACTTTAATTTATCTTTCAGTTCTGCATTTTCTGAAATCTGCATTGCAGATTGATATCTTTTTGAATATATGCATAGATATGTACCTATATAGATATGTATCATAACACGCATACTGAGGATCAGTGAAAGCTCAGTGTAGTTCTACAGCTCCTCAGGCATTATTTCTTTCAGAATTAATTATTGCTGCTGTCACTGCAGGGTAATAAAAAATACTAAATGGATGTCTTAAAAGCTATTGGTATTGTAGCTACTCCTGGAAATACCAGGCTGTATTCCCTTGCAACAGGAAATTGAGTCTGGGATAGCTTCTACAGTCACATGCCCTGTGTTTGCCCATTCTGCAGCAATGTCTCTGGCCAGCTCCTGAGCCCTGTTTTTATGTGCATTTCTGCCCTGGGAGTGTTGCATCAAGTTAACAAAGGGTGATTATTAATAGCTGCACCTAGACAAACCTTCTGTCTTCCAGCAGTCTGAACTCCCCCCAGCATTAATCACTTTAATAGAAATTATGAAGCCATATATTAAACACATCCCTTAAAGAAACAGAGCACAGGGTCAGACCTGCTGTATGTGTGTCCCCAGTGGCCACAGCTGTCACCACCTCTCGAGAGTCATTGGGTGTTCAGCTCTCAGGGTAATACTGCTTTCAGTCCTGAGACTGATTCTTTTATATCTGGAAATACCAGGGGTTGTATCTCTTTATTCTCTGTTTAGGTGGCATGCCTCATTAGAAACCGTATGTCAACTCCCTGATTGTTTCAGTTAATGTGAGCTCCCAGGGGAGCTGTGCTGGTATGTCCTAGCTTTTTTTCATTGATTGCTGCAGAAATACCAATATGGAAGGTATTAAACCCCAATTCAGCAAAGTACTTAAGCAAGTATCTTCTTTTATATATATGTATAGTCCCTCTCATTTCAGCCATATTGTTCATTGGTATAATAACTTGCTGTATCAAAACTAAAACACTTTAAATCCCCTTTTATGATAAGACTGCTGTTTAGGATGCAGAGATCCTCTGAGGAATGTTGCTGCAGCAGTTTCTGGCATTGTGCCCCATTTCCCATGCCATAGGTTAATGTGCCCATGCCAGCGCTGACAGGGCTGGGCGTGTGTGCACATCTCGCCTTTCTCTGGTGACAGGTTGGCATCTCCTGTTAAGCTGTGCTTGTGAGCGACCTCTCTGGAAGGTCGAGGTTGACAGCTTGGGGCAGTAATGTCTTAAGCTGCAAAATTCCTCCAAGGATATGTCAGTATTTAGAGAACAACCAGGGAAAGATGAGTGATCAAAGAGCCTCAGTCTGAGGGCTGTTGTGTAAGGAAGGCCTTTCCATATTTTTGAGACCTTGCTTTTTGACACCCAGCACAGCAACAAGCATTTGCAGTTAGAATGTGCCTTGTACCTTTTGCTTAGGCTCAAGGAATTGTGTTCTGCTAAATGTGGGCTCCAGGATCTAGCCCAACAAAGTGTGCCAGGACATCAGGTCACCAGTTAATATGACTAAAGTGTGGGATTCAATTACTCGCTAAGAACTGGATTTTTTTATTTCCCTTTTTAAGTTGCAGTGGTGATATGCAGTCCCACTTTTAATTTAGAGCTCTGCTTTCTTATATTAATTTTCTACATTTTGCATGCTTGTGCAGTGAGGAGCTTTTGCACTTTTTTCTTAATTTTGTTTTTAAAGAAAAAAATGTGGTAAGCATGGATGGAAGCCATCATTCTCTTCCTCAAAGGAGTAGGCAGCAAGATAAATCTCCACATGAAAGCATAAGTTGTAGTATTGCAGGTTATAAAAGATAATGAGCCATTATAAAATGCTTCAGGAGTTGAAGGCTGCCCCTTTTCCTTGAAGCCTCACTAATTGTACTAGATCAGACCCATGAGGCTGAAGCAAACAGATTGTCTTCATGATGGTCCCTGCTGGACCCTGACACAAAGATCTGCTGAGCCATTGGTTTAGCAAAGTTCATTAATAAAGGAGGTAAAAATCTGAAGTAGCTTTCAAAAAAAAGAAGAGTAAATAATAGAGAAATGCCACAATCACTGGTTCACAGGACGGTTTGGGTTGGAAGGGACCTTAAAAATTATCTTGTTCCTACCCCTTCCAACTTCTCCTTCTGACACCTTCCCCTGAGAGTGCACTCAGTCCCACTGTCCATGCCACCAACAGAGGTGTTACACAGTGCCAGTCCCAGCACTGATCCCTGAGGAATGCTGCATGTCCTGCCCTCCACTTGGACAGTGAGCTGCTGTCCTCACCTCTGAGTGAGACCATCCAGCCACTTCCTCATCTAAGTGACCCCCCATCAAATCCATGTTTGCCCACTCCAGAGACAAGGCTGTCTTGTGGGACAATGACAAATGCTTGGCACAAGTCCAGGTAGATGACATCAGGTGCTCTTCCCTTACCCACCAATGCTGTAAGCACGTTATAGAAAACATGAGCATACCCATGAACTATTCCCATTTGTATGTGTGCTCTGTGTTTTTCCAGCAGTTTTAGGAGCTGTGAGGGGCACAAGATTTTTATTACAACATTATGGTCATACACACATCACCTCACACGCTGTGCACCTGCCTTCCTGCCAGAAGCATGCTTTGTTTTCCGGGGGAGTGAATTAATATCTCAGGCCATCTCACTTTGCTTTTAAAATTATTATACCTAAATCTAGTTTCCTGTTCCTTCCTTATGTTGTTCTATCTTTGATCGGATCTATATCTGGGGAAAAATGGAATAGGAAAGATAGGGATTTAATTAGTGGTGATGGCCAGAGGGTATAACTGTCACCCCCAGAATGAATGGCTGCTTCCCACTGGTAGCAGCAGAACTAGCAAAATTGTATCACACGATCTATCTACCTGTTGTTATTATTATTGCACTGGGCATTCCCATGTGTGTTGATCACATACTTAGCAGGTGATTGATTAGTCTGCTGCAGAAGTACTGAGCCTTTTCACAAATGTTTTCAGTTTTTTCCTTTGCAGCCCTTCCATTTTGTCACATCTTGTTTGCTCTGACTTGGGCTCTGGAGAGATCTGTACAAGCCTATGCAGATTGGTTTTGCCACTAATGCACAAGTCCCCTGTAAGTGATCTGTCCTTTCATTCTGACTAAACTGCTGCATTGTTTTCAGTGAATTAAAAATGAGCTCTGCTGCTATTTTCTCTTCAGTAGGGATGTACCTTTCTAATTTCCTGTTAGAGAAGTTGTTTATTAAAAAATCTGTCTGTTCATTATTTGTGCTCATGAAGGTGGAGCACCTTCATATGCAGAACATAATTAGCACTTGGAATTGTTTTGATCTAGTTTTCTCTAGGTAAACTCTTCACTAACGGAAGGTTTCTACTGGTGAGAAAGCTCTTTAAGACTCCTGGCATCAAAGCCTAACTAAGTGAATGTCATTATTCAGATGGGTTTTAAGTGCAGTGCAAATAATTTGAAATACCTTTCCCAAACACCACTTTTTATGCTGATTTTGCTAGGGGTAATTTGGGGGGGAGGGGACAGGAGTTATGAAATGCAAAATATTTCATGAAGAAATTAAATAACTGAAGCGTATAACTTCTCCCTCGGTTTGAGGGCTTTATAAAAAAGTGACATGCTGAAAAAATCCTCTTTTGGCTGCATATTAAGATAAGGAGAAGCAAATGGAAAATATCTGTCATTTGAACAACTGCAAACATCGTAGGAAATGTTCCTTGTGGAAATCTGTCACCTGTTTCTGGTATCTTAGGTGGTTGCAGTGGTCACTCTGAGGTAACTCTTTCCTTTGCTGATCTACCCATTACATCCTGTTCCAGCTCTTCAAAAAAGCAGGGAACAAATTCTTGATTAGGGATCTGGATTGGCTTTGTTTCACCAAGAATGCAGATTAGGACGTGGTCACCTGCTGACAACGTCAGGCACAATGTTTTGAAAACTGGTTGCATATGTTATCTGTTACTGGTAATTAAACAAATCTGATTTAGTGACCCTTTGAAAACCAGACTACATTTTCAGCTGCTGTGTTATAAATCTCTACTTTTTCTCTAATTTTACATTTCTCTGACTCCTAGAGCACTGCATTCTGTGTCCTCATTCCACCTCATTTCTAAAGAGTGGAGGAATCTTCTTTGTTTTGCTCTTGCTTTGCTGCAAGTTGATATAAAGCCAGATCTCTTCAATTTGTTACATTCATATAATAAAAAAATGTAGAAATACACACACAGACTCCTGCCCCAGGCTGTATTTTTGGATCTGTAGAACATATTTGAACATAACCATGTATCTTCCATTTAACTATCACCTTAATTTAATTTCACTTAAACAAAGGAGGTGACAGCATTAATCTTGCATATTGATTAACCAGACAGAAAACACTTCTTCACCTAATAGTAAGGTGACAGATTTATATCCAGAGAATGAGTACTGATGTGTTTAATTTGCCTCCAAATTGAACTGATAAGGTACGGATTACATAGACCAAAGTTGGAAGTTAATTCTCATGCGAGTTCTCCTTGCTCAGACCAATAACAAAGACTCCAGACAATTGATAGTTTTGGTGGATTTTAAATATTATTTCCACAGGTAAAACAAGTACTTTCCACAAAAAGTGCATATATATATATATATATCCATATATACACATTTATATATTTATACATATATATACAATTTGTGTCCTAAGACTTTCTTCAAATTTTTTCCTAACAATTTAATAAAATATGCAACTATCAAATTTCTTTTGAGTCGAGGCTATTATTCTCTCATTGTGCATTGCACCTTCCTCAGAGAGGAGCAGGCATCTCCAGGAATAAATGTGTACCTGTGCCAATGGAACGTTCAGCCCCCTGAACCTGGAATTAAAAAGAGCACCACCTGATATGGTTTCAATAAACAATTTGCAGAATTGTCTCCCTCTTACCCATAACACAGAAAGTCTCCCATAACATGCAAATTAGCAAATGCAATTGAAACAATAAAATGGTCTTTGAAATGAAAAGAGAGTAAAAACTATAATCCTTAACTGATCCATTATCACTCTCCCCCTTCTGTTTAAGCCTCTTTGCTGCAATAATCAAATCTGCAGTTAGTCACTGATAAACCCACATCGTAGATTAATTCCATTATTTTCCTGCAGGCCTTAGAAGTACCTTTTGACCATGATAGAACTTGTCCAGTGATTGACAAGGGTTCTGATAGCTCATTTCACAGCTTTTTTGCATCTTAAGGGCTGAATTGCTGGAGGCAAGAGCTATGCAGAGAGAAAATCAAGTCTTATCAGTGCTGCCCAAATTCTTGTTTAGGTTTTTTCTCTTGAGCTTCTGCCTGCCTTTACTGATTTAATTAAAGCCTTTCTGTCCCCAGGTTACATACCTGCTGACTTTAAATCTGTTGCCATTTATCCTTTATTAAAGCAACATTCTATGCCTGACGATTTGGCTGACAGCTATAGAACTACTGCCAAACTCCCATTCCCATCAGAGATCCTTGGAAACAAGGACATTAGATTTTTATTTTTAATGAAAAGGGATAAAATTTATCTTAATAGTTTATATATCCTGAAGCTCTTTAGAAGGTAATTAACTTAGATTGACTCGGACATTCTTATTTCTCCTTTCATTCATGTCAGTGTTGCTTGGATAAGAAACTCTTCTAAAAGAGCCACTTGACTCTGCTTGTAACGGTGACGGTTAAGGAAGGTATCTAGTGGAACTTTGGCCTTAAACTTGTTTCTCTTGCTCTACATACCTTGCTTTAAAGCTTAAATTCACATTGGTTCTCAAATACTGTCCAGGGGCTGACCATCTGCTAGAGAAAAAAGGAACCTGCAGCAAAATGAAGCGGAAATCATTACCAGCCCTGTGAGTTTCTTGACATTGGGGAAGATCCATTGTGCAGCCTGATTTGTGAAATTTTGTCTCCTTCTGAATAAAAACAGGGTCTTTTAGCTATTATTATTTTAAAACAGTGATGTGCAGTATTTTTCATTAGTGCACTGTAGCTCAACGATTGATGGCTGTTTCCTCTACCCAGTTGTCTGCTCTGCTTTGACTGCAATGGGGTTTTTGGTCCTTTTCAGTCATAGGTTAGAGGAATGGACCTCTGCATAATAGATTTAAAGCTATTGATGAGCCTTGCTCCTCATCCTGAACTCTTCCTGAGGCTGTAGAAGCAGCCTATGGGTCCTTACATGTCCGCCAGCCATGAGAGGAAAAGTTCTGGACTAGGAATCCTGCAGGAGCTGTTTAGGAGCCAGCATGTCCCTGTCTGTCTCCCTTTCTCTATGGCTTTCTTCAGCACTTCTGTACTAGTGTTTCTTTATTCCTTTTTCTTGGGCTTTAATTCAATTACCCTACAAAACACACAAATTTTAATTTACTGACTGTTAAATATTAGGATAACACACAAATAAATGGATGTAAAAGTCCCATAAAGAACAGTTAATCTTGTGTTCACAACTTGATTGTAGCCTAAATCCAACTGATCTTTTAAAATACTCAGAGGGCATCAAATGAAATTAGCAGGAGGTAGATGCAAAGGAGCTTGTTCTTCATACAATACAAAATGGGACAGAATGTCTGCCTTGAGGGTATTGAGGGTTCTAAAACTGCACATGTGTAAAAAGTGACTGGGAAATATGATGAAAGAAAAATAATCCAGTGGGGATCTTTAAATAGGAAGATGCCATACCTGGCTCAGAAGAGCCTGAACTGCAAACTGCTGGAAGCCCGGGGAGTACAAGTTCATTTCACCTGTTCTTATTCTGTTCTCAGACTTGCTCCTACTTCTGAGATTTTTACCCATTGTGACAGACAAGATTCAGAGTGATCCTGTATTATGCTGCCTTTTCTGTTCAAGTGCTTTTTCCCCTTGACCCTGTCTTTCTGTTGGACTGCTTCTGGATTATCTCCTTGGTTAAACATTTGCCATCTATAATGCTTTAATAATAGGTTTTACTCTGGATGTATTCATTCAAACGTTAGTACTCTAGATGGCACAGGTGTTTCTGTTGAAATTGTTATGCCTGATTTGATTTAATCTTTTTAACAATGTTTGTCCAAGATTTAGCATTTGAGTGAATAAAATTAAAATTAACCTCAGCATTTGAAAACTAAGTTTGGGAATCCCATCTGCCATAAAATTTTTTTCAAGCACAGCAAGTTTTGAAAGCACTGAAATGCCAAAATTATGACTTTGCTCCCTAAGATTGGTGTAATTTCCTTTCTTTTACTGATCTTAGATGCTTTTAAGCTCCAACTGTAACTGTATTTATACTTTTGGAAGACGACATTATGCAACTAATCTGCTGTGATCAAATTTGTAAGATAGCAAGTCTGAAATACACTGAATAATTCCTGCAAATATTGATGTAAAAAGTCTTTGGCTTTCTTTTCCCCCACTATATTTGAGCATGTTGTGAAGCAGGTTCTCAGAATCTTCTAAATAAGTATTTTTGTCATTGCAGAAGGAGTTTTAAATAATGCAAAATGTCACCTCAGCTGACATCTAACAGTGTGAACCGGATTGCCATACAAATAAATAGGGAAACAACTACAGCTGGAGTTAAAAAAGTGTAAAAACAAAATTGTAAGTTGAGCCCTATATATATTGTACTGTAAATTAAAGCTTTTAGAATTCTTTGATTCTTTTGAAAAGTTTTCTTGCATTTCAGAAGGGTTGAAAGAAGGCTTGATGGGTATGAGCTGCTTTACTCTTTATGAAATGTGTGCCCTGCTTAGGCACTAAGTGTGCCCATGGAGACAGGTTCAGATATTAATATTGTTGTGTCAGGAGCTGCAGTTAATTGTATATTTATCAAGAAAAAACTATAGCCAGGTGTTGCCTGGATATCAAAAGAGAACATTCATGGGAAAATGCTGTTTAAGGACAATTGTTCAACTCAAGTGGGTTTTTTTAAAGTTCAGATTCATCGGTCTCAATTAAGCAGAGAGAGGAACATCTAATTTTATCATGTGATAACTTTTCATTTTTAAATTTAGAAAATTAAAGTACAATAAAAAGTTTAAATGCCTGGAGCAAAAATATTTCAAAATTATTTTAAAATTTTCTAACATATTGAATAATAAGTAATTATATATTGTAAGCAAATGTTAGAGTCTGCCGTTTCTTAAAATCTGGATTCTGCTCCTTGTCTGGTTGAGGTGGGAGAGTAGAGGGAAAGCTGTGTCCAGCTCAGCTGATCTCTAGAAATGTGGCTGTGGCATGGACTGACAAGCTCATCGCTATATCTATCTGGGCCTACTATTGCAGATTCCAGGTTTTCCGGGGATGGAGCAAGATCTTTCTGGCTCCTGCACCTCACACTTTGCTGCTGTCTTTTGTTATTAACATTGTCCTCATGGCCATACAGGAGGCAGACATCCTGGATTAGCCCAGGAATCCAAACTCTGTCTGCTCCATACAGAGATGCCTATTTGGAAGAAGACAAACAGTGTCTTTTTGTGGTTTGTTTTCACTGGTAGCGTTTACTACACCTGTTCTGGGCTGCTCTGTTGTTTTTGTTGTGTTGAGCCTCCCAGCACCTCAGTACTGGATACTGGAGCACAGGTTCACTCCTCATTCCAAGCTGCCTCAGGCCACATTTTCTGTTGTCTGGGTTCCCTGACGGTTTCTGTCCTGGTTCCTGCCTGCCTTGCCAGTGTGGTGGATCAGGTCCCAGTCTGACACAGGGCTGGAGTTCGGGTGGATTACCCCACAGATTGGTATTTTGCATTCTCAGCAGCTTATATCTCACAGGGTTTAGGCCTGATCCTCTGGCTCTGGTTTTGGCACCAGGGAATGACACATTGAATGTTGCTGCTCACTTGGGTTTGCTCCAAGTCACAGCAACACACTGACAATGGCAGATTAAATTGCCTTCTGTTCCTTGTTACAATTTTCAGTTAATAATCAACATGCTGAAGATGTGGCAGGCCTGGTTGATGCCTCTTAGCACCAGTGACCTCAGTATTAGATTTCCCTTGGCACAAAGGGATATGGATTTGTGAGGGTTCTGCAATCATTTATCTTCCTAAAAATCACCAGTTTTTCTGATACAGTTTGAAGCAATTTCAAAACTCTATTTAAAAGAGGCTTAGGGTTCCACTGGCAATAAAGCTGGGTGTCAAGGCTGAGGCACGTTGGCAGAATGGAATTGGGAAACCCTTTTCTCCCTGCATTGTGCTCCATTCTGGCTACTGTTATAAATCTGCTGGTTTAATAATCATTCGTATTCATATACACAATAAAAGGAAGTGCATCTGACTTCATCATTTTAATTTTAGGGTTTTTTTTTTTATTTTCTAGCTTCAGATGCTTCCTTTATCTTCACTTAGTCTCTTCATTTATATTCAGAGAAACCTCATTCAAATCCAGCAAGCAATTACACTGTGGTGTAACCATGAATAATATTGCTGTTTACACACATTTAAGATCGCCCATTCCTTGACAGGGAACAATATGATGTAGATTGATACTGCCTATTTTTTTAAATTCTGACTTGCTATCCATCTTTTTAGACATTTATGAAATATCTGTCTTCATTGCAACCTTCCATTAACTGAAGATCATGTTTTATCCACTCGAGTATTCTGCCGCTGCTTACAAAGCTGGAGGTGCAGGCAAGGTGCACAAAGTCACTTACAGAAAACTAAAGAATTGAGAGAAAATCACGAAGAGCTCATCTATAGATAAAGTGTGGAAGTGAAAACATGTTATTAAAGGCAACCTTTCATCCTTTTAAAACACAGAACCAATACTGAAATCAAGAGGAATCTCATATCTAAAAGCTCACAAGCTTCAGATAGCTCTAAGTCATTCTTAGGGGACTGTTAAAACAAGCTGTTTACCTTTATTATTAGTTACAGAGGAAAAACAAATGGATTTGGTTTTGGTTTTTTTTTTTTAATGATTGGAGTGAACATGATTTCATGACTTTTACTTGAGGGAGCTCCCTCCAGCAGTAGGCTACAGGTTTTCTTTCAGTTCAGTAGCCAAAAAACAACTTTAGAAAAATCTCATGCTGAAATGAAACTCCCTTCCTTACATATTTTTTATCAATAAACCCCTTACTATGCAGCAGTTTAACAGAGAATGAAGAGACTAATTAATGCTGTAGTGACAATTTTCTCCAGTAAAGAAGCAAAAATTGCACTTCCAATCTGAAAATAGGTTTATTTAGATTAAATTGCTACTACCAAAATGAACAATTCATACAAACTGATAATTATATAGAAACAGGAACAAAATGTTAACAAATTATGAAAATCTATAAGATCTACTAAGGGATCCCAAGTCACCTTAAGTTGCTCAGGCCTTTCAGAACTCACCACTTGCTACCAGTGACTGGTTTTGTTTCAGACACTGGCATTAACTATTGCTAGAGCTTGGAAAAAAGTTCTTCACGTTTTTGGCGGTCAGAGACTTGCTTTCCCTTTTTTTTCAGTTGATTTTGTTTGGGGTCTGTTGTTGTTGATTTGTTTTACCTTTTCTGAATGTTTAAGAGCTGGGCAATGGAGCACACTCAGGTGTTATCCTTTGGATTTAGATATTTCCATGGGTTTAGTGAGGGATTTGGGCCCAGAGCCCCGGGCCATAAGATGCTCAGAGCAAGTTCAGGTGTCAGGTGCAGGTCAGACATGGACAGAGCATCTGCAGTGCCCTGCTGGGCAGAGACATCAGGGAGGAGCTGACCCTGGGCAGGGCAGGGAGGCAGTGCCTCAGGGGATTACATTTGGCCACAATGCTGCCTTGTTTGGAATTTAATCCCTCTGAAGGGATCCTGCTGCTACCTGTGGTGAAGCATTTGACTTGTTCCTTCTAGAATTTACAGTGGTTTTTAGACTATTGATCCAATGTATACTTCTAGCAGTTTGTTTCTCTTCAAGAACCAAGCTTGTGTATACAAACTTTTCAAATTATGATTGCAAGCAATATTCAGCAAACATCACCAATTTCCCTGTGAAATAGCTGAATAATTGTTTTACATTTACATTTATAAATACTAAATGACCTATTCCATAGTTTAATGAGACCAACAAGCTATCTCTACACTGCAGACTGAATTGTAGGGGTGCTATTTATATTTTATATATAATTTTATTCAACCAGGTCTAGAGTGTTTACAGAGTATGGTTTTCTGTGGATGGTGATACTAGCACAAAATAAAAAGAATATGTGGCATTTCTTTGGCACTGTCTGTCAGGCAAGAGGAATCCTCACCAGGAGAAGTGAAAATAAAAATCCTATTTAATGTTCTTCTTTCAACACACCTCACACTTTACCAATAAAGACCATGATATGGGTTTACAAAACTGAAGACAATGATTCTTATACACACAGCACTAGCAAGTCAAAAAAGTAGCAAAGCAAGTACTGAGAACAGGTAGAAAATTAGTGGCCCAAACTTATACGAAGTTTTACTCTAGATAATTACTTTTTTTTAGATGCATGTTTGCAGTTACATCTGTAGTTTCTGTTATTTGGGCCAAAGTGTTTCACATTTTAAAGATAAAATACCTTGGAGGAAACAATTCAGCTTAAGAGCTGTTTTTGTTTTAGTTTTTTAGAAAAGGCTTTAAGGGATGAAAGGGATAGCATTAAAATAATCACTGCTGCTGTTAATTTCAGTTTCCTAGATGGTCTTCATTTGCTAATGATGAACTCACTGAGGAAAGAATTAACATGCTTGGGGTTTTTCTGTTGCAAATGTGAGATCCTTGCAATTAAATTTTTAAACAGTTTTTCTACTTCATCAATAAAAGTGTGTACAGGCTTTGTAAGTATGGCTTTGGGCTATGCTCTTTACGTGCCCATCTGTATTGTTGATATAAATGCAACTTGCATTTATTTTATAGTGCTTTTTCGCTGTAGTGGGTTAATACCAATAACCTGCATTGTTGAGTTTCCTGACAGGGGAGAGAAGTCTCTTTTGAGTGTCACTGGCTTTTAGAAATGTCTCTGTGCAGTTGGGAGTCTAGTG
The DNA here is from genome assembly GCA_910950805.1 of Acrocephalus scirpaceus scirpaceus. Lineage (NCBI taxonomy): Eukaryota > Metazoa > Chordata > Aves > Passeriformes > Sylviidae > Acrocephalus > Acrocephalus scirpaceus. Next base: position 7,193,579 of record OU383786.1, read on the forward strand.
TTGGCAACAGTCCACAGCTCCAAACCAGGACAAAAAAGTGAATCCTTGCAGAATGAACCCCCAGGGCGTTCCCCACAGAGCACATGGACAACTAACAAATGCCATAGCAGGAGTTTCAAACATATTATTGACATGCACTCTTGTACCCGTGCTTACAGAGGTAATTTAAAAGAATTTATTCATATGCCTTATGATCTTGTCATAGGAAAATAGAAAGACTTTTTCGTGCTGTCCTTTGTAGGGTAATGGCAACATTTCCTCAACTATAATTTAGAGTTGTTTTCAAGTTACAGGCATAGGAGTGCATAACATTTCCTGGTTTTTTCTTCATACATTTTCTTTATCCCTCAAATCTTTCTCAGAGGAGTCTTTGTAGATGAGTCCATCCTCTGTGGTGACTTAAAAATGGGTGATTATTTAAGTTTAAGATTATTTAAGTTACTCAGTTATGCTTAGAATCTATCTTTCGTTAGTGGGATTTGAGTTTGTGTAATTTCTGCATGCCAGAGCTGTAGATTTTCATGGTTTTGACATTGTTGCAGTCTGACTAATTTATTCTCAAATCCTCCTCTTTCCATAATTTTCTTTTTTTTTCCTGGGAAAGCCCACTGATTTAACTAATGAATCCAGCACTGATTTCTGAACAGCTGCTAATAATAAGAAAATTGTCTTGATGGTTATTCTCTACTCTGGAGAATGAGCATGCAAGCAAGTTGTTGGGGGTTTTTTGTTGATTTTTTTTCACTTTCCAGGATGTTTGGCTGGTTTTGAGAGCTTTCATGTCAAATCCCTTTTATCTGTAATTACAAAGCATTATGATTTCATCTGGGTGCCAAGGGACAGCAAAAGCCTGAAGGGAATAGTGAAAGCCCATTTATTTATCTTGAGGACAACTTCTGGTCATGGTGACATCATTGCCTAAATTCTCAGTGAATTTATCTGTTTGGAGCTTTAACCCTGTATGTGCATCCCAAGACTGCCTAGTTTGTCTATGAACTCTGCTGGGAGCAGTTGGGAACCTATTCCTTTCCTTACCTTTTCTCCCTAAATAGTATGGGCTAGATTATTTGTCCCAGGAAACTGACTGTCAGATGACAGACAGGTTGTTTTATACAAATAACTGATCTTTTAAACTGAACTAATTAACTTTTTAACTGAACTGATACCACAGAAAATGAACTGTTTCATCCTAAATGATTCAATCCTAACTGATTCCTCCTAAATGGAGGAAGTCCATTTCAGGCTAGGAAATGGAACCTGTGGTTTTTGGAAGCCCCATTTTGCTTCTTGGTTCGAAGTCTGTCTTATCTCCCTTCTCTATTCTTCTGCCCTTTCAAGTGCTTTCATAGAATTCAGAGTCATGATTTATTCAGATTGTAGCTCTAAGCTGACTTGCAGAGGCAGGTTCTTTCCTTACCTCTGAGATCACGTCATCTGTGTGGGATGTTATATTGAAGATGAGGATTTTGACCTTTTAAAAACTGTGGCTGGCTGCCAGGGAAGGACACGCAATGAAAGAGCAACTGTTAAATGTAAAAATGAAGTTGATATTGGTAATGTATAATAAGACAGTTGGAGTAGTTTGTGCCTCAGGATTCTTTGTTCCCAGACAGTCTGTAGCATGTCTGAATATATGTGCTTTTAGCCGCTGTGTAAATCTGTCTAGGCAACATTATGCACTGATTTGCAATTGCAGTGTAACAACACTGAATTTGGGGGAAACAGCAGATACCTTTATGCTTCTAATTACAGCTTTCATCTGCTGCTAACTGATAAAAGGACGTGAGAAAAAACTCATTCCTAGGGAAAAGACTTTCTGCCCCATCTTTCGTTTGGGCCTTGAAGAGAAAATAATAGGAGAGCTGTAATGGCCTTTGAATGGTCCATCTTTCTTCAAGAAGAGTTCAAAAATATCTAATCCTTCTTGACAGAATCAGTTCAATGTTTCTTTAAAATCATTTAGCAATGGAAACTCCACAGCCTCTGTATATAATGCATTTCATTGCTTGTCATTCCACGCCATTCAAAAGGGTTTTCTTCTAATACTTGACTAAATAGTCCTTACACCAACAAAAGGTTTTTTCCTGTCTCTAGTGGAGTACATTATTTTATTCTTTTCGGCAGCTCTTTGCACAGATATAATAATGTCATCTAAAACATGGTTTATTGTCAATCGCTGAATATATTTTGTCTTCTTTAAAAAAATCCTCTGTGTTTTTTAAATATCAAGGGATCAGTGTCAGCCACAATGTTTATACATGTCACTCCTTACCTGCACTGCCAGTGGTATAAGCAGAGAAGCTGAAAACTCTCAGAATAACCCAGGCTGGAAGGGACCTTGAGCAAACATCTGGTCCAACCTTTGATGGGAAAGGGAGCCTAGATGAAATGATCCAGCACCCTGTTCACTCAGGTCTTGAAAATCCAGTGATGGGGGCTCTGCCACATCCCTGGCAAGGTTGCTGCAGAGCTTAATTGTTCTCACTGTAAAAAAAAAAAAAAAAAAAAAAAAAAAATTGTTTCTTTTACTTAGATGAAATCTCTCCCAATGCAACTTGCACCCAGCTGCACCTTGTCTTGTCCATGTGGCTCCTTGTGAGAAGCGAGCATCCATCCCTTCTTAGCCACCCTTTAAAGTACTGGAATAATATGAAGTTCTTCATGAGCCTTTCCTTCTCAGGGAAGGTTAGGATGAGGCCTAAGTCTTCCCATATTCTAGACATTAAGGTTTTATCTTCTTTTCAGTGCCTCTATTGCAAAATATGTAATCTGTACATAATACCTCTCTTCAGTTATCTGTTTTGCAGCATAGAAAACTGCAGGTTTTTCCATTGTTTTCCTCACAGTTTGTTTTCTCTACACCTTTGCTTATTCATACTGATTGTTTAAGTAATAACTCATTCTAATACCCTTACTGACTTTTTTTCTTCCCTGATACTTTCCAATTGACCCTTGTATCTCTGGAATAAAGATGGCTGAGGCTTGGCACAGTATTCTAGCTGAGGCTTTATTATTACACATGAACGGGGTGGGGAGATTGTGACTTTACTATTTGACCTGTCTGAATTTCTTGACTCATAGGCAGCTTTCAGAGTGTTAGAATTCCAAGCCCTGTGTTTTGCAGTTCTGCTGCCTGAACTGTTATTCTGAAACCTGTTTGTCTATGCTCACATTCCTATCTGTCATATAGAATAACAGTGTGTATATGACACTGTGCAATATCCTCAGTGCTCCACCCTGTTTAGTTCATGCCTTCATGCTATGTGCTGAACACTTTTGGATTCCTACATTGTTTTCCCTTTTTTTAAGCTGACAGGAGGTACATGTAAATTTAATACTTTTCCTCACTGACTTAGACAATGAAACATAAATGCATTTTGATAGTTTAAAGCAAACTTTTGAAGAATGTTGCCTGATTCCTCTGTGTGGTTTATTAGAAGGTTACTGATAATTGTGTTCTTCCATTAGGGTCATATTTTACAGTAGGTTAATTTAACCCACATTTCCCTAATTTATTATGAAAATGATACAAGCCAGAATAAGAAATCTGGATAAAGTATATGATATCTACTGCTACTTGCCATCTTTTGGACTGGAGACCTTACCATTAGAAATGAGCTGTCGATTTTTAAGATGTCACTGGGTGAACTCAGGGCAGAAATCTGCACCTCTACCAGGATGCTCAGGAGAAATTCTCTCTGCTTAACAACAAAACCCCAGAAGTGCCTTTCCTGCTAACATTCCAGTTGGTCTGAAGTTTTGGATGAGAACCTTATGAAACAGCTTTCTGGCAAATCTCTTGTTGCTGAAAGACCAAGACAAAAAGATATGAGAGCATAGAGCTCCTCTCCATTACAACTTCAAGCCCTACATGCAGGGATATGCACAGAGGAATTAGGATTCTGGGTGTATGTGGAATAGTCTCCCAAGGGAAACAGGCATGTCATGCAGCTTGAGAGATTGTACAGCTTGAAAATAGTAGAAAATACGGTATGGAATTGTATGCTAGGAGATAAGATGCTTTTTATTTCCATCTCTGCTTCAGGGGTTGAATTGGCAGCAAATTTGAAAACCTTTACTAGGCAACAGAAAAGATCAAGAAATATAGTATATGCATAGCAGGGCTTTTGGCAGAACCAAGTGTATGTCCTAACTGGATAATAGAAGCAGGGGCTTAATGTAAGGCAGGGACTTTCCAGATGTCTTGTGTTTTAGGTTTGGGGTTTTTTTTAAGATCTCATGCTATGTCTGTTTTTGCAGAGTCTTTACAATTTTGTATAGTCCTGTCCAGCTACAGGACAATAGGTTTTTTGACCTCTAGTTAAAATGCCTTTCTCCAAGAAAAGCCACAACCACTATTATTTTTCTGGCATCTATTCTTGTGTAACATATGGATATGCCCCTCTGCGGAGGTTGTGTTGTCTGTCTCAGCTGCTATTCCACATTGATAAAAATACTGGTTCTCTTCTCACTTGTATATATTAACAGCTTGGGTGTAAGTGAACATATATGCCACAGGTTCTGGAGACTTATGATCTCCAAGGGAGAAAAAATACCTCTGTTTATTATGGTGTCTCTCATGTGGTTCCCTTGTGCAGCTGACAAAGGGGAAATTAGCAGATGGTGTAAAACTTCTCTAGTTATTAGCCGGCAGCACTCTCAAGTCTATATGTTTTTCCTTACTGCAGCCAAATCACTTCTGAAGTTTTGTAACCTTTCCCTTTATCTAGTGGATTTCTTTTTGATAATCTGGTTTTTCCTCTACTTAGTTTGATGAGAGGAATATGCCCATTCTGACATTAACAAACCCAAAATTTACCAGCCAATCCCCAGAGGCAGTGCAGAGGAGAAAGGAAAAACATTACATCCTTATGAAGTGATGTCCTCTGGCCGTATAACCATATCAATACAAGCTCACTTCTGCTGGTGTTGGTAGGCTGCTCTCTGGGGAGTGTTCCATGATGCTGACAGTGTTAACAGGAAGAGTTGCACACCAGAATGTCTAGCCCATGTTTTTCAGATTAGACAATAGCAAAGAGTTTTTAAGGCTGTTGATTACTGTAATATTTACACAGAAAAGCTATGCAGTTTTGTAGCTCTCTATCTTTTTTCAGAAGCTTGACCCATCCTCAAAGGTCACAGTTGAAGAGAACAAATGTAATAGAACATACTGGAAAGTCAACTTCATCTTTCCCTGAAGTTGTTTAAATGCATTGGCTACACTTCAACCTCTGTAGTATTCTTGTATGAGAAAGTACTCTTACACAGTGGTTGTGGCTGGAATATTATAGATATGGGGAATGGGATTTGAGCTGGTGAAACAGTCTGTATTTTCCATTTACTGAAGTGTGGCATCTCCTCTCTTCTACCTGTTTACTCACAGTCCATAAAGACACAATCTGTTTGAAAATATATGTGTATTGTCTTCCTTTTTTGAAAGGAAACATGTTTAAAATGGGAGAATATATTTTATAGTGTATATAGGAGCTTTTAAAAAAGTAAATTTTATATTACTAACCTGTCAAGAAGGTGAAGCCCCAAAGATAACTGAACAGTGGACATCAGTAGATCAGGGGGTGATAGGTAACACTCCTCCAGTACTGCCGTCTTTGGAGACTATTTCATCTAATAAAATTATCATTTCATAAGAAAATACATTGTACACAGTGAAGTAACGGCCTGAGGAATACCAGTATTTATTTTGATGCTCATTTTGTGTAGAAACATGAAAAACATCTCAGTAGGTAAGCAGCTAAGTATTAACTAAAGGTCAAAGAAGCTAAAGAGTGTGTAACATGGGAGGGTTTGAAGAAGCTAGGCAGAAATTCATAAGGGAATTGTATCTGGGACTCAAAATTCAATGTATTTTGCTGCTGTTTGTAGAAAGTGTTAAGATTTATACCTGGATTTTGACTTTATGCAGACTTCAGTATCCTAATGGCTGGAGTAGCTGTCTTTCACAAGGACTTTGAATGTGCACATTGAAGCCAAGCAACAGCCTGACAGTGGAGTCTTCCCTACTCATTATGAGCTGTGTCAAAGGTACGATACATCCAGGGAGAGGAGAGGAGATGAGATGAGATGCTGGCAGGATAACTGTGGCTTGCTACAAGGCAATGTTGCAGCCATTATTTTGTTGAACTGCAGTCTCAGCTGTAACTTAGTCTAGAAGATCTGTGCCATCCTGTGGTGTATCTACTGCATTTCCTTTTCTATAGCATTTAGTTAGTGTCAGGTTGAGAAAAATCACTTGTAGTGGAGTCTAAAAGTTCTGCATATCAAAGAGTGAATGTGTGTTGTCTGTGGGTTTTGGTTTTCCACACACTGACAATCCTGCCACTAACTCAGCAGTGAGGGCTTAGGGCCTTTGCTGTCACAGTCATGCTGTACAATATTGTGCCACTTGCTGTTTTCAACAGGGCACCTTTGTTATAAGCACTCTCAGTACTGTGCTTTTTAGATTCATCTTTTAGAATAGAAAAAAAAAAAACCAAAACCACAAAAACAAACTCATAAATCACTGTTAGTAAAAACCAGAACAGTTTGCTCTGCATAGGCAGACTTGTGCAGAGTCCTGTGCATCACAGCATACACATGCTGTCTCTGCCTTAATGAATCCTGTCAAGTTGCTCTCTATCATCCTTAGTATTATTCCCCAAGCAGTAATGGCAAAATACATTACAGCCCTAAAGGACACTTTTCATCCCTAAACTTTAGACTGTCTCTTCTTTAGAATGTCAAAATCTTTAGTATTTAATTTTCAAAAGCAGTAAAGTAAATTAGGGATATAGATCCCATCTTCAAAACTGAAATAAGGCCCCTAAAATGTAGTGAGGCAGTTGGGTGGATTCTCCAAATCAGTGTTACCCTTTGATGATGTTGCAAACACAAATGATTTAGGGAGTCAAGCTCCAAAGCTCAAGTGATGTAAAATGTGTCTGTGCATGCAGGTGTGCACAAAGCGGGGTTGTTCCCCAAGACTGCTACTTTGGCATGGAAGGTGAGAGCCCAGGTGAGGTGCTGTGTGTGAGGGGGTGCTCGAGAAGGCTGCAGGAGTTCACTGGAGAGCATCAGCTGTGAAAATACCACACAGTTCTCCTGACCTCTTCAAAGGGGTGCTGGAAAGCAGCTGCCAACTTGCAAAGCCAGGGCTGATGCCACAGTAGTCCAGTCTACCTTTATGTCTTTCAGCTGCCTGTTTTATTCACTCCTAGTATATGAGGGAGTCAACAGGCTGTCTCTGTGCTCAGTGCCAGTGCAGTCTCCTGCAGGATGTGTATGAAAAACTCCTGCTGAATTATAACTCTGCCTTGAAAAGAGGAAGAAAAGCAGCCATCCTTGAGCTCTCTCACCCCTGTAATGACAATGCAAAGCCTAGCTTCTCCTCACCTGTAGCAGAGAGAAAAAAAAAAAAAAACCACAGTTAATCATAGAATCATAAAATGGTTTGGGTTGGAATGGGGCCTGAAGAATCTAGTTCCAACTCCCTATCCAAGTTTTTGTGATGTTTCTGTTGCTTAAAGAAGCAGTAAGTATCAGGGAAAGCACTCTTTCCTCTGGGGATCAATTACTTCAAGGAATGTATTCACTGAAATTGGCCAAATTCTCTCTAATAACAACTACTGTGATCAAAATGTCAGTGTAAGCCCAAATCCCAGAGAGTAAACTGGAGGCCAAGTGCAGTATAAAGAAGAACATGCTTCTGCTCAGGGAGTGTCAGTGGCTTCACTGACACACCTGCTGCTGGGAGGACTTGTTTCCTTATCAAATAGTGCTGCCACTTAGTTCAGTGACCACTGAAAGGCTTGTGATTATTACTGGTTTTCAGTTCTTGTTTGTAACTCAACCTCAGATCAAACAGCAGCAACACTACCTGACATTGTCTCTTGATTTGAAATCATCACTTTTAATAACATACTGTTCTCCCAGCCTTATATATTGTGAGAGATGCACACAAGGCTTGGTGTGCAGGTTCAGAAGAGGAACTCTACCAGCACATCAACCACTATTAAGAGCAGCAATGCCTCTTACCATGTAAATGCAGAAGTTGCCAAGTGAAGGCAGCTAGAGTTGACTTAAATAGACAAGATGCAACTGGGTGTAGCAGTGCATTACAAAATGCATAGACAAAGACTAAATTCTAACTCTGAATTCTAGCATTACTAATAAAAATTAAAACATTTCACAGAATGATTACTTGGGGATGAAAAATTAGCTTCAAGTTCCCTGCAGAGAAAGAGAGGTACAGAGCCTCTTCAGGAATCCGTGAAGGACCTGACTTAGTACAGCAGTGCTTCATGAACTTGGGTACAAATTGCATCTTATTCTTTTCTCTTATGTGAAATGGGAGCAGCAGTAATAGATGGGGATTCTGTACTTATCTCAGCCTCAGGTTAGTCTGAATCCAAAACTTCCCCTTCCATAAATGGGTTCCTTAGCTCTGAAGGTGAAAAATGAAATTTAAGGGAGAACACCTTGCTGTTGAACACCACCATTATGTTGTTAGAAGAGTGGCTGTGGGAAGAGAAGGGCCTATTCAGGGAACATGGCCTGTTCAGAATTGTTTATTTGACAGATTCTGACATAAGAAGAATGCCCAGAACTAGGATCAGGCTGTCACAAAGGGCTGTCACTGGGGACAAATACATCTCTCATATGCTTTGCTAACATGATAGGGCCTGCACAGCTGAATGAGATGAATGCCAAACTCTTCATGGTGCATCTTCTGCAGAAGTGTTTGCTGCATCCATTAGTTGCATTTGTATGACAGCAGCTTTTGTGCAGATATGGGGTATAACCAGTACCCGAATTTGGTCCTGGCTTTCATTAGTGTGCTTGGACGGAGAGGAAAGGCCTGGTTTCATGCTAATGGTACTGATTAAATTGTCAGGTATGAGGATTCACCTAGCTTGCAGGCTGAGCAAAATTTGAGTCTGGAAATGTCTAAAGCATGAAGCATGAATTCCAAGATTGTTTTTACAGACACTTTTCAAAATAGAGCTGTACGACTTTCCACTGATAAAAATAACAGTGTTCATTTTTGGTAATGTGGTGCTTACCTATGATCACATTTTCAGCAGCAGATGATATATGAGATTATATAGTTTAATATAATAATATTGCCTGTCATAACTGTTTTTAGCAAAATAAAATTATCTATGCCAAATAGAAAGATGATATAATTACAGTGAAGACCGTATTTATCACTGGAAGTCCTTCATGTATTCAAGTATAGAGACCAGGATTAAATAAAGTGCTCAGGATTGTGTGCAAAAGGGATTTGTGGACTAGGGTTATTTATTTAGTACCGAAAATTCAATAACCATTCTATAAGAACAGAGCAAAGCATGAATCTTTTCCCAGATCTATTAAAATCTAAAGTTGTGAGTCGTGGAGACACCTCGTAGTGTGAAATCTCATGAGACTTGATCCTCTATTTATATAAGCCATCACATCTTCAGTTTGTGTAAGCTAAGGATCATGCTCTAAAGATTTAGTCATGAGAAGAGATGTTTCCAGGGTAAAGGGCTCTAAACCAGAAGCCTCTGAGCTTTGGGACTCCGTAGCTCTGTATAGGAATATCATCCTTTCTTGACAGTGCACTTTTCTGTTTGTAGTCAGTGCATCTGTGTTAAGATCAAAGAGCTTTATGGAAGAAATGCTGATGGGTGACCAGTGCCGTTCTTGCTAGTGGTCATAAGAGGAAAAAACAACATGTGGAAACACAAAATCACATTCCAGTGGGTTTTCTTTGGAGGTTTTAATGTTCTTTTGAAAGAACAAAAACTATGCTGAGAAATTTCTACTTAGCAAAGCAGTTTGGCCTTTTGCCATCTGTGATTCCAGTCAGGAATTTGCTGCTAGAAATAACACGTGCATAGATGGGCTGGTGGTGGAGCCCTAACAGGAAGTTGTGTCTACTGCAGGTTAGGCTTGTGTTCCACTGGGCTCCCCAGGCTTCCCTGTGGGCCACAAGGCTGCCCAAACTTTCTTGGCACTGACCAAACTGTGTTGTACCTGAGGTAGGGAAATGCTCCTGTAACAAAAAATGGGGCTTTTATCAACTATTTCCTGGCACCCATAAAGGTGTATATTGAAAATGAGATTTTCTACTGTATAAAAAGGCAAACTCTGGAGACTTTTGAATTGATGTTTTCCCTCTGATAATGTGTCATGGCTTCCAAAGGCTCATAAACTGTCTAAAGAATTTGCACTAGGTCATGCAGTAAGTGGATTTTGAAGCTGGGTTTCCTGACTCCCTGTTTCCTCTTCCGAAATTTATTCACCATCATTTTAGCAAAGAAAGGAGAAGAAGCTACCCAAACCTTTTCCCAAGGTTCTGTCAGCTTTATGAGCCATTAGCACTACTAAAAGCTTGTAAGGACTTTCTTTTCCAGCAGACTTGGTACACAGATGTTGTGTACAGGATCTTCTCTAATGAACATACAAAAGTTTTGAAGCAGTATACATCAGTGTTTCATTTGCTCTCTCTGGGTAGTTGCAATCCTTGGACATGTCTGAAGCTTACTGCAAAACTCCCATGCATTCATGAGGATCAGCCTCTGCCCTTGGGCATGCTTATCTTGTTGTTGTTGTTCCTCAAAACATTAATTAACTGATCAAGTGGCACAAGATGTGTGTGTGGTGCCTAGAGGCTTACAGGGCACATGAAGCTTTGCAAGGCTGGCAATCCCTGTGTATCTTGTGTTACATTGCATGTAACAGGCAGTCATAAAATCACACAATACTTAGGCCTGGAAGGAGCCTCAAACATCACCCAGCTTCTCCATAATGCAGATAACATGCAGTGATTTCCAAAGAACCCCTTGTTCACACTGGCAAAGGCAAACCATCTTTTGTGCTGATATGAACCCCACTGGCTGCAGTGAGATGCTCCAAAAGCTCAGTTCAGACTCAAAAATTGGCCCAGTGATACAAGTTTAGGAATGAGCCAGCAAGTTGGATTCACTTAGAATCAGTTTTATTGCCAGGTAAGAAATTCATAGTAATATAGTGAATACATATGTTTACAAATAAACATTCTTAAAAAACAAACAAACATTTTATTGTAGGAAGTATTATTGGTATCATAAACTCTGTAATTAACAAGTATTAACACGGGTTTACTTACAGAACATACAGTTACTAAAATATTTCCACATAAAATATGCTCAAGTTACACGAAACCTGTGTGAATTAGAGTGCAGCTGTAATGTGTATCTAAAGCATATGGATTAACAGCAACATTCCATAAAGGGTCAAATTAAGTCAGCCAGTTGTGAAGGCAATAAAGATTAAAGGAATAAAAGTAAGATAGTGGAGAGTCTGGGTTGTGTGCAAAGTATTTGTCTTGTGGGCTTTGTCCACTTCTGATAGTCTTAAAACATATGATCATAAAATTTAGCAGCACGCTTATGGAGAGATACCGGTGCTCTCAGGATGCAAATCAATCTTGATATAGCTAAAAAAAATGGTATCTCTATTTAACCAGATTTCAAAATCTTAGCCCTTGCATCCTTGACTAAGCAGAAGCACTGACAGTCAGTTGAGTACAGTAAGAAATGCCACTTCCAATTCTTCTTACAACAGTTCTCACTCCTCCCTGAATACTCTTCCAGACCTAATCTCCCGAAGAATTGACAGCTGGTGAGAATGCAACTGTAGTAGGACGGCTAGTTGGGATTTAGCCAAGTGACTTGTGTTGGGGGAAGGGCAGGAATTTACTGAAAGACTGAATGCATTGCCTGCCATCCCGTCCCAACTCTGTCTCTTTGTGGATGTGCTGAAGCCTTTACAGGCCCAGGACTGAGAGTTTGCTATCAGTGCCCAGTTCAGGAGTGGTTTTACTCCCACAGACAAAGCATCCTGCTCATCAGAACTACAGTCAAGACCATGAGTCCAATTGTTTGTTTAGTTTAACCCCAGATCTCTGATGTTTGAGGCTGGACTAGCCTCTTCCACCACACAGCCCACCAAGAAGAAACGCCACTAGAGAAAGCCAAACGATAGAGACAATATACCAGATAACATTTACTTGAACTACAGAGAACTACCATGGCTAAAAGCAAATACAAAATGAGAGACTAGAGGGGAAAAGTTGAAACTGGGAAAATGAAGGGGCTAACTAAATAGTCTTGACTGTGCAACCACTGCATGGAGATGTAGTCCAGTTTCCTTTTAGAACAAACAGGGGAGGCTAAACAGGGCAGAACCCTTGTCATCCTTAGCAAAACATGAGGAAATAGCTTAAAGGAACAGAGGGGTCACTTTGAAGAACAAGACTGTCATTGAACAATAGTAATACAGTAAAGGCACCACCCACGCTTAATTTCAGTCTGAAGCAGTTGAAGATAGGCAAAACATTTAGGTGAAGAAAAAATCCTGACAGTCTGCAAAGTGAGAATTGTTACCATCTGCCTGAAAACAGGAGGACTGAGAGGGAATATTCTGATGCCCTTTTTCCCCCAGCAGCTTTCTGTGTCATGTGAAGTGTCTCTTCTTATTTTGGAGGTTCCCAAAAATTTCAAATGAAATGAAGTAAACTGAAATGAAATCTTCTGCTGTTATCATCCTGCAGAATTCTCTACCAGCCAGAAAGGTCCCATATGCTCTTAATCATAACAGTCTTCATAAATTCCTTGTGAAAGTGTCTTTGTCCCTTATTGTATATATATTTTTTGCGTTCCCTATAGGATGGTGTGAAAGTACAATAATAGATGTTAGGGATCATACCAAGATGTTTGCTCTTGGTTTTTCACAGGTCTAGTGATTATTAATAGATTTTATACAAAATTCCTCTCTGAAATAATATATTACAGTATATTGTTCTCTCTCTCTTCCTCTGTCTCAAGGCAGGAACATAGTGTAAATGTTTAAGCAGACATAAAGTTTCTCTAGATTGTGCTACTTCTCATCATGGATTTTAGTTTCAAGTAAAAAAATTTAGTCACAAGGGTTTGTGTTCCATTGTGAAATACAAATGGAGTTTATAATTCAACCTTCAGTGTGTATTGCTGAATGGTATTAACCCACTCTTCGGCCTACAGCTGGCTGGATACCAAGAATGTCCAGGTGGAAGTTCCTTCCTTCTGTTTCCTCTTCTTTTTTTTATTTCATATTTTTAATTCTTTTTTTTTTTTTTTTTTTTGCCTTTCAGTTGAGTGTTTGTGTTGTGTATACATTTGCGTGTGGTTTTTAAAGGATTTCATTAGAAAAAAAAAAAAAAAGAGAAAGAAAACAAACTCAAACAGTTACTTCTGTCTTGCTGTTGGTTATGAAGTATGGCTGTGGGCCCAAGTAGTGCTGGCTCCGGGTGGTCAGCGGGTCACTTAGCGTCGGGTCTCCCATGCCGTGCTTGCCCTTGTTTGTGAACGCTTGCCGCCTCAGCGATGGGTCGTTGGGATCCCAGGTTTTGTAGTGGGAGTTGTAGCCCAGGGGGTGTGTGTGGATCTTGCCCATCCTGGATTTCCCGTTCTGCCTGGTGAGGCCGCTGTCGATGGTGTAGGCCCTCTCCTCATCCAGGCGCACCGGGTGGAGGGGCAGGCTCCCCTTGGCAGCCAGCTCGGCCAGGTGTCGGCGCTTGGTGTAGAAGTCATCGTTGACTTTGTCAGCTATTTGGGGTCAAAGGGGGAGGGGACAAAAAGAATCAGTTGGACACAAGAAAAATGGTGAACAGTTTACAGTAGGTCTTACATAGATCCATCTACAGACCAGAACATTTACAGGTACATCAGTAAGGGAAATCCACACCACCTCCCAGCCCTTATTTTTGCTCTGGAGCAGATGCCGTTGTGCCAGGCTTTCATACATGCAGACAAAACCCTGTTGCCCTTGAAGAAAAGACTGTCCCTGCCCCAAATCACTCAGGTTGTGCTGACATTTACATTATGGGGAGAAGTTCTATGATTCTTATCACTGTTCATGTCACATAGGCAGGAAATTCAGGAAGTCTGCAGAAGTACACAGGCTGTCCTGGGTATACTGCAGCATCTTGGGTTGCATTGCTGTGTGAGAGCACATCCCTTTAAATGCAAAGTAACTCGTGGGTGTTTAACCCAGCCAGCTGTAAGGTCTAGTGGTGTGTGTTGAGGTGGACCCATTTTTGTTCAATAATGTCTCAGGGCAGTATTAAGAATGGGACCTGTTCTCCTAAATGGTTGGAAGTTCACTAATGCTTTATGGGGCTGAAAATACTTTGGGTTGTTGAGGGTTGGGTATTTACCCTGTGATTTTACAGACCATGAAAATCCTAAATTCAAGGTTCTGACATCATTTTCTGGGGTCAGTAGCTCTAAGAAATACAGCAACAGCCCTGCCAACAAATACTGCATTGCAGTTCTCAAATCAGGATTTTGCCCTCTGTGATTTCCTAGGCAAGTGTCTTCCAGTGCATGCTTTTGCTCAAGTTTGTTGTTATTGCTGGCATTCATTTGGCCTTGCTTGAAAGTATGAGCCATGCTTAGGAAGCTAAAGGCATTCTGCAGTAATCCAGCAACTCATTTCAATTTTGAGACTGAGCTTTAAGGGAAGCTTAACTGAATTTCATTTTTTAAGATCTTAGCTTTTATGTAAAGACTGTTTATTTTCCCCCTTCAAAAATTTAGATGTTCATTTAAGATAGTGCCAAATACGTAGATCAATTGGCACTGCGTTAATCAGCAGTGGTGTGCTTGGAATATATATTGTGTCAGCCTGGATTTGACTTCTGCATGCCCTAGCTGGATCCATCCCTTTTCCTTGAAGCCATGCCATGTAAGGCTTCTCTGCGGAAGTCTGGTACGTGTAGCTGTCTGTACAGCTCAGCTCCTCTTGCCTTCATGAGGTTTTTAATTCCCTGTACTGTTTTTTGTGTAGCTTCCCTCTTTTGCTCTCACCCAAGTATTCCTAGGAGGCTTTTGTTGCACTTTGAATTTTCTCCCTGTCTATAGTTCTGAACTGAATCTTTATGCAAGGCAGGGAAATTCCCAAGAGCACTATATTAATCTTCAATATCAGGCTTCAGTTGTGCATCCCCCTTGTCCTGGCCCCTCCACAGGGAAGAATATTACCAAAGGCAGTTTCTATTTATTATTGCATGACATTTTTTGTATAAATGACTGTACAACTAGACTCTGCTCTTAAATCCTTAATTTTGTCATTAAAGAGGTGTTTCCTCTCCAGTGGGCTGAAATTGCTCCTTTCTGTGTGTCAGATTGGGCTTTGTGCATTTTACCCAAGTCCATCTGTTTCCTTTTTCAGTCATTGAGTGAATGCTTTTCTATAGCATACAGGTGTCTTCTGCTTGAAACAAATCACAGAATGCAGATAATGGCCTGCTCTCATTTCAGCCCAGGGTGTGCAGTTGCAATTGCTGATAGACCTGTCATGTGTTACAAAGAGAGTCTGTGAAGTTCAGCTTTGATTTTAGAGTGAGTTGTTTCATTTAGAGAGCTGTAATCTGAATAATCAAGACGTTGTACCTATTTCTCCCTGAAAGAGCTGTTTCCAGTTCTACATGTAGCTTGTCCTCTTAATTTGTTAATATTCTCTGAATGTCACAGAACCATTATGAATAAAAACGAGGTGGAAATGCATTCGCATTCCTATTATCTCATTAATCTGTTATCGATAATTGAAAAAAATGGTTGCAGAAAAGGCACTGTGAATATTCACACAAGTCTTCATTTTTATAAATTTTTACATCAAAGGCACTGCAGGGTAGCTTTTAGGGGAGCGAATTTCCATGTCGTATGACTTAGACCTTGGCTATTTATGAAAAGTCATACTGGCTTATATAATTTAAATTCAGCACAGTTAATTATGTCCAGCTTTTAATAGAGATACATTTGTATGCCTGTTTCACATTTAAATTAGTTTAATTTGCATATAAAAATTAAAAATTTAGCTAATCTAATGTAAGAATAGAGTAAATGTGTAAGTTTGTCGTTTTAATTTTATCTTAGTTACGTTGCAGCAATTTGTCTTCTGCAGCCAAAATCTTTAATCAGCTGTAAGGTAAATAATGACTTCTCTTTCTAGAAATGGCACTGGTGATGCAGCTATGTAAATAATGACCAAAAAAGGTAGATATTTCTATTGTCTGGCGTTTCCTGCCATTTTTCTCATTGAGGCCACAACAAGCTCAAGCTGCGTCCTCAGTTTCTGTTAATTTTTTTCTCACTTGTTCCTTTTCCCACTGCAATGGTCCTGGGTCTCTGAATTTTATCAGACATTAGATATGCTACTCAGATTTTCAGTCACATCGAGGATGTCCTACAGAAGAGTAAATTGTATTTCTGTTGTACATGAAGAAAACCTTCACTGTTGAAACAGGGAGGAAGAAATCAGCCTCACAAGGACTATGTCTCTGACATATCTGAAGCTGGTTTTGCTCTTGTTTATGCCATGTTACAATGTCAGATTTTCAACTCTTTGTTTCTTATGGAAAACCACACAGAAAGTGAAATGATTAATTTTGTAAATTTGCTTTAACAAATATAGTCCATAGTCCCTTTCTACGGACTTCTCAACTGTTCTCTGGAAACCGGGCTGGAAGAGAACAAACCAGGATGTGAACTGTGAATCCTCATCAGCAAAGTCAAGCAGAAAGCTGGCAAACAGCTGCCAAGTGGCTGATTTTGTGTTTTGTGTGGCAGTGCCAGTGTGGGAAAGCTGCTGTTTGTGTTTGTCCTGATCAAGTAACGCTTTGCAGGCTTTGCTTGAGGACTCCTCCCTGTGCCTCGGAGTTCAGTGCTGGCAGTGAAAGACAACCCTGCCTTGAGCATTTTAACCTCCCTTAATCCTCTTTTCTTCCTGCTTGTATGTGCAGGTGTGCACATAGGCACAGGTACCAAAAATGGGGGGAGGAGATACCCTTGTAGCAAATATGAGCAAAATCAGCAGTGATAAAACTGAATTGTTCAGTTGTTCAAGAGGGCTTTTGGCACCTCTTAGCACTTCATCTTTCTTCCATGCAGGTTTCATAATAGCAGGGGGCTGGTGCCCCATGAGAGTGACCTGATGCTACTACAGAGTAGAAACAGTTTTTTTACTTTTCATTTTCAAAGCAGAAAAGATTCAGAACAGTAATATTGAGCATGGTTTTGTAACAAATGTTTTACCAAGAAAAGTATATTAATAGTATCTTGAAGCTAACTACTTTAAAATCAACTGTGAATCTGAGGGAGTTTGTTTTTCTTCTTAAGCAGACCCTATAAATATTTTGTGGACTTTAAACGTCCAAAGAGATATTTTGGATTTAGAGGGTGGATTTGTTATGTGACCCTAGGTACATGACTCAACTTCCCTCTGCCTCAGTTTCACCTGCTGTAAAATGAGCCTTTAGCACGTTGGAGGAGTTAGTTATGTTAGAAAGTTGAATTGCTATTTGTAGAGTATTCTGAGATTTTGGATGAAAGGTGCAACAGAAGTGCCTTTTGCATTGGCTTCTGTATCTTGATCAGTAAAAATATGATTTAAAGATATCACTGTTGTGTTTGAAAAAGGAGTAAAGAATTATAATTGCAACATTGCCAAATAATAATCGAAGAAGGGCTTTAATTCTGAGTATTATTGTGTTCCTTCTTATTGGTAGCTAATTATAAAAATATTCTCAATTTCAATATTTCTGTAAGCCTTCTACTTCTTTAAGATACTGCGCCCATAACTTTAGTTACTGTTTTACTCTTCATCTGGAAAAGAAATGTTGAAATGTAAATATTTTCCCCAACCTTAAGTGTGAGCCTGACACGATGTGGAAGTGTCACATCTTTCTTCATAATCCATAGTTGTGTAACAAAAGTATGGAAGCCAGCTTGCCAAGTACATACCATGGATGAAAATGTGTTTTCTTGAATATCAGTGAAAAAAATCCTCGTGGCTGCCAAAGGGCAAAAATTTCTCAGTGAGCTTATTTGAATATAAACTGTATTTGAGAGGTGGCCCTGAAATTATGTAATGTTCGGTTCCCCAGCTTAAATAGTCTTCAACACCACTGTGTAAGCACTTGTGGCACAGAGTCATGTGGCCATGCCTGATCATTTTTCTTCTTCTTGTAAAATATTACAGAGGTTTTAACTCTTTTCCTTACTGATAATGCTCTTATCTCTGTGGGTCCATAACATGGCTCTGAATACTCGCACCCCTTGATACAGCTGTGGGAGAATGTAGAATCCTGAGAGACTATTCTGTGCTTCAGTTTTTGTGAAAATAGGCACCTACGAGTGGGAAGAAGCCTCTGAAGTGAGAGAAGAGATTCTACAAAGGAGTGAGCCCTTATAAAAAATCTAAAGACATTAAAAACAAACAAACAAACAAAACCAAACCCAAATCAAAACTTTTGTGTGAGCTTACAGTCACAGTCAGAAGCCATAAAAATATGTAGAGACACAGTTCTCACTAGATGTTTACAGAATTGTTTGTTATCTGAACTTATTTTAAGAACTAGTTTGTGAAATGCAGAGCTTTATTCTAGACAAGAAGACTGTATTTCACATGAAGGGCAAGAGATGCAGAAAGCAAGCCACTGGGAAGTGCTGAGGACAGGACAGCAATGGAATTGCTACAGTGACACACCAGATTACAGCTGAAATGAAGTGAGGCCTGTTTGTAGGAGGTTTCTCTCTGAGGTTGTCCCTATATAATGTCGAGCAGTTTGTAACAAGGTTTGCTTCCACAGCCACGAATTTGCTGAGATGATGGTGTCATTACCTGAAGTTGTGGGAAACTTATATTTCTCTAAGTAATGGAAGTGAAAACTCAAGGAAAGACAGAAGGGTAATAATGAATCCTGACTCAGAGACAAGATGAGAATTTTGCCCAGGGAGATACTGGGCTGCTGCCTCTGGTGGTGCTGTTGATCCTTTCTGAATGTGTGATTGCTTATTCATTTCCAAGCTAGCATCTAAGACAATATGTTCAAAGGCTTGCAGGACATAAACCAGCTCTGTGTGAGAGTTCTTGCAGGATTTCATCTGAAAATCAAAGAAGTCTCAGCTGTACACCAGCACAAGTTTATTGCTGGGTGAGGGGATAACTCACACAGGCAGAGGTTGTGTTCGCTGCCCCAGGTATGAATTGGATCCAATAAATTCACAGAAAAATGTGTTCTCTACAGTAAAACAAATAACTAATGACCTGTATTTCGAATTAAGGGGCTGACCAACTATCATGGACCATAGAAGAATTTGCTCTGCAGAATATGAAGTTGATTGGAAAACAGACTGCAGGGGGAAATTTCAGCTAGACAATATTCTGTTGGTAGAATGGGCAGGATGATGTGAGAGATCTGTCTGTGGACAAGAGAAGGCAGTGTGGTTATTTCATGGCTGCTCACTGTTCTCATCTCATAGGCACTAGGGTGGCTCTATACAAGTTGGGGCAATTTTAAACCATACTAAATTTCAAGAAAGGGCAAATGCCATTTAAAGTCATTTTTGCAGCCCTCCTCATTCTTGTACTGAGTTTTGACAACTCAGAATTCAGCCTGTGGCCTGCATTGATTTCTGTCCTAAATATTTTTTCTAATGTTTTTGTTCTAATACCATTTTGCCTTTATTCAAGACATACTGAAGATGAAGACTATTTTATGTCTTTGGATTCTTTCCCATGGTTTTTATTTCCTACAGAGGTAAAGAAAAAACCATAAATTTTGTAGAACCTACTTTTTCTGGTTCAGTGTTTTTCCTCTCCCGGACCCCTTTACCACTTCATCTATTTACTGATTTCCTACAGTGATCTGGAGAAAGACCAAGCACAAAAAGACAAACCATATCGACCTTTTCTTCTCAGATATTGTTTGAAAAGAGCTTGTCCACCTCCAGACACAAGACTACATTGTTTTCCTAGTGAAATAAAATTATTTCAAGAGATGAGATGTGAAAAAAAAAAAGAAAAAAAATGTAGGCCCAAACATTTCTTCTCTTCTTTTGATTATTTTCATGACAGTTTATGAAAGGCTGAGGAGGCCAGAATATTTCTGGGCTTTGAGACACTTAGGAATGGTTTAGGATAGGAATGTAATTAGACTGGGTAAGTGAAGCCTCCAGTCTCAGCAATGCTCTTTAACCCCCACAGCAAAGTCTGCTGCCTGGCTGGGAACACTGAGACAGATTTGATGAACTCCTCAGGCATCAGACAGGATGTGTGGTTCAGAAGCAGGGCTGCCATTCCCTGGAACACAAGAGTAGCCACATGTCTGGGAGCAGCAGTGCCCCTCTTCTGACAGTGTGCCAAAAAGCACAGCACTGCAAAGTCTGGTTTGTTCTTTCTCTTTTTCCAAATGTTTATTTACTGTGTGAATTTAGGCAGGTTTCTCCTTGGACATGTAAAACAGATTTTCCAGCTGGGCTTTGTATACTTGCCTGCATTGATTTACATAGTATTAAATTGCAATATTTATGATTCAATTTTGCAAAGTGCTGCAGTGATATTGTGATTTGGTTTTGCAAATACTCCAGACACACACACACGCATTCTGCCTAACCTAGGGACCATTGGCATGCAGATACTTGAATCTAACCAGTATAAGAAAAACAAGACTTTTTCTGACTAACCAGAATATAGGCTCTGTTAACGTGGAAACAAATGGCTGATTCATGTTAAATTAACATTAGAATTTTAAATGTTTTCAGGAAACCTGAAATCTGTTGCATGCAGATAGACAAAGATCACACTGCTTTGTTGTATCCTCAAGTGATTTCACATTTTAAATTCAAGCACCAACATGCTAAACTGCTGGTTCAGTATTGTACAATGAATGATAAATTTTAGAAGGAGGTAAGAGCACCAGTTCTATTCTTGATCCAAGGGATGAAATTATAAAAGAAGTCTAAGAGAATTATGTATTAAAATCACTGACTTTTCTTTGAAAATGCAGCCAGTGGTTGTCCTGTAACTGTAAATCTGTTTTTTTATTATTTTTTTTTTTCCTAAAGGCCTCTAAGCTTGTGGCTTTCATGGCATCTACAATTGCAAATAAATATGAAAAGTTCTACTGTGAAATATTTATTTCATTTGATCTCATTTAAGCATATTTATCAGGTTTTTAACTGGAAACCTTATATATGGTATGAAAACTTGCCTTTTGAAATAGAAACTACCCAAGGAGTCATGCTGTCATGCTTAACTTCTGAATAAAGCATGACTGCAGTATAAACTGATTTAGGAAAGGAAGGTTTGGCTTGCTTTCTAAAAATGCTGTCCAAAGCCAAAGAGGTTAACACTTAGGAGATTTGCTTAAAAGGCTTCTTCCACTTCTTCCTTCGGTAATCTTGCTTGCTTTTTCACTGGGTGGTTTTTAATGCTTCTCAGGATAAATCTGATTGTGTCAGAAGTTTTGCAATTGTTCCATACATCAACAATAATACCAAATTGTTTGTAACCTTTTTGTGGTTGGTGAGGACCTTGTGTTTGTTTAAGGGCAGAGCCTCCTAAGGCTTGCAGGGGTTGCTCCCTCTGCATTTGCAGGAGCAGTGTGCAGTGCTGAGCACCCAGAGCCCTGCTCCTGCAGCCGGGGCTCCCAGCAGCCTGCCCGGGGTGCTTTGCTCCTGGGGGCTGCACACGTGGGGAACAGCAGAACTGAGTTCACCCTGTTCTGCAGGGGGTTTAGCATCTAAAAAAGCCTGTTTGGTTTTCCTTCAGGTGTCAATTTATCTTATCTGATGTTGACAGAAAAAGCTCTGCTATTCCTGACCATATTTATTTGTAATAACTGTTCTTAGCATGAACATAATTGAATTTTCTTTTCACACGTCGCTGTTGGCATTCTTCTGTGTGCTCAATTTTGTTTTCAATTTTAATACTTTTGATTGATACTTTTGTTTCTTTTAGTATACTGCTGGTTATAACTCTTACACCTATGTCTGAATTAGCTGCAGATGAGCTGAAAATACCAGATTTGATGACATAGGAAGCTGCATGAGAACACAGAGAGCCCAATTCAGAGCCTGAACATGTAATTAAGACATGGTTTTAGTGCTGAAATAAACTTGCATTTTTATGCCTTTCAACTCTCATCATACTAGATTTACACTATTATTTCTCAACATGAAGAGGGGCCTACAGGCTTTTTGAATTGTACTGGTTAAATCAAAAAAGTTCCAGTGATATAATAGCTATTTTTTGCCGAATTTATTTTTATTTGATCTACTTCTTAACTACTTTAATTTGAAAGGATTTTTAGTAATTATTCTGGATTGAAGTTGATTTTTTTTCCAAAATAGTTCTGGTATAAGTTGATTCTATTAAAAAGTTATCTTTTTCTACTCTTTGTTCAGGAAGAAAAAAAAAAAAAGAATGAAGTAATTTCATAGCTATACTTATACATATTGAGTTCTGGATTTTTCTTCTCCTTTTCTTCTTTTCCTGTCTCCCTCTTTTTAGACTCTATGGCATTTGTATCATTAAACTCTTGAGCGTGGCTGCCAGAGGTTCCAAACCAGAGATGTGTGTCAAACTGAAAGGAACTGGTGTTCCCTGGCAGTTTCCAAACTTGCCTTGTCAGAAGGAAACGAGTTTCTTCAGGTTTTTCTGCAGCTTGGGCCAAGTCCAAGGCAGAGCAGAAGTGGTGCCTGCTCTGAGCAGAGCCCTCATCACTGACTGACAGCCAGCCCAGGAAGAATTGGAAATGCAGCTCCCTGCCATGAATAGTTAATAGTGACACAGCAGGCTGCAGCCACTAGGGAGTGTACAGCTCCTCTCTCCCCTTTTCCCCAGGAACTGCAATCATATCAATTGCTGGGGAAGATGAGCAGCAGCAGTGCTGAGCTGCAGCTCTGCCTCCTCCCGTGTGGTAGGGCCCTGGCTGCTCTCCACAGCAGCACCTTCCATAGCCTAGAAAGATTTGCAAACCTTCCTGCTACAAAAATACCTGTTGTACTTCATCTTTTCCTTAGAACAGAACCCAATGAGATCTTTGTGGTGATATTCTTTTGATGCTGTAGTATCATAACTACTACATTTCAGATTTTTTTTCAGCTTCTCTTTTCCCCTTTTTCTTCTTCAAATAAGCTGTTAGGGAAGGACTTCTGCAGAAATGAGCTGTGCACTGAAAATCATGTTACTTCTCTTCCTCCCTCCGTGCCTCAAGCCCTTTGTTATTCTAGTATGAATGTGTAGGAATAAAGCAATGGTCCCTGTGACTTTTATGTGTGCAATTTCTTAAAAACATATTTACTGTCTTTAGAGCAGAACCAAAATAGCAGACAGATAATTGCTGCTATTTATATGATATTTTTAATAAGGGATTCATTCCTATCAGTTGTCTTACTATCTTTC
The DNA here is from genome assembly GCA_910950805.1 of Acrocephalus scirpaceus scirpaceus. NCBI lineage: Eukaryota > Metazoa > Chordata > Aves > Passeriformes > Sylviidae > Acrocephalus > Acrocephalus scirpaceus. The sequence goes on from OU383786.1 coordinate 7,216,832, forward strand.
ATGTTTATGGATAATCCTGAAGAACATTGCACTCTGCTTGTGACATATATCCATGTACAAAGCTGAAAAGTCTTAAAACGTGACATCCATCACATGTTGAACACAGATATGAAACTCTGCCTGCAAAAATGTTGCCATACATCACCTACAAAGCTAATAGTTCAGAGGGAAAAATGGGTGGAGTATGTTAAGAGCAAGCAGTGCAATGTGGAGGCTCCATGGTGGGAATTGTTAAAAGCCACAGTTCAGATTAAATCTAGTTTTGAGTTGGGATCCCACAGTGTTGCTATTTATCTGCAAGTATTCACAGTTGTTTTCATATCTTTCGGATCAATCTCTACGCTTAAATAATTGATTAAAAAATTTGCATTGCAGAATGAGAAGTATGTTTATATTGCAAAATAAAACAGTTACAGAGAGAGATTTTTAGGAAGGGCTGCAAGTGAAAATGCTCAGCATTGTTCAGCTTTGTCATTGCGTGAGCTGGGCCTTGTTTTTATTGGCTCACTTTTATTGCCTGAGCATAAAGTTTCACTCATGTCTTCACATCACTTAATGTGTAAAAAAATCTCATGCATAATTCATCAGCATTTCACAGAAATAGGTTGGAATAACCCATGCTTGATTTAGATTTACTTGTTTTCTTCCTGGGGCCGCCACTGATCTCAATGGATGGAAATAAACCTGGTTACTGTAAGCTCATTACCTCTGAAGGCTCTACCTCCAAGGCCAGAAGACAAGCAAAAGACAGCAAAACCCCCATTGTCTAGCAGTCAGCTGGGTTTCTGGTACTCTTATTTTAGATCTCTCCATTATATCTCGTAAAAATGAGAAAATAACTTCTTGTTTCATTTTGATTCATTATCACATAATAAAGATTTTTTAAATCAGTTCATTTCCAGAGAACCAACCTAATTTTCAGTGAAAGGGTGTGAGTTCTCTGTGGTGCTTAACTGATGGAATATGGAGTGGTGTTTGTAAGTTGAACTTCTATGAATGATTGGTTAAGATTTAGTTTTCACTATTTTAATGTGCTGATAACAAATAAAAAAGAGGCTGTTTTTCTGTGATAGGGAGCACAGGTGCAAGGAATATCAACATCAAGATCAGAATTAGGATGCACAGATTTAAATTTGCTCTTTTGGCATGAAAAATAGGTTAAGATTTAATAAAATCTTATGAATATTCTTCAGCCATTCCAAAACCAGGGAGTGGACCAAGTTCAGAAAAACCAAATTCAGTAGGTGTGAGTCCAACTCACAGAACTAAAAGTTTAAACCCAAACTAAATATACCTCAAGGTCAGATTTCCTTTCTTTCCCAAGTTCATTGTGTTGCTAATGTCTAAGAAATGAGCCAACATAGATGGAGCTGTTTAAGAGAATCCTCTTTTGGTTTCCTGTAAAAGATAGACTATTTGCAGCTTCCTTCCAGCTGCCATGATGTCACTTCTGCCAAGACCAACATATCCCCAAAGTTCACAAATCCATCTGTGTGCTAAAGGATGGAATGGGCAGTGGCTGCTTGAAGTCTGCTTAGAGCACAATTCCCCAAATTCCCCATCCTCAAAAAGAATATCCTCCTGTAGCTTTTACAGTAAGATGTTGTTTTCTAAAAAGCCAAAAAGAATGTCAGCAAAGCAGATGATTTAGCTCAAGATACTGAGGCTCTGCACAAATGCCATATTTATAATTAAAATATGAGTACTTCACTGGAAGAAGAAATGAGTGTTCTGGATGATAAAACAGGGAAATATTTTGATCAAGACTCTCCAAGCATTTTATATTTACCTATGACAGTGTGCCTGTGGGTATCAGAAGCCAATTGGGTAAATAACAGAGAAAGAATTAAATGATTTAGTGGAAGCAAGAAAAAGTCTTGTCATTTCATCTGCATGCACTGGGCAGGCTGTGAAATATGCTGGGTCTCATCAGAAGACATGAGTGAAACAAGTGATGCTCCACTTCCTCTAGCTGGGGAATGGGAAGGCTGAGGGAAGGGGATTGGTAAAGCAAGGCTTGCTCCTGAGTGCTGCTTGGCTTTCCTCTTGTGCCTGAAGTAGAAGCAAGGATTAAAATATGAAAGACTAACTTCCCTAACAAATGAACACTCAAACACTTCAAATTCTCCAGCCACACTGAGCTGAGTAAATAATAATAATAAAGAGATACCCAGCTTTTATGTCACACTTCCTTGAGCCAGATCTGTAGTTCCAGTGTTGAGTTGGGCAGATCGCCTAGTCGAGCATTATTTATGATACAGCACATACCTCTGGATATATGAAATCATTATCTGAATCACCCTCTGGATATTACAAGTAATGCTTTAATCTGTGCTTCCGTGTCAATTTTTCGTGGTGTTAAATCCAGTGAGATACTCCTATGTCCCAGATTTTTTTTGATCCATTTTTGTGTAACTGCTTATGGGAGTGGTAACTGAAAATTCCTATTGTCTTTGAAAAGAAAGCACAATTCCTTTTTAAGCCTTCCAAAGAAACATGAATATTTACTTCTCAATGTAACAGTGTGGTTGATATAGGAAAGTAAATTAATACAAACATATTGTATCCAATAAATTTGTTGTTCTACTTTTTCTAAAAGTATCAATCCTGTGAATGCATGGGCAGGCATGTTGTATGTTTCCATTTTTCCAATTACAGTGTTTCTTTCCAGGTCAGAGCACAATGAACTACAGGGAATGGTACGGAGTCTCATGGTGAGAGACATCTCATACCAGCACAGAGTTACAGTCATTTCTATGGAAATTGAAGGTCTGAAGCTCGGGAGAAGGCAGCAACAAATTTCCCATCAGACAAGAAGATGGTTCAAAGATAACAGCCCAGAGCTAACCCTGGGGTGATCTTCCCTTTGGATCCTTCTGTGTGTGCAGAGGACACAGGCCCAGGTCAGTTTGCTCATATGCTTCACCTTTCTGGGGGAGTTGTTGCCTGGTGCCTTGGCACACTTGTGGCCACACTGCTTTCTGCAGGGACCTAACCAGGAGATATTTATTCTCTGAATGTCGTATTTGCAGAGTCTCACTTTGCAGTTTTGCAACTGCAAGCAGAGCTGGATCACTGTCTAATGTTTCCCCTGGGATCAAAGAGCTGTGCAGCTTCAAGAAATGCTGGGAGCTGTAGACTCAGAGATGTGATGGTGGGTCTGCTGCCAATTATATCCTTCTAGCTTCACTATATCAAATCAATTAGATCTGATTTAATCCCACAGGAGGCTAACAACTCCCAGCATCAGGGAAGGCTTTCTGGGTCTGTGTTTCAGGAAGGAATTCTGTTCACTGTATTTTTATTTCTTTTTCTCTTCACAAAGTCTAATCATTTCCTCAGATGTTTGTGTGTCTATGTGAGTGAGAAGGGAAGAAGAAAATTTATGAAAGAAATAGAAAATCATGTTTTATTTCTAAAAACTGTAGAGATACTTGTATTCCCAGTTTTTACTTGCATGTCTGTGCACCTCTCCAGCACCTGAGTGATTTTCCCAGTCCTCTGGAGATTTAGAAGTTGGGTTTGGGGTATTTTTTCATTTCTGCAAGAAGATCTAAAGATATTTATTGACTCTGCACTCCCAGAAACTCAGGCAAGAAAATTAACCATTACTGAGCCAGGCTTGAGAACAGTGGGACTGAATAAATAACTAATAACTCAGGATAATGAGGCCAGTTTGAGCTCTAGGAAACTCTTAAGCAACAGGATGGACTACAACTCTTACAGCTTAGCAGAGTGGAATTTGAAGTTGGATTGTTCATGCTTTCCAAATGAATGTCCAAATGATGTGCATAAAAATTTCTGATGAACTACCTTTGTATGTCCTGGGACTTGAATTTTGTGAAGGTGTTCAGCTACAAGATCTTCATCCACTTATAGCTTTAGGCATGTCAGTATTGCTTAAGTGAGCAATAACCACTTAAGCATGGAGTAAAAACATAGTTGATGAACTGGAAATAAGAATAATTTATGCAAAAAAACCTCTTTCTGCACTTTTCACATAAATAATCAAAACACTGAAGGAAACCAGGATCATGTAGTCTCAGGTGACCAAAAGACTGGAATTTCTCAACACTGGGTGTTAATTGCCACAAGACATTGAATGACCACTTCTGCTGGGACTGGTCTTGGAGCTCATTAACCCTTTTCCATCAGACAGTCTCTCACATTCTGAGGTGGGAAAAATTTAACACTGTTGAAAAAAGATTCTGTGGCTTGAAAATGGAAAAATAATGGATAAACAGAGTGTACCTAACAATGTCAGATCAGTCAGTCAGGTAGGCTAGGGATGCTAGGAGGTAAATTTCTGATCTATTTGTTCAGTAAATGTGTGTTCTCTATCTCATTTCCATGTGGTCCTCTGCCTTCTGCTGATTATTCCCTGGTGGTGTGTGGAGAGTAAAATTCCAGTGCAGTGAGGAACACAGTAAGCACATGTCAACTGACCAGTACATTGCTGAACTCCAGACACTCATATGAAATTATAAAATAGACACAGAATGTCCTCACATCATTCAGAGATGTAAATGCCAACAGGCAGTAAGGGGAAAAGGTGAATTTGGTCAACAGCCGTGGTCAGTACTTAAGGAATTCTGGAGGCTGCAACAAATAAAGGAATTCCTAACAAGAAATGAGGAAAACATCCTCTTCCATTGAGTGTAAAAGGGTTTGGTTGTGCACTTTGGGCTTGGTCAAGTAAAAATACTTAGCTTTTTAAATAAAATACATCCACAGCAGCCTCTTCAACTCTCTTCTCCCCTGTGATCAGACACTGCAATGCACACACTGCACTGCACACACGCATGAACAGTCCAACGTCCAACCACACTCTGCTAAGCTCTGTCACTTGGGGTATGAGGTGTAGCTTTAAAATCACTTCCTGGGGATCAGCTTCCTCTCACTACCAAGGCATGGATCATTCTTACTCAGCAGCACAATGCAAATTAATAGCAAGGGCACTGTTGTCTCTTGGTTTCACAAGCACTTGAATCTTTACTGAAGTTAATGAAGAACCTGAACATGATCAAAACAGAGATTAATGTGACTTGCTACTTTTCCATAAACTGAATTTTCACAGCAGACAGTCACTGAGGAATGAGTAGCTCACTTCTAAAATTAGCCAGTTTTTTAGGACATCTGTAGTTCAGAAGAAAGCAGCTGTGTAGAAATTAATTTAATACTGCCTCTGGTAAAGCTTCACTTTTTCAGTTATCTAAACTTCTTACCACTTATGGCCACATTCTGATGAGGGATATTAATGTACTATAGCTACAGTTGCTACAAAACATTAGAAATGCTTCTTCCTCCAATCCCTTATTAAAGAAAAGGGTTAAACACAGTGGACTACACCCAAACAATGGGATCATGCAGAGTAAGGGGCACTTAAATGAATATGCTTCCAATGCATGGAGAAATATAGAACACATCCCTTATTAAGTTTCTCTTGTGGCAAATGAATGCACCCTCAAGCCACTATCAATGAAAGCAAAAGGAAATGGACTACACACACTCATTAACCTGCTGTGGGGATCTGTAAATACAAATCTGAATGTTGGCAGGAAAAATGCCTTTGCCCTACGACATGAGGTCAGGGTGAACTCAGTCGATGTCTGGTTGTTCAAAAGATGTTAGGTCAAATTTGTATCGGTGGGCTTGATGTTGGCCAGCTCCTCTTTCCTGTCAGAGCTCTCCGAAAGCCAACATGAACCCTGCAGTCTGGGGAGCTGGATGTCAGCATGGTGACAGACCTGGGCTTGGCTGGCATTATGGAAAAACCTCTGTGTGACCTTGGAGTCAGGAGGTACTCTTGGGAGGAATCAGGACCTTGAGTGTCTGAAAATTGTTGAAAACTCAGTGTAGTTAGTTCTCATTCCACAAGTCCAGACAGAGGGTGTGAATGTGTAACAGTTTCAAAACCTCTCTTGTTTTCTGCTGAAAAGTTTGGATCACAATGCAGCAGTATTGTACTTGTGAAAATTCACCTGCATCTATAACTTGGCTAATGTGGTCTGAGACCAGTAGATTTATAGGGGCAAAAAAGAGAGAAGGGGTAGGAAGAATAGAGGAAGAGAGTGGGAAGATGGTGCAATCCCCCTGGAAGAAAATGTCCCTGAAAGTTATGTTTAATTTAGTTTAAGATTCTGAGAGGCATTATACAACTTCTGGAGTTGAAATGCACAATCTTTCAAGGTTGATTTAATGGTATGGTTATAATCTAGCTACTTTAAAACCTTGTACTCAGACACACAAGAAATATCTAAGTTCTAATTTCATAATATTTTTAAAAGGTACATTCAGTGGCTCTTGGGCAGATGAGAGAAGTTTTTAGAGTGTTTCATCTCTCATTTTGTTATGCTTAAATACCTTTCAGCTTGGATGATTGGCTTGACCTAAATTGACATCTGAAAAAGAAGCTCAATATCAGTGCATAAATCTGTGATAATCTCCACATCATTACACAGTAGCACCTTTTGAAGGAGTTGTGAAGCTGCTTGGTATTCAAAACCCAGAAAAAAGCTATTAACCCATGTTTTTATAAACAGATTTAAAATGCCACTTGTAAGATGGAAAACCAATAAGCTAAAGTAAAACTGAACTATTTGAGATGGGACTTGGATGTACATTTTGTTAGAGGTCTGGTATCCTGAAGTGCAGATAAAGGAATGTCAGTTTGTGATGAAATTTTTTTCTGGCATGGTGAATACTCTATTCTTAAATCAGAAAGCTCTGAGCTCTTCTGCTCTTTTTCTAGATATGTATCTGTCAGAAAATAGGGAGTGTGGCATTACTCTAAATTTAAAGGGAAACAATGTTAACATCCATATGTGAAAGCTAAGCAAGGGTTAGCGGGAAGGCCTTCCAGTTCTTATAGTCTAGAAGGCGCTTTCTGTCATCACAGGCTGTGCAGCAGCTATTTACAGCCCCTGAAAACTATTATAAGCTTAGGCATTTGATATGAAAATGATTTTGAATTTTTTACTCACTGTTGTTCTTTTCCCTCCCCATAACTGTTTGTTTGAGGATGCTCTGTCATTTACTTAAAATAATATTAATCAGGCACAGAAAATAACCACCACGGTGATCTTTATTAGGAGTTTTATCATACACTAATTGTTTGAAATCGTAAGATCTTGGAACATTCCTTCAGTTACCTACTAATGTACATCTTGTAGGAAATTTGAAAGCTCTTACTTCAGAACTGTATTAGTGCCTTCTCTTTTTGGAAGTATTTAGCAGGTGTCTAAACTGTAAGCTGATGTTTTTCTCTCTCATTTGTGTAGAAACCTGTGGGAAATACACATCACAATGCATATGTAGGCACATTATAGGATATTTCAGGTTGGAAAGGACCCACAGGGACCATCAAGTCCAACTCACTGTTCCTCACAGGTTTGGGGCGTGAAGAACTGGGGCTGAACATTGTGTGTACAACCCAGGTGAAATTGCTGAAACATGTCTTGCAGGGGCACGGGGTGGTTTTGTGTGCATGTATGAGCTCACATCATATCGTCATCAGTTCTTGCATGTAGTTTTCTTATTCCTTAATTGCAGTCCACATCTTAATTTTCATGGTATTCCCAGCCAACACATTATTCCATATTAAATTCTACCATGGGATATTCACTATGAAATTCTGCCATGAAATAGCCCAGATGAGCAAGACCTCGTTTTCAACTTTGAGGCAGAATGTCAGCTGCCAGCAGCAAGTGCAAGATGCTGAGCTAAAGGAGAAGTCGTGCGTCGCGGCGCTTACTTACCGACTGCCTTTAGAGACGCGTACTTGTTCAGTTCTTTGCCTGGGGGCTGCTGCTCATATGGGTTTGTGATCTGTCCCAGGCTGGGATATGAATGTTGATGTGCCATCTGAGGAAGGAGGGGAGATGTTGGCATGACATTATTCATCTGTGGTGGATCTGTATTAAAGAAAATCGACAAGCATTAAGTAAAAAGTAAATTAGTCTTAAGGTTTTCACATCATTAGACAGAATATGTCCTGAGGTTTAATGCAAAAGACAGTATTTATTACAAAGTGGGAGTTTGAGTACATCAGACCTGTACTTTGAACAGTTAATGGTATGATTAAAAGCTGACAAGTAATTATGGCAACACACGATAATTTTTGAATAAAAAGATCTTTGAACTAAAAAATAGGTTTTCAAAACAATTGAACACCAACAATACTGAATTTGCTGCAGCATTAAGATACAAAGCAAAATATGGAGTTTGTTCCAAGTTAGACTGAATACAGGGCAGTAGAGTGGTTCTCTGCACTAGAAGAGCCAAACTCATTTAAATTGGCTCAGGCTGCTGCACATTCACAGTTACACTGCTTTTAAAACCAGGAGCAGCTTCATTATTTGCACAGCATTATGTTGGGTTCTGTAGACAAGCATCACTGTGTAAAATGTGTTTTTTTGTTTCATGACTATCATTAGGTAATTTCTTCAAAGCACACACTTCATCCTTATGTCTTCTCCTCTCCCCTGACATTGGGTATTGTAATATCTTACCAAGATCATGTTTTCTGTAGCAGACATACATAAACCCAGGAGCTAATCACTGCTTATGTACAGCTTCATGCAACCACTCACCCTATATCCTTTCTGAAATTGATTTGTTCCTTTATAGTAGAGAATATAGCCTGTAGATTTTTCTTTCTAAAATTTATCTGTTGTTTCTAGTGTTCGGTTCCAGCCTCTAAAACATTTGATCATAATTGTATGATGCACTCAATTTGCAAACCTAAATTTCAACAGATTTCGACATGGTCAGTGTATCTTTTTTGCTGAGTCTTTCTCTAGGCAATGTATTTTGAGATATTTGGAGCTGATTGGCAATTCCAGAACCTTTTCATGACTTCTGCAGTTGCAGACAAGCACATTTTTCTCCTGCAATGAGACCATGGTGCTGTCTTGGTGACAATACAGTAACTCCCACAGCATCAAGCACAGTGTAGAGATCATGTAGACAGAAAGCTGGTCACTTATGGGAAAGGCAGTTTATTGTGATGGATGGATTGGACCATCCTCCAAGTGCCCACAGGATCTGGCAGGAGCCAAATATCCCTGCAGCTTGCCAGGATTTTAAGGGAATTGAGCCACCTGGCTTTCCACAGCTCATTAATAAGCAGGAGCCCTGAAGTCAGTTAACAGATTTACTGCTGAGAGAGAAAAGAAACCAAAGGTGTTTTTTATCTTCTTCCCTGTCTCTGGTGCCTGCTGCAGCCTCTGCTGTTCTTACTGGGGCTGCCCCTGCTCATGCAGAGCTCTGTCCATCCCAGACACCTGTGCTAAGTTGGGAGGGGACCCTGAGGTAATGGGACAAAAATGGTACCAGTGCTGTCATTTAATAAAAGGATGATTCTTCTCGCTGTTACTGGTTCTTAATAAGGAAGAACTGAAAACAAGAAACTTTTCTGTTTCAGAATTCCCCAAAAACTATTGGAACACCTTTTGAATATTTTTTGATAGTTTACCTTGAAAAGATAAGTTGGTTAAGTCAGCAATTTCACAGAAACAGTTGTTATTTTAAGGAATTGTTATTTTGTGGTAAGTAAAAGTTCTCAGTATGTTTCCATTCAGTTCTAGTACTGGGATGTCTGAGGCAATGCCAGGAGTTTCTGTGATCCTGTACCATTCCCATTCCATCTCTAGAGTACAGCTGAGGAAAGCCTCTCAATAGAATGGTTTGAACCAGAGAAGAGCTGACTACTCTTTCCAAACCATCCATACTTTCCAAATATCTCTCTCCTCTGGCTGCATCTGTGAGTGCCCTTTGAGCAGGAATGCCAGCACAGCTGCATTTCAGTGAAGGGCAGCACTGAAGGTACCAGCATGGGTGGGACCTTCACTGTAAGGAAAGTGTCAACCTTTTAACTCTACAGTCATTAATTTGTCCTCTGAGTAGAGCTAAATCAGCACTTCATGGGTGCTACCATCATGAAATCCCCTTGTGGCAATTGTTATTCAATATGTCAAAACAGCATGATTTCACTGCATTGAAAATATTATAAACATCACACTCACTGCTGAAATGACTTCCAGCCACGGAGACTTGTAAAAACAATGTAAATAAGGTGTAGCTAACTAGGCCTGGTTTCTGTACATGGTTCTTACTTAGACATATCAGTTTTATTCAGTCATCTCTCTAAACATAGTGGAGAAAGTTACCCCAGGAATGTACTGGGGAGGTGAACTTGGGCTTTGTCCAGCTGTTCAGTGACAGACTCTGCTGCTTCTTGGTTGCTGGGTTACTGATGGTGCTGGGGTTTGCTCCCCTGAGTGTTTACAAAGATGTAAAGAAATATGTTTTCTTCTTTGACTTCTCTCCTGTCTTGTTAAAATCCCAGAACTCTTCTAAATTATGAATTTCAAGTGAATTAAAGAGTCATTCTCACACTGCCACACTGACTAGCATAGAGCCCCTCACTCAAACCAGATGCTTACACAAGACTAAGTCATCACATAGAAGACACAGTTCAAATTACTCATTCAATTGGCCATTTGCACAAAGTGAATTAAGCAAAAGGCCACCTCTGGCAAAGTGCATTTAGCCGTATTGAAGAATGATTTCTATTTATAAACAGGGTCCCATTGGAATGGACTCCTAGGGGCTACAAGAGAAATCTTAGCTTGATATATACATCTGTCTAAATCTGAATCAAACTAAATTTTAGTCTAACTGGTCATTGCTGGTGAATGTTGCATGTGTTCACAGGCTCACTAAAGTGGGTGATCTGATTCCTTACCTTTGGTTTTCTAGAAATAAGTGAGCAAACCGGACACTTGTGTCATTTTCTCCCCATGTAGTTAACATGACAATGTGGGTAAGTAAATTCACTTGTATTTGGATGCTATTTAGGAAATGTTCATAACTGAAGCAGCAATGGTGCAATGTAAGTTCTTCAGCAGTCTGGGCAATGGGCAGTATCATCTAACCACTGCAGGAGCCCAGTAAGCTGTGAGCAGCTGGGAGGTTTTGAGCAGCACTGCCCTACCTTGAGGCAATCCACATTTATAACTAAAAAAGGGACTGGCCTCGGTGTTATGTTATACTTAACACTCCTTCAGTCTCAGCAATACTGAATAGGAATTCTCCCAGGAAATAAGACATTTGTCTACAACTACTTCTCAAGATGTTTGTGCAAAATCTGAGAATTTTTTTTCCCTGAATTTGGAAAAAATACTGTTACATTTCAGGGAAGAAATAATAATCATTTGAATTCTTCAAAATATTTAGTGATACAAGGGATTGGTTTCAATTGGAAGAAGGTTTAACCAGAAAAATCCCTACCATCTTTACCAGTGACCCCTTGTGCCAGGTGAAATCCTTTATATTTATAAACCAAATATTCTGTGATTGGTATTTGCAAATAGCTGCTTCACTGAATGGGGACAACTTTAACCCAAAAGCTGTGGCTGTGCTCACAGATTATTTTTGGCAATGTGACACTGGTATTGTCCACCACAGTATTCCATACAACCAGCTGCATTGTGCCCCTGCCAAGTTATGTATTTATTTTTAAAAAGCAGAGGGTATGAACATCACAAAGACTCAAAAAACTATTTGTGCCACATCTTCTAGCATGAATAATCAGACCTGATTGGCAATGGTGATATTGTAAAAAACCTGCAATAATCCCAACCTATCTTATTTTCTGCTGAAGCAAGGAAGTGCCATGCCAGCCTGCTCCCTAATGTTCCGAGACTTTGAGGGGTTATTGTGGATGAAGTGTTTGCGGTTTGCTCTCTCCCTTCCTGCTGCCAGCCCAAAAGGAAGAGTTTGAAATATGCTGAAACTCCCCACACACAAGCTAGATGTCTGATGGACAGAAAATGAGACAGGGAAAAAAGGAAAAATTCCTTTTTATGCTGGAGTGTTTTTGACTGTAATTCCTTTAAGACCTCTAGGTATAGAAAAGCTGCTGGGAGACACATGGAGAAGAAAATAACTGGAAGGAAGCTGCACCAAAACTGGTTTATAGCTAGAGAAAGTGAGGTTTATATTCCAGTCACCAACAGTGAGCCTTTGGATATGTCTGAGGCATTGGCTTCTGGTCACATTCCCAGTAGCTGACAAATAATTGATCATTACCTTATCTCTTTACTACCTTGACCTAAATCTCAGCAATTGAAGATATTACAGTTAACTGTTTACTGCATTTTTCAAGTGAAAATGCTTTTTGGCACTCCTCTCTGATTGTGAATTTTGGAGTTAGTTTAGTGTGAATCATGTGGCAATAGTATTATTGGTCACTAATTATTCTGCACTCTGTCTGCTTAAGATGGTGTTATATCTGATTTATGCACTTCATTCAGGAACCAAGCAATGGGCAGTCAGCGAGTATTATATACAAATAAGAACTCAATGTAAAACCACATAGTCCTATGTATGAACAAGGCAAAATCCTCAAAGCTGAGTGGTTTGATTTCTGCATTTTCTGTAGGATACATTGTGTGTTCACCTGGTTTGATTAATCATGTCAAAAAGCTGCCAGAGCTATGGGAGACTCAGGGTTAGAGGAAGGGCTATGAAGAGGCTGCAGCAATAATGAGCTTATTCACTGTTTCAGAGCCAGGAGCCTGCCATGGGCATCCCTTGAGTTCAGCCACTTCCCTCCTCCTCTTCAGTCAAGGGAGAGTGAAACCTGCTCTGCAGAGTGGCCTGGGGATTCGTTCCTTTCTGTACAATGAAGTCAATGATTCAGTGCTTGAGGACAGGGAAAATGAACAAACTCCATAGGCACAGAATGGAATCTATTAGGAAATGAGTGGTTACAGGCATCAGGAAAAGCACAAATGAGAAAGGCAATGCAGTAACAAAACAGGAGAGGGTTGGGGGAGGCCAGGAAAGCAGAATGAGATTTTGCTATAAAAGCCACCTGCAGACACACATACAAAAGAAATGAGAACAAGACAGACAAAAGAAGTCTGGAAAGTCAAAGGGGGAAAAAAAGAGAAAATTCAGAGGAAAATATAATAATAGCTGAGCATTTTCAGATACTCAGGAGAAAAAGATATGCCCTGAACTAACTAAAATTGAAAATAACAGCTATGAAAACAGGATAGAGCTGAGTGATTGGAGAATATCAGTATAAAATTGCTCTCCTCCCATCCATAACTACACTGACATAAGAAGCATATTTGCCTCTTTGTTCTTGAGTGTAATATACTTAATTGTAAGTCCAGTTCATCCAGCATTGCGAATCCATACTCATGTTCCTACAAGCTTCACCAAGAGAAGCTGCAGGTACTGTTTCTGAAAATCCCACATCTGATGAAGACTAGGATTTCAACAACTTGACTATGGCTATAAATTAATTCCTTTCAGTTTCTTCCTGGATAATAAGACTGTTGTCCATTCAGGACTCAGGACTGAGCCTCCTGTTGGAGTGACACTCCAGCCTTTGCCCTGTGCACTTGCTCTTTCCTTTCTGTAGTTGTCCCACAGCAATTGAACTGACCCTCACAGAGGTTTTGAGTTTGTGCATTTTCTTACACCTTTATATCTTTAGTATTTTGTGTCTTTGTAGGTATTGCAATGCCACTGCCATTGTCTTTATTTACAGTCTTTGCCTCTTCCTTCAGATTTGCATTAAATGTTGTATTTTAAAGGATATTCTTATTCACACCCAGCCCATACAAGGGTTTGCTCTGAAGAAGGTGGTGCATCAAAACCAGGGTGCCATGGCCATGAGGCAGTGCCCTGTTTGTGCACACACAGACAGCCCTGACATGTGTGGTCCCTGCGGCTGAACAGCCACTAAATATGTGAGAGGAGGCTGCAGGAGCCCGTGGTGCTGATACGCAAAACAGTCTCTGAGAGGTGGATGCTTATCCCTTACTCTAGGGCTTATTCCCAGAAACAGCAAAACAGGGTATGCCCAAAATTTATAAACTTGAACCCTTTTGTTTGTATTTGCTGTTACAAATATCCATGGCCTTATTCTCCACATAGCTGAAAAATGGTATTTCAGCTCTTAACAAATGATTGGCATTCTGCTGCAACATTTTCCCCAATGTAGTACAAGTCCTAAACTGAAAAGTATTCCTCTCATCTAATCTTAATTTCTCTGCCTTGCAATTTGAGTGATTTTGTATTTTTTCAAGAACAGATGCTTGCAATTCAACTTCCTTATCGTTCATTATTTTAAGTGCTATTTTACCACTTTTCAAATATTTATCTCTTCTCTGAAATAATAATCTCACTGCTTTCAATCCTTCCAATCTTTGACCATTACTGCTGCCTTTTCTCAACGCTTATGGCCTTGCAATGCAACTTCTGGAATGAGCTTCTACCCTCAGTAACCCACAGAGCTGAGTTGTTCTGTATATAATGCTGTTGTAAGCCATCCCTATATATCTTTGTCCCTTAAGATCTGCAGACTCTTTTGTTTTCTCATCAGTGATGCACAAGTCATTTGAGTAGTTGTCTTGACCCTAAACGTGATAGCTCTGAGACAATACATATTTTTCATGGCAATTTATGCTAGTCAGTGGTCTGTTCTGTCTCTGCACCATATCACAGAAGCATTCTTGTAACATAGACAACCTACCCATCTAATCACAATCACAGAAAAGATCTGAGATGATTGGGATGGCATTGCATCCAGCAAAAAATAATGTTTGTGTTAATAGAAGTGACAGTCTACAGTGTAAATGTGTGTCACCAAACATACTGACCTCTGCCTCTCCCTGTCCTAGCAAGTCACTGTAGGACTCAGTCCCATCCTGTTGGGATTCTCCGTGGTGCCACTGAGTGCAGGAGGACTCAGCACTCTGAACTCTGATGCTTTATGTTGGTATTTTATATTCACTTCCTGCACTATGAACCTCTTGCTCTGCTGCTGTCTCCCATGGTAAAGGTTGTGTGGTCCTTCACGCACAGACAACCTTAGTGGATCTCTGAGGATGAGCTTTCCTCCCTGTGCAGGAGATGCAGGAACACCTCCAGTCACACTGTCAGAGTGGAGGCCCTGTGGTGCTGGGCTGTGCTGGCAGCACAGAGCACAGGCAGGTGAAGGACACCCAGCCCTGCTGTGAGTGGCTGTGCACCAGCAGGTGAGGGAGCACAGTGCTGGCTGACACCAAAGGAGAGACAGCATGGCAGCTCTTGACAGCTTGATCTCATCTGAGACACCCAAGAACAAGGTTACTGTGGGTCAGTCTTCATAAAGAAGAATTATGGTAGGGAGATTCATGAGCTGCTGTTCAGACACAATGCCTTACATCTGGACATGGGAAAGAAGGTCAAGGAGCCAGGTCATGAAATCCACGATGCTCTGCCTTTGGTGCTTATCTTAGGAGGAGCTGATTTTCCTCTGGCAGGAAAGATGAACTGCAGAGATGTATGGGTGAGGTCTGTAGTGACAGCGCTGCTGTTGCTCAAACAATGCCCCAGGTCTGTTTCTAAATGTCAAAATTCCCAAGTTTCCTTCCAGTACTATGGAATTCTCTGCTGCTGTCAGATGAAGGCAATGCTATCTACACACACTCAAAACCAGATGGACTCTTCGTTTGGGCTACTTTTATCTGAAGTGAGGATGAGGACACTTAATTTTACAATACAAATCCTCCTCCCTCCACCCCTTTAATTTTCTATCTACTTACCTATGTGAAAGTCAGAGACTGTATTTCCTTTAATAATGATATAAGGAGTGGGTAAATGGGTGGGAGTGGAGTTGAAACATAAAAGAAGAAAAATCAACAGCAGTGTGGCCAAAGAGGTGTGATGTGAGGCTCCACTGCTGTCTGTGTCCAGCCAGAGAAGAACACTCAGTGTTCCTGTAAATGGGCCTTTTTCTTACTGAATGTACTGCTATCACTTTATGTTTAAATCTATGGGAATTTCATAGATATGTATATGTATAAAAGAATCTTATGCCCAGGAGCTCTTCTGAACTCATTGTGACAGGCTGCAAATGGGGAAAGAGGCAACCCCATCTTCGTGTATCAGTTAAAATCAAGACCTGTAGACTGAAGTTTCCCACTGTCTTCTAGGTGAAGTCTGTGATGCTGTGAGGTGCTGAATCTCTGTGGTCACAGGGATTTGGAGATGGGGCATTCATCATGTTTCAGGTTTGGGCTCCTTGTTTCTGGTTAGGCTCCAAGTGTGTAGGAGGTGAGTTCTGTGAAATCAGTTGGCTGTTTTACTGCCATCGGAGGAGGGTGGGAGTGGAATATCACTGGCCTTGTGACTAAACTGGCTGGAAACCTCTCTCTTCTGCTTCTCATTTCCCCTGGGCTCCATGCTGTGCCATCACACTCACATCCTTGTAATATTATCTGGGCTCTTGCTTTGCAAAAGAGCTGCAGTCTGAGCTTGGTTTTCCATGTAGACTTTTATTATGTGGCACTGGATCTCCTTTTATGAAGGTTATTTTTATGTCCTCTGGAGGTTTGCTTTTCCATCATAATTACTCACAACCTGACAGACTTATAATCCTCTGATAGGATTTGTGACATTGTAATCTTCTCTACAGCTACCCATTGTGGCTTCACAAACAGAGGATTATAACCTCTAAGGAGGCAATAAGCAGATGAACTCTGGAGATATCAGGACCCTGCTTTCATATCAATTTCCAGTGCTTGAGTTGTGGGAGGGCAGGGAGCAGTGCTGTCTTCTCACTCCTGCCCACGTTTCTGGTTTTCTTCATCTCCTTTTGCCTCAAGTAGCAGAGTGGAGAAATTAATTAAACCCACCAGTTATACACACTTTGAGCAATGCAAATATCCTTAGCTATGCAAAGTAAGAAAAGATAAATTCAGCAAATTTGACTTACACAACAGAATTTTTTTTTGCCCAGAAGAATGTTCTTTATACCTTCCCATAAGGTAGCAGTTGTTTTACAAATCAAACACTCCTGTACCTCACCCCAGAAATAAAGAGTCTGCTGACATGTACCAGCCAGCTCAGATCTGTTGTTTTGACTGCTTTGTCTTTCAATGAAATTACTTTCTTTCCGGCAATTAATATACTTTTACACAATGGGAATGTGCCTGTCATTATAATGTTATTCTAAATATTTGTATGCCTTGTTTATTGTTTTCTTTAACTGTAATGATTTGAATACATTAAAAATTGCTTTGCTTCAGGCATCCCATTAATTTGTCTATTACCTATCCATATACCATGTAGTAACAGTTTAGAAGGAAAAGACCAGACAGTATAAAATTATAGAAGCCAACTTCATGCCTTTGTTATTTACTGTTTTGTCTAAGCAGTAAGTTAGCAGTCCCTTGCCTGTAGCTTTTGGGTAACAGATTCCCTGCAGGATTCTCACATCATTCAAGGGCAAAAGCAATTAGGAGTAAGATTTAAGGAAGAGTTAAAATAGGGAGGAAGTTGCTCATTGTTGTTTCCATTCAGCCAGCAAAGGTGGAGGGCAATTTCTCTAGTGAATCATCTGGTTAATGTGAGGCTTAGGAAATATTTTGCTTCAATATTTATCTCACCTGAAGCACATCCCAGTGGCATCTTCTGCCCTGACATACCTGGCCCAGCAATAGAGAGTGTGCTTTTTACTTTCTGGCATAATCTAATTTATTCTTTTAGAGTCTCTCTAAAGAAGAAATTCTGTCAGGGACTACAGTGAAGCTGAAACATCGAGGTATGGATCTCTCCTTTCCCAACCCACATGTGCAGTCTTGTTAATGTCAGGTTGTTAGTCTGTGCTAAGAAATCAAAAGCTCAGAGGAAAAAGACAGAAGGTCAGGGAAGAACTAGAGTTCTGTTCTCAGATAAATAGCCATAATTTGTTATCTTTTAAAACAGCAGAGAACAAAATTTATTGCTTATGAAGGAGGTTGCATGTTCTCCTGTTGCACAGACTCACAGGAAATACAAATGACTGGCTTTTAAAAGGATGATGACTATTCCTTGTGCTGCAGCATTTTATGTATTTTGAAGTCTTGGTGCCACAGAATGAGTCTTTTAATTCTTCTCAAACAGAATGATTAGAGGTTTCAGAAATCCAGCCTTTCTGAACACATCTTTCTTGAGGTTTGGCATTTCATGTCTTCTTATATGCCTCATCCCTTGCAGGATGTCTACTTAATTATGCCTCCTAATACACAATTTCTTCTCTGACATCAGCAGAGTTTTGTTGATCCATTTTTGCCTTCAATCCCCTAAAGCCCAGAAATTCTTTTATGTCATACTGCTCTTCACAATGATTGTTCTTAAACACATTTAATAGGAATGCACCTTGTTTTTCACTGCATGTTTCAGCTTTTTACAGTCTTTTGAATTCCAATTCTGTACTTCAAAATCTTTGAAACACCTTCCAGCTTGATGATGTTCACAAATTTAATAAATATATGTACACTGTCCCATTGTCCTCCTCATTACTGCAAATATTGGAGGCAGAATAAAATCACTACAGAAATCACTCCATTCACTGCATCCTTCCATTAACAAATAGGAATCATTTGGGATTATTCTCTGAAAGTAGTTTTCAATTTTGCACCAACCTTTTAGAAACAGCTTCTGAAAGCCTATTAAACATCAGGATTTTTTTATAGCTACAGCATTCCCCCATCCAAAGGGCCTGTTATATTGACATGAAAGGGAATTGCTCAGGTAAAGCTCCATTTATTCCTGAGAAATCTGCATTAATGGTTATTCATGACCATGTCCATTTCTATTCCTTTCTCCCTTCCTTTCCCTTGTTCCTTAATTCATAAATTAAATGAATACTTAATTATTTTGGTTGTGTTCTGTTCTAACGCTTGACAGGGCACCTTGTTTTTGAGTATTTTACAAGATTTCCTCCATTAGGTGAATTCTCAAAGATAATGGTGGGCCCAAGTCCTTTTTCCCAGTGTGCTGATGAATCCTTCTGGGTCATCAAATAGAAACAGGATATAATTTTCCCACCAGCTCTTCAAACCTGCCCCTCTTTTCCTCAGGTGTGAGCCCCCTCCTCTGTTTTCTGATTTTTTATTAGTTTCTTGAAAATGTTTTGGGTTTTTTTAGTGAATAGTAATGTCCTGTCTTCTAAAAGAGACAATTTGGTTCTTTGAATTTTTAGGTGTTAACCTCTAATAACTAAAAACAAATTTTTTAAAAGTAGTATTTTGGAGCCCTATGTGTGGTTGTCTTTTAATCAACGTCAAACATTATCTAAGCAGGCATTTTTGTGAGCCACACTAATTTGGATTGGCTCTTTATGTAGAATAATATCCTAACATTTAGCTGGTTAGTTATGATGTGTTCCACATTGTTATTGCAATAATTTCTAGAGTTCAATTATTTTATATTTGCATAATGTTGTTTTATTCAAATATATGCACAAGAGTTTCAGGGGAAAATAATTAGGCAAGACAGCATAAGACAAATAACTTCTTTTGAGAAAGAAAATGAAGCCTTTGGTGGGGGAATGGTGTATTCCTAACATCTCTCTGAGATTTAGCCCATCTCATTTGCTTTTGGCCACTGAGGTGAATCTTCAAATCTAACACTGCAGGCAAAGCAGAGTGGGCATGTCCTGTGTGAGTAAACACAGAGCTGCTCAGTGGCCAGCTGCTGGTTTTGAAAGTGAATCACGTCCAGCCCTGTGGCTGCAGAATGTGGTTATCAAGGCCCCATGTGGAGAGGTGTCTGACACACCTCGTGTTCCCAGACCTGGCCCTGCCCCAGAGAGCAGCCCCAGCCCTCAGTGCAGGAGGCTCTGCTCCCCCAGGCCAGCTCTGCTGGGGCAGCTGCTCAGCCCCGAGCTCCCGCTGGGAACTCAGCACACACCACTGCCCTACTGCAACACTCATTTACTCACTAATGTTTCCTGGTGCAGCCACTGATGACATTTCAGCAAGAGGTAAAATAACTCTGTTTCATGCTTAGGCACTAAAGACAAGAAGTAATAAAAAATGAAGAAATGGATTTTAAAATACATTTTCTTTTTTTCACTTAAAGTTATGGATTTCAGAACCTGTCCTGAGGAACAGAGGACAAATACCTGTCCATTTTCCCCCCTTGGAATTACCACCCAGGCATTTACTGGGGGAGGAGACTTACTTTGTATTTTCTATTTGAGTTTATATTGCAATTTTTAAAGGAAATTAATATAATATTACAAGCTACTATTTAATTTATCATTACAAATAATCTTTAGGATCATTCAAAAGTGTGACTTCAGCCTTCAGGTTATTTGATTTTCTGTATTGATGATGTAAATATCCTTTTGAAGGAAAGGCCAAGTAGACAGGAGACTGGAAGAAAATGAGGACAGAAAATCTTTCCATAATTAGGACACAGGCAATTCAGTATCAACAGGAACTTTATACTCCTATTTCACATTTCAGTAATGATCCCATTTTATTTTGAACCTCCAGACTTAAAAGACAACTGTGAGAGCTGCTGCCTCTCCCCTTGTGTTATTTTAGGAACCTCTTATGTGTAATTTCTGTGATCAATACCATCCCTGCACATACCCTGACGTGCAGCATAAAGATGGCCTAGTTCTATTTTTGCATTTTAATGGCCTTTTCCAGAGTGACACCTCTACTCTTAAAGAACAATGATGAAGATTTGTCTCAATAAATGAGAAAATCTTACTGCTTTGGAGAAGCAAATTTCAGCAGCTTTTAAAAGACTTCCCTCACCTGAGCACGTTATCCACCTAATTGCAATCTTTTTTGCCAAAATGCAAATATTTTCTTCTAAGCAGTCTTTACTGAAAACAGTTATCAAAATAACTGCAGGAGGCCAGGCGCAGGTCCCTGTCCCTCTGGGAATGAGCCTTAATGGGCTACATGATCATGGGCACATTGCACAGGCAAAAATAACATTGAGCTGACAGGAGGAGAAGGCTGGAGAATCCTTCACCTGTGCAGTGGTGGAATCAGGATGGATTGGTCATGTTAGGCTGGACAGGTGAGCCTGTGGGGACTGCTCTGCTGTGAGCTGAGAGGCACCACAGGTGTCCTTTGGGGTGTGCACAGCAGCACTGCACAGACTGCAGCCAGGACAGTTCTGCTGAGTCAGTATCCCAGGGTGTGTTCCTGCCTGGTGCTCCCTCCTCTCTTATCCTGCCCACCCAGAGGGAGCCCTGACACCCACAGTTCCTCCTGCCAGGGAGTTGTACTGCTGTCAGGTTTCTCTCAGAGCCTTTCCTTTTTGTTTAGTTTATTTCTGTTCTACACTAGCCTAAGTTAGATCTTTTCCTGTGTCTTCCTCCTCCCTATGGTGTGTGCTGGGAATGTGCTTGACTGTGGGGCATCTTCAGCAAAGTCTTCTCTTGAGTTTATGGCTGGCTGTGCTACATTGCCCTCAACACCACCTGCATACAGGTGTCTGTGCTGTCTCAGGTGTCTGTGCTGTCTCAGGGAGGCAGCAGTAGGATACAGATCTAGGAGAGTATCTCCAGCCTAATGTTCTGCCTTCCACTTTGGTGTGTGTCTCCAGCACAGAAAGTTGCCTCCATAAACTCCTTGTTGGACAGTTTATTTTCTTTTTTCTGGAATTAAAAAGTACTCATTCCTGAAATCTCTCTGCTGGTAGGTTTTTCCTTTTATGGCCTGTCTTTTCTTACTATTTTCTTCATTCTTTTCTCTACTTCATTACAAACTCGAGTATTGTATAATTTGCAAGCTGAGGCAAAAGTATAAAAACGTAGATCTGGTATTTTGAAGACTATATTATTTAGGGTGAAGTTTTGATGAGTGCTCAGGCTTTACTTTGCTCTTGGTGGAGCTGACACTTTTTGAGAATGGCAGAATCAGAGAAATTTAGAACATTTCTTAAGCTCTGTCTGAACGTGTTTTATGAACACCTACTTTAATGGAGTTAGGCCAATATTTATAAACTGAATTTCAGTAGTTCAGCACATCTTCAGTAGTGGTACCTCAGCACTGCTCAATTTACAAATGTGCTACTGTGAATTAAATTCACAGTACCTTTTCCCTCCTCAGCACAGAGCATTGCCTGTGTTTATCTGCATTTTTCATGACCAGTGTGCCCTGCCTCACACAGGAACCCCATACCCCAGTGAGCACATCTCACCCCAGCCATCTCCTTGACCTTCCTGACAAGACCAGCTTATCAGTTTCTCTTTCAGAGCTGTGTTTTATAACATCACTGAGATCAACAACCCTTTTCACAAAAGCCACTGAATAAAAACGAATTGTTAAATTAACTCGCAGTCCCTTGCAAATGAACATGGGTTGTTTTTGCTCTGAAGCCTTGAAGGTGGGGTGGTTGTTATCCCATGACATTTCCCTCAGCTCTGTCTTTTATTAAGCCACAGGAACTTTATTTCCAGTCTGGAATATAGCCACTCTCACTTGTGTCTGTATTCATGCCGTATTATCATTCCTAAATGAGGCAATGTACTAAGGACTGATTTCTCTGTCTTGGGGACTTTTCTTCCTTTATTTAGCTACAATCCAAATAAGAAGCTGTTGTCCTACCGTCCTTTATCTCTCAGCAGGGTGAGTTGGATGGGTTTACAGAATGTGAGGAACCTTTCAAAACTGGACCTTTTCTCTCCTGATGAATTCATACTCCAACAGAAATACTGGGTGTTGGGTTTCATTAATTTGTTACAGTGCCACTACGTCGAATTTAAGTTCCTCTAAGAACCATGATTAGCTGATACAAAATGATGAATGGGGGACTGCTAATGATGCTAATTAACAGTGCTTTTGAACCCAAGTGCATTTGGCAGTAGAACAACACCCAGGACAGATTTTGAGTGTCTGCCCAACAGTACCTGCCTGAAGTAAAATGTGTTGGAAGTCAGGCTGAATACGGGACAGTTTATAGCCCTTTATAATACAACTTCTTCTGTCATGTCTGTCTCCTTATTAGCTGGACTGTTGTCACCCACTGGTCTTTCACAGTGCAGTTCTTCATCTCAAAAACTTAGTACAGACCCAGAAGGAAAAGTAAAATTGCTGCTTCTATTCTCAGGCATTTCTAGTTATAACCCATTACTCTGCATACATTATTTTTAATGGATTGCAGAATGCCTCTTTAGCTTTCTCAGAATGTCTTCCAAGAACAAGGCTTTGTGGACTCCTGCCAGGCACACACACATATGATTTGTGTGCTGTCCTTTTCTTTTATTGTTGGGAGCAAAACTATCTTGGCAGCAGCTTTGCTACTCTTCCTTCGATCTTGTCTTGCTCTAGAACTCCTAGAAGGCAAAGTCTCAACCTTGTCTGCCTCAGTGTCAAATACAGGCAGGTGCTCAGGGCCTATTTTCTGGCAACTTTCAATTATGACAGGTTAAATTACCAGTCCCTGAAAACTGAAATTCTGGGCACAACATTATCAACAGAGGGTCAGCGTGGGGTCAGGTTTTCATCCCTGGGACTGTTACCTGCCTGAAGGGCTTTTGCTCCTGGGCAAGAACCTTCCTGCTCAGCTGACTGAAGCAATGAACTCTTTCAATGTTACATAGATTATTAGGAACACTTCTCCATGCAGTCTTGTTTTTATTTATTTATTCCTGATGTGCTAAGAATTTGCCAGGCAGAAAAAGGCACAGTCCCTGCCCTAAGGGGAGCCTGCTGGAAGCTCTGATATTTGCATGCCTGTGAACTTCCTCTGTGACCAAAGGCCATGTCCTTGTATTAATGTATTAATTCTGTCAGAACTATTGCTTCTCCCAGCGTGGTACTGTAAATAGTTTCTGTCCACAATAATGGATCATTACTCAAACTTCCCACAGAAGCTCAATATGCTGTAAGTGGTTTTCTCTTTGTATTTATTATAATTTACCTCCAACGTTAATCAATGCTACCTCAGGAAAATTCTCTTTGTATTATATATTTACAGCCAGAAATACTGTGGTTAATAATTTGTTTCCAGTATAATAACACATAAATCATATAGCAATCATTTAGTCTTCTCTTCTTTATCTTACGGATGTTTTAATCTCTTCCATGGAATGTCTATGCCCTATTAAACAACAGTTATATTTCACCCAGGGGTGATTCTTGCTGATGTGATCCCTTTGCTTGGTTGATAGAGTAACCTGCCTCTCTTTCTCCATCTTGCCCAGGAGGAAACAAGTAGATGTTTATTTAAATGATAGTCATGGACTCAGAACCCAGTCCCTCAATTCTCAACTCCACCACAGTGATTTTGTGTGCTCATGGTGAAATCACCAGAAGATTTGCAGTGTTAACAGTATGCCATGACTGGTCTTTGGAAACACTTCATACACTTCTGCCAGTGGGGATTTTTTTTTGCATTTTCAGTTAGAGAATTGTTATAACACAAAAAAGAGTGGTTTTTTCCATTTAAATTGGTCTGTCCAGACTTTCTGGGAGTTTGTGTTTGCTCATTGCACTGGCCTGGCAGAATAGCTTCCTCTATAGTTGGAAAACTAAGGATTAGTATTGAGGTAGCTTAGTGGGAATGGTTTCGTTTTCAACATGAAAAAAATGGTTGAAATGTATATGGTGATATCCTAGAGCTTTATTTTACCAAATAGTGGGGAAAAAAAAATCAAGTTAGATAAAACATTATAATCAAGGCAATAGCAATAATATCTCCAAGAGAGATGGAGCTGCCATTCTATGACAGTACATCCAGTGTGGAGCCTTTCCACATCTAGTACAATCCACACAAAATGTAATATTGTAGCCAGAAATTCAAATGTCTGCATTAGAACTTGTGATCTTAATGCACAGAAAGCACATGGACAAGTAACCTCAGCAGCAAGATCTTTTTGATTAAATTCTGTATCTGGCAGAATCCTTTATATCCACAGAGAACCACTAATGTTTTGTTATCTCCTCTAGTGCTTACAGGAATTCACATCAAAAAGCCCCAAATAAACGAAAAAAACCTTTGAAACAGAGTTTGTCTTTCGTTAAACACCAGTTGTCCTTGCAGTTCAGAGTGATCCACTGAGTATAAAAGGTAGAGAGCATTACACACACAGACACAGGATCAGGTGTCAGAAGAGCTTCTCTTCTGAACACTCTATCTGACTTACGTTTGGGTTAACAAATGCTCAGCAATCCTAATTTCTTTCACAAAATTGTAGGAGAAGAAGGATTTTTTTCTTATATGCTTTACATATTTCATTGCTTGTTCTGGGCATTAATGATGCAACACTTTCACATTCCACACAGAACATGGAAACTGAAAGTGCGTCCAGCTACTCCCCATGTTTTTATTAGGTTTTGTTTAAATGTTTGCAGCTCAGGTGTGTTTCCAAGCCGTAGCAAATTTCTGTGATTTGCCTGTGATCAGCGTAAGCTGGAGAAAGCTGTACCACTCTGAGACTAT
This sequence comes from Acrocephalus scirpaceus scirpaceus, assembly GCA_910950805.1. Classification (NCBI taxonomy): domain Eukaryota; kingdom Metazoa; phylum Chordata; class Aves; order Passeriformes; family Sylviidae; genus Acrocephalus; species Acrocephalus scirpaceus. Next base: position 7,242,074 of record OU383786.1, read on the forward strand.
TGTCCCACAGATAAATACTGTCAGAGTTCCTCCTTGTGTGTCAACAGTTATTGCATTGATTGAAATAGATTGTCAGATCTTTCTCTCTTCAGATTGGAGACAGACCCAGAAGGCAGATAAATATGTGCTTAACTGCCAATTATGAATCTGTTTGGCCTTGGCAGGACTAAAAATCGTAAAAGGAGTTTTCTGTCTCTCTGAAATTCAATAAGAAAAGAAGAAAGATTTTTCTATTATGCTTTGAGTTGTTTTTTTCTTATGGGCGGATGAGCACCCTTTGCTTAGCTATTTCTTTTCACAAAATAATAGAGGCTCAAAGGGCATTTCTGTAATTTATTATACATGCATCAGTCCACTTGACTAGAGATTGGTGAAAGAACCTGACCTTTATCATGATAAAGGGAATATAAGTGAGGAACAATTTGATGTTGTAGGTACTCTGTCTTGTAGGTGTACATGAGCAGGTATTTGTTTTAGAACGATAACTGTTGTCACTTCCTAGCAAGGTTTCCTTAGAGAATAATCCTTGTTCACACTGATACTTGGGCTTCCTACTGTGCATTTAAAACAAGGGCTTGAGAGATTTGCTTAGCTAAAGACAGTTCTGCTTAAACGTGCCCAGGGGAGGGCAACAAAGCTGCCAAAGGGCTGGGGTAGCCCTGTGCCAGGCAGATAAGGACTCGGGGCGGGTCTGCTTTGGAGGAGAGAGAGCTGAGGAGGATCCCGAGGAGGGGACATGGAGAGGGAGGTGCTGATCCTTTTTCCCTGGTGTGCAGTGACAGGATGTGTGGGGATGGTTCAGCGCTGCACCAGGTGAGGTTCAGGCAGGTCATTAGGAAGCATTTCTTTACCAGCAGGGTGGTCGGACACTGGAACAAGCTCCTTAGAGGGGCAGTCACCGCCCCAGGGCTGTCAGTGTTTAAGGGATGTGGGCAATGCCTTAACCTGCTTTAACTCCGTCAGGCAGTGCAGTGATCGCCGCACTTCCCTTCCAACTGGAACGTTCTATTCTGTTCTATTATTTCAAGCTGGAAGTTGAGACTGAATTACACAATTAAATTCTGTTTCTTCAGAAGTATTTTTTTTCTGTAAGTGAATTATGCATTCTATGCTTCAGAGTATTAAAATGAGAGGCTTTTCTGGGTAGCGAAGGTGCAAACAGGTGCTGTGGTTTGGAATGAGCTATTCTGCCAGCAGCAGGTTGCTGACTTTTTGTTCATGTCATACCAGTTTGCTTGGGGAGCCACATTGCTCAGCCTCTGATGTCATATTGTGTGTGACACAATAACACAAATGATGTGAAAATAGGGGGGAAAAGCACTATTTTGCATTTTAAATCTGAACCTGTAAAATTCCAGCTCAGTGCAGGAGCACAATTTGAGTGCACTCAGATATCCCAGTGGGACAGCTGTGTCTGGGACAGCCCAGCTCTGGTGCTTCTAAACCAAACCTGCCTGTTCCCAGCTAGACCAGGTACTGCACACCTTGTGCCTTTAGACACATCACTCATGTGGACTCCTAGACCCGCTGAGGGCAAGAAGGCACAAGAGCAGGCTTTAACCTGTATTATTTTATTTTCCATATGGGATCTATTTGATAAAGCTGCTTGAGCACAATGTATCAAACCTCTAAAGCCATCCTACCCAATGGCACCCTGCAGGCACCTTAGTTTTCTGCTGGCTAAAGACCACATATCCTCAGTCTAGTCCCTGATGGTGGATCATTTTTGTTGTGTGGGGGGTTTGGAGAAAACCCCATTTCCAGCAATATGGTTTACAGGAACTGCTGTTTTCAGGATTCAGCCCTTTGCAGTTCAACCTTCAACCACGCAAGCTGATTATGCAGGGAAATAGCCAAGATTTGCATGAGGCACTGGAAAACATGTTATAAAATTTTAATATATCCTCCTCCAAATAGCTTTCGTTCATACCTATTTTTAGGTGGAATTCAACTAAGCATTATCAGAGCCAATATCAACAGCACAGAACGATATAGCTGCACACAGCCATAAGAAACAGCACCTGCTAATAACCTAAATCATTCTATCACTCTTGTGTGCCATTGGTGTGACTGTTTCCAAGAACAGAATGGAGAGAGATGTGCTAAAGCTCTAAAGTTTGGGTAATTATTGTACATCAGCAGCAGCTCCGTGTGAGCCAGGACAGCCACCCACTCCTACACTCGGAGCTGTGTAAGACTAAATGGGCATAAATGTGTTGATATATTGTAGCCAGTGATTGTATATGTGTCTGCTTCACAGGAAATCTCTATTTTTACAGTGGAATGTTACAGTCATTGAAAGAATTTTAAAACAAACAAACAAACAAAACCCCTCCCTTGTAGAATTAATCATACATAGCCTGGAAAAGAGTTCAGGTAAAACAACTGGTTGCTTGGGAAGGTCAGCCACCCTCTCAAGAAAAAGCCAGTTGGATTTGGGGTGCAAAATTTTTTTTTTTGAAAGTACTGAAGCTAGAAGTGTTAATAAAGTGTATTAATTCAGAGAAAATACAAAGAATATAGCTTATGTTTTGTTAAATTACAAATTCACTTTTATTCCCCAAATCACTTGAAGCTAAAGGAGTCTGTGCAGAGACTTGAAGCCCTGTAGTAAAACTTAAGGCCCATGGTTTAACTCTAATGAGTATCAAATGAATAGTTCTGATTTCAAAACAAAGTAAAACTAGAACAGCCTCTTGAATGTCAAGTAACTACAAGTATCATAATCCTCATGTAAGAAAAATATTGTGTCTTAATTCTAGCTATGTAAAATTTTATCAAATTCAGTTGTGAGTTCATGTTTTCCTGTGGTGGTATCGGTGAGAGGAAAAATAAGCAGAAATAAATGTCTGTGGGCAATGAAATTATAATTGCTGCTGGCATTAATGACATTTATTATTCATGTGTTTTTCCCCTCTCCTAAATAGCATAGAATTATGAGTATTTTTTGTTCTTTAAGACAAGTAAAATGAGGACTAAAAATTTAAATATTGTAAATTTGTGTAAATATAATGTTTTTCTCTTGTCCCAAATCTTCAGAAACAGACTGCTTCACAAGTCTCACAGAATGCTGCTGTTTATCTCTTGGTTGTTCTTAGTGTGAAATCCATTGGGCTCTAATCCCGAACACATTAAAGCCTGTGGCACCAGGCCTGGTCCCAACAATGGGCTGCTCTCAGAAGAGTGGATTTGCAAAGGAGCCTGATAGAGACAGGCATCCAGCTTTCGTGGAATCTGTGATTTGGAGCCTCAGCTAAAGCTGCTTGGAAGTGGAGAGAAATGTGCAGAAATCAAAGCAGTGCCCAGGGGCGGTGTGGTTTTAACCAAAGGCTAATGAAGAATGGCCCTGGTTTGGAGGTTCTGTCCAGCTCAGCCGAGCACCTCTGTTCCCTGCCCAGCGCTCAGAGCTGCTCTCAGCTCCCTCAGCCTCTGCCACACATCTGAGGAGCTGCTGGGGACATGGCTCCAGCTCCTGGCTGCTGTGCAGGGCACCCATGTGGCACTGGGATTTTGGCTTTGCAGTCTGCAGCTCCTCAGGACTTGGCTGTCCAGCTCCACAGCTGTGTCCATGAGATGCAGGACAGCCAGTGCTGGACTGGCCTTTTGCAGGGACCGCTGAAATACTTAGTTCTCATCCAAACCAGAAACAAACCAAATTCTGAAATTTCCAAACCCTTTCAAGCACAAAGCATAATCTACTCCCCTTACTTTATTGCTCTAGGTTGTAGCTATAGTAGTGTTTTCTGGTGGTAGTAAACAGATTAAAAAAAGAAGCATATCCAGTTGGTAATGAGCAATAATATATATCCAGGATTTCTCTGTCTTGAAACCACTATCTCCAAAACAAACCGAAGTGCTGAACATATTCTCCTAGAGAATATTCTCCCAGAAAATGCATAGGCATTTGAACAAAGTTGCAAAACATCTTGAAAATCTAGTTACACTAGAAAAGCATCCTTCAGCAACCAACATATTAACAGGAAATACCTCAGTATTCTGCTGACCTTTACAAGTTTAGCCTTTATATAGGAATGAGCCGCTTGAACAATGTCTCTAATTCAGTTGTCACAAACAGGCACCAGAACGTGCTTGATCTGTTTCATGAGCAGAGGCTTCATTTTGATTTTTCGCAAGCACCAAGTTTGGTCTTATGCTGTCTCCCATAGTTCTCAGCTGCCTGATCACATCTATTTCCTCACAAACAAAAGGCTGCTTGAAAAAACTATGTATGTGACTGGGATAATGAGGATGATAATGGAAAGTAATCTTGGCAATTACTGCGGCTTACACACCGAAAAGCAGACCCTGTCTCATTTCCAGGAATCCCACAGTGCCAAGCTGGTGGGTGAAGGAGGAAGGATCCAGAATGCTGCTCACATGCACATTCCATAGATCCAGGAGGGAGAGGGATGCCTTTAGTCCATGTGCTCATAGGCAGCAGCAGTGCAGAGTGCTGCTGCACAGCCAAGGTAGGGGACAATGAGCAAACATTTGTGACCCAGAGAGCTCAGTAACAACAGCAACCCAGACTCCAGCTGTGGCTGGTCATTATGTAATGCCACTTGCTTACCCATTTGGGCTCCTTTCGAATCAAATTGAGCTCCTGCTTCATAGCAGCTAGCAGGACAAAATATATTAAATTGTGACAGAGGAAAGAAACATGAGGAGTGACAGACTGTCTGATACTGTAAGTCCTCAGACCAGCCAGGCCTCCTCCAAGCAGAGAATGACAAAGATAAATATGAAAGAAACTAAGTATTTCAAATCAAGTTTTACTGAAAACGTGTGAAAGGGCATGTAAGGACCCTGTTGTTATTGGAAACAAATAATGACAATAATCAGCAGAAAAAAATGTCATGAAGAGTATTCTAAACTAGGAACTGACTTTCTGAGCAGAACTGAATTTCTAGAACAAGTTTCTAGTTTGACTAATTACTAATTCTTTTCTAAAGAAAGTTTATGTGGATGAGAAAGTATAAAAACCCTGTTTCTGTATTTCTGCAAAGGCATAATTGGACCATTAAACTTCATTACTTTTCTGGAGCTAATGTAATGCTCCTTTTGTGGTGGCCACACTGCAGTGGTTGTTTACAGCTGGACTTGCACATCCTGCAGGTAGTTACTCTGAAATGTGCAGTTCTTAAACCTGCTCCTCTGAAACCTGCAATTCTGAAACTCTTACACTCAGAGATGGGGCATGCTGAGGCAGAGGAGAGGCTCTGACTCCCAAATGCTGCACTTTGGAGGTAGATCAAAGCTCCTCTCTCGTCCTGTTCCTTAATCTAAAAATGCACCAAAGCTTGTGCACAGGGATGAGATTCTCTCTTGTGAATGGAGCAAAAAGGTAGCGCCTATGGCAAGTGGGATTTATTTATACATTGTTTCAAAGTTCTCAGTGAATTTTACCTGTCCTGCCCTAAGCCAGAGCTGCTGTTCCTCCCCAGGCCCACGGCAGCCCTGTTCAGACATGGGCTCACGAGCACTTTGTGGCTGTTTGGATGGATGGCTGTGTGTGAGCTCGGTCATCACGCTCAGGGCAGCCCGTGGGTTTTGTGTTGCATTTTGGCAGAACTCAGCACCCAGAGCCAGAGCACTGTGAGCAGAGGAAGGGATTGGCAGGTTCCCTGAGCCCTGGGCTGCGTGGGTCCAGAGCCACCTGGGTGCCTGTGCTGTGCTGTGCCCCAGCACAGCAGCGGCAGGAGCTCTGTCAGAGGCGCGGAAGCGCTCGTGGCTGGCGCAGAGCTTTGGGAGGGTGATTCATTCTGCTGGAGAAAGTTGTTTGCTGCAGAGGCTGAGTGGGAAGGCAGCCAGCTGGGCTCTTTCTTCAACTGGCGTACACCAGAACATGAGTGTGAGAGCGATTTTGATGGGGTCACAGGGACAGTAACAAGTATTACGCCTGTTGCAGTGAGGTGGGGCTACGTTCTGCACAATTTCCTCCCTCCAGTTCTCTCTGAAAGGAATAAGGAGAGGAGTGGAAGCACCACTATAGCACCCTATAGCACCACTGCCACAGCTTCACTGATGTGAAGGGACCCCAGCAGGGCTTTTGCACTGCAGCAGAGGCTGCCCAGCCCTCTGGGGCTCCTGGCTCCATCTCCTGGCCGTGGCCCTGCCTGGCTGCCCAGCTCCAGTGGCTACTGTGGCAAAGAGGCAAATGCAGCTTTCCCAGGCCTGTTGGGGCACTGGAATGCCTGTAAAGAGCAAAAGGCTCCCAAGATTGTCAGAGATCATATTTTTTGCCCTTACAATTAGCTGATAGGAGGCAGGGAAGAATTGTATTTATTTGTCCCACATGCAGTATATTTGAAGAAGCATTGTATAAAAGCTGATGAAAATTACCTTTTTATTTATTTTTAAAAAATTTTTGTTTCTTTCTCCACCTAGCTGCAGGTTTTTACACCTAGAATTGAAAACACTCAGCTCTTCACAAAATGACCTTTATTAAAAAAAATATAAAAAGCTTTAGGAGGATAAATCAAAGCCTCTCTAATTAATACCTCAGAGAAATGTTTTTATTTAATGGTTTCTTAATGCTAGTGTACTAATATTATAGTGAAATATGTTGTTCCCTACAACTTTGACTTGACTGATGACAAAAAGAAAACATACTCTGTCACCTACAGTAATCACCCCACCTAAAATGTAATTATTTTTCCATATCTACATAATATGCAGGTAGACAGAATGTTCCCTAGTTGTACTGATGTTTATAACCAGTTATTTAACAAGTTTATCATTACCAAGCTTTTTTTCATAACCAGGGATTGATCTTTCTGCCCAGGCCCTCCAAAAACGTAGTGGCAAATTTAGGTATTACTACATCAAAGAAATTGTGGTATTTCTATTAAGTATGTGTTGGATTTCGAGGAAGTTGTAGACTTAAATAAATAGCTTTCCTTTCAAACAAAATGAGGGAGCCATTCTGTCTCTTTTTTCCATGTCCCTTTTTGATACAAGTTGAAATAGTGTCGCCTGCCATCTGAGGCCTCTCCTCAATTCAGAGGTAGGAGTGTGATTGATTTGTTAGTAACTGTGCATAGAAAGCAAGGAGATGAATTACCCTTGGAAAAACAACTCGAGCTGCCAGCTCCAAGCTGTAGAGGAGTCGCCAGGGCAGCAGAGAATAGTTTTCCAAATGTTTTAGTAAAGGGAGCAGGAGGAAAAGATCAGTAGTTGATTAATCATGTTGCTGGTGTTTTCAGGGACATAGGCTAATAGAAAATCAAATGTTAGGAAAATATGTTTCAAGGAAGGCCAACAAAAAAATGAGAGGAATGCACCCACAGACAATGTTGTGTAGAGATTGAGAAAGATGTAGGAAGGAAAGAAAAGCAAATGAGAGGACAACTCATGAAGGAGCAAATAAAAACCACACAAATAATATTTTTTAAAGGTCATAACAACAAAAGAAGAATAAAATGAACAAGAAGATGAAAAATTGGCTCCCTGAAATTGTGGTTTTTTGTGAACAGCTATGGTAGGTGTTGGGAGTTGCTTGTAAATGACAAAATGGCAGTCATCTGTGTTCTCAAATCATCATGTGTAAATTGAATAAATACTGAAAATCTGCTCTGACAATGGACTTTGGACATAAGTTTCTATCTATGACACTGGAATTTCCTAAGCCCTTGCTTGTCAGCTAACCTCTAGAGGATTATTTCCTTCAGGCTAGTCTCCCCTGTTTCAGAAAAATGAACTTTTGAAGGCAGGAAAATATCACCAAATGCAGGCAGAACTGACAGTCAGAGAGAGGGAAGAGACCTTTCCACACACTGTATAGGAAAATTGCCCCACTGTCACTGTCCAGCATCCCTGTGCAACTGAGACCCTTCTGTGCCAGTGCAACAGCTGGAAAATACTACTGTGTCTCTGCCAGAGCAGTGCCAGTCTCCTTGGAAAGATTTAATGAACTTCATAGTCTTAGTGAAGAGCAAGAGGTATTTCTTTGTTGTCAGGATCCTTTATTAATAATCATAGTTATTACATTTTTTTTAAATGTTCAATAATCCCTACAATACACCTTGTAAATTAACCTTAATAAATATGTGGTAGGAATCAGCTTACCCTAGTAATTGGTATTTAATAGCATACAATGGCTATAATTTACAAAGCTAACTTCTCAGTATAGTTTAACTCCTAATTAGCCCTAGGGAAGGACTAACCCTCCAGGCAGGTCTTTGTTTTTAAAAGTGTGCTGTGAGAAAACATTGACTTTGGTTTTGCAGATTTCCAGCAAGGTAAGTTACATCTATGAGCACAGCCAGCAAATGGCAAAGAGAAGGGGATAAACATATTTTCACTTCAATCTACTGTATTTATCATCTCCAAATTCACAAGTACAACTTTGATTATTTTTTTTTTTTCTTTTTATGTAGTTTAAAAACATATCATTACTTAATTTTACTGTGTGGGTGGACTTGGACTAATGTGAATTAGAGGAGACAACTTTCTCAGCAATTCTGTTTCTCTAAGATTGTTACAGTGCTCTAGACCAATTTTATGGGGGGAACTCACATAAGACTGACTGGTGATGATGATGATGGTGGTGATGATGATGATGATGACATACCAGAGTCTGAAAGGAAGCTGTGATTTGAGAGACAGATTCCTTCAGGTGTCTTGGCCTCATCCCCAAAATAACTTCAAATCTGCTGATACTTTTTCTCCACCTCCCAAAATCTCTCTTGATGGTTCTGGAATCTCCCTGGGTGGTTATCCAGGGTAACCTCCAAAGTCAGCTGGAGGTCTCCAGGAGAAAGGCCATGCTCAGAGGGTTGTATCATTGGGGTGATGTAGGAACTGAAGAAGTCATTCAAGCCATGTATAGTTACCCGTAATACTCAGAAGTTTCTTTCTAAGCACTCTTAATTCAACTTCTTTAACTCGTTTCAACAGCTTCTGTAAAGCCTTTGTTCCTACTGACATTTTAGTTCTTACTAAAGAAACAGACATCATGTAATTACATCAGTGCTATTAATTATTATCACTTCTCCTGTGATTGCTGCCATTTTTGGGCAAGCTGTTTTAGCAACAGTGGCGCATCAGAAGAGAAGACACTTTGAATGAAGTGTATAGTGCACGTGTCAAATTCAGCTTTCAGGTGTTACTGTCTTTTTCTTATACTACCAAGCCAAAATTTTTCAATTTGTTTATGTATAAAATTATATTTACTGTGCAAACCCACTTAACCAACAAGCAAAGTAATAACTACTGTCAGATTACTTAATAATATTACTTTATTTTTGTTTGCTTCTATTTGCAGCTCCTTTGGTTATCTTTTATGAGGTTGTGCATCTTCCACATTAATTCCCCTGTATTTCCATTGTGGTGATTTTACTTGTAATTCTCCTCTCTTTCTCTGTCCCTCACTTTCCCCTCCCTTTCCTCTTTCCTTTGATTATTTTTCTGGACACACTTTGCCAGCTGTGCACAACCATTCAATTTCTGAACTGCCTGTTCCATTTAAAAATACATAAATGGCAGCATATTCACTTCCGCCTTTTCTCAGCCTCATGTCAGTGAGATTTTCTTTTTGTTGCAATTACTAAGGAGTCTGAAATAAAGTTCTCAGCCTCACACCATTATGATCTTTCCCTGCCTACACCAGTTGTTACTTTGATATAGTTCTGTGTGATTTAGGTTTTCCCCAGAAAGCATGAAGTCCTGATTTCTTCTACCAGCTCATTTCAAGATTCAGGGGAACTGCCTTAGAGAATACAGGGATATTTTAAACAGTATGAGGTACATTTTCAAAATGGTACTTAGGAATTACACATCTCATTAGCAAATAAATGAGATTCATCAGCGCAACTCACTTGCTCCTTGGAAAATGTTCCCCTAAAACACCTATAATTTGCCAAAGTTAAAAGAGGGCAAATGATGATAGAGAGCACAGGGATGTGCCTGGAAGTTTTACCCAGCTTTAATCCTTTGGTAAATGCTCTGAGTGCCCCATCACTGCTGCCATTGGACATGGAGTTGGCATGGATTCCTTGTTTTAGAGCAGAAAGGTATTTTGGGGGAAAATGTAGATCTTCTGCCCTATACACACCTGTAGCTAAAGCAAGACAAAAAAGTTTGGTCATATTTTTTTGCACTGCCTGACCCACAGGAGATTAGGAAAAGTTTGGAGCTTGAAGGAGATAGGAAGCTTGCTACTGCATAAACTGAAAAACAAAAGTCTTGAGAAATTATTCCAGGCAAGAAATGTTCTTCAATGTTAAAAAGGCTCTCTGAACAGTACTCCCTCACAAAGCTGTTTTCTGTGTTCCTGCAGCTCCTGGGTTCAAAGCTGTCAGGGCCAAATCCTCTCATCCCCTGTATCAGGTACAGCTCTGTTGACTTGTACAGTTCCTTCACATGAACCAGGATGGGGAGTGCAAGATTTGGTTTGCTGCATTGGTGGCTGGTTAAATGGTGTGAAATTTCCCTTTTCCACCCGAGCCCTGGCAGCGCGGACTCTCCCGACACAGCCTGCTGGGCGCTCACACCGAGCGGGCTCAGTGCGCGGGCAGAGGCCCAGGGGATTTCAAACTCTGTTCCCACGTTCATTCTGGACCCTGCTGCTCTTCTTTTGGCATAGCTAGGTATCAATTCCCCAGTAACAGCTTGAACAGGTTCTTTGTCACTGCTGGGATCTGTTGTATCACCCGGGAGGAGTCGCTTACGCACATTCCTGCCGAGTGTTAACTTGAGCACAGGAGTTTCTGAGCTGGTGGCGTCGTAAAGGAAAAAATAGCAACCTTGAGTCTTGATACTATGTACAGAAATATTGCAGAATGACGGAAAAGATGTGCTCAACAAGAGTTTTTAATTTTTCTTGGTAGGATGAGTGGGTATATGGGGGAGGTGTTCCATGACTTTTTCCATTGGGAAAGACTCTTAGGCTCACATCGTTATACTTGTATACATCTCTTGGTCTTAGCCAAACTGAAAAGATCTATTCTCTGGAATTCCACGGGTATGTTCTAGCACAGCATCCCTGCAGCTAAGATCAGTGGTTATGAAACTTGGTATGTCAATATGTGACCAACCTTTCCCCTCCTCATTATTACATGTTGTGTAAAACCCATATTTCATCTAAAATTTGAATTTATTGATAATTATTATAATGATAGCAGAATAGAATCTCTGAGTAGTCCATCTAAGGAGAAATTTCATGTGGAATATTAAATTCTTGTAACTGGAAAGACAAAAGACTTCTGCATCTATGTGCAGCATCATGACCTGATAAAAAAATGTAGTTCTTGGTATGATAACTCTGTTTACCACTGTCACTTGTAGCTTTGAAATGCTGCTGCCCAAATAGAATAATATTTTGGAAAAAGTGGTTAATACCTATAAATGTATAGGTATATTAAATCCTTCATCTGTATTCTCTAGAAAAAGAACTATTATTTCTGTATACCCTGTCCTCAGTGGTATACATCCAGCCCTTACATTCCTTTGATAGGAATTGATAGGTACAGGTATGTGTGATGTAGCAAGCCAAGAAAAACATCCAAAAGGGGAATTACAGCATCTATAAAGTGACATAGTGAACTGAGGTTAACTTCACATCTGTGTATAAATTGACACACAGCAGAAGAGGATTACATGGGGCTTGGCATGTCTCTAAGTGAGTGGGACAGCTGTCTCAGAGGATAAATAAATACCAAACAATTACATGTGAAAGACACAGTCCAGAAACTCTGAAACTTGCCCTACAACTGCTCTTTTATATCAGTACGTGACATTTTTGGCCACAGTAAGTATTGAAATTTATTTAATATCCTTATTAGAGATTTTTTTTAAATCCTTAAAGTGAACACCTTCATGGAGACAGGCAGCTACACTATCTAGGTAACTGAGTGTTTCGTTCCCTTGGCATAATTCCCTCTCTTTTCCTTTTCCCACTATCTGATTCATTATCTTTTAGGTATAGGATGAACTATGAGGGGACAGAGAATTTATATAAAAGTCTTGAAAAGGAAAATATCTTTTCAACTTCAAACTTTGTTCAGTTTTCTTCTAATGAATTATTTAATAAGATTCAGCATTAGACAATATTTACCTTTTCCTAAATAAATAAAAAAACCCCCTCTTGGCTGTCAGAAAGGGGAGAGTGCGAACTGCAGGTTGTGTGTATGGTTATTCACAGACTACAGAGGGCAGGATGATGGCAACATGTTTAAACCAACCCAGACATTGCCTGTTTTTGGAACAGGCCGTTTATAAACTTGCTAGGGTAATATTTCATTCTTTATTCTTTCATTGATTGTTCCTAAATTAGTTTTCTTTGTAATCTATTTAGCTAATTTCCCTTTATGTCAAAAGGGAGATTCTGTGTCAGAAATACCTGGACTGTGACCGTTCTCCTTTGCGTGACAGTCTGTGGGCATGTTCCCAAGGCAGGTCCACAGGAGCTCCTTCAGAAAAGCTCGCTCTTTCTGAACCTATAACTGCTTCTGAGATGAAGCTTAATTGCTTAAGCCTGGCTGCTGTTTTATGTACTCAGATGGAAGGATGTGGAAATACTTGCTGCTTAAAAGCAAGAAGTGCCCCAGTGACTGACCTTTGCTCCTGGTGAATCCTTTCTGTTCCTACCAGGGGAGGAGAAAAGCGTGCTAGTTTTGCAAACTTCCCAGCCATTACTGCTGATCTCTAGAGAGGGGTAAGGGAAGCTGCGAAGATGAAAACGCAGGGGACACAAAGTGCTGCAGTCACCAGTGGTGTGTGGCTCCGATCCTCCCAGCAGGGAATGACCCACTGGTGCCGTTCTCCTGCTTGGCAGCCGCTGCTGAACATTGTGATCTCCTCCAGGAGTCCAGACACTTCAGCTCTGCTCCAATTCCTGCTTGTAAGTGGCACACTACACTCAGGTATCTGCTATTCTAAAAAAGCAAAGATGTTTTAATTTTTAAACCACTGCTAAATAATTCCTAAGTGCTTAAGAAGTACTTGACCGGACTAGGAAATTGTGAGCCATCCCCACCTATTCTGCAGCTGACTAGAAATTACCATAGTGGTACAGGTTGAGAGGAAAGCCCTACTGTTCTTTCAAAATCTGTTCTTGAGAAATGTGTATTTTATATTGGAGAGGTGTATCTTATTATCACAGCACCCACAGTTGGACACTGAGGATTAGTTCCCTGAGTTAGGAAAACAGTTCTGTGGATTATTTTTAGAAGAACTACCTTGTGTCACAGATAGGGAGAAATGTTATGTTTCCCTAAGCTGAATAAAAAAAGGAACTAGGAACACCCAAAAAATGGTGTGCCAGTGGTCAGAGGCAGTGATTCTGTGGCAGAGGAACTTCTCTGCAGCGTGTTTGCACTCCTGAGCTCTCCTTCAAATCCAGTGTGGCTCTGTCACCTCTCCCTCCAAGTGTCCTGGAATCCCTCAAGCTCTGAGCTCCTATGAGTAAAGATCCCACCCTGAACCACAGCTAAGTAAGTATTGGCATTTGCAATTTCTAGCAGAACTTATTTTGTATGTGTTCACTTTGGTATATAACTCTACAAATGCCCTCAAGTACCTGGACTTTTACAAAGAAACAACGATTAATGTAACAGCCTACAATATAGTGGTTGTTTCTCAAATTATAAAGCAGTTTCTCTTCTTTGCTGGGCAAATGGATGGACAGGAGGAACAGTACTGCACGAGCTAAAGTTTTTTTTTTGCAGAATTTTTATGCTTAAGTGCTTGCAGAGTTTTATGCTTATGTGCTTGAATTAATGGCTTCATGGTATTTTATGACTGCCTCTCTTTTTATCAGTTGAGTTAGGCAAACCACAAAAACATCACATATAGGACTTTATGGATGTCTCTTGTATATTGGTGTCATTTTTGCCATATATGTGTCAATAGATAGACGTGTAGTGTTTTTCCAGCTGAAAGAATCAACACTCTTCTACAGAGCCCAAGTATGAGAAGTCTCTTTACCTTGTTAAGCATGTGCACTCCCTAAGGGTGTGTTAATAAAGGAGACCTTTGCAATTGTGCTAATGTTAATGTATAGTACATGCTTCGGATAAGACATTAACATTTTCTTTTTTATCTCATTTCTAAAGGAAAGTAAAGAACAGCAAGGTGCTGCAACTTGTTAGAGATACCCCAATTTTTAGTGTGTTTAGAAACAACCACAGCTGAAAAGCAAAAGAAGCTTAGATATAGTGTTTTTTCCATTCTAAGTTCCTTACTAAAAAAAAAGAGAAAACCTGAATTTATAATTAGGGAATACTGTGACAGGTCTTAAGTTCTTTTAACAATTATTTTTTCTTTTTTGAAAGACAAAATTTATTTCAGTGAAGAATTGCATTTAATTCTTACAGTTCTAGAGTAGTTTTACTGGCTGCATAGCTCCAAGGATATGAAGCAGGCCAGAGTTCAAGGGCCTGATGCTGAAAGCAAATTTGTAATTCTACAAATTCTTATTGCTTAGGGTACTTCCCATGCCTAGCACTTTACCACAATAAGGGCTTCTCCTAGGAAATCTGTATCAAAGAGAGTAACTGCAGTGCTACTCCTTCCTGTGCTGCTCCAACCCAAGCAAGGCAAAGGAACAAACTCTCCTCAGTATTACCAAGGAGCAGAAATTGCCTTCTTGGCCAGTCTGTTTGGTTCCATCCTAAAAGGGACATGTAAAGCAGAGCAGCTGGCCTGGTGTTCCACCCTAAAAGGACAAATGTTTACTAGGGATCTCTAGGAGTTGGAATAAGGGAGGCAGAACACTCAGCTCTGCAAGGAAGGGAAAAACCAACTGCTTCAGTAAACCTGTATTTACTATAGTGAGAAATATTAATCAGAATTAAATAAATACGGCAAAACCTACCATCCAATTAAAAATAACCCTCCCCTGTCACCAGCCTAGTGGATAATTATACAATTAGAAATGTTGGAAATGTCATTACCAGAATTAGATTAGGGAAATTTCACTTATAGAATAAGAGTGTCCCTGGTGATGGAGGCTGGGGGTGTCTGTATGGGCAGGGAAATGCCCTGTCCATGCCTCTGTGCCCCTCAGAACTTTGCTGGGAGAACCCCAAGGGCATTCCCAGGGTTACATCCCCAGACACTCTGCATGGCTTTACTCCAGGGCATAAATTGTATTTGCTAGTACGTATGTCTTGTGAGAAATAGTGCACTGGCAGTCTACAAATCTGAGTCAAGTATTCTCTATATTTAGTAGGATAAATATAGCAATAAAGTCAACTGGGAAATCTTAAGCTCTGCTGTGGAGAGCAGAGCCATTAAGAAGCAACAGAGTTGTGCATATCAAATGGCAATACTCTCACCTATAGGACCTTCATCTCATTTGCTCAGCTATCCAAATTTACAGTAGAGCCACAGTGTTTCTTCTCTTTGTTCATAGGATCTTGTTATTGAATATATTCCTTGACAAATCTATTGAGCAGATTTGTTCATCTATAGGATGCTGGAGCACCTGGCCAGTGTCCCTGTGAGCATCTCCTGCTCATGTGCCTCCGTCACAGAGCTGAGACTGAGAATGGCTCTGGCCCTTCTCGGGATATTATTGATTTCCTTGGTGACAGAGGCAATCAGGATGTTTGTGCTATGTGTGTCTTTGACAAATAAGGGCCACAGGGGTGTTGAAACTGCAGCAGCAGAGAGAGTCCATCTGCTTTACAAATTTCATAACATTGATATGGAATGTGCACAAACTGCTCCCCAAACGCTGTTACTTGCCAAGCACAGCTATCATAAGTGGTGGCAGAAAACTTATAATCAACATAAATTACCAAGGCCATATATTTGTTAGGCAACAGAAATAAATGGCACATCTTCTCAGATTTGTTTTTGATGCCCATTTGAGAAAGACATTTGCCTACTGGGCTATAACCCCTTCAATCTGAAACTTCTTCACTGGAAGGACTGTACATTAATTTCCAAAGAGCTGTGGTTTTCTGGAAGATACGTCAGATAATCAGTGTGCTCTCTGAGAGAGGTCAGTGAATCTTAGCAGTCAGGAACTTCAGTTCTATTACTACATGTAACAATTCTAGTAGTGGTCCTCAGTGTCACTCAGAAAAGTTTGTTCAGCCTTCACAGAACTTACGAAACAAAATGCTCCTGTTCCACATTTTCTGAGAAAGCAAGTTCTCTCCTATACCTATTCTGAGCAAATAATGAACTGATACATTTTCAGTTTCTTAAGCCTTCCT
Source organism: Acrocephalus scirpaceus scirpaceus (assembly GCA_910950805.1). Taxonomy (NCBI): domain Eukaryota; kingdom Metazoa; phylum Chordata; class Aves; order Passeriformes; family Sylviidae; genus Acrocephalus; species Acrocephalus scirpaceus. The sequence goes on from OU383786.1 coordinate 7,258,240, forward strand.
TCCTATAGCAATATTCATATCTGGGTTCTCTGCACTTGTTTATTCCCCCTGAGCTGTGTGTTAGGATTTACCATGCTGTCACAGCTAATGCACAAGGACTGTAATTACCTGTTTCCCCTGGTTCAATTTTCAAATACTTGCATTTTGACATAGTTGGAAGTTCTCACCTATTCATCTTTTCACTTCTACTATAATTCATCTCAGTAGAAAGGAAAAAAAGACAAAGTAAAATTCTATAGTATTTAATATGTTTTCTTGCAACTCTTATTGCCACCAAAGCTTGTTTCAAATGTTCCCACTCTTTGCCAGTCGCTTACTTGTCCTGCCCTGGTGCAGCTTATCAGCACAGATGCAACTGTTTATGGGTCCACACAGTAAAATGGGTCATGACATTCTAGGTTTGTTTGGGTAAGAAACCTTGGGTTTGTTTGCTTTGGTTTGCTTTGCTTTGCTTTGTTTTTTGAAGAGCAATAGTAGAGAGAGGAGAAAGTGATGATGATGAGGGCAGGTCAGCTGTGCTTCTGAGGGCAAAATTCATTATGGAGTTCCATTCTTATCAGCTATAACTCTCCTCTTGTGCTCCACAGTACAGCCAGTGCCATAAAGGCTGATACAGTGTCATACAATAATGGCACAACAAAATCCTCTCTATTGATGGTCCTGAGAGCTCCCAACCAAGCACTCACCATTTGGTGCATATTTTTACTCCAAAGATTCAGGGGAGCATCAGCTCTCCATTAGGTTTCATCTCTGTGCTAGGCACCTTTTGGTGGCAGAAACAGAAGCCCCACTTCATCAGGGAAGAGCCACTGCAGTTGTACAGCCCAGGGGAAAATGAGACTGGGGATGACAAACTTTGGGCCTGGTTTTGGCCTCAGGAGACATCCAATCAGAAGGTTGGAACCACAGGAACTGCACCTTCCAGCACTGCTTCCTGTCTTTCACTTCTGTTACTTTGTCATTTTCTTTCTCACTTTTCAGTATATGTAAATACTGTATGTTCCCAGTGGTGCTCTATGTACTGCATACCATCACAAGTTCTCACACAAAATACCTGCAGGACTGAGTCTATCAGTCTGAGTCTATCAGACCAATGCTGGTCTGGCATTGATTTATTTGGCTTTGTTGAGTCATTTCCCTTTTTAAAAATAGAATATTGCTTTAATTTTTTTTTTCTTTCACAGAGCTCTATCTAATGAGGTTATTTTTTGTAGTGAGAATCCTGCTATTATAAGGATAAGCAGCAAATCAGCCCAACCCCAGTGAGCTCTGTTCATCCTTGTAATTGTGAACTTCTGATTTTCTTTAGCTTCTCTACTTTGCAGTGCTCTCTCTGGCAATCCCATCAAGCTTTGATTTAACAGCCAATGATCTTTTATTTGTTTCCTGGAAGAGTTTTGGGAGCTCTGGGTGCAGGTTATTGAGGATGCTGAGCTTTATTGCTCAGAAAATACTGACACTGTCCTTTGATAACTTTCTTTTGTCTTCTGTCTAGTGAATCATATGACACAGGCACTCTTGGCAGACAGAATGCTGTCACAGGTTCTGCACTTAAATGCTGATAAAATGTCTGGGTGAGCGACTACGTTGGGTTTTAAGCTGTTACACTTTAAAAAGGGAGGTTCTAAAAGATTTCTAAACCCAGAGGGCCTCATCAATACCCCTATTGCATCCAGACTTCTAACAACAGTGCCACATTTACTGCTGTGCATTTACTGTTCCATTCCTCAATCAGCAAGAATGGAGAATCTGTCTCTCCCATTAGGCAGACCAATGAAACGGCTGCATTGAAGTGATATTTATATTTCCTTGTGTTTTGTGCATCTAGAGTGCATTGCATCAAAGTGAGTAAGGAGTGTGAGTAGAATGGCATTAGGGAGATAATGAAGACAGTCTTTAAGTTGGATGGTCACTAAATGTGTTGGATTCATGACACCAACAAAAAGAAATGTTCTTATCTACCCTTATTGTTTTATCTTTCTCTTTAGATCAATAAACTCACTCTAGTTGCTTTACTCTGCTTTGGACTGTACAATTGAATTATGTCCTGTCCTTCTCTCTGTCTCCCAATGCATAATGCAGAAGATTCTCTGGGTTGTTAAAGGAAATTCAACTTCATTTAATTCTCAGGTGATTTGCATTCCAGTACCCAGTCTCAGAGCCTTGCATCTCCATTCTCTTTATTCCTCTTTTTCAGAAGGCAGGAGGCTCATTTTCTACCTGAGTTTTGTGTAGTGACCTACATCTTCCCTTACACAGAGAGGATATTGAGGCTCCTCACTATTTAGTCTTCATTCTGCTTTGATTTTTTACTTTCTCTTGATCCTTTTTCAGGCCCTCTAAGATTTTTAGGGTAACAATAGCAATAGCACACAGAGATAGATATCTGTTGTAAATGTCCATGTCTGTTGTTCTGAATTCTTTACTGAATTACTAAAAGTACTTCATAGTTGGTTGTATTTGGAAAGGTGGTGCTACAACCTCCAATATTTTTGCCTCAGTTTTTATATCAAATATATGGTATCCAACTTGCAGTACGAATCAGAAGTTGTTGGGGGTTTTTTTATCCTCTAGACCTCTACGAACTGTAAACAAGCTGGTTTTATCTGCCTCAATGGTTGCAATAGTTTGTTGTGGCAGACTGGAGTCCACGTCACTGTAACTTCTGCAGTGCTAACTCCTGCAGGCAGGTTTGGGGGCTCGTTGCACTCAAACAGGCATCTGAAGCCCTACTTATTCTGTTAGAAGGAATTTAGTTTCATGTTCACTGACAATTGCTTCAGTGTAAGGTCCAATTTAAGTTGAAACGGCTTCGCCCTCACCCCATGTCACAAACCGGAGAATGAGGGATGCAAAAGCAAAAAAGGAGAGGTTTCCTTCTGTTTCCTCCACCTCTAGAAGGAAAGGTGGGCGCTCCCCAGCTATTGTTTCACCTCTCATTAGGGAAAGCAGCCCAAAGGATCAGCCCACACAGCTCTAACCACGGACCCCACCGCAGTGTCCCAGCACGGGAGCGGGCACAGCCACAGCCATGGCCGTGCACAACAGTGCAGGAGTTTCCCCATGGGGAGAGAGCAGCTGCCCTGAGCCCTCGCTGGCTGTGTCAGGTGGTTCCCTACACTGGGGAGGCCTTTCCCCCTCCCCTGGCCTGTCCCAGCACCTCCTGTGCCCCCGAGCGAAGCTGCTGCCCTGCGCCCGGGCTCTCCCCGGCCGAGGGAGCGGTGGCGGGGCGGTGCTGGCCCGTGGCTGTGGGGTATTGAGGCACTGCTGCCGGCAGGACTGGCACCCAGGCTGGGCCGTACCTGTGGGGTATTGGGGCACTGCTGCCGGCAGGACTGGCACCCATGCTGGGCCGTGGCTGTGGGGTATTGGGGCATCGCTGCCGGCAGAACTGACACTCAGGCTGAGCTGTGGGGTATTGGGGCACTGCTGCCGGCAGGACTGGCACTCAGGCTGAGCTGTGGGGTATTGGGGCACTGCTGCCGGCAGAACTGGCACCCAGGCTGGGCCGTGCCTGTGGGGTATTGGGGCACTGCTGCCGGCAGGACTGGCACCCAGGCTGGGCAGTGGGGTATTCGGGCATTGCTGCCGGCAGAACTGGCACTCAGGCTGGGCAGTGCCTGTGGGGTATTGGGGCACTGCTGCCGGCAGGACTGGCACCCAGGCTGGGCTGTGGGGTATTCGGGCATTGCTGCCGGCAGGACTGGCACCCAGGCTGGGCAGTGCCTGTGGGGTATTGGGGCACTGCTGCCGGCAGGACTGGCACCCAGGCTGGGCCGTGCCTGTGGGGTATTGGGGCACTGCTGCCGGCAGGACTGGCACCCATGCTGGGCCGTGGCTGTGGGGTATTGGGGCATCGCTGCCGGCAGAACTGACACTCAGGCTGAGCTGTGGGGTATTGGGGCACTGCTGCCGGCAGGACTGGCACTCAGGCTGAGCTGTGGGGTATTGGGGCACTGCTGCCGGCAGAACTGGCACCCAGGCTGGGCCGTGCCTGTGGGGTATTGGGGCACTGCTGCCGGCAGAACTGGCACCCAGGCTGGGCAGTGCCTGTGGGGTATTGGGGCACTGCTGCCGGCAGGACTGGCACCCAGGCTGGGCAGTGGGGTATTCGGGCATTGCTGCCGGCAGAACTGGCACTCAGGCTGGGCAGTGCCTGTGGGGTATTGGGGCACTGCTGCCGGCAGGACTGGCACCCAGGCTGGGCTGTGGCTGTGGGGTATTGGGGCATTGCTGCCGGCAGAACTGGCACTCAGGCTGGGCAGTGCCTGTGGGGTATTGGGGCACTGCTGCCGGCAGAACTGGCACCCAGGCTGGGCCGTGGCTGTGGGGTATTGGGGCACTGCTGCCGGCAGGACTGGCACCCAGGCTGGGCTGTGGGGTATTCGGGCATTGCTGCCGGCAGGACTGGCACCCAGGCTGGGCAGTGGCTGTGGGGTATTCGGGCATTGCTGCCGGCAGGACTGGCACCCAGGCTGGGCAGTGGCTGTGGGGTATTCGGGCATTGCTGCCGGCAGGACTGGCACCCAGGCTGGGCCGTGCCTGTGGGGTATTGGGGCACTGCTGCCGGCAGAACTGGCACCCAGGCTGGGCTGTGGCTGTGGGGTATTGGGGCACTGCTGCCGGCAGAACTGGCACTCAGGCTGGGCCGTGCCTGTGGGGTATTGGGGCATCGCTGCCGGCAGAACTTGCACCCCGGGCTGGGCCGTGAAAGCCAGCATGTGCTGCCTGCTCTGGGATGTCCCGCTGAGCAGGGGGTGCCAGCTGCTCTTCTTGTGTCCTTCCCCTAAGTCCTGGAAAGTCTGCCAGGACAGAACACATCTCATACTGATCTGGCAGCGTTTTGCACCCAGGGCTTGTTGTTTTACCAAGTGCTGGGACAATTTATCAACCTGTATCTAAAGTACCTTCTTCCCTGGAGACAGATATTTAAATTCAACTGCTTAGAACATTAACTTCTTTCATTAATACGAATGACCAAAATGTGTAACTGCTCGAGATATTTTATTTTGAGAAATGCTTAATGTGTGTGTAATGTCACTAATTACCTACGAAATTTCAGATGCGTGTTTAATGGTCACAAAGAGGTTTGTTTACCTCAGTATAATTTAGATTCTGCACTAAAATACTATGTTTCCACTCTTTGTTTAATTCTTTCAATACTGCACTAAGAATCCTATTTCCCACTTGCAGCCAGTCAGATTCTGGCCCACAGAATAACATGAATGCTGATAACATGATTACCATCCCATGTTAAATGGAACTGCTGTGTGACTTGTTGAGAATTAGTAGTTGAGAAAAAAATAGTATTTTTTTTAATTTCCTTTGGTTTTACTTAGTGCATATGAAGCATTTTCTTGGCTCACTAAATAGTGGCCTCAGGAAAACTGTCTATGTAGAAATGATATTAAAAAATGTCAAAGCTGCTAGCGCAATATAAAATATTTCTTGAAAATGTGAAAACATTCCAAATAAAAAATTTGGAGCACATCAGCTAAGTGTTCCTACATCTCTTTTGCCATACTGGGAAAGTTTTGTGTGCTTGACCAGAAAACAGTGGCATGCATTTCTATTTACGTTTTTCTGTCTCCATCTCCCTATTATTCTAAGTAATATACTCCATACAAGATGAATTGAGCAACATACTTCTCAACTCTGACATTTTTCTTCTTATGGTTAAAAAATAAGTATAGACTGGTATTCCACAAAAGTACACACTGAATCATTCTCATTAATTAAGGCTTGCTTTTACATCCACTTCAAATTACTTTAATAATAGTCTTGAGATTATCTGTTTTGTTAAGCTGAAATATATGAGCAGCTGTGTTACTCC